>JAQSUU010000637.1:42462447-43693671 GCA_038087645.1 Saccharum hybrid cultivar R570 | reverse complement strand
CCTCCTTTTTGGGTCGTCTAATCAAATTCTCATCCACGTGTCATTCATCCGGCAAGGGGGTGCACGCACGGTGCGGTGAGCCCATCGTCTACACAATTAAATCCCCCCCTACGGAATTTAATTGGGTGGGCGACAGGCTCACGATGCTGTGGATGCGCCCCTAGGCTGGATTGCCGACACGTGGCATAGCATTAAATCGCATGGCCGCTGAGCAGCTCCTCTACACAACAGGTTGACTCGCGCATGCATGCATCGGTTTTGGTCCGTGGCTTCACGGGAGTGGTTGTTCACAGCTGCCGTCTAATCAAATTCTCATCCATGTGTCATTCATCTGCCAGGGGCGCACGCACGGTGTTGTGAGCCCATCGCCCACACAATTAAATTCCCCCTACGGAATTTAATTGGGTGGGCGACAGGCTCACGGTGCTGTGGATGTGCCCCTAGGCTGGATTGCCGACACGTGGCACAGCATTAAATCGCATGGCCACTGAGCAGCTCCTCTACAAAACAGGTTGACTCGCGCATTCATGCATCGGTTTTGGTCCGTGGCTTCAGGGGAGTGGTTGTTCACAGCTACCGTCTAATCAAATTCTCATCCACGTGTCATTCATCCGGCAAGGGGGTGCACGCACGATAAGGTGAGCCCATCGCCCACACAATTAAATCCCCCCCTACGGAATTTAATTGGGTGGGCGACAGGCTCACGATGTTGTGGATGCGCCCCTAGGCTGGATTGCCGACACGTGGCATAGCATTAAATCGCATGGCCGCTGAGCAGCTCCTCTACACAACAGGTTGACTCGCGCATGCATGCATCGGTTTTGGTCCGTGGCTTTAGGGGAGTGGTTGTTCACAGCTGCCGTCTAATCCAATGCAAAACCACCTCGACACCAGCAAACATTGCAAAACCCCATGCAAATGCACTCCATAACAACAGGAAAGAAATGGGTGGAGGGTTCCTTTTAGCTGTACCTACACTAGATTCATTAGTCCTTATTTAGATGCACTCATCAACCTCAATTGACATGTATTGAGATGGATTAGGATGAAAAATAATTTTTACGCTAATTAAATCCAATGCACGTGAATTAAGGTGGATACGAATGTAGCCAAAAACCCTATATAAATTTAGACAATTAATATTTAATCATGTTGTTTTAAAATGTTACTATGTTTTTATAGAAATTGCGAGCTAGTCACACCTTATATTATATAGGTCATGTGTCTGTGTCCTAGTTAGGCGTCCTATAACCTACATTTAGGGCCTGTTTGTTTGGGCTTTGGGCTTTTGGCTCGTGGGAGCTTTTTGGTTTTTGAAAGGTTCCAAAGCTAAGCTGAAACAAACAGGGCCGAATTGGTGGGGAAATAAATTAAATGTCTTTATTGTGCTTATTACTAATAATTGAGTCTAGTGCGTGCGTATTGAGTGTCTGTACTTATGTAATTCGCAAAACAAAAAAAACAATTGAGTGTCTAGTTGTCTGATTTGTCCCAATCACTCAAGTGAGCTAATGTGCACTACAGATTCTGCACTTAGTAAATCTGCTGCTTTGTGGGCTCTTCTCGCGGCTCTACAACGACCTCAACCGCAAGTACAAGTTTGTGATGCATCTTCTTGACGTCTATGGCCCCTTTGCCTTCTTCAACGGATGGTAATTAATTACCCGTTACCTCCATTATTATATTATATAAAAAAGCTAACGTTTCCTATTTTATACTTTTTATATATTGCCCGGTGATGAAGCTTCGATGACATGAACTTGGAGCGGTTGAGGTTGACGATGGCGATGAAGACCCCCGAAGATCAAATGTTCAATTTCGACCCCAAGACCATTGACTGGGACGATTACTTCACCAAAATCCACATCCCTGGTGTTCTCAAGTATTTGTGCAAGTGAAGCCTCCCTTTTAAAGCTACTTCGCCTTCATCTTGTAAAAAATAAAGCTCTTTACCAGTCTCAACTAAGGAGGCAACTTTATTATCTCATTATAAACTTGTAATCTCTGTCTGTGTGTCAATGATAATAAAAAAAGGACGATATGAAATGTCAGTCTTTGATGCTAATCAAATTGAGAAACAAAGCTTAATAAAAAATAACATGGTTTAATTGAAAAAATAGACCAAGCGGACGAGGATTCTAGGTTTGTTTTTTAGTGGCTGGGCTAATTTTGTCCTTTCCCATAGTATGATTAAAGAGGAGAGATAATTGAAAATAGAAATTGAGAGAAAATTAGAGAAATTTCTCAGATCAAAAGAGTTCACGTGCGCACATTCAAATTTCCAAAAACATGTGAATTGAGTGTCAAATGTAGAGATGCGTATGTATTAGTGTCAAATATCGAAATTTCTGCCCCAGCGCCGCATGGCTTTGCCATATGCGAGATAACAACTAGATAGATGGCCAATTGAGACTGTTACAACCTACAAGATTACAACAAACTCTATCTTATCTACTCCGTATCAAGAATACAACAGATCTACGATTCATTCGCCTAAGCAAATCTGAAGTTGCTACTCAAGTACAAGACCCACACATTCATGTTAATCTAACAATAGGATGGGACCCGTGCCTGTCAGCCGGTAGCAGCCAGGAACTGTTAGTTACTACTCTCTCAGTTTCAAAATGTCCGTCGTTTTCGGTTTTCGTGCCACACGTTTGACTCAATTTGTAGAAAATACGTACAACATTTGTATCCCCAAATAAATTTGTTAAAAAACTAGACTTAAAGATCTTTCCAATGATACTAATTATGTACTATAAATATTAATATTTTTTAATATATATTTTTTCAAAGTTGTTCCTCAGGAAGCGAAAGCGGCAAACATTTTGGAACGGAGGGAGTATCTGTATTGTCTAGAGAGGGGAGGTACAGGGTTGGATCCAGGTTCCAAGGTGCCATCTCTCATATGTTGCCTGGCGCCAAACATGTATGCTAACCAGCATTTCATTTCGCTTCTGCTGAATTAAGAGATGATGAAGGGGAGGTCCTGATATTTTACTCGGTGCAGTTCGGTTCCGTACAATCGGCTGCAGCCTGCAGCTACTCCTGCATCCTTGACTGAATGTGTATCCTCTCGCTCTGAAGTTGGGAGTGAGTAAGCACCTAATTGCAGCGGGTTGCCCTTCTGAAGAAACTTAATTGGCCCAACTTGCCATCGGTCTAGTGGCCTCCTGGGCCCAATGCAAGTCCAAAATGGGGGCTGGCTTTTACTTCTTGGGCCTTTACTGAGAAGCACACAAGTGTGACGAATACAGTTGCAATACCACTTAGTTCAGCTGGAGCGTGGGCGTCTCGAGTCTTCTTCCTCCTTCGCTGTCTACTGTAGCGGCGACAAAGGAGTTCTTCGATCCGGTGGCCTTCTTGGCCCTGGAGGTGTGGGGAACCGGGGAGTTGGTGGGGTTGGTGTATATAGTTTCTAATATAGGTAGCTTTGGCCTTGGCGGTGTGCGGATGGTGGAGGCGGCACCGCCTTTAGGGAATAAGCTTCGTCGGCCCTCTATCCACCTCGCCAGTCTGCTTTGGCAGCGGCGATGGGTTGATTGGGGTTCCTAGCTCACCGACGAGGTGCTGCCTAGGGTTTTCTTTCCTTCAAGGTGCGACGACGGACGGCGGTGGTGACGGCAACGGAGGCATTGGCGTCTGTACTCGCGCATCTTGGAGGTCAGCTGCTTACCTATGCGATGTCTCTTGCGGGCGACGTCATCGATGTCAGGAGGACGGATCCAGATCAGGTGCGAGTTTCTTCGACATCTCCGGCAGCTTCACTGTCTTCGTCGACGGCGGCTGCATCAGGTTCGTCTACCAACTCGTCTGGAAACCGGATTGCATCTTAACTACTACCGATTCTGGCGGTTTGCCTTCCCTCTAGGGTGAATCGTCGCCCGGCGAGCGGGGGCTGCTGATGGTTGAGGTGTCAGATCTCTTGCTGTCCGACGATGTGATGGCTTTCGGCCATCTTTTCCGACCTGAGCGTTCAACGACTACACTGCATATTGGAGTTTTTGATGTGCTACTCTCGGTGACAATGAAAACTTTTAATGTTCCTTCGTCGGGAGGGTGGTCGGCTTCAATGAGCTTACTCCGATCGTCGGCGACGAGGACAACCGGGAGAGTCTTGCAAGGACTAGAATGTAATCTTTATTTTTTTCAAGGGCGTCTTTGTAAGATGTGGGATGTAAACTACTTGAACTATATGTGAAATAGAAACCCGGTTTTCTCAAAAAAAAAAGTGTGACGAATACAGTTTTTGCGAATCACATTATATTATATATATTTGCATATGAATAATCTTCGTTTGAGAAATAATTATTTGAAGGAAAACGGTAGGCTCTGTATTTTTATGACTTCTGTACATATGATGTATGTATGTCTCCTTGGACGTGAACGTGATGCGGGTGAAGCACCTCTGCCAGTTCTCCCAGCAGTGTGCGATAACCTCACAAGATGTCCATGCAAGTCTCCACCTGGACACTGGTTAATATTATTGCTTGCGTTGCGTCATACTGCGAGTTTTCCCCAAACATGTTTGAGTCAGCATTTCTCAAATATTTTCAATAAATATTTTTGCTTGCTTTTCGATGTACCCTAGGCCTAAATGCAATGCATGAAGTCCAACACACCTAGTGACACTAGATGACCGAACTGTCTAGTTAAGAAACCCTTCTTAATAGTACGGCTATCTACCTTAAATGTGATCACACTCTCTATCTCTATAAACGAATCCTGCACCAAAAGCGGACACCCGATAAGGCCACGTCACCCGCTAAGCAGCTGGCCGTGGGATCGAGCGAATCCTGCACCAAAAGCGGACACCCGATAAGGCCACGTCACCCGCTAAGCAGCTGGCCGTTGGATCGAGCGTTTATGTGATATCCACTGTCCGATCGGAGTTATCACGGGTCTGTCGCCCGGTAGGCTGGAAACCCGAGCTTTCGCGAATCCTCGAGCTCGCGAATTGTTCTGCCTCGCCCTCACGGGGCCGGGACCATGCGAGGCCACCTGGATGTGCGGCGGCGCGGGGTCGGCCCCTCCCGCCGTCGCGCTCGGCACGGAGCGGGCCACCAGCGAGGCGGTGGGGGCGTGTCGAGCGCCGCGCTGCACGGGCACCGACCCTAGGGCCTAGGCCAGCCGTACATGGCCGCCACCACGGACGGCAAGTGCTGGCGTGGCGCAGCGAGCCGGGCACGCCGCCACACGGATGTAGCTCCCAGCGAACGCCGCCACGAGTGCGTGCCACCAGCACAGGCGCAGTCCGCCGGCGAGCCCAGCGCGACGTGGCACGGGTGTGTAGCAACGAGGCGAGCGTGGCCGATGCCTCACTGGACCACTGGCGTTGGCACAGGGCCCACCGGCAACAATACCAGGCGCGTCAGCTTTCTCTAGCCCCATCTCCATTGCAGCATTGCCTTCACCTCCCTTCCCTACATGCTCAGTACGCCCGTAGAATACATTTGAGAAGATGGCACATCTCGGTGCTTGTGCTGTGGTGGCTGTTGGCTGGGATGAAGACCAGATTAGCGTTGATCTCCTCCCACTCGAACAGGTGAAGCAATCATCATAGAAAGTGGTTCCATATTGGCTTTTATTCTCCGGTGCTTGCCCTGATGGCCTCCCTATGAATTTGCATGTCATGTGTTTGACGAAATGGCCATATCATCACCCTGTTATATGAATATTCATTTTTATTTTTATTTCATATACAACTTTAGAGAATTTTGCTCTGTCCTCGGGATAGGAGGCACAAGCTTTGATAGCCTCTTGCTTAATTTGATCAGCTGCTATGCTATCGGTTCATTCCAGCGAGTACACACTTCTGTCTTTTATGCTTTGAACCAAATCACATTCTTACACATGAATCTGACACTTCTTATTCTCCTTGGTTATTACCTGAATATATTATCATAATCAACTCCCTTAATTCTTAGTACTAATTAAGCTGCAAAACCTGACATATTTAGATATGGTGTCATTTATTAACTAGAGCTGAGAAGAAATTGCTTATATGCAAAGATATCCTTATTGCAATCTGAATTAGATCAACTTATAACTTGCCCTTGTATTGTCATTGTAAAATAATCAACAATGATATATTAGTTTTAGAGCCCTAAATTTACCTAGGTGTTGTGAATATTATGTGTACAAGGCACCATATCTTCACTTCAGATGAAGGCTAAGTGACAGGTTTCGGATAATTAAAGAAAAGACACATTAACATCAACTACCCTAACTTGAAATGAATATGATTTTGTATCATGTCTTGCTGGTCCTCTTCTACCAATGTTTAATCCATCTCTTCCAAGTTATGAGCAAAAGTGTTTGTGATGGATATTTCTTCCAGGTTATAAGCAAGAGTATCTGACGGTTCTCACTGGGTACTAATGAGAAACTTAGAGAGTGTACGAAAATCAATATTGGCTGAAACTCCTTTACACTTCTGGTCTCCTCTGACTTTAAAATCACTCAAGTTACATACTTTGATACTTATTATTTTCTACAAATGCTTCACTTCCCATTACTTAATTGCATTATTTTGCTATGAACAATTAATTTGCTATGGGGTCTAGAAAAGTTTCAGCCCCCCTCCATACCTATTACTACACCAACCAAACATAAGTTGGTCTGACCTATCAGCGAGATCGCACAGTCCACATGATAAACTCCATTTATATGTCTACTTCCTTCGCTCATAATTTTAGTTGATAGACTATATTTTTATCTATTCGTAGCATTACTTCTACATATTTGGGTTTAGTTCGATGGGTTGAGCACATCCCCCGTGGGCAGCTTGACATCCATGGCTGCCATGTGAGGGGAAAAAGGCTCTCAAATCATTATGAGCACTGTTACTGTTTCTGCCATCACCATTTGATAATAATTGAAACTCTAGAATCTCTCTGACAAAGACAACATTTCTCTTTACTACACTGTTCATGTTAAAATAAATTCATGCGCTCTAAAAACCCTGTTTAGTTTTACATCACTTCTAATGTACGGAAACCACTCATGTGACAAACAAATACTATACAAACAAAATAAACTTACCTAAACACCACGGATCTTAACATGGCCTAAAGCCCTAAACTATCACTAGGTGTTATAAGATGAGGCGTTCATTGCCCATATTTAACAATGTATTAATAATCGTGAGAAACCCGTTGGGGTCTCTATTACTCACGCATCATGACCTGGCCAAAACAGGTTGTCGCGCGGCAACGCCACGCGTGGTTTCTAGTAGTGTCTTGATCATCGAAACAAAACCTCTATTTATACCTTTGCCTTAAGCTCCATATGGTTTTGTTTTTCTCTTTCTTCTTTTCCAAGTTAAGCACTTGATCATCATCACATGTGGCCATCTTCATCATTTCATATGATCAACATCACCTTTTTTGAGTGGCACCATGCTCCTCACTTGGATTGCCACCAACCTAGCTCTTATCATAACTCATGACAAAGGTTAGTGCATAGGCTTCATCAATTATCCAAAACCAAACTAGGGCTTTCAGGCATGAGCGGTCTTCGTGTGGGGTTAAAAGTTGCGCGCGACGTTCGGCCGGCGTGGGCCCCTACGTGGGCCCGCGTGAAACGGAGTGCAGGCGCGGGTGTCTGGACACGCGCGTCTTTCCGGATGTCCGAGCGCTAGCACTGCCGTAAAAAAATTATCTTAGAGCTAGTAACTAGTTCATACTATTGAGGGTGCCCTTCTTTGGGCGCAGGACTGCAAGCTCCACCATATCAAACTCACCACTAGAATTAGCGGTTTTGTTGGCCAAAATCGATTGGACACTAGAGTAAGAATTCGCCCTCCCACGTGAAAGCCAAAAAAATTGACGATGTCCTAGAGTCTCGGGAAAAAAATAGTCAGCATAGTTGGAGGCTCTGGCACCAAGTTAGCCAAAATAACAAGCCTAAAGTCTAGCTAGCCAGCAGCAAAATTGTGCTCCACGTCAATAAAATCTAAGCTGGAGGGGCAAATAGGAGAGAGATTAGCAAGTGGGCTGCTGGTGAAACACACGACTAAAACACATGAAATGAGAGAAAAAACGCCTGAGCTGGTATTTTGTGCGCCTTCTTCCTCTCTCCCGATCCTTGAGCCGCTAGTGCTATTCCACGCGCCTTGCCTCCCCACACACCCCACCAAACCGTCCAACAAATTGACTTGTCATGCCCAGAATTGACCCCTGCACGCCAAATTGAAGGATATGCCCAAATCGACTCCAAAACACCATCTCGTGAACCCTAGACACCAATCCAACCCTTTGCGGGATGAAGCAATAGATGTAGCAACACTAACAGTCATATGCTTTGGCGGCAAAGCACATGGCAGGAGTATGCTTATACCGGCACGTGGTAAGTTTATGCTTGTGTGGCGGCAGGGTTATGGGTGACCGACAATTTCCACGAGCATTTTCTACCATGTCTAATGTTCATGTTTTGTGCTACAGGTCGTTATTTTTTTAGGTAAATTTTGTCGTGGGACATCAATGAAGTACAGTATTGGCCAATGTCAAAATTTGCCGAGTACCATTATAAAAATCCCAGTTATTTACCGTAGGACACCCACTAATTATTTTATTTATTTCTCAGTTTTGGAGAGTGAAGATATAAGTGTCTTTTTTCCTCTTGTCTTCAACCTCTAGCGTTGTCATTGTCACATGGTGGTCGGTGCTAGAGGTATCGATTTCGTTGTTTGCATAGCCTGATGTGTTGTCATTGTCACCAATAGGATCCACATTTTTCTTGTTTATTGTGGCCTCGGGCATCTTTTTTTTTTGAATCAAAAGGGGGGATGGGGTAGGGGGAGGAGAGCTTCCCCACCAAACTTTCATTTCAAACCAAGATTCTTGCTAACCGGAACGTACAGGCTACAAGACAGGAAGTAGTTGCGCCAGCTATTTAAGTTGTTTACATCACGATTGCAACTTAGGTTCTTATGCCAAACAACAAAATCATCACAGATTTTTGATATGATAGTACAGCTAGAGGAGGGTTCAAATCTGAAGATTTCTCCATTTCTGGCATCCCACAGGCGCCAAAGGATTGTCAGTAGCACAAAAGGCCAGAGCTTCGTGTCTAGTTGGGGAGGGGTTCTGAAGTTCTAGATTTCTTCATCAGTTAAGTTGCCGACGTCGCCAAGTCCCAGCTTATCCCATAGTTCACTGCTGGCATCACAGGAGAAGAAAACATGGTGCTTATCTTTGACATGGTTTGTACAACGTTGGCATTGGTCATCGTCCAAGACGTGCTTAGCGTAGAGGTTTGATCTTGTGGTCAACCTGTCCTTGAAGTAGAGCCAGGCAAAGACCTTGACCTTGTTTGGTGCGCGCGTCCCCCAAATGTGCCGCCCATGCACATCATGTGTGTCTGAAGCAACGTCAAGTGCAGCATACGCACTCCTGGCTGTGTATGGCTTGCCGGTTAGTTTTAGAAGATGAATGTCTGGACTGTCTTAAAGAGTGATCTCCTGTAAACAAGAAAGGAGGTTGTCTAGTTGGGCACTAGCAGCATTAGTAAGCCTGGGGCATAGACACAAATCAAACCCGTTCCGGAAAACATTTTGCACCGATATGTTAGGCCTAGTAGTGTGGGAAAAAAGCGCAGCATGGGAGATATTGAGGGGACCATCAGGAAGCCAATGATCAAACCAGAAGGAAGTAGAAGCCCCATTACAGACACTGACGATGGTGATAGACCGATAGGTATTGAGTTCATCATTTATAATTTTCCAGAGATAGCTTTGTGACCCATTAACAGGAGTATCAAAGGATGCAGCATCATGCAGAATCCAGTCTTTCCAAGGAGCAGACTCACTAGAGAAGAGTTTATTGATAAACTTCATAAGTAGGCAACGGTTCTGAATATAGCTCCAGGTCCTTAACTCCAAGCCCACCATCAAATTTTCTAATGTGGACATTCTCCTAGGCCACGAGGCATTTGGAGCCGTGGTAGCTTTCCTCACCAGTCCAGAAGAACGCAAGACGCCGACGATCAATGGCTTTGATCATAGTCTTTGGGACACTCATAGCGGACATGAAGTGGAGAGGAACGGAGCTGAGGACTGCGGAGGTTAGTGTGAGGCGACCGGCCCTGTTGAGGAGAGATGCGGGCCAACCAGAAAGATACTTGTCATAGGATGAGATGAGGGGGAGGCAGTCAACAATAGCGAGTTTGTAAGGAGATAAAGGGAGGCCAAGGTAGGCCTGAGGGAAGGAGGAAACAGTAGAACCAAAAATATTAGCAAGGTCATTAGCCACTTTAGTAGGGACACCAACCAGGAGGAAGGTGGTTTTGTGATAATTGATAGAAAGGCCTGTGGCGTGCTCAAAAAGTTCAAGAATTTGCTTGGCTTCTATTATTGCTTCTTTGGAGCAGCGAAGGAAGATTAAGGTATCATCAACGTACTGGACAATAGGGCACGGGGAGTCAGCAACAATAGGATGCTTAAGGGTGGTGGTAAGGGAGGGATGCTGAAGCAGATGACGTAGCACATCAGCAACAATAATGAAGAGATAGGGGGACAGAGGGTCACCCTGACGGAGACCATTATGGCAATTGATCCAACACCTGGGGACGCCGTTAAGGAGAATAATGGTTTTGCCGGTTCATAAGAGGTCCCTCACCCAAGTGCACCATTTTTCAAAGAAACCTCAGTAGCGGAGGATGCGGAGGAGGAGATAATGGTGGGGGAGTTGCAGCGAAAACAACAGTGGAGCAGGTCAGCGGCATAAGCGAAGCTTTTCAGCAATGCATCTGCCAAGTACGAAGCCAAATTGGTCACCGCCAACAAGGGAAGGAATTAGAGGTTGAAGCCGGTTGGTGAGGACTTTGGAGATCCCTTTGATGGCAGAGTTTTGGAGGGCGATAGGCCGAAAGTCTTGAGCCTTCCTAGCATTGTCTCTTTTGGGAAGAAGAACAAGGTAGGATTGGTTAATACGCTCAAGATTGGCGGTGTGACAATGAAAGGATTCAAACAGGGCAAGGATTTCAGGGGAGGTGATAGTCCAGGTGGTTTTGAAAAAGTAGGGGCCGAACCCATCAGGGCCAAGGCTGGCATTATAGTGCATGTGGTAGAAAGCATGGTGAATCTCAGAGCTAGTAAAGGGGGAGTCCAGATGTCCAAGGGACAAGGGCCCCTCGGGATAGATGCTGTCAAGGTTGAACTCCCACCTGATGTCCCGAGCACAACCTAGGAGATTGTGATAAGAAGAGTAGAGAGCAGCCTCCTTCTGGACATGGCTGTGAAGTTCGCGGCCATCATCATGTTCAATAACTTGAATCTTGTTGTGCCTGTGGTGTTGGTTAGCACTTGCATGGAAGTAACGTGTGTTCTCATCGCGCTCAATGGCAGCTTTGATTTTGCTGCGCTGCTTCCAAAGAGTTAGCTTACCATGAGTGACTCTACTCAAGACAGTGACAATGATAGTCCTGAGTTTCATTTCAAGAGGAGGAAAGTTGACGGGTTTCTTCGATGTAGTGGAGCAAGTTGATGACTATTTTGCAGTCGGTCTCCTATTGTGGAATGCACAGAACACTTCTTCTCTAAGCCCTAAGAGCAGATCGAGTGGATTTGAGTTTAGCAGCAATGATTCCAACAGGGTGTTTGTTGTCTGTCTGGCAACTCTAGGCAGTGGACACAATGTCAATGAAACCTGGAGACTTGGCCTAGAAATTCTCGAAACAAAAAATGGTTGATTTAGGGATAGTGGTAGAGATATCAAACCTTAAAGGGGCATGATCGGAGGTTCTTCTAGTAAGAGAAGAAAGCATGAAATTAGGGAGCAGTTCATCCCATTTAAGATTAATAAACGCTCTATCTAGCCGCTCAAGTGTAGGAGTGGAACACTTGTTAGACCAGGTATATTTCTTGTCCAGCAAGGGCAGCTCAATGAGACACATGTTGTTGATGCAAGTATTGAAGGATTTAGCTTTGGCGAAACGAAAATTGTCATTGTTCTTCTCATGGCCATACCGATTCATGTTGAAGTCGCCACAGATCATCCAAGGAACATCAGTGGGAGGGACAATGGCCCTGAGCTCATCAAGAAAAGTAGGGCAAAGATCAGGGGAGGCAGGGGCATAAATATTGGTAATAAAAACGAAGAAGTTGGTAAAGGAGGAGGCGAGGTAGACAGAGATGGAGTGGGGGGGTGGAGAGAGTGTTAAGGCAATTGAAAAAGGAGTCAGACCAAGCGGTAAGCATGCCTCCAGAGGAGCCAAGAGCAGGGGAGAAGAAAGAGCAATTAAGACAGCGAGGTAGGAAGGAATAGAGCTTAAAGGGGGTTGTTGGCAAGCTTAGTTTCCCGAAGAAGGACAACGTTGGGGTTAGAAGAGAGAAGTTCAGAAGAACATCACCACATTTCTCAGGGTCACCCAAGCCTCTTACATTCTAGGAGCAAACCGAGAAACTTATATTCATTAGACTGATTAACAACATCATTCATCAGACATAGCCTAAAGGGCGCTATCTGGACTACGTTATTCCAGGGACAACCTGGGTTCAGGACTTTACATGATGTTGCGACACTACTACCATGTGTGGTACATAGAAGCCACACAAAACTGACACAGGAAGACTGCATACTATTTTGCCTACAGATTACAAAATTGGAGCACACCGACGCTTAGACTAGGCGAAAAAGGTGGAAGCGCCTTATGACGGTGCGAGCGTTGAGGCCATAGTTGGCGCTGACCACGAACACGAGGAGCTAATGGGACATCATTTTTCCAGTCGACGGTGAGGACGTCTCACCTGAGAAGCAGGCAAGCTCCTCCTTGCTTGCCCTACATGCTTCAGCAATCTCAGCGAGTGAGTCATCTTCACCTGAGGGATAGTAAGGATAAGATAAAAGATAGGAACAGTAAATGGCCTTACGAAGGTGACGAGATGCACCAGAGAAGTCAAACTTGGCCTACTGCACACGAGTTGCCTTGTCTACAGGATGCTCAAAGTTAGGCTCCTCTTTTGCCTTAAGCCTTTCACTCCTGCGGAGTCTGCAGGCACTGTCTTTCATGGCGTGCCTCTTGCAGGTAAGGCTCACATGCTCCTCATCAGTGGGAGCTCCAATAGAGAAGCTTGGAGGTGCATCCATAGTCATGGAGGAGAGCGCGCTCACCACTTCTTCCATGATGGGTGCCGGCGGTTCTTTAGGAGCACCCTGCATCTCAGGGACTCCACCCATGCCATACCAAGGTAAAGCAAGAACAGGGGACTTGTGTTCATTTGTAGGTTTGGTAGAGCTTGCAGAAGTATTAGTGGGGTAAGGGGTGGCACGCCTGGTGTTGACAGGACGAAGGTTGGGCAGAGAAGTGGCAACCTCCCATTCAAGGACAGTAGCAACAAGGTTTACAGGAGCAGCAGGCATTTGTGTTGGAGGGTTGCCGACAGGGTGGTAAATAGGAGGAGTGTGGATGGTTGGGAGTGGGCCAAAAGTGTAGTTGGAAAAGTCAAGTATGGGGTTGGCGTCGGCCCAGGTGCGGATAGCATAGATCTTGGTGATGGCAGTCGACCCACTATGGTTACGCACGAGAGTTGCTCTAGGATTTCACAGTCATGATCAAGGAGGATGACAACACACATGGAAGTGAAGTCATCAACAAGGCAATCCGGATCGATACAACAAACGTTACCTATCTCGCCCAAGGCCTCCCTGGAAAGCGGCTCATCCCATGCTCAAGCGGGAAGTCGATAGCAACAATCTCGGCGTAGACGTTGTAGTAGGCATAGAAACGGTTGCCCGCCTCATGCCTCTCCACGGTGATGGTGTTGCCATCGAAGTGGATGGGAGACATGGCCACCACCTGCTCGCGCACCTCTGGCGTGGTGAACGCCATGACTCTAATGCCACAGGAGGAGGCGGAAAGGAGGAGCACTGCAGACTTGCTCCATGGCTTGGCGGACGAGGAGCTGGGGGCTGTGGACGGCCTTCACCAGGTAGACGTAGGCGTACACCTTTGAGGCTTCATATGCCCCGTCACTCACATGCACTTCCACGAAAGTGCGCCTGGCGGGAATGCTGCTGGATGATCCAGCGCTAGGGTGGGAGGTGGAGCAGGGGGTACCGATGGAGCGATGAGCGGGGTTTGCAAAGGTGGTGCGAAGGTTGTTAGCGGTGGTGGCAAGCATGGTAGAAGTGGTGGGAGAGCGGATGCGGGGGTAGGCTAGGTGCGGATGGAAGAGGTGGAGTCATAGTGATCTTCAGAGCGGATGGACATCTTGGTGTTAATGGTGTTCTTGCACTAAAAACTCTTATGTCCAGAATGTCGCACCGAGTGCATTTTTATAGGGTCCTGGTAGTCTAAGACGAGATGATCAGAAGCTAAGCATCGAAAGCACAGGATTTTTCCTTTTGCCGAGAGAAATTTTTGTCCAGTCGGGTGCCCAGCGGAGGAATGCAGCTCATCCTCGGGGCAAGCAACAACTGTGTCGTCGACAAAGTGTGGACGTGTCCGTTGGGCCTTAGAGCAACTGGTGAGGTGTCCACCTCTTTGATCTCCAGAGCCACATTTGGGAGGTGAGTAAGCATGCTTGTCTCCATCATTCGTCAGAGAGTAAGAGCATCTCTAGCAGTTCTCCAATAGAACCCTCAATCCCCATAAACCTGTCATATTGGGGGAGATAAGGTAAATTTCTTGCTCTAGCAGCTGCCTAATATGGCCCCCTTTTTTCTGGCCACCAAAAAACAACCCATCTCCCCTTAAATTTTGGGGGAGTTGCATCTCCCCCAAAAGCTAGGGCCCACCCCCAATTGTCACTCTCCTTCCTCCTTCCTCCTCTCTCCTTCCTCTCTGCCATGGCATCGAGAACACCGCTGCCGGCGCTGCCACTCTCCTTCCTCCTCCCTCCACCCCTTCGCCCACCGCTGCCGCACCCGGCCAGGCCCGCATGCCGCTTGCCTCGGTCCTCGGCCTACCGCGGCATGGCCGCCCCCAGCTAGGCCTACACGCTCCCGCATTGCGGCCGTCGCGTCGGCACGGGCGACCTCGGCCAACCACGGGGCTACCTCCTCTTTGACTCCAGGCGAGATGAGACAAGCACGACTACCTCCTCTTCGACTCCAAATGAGATGCAATGACCTCGCCCAACCACGACGAGACGAGTCATGCCTACCTCCTCTTCGACTTCGGGGCCAAGGCTAGTGCACAGGGCCGAGGCCGACACGGCATGGACCAAGGACAAGGCCGGTGGTTGGATTGGGGCCGGATCCAGTGCGCGGGCAGAGGTCACGACAGGTGAAAGGTCCCTATTTGGTTTTGGTAATTGAGTGACAACTTAGGTGGACTAATTATGTTTTATGTGAGATACATAGGTAATTAGTCCACAGGTACATGTGTGTGAGCAACATATGCCATGGAGGTGGAAATGGCTTGAAGATGTTGCAAAGCTTGCACATGTGATGATGGAGGAGCTTATTGCATGTGAGACATGACATTGAGTCATGTGATCAAGGTGGAGAAGATCAAGACATGACTTGGCTCGATGGACCAGTTGCAAGTGTGAAGGGCAAGTCAGAGGCTTTGAAGCGAGGGACCGCGTGTGACGGTGAAGCTTGAGCAAAACTTGGCGCCGATGGATCAATGCAACAGTGAAGAGCAAGTGAGGTCAAGATCGATGAACCAATATGGACACGTGATGATATGAAGTGGATCATATCATTCGGTGATTGATTGGTGCATGTGTTGCATCAACATCGAAGAAGACAGAATGGAATGCGCAAGGCAAAGGTATAACCTAGGGCATTTTATTTCACCAGTCAAAGGTTGTGTAGAGAAGTGCATGACCGGGTTTAGGATAGATGATCATACTATCAAGAGGGGCAAACTTGTTTGCATATCGGTCATCTAATGCCACTCGAGTGATCTAACTTTGTATCGTTGCTAGAATCGAGTGGTGTGACAAGTTGAGTGGCTAACTCCTTTGAAGAAAATGATTGTGAAAATGCTAACACACAAGCACAAGATGGTGAACACTTAGTGGTGTTAGCACTTTTGCGAAGGAGGTGGAGTTTGAGGGGTAGAGAGGGGTTTGGGTTCCTCTCTTCCACTGCGCCGGAGGAGAAGAAACGGAGGCGAACAGAGGTCACAGGGGTGACCGGACGTGGTCTCGGCATGACCGGACACGTCCGGTCAGTGGCAAGCAGCAGTCGAGCGTAAGGGGGCAGCTAGGGTTTCTAACCGGAGCGTCTGGTCGGTCACGGGACCGGCGCGTCCAGTCAAGCCCCAGAGAAGCTGCTAAGCACGCGAGGTCTATCAGACGCGGTGGCGCGTCCGGTCACGATCGACCGAACACGTCAGGTCGCGAGTGGATGCTTACTGGAAACAATCGAACACTGACACTATGGCATCTGGTTTGTCGTGTGGCACGTCCGGTCACTGGCTCGCTGGCACATGGCTGTGCGTGACCTGTGCGTCCGGTCAGTTGAGCAGTGCGTCCGGTCGCTTGGTGACCGTTGGCGCGTGGTGACCGTTGGAGGATCGAGTGGTTGCGGTTGAATCTAGGGTGACATGTGGACGGCCAAGAGCGACCGGACGCAGTGCAGCGCGTCCAGTCATATGGACCGGCGCGTCCGGTCGCTGCAAAAATTGCCCAGTGAAGGAGTAACGGCTCTATTTGACCATGGGGTTATAAATAGAAGTGGTGGCTGGCCTTGGCTGATGCTGAGCACCTTGGGGATGTGTTGCCTTTGTGTGTGCTTGGTTTGAGAAGCCTCTAACTCACTTGTGCTTGCTAGATTACGAATCAATAAGCGAGGGAGTGATTCTAGTGCGATTGCATCGTGAGGTTGCATCGAGTGGCACTAGGTGTTTGTGTTACAAGCCGGTGGTGCTTGTTACTCTTGGAAGTTGCCACCTCCTAGATGGCTTGGTGGCTTGTGACTCCGTCGAAGCTCGCAAGAAGATTGTGTGAGGCTCCGGAGATGATTTGTGAGAGGAATTGTTCTCACCTCGCGAAGAGCAACTCTAGTAGAGCGTGTCATTGAGCTACCACACTTGCGGTAGGTTCTTGCAGCACCTTTGGGAGGCTCGATTGTGGACACCGATTAGCTGTCAAACCACGAGGTGTTGGTCGACACAACGGGGACTAGCTTGGTGGCAACCAAGTGAACCTCGGTGAAAAATTATCGTGTCAACTTTGTGTATTTCTTTACGGTGGTTTGCATCCTCTCTATGCAAGCTTGTATTTACATTATATACATAGTGCTTGTGTAGTTGCTCTTGTAACTAGTTTGTTTGTGTAGCCAGCTAATTACCTTCTTATTTGTGTAGCTAGAAGTATCCCCTTTAGGTGGCTAATTTGGTTGTGTAACCTTGTTAGTCACATTGCTTAGTTTGTGTAGCTAAGTAATTTTGCGCTCTCTAATTTGGCATTGGTTGCCTTGTTATTGAGCATTGCTAGTGAGCTTAGGGGCTTTGTGCTTTTGCTTCACTAGTTGTGTAGGACCGCTCTGTCGGTTGGCAAAGTACTAGTGCATAGGCTTGTGTGACCTTACTCTAGAATTGATTAGGTGAGCTCTTGCTATGCTTGTCACCTTAGTTGCTTGATTAGGATTTTTTGTAAGGTGCTAAAGTTATAGATAGAGGGGTGTAGTCTTGGTTAGGCCGATAGTTTTAATTCTGCACTTATTTCAGTTAGCCGATGCAATTAAGTTTTAGAAAGGACTATTCACCCCCCTCTAGTCCGCCATCTCGACCCTTCAACGGGGAGAAGCCAAAGGTTGAAGATGGTACTGACATCCAGGGCCCACGTGTAAGTGCATATTGGGGTGATGTATTGGTCATCTACTGCAGCAACTCTCCCAATAATCAGAAAAGGTAGTATTGGTGGCCACCAATACTACTCTATTGGGGATTGATTATCTGGGGACTAGTAGAGATGCTCTAAGAGCAGTGAATATTGGGGAGAGACGGGAAAGCAGCTGTAAAACCGGAAAAGGTGTTGGGCGGTGCATTAGGAGGAGAGGAAGATAGGGCACTATTACTTTGGGTCTCACAGTAGGGGGCGGCAGGTGCTCTGGTCAACTGACACGCAAGCATTTGGTCAGCGTTGCTGTCCAGCAGGATGTCAGCTGGGTGGCGGTGCAAGTTGATGTCCAGACTGGCATCATGCTGGGCCCAATTCGGCCCACGAAGTTCAAAATTTGAATTGGCCGCTTTCGGATTGGCCATTGCGGGGGGGGGCGTCCTTGGTCACTGCCGGCAAGTCATCGTGGATGTGGAAGATAACCCCGTCCAAGGAAAAGACACCGATTTTGATGAGATGAGACCCCGTCCAAGGGGGGCGGGGGGGCGCAGAAGTGGAAATCAAGTGCCCTGGCGATGAACTAGGGAGAGGAAGATTCCCCATTCGTCTTAGAAATCCAAAACACAGTGGGAGTAGAGGAATTGGGAGCAAGAGGCCTAACAATTAGGCAAAATAATTTTCGAGGATTAGGGTTTGAAATTGCATACCCGGGTTCCATCTCCAGCTACGCTGTGCCGAACTCACCGTGGACCAGGACAGCGCAGTGAACGAGCCATCCACGTGCAATTGGGGAGGTTCCAGGGTTTCAAGTGAAGCAGCAGTGGAGCTCCCCTGCTCAGCCCTTGAGTAGGTGCCATCCGACGACCGATGAGTCACCAAAGCTTCAACCGTCGAGGTGGCTGAAGGGCTAGCAGCTGGCTGTCAGACGTGAACGAGAGCAGGCCACTTCGCCGCCTTCGGTGGAGCAGGTAGGTTCCTGCCTAGCTTGGTTAGGCAATGGACCAAACATCTTGGGGGCGCACTGTTCTGGCTGCCGGAGGGGTACGAACTCCTGGGGGTGGTGGAGGCGCCATAGACTTCGGTGGCCGAGGAGCTGTGGGAAGCGGAGGGAGGTGGTTGTCAGGGTGGAGAAGGAGCAGCGACAGGGAACCAAAGCAGAGGAGGTGGAATGGGGGGAGGGGGAGGCAGGCCACGACAGAGAAAGCCGGACCATCGAGAGCTGCAGGCAGGGCAAGCGAGCTGCCAGACGTTGAGGAGGATGGAGGGTGGAAGCTAGCCGCGGTTGTGGACTCCGGCGCCATGGTGGCCGCCAGCGGAACGCGCGGGTCGCCTAGGGGCTGGGAGGGGGGATGAGGAGGAGGCATCCAAGCCCAGGTCGGCCTTGGGCATCTTTAATTTTGTTGCATATCATATATAAAAAAATGCACGTATAGCATGTACGTGAGTATGTCAATACCCTTGTGCAACGTTTACCATTAGATGTAGAAAGAAAATTCCCCCTTCCTTTTTCATTTTTTTCACAATGTTTTCTTATTTCTTTCATTCCTTTCTTCGATTGATAGACTAGTATTGTCGGCTCTGTCTCGTTGCCTGCTACGTTCCTTAGCATCGATGACATGTGACTATATGAGTTGAATGCATTTTGACCACCTATCTACATTGAGATTAGTAGACATGTCACCGGGTACATTTGAAATGATCCATATACATCATTTGTATATTGCATATTAATAAGTTACCTTCATTTGTAGTGTTTGTTAGTTCTCCAAATGGAGTGCAAGCACAATGACTTTTCACTTGATCCATGAACACTACTCCTCTACCACCATGTAACCTGATAGCACAACATGATATTTGTGAGTTTTTATTGATACACAACGTGGCATCCATGATTCCGTTTTATTTCACTGAATGGATTGGGAATTGTGATGCATACATTTTTTCTTGGCAACTGCTCCGGTACTCCTTTTTTTTTTAAAAAAAAGCACAAATTTAAAGCAGCCCATTAAACTTATTAATTATTTTATATTTATTTGTTGCTTGAGTCACGACTGGACTGTCCAGCCCAGCCCTGAGTCCAGGCGTCCAGCCCGCCATCGGCTCTCACATCCTTTCTTCCGTGCCGCTCCGTTCCTTCGTCGAAGGAGACGGCGTTGGCCATGTACCCAGCAGCGGCGGCTGGCGGACTGAGCCAGGGGCGGCACCTCCTCCCCCGATCCCATTTCGTTGCTCTGGCGGCGCCGTCCGATTTGGTGTGCCCGCACCTCCTGTCACGTCCTCGATTAGCGGTGCGTGAGATTTGGGGTGAGGAGGTCCATGTCCTCGACGGGGGTAGGTTCGGGCGTTCGGCGGCGGCGGTGACAACTGCAAGGTCACCACCGAGCTGGTCAAGATGGAGGCCCGGCGAGCCCTTCCCTTCAATCCGATTTGTTCTGATTGCATCGACTCCTCTTGGAGGTAGGCCAGCTCGTGCCATTCAATGTAATTCCTGCTTCTCTTTACTTTACCGTTGCATCTATCTCGTTTGTGTTAGGATGCGTTTAGTTTCACCTAAAAAATTTTAGGTTTTGGCCCATCATTTCGCAGAATGAAACTAAATACCATGCAAAATTTTTTGGCAAAAAGGTATCATTCTCTATTTTAGATTTTGGCCTCAAGAGGCAAAAAAAAAAAAAAAAACCAAAAAGCCCTCACCCATTTAATGAAAAATTTTGTATTTTGGATGGAACTAAACAAACCCATGAAAATTTCGGCATTTTACATTTCATCATTTTAAAGAAGTTGGCATTTTGCATTTTGCATTCCACGGAAACACAGCCTTAGTGACAGGCCGCAATTTTGTATCTAGTTTAGTTCTCCATCAAGTTAGACCTTATGCATACCTGTGAATTTCCATTGAGAAAAGATCAGTACTTGTTTCATTAACTCATACACTTTCGTCTACATGATTCTACGTTACAGCTTCCAAATTTGTACAGTGTGCAAATCAATGGGGCAAGCCAGGACTAGCTTCCTGGTTAGTTTAGCAATGTAAGAAGTGGGAAGCAAAGACGAGATCCTGCCAATTTGGACATCATGCAATTTGTTGAGGATCTCTGTACAACACTTTTAAAACAGGTAATGATCAGCACTTCACTTCAATATTCTATCTTAACCAAGGAATCTTTAGACACACTTAAATCTGAATGGAGTTCAGAAGACAATTCGCCTGCAAGACCAAAAATATTCTGTTGCCAGGACTAAACATCTTTAAACAAAGATACAAAATATACAGAAGAAAAACCATTTGATTGAAATGCAAACTGATCACAAGAGAACTTTTAGGTAAAGGTTTGCATGCTTAAGCATGTTCATTACACAACTACAGATCGAATTTGGCTTGAAAAACAAATACAGGAATAGCATGAATTTTTCAAGAATCAATTCTAATGTGCATGTGCGTTACATATGATTTACTGTGGCATCAATGTACTAATTTTAAGGTATTCAGCACTCTGCATTGCAAATTTGACAATTCAGGCTGATATATATGGACTATTATCAATTCTTGAGACAATTCAGACAGAGACATGTCAAAAATAGTTATACATGCTTTTTTTGAAGCTCGCCAGAGTTAGTAGTAATAGAAGAGTTAGGCTCTCTTACTAAATGACGATTGCACTAGTCTAGTCAAGGTGGCCGAAAATATACATAACACAGACACAACAGCCGCCAACTAAGTGAATAGTTACTGAATTACTAAATTAATCTTGCCCTGGGAAACAAGATGAGGCTGAACAATTCGTTTTTCAGTTCAACTTTTCAATGCTTTTCAGGTACATCAACTCCAGGGAGGATGTGATCAAGAAGATGTACATGCAGATGGAGTTTGATTTTTTTGACGACAACATCAACTACTCAGACTCTATACCCAGCAACCGCAAGCAGGAAGACGCCGCGGTCGATGGGCGACGTACCCACTGCTGCAACCGGACACTAGGAGCAACCAGCACTGCGAGGATGACCAGCATGATGAGCTAATGGCAAGAGTCCGGGGAAAGAGCCCTGAGTGCTGGTGCGTCTCCGTTGATACGTTGAAGGAGACGGCAGCGACCATTCACGAGCACTGCCAGTAGGCGGACCAAGTTAACACGGCACCTCTTTACCCTTCCCCTTCCTCCCCTGGTCCGGTTTCCTCGTGTGGCAGCAGGCAAGGTGTGGCGGCACCGTTCGATATGGCGTCAGGAGGTCGGAGCCTCCATCCACATGTTATTATTATGCTTATAGGTCCTGATGAAAATAGACATGTTTTTATGATAATTAGATGACATTCTGAAATCTTTTAAATGATGTTGTACTTGGATCATCTTTTACACTGTCATGGATCACATATACGGCTGAAGTGAAGCTTCTGTTCATCTCTTCAGGCGTTCACTACTACTATACAGGCGCGCAGCCTGAAGTTTTTGTTTTTTTTTTTTGAGCAAAAAGTTTTTGTTCATCTCTTCAGGCGTTCAGAGCAGTTCATATACGGCTCTAGAAAAGACTAAACTGAACCTTCTCTATAGCATTTCCTTGCTAGCAGAAACACGCATGCCATTTTCCTGATGCTTTCATATATATTGGTAATCTGCATTCAGGTGGAGGTGTAGAATTCTTCGTCTCAGCTTTATTGCACTTTGACAAACGAGAGTGCCTGCTTCTCTATAGCAGCATCTTAGCTCTCCTGGGACATCATGGCAGTTCTGATTACCTCTTCCTGCCATTCGCAAGAAATCATTCGCTTTCCCTTCCTCTGCCAACAGAAGTTTGCTCTTGGCTGTGGGGATCTTGTCCCCAGTAGTGACACAAAAAGCTGCTTGCTTGTGCTTGCGTCAGCATGTCGATTGTTGGTATCTTCGTCAGCAAATTGGCGGACTGCTTTGTCGAAAAAAAGTGTTCTTCGAAGCAGAGCAAAATGAATTCGAAATGCTCAGCACAATCGATAGGAACGAGATAAAATAAGTTCTACACGGATACAAACGAGATAAAATACGTTCTACACGGTTGCTCTACTTGTGATGGATGTCATTGCTAGGACTGTTGTTTTACGGGGATAAAAGCTTCCTCAGTCCTCACGCGCCGGCCGTCGAGAAGGTCTTCATTGCACGAGTTGGCCTGCCTCAGAGGAGTCGATACAGCCGCCACCGAAGCAATCAGATCAAATCGGATCGAATGGAAGGGCTCACCACGCCTCCACCCTTATCCGCTCGGTGGTGACCGCAGTTGTCGCCGCCGCCGCCGCCAAACCTCCTTGCCGGCTGCCAGCACGTACACCAGCACGCGACGAAATGGGATCGGGGACGACCGGACGAGGGGGAGCGAGGTGCCGCACTTGGCTCGGTCCGCCAACCGCCGCTGCTCGGAATGGCCGCTGCAGGAGATCAGCGGAGGGGTTGGACGTGCCGCCTTCCGCCGGTTTCCAGACTGACCCGTTCGCGGAGACGGAAACGGCGGGGATCCGCCCACCACCGAAGATCGAGACATGCACTGCACACGTGACTTTACGATCAGGGCTGAGCTCGGGCTGGGCCTAGGCAGGAGCAAGGGCAAAAAAAATAAAAAATAATAATTCTTTGAATTTGCTGCTTCGAGATGTGTGCAGTTTTTACAAAGAGGAGTATTGGAGTAGTTCTTTTAAGTTTGATACACGTTTGGATAATTCCATTCAGTGCAGATGTATGCATGGATGCAAAAGGTGACTTAGTAGTTCAGTTATAGCCCAACAGACTTGGGCTGAATACAGATAAAGGATTTTTGGTAGTATTATGTCAATCTGAGCAATATCATCCTATGAAACTTTATGTATGAGTGAAATTATAAGGCACAGAAGCTACTTACTAATGATAGAATCTAGCTAGCCAGAAAAACTCAAAGAAGCAATGTCAATACAAAAGTGCAGGGAGAAATCTGTTCACTGAAAATGGTAGTGGTTAGCATATAATAAGGTTGTGCAACAATGATCGAAATAACATTGACATGTGCATCTATCAGAATTGGTAATTCAAGAGCTAGCCTTGAACCTGACATGCCTAGTACATGAGAAATGGATTAGCATGATTTTCTATTTTCTGGTCTGTTGATTATTGATTTGGATTGGAATCGTCAGACTTAACATACAATGTGCTACCAAGATCAATGGGCCAATGTGTATTGGTTGGAGGGGTAGAAGAAGCCTAGAACTAGGATGAGTTTAGTTCATGGCACAACCTCGCCCATCCTCCCAACCTTGTATAGCATCCCTACGAGCCACATCACATAATGGTATGTGCCATGTTTAGGTGGTAGACTCATCCACGGTGACTACCCTCATGAACTTGTAGGTAGCAGTTCAGGGAAAAGGGTGATAGCGATGAGACTCACTTAGATTAAGGACGTCCGGCACGTGGTCCGCGTTGATATCAAACCCGCTGAATTTCCAACCACTTTGAATTTGCAAATGTAAGTAGAAGATATATATATATATATATATATATATATATATATATATATATATATATATATATATATATATATATATATATATATATATATATATATATATATATATATATATATATATATATAATGGGTTTTTTTTGCGAAGGGAAGGGGGATTATATTAAAACTCGGCATAGTACATTCTCAAATTCCACATGAAAAAAATATGAAATAAAAAATACATAATATTGTATCAAAGATTATTTCATCGTCTTCTTCTCCAATAGCTTCCCTCGAACGACGAAACCAAAGTACAACTCTTATGCTAAATATATATATTTTTTTAATTTTCCTCGATACGAATATATATGTATATTTTTTGGTCTTTCTCGATACGAATATATGATTAATCGTGTGCCATTCAGAGAGTCCCTTTGCACTGCACGTGGCTTGAAGATCCCGTGATGGGCTTGACGGATCAGCGACCGGTTCATATCGTCAAACCCACAGGGACGGAGACAGGGGGGGGGGGGGGGGGGGGGGGGGGGGCGGGCGGGGGCCTGGCCCCCCTAACGTTGCATAGTTTTCATTACTATTTTTAGTTATATCTCACTAATCACTAGAGATTATAAATAAACAAGATGTACTAACTAATTTTAGATTGCTTTTCTTAAATATATCTCTTGATTATCTAATGTTAAGTGGCTAAATAAAATACATATATGACATGAATTATTGATCTATGAAGAATGTCCCTTCAATTCTTATCTTCAAAATTTAGATATTTACTTCCTTCGTCCTATAATATAGTGTATTCTAAAAAAAATTAAGGCAACTTAAGGGAATCTTTAAATGGCGCAAACCTATAGATTGAACTCAATAAAGATCCCCAATTATGCCAAATCTAAGCATACACCACGTCGAATGCATTATTTCAGTACAAATTTTAAAGTCAAAATATGAAAGATGGAGTACCATTTTTTTTAAGATAAAGAGATTAAAGGTCATTTATTGTAGATTTTTAAGCCAACATCAAATTCCATAATTTTTTAAGCCGACATCAAAATCTCGTGTGGGTACTATATAATTTTTGTCGACACTTAGTGTGCGTCCGCCCCCCTTATTTTTGAATCTTGGCTCCGCCAATGATCAAACCTATGTCTTTCTAGTATGTTTGAACTCTTTTTCTTAATACAATGATACATAAATCTTTTGCGCATTTGAGAAAAACGATTAGACGAGTAGCCTTTGCAAAATCGGAGCTTGTTGGCTTGTCCCTTCGTGCGTAAATGTGATCTGGCCGGCTGGTCCCAACATGAGCGCGTACATTGCCGATGGACGTACGCAGACCAACGGAACATTAGGCGAGCGCGCCATCATATCACATGGACGGCCACACGGGTGCCCTGTTCCCGCGGATGCAGGGTCGGCATGATTTTTTCCATGATGCCACATGCCATCCATCCATGTATATGGAAGAGAATTGGATCCGGGTCCATGCAATTTTATTCTGACTGGCAGCTCCTCTAATTCCACAAACTTTCCGTTGCGTTTCTAAACGAGCATGAATCTCATAGTAACAGAGATCTCTTCCACAAAAACCAGTATCAACTATCAAATGGATTCATTCTATAAAAAAAACTATCAAATGGATTCTTCAGACTCGCTGTGCCGGCGAACTAAAAATAATGTGCGGCGACGGCGAGCAAGCAGAACACGCGAGATGAAAAGATAAATCTGTTTCATTTCCATTTCTTCTTCCTTTTTTTCTTTTCAGAGAGAATCCATTTCTTCTTATTACCCACCACACGATGACACGAATAGCGAATCACTGTAGAGCTATTCTGCAGCAATTCTATGAGAACAATGCGGAAACCGTGCGTGACACGAGGGCGGTATCACTAGATCTTTTCAGGAACCGGGCCGCGCCTGAGCGACTCGGCGATGCCCGTGGCAAGGCAGTAGGCCACGGACTGGATGGTGACCATGGGGTTGACGCCCACGGCGCTGGGCAGGACGCTGCCGTCGCACACGTACAGGCTCTCGGCCTCCCAGCTCTCGCCGCGCGCGTCCACGGGGCCGTCCCGGGCCGTGGCGCCCATCCGGCAGCTGCCCATCTGGTGCGCCGTGCAGCACAGGCTCCACGCCTCGGCCATGGACTGGGGCCCGCGCACCACGTCCACGCCGTCCAGGAACTCCTCCAGCGTGGCCTCCGTGGCGCCCCTGCACGCGAACCGCTGCCCGTCGCTGCGGTGGGTGCCGATCTCCGCCGCGCCCGCCGCCGCCAGGACGCGCAGCCCGCGGCGCAGGCCCGCGCGCATGTTCTCCCGGTCCGTGGCGTCCAGGTGGTACACCACCCGTCGCTCGCCGTGCACGGTGCCGGAACCGCGGTCCCTCACCATGGAGAAGAGGTGCACCGTACCTGAGCATCCGCTCCTTCATGTCGCTCCCGGACACCCAGGGGAACTGCGTCCCCGCGCCGGCCAGGCCCATCGCCGGCGTCTCGAGGATGGCGCGGGCCGGCGCGCCCGGAACGCCTTCCACCTTGTGGAGGGACGTGATGATGCCGCCATCGTATATCTTGCCCTTGAGGTCCGGCATGGTGTCTGGGAAGTAGCCCCACACCAGGGCCGTCGGGTGGAGGTGGAGGTTCTTGCCGATGTGCCGGTTGCTGAGCCCGCTCCTGCGCAGCAGAACCGGCGTCAGGAGCGACCCGCACGCCGACACGGTCGCCCTGGCGCGCACCTCCAGCGTCCTCGTGATCGCCGGGTTGGTGCTCCTCGCCACCACGCCGACGCATCGCTTCGCCCTTCCGCCCGCGCCGCCAGTGCCGGTACGCTCCAGCAGCAGCTTCTCGGCCTTGCACCCCGTCAGGATCACCGCGCCACGGCTCACCGCGTCGACCAGCCACGTACTGTCCGTGCCGCGCTTGTCGCCGGTGCGGCAGCCGTAACCGCAGCTGCCGCAGTAGTGCCCCTCCGACGAGTTCCTCGACACCGACTCCACCTTGTACCCGAGCTTCTCGCACCCCTTGCGGAGAACCTTGTTCTGGAGCCCCTCCTCCGCGCACCCGGCCGTCACGCCGAGCCGCCCAAACACCTTGTCCATGGCGGCGGCGTACTCATCGGTGGCGAACAACGGGAGCCCCTGCTCGCACGCCCACTCCCCGCGAACGTCGTCGGGGGTCTTGATGCAGGCTGACCAGTTCACAGCCGTGCCGCCGCCGACCGTCGAGCCTGCCAGGAGTAGCACGGTGTCGCTGAGCGTGCTGACGAACCCTCCGCCCTCGTAGAGCTGCTCCATCGACGGCGCCTCGACGGCCGTGTAATCCCGCGCCGTGAAGTAGTTTTCCTTCTCGATGACGACCACCTTGTACCCCGCACCCGCGAGCACCGCTGCCGCCACGCCCCCGCCGCAGCCGGAACCGACGATGACAACGTCGCACTCGACCCTATACACGTTCCGCGCCGCGTCATCGGCCACCGTGAGGCCCTTCTCGGCTAGCAACGCGGGCAGGGACGCGTCGTTCTCCTTGGTCGTCTCCACGATGCCGTCGTCGAGGGGACGCTTCTCGTGACGCTCTGGTTCCACCGGGGCCCGTTCGTCGTCGCCCAGGGGCGGGCTGTACCCGATCGCGCGCCAGTGCGGATTCTTTGAGTTCTCATCGGTCTGCATGGCAAGGACACACACACGACATGGAATGTAAGGATTCAAAAAAAAAAAAAAAGGAGCATGAACCTATGCGTGATGCGTCCTTGTCAGGGTTCGTTGATCAGCTGATATCACCATTGCTCTTACAATTCTTGCTTGCGTTCACTAAAAGCGATCTTCAGACAAAGTTATAGCATGTTCCTTTCCAAGTTGTCATTATCAAGATGATTCTTGTCACTATCAAGATTTCCAGGGTAAAAGAAGATACTACTAGTAAAGTTGAGGCACATTAATCGCCATCCATCATGGAGAATGGCACTATCTAATCCCCTTCCCCTGCTTCGACTCTACACGACTCTATTTTTTTCTTCCATTTTTCTCCTTGACGACAAGTAGGCCCCATTTGGCATGGATCTCGTCAGCTCCTGCCAATTTACTGTAGCAACAATATTTATGGGAGCAAATTCTCTCTCCTTCCTCTCCCCTCAGACAGCCGGCAGGAGCCGGAGAAGCCAAATTTTTTGGCTCCCACAGCTCTACGTGTGTCCGTGAGAGTGAGGAAGACGAGAGAGAAAAACAGATTTCATGTACAGTGCTCGTACAGTTTCTGCAGGCTCGTGTCAGAAGGAGCTGGATCCGGCTGAATCTATACCAAAGAGGGCCGTAGTCGACAACAATTGTAGTTGGTCACATTGTTGTACACTTGTACTGCTGCTCGATAGCGATGAAGTGAAGTACTGTACTGAGCAGTGTCAAAACTCTGTTCGCTTGAACTTATCAGCCTGGCTTATCAGTTATGGCATAATGTTTTTCTCTTACAACAAATCAGCTTTAGCCAGCTTATCAGCCTACAATTCTACGGTGTTAAAAGTCTCTTAGGGCTGCTGCAGTGCTGCACAGTACAGACAGTTGAACTGAGCAACCCGCCCTAGAACGCGCGGCGGAATCCGCCTCATCGTTAACGTTTTATGAGGACGTGGTCGAGTGTCGATCAACGAATCCACCACGACGATCTTAGTGACAGAGGCGCAGACCCAAGACCTGCCTGTGGTCCTTGGTCGTGCACACGCATGCAGATGCAGCGCGGCCAGCGTAACAGACTCACAGCATATGGGTCTCCGGTCTCGTAGGCGGAAAAGAAGACGTGCAGCCACTGATGCACGCACGCACATGCGTTAGCCACTGTGTTTCTACGGCGGCGCCGGCGGACCACTAGAATGATTGGAAGCTGCAGGCTTACTGGCTTACCCAGGAGTAGAAGACGTAGAGGCAGAAGACCTTGGTGACGAAGAAGAACATGCGCAGCGGCGGGAGCAGGGTCTGCCGGCTCCACCGCCGGAGCGCGCCCTCCCGCTGCTCCAGGGGCAGCTCGTCGAACCGGCGCACGAAGGGGAACCGCCGCGACAGGCACCGTGCCCCGCACAGTGCCAGCGAGCCGAGCCGCGTGCCCAGCAGCCACAGCACCATGCGCACCAGCGCCAGCGCCTCGGGGGGGCACTTCCGCGACATGAGCTCGGCCACCTCGCCGGGCACGGGCGGGTCGGCAGCCGAGGCGAGGAGGAACTCCTCCACGACCTTGTCGCCGTCGCTGTACTCCGGGTGGTAGTGACCGTTGCGGCGGTCCGGTGGCAGGGACGGCACCAGCGCGCCGCATAGGGCGGTGAGCGCGGCCATCTGGGACGCCGAGAACCCGTGGGTGTACCGCTCCCTCTTCGCGTCTCCTCCCCTCAGGAGAGGGTGTCCACGCTTGTTGTCCGCGCCCATGGCGGCCTCCTGGTGACGACTGTGTGGCGTTGTACTGGACTATACTGGTTCTCGTGTAGCGGGCGGAGAGTCCTCTACCATGGAACCGTGGGCTGCGGCTGAGCTTGGGGGAAGTGGACAAATAAACACAGTGGAGGCACCGAGACTTTATTATAACAGTACAGCATGGTGGTTCAGGTCACCTCGTGGCTCCTGCATGCAGCTGCCGCTGCCTCTACGGCTCTACGGCACACACAGCGACAACGACGTGAAACGGAGGTCCGGAGCGGAGTTGTAATTAGTAATGGACTTTCTCATCCCTTGGTATAGTCTGTTGTTATCTCTGGATATGTCAGTTTGTTAGCAGCATAGATTAAACAATAGCAACTTCATTAAGTGAATGGGGTGATACATACAGAGTACGGAGTACTTTCTCTGATCGAAACACCTCTCATCTGACGACATCTGGCACGGGGCACGGCTGGCCCCCACCCGCCGGCTTCGGGACCGTGTGTGTTGGGAGCTTGTTAGCAAAGTTTGGAGCTGATGGATGGCCATATGGACGGCGGGGGTTGCAGCGTACAAACTGAGAGTCCTGATCCTGGTTGCAGTATAGTGTTGCTTTGCCACTGATGACACGCATGTCGGTATTGTACCTGAAGAGGTCAGTACCAACCGGCTGCTTGCCTGCTTCCCTAGCCTTGATCGTGCACACAGACGCGCTGTCCGAACGGCGTAGTGCCGCAGCTATATGCCTTAACAAGTTAACTACCCGTCTATATGGTCTTGGTTGGATGGTTAATCCTAGCCGGACTCTAGAAAGTCAAATTTTAGTTGTTTGGTTGCCTGTAAACGGCCCGAAGCCAAGCCCAGCCAAGCCACTTTAGAGACCCCAGATTGGCTCTAGAAATACGAGATGGGCAACCGTTCTTTTTTGCTGGCTAGGCTTGGCTAAGCTCCCGTCTGCAGTCTGGTTACCGCCCGGACTGTCGAGCTCCTCCGCTCGCCTTCTTCCATTGCCGCGCTTGCCTCTGCCGCGCTTGCCTCCGACGTGAACTTGGTGGTGCTCAGGCAGTGGAGCCCACATGGAGCACGCGGTCGTGTACGAGGTCCATCCGAGCTTCGAGGAGGTCCGCTCGTCCTCCCGCCGGCATGCACGCGAGCTCGGACGAGTTCAGGTGGGTTCTCCTCCGCGCGAATCAGCCACCTCCGACGCGTGCATCTGGTCCTCGTTCGGCGAATCTAGCGAACCAGCGGCAGCATCCGTGTTAGCAATAGGCAAGGGGAAGGGAAGAAATCGGGGCGAGTTTAGACGAACAGCATAGCAGAGGCGGAGAGGGGATCGGGAAGACGAGTGCTTGAGCGAGTTTGAGAGTTAGGTTTACAAATTTCTCAATGAATCCCTCTGCTCTCTCTCGGGAGTCATATACTCCTTACACGGGTCGTAGCCCCGCTCGTGCACGCAGGCACCTGCTAAGCCCATTCGCTACCTGATACGCGCACGTTAGGCCTCCTTGCGCGAGTGCCGGCCCGCGGCCCATTTCCTACTTCACTTGCAGTACTGGATGATGGAGAGCTGGTAACATTCCCCGGCTCTTGAGGACCTGCTTGTCCCCAAGCAGGAGCACGCGGGTACAACTGACGAAGATGTAGTAGGTTCTCCCAGGTAGCCATATCACCAGACCAGCCGGACCAACGAATGAGGCCTTGTTCCACTGAGCCAGTAGCAGTAGGAACCACACGCTTCTGTAGGATCTCCAGAGGTATACGAGGTATGTCAGTAGTAGATGGTAGGATAGAAGAAACTGGAGTACCTGGGAGGACGGCAGCTTTGAGTTGGGATACATGAAACACCGGATGAACCGAAGCAGTTGGAGGCCGCTGCAGCTTATAGGCAACCGAGCCAATACAATCAAGCACCTGGAATGGCCCATAAAACTTGAACGATAACTTCTAGTTAGCACGTGGAGCCAGAGAGGACTGCACATAAGGTTGAATCTTCAGAAACACCATATCGCCAATCTGGAACTGCCGCTCAGAGCGCTTCTTGTCAGCCTGCCGTTTCATATGCTCCTTAGCCCGGGCGAGATGCTGACGGATCAAGTCAGTTATCACCTAACGATCCTGGAGCCAAGATGACAACTCTAGAACCACCGCATCATTCAAGACAGAGATGCCGAAATGACGAGGCGGGTAGCCATATAAAGCTTCAAACGGAGAAAAACCAGTAGCAGAATGAGGTGTTGCATTATACCAGAATTCTGCAAGAGGAATCCAGGAAGACCACTTGGCCGGGCAAGCATTCACAAAGCAACGAAGAAATGTTTCCATTGACTGATTAAGGCGCTCCGTTTGACCATCGGATTGGGGGTGATAACTGGAGCTCATCTGCAAGGAAACATTAGCCAGGCGGAACAACTCTTTCCAGAACTGACTGGTGAACAAGCGGTCTCGATCAGAGATGATGGCTGACGGCGGGCCATGCAAGCGATAGACATTGTTCATGAAAAGTTTGGCTACACTGGCTGCAGTAAAAGGGTGAAGCAGTGGCAAGAAGTGGCCGTATTTTGTGAAGGAGTCGACCACCACCAAGATACAGTTCACATTGTTGGAACGAGGAAGGCCCTCAACAAAATCAAGGGAAATGGTCTGCCATGCTGATGCTGGGACAGGAAGCGGTCGAAGAAGTCTCGGCAAACGAGTGCGATCGGGTTTATCTTGCTGACATGTAAGGCATGAACTGACATAAGAGCGGACAACAGACTTCATACCTCGCTAGGAAAACAATTGTTTCAGGCACAGGTAGGTAGATGGGAAGCCGGAGTGACCCCCTAATGCACTAGAGTGGATGGCATGGAGAATTCTCTGCTGGAGGCCCGGGTTATCACCAATCCAAATCCTGGTACCCTGACGAATAATACCCTCACGCAGGGAGAATCCCGGAAGAGCTTGTGGATCGATGGAGAGCTTTGCGAGCATCTCAGCTGTAGCTGGATCTTGAGTATAGCCAGCCAAGACATCTTGTATCCACTATGGAGTGATGACAGAAACTGCTGCACAAGATGAATCATGGGAAGGTTTGTGTGACAGAGTGTCGGCAACCCTGTTAGACGTGCTCGGCTTGTAAACAATTCGGAAGTGAAGGCCGGCCAACTTAGAAAACAGCTTCTGTTGCCAGGGCGTGTGCAAACGCTGATCGGTCAACTACACTAAGCTCTGCTGGTCTGTATAGATAACAAACTCAGCCAACTGTAAATAAGAACGCCAGTGCTGCACGGCCATTAAAACAGCCAAGTACTCCTTTTCATATGTACTCAGGCCAGATGTACGAGGGCCAAGGGCCTTGCTAAGGAATGCCGGTGGATGTCCTTCTTGAGTGAGAACGGCCCTAATACCGGTGGCGCTGGCATCAGTTTCTATGCTGAATGTTTTAGTGAAATCCGGTAGAGCAAGAACCGGAGAGGAGCTCAAAGCAACCTTAAGAGCTTGAAAGGACTGCTCATGGGCTGGAGACCAATGGAAAATTGTATTCTTGCGGAGAAGTTCAGTGAGAGGCTTGGCCAAGATCCCGAAATGTCTCACAAACTTGCGGTAGTAACCCGCGAGCCCAAGAAACCCCCTTAGTTCCTTTACGGAAGTTGGAGCTGGCCAATTACGTACTGCTGTAATTTTCTGAGGATCTGTCGCCACACCAGCACCAGAAATCACATGCCCCAAATAGGAAATGCTTTGCTGTGCGAACTCACACTTAGAGAGCTTAACTTTCCAACCATGAACTTGCAACTGATGGAAGACCTGCTGTAAGTGGTGAATGTGCTCCTCATAAGACCGACTGTATATGAGTATGTCGTCAAGAAGACCAAAACGAACTTCCACAGGAATGGTGCAAGTGTGGAGTTCATAGCATCCTGAAAGGTTCCTGGAGCTCCCGTGAGGCCGAAAGGCATGACCCGAAATTCAAAGTGTCCAAAATGGGTTTGAAATGCAGTCTTAAACTCCTCACCAGGTTTGAGCAGAATTTGGTGGAAGCCCAAACGTAAATCCAGTTTGGAGAACCAAGTCGCCCCACCTAACTCATCCAGCAGCTCATCTATTATAGGAACAGGGTACTTGCCTTTCTGAGTGATAGCATTGAGCTGACGATAATCGATACAAAACCGCCAGGACTGGTCCTTCTTCTTCACCAAGAGAATCGGGGAGGAGAAGGGACTAGAGCTCTTCTGAATGATCCCGGATTGTAGCATTTCCCGCACCTGTTTTTCCACTTCATCTTTGACTGTTGGTGAAAACCGGTAAGGACGAGAGTAAACTGGAGCTGCACCTGGGATTAACGGAATGGAATGATCACAATTGCATGACGGTGGAAGCTGTGTTGGCTGCTCAAACAGGGTAGCATAATGTTCGACCAGCTGCTGAATTTCCGGAGGCCAAGAAGCATGTGTAGGCTGCTATTCAGGTTCAAAAGTACACATATGAAGAACTGCACCTGCTGGTAAATCAGGTAAGATCCCAACTAACTGGACCGGCATTCCCTAGTACTGGAACTGAATCCATTTTTGACCACAGTGGACTTCCATAGGGCTGTGGGAAGCCAACCAATCAAGGCCAAGTATCATATCGTAAGAGGTTAGAGGCAGCACCTTCAGATCTGAAGAAAAGTTGTAGTTCTGGATAGACCATTGAGCAGCTGGAACATGTGTCGAGCAAGTAAGCACCTGACCATTGGCGATCTGAACTTTCAGTGGTTGAGATAACTGCTGAACATTAGCACATTGATTTGCCACTGCTGAGCTGATGAAAGTGTGAGAACTTCCAGAATCAAGCAGTATCTGAACCTGCTGCTCGCCGAGCTGACCCCAAAAACACATTGAGTGTGGTGTAGTAGTCCCAGAAACAACGGCCACTGATAGCGATAAGAACAACTGTTCAACTGGCGGTTTGGCAGGAGGCGATGCAACCTCTGCAACATCTTCGAGGGAGAAAACATCCAGCAATTCTTGTACCACATGTAACTGCACAGTAGGAGGGCATTGATGGTCATGAGACCATTTGCCTCCGCACCTCATGCATAAGCCTTGAGCACGTCTGGTAGCGCGGAGAGCGGCCCAGCGATCTTCGGTTGTAGGGGCGCGCACAACCTCCACCGCCAGCTTGGGCTCGGGACTCGGCAGTGCGAGGCGTGGTGGAGGAGGAGGTAGGGGCAGCGCCTTTGGAGCATACGGGCGGCCACCCACTGGATTCTCCCATCGCCTGAGTTCCTTCTGCTTCGCGGGATCAGCGATCTCCTCCTGCAATTTGGCGAGAAGACAAGCAGTATCCAAATCCTTGGGACGATGCATAGCAACAACAACACGAATATGATATTTGAGCCCATCTACAAAACGTGTTGTATAATACAAAGGTTCATTGGCCCCCCCATAAGAATTCAACTGATCAATGAGACTTGTGTACTGGGTGATGTAGTCATTGACTGGCCCGGTTTGGTGAATTTGGAAGAGCTGTCTAAGCAATAGTTCTTGGTGTTCCTGACCAAAGCGCTGTAAGATCAGGGAACAGAAAGTGGACCAAGAACAGGTTTGCAATTGGGACTCAACGGATGGGGACCAACGAGCAGCATCACCAGTGAAATTCATCTTGGCGACGCGAACCCACATATGTGTTTCAGTACCATAGAGCTCAAAGTATTCTTTACACTGACTAAGCCAATATTTGGGTTGGGTTCCATCAAATTTGGGGAAATCGAATTTGGGGAGTTTGGGACCCTGAAACCCATTGTGACCCACCCCAGTACTACCACTATGGGCACCATGATCAAGAGGGGGCTGTAATACTAAAACTGGAGATTGGGTTTGGGGAAACGGTGGCATACCCGTGACCGGGGAATGAATCAGGGTAGAGACTACCCCAAATCCACTCTCCCGGTGATGGTTGTCGACGCAGTGCCCGTTGGGCGTTGGTGCTGGAGCACCGAGGGGCAGCGGCTCGACAGCTTTTGGAGCGGTGACTGGCGCGGCGGCGAAGACGCCAGGTGATGTAGCCGGCTAGTCCAGGATCGCACGCTCCTAGTTGTGGGAGATCTTCAAGACTTCGAGCTTGGTCTTGGATACTTGGAGCTTGATGTCGTCAACTATGCCTTCGATCGATGGCCGCCACTCGTCGAGGGAGGAGGTGACGTGTTCCAGCTTCTCCATGCGGGCTGCCTGCGCCGTCTCTAGATCACTGATCTGGCGCGAGAGGCGGGCGTCCTGATCCGTGAATCGCAAATCCCATTTCGCGTCGTGCTCGGAGAAACGCTTGTTCAGCTCGTCAAGGGTGATGCGGGTCTCCGGATTCATGACGCCGAGGCGATGTTGGCGGCGGGTGAAGTGGTTATGGGCTAGGGGATGGGGAAGATCCAGATCGAGCACACCCACAAATCGACTCAAGCGTGGAGTGGAATTACGGTGTTCCGAATCACTAGCAGCAGCTCACTGCGAGCGATCAGATCGAACCAACCAGATCCGTTGCCAAATCAATCGATGGAGTATGTGCGCACGAACGGATCGTACCCAAAATCGGTGTCTCCGATACCAAATGTTAGCAATAGGCAAGGGGAAGGGAAGAAATCGGGGCGAGTTTAGACGAACAGCATAGCAGAGGCGGAGAGGGGATCGGGAAGACGAGTGCTTGAGCGAGTTTGAGAGTTAGGTTTACAAATTTCTCAATGAATCCCTCCGCTCTCTCTCTCGGGAGTCATATACTCCTTACATGGGCCGTAGCCCCGCTCGTGCACGCAGGCACCTGCTAAGCCCATTCGCTACCTGATACGCGCACGTTAGGCCTCCTTGCGCGAGTGCCGGCCCACGGCCCATTTCCTACTTCACTTACAGTACTGGATGATGGAGAGCTGGTAACAATCCGGTCCTCCTCCAGCGGCCCACATCGATCTGGTCCTTCTCCGGCGCACATGGCGCCACCACCGTCGAGGGGGCTTGGCGACGGCAGACGCCCGAACAAGCATGCAAACCAGCTCGACCATCTCCCTGCCCAGGAACAAGGTGCCCATGAACAAGCATGCAACCGCCCTTCATCTCGCTGCCCAGGAATGACGTGGCTCTGCCCACGGATAGCGTCGTCTACATCGCTGGTCACCGCGCTCTTCAAGGGTGCCGAGATCTTGAACAGTGGAGTTTTGTGCCCTTGAGTGTCGAGGATTCATGGATACTCTGCTCGGGTGCAGAGGTCCTTTCTCGGGTGCTGAGAGCTTTGTTCGGGTGGTAACACCGTGTTCCAAGGAGCTTGGTTCTTTAGCCATTCGAGTTCCTTGTATAAGCTTCAGTCGATGCGTGACATTGAGTCATGTTTGAAGAAAGCACTGACATGATAGGGTTGCCTGTACCGCCTCGATCCCTGCTCGTACAACATTGCTTTTGACCTGTCATCCCTGCACATTAGCAAAGTGTGGAGGAATGCTTCTTCCTGATTTAGCTGTAGAAAAAGGTGGTAACCAAAAAATATTTGAACAAAAAGAAAATTGTTCGTATGAGAAGTTTGTACTTTCAGTTACCTTGGGTCGACCCGGTTCGGGCCATTTTTTCCCACTTAGCCAAGTGTTTCACGTTCTGTTTCTAGTAGAGGACACGGAGCAGGGCTAGGAACGAAGCAGCCAACAGCCACAGCAACAACCACGGCACTCTGCAACCATGCCACAGGCATTCCACACGGGATGGTCCTCAGCTGAGTAGGAACCAGGGTTCACACCCGAGTTCCACACAGGTTGGGATCGAACCCCGCAACTACATGAGGCTGCAAGAGCAAGATGGCAGAGTGCAGACAACACAGAGTGGGCACAGGCTAGCCAAGGGCAGTAAGGTAATCCTTTGTCCATGGCCAACCACTCTTGAACCTAACGGGGCTAATCGAGATCACCGTCGGCTCCATGTTGGACTGCTCCTACGGTGCACGACGAACCCTTGCGCTGTCGGTCAAGGGTTCATTTCCCCGACGGCCGCTTCGGCTCCCTTCAAGTGGTTAACCGTCTTCGAACCAAACTCTGTCGGAGACGCCTAAAAGGAAAGACACTTGGCAGAAAAAACCCTCACCACGGGGGTTACTAGCCACTGCGAGGTTGGTTAGCAGGCCCAGGACGGAGGTCGATCGATGGGTGAGGGTCAAGCTAGGGTCGCCTTCCCCAAACAGGTAGTGTTGCACAAACCATCGTTGACGAAGAAGGAATTGAGGGGGGTCATAGATGGTTTGGCTGAACTAGAAGTTCAGTCAGTCCTCTCTGGAGCCTTTTGTCCTAGCCTTCTGAATGATGATCTTTCGATGTTGTGCAACATATTGGTGGGAGATCTCAAATATGTGTTTGTTATGCTTGAGATCTCCCCACACTTATTCTTGTACCTATTTTATTTAACAAAAAGAAAGAAAGATGGAAATAAACAAGGGCCTTTTGCTAGAGTATCCACTACGAGAACCGACGATGAACCCGCAAGCAAATAAGAGAAAAACTTAGCTAATACAAAGACTTAGAACCATAAGAATCACGAACACTTACTAAAATACACGTTAAGGTACAAAGCCGGTGTTCATTGAGGTACAAATTTGGGGAGAATACCGACAAGTCCGGCACTTCCCCAATCTCTCCCTTACATGTCTCCCTACTACTTTTGTATAGCTAGCTAGGGCCTAAGCCCTTGAAATGGTGTTGCTCTTGCTCTTCTCCCTTGTGTGTTGTTGGAATGAGGTCCTCCTTTTATAGGTAGAGAGGAGGGAATGTCCCATGGTATATTCCCTTGATTCCTTCCTAAATTGACCAAACCACCATCCTAAGCATTAAGTTTACCACCAAACCCATGCAATCGACCATGGAGAGGCGGTAAAAGGCAGCCCGCAAAGTTTGGGGCTGATTGGGCCTAGGTGCGGCTGCACCACCAGTGAGCCCAAACTCGCCCAACTTTGGTGGGTTGACCCCTTTGAACCTCTTGAGTGGGCCTATGTGGGTTTGGCGCAGAGATGAAGTGATTTGATTTAGGTTTGTCCTTGGTTCTCCTCTCGTTTGGGCCATGTTTTGCCTGGTTGTAGGCCTTCTCCCCTTTGGGCTCATGTCGGGTGTTTGTATTGTTGTATTTCTTGTATACTTTAGGTACATTTTCTATGTTATTCCAACATGTCATCCTGCAAAAGATAAATCACCAACCTTGTGGGACTTGTTAGTTATAAGTCATAATTCTAAGTTTGGTGTTCATTTGAGCAGATTTTATATGATTGTTGGCGATTAGAAATAAGAGTTAAGGACTGCCAACACCGAGCCCCCGAGCGTTGTGGTGGCTGGCTATGCAAGACGGATGCACGGCTCGGCGCTGGGATCCGATCTGCCGCAACTGCCATCAGGTCTTGAATTCTTCGGAGTGCCTAGCGCATCCTTCTTCGATTGATGACTATGGCATCTCCACCGCCTCACACATAGCTTCGGCTAGGTTCTGCTTAGCCCTAGAGCGAGATGGGGCTGCCCGTAGGCTATCGTTGTAAAACCTGGCAGCCTCGGGCCACGTTCTGCTCCTGGAGTTGTCGCCGGAGCAGCCTACTTTCTTCTGCCAACACGTCGTTGTGGTTGAGGAGGCGATCCCGAGCCTCCTGGCTGGTCTCGTAGGGTACCTCATGGTCGAAGTCAAAGTGGTTGCAGGGGGATTGATCTAGGGTGCGCCACCTGTTTTCCCTACAATCGCTGAGATGATCGAGCGTGCCAAGGTAGCACCCACGCATGTGCGAGATGATGTCATCATCATCGTCATCAGAGTCGGTGTTCTCGAGAAGCAGGCCACAACTGTCGAGAAACTAGAGAAGCCCTGTCGTGTTGGTAAGTCCGGAGGTATCCATGCCACACCAGTTGGCACTACGATCGGAGTTGTCCGACTCCTCCCGAACAGTGTCCCCTTGGCTAAGATTGTGGATGACAACCCTGACAAAACATGAGTCGAAGTCATCATCACTGCATTCCCAATCAGTTTGATCTGGGTTACGATCTTGAAGTTCCTCCTTGGGAGGTTCGGTGGGTGCCACCACAACTTGTGAAAACTGAGTCGAGTGGATCGCCGCCACCACGTTCCTTAACTCGATTGGAAATCGAGGAGGAGCGCGAGCGGGTAGCGGTGTTGGATCTGCCTTAGGGGCAGGATTTTGTTCCTTCCAGATCTAGAAGAAACGTCGAGCTCATGCTCTCGACCGGTTTCAGCGAGCACGTATGTGTGGCGGGTCAGATGGTCGGCGAGGGCGAGTGGTCCTGCGTCCACAGCCTCCTCCAGTCCGGCAGCGAGACCGGATGGGACTGCTCCTCCTCCTGCTCGGGCGTCTCGGGTTCTTGCAGGCGTAGGTTCCCAAGCTGGTCGGTGATGAAGTCAAGCTTGCTGAAGGAGATCTTTTCTCCTGGCTGCATCTTCTCTGTGTCGTCGCTTAAGTTGAAGATACTCCGGGTGCAGCCTGATGCCAACAAGATCTACCTTCTTGTACGAGGGAAGGATGCGTCATCTGCAAAGCAACGCGTGCAAGAAGAGGTAATTACTTCATTTTCCATGCACTTCCCTCTTGCTTTGCAGCGCCTGTTAACGGTTAACCGCAGCACATGCAGTCCTCACTCCGGTCAGGCGGAAGCGGAGGGAGTGTTACAATTTTGAGCAACTAGTGTAGGTGGTGTGATACACACTGAGTCACTGGATCGGAATTGGATTAGCATTGCCGGCGCCATTTTGTACTACGTACGGAACAAACGTTTAGCATGCGACCTCATAATAAGCTCAAATTCTACTAGCTAGCTCCCTATCTAGCTCTTCACTACAAACATATACATGTTAGTTGACGACTACTCTCTCCATCCTAAAAAGATACAATCCCAAAATATTGCTAACAAATTTGACCATTTATAAAAATTTACTAATACCTATCATGCATACCAAATAAATATTATTATATTTGTCATGAAATGTACTTTTATAGTATACTTAATTTGGTGGGTCAAATTTAAAATATTGAGTTTAATTAACCAGACTTAAAATTATATTTCCTTTTAAGGTAGAAGTAGTAGTATTGTGACTTACTCCATGTTTTCATAATTTTCATGGCCGCCTCCTGAATGATGAGGTAGGCTGGTGAACGCCATACGTCTAAGTTAGGATTTAGGATGGCTTATGCAGAGATCCATTATTGTAGAATATATGATTAGACCCACATAAATGTCTCACATGACAATCTATTCTTGATCAAGAGAGAGATATTTTCCTTTTGCAAAAAAAAGATAGATTTATCTATTAAAAATAAATAAAATGTTTAGGGCTGGCCTATAAGTCCTGCCCTTAGTGAAGCACCTGAAGCTTGAGAAAGCAACCGGTACGGTGCAAAGAAAAAGGTACTACAGCGCTATATGTTAGAGCATACTAGTATTTTGCTAAGGCCTTGTTTAGATTCCAAAATTCACCCCAAATTCCACTGTGCAAAAAGAAGATTCTCCATCACATCAAAATGTCGGCACATATATGGAGTACTAAATGTAGATGAAATCAAAAACTAATTGCACAGTTTTGTTGTACTCTGCGAGACGAACATTTTAAGCCTAATTAATCAAAATTTGGACAATTATTACCACTAAAAAACAAAAGTGCTACAGTGTTCGGGGGTGGCACTGTGCAAAGTTTGTCACCCCCGATTCGGGGAACTAAACGAGGCGTAAGCTAGACTTTATAACGTAGGTCCCATATTAATACTAGTTTGTGTTCTAAACATTAAATTAAAGTCGTTGCCCTAATAAGACACGACTGAACACGTTCTTGCGATATATCAGTGCACGCATGTGATCGTCCCTGCACTACAGCCACAGGTATATAGGTAAGCTGGCATCGATCTCCATCATGTTCCACATGTATTCTCTTCATCAGTAATATATGGCCACAGAGTACGCCGTAAATTGAATTGAATGACCCATGCATATGGATGGTTGGTTTCATCCGTAAGCGGAATTCATTTTCATGCTTGGACTTGCTTCAATAATACAATGGTAACTAGTACCTGCTGTTCCATCCACACATATATATATGCATATATATGCGCTCCAATAAATATATATTCAGCAAGGGATAATTACCAGCTAACAACTAACAATGGCCAACAACCAATACACTAAGGATTCCAAATATTAGTAGTACAATCTCGGCGGATGGTTTCATGGCGTTGTATTTAAGACTACCATTGCAAAGTTCCATTCCATAGTTTTAGAGACATTTAATTTCATGACCATAGAGAATTGGTAATCATGTCAAGAGAGTTTCATCTAGATTAAACTAATTTCTTCTCTCTTTTTAAATACACTGTCATGTCATCAAAAATACTTATGCGATTGCAAATAAAACTCGCATGAAACTTCCACTAAGACTGGCCTTAGCTAGCCTTTTAAGTTATAATGATAGATCCAAACAGGGTCAAAACATAAAGGGGTTTGACTTTGTAAAAAGAACCAAATAGGATAATTTAAGTGAATGTCACGATGCATGGGCTGCTGGAAACTGTTATGATTTTCTAAAACGAACAGAGCCTGTAATATTGATGTTAGCTTCTTTTCAGAATTATCGAGGTGCCAGTGCAATGCGATACCATTTTAAATTATAGGCAAAGTGCTATAGAAGAGTTCATGATGACGATATATTTGAATAGTATATATTAAGAGTTCATGATGATGATATATTTAAATAGTATTTGTTGTTTGACTCGTCGAGAAGTGAGAATTGTATTTTTTTTAACGAAGGGAGTGTGTGTGTGTGGTGGTGTGTGCGCATGCAGGTGCTGCTGGTGCGTGTATGGGTATTGCGTTAAGCAATGGATAATTACCGGCCAACAACTAACAATGGCCAACAACCTACTAGCTAGCTTTTTATTAGCTATAGCTTTCTATAAGTTGTAAGATCCAAATTGTACTATCTATTATGTTTTACTAGCTATAACCAACAACTAACAATTACCAGGTCTTCTTTTACTATCTATAGCTTTATGAGTTGTTTTTTTATTACAATGCTATCGTGGGTCCCACGGGTACACGACGGATGGAGAAAGGACCGTGTGGAGGTTTATGATGAAGTGTCGTTCGTTACAGTTCGAAAACTGTTCATCACAGATGTGTAATTAGTTCAATGACGAAGTTCTGGTCGTCATAGTTCTAAAGAAGATCGTCACAGATGAGCAGGAACAGTTGCGTGAGTGATCTGCTATGAAAACCTGTGCTATTCTATGATGTTTTTTGTAACGATATCGGCCTTCGTCATAAATAGGAAGGGCCGGAGTACCGTCACCAATGATCCATGACGAAACGAAAAAATTTGTCATAGAAATTAATCTTCTATGACAATTTTTTATTTATAATTAGGATTTTCGTCATAGATGTGCAGGGAACTATTATGGGATGAGCTAGGTCGGCATGTTTTTAGATGGGCCTCTTTAAGAGTGCCGCCTCTAAAAATGCCTTTAATTTTCATGGACTTTTTGAGAGGGGAAATTTTGGGCCGTCTCCATAACTGAAACGTCCGTCTCCAAAATCCTAAAGTATTTTAGAAGACAGGTAAGTTTTGTGACAGTCTATATTAATAAAAATAGGCTGTCTCCTAAAATCATTTTAGTAGTAATATATCCAATCGATCAAATTCAACATTTTACACATTTTTACCTTTTCTTCAACCTCAAACTCTTCTAATTCCTTTGTTGTTCTGCACTTCTCTCGATGAGTCCTATGGATGTCCTAGGTAGCCTTGTGAAAGGTCCCAAATGACTAGAGAGGGCTGAATAGCCTATTTAAAATTTCTACAGCAACACTTAAGACAAGAGGTTAGATAACTAATTGGCGAAACAAATGTTGCGCTAGCACTACTAGTGTTACAAGCCACCTATCCACAATTCTAGTGTGCTATTGTTGATGCAAAAGTGGATCTGCAAACACAAAGGGCTAATACCCGAAATCGATATCCAAAGCGTGCCAGTCGATTTGACCTATTAATCGACAAGGATGAAGATACGAGCACTTTGGTCCTGACAACAGCGATACGCCCGGATGTCACGGCCAAGAGGTACTCACGCGGAACTCGAGGATCGTCGAAGAATGCACTGGAGCAATGCAACTCGCCGAATCGATGAGAACTCATAAAAAGAAAAAAGTATGCAAATTGACGAAGTCGCCGAAAAGTAGATGCAAATAAGAGTAAAAGCTGATTTTTGATGTATTGATTGATTTTTTATTACATTGCCCTTCACCCTATATTTATATCCTGATCTACAGAAACGTAACCAAATACGATCAGGACACTAAATCCACATCTAAGGAAACACATGACTTTGATACAACTCAGACTCTAATAAACGTATACAAGGAAATTGACTTCTATCTTATTCTATATTCCGCCTCAATCACGATGGTATTCTCATCGACCTTCTTTCCATCGGCACACTCCCTGTTCCATCGGCAGCAGCCTTCAATTCTCTTCCATCGGCACACCCCCTGTTCCATCGGCAGCAGCCTTCAAGTCTCTTCCATCGGCATCGGCAATAGTACCCTTAGCCTTATCAGCAACACTTCAATCCGAATCCACATGCCACCACCACTCAAGCAGCCTTCTTTACAAGCTCATTTTCATCGGCTATCAATCTTCACAGTAATCTTTCCTCTGCTCATCAACCCTTCCTGACCATCGTGACACGTGCCGAAAAACGATGTCAACACATGCCCCCCAATTTCGGAGTATAAGATACTGATGCTCCGAAATTTACTCCAGATAATGCTTGCTGTTACCTATTTTTCAACCCATTCTCCAAGCATAACACAATCTGTTATCAAATTTAATCAAATCTAGTTCTAATCCATGTATCTCAGTAAATATCGCACAATTTCCAGCTGCTTTTTCCTCAATCACGGTTGAGATACCAAAATAACAATCCATCGGCAAGATCTTATCATAGCAACATCACCATTTTAGTACTGACAGCTCCTGTACCAAGATCTCTTCCAAGTCATGATTACTTGCCATCAAATCTTCTGTACAATCCCTTGATTGTCGTGCGAACAGTTACCATATCCATCTGAACCACCTCGATCCACCCGCGCGCGGCATAGAGATAAGTCAAGAATACCCCTACTCCAAATGGCTTATAAATAGATTTCTCCAGACTGCTCATCTTCTACCTTCAAACCTCAACCTTTGGCATTCTCTCTCCGATGGCAACCCTAGCAAATAACTGCGCGTCCTCAACCCACCAGAGCTCCTTCCATTGTCAACTTCAAGTCCCCAGCTCGTGCCCTCATCCTTCTCGAAGCAATGGCAGTCAACTTCAACGTTCCTGCAGTTCGTTCTTCTTTTATTACCTTTACTTCGATCCTCCTGGTTCTTTGCGAGTTCTTACAGTTGGTATTTTTCTCCTTCCATTCTTTTGATCTTCTAAACTCAGGAACTACGCAACACATTGGTTATTCCAACCAACCAACCTCCCCTCCATTGCCTTGGTCCAATGGGCGACCCAGATCCAACTGACTTGATCAATGCAGAGGCTAACCGAATTCCCTTCAAAGCTCAAAATTTCTCTTTGAATCTATGGAAGGATACATTCCGATCTTGGCCCAAACCCACCAAAGGATGGAAAGATTGGTACTTGAGGGTCAACAAATCGATGCAAGTGTTCTGGGCAGAGCGGAAGATAGACCAATGCATCAGGCTATCCATTGCCGATATGCAAAAGAATGAATCTATAATGATAGACGCCGCTCACTTCTGGTCAGATACCACAAATACCTTTATGTTTGGTCATGGTCCATGTGCCCCCACTCTCGCCGATGTATACATGCTCACCGGCTTGGATATCTCAACCGTCGATGAGGGCAACATCTATGGCAGAACAGCTGAATACAGAGTGAATACACGCAACATCGGCGGCTGGACAGGATACATCTAGGAATACCAAAAGACTGGTACTGTCAATCAAAGGGAACACGCCATATTTTTGAACATGTGGTTGGAGAAGTTTATTTTCTGTGGCCGATCGGTAGGACCAACCAACGCCTTCCTCCCAGCAGCCGAACTCTTGGCCAATGGCATCAGATTCCCGCTTGGCCGATACCTGCTGAGCTCGACCTACCACCTCCTCCACCAAGTGTCTCAGAAGCTTCTACTTGGTGAACCCATCGGCAATTTGGGAGGCCCGTGGTGGTTCATTAATATGTGGTTAAACGCTCATATGCATAAGCGCCTACAGTGGGATTTCTTCGCCCAAGAATCAAATCGGCAGGTTTTTCTAGAATTTCTACCATGGTCTCCCCCGTGATCTTAGGGCTTGGGTACCCTATATTGATGAAGATAACAAGTTCCCCCTTCTCTTCAACTTTGCCAATAGTGACCTGAATAAAGATAATGAGCTTATGATGGCCATTATTACTCCTAGGGCAATCCTGGTGAATACATTTGGTAGTGGGAAGAACTCCAACACTACTTATGAATTCTATAATCCATCGGCAGTATCTCGTCAACTAGCTTTTGGGCAACTACCAATCAAGCTATGCTTTGCCGATGTGATCAAGCCCAGAGAAACCATCACCACTGGAACTGAGTGGAGTAGGGTAGTAAGACTTGCTCCCGATGCCGATATTTCAAATGTTGATCTCTCCGCCTGGTCACCAGCGTCTTTCATCACAAAATCATATAAGCAATGGTGGCAAGAGTGGAAAGAACAGTTATTTTCAACATCCGTTCACACATATCGGCACATGATCGATCCCAACTACGCCATACCTGGCGATGCAGTAAGTTCCTTTTAACTTCTTTTGTCTTTCTCCCCTTATATATATATATATATATATATATATATATATATATATATATATATATATATATATATATATATATCGGCAGCTAATCTTTCCCGTAACAGGCCGATGATCCAGTTCCATCAGTAAGCAAAAGTGGGAGACCCTTCAACCTCCACCCTATCTCTCCGGTTTCAATAATCGGCTACAACTCCCCTTCCTTAGACGCCTTAACCTTCCAGAGGACCCGTACCAAAACTATCACCTCTAGACCAAGACTGGCAACATCCAGAGCCACTCCAATGGCTGCTGCTACAAGCCTAATTAAGGCTTTTAAGGTAATAACCTTGCTAATTTTGTTTTCTGCCGATACAAACTATATTAACATATAATTGTCAGGGTGTAAGAGCTGCAGCTGGATCATCATCGGTAACTCCTCCAACATCAAGCACCACGACCTCTAACCAGCCTTCAGAGGTATTCTTTTATTTTCATATTCTTTCTGTCAAATATCCGATCTCACACCCATTTTTGCAGCAACAAATGGGTACATCGGCAAGCACACCAAGCACTCAAGTTCCCCAATCAACAAGTGCCGATGCCCCCCAGCCAATTGTCGCTGAGACCCAAACAAAGCACAAAGCTTCAACCGATGCCGAAGCTCAGCAAAAGCGACAGAAATCAGCCCCTGCGTCCGCTTCAACACCTATTAGTCAGCCACCTGATGTAATTGAACAAGTTGACCCTCCTGCACAAAATATACCCTCGGCCATCATATCCCAAGGGCCAACTACTGATGAGGTCATAGAAGACATCCCATCGGCATCCCCTGCCGATCTTTTGCATGACCCTCTTCAAACTGCTCCCTCAAGCCAGGCCCAAGAAATTGCCCTGAAGCAGGTAAACCGATTGACTATTTGGTTTATAATAACCACATCTATCCTCAAATAGGGTCTCTAACTTTCTTTTCTTCACAGGAACAAGATTCTCCCGATAGCTTGTTTTCTTTTGCTATCGACGTCTCCGATGATGACAGAGAAGAAGCGAGTTCTTCCCTGGCATTAGGAACAATATCGGCAGACATCTATGGCCAGCTAGAAGCTCTTCTGAATCTGCTGCAACAAGATACTGCTCAACTGGTAATCGATTCAGACCCTGCAAAAACTATCTTCAAAACGATCCGTGGCCAAGTTCCTACCGATGTTGAAGAAACCATCTTCCCAGCAGTCCACCTAGAGAGTAGACAACTCCAATATCAACGGGCCGCTCATCGTATTGCCGACAGAGCAGCTCAAGCTCAACTCAAGGAAGAAATGCTGCAGCTGAAGCAAACTACCGATGAGAAGCACAAAAGCATCAGCAACTTACAAGCCTCCGGTACTGATCTTAAGCAGAAAATCCTAAATCTATCGGCAAAGAGAGCAGCTTTGCTAGCTGAACTGGAAGAGGTTGAAGCAGCTCTGACTCAAGCCAAGCAAGAAGAAGACCAGCTTCCTGACGTTATCAAAGCCCTTCAACAGGAACGAGATGCCCAAGCTCGCAAGGCCTTGACCTTGAAAAAGAAACTTAAACCTGTGGAAGGAACTGCCGATGAAGATGCCAAAGAATTAAAGGAAGCCGATGAAATTCGCCTGCGTGCGATATCGGCTATCCAGACTTTGTTAAATTAGCGCATCGGCAATAATACATTGATACTTTGTTTTAACTCTAGCCGATAGGATTGTTATCGGCAATTACACTTTTATGCATCTATCCAGATACTAGGGTAATATTTCTTTAAGTATTTTCCATTTAATGCTCTGGGAAATATAACCCCTTCGAGGGTTTCGAGAATATATGCATTACCAGGAACAGATTGATTTATCCGATATGGACCTTCCCAATTAGGTGACCATTTGCCAAACTTAGAACTCTTAGTCCCAATCGGTAAAATCAACTTCCAAACCAAATCTCCATCGACAAACTCCTTTACCTTCACCTTCTTGTCATACCATCTGGCTACTCTTTTCTTATTCTCCTCAATGCTAGCTAAAGCTTTTAACCGATGACTTGCTACATCTTCCAATTCATCTTTCATAAGGGTATCATAGTCATCGGCCGTCAATTGATCTTGAGAGCGTATTCGCCTAGAACCAGTTTTAACCTCCCAAGGTAATACTGCGTCGTGTCCATACACCAACTGATAAGATGTTACCTTGGTTGCACCATGACACGCCATCCGATATGACCATAAGGCTTCATTTAATATTGTATGCCACCTCTTAGGATATTCTTTAATTTTGCGCTTAATGAGCTTGATAATTCCTTTGTTAGAAGCTTCAGCCTGACCATTAGCCTGGGCATAATATGGTGAAGAATTCAAAATCTTAATCCCCATACCTATAGCAAACTCATCGAATTCACCCGATGTAAACATGGTACCCTGATCGGTAGTAATGGTTTGAGGAATACCAAATCGGTAGACAATATGCTCTTTCACAAAATCAATCATATTAGCCGATGTCACCTTTTTCAAAGGAATTGCTTCAACCCACCTTGTGAAATAATCGGTAGCAACCAGAATAAATTTATGCCCCTTACTCGATGGTGGATAAATTTGACCGATGAGATCAATAGCCCAACCCCGAAACGGCCAAGGCTTAATTATGGGATTCATAGCCGATGCGGGTGCTCTTTGAATATTACCAAACTTTTGACACTCCTGACATCCTTTAAAATATTTAAAACAATCTTCGAGAATAGTCGGCCAATAATATCCATTCCTTCTGATCATCCACTTCATCTTGAAAGCTGACTGATGAGCTCCACATACTCCTTCATGAATCTCACCCATCAAGCTTTTTGATTTATCGACACCAACACACCTGAGTAAAACTCCATCTATGGTACGGTAATACAATTCATCATCGAGGAGCACATATTTGGTAGCTTGGAACCTTATACGTCTTTCAACCTTTTTAGATGGATTCCTTAAATAATCAATAATTTCCTTTCTCCAGTCATCGGCATCAACTGCCGATGTTAACACTTCTTGAATAGGCTGATATCCTGAAGCATGTTGAGCCAATCGATTAGCCTCTTCATTATGCAATCGAGAAATATGTTCCAGATAAAAATTCCTAAACCCTTTCAACAACTGCAGACACCTCTCATAATATGAAATTAAAACTTCACTTCGGTATTCATAAATCTCAGCCAACTGATTTATAACTAACATAGAATCACCAAAGACTTCAACAGCATCGGCACGTACTTCCTTAAGCAATTCTAATCCTTTTATCAGGGCTTGGTACTCAGCTTGATTGTTTATCGATGTAGCAACAATCGGCAATGAAAACTCATACTTTCTCCCCTGAGGGGAAATTAACACAATACCGATGCCTGCTCCTTCACCACATGTAGATCCATCAAAGAAAAGTGTCCAAGGAGCAATTTCTAGAGAATCTACTGTGTTGCAATGTTGAGTAACGAAATCAGCCATAACTTGTCCTTTAACTGCCTTAGCCGATTCATAACATAAGTCAAATTCTGACAACACTAAAATCTATTTACCAATTCTACCACTTAATATCGGCATCGACAGCATATATTTGACCACGTCATCTTTGCATATGACAGTGCACTCAGCCGATAGTAAATAATGCCTCAACTTAATACAGGAAAAATATAAACACAGACATAATTTCTCGATAGCTGAATACCTGGTTTCAGCATCCACTAACCGTCTGCTCAAATAATAAATAACACGTTCTTTCCCTTCAAATTCTTGAATAAGAGCTGAACCGATAACAGTATCATCAGTTAACAAATATAATCTGAAAGGTTTCCCATATTGAGGTGGAACTAGCACTGGAGGATTTGTTAAGTAACTCTTAATTTCATCTAAAGCTAATTGCTGCTCATCTCCCCATTTAAATTCCTGATTGGCTTTCAATTTCAATAATGGACTGAAGGCCTTGATCTTACCCGACAGATTAGATATGAATCTCCTGATGAAATTAATCTTGCCGATCAAGGATTGTAATTCAGTTTTATTGGTAGGAGCAACAACCTTGTTGATTGCCTCAATAAACTTCCTACTAATTTCAATGCCTCGCTGATGCACCATAAAACCTAAGAATTGTCCTGCCGATACACCAAATGCACATTTATTAGGATTCATTTTTAATCCATGCTTCCTTGTGCACTCCAATATCTTCCGTAGATCGATTAGATGCTTTGTGATGTCCCCAGACTTAATCACTATGTCATCGATGTAGATTTCTACTAACGTGCCGATGTATTCATGAAAAATAAAGTTCATAGCCCTTTGATAAGTAGCACCGGCATTCTTCAAACCAAACGTCATAACTATCCATTCAAATAATCCCACATGACCTGGACACCTAAAAGCAGTCTTGGGAATATCCTCTTCAGCCATGAATATTTGATTATAACCTGCATTACCATCCATGAAACTGATAATTTGATGTCCTGCTGCAGCATCAATCAACAGATCAGCAATCGGCATTGGATAACCATCCATCGGTGTGGCTTTATTGAGATTCCTGAAATCAATACAAACACGAAGTTTCCCATTTTTCTTGTAAACAGGAACCACATTAGAAATCCATTCCGCATATCGACACTGCCGAATAAACTTTGCCTCAATCAATTTAGTTATTTCGGCCTTAATATCTGGAAGTATATTAGGATTGCATCGGCGCGCTGGCTACTGATGTGGCCGAAATCCAGACTTAATAGGCAACCGATGTTCAACTATCGATCGGTCTAATCCAGGCATTTCAGTATAATCCCAAGCAAAACAATCTTTGTATTCTTTTAACAAATCGACTAATTGCTGTTTACACTTGGAATTTAACTTAGCACTAATAAAAGTAGGCCTTGGCCTATTGCCTTCACCAATATCTACTTCTACTAACTCATCAGCCGATGTAAACCCTTGGCCTAATTTTTCATCATCGACAAACCTATCCATTAAAATTCTTCTTCAGAACCGACTGCTTGGATCGGTGTAATTTCGTAATCGGCAACCTTGAGGAACTCTTTTTCCCAAGCTTCTCCTGATATGCACTTGGTTCGTTTATAAGTGTCTGATTCTGCCGATGCGATAATATAAGAAGAATCACCAGGAATGACTTCAATTTTATCTCCAATCCATTGTACTGGCACTGATGCATTGTAGAAGGAACACAACAATTAGCATGAATCCAATCCCTTCCTAGAAGCAGATTATATGCACCCTTGCCATTGATGACAAAGAAAGTCGTCGATAAGGTTTTGCTACCGATGGTCAACTTGACACATACTGCCCCTTTAGCTGGTGACACATTGCCTTCAAAATCCTTTAGCATCATATCGGTTTTAGTCAAGTCTTGATCTCCCTTACCAAGCTTCCGATACATCACATAAGGCATGATATTAATCGCAGCTCCTCCATCAATAAGTATCTTAGATACAGGCTGCCCATCAACTCTGCCTTTTACAAACAAAGCCTTGAGATGTTGTCTCTCATCATCGGCAGGTTTCTCAAAAACAGCCAACATCGGATCCAACGTTAATTGAGCTATTTGGTCAGAGAAAACAACTTCTTCCTCATTATCAGAGAGTGCCAAAAATTCCATCGGCAACATAAACACCATATTAACATCTACCGATGAGCCTTTATTTTTGTGCTTTATCTGCCACTGTTGATTACCAGATCTCTCGTTGGAGGAATTCTCTTCTTGGTATAAGTCCTCTTGACGCTCTCGCTGCATTCTCCTTTTCTGTGTCTTTGTCAAACCTTCTGGACACCATTAAGGAAGTTTAGTTTTCCACACTGGCTGGTAGGTCCTGGTTGACTCTACACGACGTATATTAGGATCCCTATAAAATATCTCTTCATCAAGAACTCTCGCGTTTGCCATCTCTTCAAGTTCCTCCTGGTTTCTTAGAAAATACGCAACGCGTTTACCAAGCCTTTCATGTACACTGAGCCTACCCCTCAGCCGATCATGTACTGATGCTTTACCCCTGATCGGCTCATTGATGGACAAACCTTGACTACCAGATTGAAACCTTCTTTCTGGACGATTAACCCCATAATAACCATTGCATTCTGGGCAATTTTCAACAGTAGGTAACTTAATACCTTCTTCCCAACAATGAATAAAAAACGGACACCTCCAATGATCCTTATGCCGATTCCACTCTTCTCGTCGTCTTTCTTCTTGCTGTTGTCGATATCGGTCCCTTCGCTGACGCCAGCCTTCCTGTTGCCTTTGATGGGTAATTACAATGCCACATCGAGGTGGCTTTCCAGAACTGCCACCTTCTCTTAGTAGTCCCTTGCCTTTTGCATCATCAGTAGTTATCCGATGTTGGGGATCTACTGATGCGTTTTTCTCAGCAGCTTCCGATGTCAACACCTTAGTCTTTCCTTCAGCATCCAACATATTTGCTGGAAAAGGATGTTGATCAATTTTCATCGGTTTCTGAATTTTGGAATTACCAAATTTTATTCTCTCAGACTCAATAGCTAATTGTAACTGCTGTCTAAACACTTTGCACTCATTTGTACTGTGTGAAGTTGCATTATGCCATTTGCAATACAACATTTTCTTCAACTCTTCTGCCGATGGGATCACATGATTAGGTGACAGCTTAATCTGGCCCTCTTGAAGCAAAAGATCAAATATCTTATCGGCTTTGGTGATGTCGAAAGTAAACTTTTCTGGCTCTTTGTGACCAAAGGGACAAGATATCAGCTTTTTATTCTTAACCCACTTAGCCAAACCGATAACTGGTTCTTCATCCGAATCAGATTCTTCCACCTCTCCGATAAATGAAACCTTCTTGTTCCAATTCCTTTTGGGTTCAAAAACCCTATTATCTTGATCAGAAATCCTTTGAACGAGATGACTTAGGCTTTCGAACTCCTGAGAAGCATATCTGTCCTTAAGGTGTGGCAACAATCCCTGAAAGGCCAAATCGGCAAGTTGCCGATCATCCAATACCAGGCTATAACACTTATTCTTTACATCTCATAGCCTTTGCACAAAACCTTCCACCGATTCATCATTGCGCTGTTTCAACTTTACCAAATCGGTAAGCTTCTTTTCATGAACTCCAGCAAAGAAATATTTATGAAATTGCTTTTCCAGATCAGCCCAAGTAATAATAGAATTTGGCGGTAACGAAATAAACCACATAAATGCTGATCCAGATAGAGATGATGAAAACAAATGAACTCTCAATTCATCTCTACTAGCTACCTCTCCACATTGAATAATGAAGCGATTAACATGCTCCATGGTTGATGTATCATCTTGCCCAGAGAACTTAGTGAAATCTGGCACCTTGTACCGATTTGGGAGAGGAATTAAATCGTATGCCGGAGGATATGGAGTCCGATAAGAATAGGTATTGACCTTGGGCTTGATCCCAAACTGATCCTTCATAATTTCTGCTATTTTATCGGCCCAAAAAGCATCAACATCTTGTTGACGATACGGCTGAATTTCCACTGGAGGTACTTGCTGATACCCTTCATATCTTTGTGGCCCATGATCTCCAGCAATTGGCATATTTGCTACTATTTATGGTCTATTAATCTGCTAGAAAGGATTCATCGGCTGAGCTGCCGATGCTTGATTCTGAAAACCAGCATGCATATGACCTTGATGAATACCTGCAGCTTGCTGACTTGACTGAACTGTATGCTGAGTGGGAAACTACCCTGACCAATTATTACTAGCGTTCATCGGTACAAAATTTGCCGATGGCTGGTAACTTGTTGGCATTGGTGGATAATTATAACCAACTTGAGGTATAACCTGGACTCCGGGTTGACTTACAATAGGAGCCTTCTGTTGCATCGGTAACAAATTTGCCGATGGACTTGAATTAGATGTTTGACCCAAAGGCGTCTGGAAACCTCCTAGAGTTGGCTGCACAGTAGTTGTTGTAGTATATTGAGGTACTTGAGCTATCGGCGAACCAGCCGATGTCATAGTAGCTTTTCCTGCTGTGTCAAATACTTGAGGTAATCCAGTGTTGAAAGCAGATGGCTCTGGAGGCATACCGTATCCCCACCAATTAGCAGGAATCTGATTACTTTGTGGCACAGAACCTGATAAAGCCGATGCCGATAGATCTGTATTAAGCTGAACTCGTCCTGATAATGCTGAATCTGATCGCATCGGTATAGACTGTACGTTAGATAAACCTGCTGATACTGGAGGGGAAGTAATCTCTGTTCCCACAACGGCTGGGGGAGCCGATGGAGTAATAACAGATGCTGATTCTGGTTGATGATAAGCAGGCCCAACGTAATGAGGTGACGCTTGCCCTTCTTTGAAAGTTCGAATCACAGCATTATGAACAGTATTGGACAACACATTGGAGTGATTAATTAAAGCATGATTTACTGCAGAATTAACCATCTCTTGAAGTTTACCCGGATTAGAGTCGAAGGTAACTTGCTGAGGCAACGGCAAATCTTGCTTCTGGATGACTTGTCCACTCTTGTTCAAGCTGAATGACTTCAAGCAAAGCTGTCTATATTCTTCTATAGCCCTTTCCATAGCCTGCTTCTGTTCTTCCTTGAGATCTTCTTCTGTTACCACGATGATGTTCCCCGCATTGATCTCCGGATTAAGCATATTGACTAGATCTATCCCACTGGGCATGCCAAAAGATGTGTTGATGCAAAAGTGGATCTGCAAACATAAAGGGCTAATACCCAAAATCGATATCCAAAGCGTGCCAGTCGATTTGACCTATTAATCGACAAGGATGAAGATACGAGCACTTTGGTCCTAACAACAGCGATACGCCCGGATGTCACGGCCAAGAGGTACTCACGCGGAACTCGAGGATCGTCGAAGATTGCACTTGAGCAATGCAACTCGCCGAATCGATGAGAACTTGTAAAAAGAAAAAAGTATGCAAATTGACGAAGTCGCCGAAAAGTAGATGCAAATAAGAGTAAAAGCTGGTTTTTGATGTATTGATTGATTTTTTATTACATTGCCCTTCACCCTATATTTATATCCTGATCTACAGAAACGTAACCAAATACGACCAGGACACTAAATCCACATCTAAGGAAACACATGACTTTGATACAACTCAGACTCTAATAAACGTATACAAGGAAATTGACTTCTATCTTATTCTATATTCCGCCTCAATCACGATGGTATTCTCATCGACCTTCTTTCCATCGGCACACTCCCTGTTCCATCAGCAGCAGCCTTCAAGTCTCTTCCATCGGCACACCCCCTGTTCCATCGGCAGCAGCCTTCAAGTTTCTTCCATCGGCATCGGCAATAGTACCCTTAGCCTTATCAGCAACACTTCAATCCGAATCCACATGCCACCACCACTCAAGCAGCCTTCTTTACAAGCTCATTTTCATTGGCTATCAATCTTCACAGTAATCTTTCCTCTGCTGATCAACCCTTCCTGACCATCTTGACACGTGCCAAAAAATGATGTCAACAGCTATGATCTCTATAAATCACACAAAAGCTAAGTCACTAATTACCTAGGCTAGTGAGCAAGCTAAACAAGTAATTCAACTAATTACTTCAATGCTACACAAGAGAGCTACACTAGCTAAGCAAGCTACCACTACACAAGGTAAGCATGAATGTAAGTACAAGAGTAATAGAGGGATTATATCGAATTGGCAAGAGATCAATCACAATATATATCAATGAAATCCTCGGAGACAAGATGACACAATTTTTCTTCCGAGATTCACTTGCTTGCTGGCAAACTAGTCCCCCTTGTGGAGATTTACTCACTTGTAGGTTCACGTGCTAATAGGCATCACACGTCTAACCCGCAACCGGGTGCCGCACAATCAACACAAGATGAGGATCCACAAGCTACGAGCAATCCACTAGAGTCACCTTTCATGATCACCCATGGGGAATAGGTGCAAGAACCCCTCACAAGATCACCAGAGTCGGCCTCGAACAATCACCAACATGTGCCGAACCTCCACATTGCTCCAAGCCTTCTAGGCATTGGCAAATGCCAAGAGTAACAAGAAAATCAATCCCCAAGTGCCACTAGATGCAATCACTTAAGCAAATGTACTTTGGATCACTCCCAACTTAGTTAGGATGCACAACCAAGCAAGAGAATGAGTGGGAGAGGTTTGACTCAGCTCAAAGGATGCTATCACATGTAAGAATGACCAAGTGAGTGAGCTAAAACCGACCAAGCTCTATTTATAGAGCCCCCAACAAATTATAGCCGTTATGCTCTCGGGGAGGTCCAGACCGAGGCTCTGGACCATGGTTCCGAACCATCTATAGTGAAGGTCTAGACCCCCGGATCTCACCACATGTCCACTCATTCAAACGCGCTCGTTAGATCTCAACAGTCACTAAAAAACGCGTCAAACTGCGTAGTACCAGACCCTAGAACCGGACCGAGGTCTGGACCAACTCAACGCTGGGTCCGAATGTACATAGAGGTTCCAGAGAGGGGTTTTCCCTCTGGACCCGGTCTGGACCCAACAACCGGACCATCTCAGGGTCCTGTCCCATCAAATACATGTAAAAACACTCAACCGGACCCGGAGCCAGAATTTGAGCTCCAGACTCAGCGCTAAAACACCTATAACTCTTAGCTTTGAACTCCAATTTTGATGATCTTGGATATTTTGGAAAGCTTATGTAGAGGGCTACACATCCCACATGCATATTTGATCTAAAGCACAATAGATCAACACAGAATACCAATCCAAGAACCATCATATAGTTTGGAGCACACCGAACAATCTTTTCTTCACCGGATCTTCGCCTCCTTTGCAAATGTGACAACACCACCAAGTGTACACCACCATGTGCAACTGTGTTAGCATTTTTCAAGTACTTTCCAAGGGTTAATTGTTAGCGCACTAAGTACAAATGCATATGCATGAATCACTTCACCTAGTGGCACTTGATAACTGCTTTAACTGAGATTGTCCCCTCTTGATAGTACGGCTATTTATCCTAAACCCACTCACACCCACTAGGTGTCTTCAGCGGCAAAACAAAATGGCCCCATCAGTTATACCTTTGCCTTGAGCCCATTTTGTTTTTCTCTTTCTTCTTTTCCAAGTTTAGAGCTTGATTATCATCATCACATGTCCACCAACATCACCATGGACTTCATCTTTGCTCCATCACTTGGTGTGTACTAACCTATCTCATATTCACTTAGAGCCAAAGGTTAGTACCTAGGGTTTCATCAATTGTCCAAAACCAAACTAGAGCTTTCACCTTGCCAACCCAGTCCTAACATGCGTCTTCACGACGGGTCTTCCTGAGAGACATTCGAGAGTTTTTTTAGTGAAGAACGAGTATCAAATGGCCTCGCCAGACTCATTGATCAGCCTCGCTGTTTAGACCTCTCTGCGCCGTATGTCTCGTTTGTGTGTGGTATGTGTTAGCTTGTACTTGCTGATTTGTGAACCATTTATTAGCGTCAACAATATGGATTATATGAATATGAAGCACTTAGGGTAGCGGAAGACATCAATAACCATTGTTAAAGGGTGGACTAAACAATATGCTTTCAATTAATTTATGGGATCTAAAAGAATCAAGATACCCAAGATGGAGGGTGAATTGGGCTAATCTAAAATTTCTTGCAACAATTAAGCCCTACACTTAGCCAATTTCACCCTTAGTGCCTAAATATGTTCTCTATTGTTCTACTGCACAAAAGTTTTACATCCTAGGTTCCAATTCTACTCAAGCATGGCAATTCTAAGAATGTAAAGACATGAATTGAATTGCTCAAAAGTAAATGCTCAAAGTAAAGAGAAGGAGAAGAACACGACGATGTTTTTCTGAGGTATCGGAGAGTCGTCACTCCCCACTAGTCCTCGTTGGAGCACCGGCGCAAGGGTGTAGCTCTCCCTTGATCCGCGCAAGAATCAAGTGCTCTCACGGGCTGGTTCTTTGATACTTCATCGTGGTGAATCGCCCACAACTGCTCACACCATGACTTGGGTCATCCACAAGCTCCGCCGGATGATCATCAAACTTCCAATCACCACCGAGCCATCTAGGTGATGGCGATCACGAAGAGTAACAAGCACAAACTCTCACTTGACCAAGACAAGCCTAATGAGAAAGGTGGATGCACACTTGCTACTCCTTATGCACTACCTTAATCTTGGAATGTCATATCTCAGCTAGGCTCTTGCTCTCCCTTGCACTCCAAAGTTTTTTTCTCAGCTGAACAAATGGGTAAGAGAGTTAAGTTAGACGAATAGGAGAAGTATTTATACTCCCCACTTCAAAACATACGCGTCGGGGTCTAACTCAGCACTTTTCGGGGTGACCGAACGCGCCTGTCAGAGTGACCGGACGCGTCCTGTCAGTATCCAAACAACTGTCAGACAAGGTTGCTAGAGTGAGTGGACACAACACAAGGTCTGGTCCCTCATGACTGGATGTGTCCGGTCTTGAAAATCCTTCTCTAGACCCTTATTGGACACGACCAGACTCAGCTACACGTGCGTCCGGTCATCCATGAAGCCAACGTCTCGTCCATCCTGAGTGGCGCGTCTCTTCTGCTACAGGGATAGTGTCACATCCGGTCCTGGCCAGGCACCAGCATCCAGTCAAACCCACACCCTATCTGCGCAACAAATATATTGACCGGACTTGATGCCTCAGCGTCCGGTCCTAGCGACCATAGCATCCGGTCCTCAATTCTCACTTCAAATCACTTCCCAATTCGAAACCTTTGTGAATAAAGTTGACTTCTATTGATCTTTGGGCTGTCCCTAAGCTACCTAGTACTAAGTTTGACAAGTGTGCACCACACCTAAAACATTAGACTCACCTAGGTCAAGCTACTAGTTCTGTTGACGCTTAATTAGGTCACACACTCGATAAGGAGCTAGATCGCTTGATGTAGGGCCTAGCCGATTTTTGGATCGGCCAGCGCCTAAGGATGTCCACACCTGAACCTTGTGCCTCCAACGATAAGCGCGATACGCAAGACACGTTGCCGGAGGAGCCTCGTCGGGAGCGCGATATGCAGGACACGCCGGCGACGTATCTTGAGACCTGAAACCCCACACGCCTGAGAGGGACCCCGTCGCGGCGTGCAGCAGCTATAGGCTGCTCTAGCCAGCCTAGCCGCTCTAGAGCTTCGCTGTCGTTGATTCACCGTCCATGCAGCGCCGACGAAGAACGAGGAGAAGTACAGGAGAAAAGAAGGTAAAAGAGAGGTAGTAGATTGATTTGTTGTGTTTTGACGATTTGATAGATGAGAACTCAATCGGCCATGATTCTCTCATATATATAAAGGGGTGGTCTTATCCTAATAGGAAACTTTTCCAAACCTTATTTTCCAAGTTTTCCACGAGTTTGGAACAACCCAGATCGGAATCTAAAAGCTAGATCTGAAACAGGCCCGTAAGTAGTACCAGTTCGTGTCAGTAGTACCAACATCTAGGTTTTCGTCCATTGTCGGTAGTACCAGTTTGGGTCGATAGTACCGACGTCCAGGTCTCCACCAACTCTCGATAGTACTGGTTTGGGTCGGTAGTACTGACATCCACTCCCTCACCAGGTCTTCGCCAACTATCGGTAGTACCGGTTTGGGTCGGCAATACCGATATTAATGCATCTTCTGGAAAGCACAACTCTCTTATCCGGACTCCAAAGTAAACATTCATATGTTTTTTACCATCTCAACGAGAGGAACGCAATGGTGGAGTTCGTTTCTCATTTTGACAACTTCACAGAAATGGACAATTTTGGTTGTCAACAAGTTCATACCCCCTTAATAGTATGGCCAAAGGAAAAACAAAGTCCTAAACTATTTTAAGTGTCTCTCAACGCTAAATGACACTTAAAACTAGTCCGTCCTTAACTTTATCGTCCATCCTTTAAAAATCGAAACGATTTCTATCGATAGGGGCATGACAACCATTGATTGCCCAACAACCGCCATTATCGTGACCTAACTCAAATTTGTCTCTGCAAAACACACGTTAGTCACAATAATCTTATATCGTCATTAATCACCGTAACCCATTAGGGGCCGAGATGCTTTCAGGATCTTAATGTATATGACCAACCGCCAGCACCAGACCTGCTCTACATTTACATTTTTCTGAATTAAAAATCGGTGTTGAAATGTGCACGAAGCTTACCTATAAAATGAAGCCATCCTATACCCCCTGTTGATATACCCACGCATAAAAACTATCGTGGCATTACAAACGATGGCGTTACCCTTCTTGCTACAACAGCTACTCATCTCCATACCAGTGCTCCTTGTTATATCGTTGTATGTTTGGTTCTGGAGGTCAAGGAACCCGTTGCGCCCTATGGACTGGCCGGTACTTGGCGCTCTCTCCTTGATTTCTAAGTTCCATAACATACACCACGAACTCACAGTAATCCTTGCCGCCTCCGGGTGCAACTTCAAGGCACAAGGGCCACTAGGAAGTGGCATGCGGTTCTTCATCACCTCTGACCCGGCAAATGTCCAGCACATCTTCACCACTAACCATGCAAACTACCCCAAGGGCGAGGACCTCGCCGAAATCTTTGACATCGTTAGTGGCAGCATCCTCACCATTGACGGTGAGGCCTGCCATCAGCATCGAGCGATGTTCCAGAGCTTCCTGAGCAACCCACGGGTACTTGTGTTGATGTCCCGTTGCTGCCGCGACAAGGTGGTGAATGGTCTGCTCCCCTTCTTAACCTGCATGGAGAGCACCAGGACCCCGTTCAACATGCAGGATCTGATGGGAAGGCTCATATTTGATCTCACTGCCACTCCGATCTTCGGTGTGGATCCTGGTTGCCTGTCTACCAACATGCCGTCGATGCATGTCGCGGCCGCCATGGACACGGTCATGGAGGTTGGCCTTTTGCGGCACACTATGCCAGCCTCCTGCTGGAAGATGATGAGACAGCTGAACCTTGGCCCGGAGAGGAAGCTGGCCGAGGCGCACACACTGCTGCATGGGTTCGTCACAGAGATGATGGAGAATAGGAAAGCCAGGTGCTCCGATCCTGATGTGTTGGCCGCCGTGGACATTCTTTCTGGTGACCCGGCGTTCAGTAGTGACAAGGCCCTGCTGAGTAAGATACTCATCAACTACATGATCGCTGGGCGGGACACTGTTGGCACAACACTGCCGTGGGTTTTCTACAACCTAGCCAAGAATCCCCGCGTCGTCTCCGGCATCCGCGAGGAAATGGCTCACATCGCATCTCTCAAGGCCTCCGCTGCAGTTTCCAATGCCGCAAGCAACATGGTGTTCTTTGAGTCGGAGGAGACTAAAGACCTAGTCTACCTTCAGGCAGCCTTGTTTGAGTCTCTGAGACTGTACCCACCAGTCCCGTTCGAACGCAAGACGGCGCTTGCCGATGATGTTCTGCCAAGCAGCCACCAGTTGTGCTCTGGCGAAACCATCCTGGTCTCCATCTATTCCATGGGCAGAATGGAAGCCCTATGGGGTAAGGACTGCCATGAGTACAAGCCCGAGAGGTGGCTCTCTGAAGATGGCGGGAAGCTGCGGTATGTGCCATCTCACAAATTCATGGCTTTTAACTCAGGGCCTAGGTTTTGCCTTGGCAAGGACATAGCAATCAGACAGATGAAGACAATAGTTTCCGCGGTCATATGGAACTTCGATTTGGAGCTGTTGGAAGGGCAGAGCATCGAGCCCAAGATGTCGCTTATTCTACAAATGAAGAACGGGCTCAAGATGAAGGTTAAGAAGAGGGAAGGACATCATCTAGAATAAGCTAGCTGTTATCATGAACAAAATTAGATACTCCCTTCATTTCATATTCTAAGTGGCTTTGATTTTTCAGAACATAGAATTTGTTATGTATCTATAGACATTTCTATGCACTAAAAAAATCAAAGCAACTTATAATTTAGAACGGATGGAGCACGTGCAATACAACTACAAATAAATGTGCTGCCATATCTGAATAGTACGAGATATCCTAAAGATATTGTGAATGAAACCGCAAAATACAAGCATGTATTCTATCTATCCATCTATCTATCTATCTGTACTATATTATTATTATTATTATTATTATTATTATTATTATTATTATTATTATTATTATTATTATATAATAGTTATTATAATTATACTATTGTTGTTGTTGTTGTTGTTGTTGTTGTTGTTCTATACTCTATTTATACCTAATATTAAAAAGACAAAATTTCTACCTTTTTTGTCCACCTCCCCAAACAAACTCAGAATGTAGAAATTGTATCTGTTCTTCTGTCTCATAACCGTTTTGTTGTCTCATAACCGTTTTGTTTTCTATATGATCCCTCTAAACATAGTTAGGAGTCCTGATTCTAATCAAATGGATTCTCGGTTAGAGGCCGTCCATTGGGTCACTGAAGACTTTCGCAACGGAGATGTAGGGCTCATTTAGAGGCTCGAACTTCAATGAAACAAACCACTTACTACTCCAGAATTGACTTTCACTGTTGGCCCCATCACTGCAATTTTTTAAAAACTAGCAGTGATAGTGGCTGGCAGGCCAACACTGACGGTTTTTTGCTAAAAACCAGTAGTGATATTCAGGTCATCATTGTTGGTTCATATAACCAGCAGTGATATTGGGTCATCACTGTCGGTTTCCGGTTCGTGTTTGCAAAAAACCTCTAGTGATATGACCAACCGGTAGTGATATTCAGGTCATCACTGTTGGTTCATATCACTACCGGTTTTAGCCATAAATCGGCAGTGATATTGGGTCATCACTGTCGGTTTTCGGTTCATGTTTGAACCGGTAGTGATAGGCTGCCGGAAAAACTTCATAACTTTCTCATATGATGTCCGATGAAGACGAACTTTGTACCAAAGTTGTACTTTTTGAGATCTATAACTTTGTAGTTCAAATGTTTTTGATTTGAGGTTATTTGGATGTCCAAATATGTATCATAAGATTTTATAGACTTAATACCAAAGGAGTCCATATGCTCTAAAGTCACAAATGAGCGCGTAGTGGTACAAAAGGATCTTGGATGCAGAAACAACCAAAATAAAAGTTGTAGATCTCAAAAAGTTATGCAACTTTGTAGTTCATAACTTTTTTATTTAAAGTTGTTTTGATGTTGAGTTATTTGTTTCACAAGATTTTATAGAAATTAATACCAAATCATAGGTGAGTGGATCTCGAATGGAGAAGCGACCATAATAAAAGTTGTAGATCCATAAAAGTTATGTAACATTTTAATTGATAACTTTTTCGTTTAAAATCGTCTATCCAACGAAAATTACATTTGAATTCTCACATTTGAAATTTGAATTTTACAACCTTGGATGGAGAAACAACCAAAACAAAAGTTGTAGATCTCAAAAAGTTATGCAACTTTATAGTTGACAACCTTTTGATTTGAAATCATTTATCCAAGGAAAATTATGACCAAATTTCCTCACATTTTAAATTCAAATTTTTTCAAACAACCTCGGATGAAGAAAGGACCAAAACCAAACTTATAGATCTCGAAAAGTTATAGAACTTTGTAGTTGACAACTTTATCATTTGAATTCGTTTAGGGTCCTAAATACTCATTTCAAAATCGGATGAAGATAAAATGAGGTGGACGAATACAAGTCTCTTCTAGGTCAAGTGGTTAGAGGACAAATGCGTGAAGCTTGACGTCTTGGGTTCGAGTGCTGCCACCAAGTGCGAAAAATCTTAAAATTTGTACTAAAAAATCAAATGACTATGGGGCTATAGATGGTGGGGTCTCTCCTAGTATTAAAACAATTTTGCTATTTTTAGCTCTTTTTTCATATCATTTTTGGGTTTTCTGAAAACCTTGTCACTATCGGTTTTAAAATCGGCAGTGATGAGCCCCCCTCATCACCACCACTTTGGTTGCGCGGGTTCAAAAACCAGCAGTGATAGTCCGTTCTGGGATAGTGACTACATCTCTTAATTTGATTTGCCTCATTTGCATATTTACATTGCATATATTTCTTATATAAAGTGAGCTTCCGCTTATGGATACTCGGTTGTGCTTGTTTGTCGGTGTAAGTTTCAATTGACTAAGTCACTAAACTCCTAAAAGCACTACCAAGCACCTTCGATTGAATAGAGGAAGGGTAGAAAGAGAAAGAGGCAGCTAACCATTTTTCACTATAAGTTTCATTGGGAAATTAACCAGCTAGGCCGGTTTTGGAACCGGCTAAGCCGGTGTGTATAACAGAAAACCGACTAGGCCAGTTTGCCGAACCAGTCAAACCAATTTTGCTATAGAGTGTGTTTTAATTTCTGTTTTTGCAAAAAAAATTATATAAGCCTATTGTCACATCCGGTCTAGTTTGGAATTTGGCCCATAGTGGCCCATGTGCATGTTAATGAGATATTGTGGAGAGTTTATTCCTACCTTGGTTGTTAAATGTGGGATAGACCAACATATAAGGCTTCAAGAGTCCATCCCACTATTTTCAGGTTAATCCTTTTACGCGAAGCGAGGACAAAAACGTAAGTGGGGTAGTGACAGGTGTAGTTCACTCAGCGTGCAAAGTGGATCTGAGCCGTTTGGACTCTGGGGCATTATAAATGGTATCAGAGCTGGCCTTCACGGCCACAGGTGCATGCGGGTCAGAGGCGCGGACATGAGGTTCATTGTGCGTGTAGGCTATGCAGGGTGCACGACATGGCACATGTGTTGGCACTGGATGTACGGTCGCGTGTGCTAAGATGGAACATTCCCGGTCACGTGTGCTAAGATGGAACATTCCTGGTCATCGTTTGCTCGGTTGTGGGTGTGTTGGGCCGACGAGGGCGTTGGTTCCTTTGAGGGGGGTGTATGTCACATTATGTCTAGTTTAGAATTTGGCCTATAGTGGCTCATATGCATGTTATTGAGATATTTGTGGAGTGTTTAGTCCCACTTTGGTTGTTAAATGTGGTATAGATCAACATATAAGGCTTCTAGAATCCATCCCACCATCCTCAGGTTAATCCTTTTACACGAAGCGAGGACGAAAGCGTAAGTAGGGTGGTGGTAGGTGTGGTTCACTCAGCGTGCAGAATGGATCTGAGCTATTTGGACTCTGGAGTGTTACACCTATTCACCCCTCCCTTCTAGGCATTATTCAGGTCCTTTCAATGCTACCGATCGTCGAGATCCCCTGTGCCGCTACTCGACGAGATCTTGCGCCGCCGCTCGCCGAGATGCATGCCGCCACCCGTGAAAAGTGGAGTTCTTCGCTCCCATCCATATCAGTTCCGCTCACACCAGATCTAGATGATGGTGAGGAGAGAAGAGGGAGGACGGCAGCAAGGCCTGAGAGAGAGAGAGTGGGGGGCACGGCGTGGAGAAGGCGAGAGGGAGGATTGGAGGGCGGTGAGGAGACAGAGGGAGGATGGCGGCAAGGCCCGAGAGAGAGAAAGAGAGAGAGAGAGAGAGAGCGGAGGGCATGGCGTGGAGAAGGGGAGAGGGAGGATTGGAGAAGGTAGTGGCTTGGGGCAGAGAGAAGTGAGAGACGAGAAACCCTGAAGTCTTGGTTATATATATGTGACTATGTAATGGGCCGTCCTAGGCTCCAGGCCGATTTACAGAGGCAGGCCTCATAAGAGGTCCGCCTGTGAAAATAGCTCTCATTTTAAGAGATAGACCACCTCTTAAGAGGTCTGCCCCAGTTATATCATAGTGTCTCTATAAATGAATAGACTGCCTCTGAAGTTCAGAGTCTATTTCTAGTGATACTATGCAGTTTTGTCCGTCACTGTAAATAAAATTGTTAGTCTCCCAAAATAATATTTGTAGTAGTGTTAGTTGTAACCAAAGTTGCAACCAATCCATTGAAACAGATGGAACCAGTCCATATGTGTGTGTGTGTGTTTATTTTTTTTCACGTGTGGAGAGCAAAACGTTGCTCGTAGAGATATGGTATCACGGAATTATACATCCTATAATACCAAGGCTATGCTTTAATTGACTGACATAAGTTGTTAGCAGCTATAAAATCTCTAGCTAAGGCCATGTTTAAATTGACTAACGCGTCAGGTAAAAAGCCTGGCTAGACAGGTCCTAAGCTGTGCCGAGTCACTTTGATCAACTCAGTGTGGGACAACAAAATTCATAGTCACTAGAAATGGTCGCGGCCTTGCCGCGTACTTTTGGCCAGTGGACTGCTTGCAGTGTAGAGGATGGGCCTAGGCACTGACACCAATTCCATAATAAAGTATTGTTATGTGTTAAGCTTTGATTGTAAATAGTTTGTTATGAGTTGTTTTTGGAAGTATTAGTTGTTTATAGGGCTCTGTTGCGTTGAGGAAGCCGCTCAGCGGATCAATAGTTCGTTTGTCTTAGAAAAAGACATTCAATGCTCATTGGCCATAGCCCATAGCAAGAGCACCCATGTTATATATTAATTAATGTTAATATCAGTTATGGTAATATGAATTGGTAAAAAATCTTGGTTAGTTGGTATTACGTAGCTTTTTTTTTACTCCTAGTCTTTACTTATTTGAGATCAGTTATCCGTGATGGTTGCTAAAAATACATGGTAAATTTGTGTTGGAATAAGCGTACTGAAATTGACATAGCACATATAGTAGTCTTCCCTCAAAAAAAAAAAAGCACATATAGTAGCCTGGGACACTCGTGAATAAGCATAGTTGAGGGATCGAATACAAGACCCTTTTTTTTATTTATGCGCAGGAGCAGCACAGGGCGGAGGTATCGTACCACCATCACTGTATCGTCTGTGGGTCATTGCCTGGTTGGATGTATGTGGTGTGGGGATAGAGTTTCTGGACCTGAAATAAAATTCCATAGATTCCAGTTGAATCGAGCCTGAAGTCCGCTATTCAATCCACTCAAGTCCGGTACCCCTCAAGTCCATCCTGTCTGAGTCTCACACGCTCTCTGACCTCTATCTCTCATTTCTCCCACGCTATCTTTCTCCCCTCACCCGTCGTCTCCAGCTGCGGCCTAGCGTTGGCGGCAGACGTGGGCACGGTGGCCCAGGCCACCCCAGATCGTGCGCGGTGGGGTTCATGGGCGCGGCAGTCTACTCATTTTGGCGCGAGCGGGGGCCCAAGCGGCCCAGGCGGCCTCGCCATGAGGAACGGTGCGGGCGCTGCGGTGTGAGCCGTTCTGGTCCTGGCCATGCGGGCGTGGCGGCCCCGATGACCGTGGCGCTGGCGGGGGTGCGACCGTGGCGACTGCGGCCACTGTGCAGCGGGCGTGGGGCGCGGGCACGGTGGCGACGCGGGCGTGGGGCTCGGCCGGCCCGGCGAACCTAGCGCGTGCAGGGGGTGCACGGCTCAGCGGCCCCGGCCACCCTGGCACGTGCGGAGGCTGCGGGCGTGGCGCCCCCGACGATCCCGGAGCGGCATCAGCTGCCCCTGCGCTGGCGGCTCTGCGGGGGCACACGGGCGCGGCGGCCCCGGTCGGCCTGGCGCAGGCGAGGGCCCCGGCGACCCCGGCGTAGGCGTAGGTATGGGCGCGGCAGACCCGGCCGCCCCGGCGCAGGCGCAGGTGGTGCTGCAGCGGCCGACCACCCGCGGTTGTCGCCCTCCGGCGCGGCGGCACCGGTGCGGGTGGGCTCCGGCGGTGGCTGCAGCCGCTACCAAGCCCCAGCGGTGGCCGCCCCCGGCGCGGGCGCGGGCGCCCCCTTCTCGGCGACGCTGGTGCCCGGCAGGCCACGACGATGGCTGCCCTCAGCCTCAGCCGTGGCCGGACAGATTCCAGCCGAAGGGACAGCTCCCTGGCGGCGAGGCGGTGCTGCGGGGGCAGGCCCGCAGGGGCGCGGCTGCACGCAACGGCGGGCGCGGCGGTCGGAGCCTGGCGGCAGCCGCGCCGCGGACGAGGGCAGACTGCACGGCACCGGCGGCCAAGGCGTGTGCTCGCGGCTGGGCGAGCTCGGCTCGGCTCGCGACCGTACGCAGCGACGAGGACGGGCCGCGGCGTCCGAGCTCGAGCCCGGTGTCCGCCGTCCATCTCACGATCTGGACCGTTCGTGAGCCCGATCCAACGGCCGAGAAAGGCTGTTGACGTGGCCACGCTCCCTGGCCTTCTTTTGGTGCGTGAATCGTATTAAGAGATAAGTGCAGATGGCAATGGTTAACAGCAACCAAAGCCAACCAACAACAAAGGCTAGCGGGAAATAACCCAAGACAAGAAACTGTCAATCCTACGGTAAATACGAAAGATTGTTGATAAAGATGGACAGCGTGCAGCAAAGGCCAAAAGGATTGCTGAAATGATCAATGCACCAAGAAAATTAAAGAGGGGTAGATCTTGTCAGGTGTTGAGAGAAGAGAGGTAGTGGCAGTGAGAGGTGGAGGTTTTGCTGAACCTTGTAAGCTGATAACCCCAACAAACGACGTTAAGTTTTCTAAGCTTTCTATAAAACCGGAAAATTAAAGAGGCAAGGTCCAAGAATGTTAGTTAGGCATCTAGCTAAGTAGCCTAGGTCTATGGCCTAAAAAAGAATTAAAGAGGCAAGGTCCAATCGTCTAGACATCTAGGTAAGTAGCCGTCACCAGGCTATCTGTTTTCCAAGTCCTGTCTCAACCGGGACTGCACTGCACTACCTAGATCACGCGCCGTTGGCTGCTGGCCTCACACTACTCCTTATGATGTTGCACGATGGTATATCTTGTTTGAGTCGCCAAAAAAGTACGGTGGTGGTGGTCAAGTGGTGCTACATTGCTACTCCATCATCGATCAATATGCACAACAGAATATTAGTAGGCTATGTGCTCGTGAGGCCCAAACGTATTTGCTCTTTTTTCATGATTTTGTGATCTTTTCGAATTTGTCCGGGTCCATAGTCTACCGAGGTCTGCTACTGAGTTGAAACCCATGCTTTATCCAGTCCAACCTATGTCAAATTAACCCTGTCGGATTGATAAAAAAAATTATAGAGGATTTCATACAACTGATGCCCCATCTCAAAACCGGATCCTGAAATTAAAATCCTGCATTCATACTATAAAACTTTAGCAAAACTGACTGAAATTCCATGGACATGCATGATTGAATGTCATATGGACCAACTTTGTGCCAATTGACGCAGCAAGATAAAATTTTAGCAAAATTGACTGAAATTTGATGGACATGATTAAATGTCATATGGATCTACTTTGTGCCAATTGACGCGGCAAGATTTACATATGGACCGTGTGTCAAAAGCCGAACACTAGAACCAAAAACTCACATTTGGACCCTAAAATTATAATGAAATTCACCTAATAAATTTGTTGGATAGGATTCAAAGTTACATGAAGCTAGTATTTGTCAATTAGCATGATAAGATCTACTTGTGAACCCCACATAGAAAAGCCGGACATTGAAACTAAAATCTTATGTCCACACGTTTAGCAAAATTGACTGATTTCTCTGTCCAAAATTATTCAATGTAACAAGAAGCTAAGTTATGCCAATTAACACGACTAGATGAATATGTGGGTCACACGTCGAGTTAATAACCTACTGTCTATAACGTCTAGTATACTAATGGTGTGTTTGGTTTGTAGAGTCACCCCATGCTTCATGAGGTGATGCATCATGAGTTCATCCTATGAATTTTGGTGGAATCAACCCATTCCTCGTGCATATACTAATTATTAGCTTATGAGGAATTAGGTGATGATGGATCAACTCATTCCATTCCATAAACCAAATACAAAAAGTGAGGAGTGAAGATGATGGATCACCTCGTTCTTCAAACTAAATACACCCTAAATGACTAAACCTACTTTAAACCAATAGACATGTATGCCTATAATAATATATAGAAAAACCAAGACAACCTGACGAGACTCAAACATAGGGATATATTAAGTCCCGGAGTGAGAGGTTCCTAACCGAAGGACCCCCGACCAATCCTTCCAGGATCACTCAGGGGCTCGAGGGCTATACCTATCAGGTACGCTCATCTGCACCTTTTGGCCAGGATCGGGCGAAACATGAGCACGCCCTCGGCCCATGCTCGGGACTCAGGGGCTCACCCGAGCTCCAGGCTCCTGATCAATGGCAGCCCGGGCCTGATCCTCGGCTCCACCTTCAGTCCGAGCCAAGGGCCAAGCTGGCACCTGGCGCACCGAGGGCCCAAGGCTCGGGGGCTCCTCAACGCCGCCCAACAGGCGTGGCTTTATCGCCCACTCCTCCGATAAAGTCACTCAAGCAATGTGACACAAAGGGACAAATCCCTGCACTAGCTCCAGGGGCTCGGGGACTCCCGAGCCCGCTCGTCAGACCCTCAAGCTAGACACCTTCGCCACCAAGAAAGCCTCCAGAAGGCTCACCTGGTGAAGGTCGGTCTAAGCCGACAACTCCTGATGGTCAAAGCATCAAAACAGAGCAACCGGACGGCGCTCGAGGCTCCACTGACTCTACGACAACGCCGAGGTCCATCCACGCCGTAGCAGCGCCTTCTTGGACTCCGGCGCATGTAGACCATAGACTAAACCCCCAAACGCCTTGTACCCGACCTACCTTGGTTTTGTAACATCCAGTCCCGGCATACGCGTCCATGGCCTTGGTATTTCAGCTGGTCAGGCGATCCTCAGACTCACGGTAGGTACTAAACTTCTAGTTGCACAGTGTTTCGAGTGCTACAGTAACCGGTGAACAGTACCTGAACTACGGTATACCGAATCCGGCCCGTCCCAATTTGGTGAACAGCGTCCAAGCTACAGTATCAGACCACTACAGTCCCCCCAGAATCTGGATGTACAGTAACCCCGTCTACAGTACCCCCGTCCCGCTGTCCAGGGTACCATAGTATCGGCCCATTCCGCGATTTGGGCCCACTTGGCCCATTTTGGGTTGTTACGGTTTATAAGGGGAGGTCAGATCCTATAGAGGGGGAGGACAGAAACAAAGGGCCAGAACCCAAACAGAGTCCTCCGAGACAACTCCGAGCTCGGCAACAAGAGCAGGGCAACCTAGAGAGGAGCACCGAGTGCTTGTCCCCTTCATCCTTCTTCTCCACCGCCAGGGAAGGAACCTCACCGCCGATGAGCCATATAGGATAGCACCGAGTGATCCCCTTCTAAATCTCTTACACACTCTTGTTTTAACCCCCCGATTTGGGTGCTCTCGAATACAAAGAACTACTACTGCTGGACGTTGGGCCCCGATAGCCCGAACCAGGATACATTGTTGTATCTTGTCTGTGTTCTTGAGTCCACCCAAGCCACCGGATACCCACACTCAGTGATACCCGACGAACAACAATGCTTGCCGTGGTTTCTACCCCCGACACAACCCGTGGTTTAATCCATTCAAACCCACAAGAACCCAACCCAACTCTATACAACCTAATTTTCTATTAAATTGAACCCACTAAAAATAATCCGTTCCTACCACCCAAAAGTGTAGCTGACAACAGTTAGAAGTTATTATAGATGGTTTTTAGCTACCGATTGATGGCTCGACCATGATGATATCATTTAAATGGTTTGAAAAACAAAAGTTGCTGAAATTAGTAATATTCTAGCACAGTGATCACTGAGGTGTCCAATGTAGCGTAAGGCGAAGCATCAATACAGGGCAAGAGCATGGGAACCTTTTGATATGTTTAGTTTGTATTTACAACCATGGTAAGGGACTCACTGATATAGTTTATACGAAAGAGTGTGTTTGGCAAAAAAAAAATGAAAAAAAAAACTTCGTCTTAGTTTGAGGAAGGTTCCAATCACATCACCCTTTGACTACCTGCAGAAGGAAGCAAGCAAACATCCCAGGAGAAAATAATATGATGTATTAAAGCTAAGTATGAATCAATCAATTTTAATTGGATAAATAAACATTGGTTTCAGAAAGAAGAAAAATGCATGGCTGTAAAATTGGCATGGTTCTGTCAGGACTAAAACTGGTTTCTAAAATTATGCTGTAAGAATCGATTGAAATCTATCTGATTTTCTTCATGGCACATGTCATGCTCTGCTGTGTTAACTGTTAACCCTTAGTGGCTGACCAAGGCTCGTGTAGCTGCTGTCTAAATCAGCACATGAAGGAACTTATACTTTACAATGTCTCTGAAAAAATGCTAGCATTTTAACAAGACATGACTGTTTTTCTAGGGGTCAACGTGGGGGGGAGCAGGATCCCCACCCGAGATGTATCGTTTTATTGATTAAAAACATACTTTATACTTAGATGACAAGCTCTGGTATATGATTAATATGTTGTCGAAACTTTATATTATTTTTATAAATATTTGAATGATCTCAAATAAAAAAAATCCATTCTCTCACATTTCCAGCGCGCGTGCCCAGGTCAATGGACAAGCGCGGGGAGAAGTCATGCACGGGCATGCGCCCCCTGCTCCCTGCCACACGGGGCCCACAAAGAAAAACGGCAAACGGCGGTAGTAGGCGGCTCTCCCTTGGTCTCGCGCACACACGCATGCAGACACGGGCCCCACATGTGCTCTCCCTCTCATGGTCAAACTTGTGTGACCGTGCGTACCCCTGCAACAGCACCGCGCACGTAAAGGCATGCGCGATGGGCCGACCCAACTGCTGCCGCACACCCCGCTCTCCTCGTGGGACGGACAACCGGACCGGCCACTTGGCCTTCCACGCACAGCACCCAAAAGAAATTCCAGAGTGGGCCAAGTAAAATTCCGGTTGGGCTGGTTTCTCCCACCCGAGGGAAAATGGCCCAAGGAATTAATGAATTCCAACAACAGCCCTTTTAAGCACATGAAGCTTCATTCTTTTCACCCCTTTTTAATTGCTAACTTTTCCAAAGTGATCCAAACAAATTTTAGCACTTAAGTTACCTCTTTTACAAAGATTTTTCAGGGTTTTCTCATGCACCTCACCGTGTCACTAAGCGCAATGCATATGGAGATAAACCTCACACTTAGTGACACGAGATGACCATTGCAAGTAAAGATTTCCCCTCTTTATAGTATGGTCATCTATCCTAAATTCAACCATGCGCTCTATTGCACCTTGGTTGGCAAAAGCAAACCCAATCAAATGCCTTTGCCATGTGGCTTGCTTTTGCTCCATCTTCTCACCATTTGATGAACCATTGCAAGTATGTGATCATGATCTCCTTCCTCCTCCTATGCTTTGTTCATCACCATCAAGTGGACACTAGCCAATCATACTTAATGAAAGCATTAGTCCACATGGTTAGCACTCAATTACCAAAACCAAACTAAGACTTTCAATTGCCAATGACTAGTTTTGTAATTGGTGGCTATAAATACCACCCCAACCACACATTTGAGGTGTGTGGGAGTTGAGGAACATATCAAGGGTCGTTGATGCTCTACTCTAGTGCTCTTGCCACCATAGTGCTTAGTGAAATCACTAGGTGATTAGTGTAGGTGCTTTGCGAAGTGCTCAGGCTAGTTAGACCACTACTAAAAGCGCTTGCTCTAGGTTTAGGCCTAGTTAGTGAGCGAGGTTTGCATAGCTCTTGCTCACTCGGTGATCGTGTGCACCATTGCTGTATATCAGAGGGGCATGTAGTCTTGTGAGACCACATCAACTATGTTTGTGGTGTGGCCGCCACCGTGTACCGGAGAGAAAGAGGCCTGCAACGATTTGGCTAGAAGCTCGATAGTGAAAACATCTGGGAAAGATCCAGGAGAGGCCATCTCGATGACCCACTTTTGCACATGAGGAAAGCTTGGAGGCTATCCACGGAGCTACCCGACCAGGAGGATGGCCCTTGTGAGGGGCTCCAACAAGGACTAGGGGAAGCGTGAGCTCCTCGATACCTCGGTAAAAATACTGGAGTCGTCCACGGGAGTTTGCATTTCTATCTCATTTAAGCTTCCACATTCAATTTGTGTACCTAGGTTGCGTGCTTACATTTCCAGTTTAGCTCGGTAGGCTAGTTGATAGGATTGGAACCTAGGTTTCATAACTCTTTTCCATTAGAGATAGCAACACACTTAGCAAAACCTTAGTTGCACATCTACTGCATAGGTTTTGATAAGTGAAAATTACAGGCGATAGTTTAGAGTAGTAGGATTTAAAAATCCTAATTCACTCCCCCCTCCACCCTTTTAGGCATCATGGTCCCAACATCTTCCATAGGTGGCCTTGTGTCTTTAGGATTACTGGGAAATATGCCCATGCGTTGCTACGGTGTAATACTAACTGTGGTATGCTCTTTACCTTAAAAACAGAAGCAAATACAGCTTGTATATTGTAGGCAGGGATGAAAAAAGACGTAAATGGGCGGAAAACATCTCTCCTGTTTCCGTTTCTCTATTTTTTTTGGCAGAAACGCAAGCCCGTATCCAAAACAAAATCAGGATACGCAGACATCCAAAAATAAGCACGGAGGGAAAGCCGAAAAATAAAGTTAGTATTATCTATATCTATACCGAATGTCGTGAATTGTTCAGTGCAATGTAAATACTTAATTGATTAAATTTTTTTCATCCATGAAGCTAGCTATGTAAAAAAAATATTTCAAAGAAAAATCTTGGTTACAAGTAAACACATATTCGTGCTGCTATACAAAACACTAATGTAGATATGAGTACAAGGCACAATAAGGATGTGTTTGGTACAAATCTAGTGAAGCAATTATTTCTAGCTTTATTAGTTGGTGGAGCAACTCCGTTAGTAAATCTGCAGTCGCTTTAAAAAACATTTAGCAAAATAGCTCCTCCTATTGTAAATAAAAAACATTAAAATGTCTAAATAACTTTCTATTTTTTTGTTATTACTTTTTCTTATTTAGGGCCTGATTGGTAGGGCTTCGACTCCACGAAAATGGCTCTGGCTCTAGCTACTCTGAAGGAGCAGCTTCAGGGGTGGAGTTGTGTTGTTGTTGATGTTTTGGTAAAGCATTTGGTGAAACAGCTTTGATTAGATAAAAAGGACAAAATGTCTACAATACCTTTCAATTTTTTTTCTCTTTTTTCCTCTTTCCTTTTTTTACTATTTCTTATTTCTCTCCTATCTCCACCGCACGGGATTCTTTCACTTTTTTTAATCTTTTCTCTCTTCTTTCTTACCCATTGAGGCACCGATGCACCATCTTCTCTTTCTATCTTCTTCACGGAGACAACGAAGCACACGTCTTCTTCACTTCTGAATGCTCGTTTGTGGCAGAACCGCCTAATCTTATGCCCTCTACAGAGTACTTATCTTCCATTAGACACTAAGTACCCAATAAAGTGTACTAAATCATGTTGTTCCGTCGAGCACACCCAAAGAAAGAGCTCGAAAATCCATATTTTTCGTCAGGATCATAATTGAGTGAATAAAATTTACAACATACTTAGTCATTTCTTACATTACTTTTAATACAACATCAGAGTATTCCACCAATTGACTTTAACAGCGGAACATAACAATGTTATCTGAGTTTTTCAGTGCAACAGAAAATTTATTTAATGGCAAGTTTAAGCATCATCATGATGAACATTTATATACATGAAACGATAACAGGTTGTAAGTCTTTTCTTTGTAGAACATTTGGTGAAAGCTACAGAGAACTCTAGATTCGCAACGTAAAGGAATTCCTCGCTGAGCCACTAGGAGGCTTCCACACACAAGTGTCAGCTCGACAATCACCTGTCATCTGCAACAGGGGAATAAACCCTGAGTACTTAATTATACTCTGCAAGACTTACTCGACACGAGGAAATAAAAAGACTCCAAAGATATGCAAGGCTATCTGGCTCATGGGTTATTGCATTTACAGGAAACATTACTAAACGTGCATCCTTATATTTAATTTTATTAGCAGTCATCATTAGTTCATTAACTAACCATTCTAGGTAAGCACCTATGCTACTATCAAGCATGTGGTAAGCAATCAGAACCATTTTATCACCTTCCATGTTCCAGTTCTTACTACGGTGCTAGACCATAGTTAAGTCGTATCATCTCATAGAAATGGCGATTAGCGAATCAATGCATCCCAGCTGGGTACCCTGAATCACACGCCTCGCTTGTACTCCAGGCATAAACAAGACCAACCCATTCCACTCCTGTCAAGCGGTCCAGGTCCCCATCCAAACTTGGACTCCAAGCCCCCAACACCTAAGACCCGGTCTCAGTATGGTGCTTAAACGACCTAATACCCACCCCTAAAAGTCAGTTCGGAAAGAGCCGAAACCCATGACAAAAGAGTAACAAGCATTTCCGCTCCCATAAGCAAGTATGTGCTCAGAATAATAAGTCTGTGACCTGACTACCATCCGCAGCAATGGACGGTCCTCAATTGACACAAGCGGGACGAGCCTCGCTCGATTGCCTAACCAAGTCCAAATCCAAATCCAAAGTACAGTCCTGCTCGGTCTCCAATTATTATCCATATATATTCCATGTGATGGTAATATGATAATAGCAACAATAATATCTTTCCTATCTCTCGTGAGTGACAGGTAATCACTCGACTTCTACCGAGATCCTATAGCATAGAATTCTAAACGATCCTGTCATACTAGTAAGACTCATAGAATAAGGATATATATGCAAGTGGATTTCATTCAACTCCTTAAAACTTAATGCACAAGCATAAATAAAATACAGAATAATAGGGGTTATGCACCAGGGCTTATCTAGGTAAGATATAACCAAAAGTTAGCATTCCCTTGTGATGACCTGATTGTCAAGGCACCATCTTTTCCGCTACTCCAGATGACTCCGTCATCCATTGTTGTTCCTATTATGATATACGTGGATGCAACGCATAGACATAATTAATCAACAACAATCGTAACTCTTAGAATACGATTACGCCTCTCAAGCTAACGAGCTAGTCCTAATGACTAACGTACTAGGCTGCGTATCCACGTTGTCGAATACAGCGCTATTTCCCAACAAGTGTTTTAGTTATCCAAACCCAAAGTGCTTCTTTATTCATTTCATTGATTTAATATATATTTGAATTAGGGCTCATTAACTACGTTAGAAAACTAATTATTCTGAAGCTATGAAAATTACAGAGAGCACAAAATAATACTACCAAGCTACTGTAAAATTTCCATAGCCAGCACTGTCATCATTTTATCACAGAAATTCCTACAAATTGTACCTTAACAATATTAAGCATCTTAGTTTAATTATAGAACTCCTAAAAATATTATAAAACTATGTGAACCAGATATACTAGCAGATAGATCATGATTTTGGGAACCTGACAAAATTAGTTTCATAATTTTTGGATTCCTACAGTATTTTATTTTGAATTTACAAGTTTACCTTAGAAACTAAATTAGGAAATGCTTTACAAAAACTAAAGGGGCCGGTGGCAACCAAATTGGCCCAGCAGCCTATTGCGGCCCGCACGGGAGGGTGGTTGCGCCTGGCGTAGTCGGCCCAGCTACGGCCCAAGGCGGGGAGCCCGCGCGCGCTCGCGCTTTTGCAAAAGAGGGCTTTCACTCTTAGAAAATCAAGCGATACAGTGCAACACTGTTTCACCAGACTCGAGCTTTGCACACAACACCCCGCGAAACGTTGTCTTCGCCACAAGGAGGTCCCCGGCGTCCCCGTGCACGACAGCGCGACGACTGTCAATGAACCATGGCTGCACTGAGCAAAAGGGGCCCGTTCTGACCAAACTACAGGGCCGACCACCATCTACGGCTCTGACGGCGACGATGGGCAGTGGTGGGATACGAGGAGGTGCCCTAGGGTACGATGCAGTGGTAGGCGGCAGTGCGTGGTGGTGGCGCAGCCGTTCTAGCGAGCGAGGAGGACAGAGGAAGAAAGGAAGTGGTGCATGAGCACCAGCGTCATACCCCCAGTACAGTCGCAGTGTTGGTGAGGATGGAGAGGCCCTATGCGTCGCTGGCCACGTGCGAGCGGCGGGGCGGCAACATACCACGGTGGCATGGTCGCGTCAGCTCGCCTCCGGCGGCGTCTTCGGCAGAACTAGAGCAAGCACCGACACGAGGGAGTCACAATGAGTCTATAGCTTATTTGAATCGAACCAGGACTGAGCGTAACGACTTACCCCCAACCATGCCAAACTACGGCGGCGAGATGACCGTCGGTTGAGGAACTCCAAGCCCATCCCTGCCGGGGCATGACAAGGTCTCGATAGGGGTCGCCTGGCTAGCTAACTTCCTAAGCTATTTGCTTGCGTGAGGAATCGAATTGGGAAGCCCTAAGCTGGGCGAATTAGAAGGGCAGAGAGGCGGTGTTCTAGTGCGCGGCCGTGGAGGGGGCACACGAGCCAGCCGTGTAAGTTAAGACGGATGGCTCCGGTCGAGGGTGGCAGTTCAAACACGTGCGTCTAGATGATGAGATGTGGGACATGGCGCGATGCGCGTGAATTGGAGTGGCCAAACCGAGCGGGGCTCACCGGCATCGGCTAGCAGGGCAAGTAGGGCAGAGACGCATCCCATCGTCCCTGTGACCCGGGGTCATCAACCTCGTCGCGACAAGCTGTGGGGCATGCCTGGAACTCGACGCGGTAGGTAGATCGAAGGGCAGAGCGGGCGCCATGATAGCCCAGCGTCGATGGCCATAGTCTTGGCCCGATCCTGCGCGTGGCACGACGATCAGCCACCCGACGTGGTGCGCACGCGGTAAAGCAGCGGGAGCCCGGCCGTAGCCAGCAGAGGCCGGCCAAGGCAGGGCCAGAGACGCCGAGCGGCACTGATCAGGCGCGCGAGTTGGCCAACGGCAACAACCCGGCCACGACATGGGCTCGGTGCCAGCAGCGCTCACGTGCGCGTGGTGACCTCGAACTTGGCCGAGCAAGCACAAATGGTGATGTGCACGAGTTTTAAAGCGAGGCCAGGGTTGCTAATTAATTCGACTAAGGTTCAACCAATTGCACTATCCTAAAGTCAACATTAGCAGTTACCTAACGAAGCCATTGTGAAGGCTAGAGAGCAACTAGAGAAGGAGATAGAAGGATGCCAACGCGAGCTCGTCATAGGAGTGTTGGTTCACAAACAGAGCGCCAGGATAGGGTTCACCTCATGTTCCATCGAACTTAGGGAAATTTTTGGGAGGGCATCGTGACCTCCAACACAACTACAACCTAACCCAGGTTCAAGTGCTCATCTAGAGGCAATCAATAATGCAAAAACATGGAGCTAGTGTTTAAATAATTTAGTTAGAACTTAAATTCCAAAATGGCATTGTCTCCTCCCTTTCCAGACTTAGAAAAGGCAAGGGTTTAGTTGAGCTAAACATCAATTAGCACTTTTGCCAAAAATTTTAAAAGGCCTAAACCTTATTAACTTCAACCGACAAGTAGGTCATGCATTAGTCCATACTTCATACTAACCCATAGGGACAAAATATTTAAGCACTATTTAATTAGTTTGCTCAACATAATTCGCCAAAAATGTCACTTTTAAACATAAGTTCAAGTGTTTGCTGAATTAACGAAAAGGGTTGATCTTAATTTCAAATTTGATTTTTGAGCTCTCAAAAATACTAGCTAACAATATTTATTCTCCAAAATTAAAGTTGCATTTTCATCTACACCACTTGCTCTCCAACTTTACCTGAGCACTGAACACATGTTATATTTTATTCTTGTTTATAGAAATTGTTTTTCGTGTCAAACGACTAAAACTACTTATCCTATCCCTTTTCATTAGGATTTTCATTAGCACCTTTATGCACTAAGTAATTTATCTGACGATATTTACTTGGTTTCCCTTAGCCACAAAGTGAGCCACGTACAATGTGTTTATCATTCCATGTGGGTTTTAAATCTTAAAACCCGAAGAACTCGTTTTCCTAATTTCTCTTAGACTTTAATCTAGGTGCTAAGTAAGCTCGTAACACCGGGGGTGTTACATCGTTCCTCGCCTAGCGCCCCTGGAGGAGGCTCGCTGCCGTGCTCAGGTCGCCGTCCCAGCTGCGCCCGCGGTTTGCCATGCCGATCTTGCGGCCCACCTCGTCGTCGTCGCGTCAGCCATGTGTGCGGCAGGGCAACACGTCGGCAGTGGCAGGGTGGGCAGGTGGCGTGGCAACGGCCATGGCAGGGCGGCGCGTCAGGCATGGTGTAGGGCAGCCACACTGGGGCTGCTCGTCGGTAGCAGCGGAGCAGCGTTGACCGCGATGAGCGGTGCCTCGGCAGCAGGTCAGCGGCGCCTGCACGAACGAGGAACTCAGTCTTCCTTTCTTCGATCTGCTGCTTGTCTTCTTTGTGTTATTATTCGGTTTGTTTGGTAGGTCTGTGTTCGATTCAATTTGTTGGCCAGTTGTATTGTATTTGGTTTACATATGGAGATATGAGATGTGTCATGTTCTCGATTCTTTCTCTCAAAATCATTGTGCGTGTGCCTTTGAATTTCTTTTTATTTGAATTCTGATGCGTCTTTTTCTGGGAAAGAATTCCGAAGCATCTTGTTTTCAATTTACGTTTGGATTCGAATTCGAAAGTAGTGTCGATTTTCACCATCCTTACCGGCAGTGCCAGACCAAAAATAAAAAGATTTAGATTTGGTTGGAGAAAGAGACCTGTTAGGACATGTCTTCCGTTCCACCGCAAACGGAAGTAGTTTTATATAAAGTGCTAGGTAGTTAGGAGGGCCAGATCAAAATAATGGTACCAAAAAAGAAAGAAAATTTTGCATCTTTATTATTAGAGATAGATAAACTAAATTGATGTGGCTTATGAGATTGTTAATGTTGTAAGTATTTGTGTTCTGTAATAATTTTGATGAGAGATCAAGAGCAGTGTCTAGTACTATCTGTTGAATATTTACTCATTTTACGGTATAATTTAATCTAGAAATAAGACATCACGTAAATCATGACATAAATCAGGGGGCCCGAGCACGGCGACCGGACAGAGGCGAGGGCGGCAGGAGCGGGAGTGGAGACCGGGCGGAGCGACGAGGGCTGGCGTCGCCGCTTCCGTGCCTCCGGGGACGGAGAAAAGCTGCCGCTGCCGCTGCTCTCATGGCTCCAGGGACCGGGCACAGCACAACCACCGCCGCCGCTCTCACAGAGGAGTCAGGGACAGGCGAGTGGAAGAGAATAGAGAGAGGAGGCTAGGTTCTGAACGTGAGCTGCCATTTTGGGCCTTCGCAGGCTGCCATTCCGTGGGCTGGGACCATTTTCTGGGCCAGTACTCAAGCTTTTAGCTGAAGCTAAATAGGCCATTAAATTAGCAGGTATCTCCGATTATCTTGGGCTAGTGGTAACTGTTTATGGGCACCCGCAACAGTAAGAGTCAGTTACTAGCTCTAAGTCAACCTCATCAATAGTGTTAACTTTTAGCAATGTTCTTGAAATATGTGTATGAGCCTAGCTCTTGATTAACAGCTAGATTTTCTCTCTCTTCTATTTAAATATAAAGAAAATGCTTAGAACTAGCTTATGAGTCACTCATTGCAAATAACACAATCTTCTCATCAGCAATTTTTTTCTTTCCCCTACGATTCATGGTTTGGTCTGAAGAAAGCTATTTTTTTTCCTTTTTCGTCTTTTATTACTCCTTCCAGACAACACTAGCTGTATCGGGATATAAACCGTGACTGCAATCACATGTATTTTGTGTTCCTATTTTTGTTTCTCTCTTTTGTTCTTTGTTTCCATCTGGAAAAAATCTGCTATTTTCCCTATGCTATGTGCAATGATTGTCTTTTCCCTCCGTATAAAATCGATCCAATTTTGTTCTTAGCCGCAAGCGCTTTTGATTTCCACTTCTTTACTGTGCATATGCTTTCGTCAGGGCCAAAAAAGCTTGAACCTGCCCTTTGATCTGCTGCAGCAAACGCTAGATACTTTACAGATAACTCAATGCTGAATTATTCAACCACAAGCATGCATCTGCTGAACCAAACAATGCATGTCCGTTCTTTTCTCTCAGGCACGATTTTAGGGCTTCGACCAAACAACACTATTCAGGGCTTCGACCAAACAACACTACGAAACGATGATAACAGGCATGTCACATAGTGTTTGTTTGGTCGAAGCTTAAATGCCCAAGCAGCTTTTCCACGGCTGTATAGCTGGTCACCACCGGCGGTGATCAGCAGTTGGATGCCTCGTGGGTGTGAAAATATTCTCACGTAGATCGAGGATTTAAAAAATCCTCGAATCTCTGTCTCACCTATACACAACGCTTTGGAGTAAAATAGATGACGGGATTTTTTTAAACAACGAACAATTATTGTCAAATTCCCAACCGGCTGCTTCCCACGACGGGGTACCAACCACCAGCGCGTTCGCTCAAATTGATCGATGCTTGCAGGAAATAGTGATCGGCTGCTATCTTTTGTTTGTTTCAGTTGGATTTTCTACGGTCTGCAGTAGCGACAACAACGACCTGGCAGCAGCAGCAGGAGGAGCATTATTGCAGCCGTGCTTGCCTGCTTGGTCGCAGGAGCAGCAGCTCTGTACCGGTTTGAGTTCCCATTTCATAGTGTATCTAATAATTCAAATTAATTTAGTGCCATAAATATTGGTAATCTTTTTGATAAACTCGAAACCTGAAAATGTTTGACTTAGCACAACTTTAGGAGTCGATGTCAGCGTGAGCGGTGAGTATAACGTCTTGTGCGTGAATGCAAAAACAAGTACATTTGGCTTCGAATTCTTTGGGTTAGGTTTCCGCAATGACAGATGTATGCATGTAGCAAATTAAGAAAGGTGCATTTGAGGTATTTTATTTGGGTTAATATTTTATAATGGCACACTATGTACATTTTTTAAGAGGAAGTACACTGTTGTGTTACTTTTATTAATGTGCAATGTGCATATATAATAGGGGCTCTTGCGTTTTTATTCCTGTTTTGTATCGAAATTGTGATTTTTCCCTTGTACTTTGACTTCATGAATTTACCCATGTGTTCTCAAAACGAAGCAATGGCTATAGATCCAGAAATAAGTAGAAGTACACCATGACTTACTTTGGGCTGTGCGTTGCAGGGCTTGGCGTGCACACAACGAGAGCCACGGCTGCCCCCGCGCATGCGCCCCCGCGGCCCGGTACAGCCGCCGCACCGCGCACAAGCCTAGAGGCTGAGAGGCGCCACCGCACCACGCGCCCTAGGCTAGATGCACCGCCACCAGCGGAGCCGCCCGTTACGCCCGCTCCCGATGCCGCCAACTCCATATATAGTCTGTTTTGAACAAGGAAGAGCCAGATAAGGATACGGGGCAGTGTGGTCATTTCGTCTTTGCTTTTTAGGTTTGGATTTTTTTAATTCATCTATTCTTTGTCCATCCGACTGACATCCAAAGCAGTGGCAAATCGATGGTTATTTCAAAATAACAAGGGTAAAACAAGCAGGAACAAAATCACAATTAGAGTATTGGACAGGAGTAAGAAAACAGTTTTCCCTATATAAAAATATAGAAACATGCTAGGCCCCGCCCATGGAAAATCAGTATGAATACGAACAAATGCCTAATGAAAAAGTTCCAATGAAACCATACACAAAAGCACAACAGCCTACTAGTAATAATTAACAAAACTTGTACGTTTGGTACACCTCCACAAATTAAGAACTTGGTCACATGCATGTGACAATGTACAGTGCTACAGGAGGAGAATCAACCGCTAATGCAAAGCATGCGGCAATAATGCAATTAAAATATGTTCATCATGTGTGTGTGTGAAGGAGACTAGACTACTGGTAGTAGTGGAGACAATTAGTCCACGCATAAAGATATGCCGGGATTGAACAACGATATCCACGCGTGCCATTCTTTATTAATGTAGTACAGTAGTAGCTACTACTAAACAATTAGTCCACGCATAAAGATATGCCGGGATTGAACAACCACTACTGGGAACGCCCTCTTTGCCGACAGCTTAAAGCTGTCGGCGAAGGCCTTAATCCTGTCGGCAAATGCTTTGCCGACAGTGTTTCTCTTATCCTGTCGGCAAAGCCCTGTCGGCGAAGTTGTTGTCGGCAAAGGTCTCTTTCCCGACAGGCATGTTTGGTCTGTCGGCGTTGCTTCGCCGACAGCCACGTGTTCAGTCGGCGAAGGAAACTGCGCCGTCAAGACGGCTGCCGTCTCCTTCGCCGACAGCCACCTGTAGGCTGTCGACAAAGGCTTCGCCGACAGCCTCTGTTACTGTCGGCAAAGGCTTTGCCGACAGTACTCCTGGGATGTCGGGAAAGGCTTTGCCGACAGTACCTACCGGGGCTGTCGGCAAAGCCTATGGCAGATGCTGTCGGCAAAGCTGGCATTCTCGCTGGGAAAATGCCCAGCTTTGCCGACAGCATTAGCCTATGCTGTCGGCAAAGCTGGGCAATATATTTTTTTTCTTTTGTTTTTGCTGTTTTCTTGCATTTAAACCACATTTATCGCATATATATACCACAGAACCACATTTATTCACAACAATATAGCATATGAACCACATTTGTGCATCGAATTCGGTCTCAACGTGAATCCACACATCAACGCCGTCAAATCCATCGATACATGTCCAGAATACACATAACGTCGCGAAACGAGTATATACATTACATAGTGCAAAGGTTCAAATACATCACACAAGTTTGTGCTTTACATATGCAAATAAGTTCATATAGTTTCTAACAAGACAGAGTTTGTAGTTCTAGCAATACATTAGCTCCCATGTCCCTCACCACAAGGTAGAATAATGTGCACCTTGCAAGAATATGTAGCTCCCATGTCCCTCACTGTCCTCCTTGGTTGCTGCAACTTTCAACTGAATAAAACAACACAAAAGAAAATAAGTAGTTGGCAATAAACTTAAATAGGGCTAACAAATAAATTTTCATTTCAATTAATATATATAAATGGTATATTTTAACTATTATTCTATAAATCATCTCGTTCGGTCCTAACTAACAACCATATTTGTCGAGAAGGCTCAGCTCACTAAATCAAAATAGTCTAGACAATAATAATTCCATGTAGATAATGCAATAGTTTCATACTGTAAGAAGGATCATAGGGTTCTAGTAGTAGCAAAAGGTAACTGTAAGGAATGAGAGTGATATGTTATCTGACAGAAGCAGCAGCTCCGGATCATGATCTAGATGCAAAGAAAACAAAAGAGCGTTCCTAGATTAGCCTAGCACTACCCCATCATCAGTCACGCTCCACCTCTTATTTGGAACTGTCAATAGATTCTTTTCGGCCCATATGACAGAGATTATATTGGACAGTGGTGACATATATTGCTGCCATTTATGAATAGGAATCAGAAGTAATTGTCATGAATTGGCAAAAATAGTTGAGAGAATGTCTCACCCAATGCAGCCTGTGCAAGCTCCACATATCTATTGTACCTCCTGCTTGGGATAGCCTTTTGAAGCTTCACTTAGATCCAGAGTGTGTACAGTTGCCAGAAAGAAGCAATAGTCAATAAAATTATCCCCCAGCTCCTACAGTCCAAACATGGTTCACTAGAGATCAGTCTAATTAGAAACATCTAGCGGCACATCTAGTACAGAAAAAATCAGATTTTTTTCAAGACATACACATGAAAGCACGATAGCTAAAAAGCTGAAGTTTAATCCTACAACATCCAAAAATGACACATTCTGGTTGTTGCTGCAACATCTGAAAACAGAGAGCATTACACAACTCTTCTTGCAAGTGCTTAGTGCATCAATTTGATCCCACATACAAAAAATAATAATCAGTACAAGTTTGAGGCTTGGAGCAACAGTTCAATATGTGAGAAACTGTGAAGCAGAAACATTCAGTAAACAAACAGGTTAGTGCATGGAGGGGGACCATACATTCAATGTTGATCTCCAGGTTTGTGCTGTCAGCTTCAAGATGGTAATGAAGACAGACCTCCTAAAATGCATCAACGCTGCCAAACATGTCACATTTATCACAATTAATGGATGATTGGTCAGTGAAGCAAGAAAGTAACAATTGACAATATGAAAACTGAACCTTGCTGCTTACCTCAGGCTAAAGTTCTTGTTCCTGGAATGAGGTTGTAACTAAGAATACAGGAAGAAATGAGTGGAACAACCAACTAATCAGTCTTGAGCATGCTATGTAACAGATAACTGAATGCTATGCCATGACTTCACAGTTCTGCATTGTTACTAATAAGCTCAAGTTTGATTTCCTATTTCAATGAGCCTGTTGTCAAAGAGCAATAGCAATGTCAGCTTTATTTTATACAAAACAACACCACTTTGTCCACTAATAAGCCCTAATGACCGTCTATGTTAAGCAAAAAAAACATGAAATCTGTATGCATATCTTCTCCTCATTATATTATAACTACTGTATGCTGGTAATGCCAAGGCTACTGGCATTGCGTTCCCACAACCAAAAGAGCAACTTGAGTAAAAAATAACATTGCACGTAGGTAGCATTCTACTTTAGTCATTCTTAAAGTTTGTTTTCTCTGTATAAATTTGGATAACTGGGTTGCAATTTAGAGTACTAGCCATATTTGTACTAACTAAATTGCTCTATTATATCACCAACAAGGCCGTGGTAGTAACGATTAATGTACAAGCAATATTACTTGTACTAATAAATAAGAGTACTACTTCTAGTAACAGATCTCTGGTATCCAGTCTACTACGAATAATACAAGTAGTAGTACTACTTCTAGCAAAAAGGATTGGGAGTGGATCACCGTAGCCTATTTCTGGAATAATACAAGTAGTAGTACTACGAATAATACAGCTCTCTGACGATGACTAACTCAGTGGATCACCGTAGCCTATTTCTGGAATAATGAAATCAAACCATGACCAATACAAGTACTAATTTGCCACAACTACACATCCAGATCTGAGTGGGAGTGGAGAGTCTGCTCTCTGACGATGACTGAACTCAGGAAGGAGAGCGACTGGTGGAGGGGCTGCACACCCCCGCAAGCAACGAACAGAAAAACAGATGAACACAAACTGAGCTGCGTACTGCGGCAAGCAATGAGCGAGGTTACTGGGCTCGGCGCTTGGCTGTGTTTCAGCTGCCAAAGAACAAAGACACGCAGAGAGAGAAGAGAGCTGCAGACGGCGCGCATTCGTCGGCCTGGCAACGAACGGGATCACGGGGTCTCAGGGGCGAGCACTGCTCTGGTGAGCGCGCACGGCATAACAGTGCCGGCGTTGATAGCGCTGCATCTTGGCCTGGAACTAAAACCGACGAACGGCACCCTAACTGCAAGAACAGAGACGCCGACGGGCTACGACCTGAGAAGGGACGCAACAAAAAATCGACAAGAACTCGATCAAAACTCCATGATTTGATCTAAAAAATTGCACAGATAATCACAACGAAGTTGTCGAGCTACTCCTAAAAGATCATGGCTCAAACCAACCTCAATCTCTGGGAAAATCAGATCACGGCGTGAGGAGGCCCGAGAGGGTGGAAGCGGCGGCACTCGAGCTTGACTAGCAGCCATGGCGGGTGATGTGAGCAGCAAAGCGAGGGGAAGCTGAGAGGGAGGGTGAGCAAGAGCGAGAGCACCGGCGAGAGTACGGGTACTTCTTCCCCAACATGACGGAGGGGGCAGGCCGGCTATGGAGATGTGGGAGTGGGGAATTATCTCTAGGGTTAGCTTCGTCGATGTAGGCACTCAGGCGAGTAAAAGTTCGAAAATGTCCTCACATGGGATAAGTCAGTTGCACAGCTGGTATGGGCAAAAATGACTTTTCGCATCAAAAAGATTTTCAAATAGATTTTTCAGGTACTAAATGATTTCAAATGGAAAAAATGTCAACAACGAAATTGTACAAGTCATCGAGATCTACCATTTTTGTTTTGGTCATTTTTCCATATGACTTTGTTTAGAGGGTTCAAATTTTAAATTTCAAAATATTAGAATTTCAGACAGAATTTTAGGGTACTAAGTAATTTCAAATGAAAAAGTCATCAACAACAAGATTGTAAAGTTCATCGAGATCTACAAACTTCATTTTGGTCATTTGTTCATCCGACAAAGTAATAACAATATTGTTCATAAATTTTACACATCTCTCTTATACTTTCATAAACTATGAGAGAGATGTGTAAAATTTATAAACAATGTTACTATAACTTTGTCGAATGAACAAATGACCAAAATAAAAAGTGTAGATCTTGATGAGTTTTACAACTTTTATTTTCATGACTTTTTCATACGATATCATTTCTGGTATCAAAATCTTGCTTGAAGTTGTCATTTTTTTGAAATTCAAAATTTGAATTGTTCAAACTTTGTCACAAGAAAAGATAACCAAAATCAACACAATAGCTTGATAGATCGTGATTTTAGAAAAATTTAGAAAAAAAAAGCATCGCATTTGGAGTTAGTATGTGGAAGAAAGACTAGTTACAAGTTTTAAATAGAGATTAAAAAGAGAAACTGCTCTTGTTCATCACTTGTTCACGATGAACAAGTGATTTTCTTTTTAATCTTTGGTAAAAACTTGTAACTAGTCTTTCTCCTACGTACTAACTCTAAATGTGATGCTTTTTTTTCCTAAAATTTTCTAAAATCATGCTCTATCATTTTATTATGTTCATCTTTCTATGTGACAAAGTTTGAACAATTTAAATTTTGAATTTCAAAAATAACAACTTCAAACCAGATTTTGAAACCCGAAATGATTTCAACTAAAAAAGTCATCAACAACAAAGTTGTAGCACTCACCAAGATCTACAACTGTTACTTTGGTCATTTTCCGATCCGACTTTTTTTTTAAGAATTTAAATTTTAAATTTCAAAATCTGAGAACTTTGAATATAATTTTGGGGTAAGAAATGATTTCAAATGAAAAAACTATCAACAACAAAGTTGTATAATTCATTGAGATCTACCACCTTTGTTTTGGTCATTTTTCCATATGACTTTGTTTGGAGAGTTCAAATTTTGAATTTCAAAATATTAGAACTTTTAGGGTTATTCCCTTCGCCGACAGCCCACGGAGCAGGCTGTCGGCAAAGGGTTTTTTTATTTGCGGAAATTCTTCGCCGACAGCCGCAGCTAAGGCTGTCGGCGAAGACGCCTTTGCCGACTGCCCTCATTATGCTGTCGGCAAAGATATCTCTTTGCCGACAGCCTAGCCATGCTGTCGGCAAAGAGTTTGCATTTTTTTGAATTTTGACTTCAAACTTTTTATATGGCCTAATTATATTGTTTACAAGCATATATTCTAATTTGGGCCCTTTTTATAATATTTTGCTATATTTTATTAATTTATTTTGTTTACTTGAATTTTCTCGCATAATCCAAAATTGAACTGCAGGTGCATGAAATAATGAAACGTAGCCATTCGAAAAATGATATTCATGTTGGAGAGTGTGTTTTGAGGCGGTGTCCATAAACTCACCCAAAAGTTCGAAGTCCATGTCCACGTAACACGACCATCCAGGAGTGGTACAAGTGTTTTTTAATTATATAAAATCCAAACGAAGTCGGAAAATCACGAAACTTGTCGGGGTGTCTTGTTATCGCATGTGGAGGCTACGATAAAAATTTGAGAAAGTTTGGAGCAAGCTGCGACGTCAGATGTTTAAAACCCAGACATCTCCACAAGTGATCACATGTGGAGATGTCTGGGTTTTGAGCATCCGACGTCGCAGCTTGCTTCAAACTTTCTCAAATTTTTATCGTAGCCTCCACATGCGATAACATGACACCCCGACAAGTTTCGTGATTTTCCGACTTCGTTTGGATTTTATATAATTTAAAAACACTTCTACCACTCCTGGATGGTCGTGTTACGTGGACATGGACTTCGAACTTTTGGGTGAGTTTTTGGACACCGCCTCAAAAGACACTCTCCAACATGAATATCATTTTTTGAATGGCTAATTTTCATTATTTCATGCACCTGCAGTTCAAATTTGGATTATGCGAGAAAATTCAAGTAAACAGAATAAATTAACAAAATATAGCAAAATGTTATAAAAAGGGCCCAAATTTGAACATATGCTTGTAAACAATATAATTAGGCCATATAAAAAGTTTGAAGTCAAAATTCAAAAAAAATGCAAACTCTTTGCCGACAGCATGGCTAGGCTGTCGGCAAAGAGATATCTTTGCCGACAGCATAAAGACGTGTTGTCGGCGAAGTTAACGGCGTCTGTCCACCGTTTTCCCAGCCAGTTCTTTGCCGACAGGATTTCTTTGCCGACAACAACACTGTCGGCAAAGATATCCTTTGCCGACAGTGTTTGTTCACCGACAGCAGGGAGCCTATGGGCTGTCGGCAAAGAATTCTTTGCCGACAGCGGGGATAGGCTGTCGGCAAAGACTTCCTTCGCCGACAGCCCTGGGCCTGGCTGTCGGCAAAATGTGGGGCTGTCGGCGAAGTTCCTTTCTCCCGTAGTGAACGATATCCACGCGTGCCATTCTTTATTAATGTAGTACAGTACTAGCTACTACTAAGGCCTCGTTTAGATACCCAAATTCACCCCTAAATTCTACTATGCAAAAAGAAGATTCCCCATCACATTAAAATGCCGGCATATGTATGGAGTACTAAATGTAGATGAAATCAAAAACTAATTGCACAGTTTTGTTGTACTTTACGAGACGAACATTTTGAGCCTAATTAATCAATATTTAGACAATTATTAGCAAATAAAAACAAAAATACTACAGTGCTACACTGTAGCACTGTGCAGATTCGGCGTCACCCGAATTGGGTAACTAAACACGGCCAAAACAAAGTTGCCTGCTTGTTCGTTTAATATATAATAACAAGTCCAACAAGACGCTAGCGAGAAGCAAGGGAAGAGCAAGCATGGCCGCCTACTACCTCCCCACGCTTTGCACTGCCCCGAAACCATACTTGTGTGCCTCTCGCCACTCCGGCCAACTAACCATCAGCACGGCAGCGGCATGTCGTCGTCGCGGCGCCAGTCGCATTGAGGCCGCCGCCGGAGATTGCACAAAGCATTCTGCTTGGACCAGCATCCGGCAAGAACGGTGGGAAGGAGACTTGGCCGTGGAAGGACGCATCCCTGCATGGCTGGTACGTACACGTACTTATATTTATACAGCAGCAGCTTTGAGCAAGATTATTAACATTTGTCACACACATATATCTATGATTGGCAATTTATCATACAGTCTAGTCACTCGTGCTCCTCCACGGGCGAGGATTCTAGAAGAAATAGCTGTTAGAAGTTCATGTTTACTAAAAATAACGATTTTAAGAGACAGAAGGCTTTTTACTATAGAAGTTCTTAAATATTGACTCATGCATTTGTCTAGTTCTAGCATACTCGTGAGCTCTCTTTCTGGAGTAATGAACCTTTTCTTTCCCCGATAAGAACGTAAGATATTGTAGTATAACAGATCTTACTTGGTCGAGTCTGCTGTGATGGTACAGAACGGCACGTACCTAAGGAACGGGCCAGGTGTGTGGGAGGTAGGCGACCACGCGTTCGATCACGTCTTCGACGGCTACGGCACACTGGTCCGCGTCTCCTTCCAGGGCGCTCAAGGCCGCGCTACCGGCGCGCACAGGCAGATCGAGTCGGACGCATACAAGGCCGCCAGGGCGCACGGCCGTCCGCTCATGCGCGAGTTCTCCCAGCTGTGCCCCCAGCGAGCCCGGGAGCCTCGTCGACCGCCTCCACCACGTCGTCAGCCACGTCAGCGGCGCTGCCAACGCCAACACCGCGGTGCTGCCGCTCGGGGACGGCCGGGTGGTGTGCCTCGCCGAGGTCACCAAGAGCTCGGTGCTCATCGACGCTGAGACGCTCGGGACGGTCGGCAAGCTCCGGTACACGGACAAGCTGTGGTGCCCGTTGCAGTGCACGCACCCGGTCGTGACCCGTGGCGGCGCCGAGGTCTTGACGCTGCTCCCGGACTTCACCCGGCGGGGCTACCTTTTGGCCAGGATGACCGCTGGGAGCAACAAGCGGGAGGTGATCGGGAGGGTGCGGTGTCGGGGAGGGACGACGGCGCCGGCATGGGTGCATTCGTTCGCCGTCACGGAGAAGTACGTCATCATGCCGGAGATGCCGGTCCGGTACTCGCCCGCCCGCATCCTCATGTCCGAGCGCACCCCCTTGTACATAATGGACTGGCTACCAGACTCCGGAAGCTACATGCACGTCATTTGCAGATCCACTGGAAACACGGTACGAAGTCACTGTATACGTAGGTGCCAATTAAACTTGTTGGATCTAGATCGGTTAATTAATTTGATGATTTCTTGGTGTTGTGTATATATATCTTGTATAGGTGGCGAGCGTAGAGGTGCCTCCTTTCGTGGCATTTCACTTCATCAACGCATACGAGGAGAAAGGCGACGACGGTGCCCGGGCCAGCGCCGTGATCGCCGACTGCTGCGAGTACTACGCTGATCCTTCTATCATCCAGGCACTTGCTCTCCACAGGCTAAGATCGCCGGAGACCGCCAAGGACTTCCCTGATTCCAGGTAATGAACAGGTGCTGTATCTGTATATCTATCCATGCATCATATCTTTTGAGAGGTCTCGATCAGGAGCCGGATTTTTGAGAAAATGGGCAGGGTCGCGCGGTTCAGAATACCTCTGGACGGCAGCGCCATGGGAGAGCTGGAGACAGTGCTGGACCCGGACGAGCACGGCCGGGGTGTGGAGCTGAGCACCATCAACCCATCCTACGTAGGCAAGGAGTACCGCTACTTGTACGCCTGCACCGCGCACCGGCCTTGCAATTTCTTCAACGCGCTCACCAAGATGGACCTGGTGGAGAAAGAGACCAGGAGCTGGCACGAGGAGGGCACGGTGCCATCGGAGCCCTTCTTCGTGGCCAGGCCGGGAGCAACCAACGAAGATGATGGTCAGTTTAATACTCCCTTCATTCCAAACTATAAGACATTAATTCTTCTGGCTTTACATAGATCGTGAAATGTCTATGTTCTTGATGGCGTGCAACTAATTGTGCTTTATTTCGACCATGTGCAAAACAAATTAAATTCGTGTAGGGGTTGTCATATCTACTGCAAGCACCATGGACGGTGACGGCTATGTGCTACTGCTGGACGCGGCGACGTTCAAAGAGATTGCCCGCTTGCGGTTGCCTTACGGCCTACCCTTCGGCTTCCATGGCTGCTGGATTCCAGACAAGAACTGAAGTCAATCCTATCCGTATCTTCAAGTGCCGCAGTAGCTAGCTAGTAAATGTACACTCTATGAGTATTTGAACCTCCTAATTGTAATTATATTCCTAAGTCATCATAATAATCATCACTCCATAAAATGCTGTTTGTGATAAAATTGAGTGCATGTTCAGTGGGCCGTGTCAGCCAGCCCATAGATGTTTCTAGTGGATCAGATTCCCTTTATTCAATTCACTGTTGCATGGTTTTTCTTCGATACCTTTATTTCATTCTTATCTAGATTTTCATATTTGATCCTCACAAATTAAATAGGACAATATTTATTTAATAGTTAACTTCATCGTTTAGAGCATGCTCAATTAGCTCTTAATATTAGCTTACCTAATAGCTTGATAACAAGATTTGTATTGGTACATTTTGTCGTGTATGTGGCCTAGGTGATCAATCTCAGATTAAGCATTCGCAGGTTATTATCTGGTTATTCGTTGTAGTCGTTCCCCAGATTTTTATTGAGCTACTAGTATAAGTGAAGGGGGAGGTTGAATGGAAGCCTCCAATTTCTAGAAGGCTTGCATTGCAATTTTATCCGACATGCCTCAAACAATATTATTTGAAAGTAAAAGGATGGGACGACCAACCTTCTTCACCGAGTTCCTACTTCTTGATGTATATTATAGATTGTACCAACATCTAAAACAATTAAATTAGTTTCACTAACTACTAAAAAATAGACATGTACCATCGGTTCAAAAGACCAAATTACTTTTAGCTTTGGCTTTGCAACCGTATGGTATACATAAAGAAACAATCGTATAAATCATGGATTAAATGGTACAAACCCTGTTTCTACAACTGCTTGCGACAAAAACCTGCTAGTATAGATGCTCGTGATCATTACCTATATATGGCTAATTTTCCTATACTAATAAGTTATTTTTTTCATGAACCCTGCTATAAGGTTTTCCAAATTGTTGGTACCATTCAACCCTTTCCTCAACCAAGCACATCAATCCTTTACTAAACCTCCTCCCTAGGGTTAAGGCTCTTGATCTTGAGTTGAGTGGACTCAGCAATGTTACTACCAGACTATCCATTGCTCAAATACTGCCAACATCATCCCATCACTGGTGGATCCAGGATTAAAATCCACCTATGGCGAAGCCATCGCTATATAGGTACAAAAGCATAACATTTCACAAAGCGTTGTCAACTAACATGCACACTTAAGTTGAAACCTACTTTTCAAGCTTCTTAAGCTAGAAGCATTGTAAATGAAGCATGATATGGTGTTAATAAGGGGAAATCATGTAAAATGAAACTATTTAGTTGAACATGAGTGCAAACTCACAAGTCAGTGCAAGAGAAAATAGATATAACAAGATGTTATACAATATACTAGTACTTGCCATAATAGATAATTTCATTTCTATTTTTAGTCATTCAACAATCCACTAGACTAGGTACGTGAGCACTGATCTCCCACATTGACTAATTGGAAGAGAGGGATGGCCTGCATTGTCCAGCGACTGCCAGAGCTTGCCAGACTAGTGGATCCACCACTGCACCCATCAGAGCTGACCAGCCCTAGGCCAGCCAAAAATGTCTTGGTAGATTGTCCAAGAATAATCTCATAGTGACTTAGCACATACAAGGAAAATCAAGTTTTCCACCTCTTTACCCTCTTGGCCCACCTACCAACATGAATTAGCTAGCAAGTGCACATGATCCATCCTATGCTTCACTCCCTCTCCCATTAAGTGACTTAGAATATGGAATGAACATCGACCTATCCACATCTTGACCCTCTTGGCCCCACTTTCCATCATGAATTAACCAGCAAGGTCACATGCTCCATCTCCTCATGCACTCTCTTTCCCTCACTTCTTCACCTTCCTTATCTCTATAGCCACTGGAGGGAGCAAAATCAAGGTAAGTTCCTCGCATAACCTCTTCTCCACTTCACCCACTACAATCCAGAGGGATGTAGAATTAAAGATCTTCAGGTGTTCACCATTGCCCTTGCCATCATGTTTTTAATTTCCTCAATTTGGAGGAATAGAGCTCTCCATTGCTCCTTCACCCACTCTATGGTTGTGGGCTGATGAGTACATGTACCGTAGGTATCCTCATCGGTGGCAGAATGTGACTTCCAAGGAGATTAACCCCTACCCCACTTCTGGCAGTCGGACAGGTACTTGAGGCTACACCCATCTGGTGCACTCACGCGGCTCTGGTGGTGACAGGATTTAGTGGGCTGACCTCCCATACGTCCATCCGAGGGCACTCTGACTAGAAAGTTATGCTCAACCGTGGTCCGAGGGCACTATCTCTCTCTAGAATCTCTCTAGGACATCCCTTGACCTCTTCTAATTCCCTTAGACACTTCTTCAACCACACAAACCCTTGTTCCTATCCCTCGCACACCCATTTGTAACCCATATTGCAAATGTTGAACCCTCAGTCCTCAGGAACATGATAAAACCCCCACTAGACTTAGGGTGCATTGCCTAAACTAGTTAAACCATGAGCCTTCAAAAGCTAAGACATCTAAATCCACACACAACACTAAATTCACTACATGTAATACGAACCATTGACATGGGGGCTCCATGGAGATAGACTACCTTGCACAAGCGCCTCTCGACTCAAACTTTAATGTACCAGTTCTTATCTAATATATATATATATAAGCTACCCACGGACCATGGGGTGCTAGAAACCCCTTCCTCAACATATTCCCAATTCTATCTCGTGTCACATGAATACCCCCTTTTAGCCCTTTTCCCCTTCCATAGTAGCAGGATCCCATGGTAGTTGGGCAAACATCGATGGGCTTCACAAGAGGTACTAGAAGAATCTTTATGAAGATAGAGCCATACCAAAGCTTTGGGGATGCTAGGAGCAATGTTCGGGCACCCGAGTTGTTACATGGGCTGTCTAGTTGGTTGTTGGGCAACTCCCAGGAGTTGACGTGGTCGTCGAGCTATCCTAGACTCGGCGCCAGAGGCAAAGAGACATCACGGCTCGTAACCATCGTGGCTCCTCCACCCCCTTCGGCTTCCATGTATCAGCTGTTTGGAAGCTCAAGATCCCTCCTAGAGTCTATTTTTCATCTGGCTCCTAACAATGGAGTTTTGACTTGGGATAATTTAGCTAAAAGGAGGAAAGTAGAGGACGATACCTGTCTCTTTTGTACAAAGAAGGAATCAGTCCTACATGTTTTCTTCGATTGTCCTTAGCTAAACAGTGTTGGCTTTTGTTTTCTGAGATCTTGGGAGTCAAAGTAGGAGATAATATAGCTGAGATTGGTAAATTTTGGCTTAGTAGCAAAAGGCATGTTGTTTTGAATATGATTACTTCGGCGGTTTTGTGGTATATATGGAAATTCAAAAATGATATCTGTTTTCAGAACTCTGGTCGGAGAAGCATAGAAACGCTACTGCACAAGATTCCTGGCTTTTATAGAATTGGCTAATTTTGTGCCATGTAGAGAAGAAATATCTTTTGAGGAACTGTATAGAGAAGATCAAAGCTGCAACAAGGGCAGTTGTGTGGCTGACCACTGCCCAAAGTTCCACTGTGGTGAGACAGATGCTGATGATGTATCGGAATGGATGAAGATTGCTGATGAGAAATTGATGACTCGGCTGGGACAGAGCCAATTTCGCCAGATGCCTGGTCTCGAGTTAACGTGGTGATGCTGCTAGTCCTGCTTGGCTTCAGCCTCTCAAGTTTATGTGCCGCCAGTTTTCTACCGTTTTCTTTCTTTTTTTAGTTCAGCTCTGTGAGGCTGTTTTTTTTGGCTTTCGTTCCTGTAAGGTGGATGTTGCCGCTGTTTTGGCTGGAATTGGCTACCATTTGCTTTCTTTTTTCAGTTCAGCTATGTGAGGCTATTCTTTAGCTTTCTTTCATATAAGGTGGATGTTGCCCCTGTTCTGGTACCGTTTGCTTTCTTTTTTCAGTTCAGCTCTATGAGGCTGTTTTTTTTCCTGTTTTGGCTGGAACTGGGTGCGTTTTCTGGTTTAAACTCTGTGCTATGACTTTTTTAGCAAAAAAAACTCTGTGTTGTAACTTTTTTTTACTGAATTGGGCGTTTTGGCCCTTGAACTAGAAGGCGTGCTTACAAAACTACGGACTGGACCAAAGGCCTCCTATGTGTATAATCTATACCTAATAATAAAGAGGCAAAATTTTTCACCCCTGATTTTGGTTTGGTCCGGCCCATTTTTTTTAGCCCAACAACCCAATACCACTGTGGTCACACGCTCAGCCCACTCAGCATCCCCCGTAAACTTTGTGAATGTAAAATATTTTTTTTATATAAAAATGCTAAGCATACATGTAGTGTGCTCACAGTCCGTCATCACCGGCGTCATCAGAACTTGCCTACAGTTTAATCAAAGATACGTTTGCAAAGTTGACATCTTACCATGCTTGCCGCGCGGTAGTCTGCATGTTCGGAAATTGGCTTATGAACAGGTTTGTTATCCTTTTGCCTAACCGGTATGGCACAAAAAGGTTTCACGTAACTCCCGTGGTCTACCATAATCTTGTCAAAGGTTTTTTTTTGTCTCTCTCCAAAAGTTCAATGTGCGACGGAGTGCTGCCATGGACATTTGGACTTTAGGATGTTCTCATGGGCTTGGCATATGGGCTTAAGGCATAGGAGGCTAGGAATCAGGCCCACCTATCTTAATAAATCTGGTACGGCCCGAGTAACAATTCTCGTTTTCTGCTTGCGTGAATCCTGCACTTCTCTATGAAGGCGAAGCGCACCCGTGTGGCCGAGTGTGCTTGTGGCTATTTTTTTTTCCTGTTGATAAAGATGTGTGCCTAATTGACGTTGTCCAAACAAAAAGATAAGAGCACAAGATGTGCAAGCAGAAACCGCGCATCGTGCCTGATCGTCCTCTGAGTGCGGAAATTTGCAGCAGATTCTAGGATGACTCAATGACTCAGACTCAGGTGGAGGCGTGGAGCTGGAGACTGATGCATAATGCCTTGTTGGTGATGTTGGTACTTTGGTGACCTTTGTCAATTCAGAATTTGACGTACGCTCGATCGGATCACTATCGAGGTTGAAGAAGAAAACACACATGCCAGAGAATCAGAATTTTTTTATATATGTATTAAAAAAAGAGCCAAGCACATCATTGTAGTGTGCTCACGTCAACGTCACGAACCTGCTTTACACTCAAATAACGTCAGGAACCTGCTAAGCATAGACGGGAAACCAATTATCTTTCATCAATATTGTTTGATTGAGAGCCAACCATGTTTGTCGCGCGGTACTACCCGTCTCCGGCAACCGGATTATGAAATGCTTTGCTCTTGTCTTGGTTACCGATGGTACGAGAGAGACAGCTCCATGTAGTTCTTCCCCTTATTCCGGAGCGTGCCGAAGCAGCACAGCCGCACTTCCATAGATACATGGGCTTTACATTGATCGTGTGGACATTGAGCATGACATGTATGGGTTGATGGCCCGACATAGGCCCATGTAGCATAAACAACCAGGCATGGTACCCACGCGGCCGCACCTGCATCACACGATTTATTTAAGAATAAGAGTATAAACCTATCCCACTTCCACACGTCCCTGAATTTTTTATCTTAATTCCGCTTTCACCAGTAAGTCCATCCGTCTTTTACTGTCTCCCTCTTTTTCTTGATTTTTCCCATAAATGAAAAAAATAATCTATTTATAGGGCTGATGTACCAACAAATACTCTTCAAAGATAGGGGTTGCATGCGTGCAATGAAGAACCGTCCATAGGTTGTGCACGACTATTCTAGTGAAAATGGACCAATAACCCGTGTGTTTGTAAGATGCTTTAAGGTGTCAACACATATTATTATCGAAGATGTTTTGATACGTATCATTATTGATGGATTGAAAGATGGTAGAAATGTGAGGGGTGACAAAGGTATTAACAATTTAAGAGTGAAAATAGTAACCCATTGCAACGCACGGGCACTTTTACTAGTAACAGATAATAAAGGGCAAAAAAAAAAACACAGAACCGGGCCGAAACTCTACTACCAAGTGGCCTTCGAGATGTCTGCGACTCAACCCGGCCCAAACCAACAAGCTGTAGAGTCGGTGACGGAATCGATACGGAGCAAGTTTTATAATTATCGCCGGCAAGCCCTCGCCGAATCCGCCGCCATGAAGCGCTCCGCTAGCGGGTTGGAGATTGCGAAGCCCGTCTTCCTCACCAAGTCTGAGCGGGAGCGCCTCGCCCTGGAGCGCCGCCAGGCCGCCGTCTCCGACCGGCGCCACTCTGCAATAGATCTGCTCCGGTCCGTTCCCCGCCATCCCTCGCCGCCGCCGCTGCCAACTCACCTGTCCCGGGACCGGGACAGAGGCCCCCGCCTTGACCACGATTCTCCCGATCGGGACCGGGACAGACGCCGCCGTCACGGTCGCGGCCGCGATGACTCCTCCCGCCGGGAGAGGGGTAAGGAGACGAGGAGGGTCCGGGAGCGACGCCCGGACAGCCACATGGAGCGGGAGCAGGACCGGGACAGGGAGAAGATTGCGGAGCGGGAGCGTGAGAAGGAGCTGGAAGCGATCAAGGAGCAGTACCTGGGTTCAAAGAAGCCGAAGAAGCGGGTCATCATCAAGCCATCGGAGAAGTTCCGCTTCTCATTCGACTGGGAGAACACCGAGGACACAAGCCGCGACATGAACACGCTTTACCAGTCGCCGCACGAGGCCCGTCTCCTCTTTGGCCGGGGCTTCGTTGCCGGTGTGGAGCGCCGTGAGCAGAAGAAGGTGGCAGCCCAACATGAGAAGGAGATCCGTGCAGAGCTGCGGCGCAAGGCTAGTGGTGCTGAGGAGAGCCCGGAGGAAGATGATTTGGTAGACAAGAAGAAGGCTGCAGCAGCAGATTCGTATGACGATGCCTTTGACATGCGTGTGGACAGGCACTGGTCTGAGAAGTCGGCAGAGGAGATGACCGAGCGGGATTGGCGTATTTTCCATGAGGACTTCAACATTGCCTATAAGGGGACTCGCATTCCGCGGCCGATGAGCAACTGGAGTGAGAGGAAGCTTGGAGCTGAGCTGCTTGATGCTGTTGCGGCGGCTGGATACCAGAAACCGTCACCAATCGAGATGGCTGCCATTCCACTTGGTTTAAGCCAGCGTGATGTTATTGGCATTGCCGAGACAGGTTCTGGTAAGACTGCAGCTTTTGTACTTCCCATGCTGTCTTATATTACCCGCCTGATGCCACCCACAACAACTGATGGAAATGAGGCGGCGGCTGAGGGTCCTTGTGCTCTTGTCCTGGCACCTACTCGTGAGCTTGCTCAACAAATTGAGGATGAGACTATGAAATTTGCATCTTATCTGGGCATCCGTGTCGTATCAGTTGTTGGTGGCCAGCCAATCAATGAGCAGGCTTCCAAGATTGAGCAGGGCTGTGAGATTGTAATTGCCACACCTGGTCGGCTTCTCGACTGCTTGGAGAGCAGGTATGCTGTGCTCAGCCGGTGCAACTATGTTGTGCTTGATGAGGCAGATAGGATGATTGACATGGGTTTCGAGTCACAGGTTGCTCATGTCCTTGACGCGATGCCTTCGAGTAACTTGAAACCTGAGAATGAGGATGAGGAACTTGATGAGAAGAGGATTTACAGGACTACCTATATGTTTAGTGCCACCATGGCACCTGCGGTGGAGCATCTTGCTAGGAAGTATCTCCGGAACCCGGTCGTAGTGACAATTGGCACACCTGGTAAGGCCACTGATCTAGTCACCCAGAAAGATGTTACGGCTCCGGAAGATGCTCAGTGTGCTAGGTTGATCTCCAACCAAGATGGCCCAACGACCATTTGGACCTTGACTCACGCTCTGATCGGGGGCGTTCAACCATACTCCTGGCTGGTGGACCCCCATCGCACAGTACCTATAAGAGGAGGTGAGGGCCAGGGGCTCCATACACGAGGTTCACTGCCGCCACCCCACCGTCCTCACCCTAGTCCGATCCCGAGGGTGGCACTGCCAGCGGCGGGAAGCACCACCAGTGTCTCCTCACCGTCGCCCCTGCACCACCCCGACATCCACGCCTCCGCCAGGACGTCACTGCTTCACCGCCATAGCGAGCTCCTCCACCAACCATGGTGCTCGGTAACATCTCCTCTCACTGTCTCCCTCTCTCTATTGTTATTGTGTTGATCTACATGTTCATCCCATTTGAAAGTGGAACAGCCCACTGATCCACACACTCTAGATGATCCAATAGTCCTAACATTGGTATCGGAGCCCGTTAGCTAGTAGATCTAGGGTTTGGATGAACAAAACAAAGAAAGAAAAGCAGAGAAGGGGACGATTTCGATCCGGACAGAACTAAGAACACCGAACCCTAACACAGAAGGGTGAATTCTAACCCTAACAGGAAGAACAGGGAAAATTGAGGTGGCTTACCAGGGCCATTTCGCCGCTAGTGCACGGGAAGACTACCGTGCCGCCGTTCGCCAGCGCGGGGGACAGAGCCACGTCGCCTCTGCCGACCCTATTCACGCGCGGGCTCGAGAGCCAAGGCGCTGCCCTAAGGCCGCTCGATGGCAGCACGCTCCACCACGGGGGAGCGCACGCGCCGGCGAGAGGCTCCGAGGCGCCGCCGCCTTCCCTCCTCTGGCTGCGGCAGCCATGGCTGCCGCTCTGTGCCGCTCGGCGCCAAGAGAAGAGGGGGAGGAAGAAAATAAGGGGAGTCACCGTGGGACTTGCTCCGGGACTCCAGCTCCTCGCCACTGCCATGGGCACCACGGTCGCCGCCGCCGTCGCGTGCAAGAGAAGGGCGGGGGAGGAGAAAGCAAGAATGGTCTAGGGTTTGGGGAGTGTCGGCCGGCTCCTGGTTTTGATCCAGCGAAAACGACGGTGAGCCATCGGATGGAATCGGACGGCCAGCGATCGGCTGGACCGGCAACCGGCCCAGGCGGGCAAGCAGGTTTCCCGGCCTAGGCCCAGGTTGTGGCCTGGGATGCGGGGGCGCCGCGCGGGCGAGTGGGCCGCTGTGCCGCACAGGGGGCGTGGGCGCACTTAGGCGCGCAGACGGGCCGCGCCGCTTGGATGGGCTGCGATGCGCTGGGTGGGCCGAAATGGCCAGATGCATAGGGATGCTTTAAATTTTGTTTTATCTTTTTTTCAGAAGCATATTTGAATGATATTTTGATGAAATTTGTCTATAGTTTTTATCCCTATTCAATTTTGCACCAACGTGCATATTGTTTAGAGAACAGATCAGTAAAGAATGTTTCTAAAAAGTAGATAATTAATGTCTATTAATGTTTCCGCTGCAAAGTTAAAGATTATTGTCGTCTCATTAGATCCGAACCAACGGAAGGATTTAATTTGAAGAGCAGTTATAGTTATTCAGTGAATGATGAAAAGTTTATCCTCCAGTTAAAGTTGGAACCAACGGAAAAATTTTAATTGGAGGAATAGTTGGTTTATAGTTAAGGTAAATTATAATATTGTTATTTTCTAACCAACGTTGATGATAACAATATTATAAGTTTATTTATGAGTTTAAGTTTAAAGTTAATTATGATTTTGTTATTTTCTGACCAACGTTGATGATAACAATATTATAATTCTATGAGTTTTATGTTTAATGTTTAAATCTCTGATAAATTTTGCATCAAAGTGACCAATTTTTAGAGAATGGATAAGAAACAAGAGATGCTCCAGAGCGAGCAGAATGTAATGTATTTTTATGTTTTCGCTGCAATGATGATCTTCTAATTAAATTCGAACCAATAGGAGATTTAATTTTGAAGAGGGTTATAAGATAATTGAGTTTCCATATGTTAATTTTCATTTCTGCCCAATGATGATGTGAAATTAATGTATAAGAATGATGTCTAACGATGATATAGAATAGAATTTAAAGATTTAAAAGTTTAATGTGCATGTCTTTAACCAAACCACGTAGGGTTATTTTCATGCCCATTATTGTTGATTATTGATTAATGTTTTTCAGACAAAGAACTTCATACTTTCATTCTTGAAGGCAGAAAAGAAAATGAGCTGGGTACTTGTGACTCAGAAGATGATAAAGAAAGAAGACCATTGCATGAGGGACTGTGTTCTCTTTAAAAAATGGCTTCAAAAGAAAAGAATTCTGGGATATTGATCCAAGAAAAGAGATAGATCATTGAGAGTCTCGTTTAAGAAATGTCTTCTATGTACTCTCTATGAAGATGAATTTATTTTCAGTTTCACTGATGACAGTTGTAAAAGTCATATACATGTTTAATTTGATCAACGTTGGATTAAACATGTGTGTTAAAAGAATATTCGGATTTATTTTTGAATTTGATGATCGAATATGTTGAGAGCCAATTCTGGCATTTATCTCGCATGGTGGGAAAGTTTTGTGATAGTACCCGTATGGCGGAAAAAGTTTGAGAAAATACCCGCATGGCGGGGTAAAGATGGCATAGTACTTATGTTAATCAATCCTGTATGGTGGGAGAAACATGTGATGACTCATGTGCTTTTAGTGTATCCCGCATAGGGAGAGAAGTTTAGAGTAGCTCTTATGCTATCCTAGTATGAGTTTAAGGACAAAAGGAAGTTGCAAACGAACCTCATGATAAGAATGACATGCAAGCATGACTTGCAGAAGTACTAATGATAAAAGACTCTGTTGAGTTCTTGAAGTGAAACAAGGAAAAAGTACTCCCATACGAATTAAGAAATAATTTCATTTTGCATGATGTAATCATATGGATGAAGTAAGTAATCAAAGTTTCCTCATTCACAAGAGTTCAGAATGTTTTCCGAAATTGTGGTAGAAAAGTTCATACCACATTTCGAGGGGGAGAAATGTGAGATCAATTAAGAAAGACAATTAAGAAAGATACTTCCTCATACTTCAGATAATGCGATGCATACTATGCATTGAAGGCAAGAGTGATCTATAAAAGATGAATGTGATCGTCGGGGGAGTAAGACAGTCATAATATCGATACCCATAAAGTAAAGAAATAGCTAAATTTCTTGACATTTTACAGTTCTGATAGAAAGATAGCAAAGTCAGCCAGTATTCATACTGGACGAGTTCAGAGTTATTAAGGCGGTGCTAAATGCGCCATATGAGTTTTAGCTGATTAAACCCAAAATGAGAAAGTTTGGAGATGGGACAATTTGGGGGAGCATGGTACAAAGAGACCTAACTCCGCAAAGACGATGAATAATGTAAACAAGAATCTTGTTACACAGGACCTTGTAGAATCAGTTGTCTTTTGGCAATAAAGGTCTAGAAATGCTAGTAGCTGAAGCCCCAGAAGTCTCAAAGAATAAGAGAATCAGATATATCTGATGACTATAAAGTCTATATTAGTGAAATTTAAATAGAAGGTGATTCCACCTCATTTGAAGAAGCCATGAGAGGCGTTCACTCATCCAAATGGCAAGAAGCAAAGGAAGATGAAATAAAATTGAAAATGACCAACGATGTTTGGGACTTAGAAGAAATTCCTAATGGAGTCAAAACAGTAGGCTATAATGGGTCTACAAGACAAATGTGACTCAAAGGGAATAGAAAGATATCAATAAGCACAATAATACTTTGGGACCTAGAATAAATTTCTAAGGAGCCAAAACAGTAGGCTGTAATGGGTCTACAAAACAAATGTGACTCCAAAGGGAATATGTAAAGATGTAAAGCGCGACTTAAAATGAAGATTTTGCGTGAAGAGAATGAATAGATTACAATGAGTGCTAGTGGCACATCATGATCTAAAGTTACGTCAGATGAAAGTAAAGACGACATTCCCCAATGGGAGTTGTATAAAAATGATTACATGGCACAACCCAGAGGTTTTGTCATAGAAAGAAAAGAACGTAAGGGATACCTCCTGTAGAAATCTCTTATGGACTAGAGCAATTCTCTAGACAGTGGCATTTAAAGTTGAAGAGTCAATTTGAAATTTGGGTTAAAGAGAATGAAAGGACAATTGCGTTTATACAAAGTTATAGAATAAGAAATTCATTTCCTAATCCTATATATGTGGATGACATCTTACTTGCTAGTAGTGATGCCAATCTACTGCATGAGAAGAAGAAGTTCTTGTCCTCAAGGTTCAATAAGAATGTTCTCGGTGAAATGTCTCTCGTTATAATAATTGAAATTCGCCGATATAGAAGAAAAGGGGTATTAGGACTATCGCATAGGCATGCTAAGAAAAGTTTCTAAAGAAATAAAGTACATATGCGGGTAAATCTATGCCTGTTCCCATGGTCAAGGGTAATAGTTTTGGAAACTTTAGTGTTCCAAGAAGTAATGTGAGATTATTATAGATGGACGTCCTATACGCTTCAGCTGTTGGAAGCTTAATGAGTACACAAATAAGATCTTATTCTGACATAGTTCACGTATCCGGGTTGGTTTTTGGCAGAAGTCCAGTCTAGATATAGATCACTAGAATGGAGTTAAGAATGCATTGCAATGTTGCAAAGTATTATAAGCCTCATGCTAAGTAAGAAAGAATAAGTACTCTCAAATAGTTGTGGGTACAAATGTTAAATTTTGGTGAGATGTTTAGTGAAACTCACATAGTAGCTAACACTCGCAGTTGGAGTTTTATTGTGGAAAAACTCCAATGAAACAGTTTTAGTATCATTAGTGATAAAAAGTTATGGTATAGCATGTTATGAGACTTAAAGGGACAGGCAAAATGGTTAAAACAACGTATGCCCGGAGTTGATAACGGTAGACAACAACAATTACCATTTAAGCGGTTGACTCCTATGACAACGGGTCAAGTGTGCTGCCAAACACATTGACATTAAGTTATACGTTGTAAAGGAGAAAGTCCGGAATCATACTAAAAGGTATTGAACATATAAGTAACAAGCAAGTGCTTGCGGATCCGCTTACCAAAGGCTTACCACCCAGTACGTTCAGAGAACACACAGTCGACATGGGTTTATGGTGTAGCCTATGATTTTCAGACAATAAAGGGCCTAAAGTTGAAGGATCTGTTTCAGATCAGAGATGTGTGCTGTAGCTGTTAAATCTATCGACGACTGACTGTGACGATGAGGCACGCTCTATACACTGATCTATGATGGAATGATAAAAGAAATAAGAGTAAAGTAAAAAGCAACAAAGTATAAAGTTAAAGTATAAGGTGAGATCAAGAGGGAGAATGTTAGGTTGATCTCTCACCAAGATGGTCCAACGGTCACTTGGACCTTGACTCACGCCCTGATCGGGGGCGTTCAGCCATACTTCTGGCTAGTGGGCCCCCGTCGCATAATGCCTATAAGAGGAGGTAAGGGCCAGGGGCTCCATACACGAGGTTCACTGCCGTCACCCCACCGTTCTCACCCTAGTCCGATCCCGAGGGTGGCACTGCCAGCGGCGGGAAGCACCACCAGTGTCTCCTCACCGTCGCTCCTGCACCACCCCGACATCCACGCCGCTGCCAGGACGTCACTGCTTCACCGCCATGGCGAGCTCCTCCACCAACCATGGTGCTCGGTAACATCTCCTCTCACTGTCTCCCTCTCTCTCTGGTTATTGTGTTGATCTACGTGTTCATCCCATTTGAAAGTGGAACACCCCACTGATCCACACACTCTAGCTGATCCAATAGTCCTAACACAGTGATCTTGGAGACAAGACAGCCATTGTCTTCTGCAATACTAAGAAGACAGCTGATCTGCGTACCAAGGATCTGGAGAAGGCAGGCTTCCGCGTCATGAGCATACATGGAAAAAAATCACAGGACCAGAGAGAGATCAGCCTCGATGGTTTTAGGAACGGACGCTGCAATGTTCTTGTGGCTACTGATATATTAGCGCGTGGTATTGATGTTCCTGATGTTGCATATGTGATTAACTATGAGATGCCAAACTCAATCGAGGCATACACACATCGCATTGGAAGAACAGGACGTGCAGGGAAGAAGGGTGTGGCAACTTCATTTTTAACTCTGGAAAACACTGAAATTTTCTTTGATCTGAAACAGATGCTTATGCAGAGCAACAACCCTGTGCCACCTGAACTTGCAAGACACGAGGCATCAAAGTTCAGGCCAGGCTCAGTTACTTGTAGACCTCCAAGACGGAATGCCACTGTCTTTGCAAATCACTGAAGCTACACTTGATGACTGAAAGGAGTTGAAAGGTCTTTGTATTATTACTATTATTATGATGGCAACTTCTTGCAAAGATATTAATCTAGATTAAACGCATCTAAGTTTGAGAACATAATTTATATTGTAATTGTAATTGTAATTGTAAGTTTATTATATTTTTTATGATAATTTGGCTCTGGACCTGTGTATCGGATTGTCACCCTTTTTCTATTTTGCAAGCTGTGTCATGATTTTAGTATTTCCATGCATAATTTATAAAATGCCTCTGTTATATCGGATCTGTATCTTGCTTAACGATCGTTGTTTTTTTATTATTATTTTTTGCTCACGGCATATTCTGTATATATTTGATCTTCACTTTGGAGGTTTATTGCATTTATGTAAGCGGTTCATATAGCATTTTAGTATCAAGATGTGTTATTTGTCATGTGGAGTTTGGCGAAGGCCCATTATTTGCACTTCCTTGCAAACATCATACCATTATGAGTGCATAAACCAGTGGCTACAGCTAAACAAGGTTTAAGCACCACCATATATATCTTCTGAAATCCTTCTTTAAGTATGATATTTAAGCTTCCCCACAAACATCGGATTTTGGAATGGTTTTTTCATTCTATCCTTTTTTTAAGATTTTTAAGATACACCATTTAGCATGATAAAACAATCAAGAACAGCATGACGGAGGGCTCTCATTCAAAGCTCGTAGCAGCATGGAGGAGCATGCTGGAATATTGTACCGATGGTTCGCAAGGGCTCTTAAACATGCCAGCATAGCATATTTTTCTACACTAACCTGGTAGGGGTGCCTCATGCCCATCTCCAAGATTTGTACAACCTGACCTTGCTCACCCCACCTAGCGGCGATAGAAAAGCTAATTTGACATTGCCAGACACTCGGTATAGGAATCTTTCAACATTGATCTCTTTAACACCGAGATTTGAGGGTCTCTTCGAACCAGTCGAGCGATTGAATTGTCTATGGTACATTTAAGAATTATATATATGAGAAAAAGATCTATAGAGGTGTCTTTAAAACATATTGATTTATTGAAAACATATTGCTTACTATGCTTGGATATGGGTACTCTGCATACGTCAATCTTGGATGGAATCCATTGTCATATGTGACCGAAATCCAGCAAGGCCATCTCTTCTCCTGAATTTATGTGTAAATATTATTTCTTTCGTTTTGACTTTAATTTTATTTTGTATAAACATGAGATTTAATAATGACTTATCTATTTTATTATTTGCAAAAAAAAACTGAATAAGAAAAATGGTGAAACATGATATCTAAATGTCAAAAGCGTCATCTATTTTGTCCAAGATTAGTAATAGATAATGGAGGGAGTACACGTGCGGATTTACCATGAGATTCACGTGCTAGTTAGACTACTGTAGCCTACAAGTGCATTTTGTCCAAGATTAATACACGATATCCACTCGTGTCTTACCTTGCAATGGAGGGAAAGAGTTCACTAACCAGATCGGTGATCACCATGTTGTCGTTGCTGCCCACTCACCACCGCCGTCGGCCAAATCCAATGCAACACTCGTTGCGGTCACGCTAAACGTGGCAGTCTATCGTAACCTCACGCGTGGTAAAGAATGGAGGTCATAACCACGTTTCGGGGTGAAAGTAACTTTCTGGAAACAACTCTAGGGGCAGTTCTATCAAGAGAACTGCCCCTAGAAATCATCAAACATTTTTAGGAGCGGCTCAGTTAAGATAACCGCCTCTAAAAAAAAGTTCTAAGGGCGATTCTCTAGTAATGTTTTGTGGTTGTTTTTTTGGACGACTTCCTCAACACACTACCCAACAAGTAATGTTTTGTGGTTAGAGCCTACGAACATTGCCAATGGCATGTTGTAAACATTTGTCTTGTATGTGGTGTCAAATGTTACTGCATCTCCAAAATCTGCAAACTCCGTGCTCGCATGGCTCCAGAAGAGGTTCTGAATGACACCTTCTTCATCACATTCAAAATCCCAAAAGAACTGTTGGTTTTCTTCTTTGCACTGTCGGAAATAAGCAACCATTTTGTTGATGTCATCAGCTTTTTGTTCTCGGGCAGTCGCTGCTTTCCTGCAGGGTTGAAGGTAAGCAATATATGAGCAGACACTAAATATTATTGGTTTTGAAACAATGCATGCACGTGCGTTATACATTGTAAAAGTCTACTTGTACTAGCCGGATGATAAGAAAGATAACGAGACTTATAGGATGAGTGAGTCTTCTGCAAATGAGTAAACAATTGTGCACAATATTATATCCATTACTTGTCAGCGGGTCTTTGTTAACTATCTGGTGGTGAGGAACACACTGTTGGGGAAAAAAATTAACATAAAGATTTGCAGGTTAAGGCTATCAACACTCGTCGTACTCTAAATTCATCATCTAAAAAGGAATATTCCGTCCTAATCATCGAGATTTCATCCTCTATATCAATTTCTCCCACACACATTCATACTCTATATCATACTTTATCCACTGTGGGGCCCACTTGTCAGATTTTTTCCTTTTTTCTTTTTTCCCTTTTTCTCTTTTCTTTTCTTTTCTTTTTCCCCTCTCCTCCTTTATCCATTCGACCGCGCGCCCTCCCTCCCCATTCTCGTGCCCTCCCTCCCCATTCTCTCTCTCTCTCTCTCTCTCTCAGTCGGCTCCTCCCCGGCGGTCGTGCGCCCCTCCCTTCCCGGCCCTCCCTCTCCGGCGGGCGCGAGTGCAGGCGGGTGCGGCGGGGCTCACCGGCGGGCGGCGCAAGCGGCTCCGATGCGGTGGGCGGGGCTCCGGCGGGCGGCGCGAGCGGCTCCGGCAGGCGACGCGGGGCTCCGGCGCGAGCGGCTCCGACGGCGGGCGGCGGCCCGCGCGGCCCGGCGGCGGAGCTCGCCCGCGCAGCCCGGCGGCGGAGCTCGCCCGCGCAGCCCGGCGACGGGGCTCGCCTCCTCGCGCGGCGCCGGCGAGCACGCATCCCAACGCGGCGCCGACGTCCTCTCCACCTCTGCCTCTCTCTCTCTCGTAGCATCCCGACGCGCGCGGCTCTAGCTCGCGGCTCCGGCTCCGGCTCCGGCGATGGCGGCGGCGGAGCTCCACCCTCCCTCTGCCCTCTCTCTCCTCCGCCCTCCCTCTGCCTTCTCTCTCCAGTGGGCCCCAGCGCAGGATAGCGCACGCCCGCTATCACGCCACAGATAGCGGATGCGCTCGGGTAGCGGACGCGTTTAGCGTGTCCAGTGCAGGCCACTCGTCCGGTAAACCGATCCTCCGTACCTAGTGCAGCTCGTCTAAGGCGATAGTATAGGTGTGAATTTTAATCACAAACATGAGACAATGATAAACTGCTATTGCTTTCGGATGGATAAAATACTGAAAGACAAACCTCGCTGATCTAGCTAGGTGTAGGGCAATAATAAAATGCAATGATGACGATGGCTCGTCCCAAAAATTGAATGAGACTGCATGAAAGAATCTACAAGATACTGAGCTATAATGCAAAAAGGGTAATTAATTAATTTCATACACCAACAAGATGACTGCAGGGATATCGAATTTGGTACAGCTATGGACACAGTTTGCATTTCGCCTCCCTCATCAGTAAAATTTAACCTACTTTGCAGCTAATGAGTAAATTATTAAATGAGGTAAATAAAATTACGAAAGCATCGTGAGGATAAATAACAGAGCAACAGAACACTGTACCTCTCAGGCGTGCAAATTAGGGTGAGAATACAGGTGTGAATTTTAATCCCAAACGTGAGACAAGAATAAACTGACATTGATTTCTGATGGATAAAATGCTTTGGTGTCAGAACAGGTGTGAATTTTATTCCCAGACCAGAGAATAAATAAAATGCTTTGGTGTCAATGGCTCAGCAAAAATTGATACGAGATTGGTTCAAAGAATACCAACAAGATAATTAACTGTAATGCATATGGGGGGTTAATTTAATTCCTACTCCAATAGAAGGACTCCAGCGATACTCACCAAATGTGGATCTGTTCGATGTGGGGGGGTGGGTACAGTTGGGGGCGATTCCAGTCCCTTGTTCTTGAGTTGTTGGAAGGTGTTATTGGAGACGACCCTCGGATCTTCTCTAAGGATAGTAAACCGAGAGTGTTTGAGACAAATGTGTGGTCTTCTCCGGCGAGCAGTGGCGGCAAAAGTTCCTGTGTAGGAACGGGAGTAATGGGAAGCAGAGACGGAGAGGAGCAATGCTAGCCGGTGCTGGTACGGCAGGGATTCGACGGCCGTCGAGTCTGGAGCACCGATGGGGTTTCGGGGAAGCCTGGAGCAGCAACGGGAGGGGCGGCGCTCCTGTTCAATGAACGGCGAAGCTGGTTGAAGCACGGTGGCAGAGCAAAACGGGCGGCGGCGTGGAGCAGAGACGACGGTGGGCGATGGCAGCCCAGAAACCTCCAGCGGCAATCGATGGAATGCATGATTGGCGACGCAATACATGGTTTCTAGGGAGCTCGGGGCGGAAGTTGGGGGCGAGGATTCGGGCGGTAATGAAGATGGTGAGCGGGACTGGGGATTCTCTCCGATCGACGATAGCGCCATTAACGAGGGTTCAAACCGAATTAATGAGGCTGAATATTACGCGATAGAAGCTAATAAGTAAACTCAAAGTGACTATAAAATAAGTTATTTTATAGCCAGCTATAGTGTAGTGTGTATATATAGAACTATTACCCTACAGCTGGCTACAAAATAACTTATTCTGTAGTCACTTTGAGTTACGATAATTGCTATACTAATTTACGAGATTATAGTAACTCCTTACTATATGATTTACTATAACATTATGGTAAATACCCTCATGTGTTATAGTAATTCAACTATCGTAAATATATACTGGCATTGTCGTAAATTAGTATATAAAATTATCGTAAATAGAGGTGGCTATTAAATAACTTATTTTGTAGCCAGGTGTAGTGTAGTGTGTGTATATATATACACACACATGGTTCCAATATCCCTACACATGTTCTAGACATAAATTATTAATTAAGCTGTTACAACTTTGCCTTCCGCATCAATAAACGATATTTCATTTTTCCACCCGTGCTTCCACTTGGTTAGTCTTGTTTGGTTGGTCAATGAATAGTTGCATTTGGTAGTACTTATTGTGCTCCTCCAAATCCTATATGCCGTCTACTCATAGGATCCTTTGTTTCTCTTAATAACCACATGCTCCTTTGGATTCTCGAGAGCATAATATAGAACATGTGCCACACGATCAGCAAGCACCCACATGTCATCTTTGTAACCTACATTGTTGAGGTTGACACGTGTGTCCAAATTTCTCAACCTCCCCACCACCCGACTGTTTGATCCATTGGCAACATCTAGATAAAACACTTGCAGCATACATTTGAAATGTCTGAAATATTTGAAACATATGATTGAAACATGTGTACATAGCCATAACAACATATGCAACACCCAGATGAAATACTTAAAACATATGTCGTCTAAAACATCTAAAACACTTGAAACATAGGCTTGAAACATGCATGCATAGCCATAACAACATATGCAACATCCAAATAAAACACTTGAAACACACGTCTGAAACACTTTAAACACTTGAAATATAGACTTATAACATACGCAACATCCTTGATCTTCTACTTTTGCAACATCCAGATAAAACACCTGTAGCATAAGTCTGAAACGCCTGAAACACTTGAAACACAGCGTCGCCGGCAGTCACGACCTACTTGGTAGGGAACTGCGGTAGCCAGCAAACTCGAGTCAGGCAAGACGTAGAGAACAACGGCCCAGCATATACCTAGGCTCAGGCCTCCTCTTCCTACCGCAGTGTCTTCGGCTGACCATGGGAGACGATGTCCGGACCGATGACGAGACGACCTCCTCCTTGTGTCGATGGGGGGTTGGTGGTGCGGTGAATGTCGTGGCCACGACGGGCGAGGTAGACTGGGGTCCGGCGTGGGATGCGGCATAGCGTGGCGGGGGATGGGGCGCGGCACAATGCAGGATGGGTGCGTGTGGCCGCGGATGGCCGCGGCGGCGAGGTGGAGAGGGACAGGCAGACGGCGGCACAGCGTGGTGATAGCGCGAGGCGGAGTCGAGATTTTTTTTATGAAAGAGACGGGTGAGGTGGAGTGGGAAGCCGCATCCGGACAGGACCTGACACCCGCGTCTAAGTGTTTCCAGGGTTTTTTTTTACCTGGAGGGAGTGTGCCTAATAGAAATATTCACCCTATTCGGCATGCTGTTTCTGCGGCTTATAAGCCGGCTGTGGCTGTTTTATTGTGAGAGAAAAATATTGTACCACGGCTGATAAGCCGTGCTGATAAGAGCAGCCGAACATGGTGATTACTACTCCATCCATGTGCTAAAGTGAAAAAAAATGAGTCAAACGCTTGCTCGTTCGTGCGGTGGGCTCATCACTGAGTGAAAGACTTGCTCGTTGGTGCGATGGGCTCATCTCACCTTCGTTCTTGCATTGGCAGGCAGTTGATGCCATCCCGTAGGGATTCTGTTTGCGGTCTGCGGAGCCGTCCAATAATAACGCGCATGAATGCAATGCACGCCGGCCGGGTAGGTCAGCAGATCACAGCAGCATCCCAATTCGCAACGTACGCGTGCTCATATCGATATGATATCGATCGAGGTGAGCTGGCTGCTGGTACTGGTAGTAGCTTGAAGCAAACAAAAGTTCCTTTCAGTGTATGCTGGCTGGTGGTGTGGCATTTTATAGCAAGATGGCATAATGCAAGTACTCGTTCAGCTAGCATCATATGTCTCCTGACGCAATAGGTGAGGATCGGATTCCATGCATTCATCTGTGTATCCTCCTTACAAATTTTTGAATAAGATGAGTGGCCAAATTTAGGATAAAAAAATCAAACGAACTATAATTTGGAACGGATTTAGTACTAACTTGTCAAGAATTCAATTGCTATAGACATGAAACAAAGAAAGATTGACGAATCAGGAGGGTAACAGTAAACTGCGTGCAGCAAGAGCAGCACAAAGTCTCTCTCTCACACGCGCACACAAACACGCACACACGTACATCCATCCATAAAAGACTTTTCTTTTCGAAAGCGTGCACGTCGTGCTTCATTAAGGGGAAAAGAAAACAAAGTACAGCCGGTGCTAACCATGGTGAGATGCCATAATTAGCGAACCGGAGGAACACTTACACGAATCACTAGCTTCAACGGCGGCGCTAGCGCGGTGTACTAACTCAGGAAACAAAATGAGCGACTACAGAAAGAAAGGCCATGGCCACTAGGTAGCTAAGGCGATCAGCGACGCAAGGCAGCGAAATCCCGCGGCGACCCAAGCGTCAGCCTCCTCCAGAATGAGAGCGATCAGCTGAGACGACGTCCTCGTGATTCTATCGAAGGTTCTCCAATTGCGCTCCTTCTAGACCATCTAGGAGACAAGCAGCACCAGCGAATCAAAGCTGCACTTGAAGTGCTTCGGGATGGTCGATCGCGTGTTCTGCCACCAGTCCACTAGACAAGAGAGATCAGTTGGCGCCAAGTGCTGCAACCCCACCCTAGACAACAGTATGTGCCAGACCTCACAGGTGAAAACGCAGGAGGCCAACAGGTGGTTGGTAGTCTCGTCCTGCTGATCACAGAGCGCACAAGCCGCATCTTGCTGAAGACCATGACGCTTGCGGTGCTCCGCTATCCACAGGCGCCCATGCAGAGCAAGCCAAAAGAAGAATTTGACCTTAGGCGGCACCGCCGATCTCCACACATGTTTGGCTCCAACCAAGGTTGTCATCCCAGTGAAGTAAGCTTTGTACGCTGACGAGGCGGTGTAGTCTCCCTTCTCCGTCCATTTCCAGACAAAACGGTCGGAGTCCAGTGGCGAAAGGTGGATTGCTTCGAGCTTTTCCCACGGATGCACATATTCACAAGGTACCTGGGCCATCGGCGCGCCGGTGATGTCCCGCGCCTACTAGTGATTGAGCAGTGCATCCCTTACCGTGCGGTTCCACCGGCGACGGCCGATCGCACGGAAGAGATTTGATGCGAAGAGATAGATTGTGCGTCTAGAAGCCAAGGTCCAGAAGCGCGCAGTGGTGCCGTCGCCCACCTAAACCAAGACAGAGGCGCTGAACATGGCTTCCGGTCTCGACGGCAGCTGTGCCTAGGCTACGTCCGGCCGAGTCCGCCGAACCACTCCCAACAAAGGCGCAACGTGAAACCGAGCACCCGGAGGTCAGGCAGCCCCAATCCACCATGCTCCTTGGGCGAGCACACAGTGGGCCAAGCCACTTTGCAACGACCACCTGAGACAGAATCAGTACCTACCCATCCATAAAAGACTGAAAAGGATTGTCAAATAAACACTGTTGATTAATTGTAATGCTAAACATCATTAGGAGCATCAAGCGTGCAGTGGCAGAGCAAAGGCACAGCATTCTACTTCAGCTACATAGCCTATATATTTTTGTTATGACTGAAAAAAATAAGGGATGCATTGTTTGGGCATTCATAAAGGACTATAACTGTGTTACACTTACATTTCCACAGAAGTAAAAGCTGTACGGGAGAGGCTTCAAAAAGCACGGGCTGAATATTGATCAGTCGCTGTTGGTAAGGCCAGCAATCTTGTTGGCATTTTCAAAGTTTCAATTCTGCGTTATGAGTAGGGGCCTGCATGTGTGTCCGCTGGACTGGTTTGATGAGGCCCGGCTGCCTGGGCCCAAGTGCTAGCTCCCAACTGATAGCTAGATCACCACATTACTGTCGCTCCTCTTATTACTAGCTCCGCCGATTTATGTAGATTACCAACCAAGACCAATCCAACCATGCATTTGGCTTTAATTCAATGACTCCATCTCCTAGCAACTCCGAACATGGATGGAATGGCATGCCATGCTCCATCACATAGGAACCACAGGTGTCATGCTTGCCATGGCAGAAACACCAAGCAGTGGGGATCACAGATGTGAACGAAGGAGGCAAAGGTGTCCATATATCTCATTATGCTCTCTTGCTTATCATATAAGCCATATTAATTGCACATGCTATTGTGTGCTTACTATAGTCAGTCACCAAGGCCTTGTTTAGATTGAAAGTTTTTTCAACCCGATGAATAGTACCACTTTCGTCTTATTTGACAAATATTGTCCAATCGTGGACCAACTAGGCTCAAAAGATTCATCTCGTGATTTCCAACTAAACTGTGTAATTAGTTATTTTTTTTACCTACATTTAATACTCCATGCAAGCGGCTAAAAATTGATGTGATGGAGAGAGAGTGAAAAAACTTGGAATTTTGAGGGTAACTAAACATGGCGCAAATTAAAGATAAATAGTGCCATGAACTCCAAAACGGTCTCCTCATATATAGCAAGTACAAGATATTACTGTGAAACTTGAAATTGAAAACATTTGCCTATATTGTTTCAGATAAAGCTGTTGTTCAACGTAATATATAATTTTGTCAACAGATAAAGCTGCAAGAATGGCCTTGGCCACCCCAGTAGACGTGTCGTTGCAATCAAGGGCCTCATCAACCTAGAGTTGGAGCTCCCTGCCCTTCAGGTCCGGCACTCCTGCGCCTGCCTCTCGTCTTTCATCTTCCATTCTTGGTCCTCCGTCTTGCAAACACAAGGTTCATATATGCCCTTGTATGCCGAGTTGTGATGAGTGATTGTCAAGAGACGATCAAGGCTTCGGTTGAGTTTGAGACTAACCCAAGTGTGAGTGTGTGTGCAACATGTCTCTTGGACGTGTTCGTGTGCAGGTGTGGAGCACAGAGACGGTCGACAGGCATGTTGAAGGTCAAGTAGAGATGGGTCGTACCAATGGAGTGGGCCGAAGTGGTGAAGGTCGGAGGTGAAGTTTGGACCAAGGGACCAAGATGGCTGGAAGACTGGTCATGGGTGGCTAACACTTGGGACCTTGACGCACAAGAGTACATGCGGAGGAGTAGACCGTATTGACCAAGTCAAGACGGCGGTTGATCAAGTCAAGCAGAGGTGCAAGAGGACTTGGTGAGGACGGTCAAGGACGATGGGGGCACATGTCGAGATCGTGGAGGAGGCGTAGCGGATACGCGTCTTCAGGCAGTTGGGTGGTTTGGACCTTAAAACCACTGTTGGACGGTTTTCGGGTTTGGACCTCAAAATCTGGTTGGAGTTCCGACAGGAACGGGAGGAGGCACGTGGCGTCATCGTGAAGCTTGTGTCGAGGCGAAGCAAAGTTGTGAAGAGCCCATAGCCATCGGATGTTTGGATCTCAAGTTGGACCATTTTGGCCCTAGAGTTAAGTGGTTTAGCCAAAATATTTAAGAGCCAAAATATTTAAGGGCATGTTTTAGTGTTTGTGTAATAGCTCTATAATAAGAGGATGACTGCTCCTAACCCGTCCATCTCTCCGGTTGTCATTCTCTATGTTTTCTTAGCCTCTAGTCGTCCTTAGTTTCACTGGCACAGATCTTATAATTATAATTAAAAACATAAATATTAATACTATTCATTATAAATTTAATCAAACTTGAGCTTATTTCACTGACACGCATTATTATAACATTCTCTTCTTTGGACACAAGGAGTATATATCTACTATGCTGGGTAGTGTACAATTGTATGTACATATATATAAGGGGGTGTTTGGTTCACGCCTCCTAAATTTAGTCTCTCCTAAATGGTTTAGTCACTTTTAGTAATTCCAGAGCTGTTAGAGAGGACTAAAATCCTTTCAGTCACATTTAGTCATATTGTTTGGCAACCAAGTAACTAAAAATAATTAAATGTGACTGAATTTAGGAGCTTAACCAAACACACCCTAAGGCGCTCCTCATGGTGCAGTGGTGCAGCTACATATGGTCTGCCAAAATTTAATCCGGTGCAGACTGCAGAGACGGTCCTCGCATGTTTAAATTTGCATCGAGTGATTGAACCCGCACGCCACCATGCACAGTACCATCATTACATTTAATTTATTTCCTGCTACATGCCTACTGGGCTGGCTACCTCCTCCCTCGTCCTCGTCTCTGCCTGCATGTATAAATATTTTTGTGCAGAGGCGTCCTATTTTTATTTTTTTATTTGGTGCTTGCACTGCTTCTCCGTGTCCTCTGCCCTCCGTCTCTTTATAACTTGTCTTCTCTCTCTCCCTCTTCATGAAGTGCAGTGTCTCTCTTTCTCTCTGCCCTCCGTCTCTTTGGGTGTGTTTAGATGTGTAAAAAGTTGTAAAAAAAAGTACTGTAGCACGTTTTGGTTTTATTTGGTAAATAGTGTCCAAACGTTGACTAATTAGATTCAAAACGTTCGTCTCGCAAAGTAGAACCAAGTTGTACAATTAGTTTTTTATTTCATCTACATTTAGTACTCCATGCATGTATCGCAAGTTTGATGTGACGGGGAATCTTTTTTCTGCACAGTGTTTTTTTTTTTTGAAGTAAACACAGCCTTTATAACTTGTCTTCTCTCTCTCGTCTTCATCGCTAGTGAAGTGCGTGCAGTGTCTCTCTTTCTCTCTGCTGCCTCATCAAGCAGCAGTCAAGAGCGAGGCCGGGTTCGCTAGCTTGAGAGTTGAGATCGATCGTAGGCAAAGGCAAAACGATCTTGGGCGGCGACGAGACGATGATGGTGGATAGCATGGACGCGGCGAGGATCATACACTACTTCAAGGGCAAGTGCATCCTCATCACCGGCTCAACAGGGTTTCTTGGAAAGAGTATGTGTAGTTTCTATATCTATATAGATGTGTACTGTATCTTTGCAGATGTAGTAGATATATAGCTTCTGCCTTTTGTCGTTGCACATATTTACCATGATATGTGTAACATATATCTATATCCATGCATGCCTGATGCAGTTCTTGTGGAGAAGATACTGCGGATGCAGCCTGACGTCCACAAGATTTACCTTGTTGTACGTGCGATCGACGAGGCATCTGCAAAGCAGCGCGTCCAGCAAGAGGTACGGCCGGGCCGGGCACACACACACACTATATCATACTGCATGCACACTACTCATCCTCTTCGTTTTTTTTTTGATAACACTCATCCTCTTGGTTAACGATGTGTACGTCTATTACTGCTACCTAGTATAGTTGCCATCGCGTTCTTCCATTCCATCCTGCTTAATTAATTTATGTCTCCATTAATTGTTATAATTAGTGATGTGCAGTGTCCCTTTTATATTCCTTAATTAACTTAGAGCCTGTTTAGTTCCCAAAAGGAGAACCCAAAAAGTACTATAGTACCTGTTACATCAAATCTTATGCCACATATATGGAGTACTAAATGTAGACGAAAGAAAAAACTAATTACACAGTTTAGTTGTAAATCACAAGACAAATCTTTTGAACCTAATTAGTCCATGATTGAACACGAATTGCCAAATAAAACAAAAAAAATGCTACAGTAACCGAACCCAAAAAAATTTCCCCACCTAAACAGGCCCTTAAGAAATGAGTGTAGTACGTACGTTAATTTACTGCCACAGTGTGTCCAAACAGTGTGCACGTCATTGTCATGCAACTTTAAGGCCAATCTCAATGAAGCTTCACGAGAGTTTTATTGGTATTAAATATGCTGATATGACACTGTATCGATAAAGAGAGAAGATGAAAGTTATATGGGAATAGAGAGAGTTTCATGGGATGAAACTCTTCTACACTGTTTTAAAATATGAGTATGTTGAAAATTAGGCCATAAAATCTCCGATGAAACCGGTCTTGTTCAAACAGTTGCATTTCATGCAATGCATGCGGACGGATGGTTACATACAATGACATATGTTGCTTGCATGCAGCCTGTGACGATCGCTTTTATTTCCCAACCGTCCCACTAACCCCCCATTCGAAACGCATGTATGCCGGCCGCGGCCTAGCCCTGTGAACAGTTTTAGATTTTTGCCGCCTCTGGATTCTAAAATCTGGATTCTAAACAAAACCGGTTTAGGTGTTTGGACCCTAAATTTGTAAGAATCTGACTTTATTTATTGCTCTATGATAATAAGAAACTGGTAAAAACTGGATATAAACAGCTTTCTAATTTTTAAGAATTTGATAAAAACTATACTGAGCTCGTAAAAGCTAGATTCGTAAAAATCTAGAGGGACGACTCAGCCAGGGCCCTAGCTGAAGCTCATCGATCAGTATTCAGATCAGGTACGGTCTAGTGTGCCAGCGCCACCAGATCGATGGATCTATTTTAGTTGTTAATTACCTGTTACTAATACTCCATACTGAAGTCGGTTAATTAATTAGGCCTCATTTAGATGCAAAAAATTTTGGAATTTGGCTACTGTAGCACTTTTGTTTGTATTTGGCAATTAGTGTCGAATCATGGACTAATTTGGCTCAAAAGATTCGTCTCGTGATTTACAACCAAACTATGCAATTAGTTATTTTTTATCTACATTTAATACTCCATGCATGTGTCCAAAGATTCAATGTGATGAAGAGAGTGTAAAAATTTAGAATTTGGAAGGCATCTAAACATGGCATGTGTCCAAAGATTCGATGTGTTAGTTTTTTTACAACATAACTCAAATAATTAGTTGGGTCGTTGTCATCTCTCCTCACTCTCTACTGTTGTCGTGTCGTCCGCGGAGACATCGTGTTGCTGCCGCTGCTGCGTAGTGCTCTCTCCGTCTATAAAAGAATACAATTCTCACATTTCGAGAAGTCAAACAGTTTCAATTTTGACTAAAGTTATATGACAATGTCTTTACACTCATGAGACAAAATAAGTATCATTAGATTAGTTATAGAATATATTTTTATAATAAATTTATTTTAAGACATAAATATTAATACTATTCACTATAAACTTAGCCAAAGTTGGATAAATTTAACGGGCACATTTTCCATAATTACATTTTTTTTACGAAGGGAGTACTAAGCACAAAAGCACTGTGCAGCATCATTGCATGATGCATGCCTGACTACCTGCCAAAGTGTCAAGTGCCTGAATAATGAATCTATACTACACTCCTACTCCATAATAGTCCTATATAATCCATCCGAGGAATGAATTAATATAAGGGAAACATCATGAGCCGCGTCCATTCCGTTGTGCATCGAGATCGATCCTATTGATGATCGAGATGCATGCATGTCGCATGACGATATATACTCCTTGTGTAAAAAAAAGAGTTATTTTTGCTCTAAAAAGTCAGAAACTTTTAACTTTAATCAAATATATTTAATAAAATATTAATATTTATAGTACATAATTAGTATCATTAGATAAATCGTTGAATATATTTTTATAATATACTTATTTAAAAATATAAATGTTACACGTATTTTCTGTAAATATAATTAAAATTAAAAAAAATTTGACCAGCACGACTCTTTTAATGACTCTATTTCTTTTAGACGGGGGAGTATAGAGCTCAAGCACGACGAAACATTTTGTCAGTTGCCCATGAAACATTTTGTCAGGCCTGGTTTAGTTTCCAAAATATTTTGCAAAAAATATTTTAGATTCCCGTCACATCAAATCTTTAGACACATGCATGAAGCATTAAATATAGATAAAAAAATAAAACTAATTCCACGGTTTAGTTGTAAATCACGAGACGAATCTTTTAAGCCTAATTAGTCCATGATCGGATAATAATTATCAAATAATAACGAAAGTGCTATAGTAACGCTGCAGTAGTATTTTGCAAAATATTTCGCGAACTGTCCCGTTCGGCTAGGCTAATAAGCCGGCTAAAAAACATTGTTGACTAATTTATTGTGAGAGAAAAATACTATTTTAACTAAAAACAAACCGAAAAAGATGGATCGGACTCAGTCGCCCGTGCCGCGCGCGGGGAGGACCGACCGGCCGGCCGGAGGTGGCAGTAATTGCGACGGATCAGCCGGCAGGTGGCGGGTGAACGCAACGCAACGCACATAGGGCGGCCGCCGGGCCGGCCGGCGGCGGCAGCCGGAGCGGACGGATCGGCGCTACTAGCTATACTAGCTGCTGACGGTGCATACAGTATGCCAATACAGCTGTAAATTTACGATATTACCCCTACAAAAGCTCTGACATCTATGCACAGTTGTACAGCGCAGCAGCTTCTGGGCTCTCCTGGACGCCGTTGCAATTTTTTTTAGAGAAGTTGATTTTTTTATTTAGGCTGTGTTTAGATGGTGATCTAAAATTTTTATAAGCACAGTAATTCTTTCGTTTTTATTTGGCAATTAGTGTCTAATCATGGGCTAATTAGGTTTGAAAGATTCGCCTCGTAATTTACAACTAAACTGTATAATTAGTTATTTTTTACCTATATTTAATACTTCATACATGCATCAAAGATTTGATCTCACGGAGAATATTATAAAATTTTTAGAACTTTGAAGGAACAGGACCTTATTTGGTTGGTCTGCTGATGGATCAGTCGGTGGCAGGACCAATGATTTGTACTATGACCTCGTTTAGTTCAGTGAATTGGGGGAGAAAAACACTGTATCAGAATTCCTGTAGCATTTCGTTTGTATTTGGTAAAAATTATCCAAATTTTGACTAACTAGGCTTAAAATGTTCGTCTCGCAAAGTACAACAAAACTGTACAATTAGTTTTAAATTTCATCAACATTTAGTACTCCATGCATTTGCCGACATTTTGATGTGACGGAGAATCTTCTTTTTGCACAGTAGAATTTGGAGGAGAATTGGGGAACTAAACAAGGCCCTTTTATAGCCATGTTTAGTTCCTAAAATATTTCAAGATTCCCCGTTACATTAAATATTTAGCACATGTATAGAGTATTAAATATAGATGAAAGAAAAAAATAATTAGACAGTTTAGTAGAAAACCACGAGACGAATCTTTTGAGTCTAATTAGTTTATGATTTGACACTAATTGACAAATACAATAAAAGTGCTACAGTAACCAAACCTAAAATATTTAGCGAACTAAACACCCATAATTTCGGGACGAAGGAGTATTGGCTACGCTGCATGCCTGCATGCTCCGTACGTACCTTGTCCTTGATGGCACCACACCTACTCCAGCGGCGGCTACTCTAGGTAGCTAGTCCGACAGGCTCCAAGCAATGCATGGCTGGCAGTAGTCCAGCGGCACTTTAATTCTGCCTGTCCTAGCAGTTAGGCCTTGTTTAATTGGGCCAAGTTGGGACCGGCCAAATTGAAGCGTGTAGTGTACTGTAGCATTTTGTTTTTATTTGGTAAGAATTGTCCAAACATTGACTAATTAGGCTCAAAACGTTCGTCTCGCAAAGTACAACAAAACTGTGTAATTAGTTTTTGATTTCATCTACATTTAGTACTCCATGCATATACCGGTATTTTGATATGATAGGAAATTTTCTTTTTACATAGTAGAATTTAGAAGAAAATTTGACATCTAAACATGGCCTTATCTTCGTCTAGCCTTGCTTAGGCTGTCTGCACTGGGTCCGGTATCCCTATCCGGTACATGGGATACCGGACCAAAAGTGCTGCAGTGGCCTCCGCTAAAACGAACGCTAAGTGAAAAGAAGCAAGTCAGTCCGGTATTTGTGGCGTGAGTAGAGGAACAACGGTAAAGAACAGCGGGCCAATCAGAGAGAGGGAAGAGAGTTGTGGGGAAGAGAGAGAGGAGAGACGAGAGAGGTGACAGCGGTGGGTCCCACTTTTTCTCGTAAAAAAATACGTTATAACTCACAAACCAAAAAATCAAATTAAATTCCGATTGCACCGTTAAATTCGTTTCAATAAATTCTTCAAAACAAGATCTCACATGGATATATTTAGATAAAATTTAAAAAAGATGACAAGTGGGGCCGCTGTTGGTAGTTGGTATAGAGTACGAGATATAGATGATGATGAGTACGGAAGAAACACATATAGAGGAGAGAATCTTAATGATTAGGCTGTATAGAGGATAAAAATAGAGGATAACGAGTGCGGTCAGTCTTAGGGTCTGTTTAGTTGCCAAAAAAATTTTAGATTTCCTGTCACATTAAATTTTTAGACATATATATGAAGCATTAAATATAGATAAAAAAATAAAACTAATTATACAGTTTAGACGAAATTCACGAGACGAATCTTTTAAGTCTAGTTAGTCCATGATTGGATAATATTTGTCAAATAACAACGAAATTTCTATAGTAACATTTTTCAAAAAAAAAATCATGAACTAAACATACCCTTAGTTTGCTCAAGTTGGCGCCGGCTAAATTACCGTTTGGCATGCACCGTAGAATTTTATTTTTATTTGATAATAATTATTCAAATATTGATTAATTAGGCTCAAAATGTTCGTCTCGCAAAGTACAACTAAATTGTGCAATTAGTTTTTTATTTCATCTACATTTAGTATTTCATGCATGTACCGGTATTTTGATGTGACGAGAAATCTTCTTTTTACATAGTAAAATTTAATACCAAATTAGGGACTAAACATGGCCTTAGCCATGCAAAAGCCACTCATAGTAGTACTGCTGCTCCACTGGCGCTGGGTAAAGCTATGCGACGGAGCAGGCAGATAACATGGCCGAAAGTTCCGTTGTCTAGTCCGTAACTAGAGAAAAATACTGTACCATACTCCGTAATTGATAAGACAGGCTGATAAATTTAAGTGAACAGAGCTGTTACTTTATTGGTAAAGCTAAAATCGTTTTGATAAAATATTTAGCTAAACAATTTCTCATCATGAATGGCTGAGAGAAGAAAAATGTTCAGAGAGCTGATAAAAACCTGTTTTCCAGCTTCATGCGCATCAACACACCTCCTATAAATGCACTTTTAAAGAGTTTCGGGTAAGTAAGAAGCTGCATAGACGATTTTGGCTGTGTTTAGTTCGCGAAAAGAAAATTTTTAGGTGTCACATCGGATGTGTCGGAAGGATGTCGACAGGGGTTTTCGGATACTAATAAAAAACAAATTACAGAACCCGTCAGGAAACTGCGAAACGAATCTAATTATACAAATTAATCTATCATTAGCATACGTTGGTTACTGTAGCACTTAGGCTTTTTATGGACTAATTAGGTTTAAAAGATTCGTCTCGCGATTTCTCCGAGAACTGTGCAATTATTTTTTTCGTCTACGTTTAGTACTCCATATATGTGTCCAAACATTCGATAGGATGAGTGGAGGCAAAAAAAAATTTTAGAAACTAAACCAGGCCTTTGCCTAGTAAAAAAGGTGTGCTCCTTTTTTTTGAAGAATAAAAGGTGTGCTCCTCCAGGAGCTCGAGAAGAGCCGCCTTTTCGCTGATCGCTGATTCCTGATTAAAGATTCCTGATTGCTACTTAAAGATTCCCGACTATGGCCTCGTTTAGTTCCGAAAAGTTTTTAACAAAAATGTCACATCGGATGTTTGGTGCGATATTAGAAGAGGTATTCGAATACTAACAAAAAAACTAATTGCACAACTAGCCTAGAAACAGCGAGACGAATTTATTAAGACTAATTAATCCATCATTAGCAAAAGTGTACTGTAGCACTTTAGTGTCAAATCACGGACTAATTAGGCTCAAAACGTTCGTCTCGCAATTTCCACGCAAAATCTGCAATTAGTTTTTTATTTCGTCTACGTTTAGTATTCCATGCACGTGCCGCAAGTTTTACTGTAGCACTTTTTGAATTCTGAATTTTGGAACTAAACGAGGCCTACGTATGGTGTGTTTGGTTTGGGGGAGTTAAACCATGCTTCATAAGATGATGCATTATGAGTTCATTCCATAAATTTTGATAAAATCAACTTATTTCTCATGTATATAATAATTATTAGCTTCTGTGGAATGAGATGGTGATAGATCAACTCATTACATTCCACAGATTAAATATAAAAAGTGAGAAGTGAGAAGACGATGGACCATCTCATTCGTCACACCAAACACACCCGTAAACTACGAGCTGCTACAGTAGAGCAGCAATCAGGAATACTCGTATGATGGCTGGTTGGTTGGTGACTTGTAAATGAGAAATCATTTCTTCATTTGACTTGCTATGCTTCCTTCCTGCCTCTATATGGTCGTGGTCCACCTAGCTCCACCCACACTATGCATACAGCATACGACAACAACCTCCAATAATTCATCAATCAATTCGGTAAAAGTTAAAAAAAACAGGTACTGTACTAGAGCAGTTATTTGCCTGTAGTATATAGTCCTAGCTTTGAGTACACAACCTCTGTATAAGGTCAATCTCAATAAGAATTTTACAGGGTTTTTAGGCCTCTATTCTAAAATTTTAGGCCAATCTCAATGAGAGTTTCACGAATGGAAAAAGCTACAAAAATACCTTATAATTTAGGATAGAGGAATAATCTACATCGAGATTTTTGTAGTACTCGCTCTGTCCTAGCTATCTTGTATTTCCATGAGCCAACTTATGTTGAATTTAACTACATTTATAGGAGTAATAATTTATTTTTGCGAGCGTGTGTGGTGACGTGTGTGCATGCATGGATCGGATACACACTACGTGCAGGTGATAGACACGGAGCTGTTCGGCCTCCTGCGAGAGAAGCATGGCAAGGGGTTCCAGCAGTTCGTAGACGAGAAGGTTGTCGCTTTGGCCGGAGACATCATCTACGACGGCCTGGGCCTGGAACCACCCGTGCTGGACGCGCTGGCCAAGGACATCGACGTCATCGTCAACATCGCAGCAACCACCAACTTCTACGAAAGGTAACGAAGTAGTATATTTGAATGCACGAGAAAATTGTTGTCTTTTTTTCGAATGATATTTGAATGTATGTATTTATGTATATTTTGAACTTTGATTGATGCATGGCTACTTGCAGATACGATGTGTCGCTGGATGTAAACGTGATGGGAGTGAAGCACCTCTGCACGTTCGCCAAGCAGTGCGCCAGGCTCAAGCTGCTCATGCACGTCTCCACTGCGTTCGTCTCGGGCTTCAGGGAGGGCCTGATCCTGGAGAAGCCCATCAAGCCCGGCGAGTCGCTACGCGAGGGCACGTACCTGGACGTGGACACGGAGCTGCGCCTGGTCAAGGAGGTGAAGAAGTCGCTGGCGATGGCGAACGCCACCAGCGACGGCGGCGGCGACGACGCGCACACCGACAAGATCACGGAGCGGAAGGCGATGAAGGAGCTGGGCCTGCAGCGGGCGCGGCACTTCGGGTGGTCCAACACGTACGTGTTCACCAAGGCCATGGGGGAGGTGGTCCTGGGCCAGCAGCTCCGCGGCGGCGGCGGCGGCGGCGACAGCGACATCCCCGTGGTGGTGATGCGGCCCAGCATCATCACCAGCGTCCGGGACGACCCGGTGCCCGGGTGGATGCAGGGGACGCGCACCATCGACAGCATCATCATCGGCTACGCCAAGCAGAACCTGTCGTGCTTCCTCGCCGACCTCGGCCTCGTCATGGACGTCATCCCGGGGGACATGGTGGTCAACGCCATGATGGCCGCCGTGGTGGCGCATTCCGGGGAGCGCGGCGCGCCGCAGGTGGTGTACCATGTCACCTCGTCGCTGCGCAACCCGGCCACCTACGACGTGCTCTACCAGTCTGGACGCCGCCATTTCTATGAGAACCCGCGCGTTGGGAAGGACGGCAGGGTCATCCCCACCAGGGAGATGTACTTTTTCAACACCATCGCTAGGTTTCACCTCTACATGATCCTCACCTACAAGATACCACTAGAGGTTGGTTATTGATTAGACATGCACTGCCTTGCCCTTGATTTTGCTATCAACTGATATATGATGGTAATACAGATTCTGCACTTGGTGAATCTGCTGCTCTGTGGGCTTTTCTCAAGGCTTTACAATGACCTCAACCGCAAGTACAAGTTTGTGATGCTTCTCGTTGACGTCTACGGCCCCTTCGCCTTCTTCAAAGGATGGTAAACATGCATGATGTTCACATAAAAATTGTATATTACTACTCCATCATTTCATATATAAAAATTGAGGTTTGACAAAAAAAAAAAAAAGATTTTGACATCTCTTTAAAACTCAATGACTTTTTATATTTATTTAGTTTGGGAACTTAAAAATGATGTGATTATGTTGTCATGGAAAGTATTTTTATAATATTACGAATTAATAGATTTGACGAGCGTATTGTAATAGAAATTGTGATCAAAATCATATCCTGAATGCCAGAAACGAGCTGAGAGAGTAATTAATTAATTGAGCTTGATTCAGCAAATTAAACTAAACTGGACCGTGCATCTATATATATTCTTGAACTAAAAAGAGTAATTATTCTTTCCTTGCGTGATGGTGATGAAGCTTCGATGACATGAACCTGGAGCGGCTGAGGCTGACGATGGCGATGAAGACCCCTGAAGATCAAATGTTCAATTTCGACCCCAAGACCGTCGACTGGGACGATTATTTCACCAAAATCCACATCCCTGGTGTTCTCAAGTATTTGTGCAAGTGAAGCCTCTTTCAGTTTGCAGCTTCTTCACCTTCTTCCTATAGAAAATTAATGGCTCCTCTATTTTATGAAAGAAATACCACTGTGTGTTGTACCTGTTCTGTGTGTGGACCGGGTGTTATCAAGGAACAAAATAAGTCGGTTAGGTTGATATAGTTGTATTGGAGAGAGGCCCCATATCTTAAATAGTGACCATTAGATGTGTGTATGTGTGTTAGGTGGCACCGTGGCAGCCAATATATATCTTGATTGCGAACTTGTAATCTGTGTCATCTGTACGTGTCAGTGACAATGAAAAGGACCTGTAATATCTATATGTAATGGCAGTGACATTGCGAAAGGAAAACTAAATCAGAAAGTAGGGTTTTCTGATCTGGTTGGAGATATAACACCTTGCTCGTTTGAACTTATCAGCCATGGTACAGACCTACAGTATTTTTCTCTTATAACAAAACAGCACTAGTCGGCTTATCAGCCGCAAAAACCATCCAACGAACGTAGTATACATCTTCCTTGCCCTTTTCCGAATGAAGACCATTCTTGCAGCTATTTTTCACCAAGTTTCTTGTGGAGGTTCCCAATTCTGAAAGGATGCACACCATTTCCTTATTTGAAGGTTGGTAACTAGGAACCTTTTAATTTTCTAGCTTGTTTCTTTGGCTAAATATTGTATTTTAGATGAGTGTGAAGGAAAAAGCATCTTTCTCCCTTTTATAAGGCTTATTGCACCAAATTGACCATGGAGGTTCCTAAATTTTGAAGGTTACACACCATACTAACTCATTCTAATGTTGGTATGTAGCCTCTACGTAGCTTGTTTGTTTGGTTATGTTGTTTCCAATATATTGGGATGAATGTGATGGAGATCATCTTTAATTCATTTTTTCATTTTAGAGGATTTTTTAATGAGTTGTTCAAGGAGGCTCCCAAATTGTGAAAGTTACACACCACCAGTATTATTACTCTAAGGACATTAATATTTAAGCCTTATAATTAATGTTTGTTCCAAAGGAATCTCAAAGACTATGAAGGTATAGCCATATTTGGTTTACACTAACCTTCTCCACTTATCAAGATGTTTGAATTTTTCTACACGAAGAATGATATGTGTAGTAACTTTCTTATCAATCTAAAGTTCTTGTTGAATTGATAAGCTAACATGCATGAAAAAATTCCGTTGCTAGCTAGCAACGCTTTTATGGTACATGTTACCAACGCATATGTATCTATTGCCCTAGCAATGCCACCTATAGCAATATGCATATGTATGCATTGGTATAGACCCTGCCAACGCTTATTTGAACTTCAAGCAACACATATATGCGTTGCTACAAGGGGGTTCCTTTTGTAGTGAAACCAAATGTCCAAAGGGTGCACACAACCATTTGTCGAAGGCTATTCTCAAAACTTGCTCCTCTAAAAAAATATTAAGTTACTCATACCAATCGTGGTAGGCATCAACCATTGGAGATTACCCTAATGAAGAGAGAATAAGTTTAGAGTGAACAAGAGAACAACTAAAGGCCAAAAAAATCATCTCCCCTGAACCCCTATGTAAGGATCATATGCCCTTTACATGATCATGTCTTTAGCTTTAGTGATTTAGATGACAACACAAGCCTAGGACTGACATGAATGCTAAAGATATGTTAGGTAGGTTCTAATAGGTCCTAGGGATGCAAGAGAAGACATCTCTATAGACGGCGGATCATTCGGTGCAATGCAGAAAAGTTGCAGGCTTTGTCCAACGGCTATTCGAGGGGAATATTAGTTCAATAGTTTGTCGGATGTTGTTTGAGTACATTGAGACTGCTAGAAGCTAAGGAAAGTGTCTCTACACTCTATCCACCCTTTCAAATGCATCGATCAATACCGTAGTTCATCCTTGTGAGTGTTAGACCTTAGATGTTGATATCTTTGTAAGTTAGGGTTGTTGCACCCATTTATCTTGGCAACCCAAAGTGCTTGAGATTTATGTGACCCTCTGGTGAGGGCCTTGGTGGATCTTCCTATCTTCATGTGGAGCGGTAGCGAGTTGGTGTGCGAGAGACGAGGAGACCCCCTTCCTTCGTGGACAAACTCTGTAGCATGGACACGACATTAAGGTGACGAAAAGAGTTGGGTGGCGATTGTGAGACTTTGTGACTCATGGCACTTGCCTTTGGTTGGCAGGGGCCTTAGTGCCAGTCCCTTGACCATAAGAGATTTGGTGAAGAGGAACATATCTCAGTGGAGCTCCAACATGGACTAAATTGGGGTTGCACTAATACCATGTGATAAATCATCTATGGTAGTCTATCCACTCTGTTCCTAGCTCTTTACTTACCGTACTTATTGCTTCTGCTTGTGTTTTGCTTGTGTGACATTTATCTTTCTAGATTGGTATAGCTATGCTAGTTGATACGGTTAGTTTTAAGTTGCAAAACTCTCTGTAGGTTGATGGTAAGATATAGACCATGCTAAAAAAATCTTAGGTACACATCATGCTTGATTTAGTTTGTGGTTTTCATTGAGCCCTATAGTTAAATTTTGAAATTGGCACCAAATTCATCCCTCTCGCAGTGACCTTTCGCCCTATGGCTCTATTTATATGAAAGGAAAGATGTTGGGATGGTTGTTTATATTTATTTTCCTCAGTGGGACTAATGATTACATAAATGTACAAGCCCTCAAATTTTACAATTAGATCCTTGTGGATTATACATATGCCTCGAACCTAGTATTTGAGCTTTTTCTTTTACACAAAGAGGTCCCTAACAGCACACAACAACCCCCTCCAAGGAAAATACTAGAATGGATGGTGAAAATTTGCATGCAAGCCTATATAGTTGTTGTTCGAGGGGGGAGATAGTAGCTATGTGCATTCATTCCTACCGCTGACACGCTGATGCTGACGTTGGTGTTAAATATTTGTACCATTTACTATGGCTGTGTTTAGATGCCGAATTTGGATGGCCGAATTGGTACAGTGCGCAATAAATACGCACTGTACCAATTCGTTTGTATTTGGTAAAAATTGTCTAAACTTTGACTAATTAGGCTCAAAATGTTCGTCTCGCAAAGTACAACAAAAACTGTGCAATTAGTTTTTAATTTCATCTACATTTAGTACTTCATGCATGTGCCGGCATTTTGATGTGATAGGAATCTTCTTTTTGCATAGTGGAATTTGGGGTTGAAATTTGAGATTTAAACAAGGCCTATATTACACAGGTGGACCTAGCAGTGAGACGGGAGCTCAAGCTCCCACCGTTGCCGTGACAATGTGGAGTCTTTCCTAACTTTTATAGACATGAAAGAAAGGAAGAAGTGGTTCTAAAAGTTAAAGATAACTTAAGCCTCTTTCTTTTTTAAAAAAAAGATCCTTGGATATCTTCTGCTGGTAATCTTTTAATTTCGTGCAGACACGTCTTCCCGACTTTAGTATAGTCAGAGCAACCACGGCGGGCAGACTATTGATGAAATTGTGTGTATAAATGCTGACCCCCTCTTGGCGTGTCACTTGTCTGATCACTGGCTGCTTTAGCATCTTTCAGGACAGGAAGCAGCGCCGCTATAACTTCTCTGTGTGTGTCCCTCCTTCCTGCACATAATCACGCACAAAAGAGCCTCTATTTCCCTGCAGTCTCAAGCAAATTATTACAAGCAAGATTGAGAGAGAGAGAGTATAGCAGGCGATCGGCGACGATGACGGATAGCATGGACGCCGCGAGAATCATAGGCTACTTCAAGGGGAAGACCATCCTCATCACCGGCTCCACTGGCTTTCTTGGAAAGAGTATGTGTATTATCGTCACTAGCTAGCTAGCTCGACAGGAGCACATCTTCTCTATATGCGATGGATTATCTGTGGACCAAGGCTTGACCTGCATGTGATGAACTACGAATGAATGATCTGTGTCGATCGTCGTTTTTGTCCAGTTCTTGTGGAAAAGATACTGCGGGTGCAGCCTGATGTGAGCAGGATCTACCTCCTCGTAAGAGCGACCGACGCGCCGTCCGCAAAGCAACGCATCCAACAAGAGGTCATTACTGATCCACACCATCACCCCCAACAAGCCCTTTTTTCTGAATAATTTCATCGCTAATTACATGCATATATATACTCTATATAATATGCATATGCTTCCTGAACATATTGTGCATATATATACCTATAGGCAGCCCTCTCGTGTTTCGTGCCGCTTCGGGTTGTGCCCTCTAGGCATGGGAGGCGTGTCGGGCCGTACTGATATGGCACGGTTAATCTTTTCTTCGGCCCAAGCACGGCCCGTGACACGTTGGTACGCCTTCGGGTCATGCCGGCCTAAGCACGGTCCTCAAAATATCTTTGCTAGTTTTCTTCTTCCACTCGTGATATGAAATATATATATCTTGTATGTACTATTTTAATAAAAGTTTAATGATTTTTATAATCTATTCAAGAATTAGATAAGAGGTAGCATAGTAAATGCTAGAAAATTATATTGTATAGTTGTAGAAGTGTCTACGTGCCATTTTCGTGCCGTGCCGGCCCAAGCACGGCCCAAGATGCGGGCCGGGCCACGTAGCCCGCAGTGTCGAGATTTTGGGCACGGCACAGCCCTCGTGTTCGTGTCATGCCGGCATGGCCCAAAATATTTCGTGCCGTGTCGTGCTTCGGGTCGTGCCATGACCCACCCTCGAATGGCATGGGCCAAGTCCTAGCTCTATATATACCTGTGTTACAGTAGCCGTGTTCCTTGTAATAGTTAATAAAACTAGTGTTGGTTAAAGTGTCAACCAAATTAACACTCAATCTTTTTTTTAACTTCTCGCACGAAACCAAGTTGCACGTTGCGTGTGTGGCCATGGAGCTACCTGCCTACCTTAATTTTAGCTGATTGTCGCTTTTGCCTTGTCGATACCGTACCGCCGAGGTGGCCAGGTGCGACAGCGGCAGATGGATTTTTTTTTTGTGACCAGCGGCAGATGGATTTATGTACTGCCGTTGTTCACCTGTCAACTTTCATCTCATCTCTCTCGAAATATACGGTCAAGAGAGCACGCACGTGGCAAACTAGCTGATATAAATATAGCATCATGTTGTTGCCCTCGGTTATCAAGAGACGAATGAAGCATTTTTACTATCTAAAAACCTTCTTATTACTTCCTCTCTAATCCAAATTATAAATCCATCCATTTTGCCACTACTGTGGAAGAAGTCTACAATGGTGGACGTCCTCAATTAATCTTGATTAACACCTCATATGCCCGCTTCTGTAAACAATTTTAGAAATTCAAAAAGATGGCCCGGCGAGCGCACTAAAAGCCCGTCGGGACTTAGCCCATGACTACGCCACCACCCCCAACAAGCCCTCAACTGCGCCACCGCCCCAAGCACGCGTCCTCCACGTCCACCATGTGCTAGCTTCCAACCATGGACGTCATTGACAAGGCAATTTTTGTCGAGCCACCACGTTATTGCTGAGGCACCTTCTTTCAAGCTGCTGATGATGAGATCTAATCAAATTTGTTCCATTCAGAGAGGGCCAGAGTTACCTAACAAACAAGTAGTGAACTTATAATATGCTTAAGTGTAAAAATGGTACCAATAAAATATTTCATGTGAACAGCAGACGCTGCCCTAACATCAACCGCCATTTAGGGCCTCCTCCCAACTACCACCTTAGTCCCTCCCTTCCTACCAACAACTTCACTGATGGCCAGAGGATCGAGTAGGGAACCTACCCTTTCATAGACTTTTTTTTTTGAAAAAAACTGGAGGGGCCGCAGCCCCTTTCATAGACTTGGTTCGTTTGTTGATCCAGTTTGGTTTCCTGACGGCATTGACGACGTGGTGGCGACAATGGAGTTTTGGAATAAGGTCTCTATGGCCTATTCATACCTCAACAATGTCTAATCTGGCATTAACGAAGGACCATGGGAGTATATTCTATTAGATACACGGTTTTCTTTGGATGTTGGTGTGTTCCTTAGGAAAGCAAGCATTTGGTTGGCTTTCGATGTGACGATTATATCCTTTTATGCCTGTTATATGGAAATGTCCTATTTCTCCAATATACTGTTGGTGAGGGATTGTAAGATTGTGTTCCTTTGGGTTGTCTTTTGTTTGGGTGTGGGATAAGGATGAGGTAGGATACCCCACCACTTCGTCCCTGTGTTTGATTCAGGGGCGTGTGGGTTGATTCCACCCCTAGAAAGGAATATTCTGCTAAGATGTTGTCCCTTGTTGTCCCTTAAAATCTGAGGTATTGGTTCATCCCCTCATGACATCGTTAGCTTCAATTAAAGCATTGTCTTGGTCCTCCTCATGTTCTTTTTCTGTGCATGAAGCCGCTTGGCCGATTGCCCCAATGCGCCCCCATACGTGTCACAACGGTCGTGGACCATCTCCTCACGCCTCTGACCAGCTTCCCGGCTCTCCTCGCATGTCGTCTTGCTGAGCACGAGGCATCCCCGCACACCACCGCATCGTGTCTCCGCGCGCTGCTACGCATGCCCCGACCAGGCCCCACTGTCGAGACAGCAGCACAGCGACAACAAGGTGGGTTGTGCCTTTGCGCCAGCGAGGGAGGACGGTTGGGCAGGGCAGTAACACCTCCTCGCCACACGAGGAAGGGTGGCCAGGCTGAATGGAGCTGCGCCGTGGAGCCGCACAGGCAAGGGATGAAGGGAGGATGGCTACGTGTGGGCGAAGCTATGACGTGCGGGCGAAGGATATGTCGTGTTAATTTTTCTTATAGATATGGTGTATCCTAGGAAGCTAAAGGAGGAAGAAAGGAGAAAAGAGTATGACACGTGGGCTCTAGCTTGACGGTTGCTAACGGAAGCAAAACAGTCATCCATTCCATCATTTCCATCCCTCAAATAGGAACAACCCCATCCCTCTAACCAAACAAAGAGAATCAGTACTATCTGAACCCAGTAAATAGGGCTAGGACCATCCCATCCCCTATCCCAATTCCCAAAATCGAACACAACCTTGTGGATCTTATAGCTTATATTCTTTTATTAGTGGGTACTAAATCTTGTTGTCATCGGAGAGTGACTTTGCGGTCTTTAAAGCCTTTGTATATCAAGTGTTTGAAGGTGTTCCTTTCTCTTGCTATCTTTTTAATGTGTTTTCAATTTACGACGCAATCGAAAGAAGAAAATAGTTAGTTCGATTTTTTATGTACTTTTATTTTTTATAAGGTTGTTTTTTTTTGCCAAGTTATCCACCTTTGTACTAGCAATTGTTTTCCTTGATAAATATCAAAGGTATGTCTTTATTTAAAAAAATGGTATCATTAGATTTGCATTTGGAAATGTATTTCCACACCAGATAAACAATATATTTTGTTGGAATATATTACGTTAGTAGTTAAGTGGATTATGTAGTGGACTAGCTACTATTACAAGTGAAGTGATTTTGTGGTGCCTGCATGCGTGCACCGTGGATGCAGGTGACCGACACCGAGCTGTTCAGCCTCCTGAGGGACAAGTATGGCGAGGGGTTCGACCTGTTCATCCAAGAGAAGGTTGTTCCTTTGGCCGGAGACATCACGAAGGAGGACCTGGGCCTGGAGCCGGCCACATTCGACGACTTGGCCAAGGAGATGGACGTCATCGTCAACATTGCTGCAACCACCAACTTCTACCAAAGGTCGGTCTGAAAAAAGCATGTAGCTCAGCTAGCTGTGCGAGTTGATGAATTTCTCAACAGTGCAGTACAATATATCTTTTTCTTCCAAGGCTACTGTCGTGCATGCAATGCATGTGAATATTGCAAAGTGATTTTTTTTTTGCAGATATGATGTCTCGCTAAACGTGAACGTGATGGGGGTGAAGCACCTCTACCAGTTCGCCAAGCAGTGCGCCAACCTCAAGATGTTCATGCATGTCTCCACTGGTCCGTCAGTGTGCTCCGTCCCAACATGGTAAATGTCAGTGCTGATGAGCAGCAGAAACTGATAGATCTGCGTGCGCGCAATTCATGCAGCCTATGTGTCCGGCGACAGCACGGAGCTGATCCTGGAGAAGCCGATCAAGTCCGGCGAGGCGCTGCGGGAAGGCATGCGCCTCGACATCGACGACGAGCTGCGCCTCGTCAGCGACGTCAAGAACGAGCTGGCGACGACGCCGACGACGAACGGCGATGACGCGAGAGCGGCGGAGAGGAAGGCCATGAAGGAGCTAGGCCTCCAGAGGGCTCGCCACTTCGGTTGGTCCAACACGTACGTCTTCACCAAGGCCATGGGCAGGGGCGGATTTGGGCCCCGGGCTGCAGCCCGGGGCGAGGCCCAGTAGCTGTGGGAGTAAGTTTCATAAAAAACACGTTAAAAGGCCTGGCAGCCCAATAGCCCTCCCCGTATAGGAATGCAGCCCAGCTTTGCTTGAACTCCTGGCCGCAGCCTGCAGAAAGTGGCGAGCGCTACTTGACTTGAAGCAGCCCGCATCGCGCCTCCCCGACTCCTCGACTGCCTACTCGCGATCGCGACGCGCGCGTTCCATCTCTGACTCGGCGAGACGGCGACTCCGGCAGTCCGGCCTCCGCGCCATTCTCCCTGTGTGGCTGTGTCTCCCCGCTGGCTGCGGCACTTTGCCCCCTCGGCCCCTCCCGCGGTGGCCGGCCGGCTGCCCGCTGCCCTGCAGGTGAGAAGTGAGATCCAAATCCCTAATTTCCTATACTGTCTGCAATATTTGATCATTCTTATTTCTTAATTTCATATCCAATGTCTTAGAATGGAAAGATACTATGCTAAGAAAGATGCATCAAATAGTAATACCGGGAATAGGATTGAGCAGAAAAGACCACGGATTGAACTTGATTTGAGAGATATAATTGATGATCCAGGGAATAGGAAGCCAATTGATGAGTTTCATCATGACATTAGGGATGAGGCTAGGAGAGTATATCTACAAATAGGTCCACAAAGGCCTACTGGTCATAAGTTTCCAAAAACAAAAGTCAATGGTAAAGGTCAACCAAGAGGATTTGTTGGATCATGGTTTGATCAATTTGATTGGTTAGAGTACAGTGTAGCCAAGGATGCAGCCTATTGCTTTTATTGCTATCTCTTTAAGCCACAACAAACTGGGTTTCATAGTAATGATACATTCACTAGAGTTGGGTTTAGAAATTGGAAGAATGCAAAGGATTCTTTCAAGGAGCATGCTCAATCAATTGATGGCTTTCATAGTAATGCAAGGAAGCGTGCACTTGATTTCAAAAATCAGCGACAAAGTGTTGAACATGTGTGGACTGTGACAAGTGCAGCAGAAGAGGAGGCTTATAAAGCTCGTTTAACTATTATGTTAGGCATTGCTAGATTTCTCCTTTTACAAGCTCTAGCCTTTCGTGGACATGATGAGTCTAAAACATCAAGAAACAAAGGGAACTTTCTGGAGATGCTTGAATGGTACAGAAAGAAGGATCCGAAGGCTGCACTTGTGACCGGTGAAAATGCTCCAGGCAATAATCAAATGAGTTGCCCAATAGTTCAAAAAGATTTGGTTAGGGCTTGTGCAGAGGAGACAAGTGAGTTAATTAAAAATGAAATAGGAGATCATTGCTTTGCGGTGCTTGTTGATGAGGCTCGTGATGCATCTATTAAGGAACAAATGGCTGTGGTTGTGAGGTATATACCATCTCTTAATTTGTGTATTTCATTGATTTTGTTTTGTTGTTTCCAAGTAACTATATTTTTCCTTTTCTCTTGTAGGTTTGTCAATGATAAAGGAAATGTCATTGAGAGGTTCCTTGGCATTGAACATGTTTCTGACACCACATCACATTCACTAAAAGAAGCATTGGATACTATGCTTAGGAGGTATGGTCTATCTATTTCCAAGATTAGAGGACAAGGATATGATGGAGCTTCAAACATGAGAGGACAGTTTCATGGGCTACAAAGGCTGGTATTGAATGAAAACCCATTTGCCTTTTACATCCACTGTTTTGCTCATCAATTGCAGCTTGTGGTAGTTTCTGTAGCCAAGTGTTGTACTTCAACATTTGATTTCTTCAATTATGTCACTTCAATTGTCAATACTGTTAGTGCTTCTTGCAAAAGAAAAGATCAACTCCTCCAAAATCACCATGACCATCTTGTTCAGCAATTAGATAGTGGTGCTATTTTTCCTGGGAGAGGGAAAAACCAAGAAACTAGTCTTGCTAGGCCTGGTGATACACGGTGGGGAACACATCACAAAACATTGGCACGTCTTATGCTCATGTGGGGTTCTGTACTTGAGGTGTTAGAGAATATTAGTGAAGATGGAACTGATGGGGAAAAGAAAACTATTGCATCTGGATTGATAACAAGAATGGAGTCATTTGAATTTGTGTTCATATTACATCTTATGATTAGAGTATTGGGGTTGACTCAAGAACTGTCACAATGTTTGCAAAGGAAAAATCAGAACATTGTTCGTGCAATAGGATTGATTGGTTCTGTGATGAGAAATATGAATGCCATGAGGGAAAATGGTTGGGATGATCTTTTTGAAGAGGTAAAAAGCTTTTGTGTCCAAAAGAAGATAGACATTCCTAATATGGAAGATATGATACCAGTTAGAGGTCGTTCCAAATTCCGTGGTGCCAAATTAGTGACACACTACCATCATTTTCATCATGGGATTTTCATTGCTGTGATTGATCAGATTCTTTGTGAGTTAAACAATCGGTTTCCAGAAAGATCAACTGAACTCTTGAGATGTGTTGCTTGTCTTGATCCGAATGGTTCTTTTGCCAACTTTGAGATAGAGAAATTAGTTGAGCTTGCTAAGATCTATAAAGATGACTTCAGTGATTATGATTGTGAAAAGCTAAGGGGTGACCTTCTGGTTTTTATTGATGAAGTCAAAAATGATAAAGATTTTGGCACTTGTACTGATCTTGGTAACCTTGCTGAGAAGATGGTTCAAAGTGATAGACATACACATTTCCCTTTGGTGTATCGTCTCATTGAACTTGCATTGATTTTGCCGGTGGCAACAGCAACAGTTGAAAGAGCCTTCTCCGCTATGAATATTATCAAGACCGAACGGAGGAATAAAATGAATGATGATTGGATGAATAATAGCATGATATGCTATATTGAGCGGGATTTGTTTGCATCCATTGAAGATGAAAAAATTTTGAAGCGCTTTCAAGGCTTAAAAAACCGTAAGATAAATTTGCCACGCGAGGGCCCGAGGTGCGTATTGTTTTAGTATATTTCATTTTATAATGCTATCTTGATATATGAAGAAGTATGATATTTTAAAAATTATGTAGCATTGAGCGTGGTGGTTCAAGTGGTGTGAATTCGTGAAGACGGAAGACATCAGGCATGGATTTTTTTTTATTATGGAAGGCTCTTTGTATTTGGTACTTTTCTATCCTCATCATGGTTCTATGTATCTTTGAGCACTTTGAATCGATATCAATCTTTGCTATATCTATTAGTGTACTGTCTACAGTGAGCAAAATATTTTTGCCCTCTGTTATTTAGCCCCCCCCTTGGTCCGTTTCTGGATCCGCCACTGGCCATGGGTGAGATGCTGCTGGGGCAGCTCCGTGGCGACGACGACGACATGCCGGTGGTGATCGTGCGGCCCAGCATCATCACCAGCGTGCGGGCGGACCCGGTGCCCGGGTGGATGCAGGGCACGCGCACCATCGACACGCTCATCATCGGCTACGCCAAGCAGAACCTCTCCTGCTTCCTCGCCGACCTCCGCATGGTGATGGACGTCATCCCGGGGGACATGGTGGTGAACGCCATGCTGGCGGCCGTGGTGGCGCACTCCGGGGAGCGCGGTGGCGGCGCCGGCGCGCCGGCGGCCATGACGATATACCAGCCCACCTCGTCGCTGCGCAATCCGGTGACCTACGCCGTGCTCTACCGCTCCGGCAGACGCCACTTCGAGGAGCACCCGCGCGTAAAGGACAACGGCGAGGTCATCCCCAACAAGAAGATGCGCTTCTTCACCACTATCCCGCGGTTCCGCCTCTTCATGATCCTCTCCTACAAGCTGCCACTCGAGGTCCGTCTCCGTCATTGTCATGCATGTTGTTTATTTCAAACTTCTATTCTCTAATAGAAAAATGAAATGTGAAATTCATGTTTTGCGTGTCTGTAGATGTTGCACATGTCGAATCTGCTACTCTGTGGGCTCTTCTCCCAGTTCTACAAGGACTCCAACCGCAAGTACAAGCTCGTGATGCATCTTGTTGACGTCTATGGCCCCTTCGCCTTCTTCAAAGGATGGTATGTACGCAGGACGACTAGAGTTCATCTATATATCTTGTAATCATATTTTACGCCATCACTGAATCGGAAATTACATATCTTGAAATGAAGTGTGGATCTATTTTCAGTTTCTGAATTTACTTTGTTTCCTTTCATTCTTGGGCGATGAAGCTTTGACGACACGAACATGGAGCGCCTGCGGTCCACGATGGTGATGAACAACCCTGAAGATGACATGTTCAGCTTCGATCCCAAGACCATCGACTGGGAGGATTATTTCTACAGAATTCACATACCTGGTGTTCTCAAGTACGTCTGCAAATGAAGAGGCCTGTGTTGTTGCTTCTTCACCTTGTTCATATATTTATGTGGGGAAAACTCTATTTGTTATTATATGTTGGGGGTGGGGGGGGGGGGGGGGGTGCGTTGTTTACCCCTAATTGCTGTAATCAATCACAAAGCCACGTCATCGGTTGAAAAAACTGTTAAATGTGTTGGTCAACTCAAGCACCATATATGAAATGTTCATAAATTGTATGGTTTGTGTTGGCTGGCAGCCTATCTGAACTCTGAACTAGAAATCTCTGCCTGTCAAGTACAATGAAAAGGAACTGAATCCCTGCTGCCTAGCCTAAGGTGTCAACCAAATTTAGAAGCAAAACTGATCAGAAATAACTAGTGTGATGCCGATGATTGTTTTTCGCGGAATCCATATTCATACCATCCTCAAATACGTCTGCAAATGAAGACGTTCTTCGCTTGGTTTCCACGACCCAAAAAAACATAAAATAACTATGTTCTGCATCAAAGACCTGTATACTAATGGTAATTGTTAAAAGGATGTTCATATGTTATCTGTTGACTAGATTGTTAATTTTATTAGTTAAAGAACATATCTGAAGTAATGAAAACAAAATGTGTGATTGTGTTATCTGGTGTCTGAATTTTGTAACTTTTTGTGATCTGTCGCCAATTACTATTAAAGCGACCTGTAATATCTATCTGCATTGACAATGAAAATGAGAAGAATAACTAATCAGAAAGTAGGGTGACGCAGAAGAATGTTGTATCCAAATTATCATATGCCTTGTTGGCACTTTGCTTTACGTGATTAAAACTTCTAAGAAAGACTCTTGCCAATTCTGATTTAGAAAAGTATGCAGTAAGGAGTACGGGTCAAAGTCAAGCATATCGTTTTCTTTGCCTGAAAACATGGGAGGAGAGGCACATTAAAAACAAGATTATGATCTTTGAGAAAAATATGCAGTAAGGAGTATGGGAAACTTCATTGATTCGAAATGTATTGATACAAATGTGTGAAGCATGCTGTCGTATGCCAGAATTTACATCATGGTTTTTGTGACTGCTGCATAACCTTTCATAAGAAAGCTTCCTATGTTTCTCAGGACACGAGATAATTTTGACTGTCAGATTTAAAGGACGAAATGGCTTAGACCAACGTATCCACTCCTGTGATATTGATATTTTAATCACAAAGTACGGAGGTTGATCTGAATCATTAAGACCACAACTCAAACAATCAAGGTGACCCCCTTACTATTGGAGGAATAGGAAGCTTCCTAGGTCCAGGAACTAATCACAATGCAGCTGGGAGGCTCTGTACTTGTCAAATTTTCTTGGACATCAGAGAGCGCTGATGTCATTAAATGGTTGTACTTTGCTCATGGTGCCATGAGCAGCTTCTTTACAAAGCTGATAACCTTTGGCACATCAACCGTCCATGCAACTGAAATCGGTTTATACCCTGACCATGGGTTCTCTGAATTCCACCTGCACCATAGTAGGACAAACATGTGTGAAATTTGCTAAAACATATAAATCCTGTGGGGTAACTTTTGCCTTTGTTTGCTTACTCCAACAGTTATAAAGTAATTTGGTGAGATTTATGTCATCAATGTGTATGTAAGAATGTGGAAACTAACAAACAACAGATGGGTCAATCTTTTATGAGTTACTCAGAAAAGAGCATACTTTTTCAATCCCTGATCCATCAAAGTGTGGCCAGTGCAAATGCCCTGGGTCTCCACCCTCACCACACCCTTCTTGAATGTGAAGTACTCGGGATGAAGTACGGCAGTGAAGCTCACAGGATCATGAAGGAAAATTCCTGAACAGATTGCGATTTTCTGTCAAAAGTGTGTTTCTTCTCATATTTGACGGTAATTGGCAAAAGCATACAACAGTAGTATATATTTTCAAATACCATGGAAGCCATCAGACTTGACATGCCAATCCCTGTAGAACTTGCACATCTCAGATAACAACGGTGCATGGTTCCCTTTCGAGTTTCTTAGCTCCAAGAGATCCTCATCTAAAACAACGAATATCACGTGGTGAATATAGTTAACCCCGGAACTTGAACTCTACACAACAGACTATCAATGAACCAACCTGTCAAGCAGACTTGTGTTGTTATGTTAATGCCAACCACAACGATATCTGCTCCTGAAGTAAAAACTATGTCAGCTGCTTCTGGGTCTCCATGGATCTGCAGAGTAATGCACTCAAGGTTATACTTATGTTAAAGTATTAGCCTCCTCAAGTATAATGCAGTATCTTAACATACATTTGCTTCAGCAGCAGGGTTGACATTTCCAGCTGCAAAGAAAGCTCCACCCAGTACAACTATTTTCTTCACCTTGCTTGCAAAAGAAGGGTCTCTTTTGATGGCCTAAGCAAGAACAGAGACACTGAGTCATAACATATAGCACAGAATATACAGCACAATAAATAGGTTTAATCCTATGATCCTGAACATACCAATGCTACATTTGTCAGGGGTCCCAAAGCAAGCACAGAGACCTCTCCTGGAAACTCAGAGACCTTATTAACCAGGAAATCAGCAGCACTTTCCTCAACCTTCTTAGCAGAGGGTGCAGGAAGAAACAGATTCCCAATGCCATCTGACCCATGAACGAAATCAGCAATACGAGGCTTTCCTCCCTAATGAACACAAAGTATTGATCATTCAGTTCATCCAGACAAATGCAGTGCTATGTGGATTCAAACTGTATTATAGATAAAATTACTGAGCAAGTAACATAGTATTATTACAAGTTAAATATGATTCTCTTGCTACATCTATTAACTAACAATTATCAACAAGCAAACAATGTAAGTAATATTATAAAAGATACAGTGCGAAACACCATGCTGTACCATAAAAGAAAAGGTAGTGTACCATGTGTTTCCATCCAAGACATTGGAAAGACAACTTTGTCATATTATATTGGTATAAACTTTCATTTAGCGGAACTTTTGATGGATGGAGATCAAGTCAGAAATTTCAGTCATTGCAAATTGGTAATATGAAATGCAAACTAAGGAAAAGAGTAGCAAGTTTCTTGCAGTGTGTCATGAAAACAACACAAGATAATATCATGAGCTAACAACCTTTAGGGGCTCGTGGCTTCCCTCTGCTACTGGAACTTCAGGGTGTCCTGCTCTCTCACACTGCCCATGTAAGACTTAACATTATTAGCGAATCTAATAAAATAGAGAAATAAAGCTCAACCATCTCAAATGCTTACCAGCAATAGCGCATTACGTGTTGCGCCCTCTGTGTCGACGTTGCCGAATATGGTCGTGAGCCCAATGATTTCCAGACTAGGTGCTCCGAACGCCATTAGGATCGTCATGCTATCATCTAGAAATAGGATTGTGGAGACAACAGACAGTAAATTTGCAGTCTAGTCCTCACAACTTGAAATGCCTTGTAGGAAAAGGACTTACAATTAAGAATCCAGAAATTACAAATGGGTACGAAATGATAACCTTACATTGTACTATTACTAACCTTAACAGCCTTATATTAAACTGCGCAGGTATAGCCTTTTGGCTATTAATGTTATATTGTAGCATTTGCAAATAATTATGCTCTAGGCCTGTCTGTCATTTGATTGAATGTTTCCTCGTAGCAGATCAATAAGTTCAGATTACTTGGAGTTTTCAAAGACCTAAGAATATTTATTCACCCTTGAAACTTCGCAGTTGATTTGGATAGATTATTCAGACCTGAATAAGAGAAGCTTTCTTGGGAATGTTAAGCTCGTGCATAGTTCTTACGACGTAAAGGCGAGGCACGGCGATGCACCAGCGCCTGGACGCCTAGGCGCCCGCCTTGCCCGCCTAGGCGCCCATTCTGCAAGGCGACGGGGGAGCGCCTGGACGCCTAGGCGACGCCATGAGAACTATGAGCTCGTGTAATCATACTTAGGGCATATTATTATCAAATACGCATATCGATTGCGCAGTCAACAAGCTGTGCGCTGTGAAATCGCTTTTGTGAGCTCACTACCTCTCATATATGTATACTACTAGGTTAACTAGCACATGAGTCCCCATACCGAGTTGACAGTGTGTCACACTCATACGGCTCCTTATTTAAAAACATAATGTGTGCAACCATATGATTGGGCTAGTAGCACTGACACTTGTCGACCATTAGGCCCAGAACTGTTACAGTTCATTCCCTCGTAGCATCAGTAACTGTACTGTCAGATTGTGGCAATCGCGTGACCGGAAATTGATTGACGGGGAAAAGAAAAGGAAAACCACGACTGCAGACCTAATAGGACAACAGTGTTACTAATAAGCAAAAGCAAATTTAGTGAGCCACGATTGTAGCTTTACTACCCACTGTCGAGTGGTTGGTTACTCAGCAGAGAAGAGACGAAGATGACACACGGTGGTCGTGTTAGTCCGCGACGCCATCGTTTTCATCGACGCACGGAGAGGGTCCCCAAGGCCAGAAACCCACCGCCACATCATCACGTGCGAGTAAAGTAAATAATTTCTAGGACTCTTCTCTAAGAAAAATAATTTCTTGGACGACAAAACACTGGGCCTTGTTTAGGTATTAACTTTTTGCAATCTAGGTTGCTGTAGCACTTTCGTTTGTAGTATTGGGCGATTAGTATTCAATCATGAACTAATTAGGCTTAAAAGATTCATCTCGCAAATTACAGACAAACTGTGTAATTAGTTATATTTTTACCTACCTATGCGGGCGTCTATAAAGATTGACGTGATAGAGTGTAAAAATTTGGAATTTGGAACGTTACTAAACAAGGCCTAAGACGATGGCCAGAAATTGCCGGCATCCTTTCCTACGGCCTCCCGTTTGTTTCTCTCGCTCGCTCTCCCGTCGACTCTAACGTGGTTGGGAGTTGGAAACGGGATTATTATTTATTATATACAAGAAAAAATTGAAGATTTTCTGTCTCCTGGAGGAGCCAGGAGAGGAAACACAGTACTAGTAGGAGCTTTAAAGAAAACGAAACAATGGTACGCAACGGAGGAGAAAGTCAGGGGGGGACGCACCGATGCCGGGATCCGTGTCGATGATGAGCTTGTCGCGGCGGATCTGCTGGCCGTCCTGCCCCATCGCGAGCCCGGCCGGCGCCTCCGCTCAAGAACAGCGCACTGGGACTAGGACTGGAACGAACGAGAACTGTCGCGCAGCAGGAAGGCCGAATCTGAATCTTGGAAAGCCGCCGAGGAAGGGGAAGAAGAGGAGATGGCAGGTGGGGCTGGGACGCAACTTCTCTCTCTCCCCCCTCCTTCGGTCCTTCCTACTGCTTTCTTGTCTCGCGGATTCTGCCTTTTGGCTTTGCCTTTTCCAACTCGCCGGGGCTGCCTTTTGGCCTTCTCCTCTAGTGTGTCACAGAGGCTTTATAGATGGAGAAGGAGGAGGTGGAGACGGAGACGGAGACGGAGATGAGGTGGGATGAGACACGGAGGAGATGAGCCGAGTTCCAATAGATGACGGGAGATGTGGGTGATGTCGTCGGCCAGGACGTGATTATCGTGGGATTAGTTTATGTTATAGAGTGGATTAGTAGTATAATCAATTGGTTATGTATACAGCAGAGGGGCAGAGGGCAGAGAGAGAGACGAGAGAAGAGTTTGGGGGAAAGCAAATGGCGGCCATGGTGGTCGACTGGTGGGCGTGGACGGCTGGACGCGCCATTGTGGACGGGCGTAGCGGAGGTGGTGTGGGACAGCCGTCAGATCCAGATAACGGTGGATACGGCATGACACGTGGATGAGCCCACATGCCTGGCTATTTTGGTGCCGCGGCATCAAGGCTGTGTTTAGTTCCATTGAAAAATACACTATACAAAAAAAAAGATTTCTCGTCACATCAAACTTGTGATACATGTATGGAGTACTAAATGTAGATAAAATTAAAAACTAATTGTACAGTTTGGTTGTACTTTGCGAGACGAACGTTTTGAGCCTAATTAGTCAACGGTTGGACAATTATTACCAAATACAAACGAAATACTACAGTGTTGCTACAATGGATTTTGGCACTCCAAATTTGGGAACTAAACACAGCCCAATTTTCTTTCCAGTCCCTTTATTTACTCATCACTCAGCTTCAGTTTCAAGCTACTCGGCGGCCTTGTTTAGAACAGCTTATTAAATTCTCAAGGGAAAACAATTTTTTATCAGTTTTCCACAATAAATATTTATTTATTGAAAAAACTCATACGCGTTGGCTTCTCTAGCTCATAGGCATTGGCTTTCATGGTCGAATTGATTGAATCTCATTGGCTTTCATGGTCGAATTGATTGAATCTCAACGACGAAGACGGAGGAGAGCTCGTGGGTGACAGCTTTAGGACCAAATCAAAGAGGGCCTCAGGAAGAGGGGCTCGAGGGGCAACGCCCTTGGGACCTCGTCCACTGAAGCTGCTTGGTGCTACAGGGCTAAAGCATGTTGGCTAAGGCGATACCGAAGCTAGGGAAGGGGAGGAGAGAGGTCGCTACCACTAGAGGAGAGGGCGACGGTTGGAGGTAGAGATGGCAGCAGGGTAGATTTGGGTCAGGTGGAGTCTCCGTGTACCTGCACACCCGAAACCGCTCGAACACAGATTCAGGTGATCATCCACCCCCTGCCGCCAAACTCGGTGGTTCTTTAAACCCCAAAAGTCACCATTGTATGGCAACACATTAAAACAATAAGGAATAAAGTAGCACATGCATGATATATACCATATTCACATGTATAGATAAGAGTCAACAAACAACACAATTCCACAATTCAAAATGATCTATTTTGGGCTTTCACTGGGCATCCATGGGTGAAACCCAAAACCCAAAAATCAAACCTGATAAATTTCAGGCCCCTAAACCTGAAATTCATAGGAGGAAAATCATCCCCGCATACGCACAAGCTAGACACTTAAACCATGAGGTCCTAACCCGAAACCGTCCCACTGTCATCCCTAGTTGGGAAAGTGAGTAACAGTTGGAGGAGGGAGCTCGATGGTGGCTAGAGAGGTAAAAATACTAGAAGTAGCCCTTCCTTGGCTAAGAAAACCCACCTAGTTCATTTTTGGGGAAACTCATCTGAAACAAAAACAAGTAAGAAGCTAGACGTTCGGGGACGCTGGTACCTTAAAAAAGTAGAAGCTACAAAATAAGTAGTTCCAAATATGGTCGGCGTGACGTTTTGCCATGGCGGGGAACTTCGATCAGCAATTGTCATGTAAAAATATTTTGTTCCTTTGTAAGATATATAAAATCATAATAAACATTACTCTGTATGTTCCAAACAAAATGATATTCTAGTTTTACACTCAATCAAACCATATTATATTTGACTAATTTTATTCAAAATAACACAAAATATTTATATTACTGAATATAAGTGACGGCATAACTATTTAATTTCATAAATAAATCTATACCTAATATTATCTATATCTAATATTAAAGAGACAAAATTTCTCTTCACCAATTTTTTTTCGTCCGGGCCTCCTCTAACTAACTCCGTAATGTAAAACTTATCTCTCTCGTTTTGTATATGACTATACAAGATTTATTGAGAGAACAAAGATAACTAGGAATCCTATCATTATAATATAATCTTTAGTATCCCGAGTACGGATCATAATCCAAATAGAAATAGATCTCTATCCTCTCTCTATTATTAAAGAACTAAATTTTTTTACGCAAACAAAATCCTAGACCTTTCAGAGTCCGTACTACCACCTTCCATTTTTTTCTCTTTATTTTTTTTGGTCCCGAGCACCACTTTTTTGGTTCCAATTTTCTTTTTTTCCCTCTTGCATATGAACCTAATTCAAATACAAATAAATCTATATCCTATCTATAACTAATATTAAAAAGGCAAAATTTCTCTCCACCCATTTTTAAAATATATATATATATAATAGAAATTTAATAAAGAGGAAAGAAGAGTATAATTTCTTTGTTACGTTCCTTTTCTGTTCTTTTTAGAAAAAAACAATGTAACTGAGCCTCTGGTCAAGAACATATTACAGGCCTCATGTGGAGTCAATCTCTTATTCTCTACTCATGTGGAGTTAATACTTCATTGCAACTCCATTTAATATATTGTTTGTGATTTGCACCTCCATTTAATATAGGCCTTGATATGTAACTGCAATAAAGGTTGGCTAGACAAAGATAGTTAATAGCTTTATGTTACCACACAATAGTACGTCCCCTTACGACATGTTTGCCATTAATACAAGTACTGCTAGACAATAAATTATACGTCCTAGTGCAATGCACATACATGCTTTGCTATTACTAATAATCTTCTCTATCAATTTAGTCCAAAGCTGGAGTTTCCTTCTCTTTTTTTTCTGATGGAGGTAGTATCTACTATGAATCCAATAACGTTAGCTTTGTATTAAAAAAATCACATGCTGATCAGCAACTGTTGGTCGAGATGCCTCGTGCTAAAAAGAAACAAAAGTGGCCTTGTAATCTCAAATGGAGGGTGTTTGCGCGATGCGTATAAAGACGAAGAAGCGGGTGGTATAATTGTGAAATAGCTTAAAGAACTTGGTCGATTTGCCAACCAGAACCAAGTTGGTCAAAAGTCGATTAGCTAGGTAAACACCGGTGTTAGACCACCAGCCTGATTAAGGCCCACAGTGTTATTTAATAGCACTAGTGCCTTCGGCGATTTTTCAATCGCTCGACGCACGCAGATGTGGAATTCAATTTTGGGACTAATTAACTAGACATAACATCCCGCTGAGGTGTCATTGTGAGAAACTAGCAACGGTATTGCCCAGACGTCCCATCGGGGTATCTGAACGTCCGCGCCTGCAGTCCACTTTTCGCGCCATTCACTACACCACAGTCCACAGCCCAAAATTAACGTCACTTGGGGTCGTTAAACATGTCGATTTAACGTCGGAAGGTTGGACGTTAAAGATTTCTAACGGACTACCCGTCGTTATATCTCGTTTTGGCGATACACTATCTGTCGTTAATTTTATTTCGCTTCAACGTTGGGCGGTCGGTCGTTATATCCTACTTTTAACGACCCACCAAGCGTCGCCACAAATTGGCTGCCCTCGCACGCGCGGCAATTTGGCCCACTTGCCGCCCAACTTTTATGTGGCCCACCTATCAGAAAAAATTGGAAGCCCGCCATTCCAGCCCGCCAACACCGCAGCCCATCCCTACTAGGCGCTCAGCCGCTCACCCCCAATTCCCCAAACCCCATCGCGCACAGATCGACACAGCGCCCACACTCCACCTCGTGCGCCCGCTTCTGCGAAAAACAAAACGCGCCGCCGCTGGCTCGAGCCACGCCTCCTGCTCACTGGCCGCCGCCCTCGGCCAGCCACCGGCAGCCCTAACCGGTCACCCTCAGCTCAGCGGCCCTCACCGGTGAAGGGTCGAGATGGCGGACTAGAGGGGGGTGAATAGTCCTTTCTAAAACTTAAACGCGTTGGCTAACCGAAACAAATGCGGAATTAAACTTATCGGTCTAGCCAAGACTACACCCCTCTATCTAAGTTCTCTAGCACCTTGCAAAGATCCTAATTAAGCAACTAAGGTGCTAAGCTTACTAAGAGCTCACCTAATCAATTCTAGAGCAAGGTCACACAAACCTATGCACTAGTACTTTACCAACCAAGGGAGCTCCTACACAACTAGTGAAGCAAAAACACAAAGCTCCTAAGCTCACTAGCAATGCTCAATAACAAGGCAACTAATGCCAAATTAGAGAGCGCAAAACACTAAGCTACACAAACTAAGCAATGTGACTAACAAGGTTACACAAACCAAATTAGTCACGCAAAGGGGAAGCTTCTAGCTACACAAGCAAGAAGACGACTAGCAAGCTACACAAGCAAACTAGTTACGAGAGCAACTACACAAGCACGATATAAATATGAAAGTAAATACAAGCTTGTGTTGCACGAAGGCAAACCACCGAGAAGAGTAGATGATGTTGACACGGTGATTTTCTCCCGAGGTTCACTTGGTTGCCACCAAGCTACGTCCCCGTTGTGTCGACCAACACTTCGTGGTTCGGCGGCTAATCGGTCACACACCGAGCCTCTCAAAAGGCACCGCAAGAACCCACCATAAAGTGTGGTAGCTCAATGACACGCTCAACTAGAGTTGCTCTTCGCGATCCCCGCGGGGTGAGCACAATCCCCCTGAAAGCCCAAGTTTGGTTTTGGTAATTAATGACACCAAGTTGCTAATGCCATGTGTTAAGTATGTTGAGTTAGGCATAAGCAACACATGTGATGAAGGTGTACGTGGCAAGGAGTGGTGGCCACAAGATCACAAAGAGATGGTGCATGGACATGAAATGATGATCATGGTGGAGATGCACATGAAATAATGGATATGATGATCAAGTGAAAGAGAAGGATCTAAGAGCGCAAGGCAAAGGTATAACCATAGGGTTTTCCTTTTGCCGGTCTAAGATGAGTAGAGAAGTGATTGACCGGGTTGAGGATACATAGCCGACTATCAAGAGGGGCAATCACGGTTAGCTCGGGAATCAAGTGCCACTAGATCAATGTCTTGAGCATATGCATTTAGGATCTAGTAAAGAGCTAACATAACGCCTTGGAAAATGTTTGTGAAATGCTAACACACATGCACATGGTGGTGTACACTTGGTGGTGTTAGCACATTTGCGAAGGCGGTGGAGTTTAAGCGGTAGAGAGGGGTTTGGGTTCCTCTCTCCCTCCCGCCGAGCTTGCGAGGCGGGATTCGGCGCTTTTTGGAGAAGTGAAATGCCTATTTTCTATTGCGCCGAAAGTCGGAAAAGAAACGGAGGCGAACGGAGGTCACTGCGTGCACCGGACGCTGCACCGGACGCGGGTCTGGCTTGACCAGCGCGTCCGGTCAGTTCATCGCGGTGCGGGCGCTAGGGCTTGTGACCGGACGCGGGTCTGGCCTGACCAGCGCGTCCGGTCAGTTCTACTGGGCGTAAAAGTAAAGCACGCGACCGGCGCGTCCGGTGCCTCACGGGACCGGAGCGTCCGGTCAAGTGTCCAGAGAAGCCGAGCGCAGCGAAGCGCGATCGGACGCGGCTGGCGCGTCCGGTCATGTGCGACCGGACGCGTCCGGTCGCGTCAGGTGCTTACTGGAACGCGACCGGACGCTGGCACTGTCGCGTCCGGTCGATCGAAGGAGCGCGTCCGGTCAGCACAACGGCTAGTTCTGACTCGCACGATTTTCGTCTGTCGTGTAGTGACCGGACGCGTCCGGTCAGTGCGATTTGAGCTGAGTCGTCCGGTAACGGCTAGCTGCGTACCCCTTCGTTATAAATAGAGGATGTCCGGGGTTTGAAGGTAACTCTTGCACATTTTGAGATATAGAGACATCCTTTGAGCTAGAGAACAACCCCTCCACTCATCTCTTTGATTAGTTGCACATCTTGAGTGAGATTGAGTGAGATTCAAGTGCATTGCTTGAGAGTTGCATTCTAGAGGCACTTGATCTTCGAGTTGCTGCGGATTTCTCGTTACTCTTCCGTGTTTCCCGACACGGTAGACGGCTTGGAGCAGCGGAGGTGATTGAGCTCGCAATTGGAGATTGTTGGAGCCTTCACCAAGTGTTGTAAGGGGTTCTTGATCCTTCCCCGCAGGAGTTCGCGAATTGGATACTCTAGTGAAGCTCGTGGCTTGGAGGATCCCCATCTTGTGTGCGGTTGTGCGGCGCCCGCTGAGGGCTCGACTCTTGATAGTCGATTAGCTCGCGAACCGACAAGTGGGTGTATCGCCACAACGGGGAGTAGCTTGCCGGGAAGCAAGTGAACCTCGGGATAAATTCTTGTGTCATTCCCTTCCTGAGGATTTCTCTTGTGTGATTGATTGATTGGTACTTCTCATCTCTACACGGCGGTATAATCACTTGAAGCTCTTCTCTCGTATTACTTCTTATATCTAGCTTGTAGTTGTTGTTGTGTTTAGTGGATAGCCTTGTATTAGACTTGTGTAGGTGGCTTGCTTAATTAGTTAGAGCTAGTGCATTTTGCTCCGCCACCTTTTGTACTAACTTGTGGTTAAGTAATTCTTGTAGAAGTTTTAATTAGGCTATTCACCCCCCCTCTAGCCTATTTGGACCTTACAAGTGGTATCGGAGCCGAGGCACCGTTTATTTGAGGCTTAACAACCTACGGTGAAATAGAAATGGCTCAATTAAGTTTGCACATCAACAATACCAAGAAGGCACCTCACTTTGATGGCACAAATTATGCATATTGGAAGGTTAAGATGACCGCACACCTCAAGTCAATCAATAGAGAAGTGTGGAAGGTCACCGAAACAAAATTTGAGGTTGCTAATCCGGAAGCACCTACATCGGTGGAAGAAAAGAAGCTCCAATGCAATGACATTGCCATTAGTGCTCTTCATGAGGCACTAGATGACAAGACCTTTGAGCAAGTGAAGAACATTGAGATCGCTCATGATGCTTGGGCCAAGCTAGAAGAAACATTTGAGGGCACCGAAGGCACAAAGACCGCTAAAGCATATATCTTGCAAGAAAAATTTTCAAGCTTCAAGATGCAAGATGATGAGAGTGTACCGGAGATGTTTCATAGATTGCAAGTCATTGTCAATGAGCTCAAGGCACTTGGTGAGGAGGTCAAGGACAACCAATTCTCTATGAAGTTCTTGAGAAGCTTGCCCAAGAGATTTGATACATTGATCACCGTGCTAGTGAGGACTACATTGAAGGATTCAACTCCTCAACAAATATTTCAAGAAGTGATGACCGATGATTCATATAGAGAAGATGATGAGAAGGATGAGTTGGTCAAGAAGAAGAAGAAGGAGAATGAGAAGAAAGATGATGAAAAGAAGAAGAGTGTGGCATTCAAAGCCACCACATCCAAGGGCAAATCCAAGATTGAATCATCAAGTGAAGAAGACTCAAGCTCTTGTAATAGTGATGACATTGATGAGAAGATGGCTCTCTTTGTCAAGCAATTTGGCAAATTCATGAAGAAGAAGGGCTATCGTGCAAGGAGGAGGAAGAACTCATCTAAGAAGAATGAGCATACCATGAGATGCTTTAGATGCCATAGCAAAGATCATCTCATTGCAAAGTGTCCTTATGATAGTGATGATGAAGATGCTATCAAGAAGGAGAGGAAGAAGCAAAAGAAGAAGCAAGAAAAGAAGGAGAGCTCTCATAAAAAGAAGAATGATTCTCATGTTGCTACATGGGATAGTGATGATTCCTCAAGTGATGATGAGGATGACTACAAGAGCAAGAAGAAGGGACATGCTAGCATTGCCATCCAAAAGAAGGTCTCCCTCTTCGACACTCCATCGTGCTTCATGGCTAAGGCCTCTAAGGTATCATCCGATGATGAGAGTGATCATGATAATGCTAGTGATAGTGATAGTGATGAAGAAGAATTCACTAAAGATGAACTAATCACTATGCTAGAAGATTGCACTCAACATTATAAAGAATCTAGAAAGGAGTGCAAGGGCTTGCTTAAGGAAAAGAAAAATCTTATGCAAGAACTTGATGACCTTAGGGCATCTTATGAGAGTCTAAAGGTAGACCATAAGAAGCTTCAAAAGTCTCACACTAAGCTTGAAGAAGCTCATTCCTCTCTAGTTGAAAAATGTGAAAACATGCCAACTAATGTTGAGAAAGCTAAAACTTGCAACATAGGCATATCATGTGATATAATTGATGAACCCTTTCATAAGCCTATTGTTGTTGCTCCTACTAACCCCTCATGTAGCGCATCTACATCATCCTCATCTAGTAGTGATGGTTTCACTTGTGACTCCACACTTATAGTTGAGAATGAAAATCTCAAGAAGGAGGTAAAAGAGCTCAATCACACCTTAGCTAAGGCTTATGGTGGTGAGGACCGCTTGCTTATGTGCTTGGGTAGCCAAAGAGCTTCTCTCTACAAAGAGGGATTGGGCTATAACCCCAAGAAAGGCAAGGCCGTTTTTGCTCCTCACAAGACTAGTTTTGTGAAGAACAAAGGTAGTTATTGCAAAGTGTGCAAGCAAGTTGGTCACATAGAGCAACATTGCATGAACAAGAAATCCAATGCTAATGTATCCTCAATTAAGTTTGATTCTTTCTATATACTTACCAAGGGTACAAATGGTGTTCATGCTAAGTTCATTGGTGCACCATGGATGGGCTCAAAGAAGAAAGCCATTTGGGTACCAAAGAGCTTGGTCACTAACCTTGGAGGACCCAAACAAGTTTGGGTACCTAAAAAGAATTGATCTTGTCTTGTAGGTCAATTACAAAGCCGGAGGAAGGCATTGGGTGCTTGATAGTGGGTGCACTCAACATATGACCGGGGATTCATGTATGTTCAAATCAATTGATACAAGTCAAAATGGTGGTTTTGATGCTATCACTTTCGGCAACAACAAGAAAGGCAAAGTCAAGGGGCTTGGTAAAATTGCTATTTCAAATGACATGAGCATATCTAATGTGTTGCTAGTTGAGAGCTTGGATTTCAATCTTTTATCGGTGGCACAACTTTGTGATCTTGGCTTCAAGTGCATATTTGGTAGTGATGATGTTGAAGTCATTAGTGTTGATGGATCAAATTTGATATTCAAAGGATTTAGACATGGTAGCTTATACTTGGTTGACTTCAAGGATAATGAGACACAATTGACATCATGCTTACTTAGTAAATCTAGTATGGGTTGGTTATGGCATAGAAGGCTTGGTCATGTTGGAATGAGACAATTGAATAAACTTTTGAGGCATGACTTAGTTAGAGGCTTGAAGGATGTCACTTTTGAAAAGGATAAACCATGTAGTGCTTGTCAAGCCGGCAAACAAGTTAGAAATACACATCCTAGTAAGAGTGAAATGAGCACATCAAAGGCATTTGAGCTATTGCACATGGACTTGTTTGGGCCAACAACATACACTTGCATTGGTGGCAACAAGTACGGTTTTGTGATAGTGGATGACTACACTAGATACACTTGGGTGTTCTTTCTCTATGACAAGAGTGATGTTTATGATCTATTCAAGTCTTTTGTCAAGAGAGTGCAAAATGAGTTTGAGACTACCATCAAGAAGATTAGAAGTGACAATGGTAGTGAGTTCAAGAACACAAGAATTGAAGATTTATGTGATGATCTTGGTATTGGACATCAATTCTCACCCACCTACACTCCTCAATCCAATGGTGTAGTTGAAAGAAAGAATAGAACCTTGATTGACATGGCTAGATCAATGCTTAGTGAATACAATGTGAGTCATTCATTTTGGAGTGAAGCCATCAACACGGCTTGCTATTGTAGCAACCGTCTTTATTGCCATGGAAAGCTTGGGAAGACACCATATGAGCTATTGAATGGAAGAAAGCCCAACATTGCATACTTTAGAGTGTTTGGTTGCAAATGCTATATTCTCAAGAAAGGCACTAGATTGAGCAAGTTTGAAAAGAAATGTGATGAAGGGTTCTTACTTGGTTATTCTACCACAAGCAAAGCATATAGAGTTTGGAATCTCACAAATGGCACCTTGGAAGAAGTTCATGATGTTGAGTTTGATGAAACCCAAGGATCTCAAAATGAAGCTCAAAACCTTGATGATGTGAGAGGAGATCAATTGTCAAATGCAATGAAGAACATGGACATTGGTGACATAAGGCCGAGGCAAGTTGATGATTATGATGATATTCATGTGATCAACCAAAGTGTGCAAATTGATACAAATCAAGCAAGCTCTAGTGGTACTCATGATGAAGCTCAAGATCAAGGTCAAACAAGTGGAAGCAATCAACTCCCAATACTCCAACCTACTAGCATTGCAAGAGATCATCCGTTGGATCAAATCATTGGTGGAATTCAAAGTGGTGTTCAAACTAGATCAAGATTAGCATCCTTTTGTGAGCACTACTCATTTGTGTCACTTGAAGAACCTAAGAAAATAGAAGATGCATTGAAAGATTCCGATTGGGTAAATGCCATGCATGAAGAGCTAAACAACTTCACTAGAAATCAAGTTTGGGAACTTGTTGAGAGACCAAAGAACTACAATGTGATTGGTACTAAGTGGGTCTTTAGAAACAAGCAAGATCAAGATGGCATGGTTGTGAGGAACAAAGCAAGATTAGTAGCACAAGGTTACACACAAGTTGAAGGTCTTGATTTTGGAGAAACATATGCACCGGTTGCAAGATTGGAGGCAATTAGAATCTTATTAGCATATGCTTGTGCACACAACATCAAGCTCTATCAAATGGATGTCAAAAGTGCATTTCTCAATGGTTACATCAGTGAAGAAGTTTATGTTGAGCAACCTCCCGGTTTTGAAGATGACAAGAAGCCCAACCATGTTTACAAGCTCAAGAAGGCATTGTATGGTTTGAAACAAGCACCTAGAGCATGGTATGAGAGATTGAGGGACTTTCTTCTCTCTAAAGGGTTCAAGATGGGAAAGGTTGACACCACTCTCTTCACCAAGAAGCTTGGAAATGACTTGTTTGTGTTGCAAATCTATGTTGATGATATCATTTTTGGATCAACAAATCAAGACTTTTGTGAAGAGTTTGGAAATATGATGGCTAATGAGTTTGAGATGTCTATGATTGGAGAGCTTAGCTACTTTCTTGGACTTCAAATCAAGCAAATGAAGAATGGCACTTTTGTAAGTCAAGGCAAGTACATCAAGGACATGATCAAGAAGTTTGGATTGCAAGATGCTAAGCAAATAAGTACACCAATGGGCACAAATGATCAATTGGGTATTGATGCTAGTGGTAACATGGTAGATCAAAAGCAATACCGGTCTATGATTGGAAGTTTGCTCTATGTCACCGCTTCTAGACCGGATGTGATGTTTAGTGTATGCAAGTGTGCAAGATATCAAGCTTCACCTAGAGAGAGTCACTTGAAAGCAACCAAGAGGATATTGAGATATCTTAAGGGCACTCATGATGTTGGTTTATGGTTTCCAAAGGGGTCAAACTTTGAGTTGATTGGATATTCGGACTCCGACTATGGTGGATGCAAGATTGATAGAATGAGCACAAGTGGCACTTGTCAATTGCTTGGAAGGTCTCTTGTTTCATGGTCATCAAAGAAACAAAATAGTGTTGCACTATCTACCGCCGAGGCCGAATACATTAGTGCCGGTAGTTGTTGTGCACAATTACTTTGGATGAAGGCCACCTTGAATGACTTTGGAATAAAGTTCAAGAATGTGCCATTGTTTTGTGACAATGAAAGTGCTATCAAGATGACACAAAATCCGGTTCAACATTCAAGAACCAAGCACATTGATATTAGGCATCATTTCATAAGAGACCATCAACTAAAGGGTGATATTAGCATTGAGAGCATTGGCACCGAAGATCAACTAGCCGATATCTTTACAAAGCCACTTGATGAGAAGAGATTTTACAAGTTGAAGAATGAATTGAACATACTTGACTTCTCCAACTTGAAATGAGTGCACCCCCACATTCTTATATGACATGCCTCTCCTCCAACATAGCAAGGTAAAGTTGTTTGGCATATCATCCATACTTTGCTAAGGACATGTTTAGAACATATAGACATATTTGCATGACAAATAGGCTCATTCATGAAAATCAAATGAGTTTAATGTATATATGGTACCACTATTGCTTCTATGTTTGATTGATCTAGTGGTAGCATTTGACATGTTTGTGGGCTTGCAAACCTAGTGTTGAATCTAGAAAATGAGCTCATGATGTGTAATTCAACATGGTCAAGATAACCCTTATACTTTATGAGGTGTGAAGAAGCTTGTCCTTGGATCAAACCGAATTACATATTCTAGGCAAGTAATCTAGATTGAACCATAATTTGGTCTCCCTCATATTGATTGACTTGACTCTCTCTAAAATTGGCACCTTTTTGGTGATTGTTGACAAAGGGGGAGAGAAAAGTCACAAAGATAGAAAAGTCACAAAGAGATAAAAAGTTAAGTTGCAAAGGGGGAGAAAGATATAGTAAGGGGAGAGAAATTAAAATTGAGCACACAAGTAGGGGGAGCAAGCTCATGAATTGTTTGTTGCATTTGTATGTGCATTAACATGATGAATTATTGCATTGCAAAGCTTGAATTCATATTCATGGTTGAATGGTGATTGCTAGAAATAGAACTTGAATGATGATTTGTTAAGAGTAGCTTTATAAGTGGTATCTAGACACCTTTGCTTATAATGTTGATCTCACGGGGTACTTTAGTGTTTGTGATCTTTACAAGTGATGAATTACAAGTGGTGTCTAGCTACATCGATGCTAAGGATGGTATATAAAGGCAACTCCGATTGGTATCACGCTTCAAAGGTCCATTCTATATACCTTAGCATCAATTTGATAGTAGTAACTCTCCCAAAATTCAAATCCATACATATGTGCACAATTGAACCAAACTCATGGAAGCACATATGTAGGGGGAGCTAATACTATCGAAATTGAAAATTGATTTTATTTCATATCTTTGTGATGGTTGTCATCAATTACCAAAAAGGGGGAGATTGAAAGCCCAAGTTTGGTTTTGGTAATTAATGACACCAAGTTGCTAATGCCATGTGTTAAGTATGTTGAGTTAGGCATAAGCAACACATGTGATGAAGGTGTACGTGGCAAGGAGTGGTGGCCACAAGATCACAAAGAGATGGTGCATGGACATGAAATGATGATCATGGTGGAGATGCACATGAAATAATGGATATGATGATCAAGTGAAAGAGAAGGATCTAAGAGCGCAAGGCAAAGGTATAACCATAGGGTTTTCCTTTTGCCGGTCTAAGATGAGTAGAGAAGTGATTGACCGGGTTGAGGATACATAGCCGACTATCAAGAGGGGCAATCACGGTTAGCTCGGGAATCAAGTGCCACTAGATCAATGTCTTGAGCATATGCATTTAGGATCTAGTAAAGAGCTAACATAACGCCTTGGAAAATGTTTGTGAAATGCTAACACACATGCACATGGTGGTGTACACTTGGTGGTGTTAGCACATTTGCGAAGGCGGTGGAGTTTAAGCGGTAGAGAGGGGTTTGGGTTCCTCTCTCCCTCCCGCCGAGCTTGCGAGGCGGGATTCGGCGCTTTTTGGAGAAGTGAAATGCCTATTTTCTATTGCGCCGAAAGTCGGAAAAGAAACGGAGGCGAACGGAGGTCACTGCGTGCACCGGACGCTGCACCGGACGCGGGTCTGGCTTGACCAGCGCGTCCGGTCAGTTCATCGCGGTGCGGGCGCTAGGGCTTGTGACCGGACGCGGGTCTGGCCTGACCAGCGCGTCCGGTCAGTTCTACTGGGCGTAAAAGTAAAGCACGCGACCGGCGCGTCCGGTGCCTCACGGGACCGGAGCGTCCGGTCAAGTGTCCAGAGAAGCCGAGCGCAGCGAAGCGCGATCGGACGCGGCTGGCGCGTCCGGTCATGTGCGACCGGACGCGTCCGGTCGCGTCAGGTGCTTACTGGAACGCGACCGGACGCTGGCACTGTCGCGTCCGGTCGATCGAAGGAGCGCGTCCGGTCAGCACAACGGCTAGTTCTGACTCGCACGATTTTCGTCTGTCGTGTAGTGACCGGACGCGTCCGGTCAGTGCGATTTGAGCTGAGTCGTCCGGTAACGGCTAGCTGCGTACCCCTTCGTTATAAATAGAGGATGTCCGGGGTTTGAAGGTAACTCTTGCACATTTTGAGATATAGAGACATCCTTTGAGCTAGAGAACAACCCCTCCACTCATCTCTTTGATTAGTTGCACATCTTGAGTGAGATTGAGTGAGATTCAAGTGCATTGCTTGAGAGTTGCATTCTAGAGGCACTTGATCTTCGAGTTGCTGCGGATTTCTCGTTACTCTTCCGTGTTTCCCGACACGGTAGACGGCTTGGAGCAGCGGAGGTGATTGAGCTCGCAATTGGAGATTGTTGGAGCCTTCACCAAGTGTTGTAAGGGGTTCTTGATCCTTCCCCGCAGGAGTTCGCGAATTGGATACTCTAGTGAAGCTCGTGGCTTGGAGGATCCCCATCTTGTGTGCGGTTGTGCGGCGCCCGCTGAGGGCTCGACTCTTGATAGTCGATTAGCTCGCGAACCGACAAGTGGGTGTATCGCCACAACGGGGAGTAGCTTGCCGGGAAGCAAGTGAACCTCGGGATAAATTCTTGTGTCATTCCCTTTCTGAGGATTTCTCTTGTGTGATTGATTGATTGGTACTTCTCATCTCTACACGGCGGTATAATCACTTGAAGCTCTTCTCTCGTATTACTTCTTATATCTAGCTTGTAGTTGTTGTTGTGTTTAGTGGATAGCCTTGTATTAGACTTGTGTAGGTGGCTTGCTTAATTAGTTAGAGCTAGTGCATTTTGCTCCGCCACCTTTTGTACTAACTTGTGGTTAAGTAATTCTTGTAGAAGTTTTAATTAGGCTATTCACCCCCCCTCTAGCCTATTTGGACCTTACACCCCCTCACAAAGCTTCTCCGGAGCCTCGCACAATCTTCTTGCGAGCTTCGACGGAGCCACAAGCCACCAAGCCGTCTAGGAGGTGGCAACCTCTAAGAGCAACAAGCACCACCGGCTTGCAACACGATCACCTAGTGCCACACGATGCAATCTCTCAAAGCAACGCACTAGAATCGCTCTCTCACTCGATCCGATGAACACTAACAAGCATGAGTGAGTTAGAGGGCTCCCAAGCACTACCACACAAGTCACAAAGACTAGTGTGCTCAGCTATCGGCCAAGACCGGCCAATGGGCTATTTATAACCCCACGGTCAAATAGAGCCGTTACCCCTTCACTGGGCAAAAATCGGGACGACCGGACGCGCCGGTCGAACTGACCGGACGCGCCGGTCACACAACGGCTCTTTCGCGAAACACTGACCGGACGCGCCGGTCGCAACGACCGGACGCACCGATCGCGCAACGACTAGTTTCGCGAAGCACTGACCGGACGCGCCGGTCGCAACGACCGGACGCGCCGGGATCGACCGGACGCGCCGGTCCCGTAACTGACCGGACGCGCCGATCAAGTCTGAGTCGTGCACAACGAAACAATGACCGGACGCGCTGTTAGAACTGATCGACCGGACGCGCCGGGATCGACCGGACGCGCCGGTCCCGTAACTGTTAAGCTTTTTCAAGCTAGCACTTCACACAAGTGTAAATTGCTAACTTGTTTTTGGATTTAATGTTACTTATCCAACTTTTAAGCTCTATGTCAAGATTTGGATAAGCACCATAAAATCCGACTTGGTAGTGATAACTCCCCCTACATATGTGCTCAAAATGGTTTGGTTTCAAGCTTGCACATATGCATAAATATGAAATTTGTGGGAGGGTTAGCACTACTAAGTGATGCTAAGGTGTATAGAATAAACCTTTGTAGCTCGATACCAATTAGTAGCTTGATACCATTTGAAAATCACAAATTTGCCATCATCCTTAGCATCATGAGTAGCTAGACATCAAAAACACTAGAAACCCCATGAGATCAACATTATAAGCATGGTTCTAGTTTTTGCATGATAATCACAAGTCTAGCTAACATCCTATGCATGCTAGTTATCAAATCATCATTCAAGTTCTATAACTAGCATACACCATACAAGCATGCATATTGAATTTAAGAACTTATGCAATGCAAGCAAGCACATGAATTGTGCACATATCAAATGCAATCATTCAATGTTCATGAGCTTGCTCCCCCTACTTGTGTGCTTTCTTTGTTCAAGAATTTTGATCCCCTTACATTCTTCAATGTTGCTCCCTCTTTGTCCATATCCATGTCCAATATCATCTCTCTCCAAAGCAATCTTTTCCCCAAAGGAAATCTTGCATATCTTTGTCGAATCTCTCTCCCTTTGTCATCAATTTCCATAAAAGGTGTGCTTCTCATTGATGTAAAGGCTAGCATTGGGGTAGATGGTTGAGACTTGAATCTTGCATTTTTTATGGATATTACCACATATGTTGGAATGATAAACTTTATGGTTGCTCTTGAGATTCCACATAGGATCTTTGACCTTGATACCAATCGGTGGGGCTCCTCCCCCTATGTCATAGCATGTGTCATTCACTTGAGATACTACTTGAAGATGAGGGTAGCATTTCTTGATTTGATCACTTAAAGTTGAGGATCACTTGTGAAACCATCGTCTTGCATGAATGATACCATGTGAAGATACCATGAGTAGGAATGTGATACCATTTGAAAGAATTTTCTAGTATGGATCCACTTTGAAGGATTTGACAAAAATATTCACTTCTTGAACATTTGCTATCTTCATGAGTACCACTTGTAAGATATCATTTGTAGATCATTATCTAGACACCACTTGTGAATACCACTTGGAAGATCAATTTGAGTCTAGATACTACTTGAAACAAACTAGATATCCATTTTCATTGTTGTCTTGTGCTTGTACTCTTATCATTGTCATGAGCTTCTTGTATGACTTGAACTATATTGATTTGCCTAAGATTCCAAGTCCGGTTTGATCCAATGACAAGCTTCTTCACACCTTATGCAAAGGGTTATCTTGCCAATGTTGTACTTGTCACTTGTTAGCAATCCAAACTTAGATCAAGTACTTGGGTTTACTAGCTCATGAACAAACTCATATCCATACCACTAGATCAATTAATCAATCAAGCAATAATGATAGGCTATGAATTTAAAATTTTCATTTGTCATGCATGATCCTAATAAACATGTACTATATGCACTAACCACATACTAGTAAGGAATGAGAATGATCATGCACATTACAATGATACCTTTGCTATGTTGGAGTAGAGGATAGTCATATAGATTCCAATTCATTACTCCAATAGCAATGTGAAGTCCAATTTATTGCTTGGTGAAGACCAATCATCATAGATAAATCCATTCTTCACCCATATGAAATGAAAACCACTAATGATCAAGTGCACTTTCTTGTTGTGGTTGGCTTGCTTCAATATATCATCTTTGCTTGTATGAGAGAATCACTTAGAATATCAATTGAATTGCAATGACTAACTCTCTTTTGGGTGTTGCTTGCTCTTTAGATCAATCCTTTTGATTGCTTCAACTAAGCATCACAAGTTCCTCGGATCACCACTTCCATGTTAGCCTTCCAAGTTCCAAACTTGGTTTTACCTACAAACGGCGGCAAGCCCCTCACTAGGGAGAAGTGATCTCTCTCCAAAGAACCACTCTTGATACTCACTTGAAATGACATTGTTTGATTGATCCAAGTGATGAACTTAATTTGATGAGTAACTTTGAATCCTTCTTTAAGTCTTTTTCTTTCTACTTGTTTAAGTATTTTTCTTTTTACCAAATGATCTCCAATTATCACTAGAACTTAAACTTCACCTTCATCTTGAGTTTGATCTTGATCTTCCAATTTGAGTACTGAATATGTACACCAAGTACATTCCACAATCAAATGTTCTTGTACTCATTGCTTTTCATGCTTCTAGATCAAACCAAAAACAAACTTAGGTACCTCAACCACTTATAAACATGTTTCCAACTTGAGGACCTTTCAATCAAAGTGACTCTAGATTAATCCAATGATTGTCACTTTTCTGGCAGATTCTGTACCCTTCAAAGAATAATTCATATCTCCCAATGTACGAATCCAAATGCCATGAAATTTGGTGGAGATGTACTTTACTAAGTCATCTAGCATCTGTAAAAAATTGAGCTTCATTTGACTTCTAGATTGCTACTAGATTTCAAATCTTCCACCACTGCTACATGCTGAAAACTGCTGCACTATAGCTGACAAGATGCACTCCAAAACCGAAGCATCTCTTATCCAATTCTCATGAAATTTCTACAGCATCTTCTTTCATAAGTGTAGAGCATGTATACCAAATTTCAAGCCAATCCAATATGATTTGGTCACTCAAACTCAGACTTGATCTCAGCTAGCTCAGATTTTCAACTTTGGACAGATTTCAAAACATTGAGCAATACTTTATCAAATATGAATCAATCTTGAGATTAACTTGTTTGAACACTCTCACAAGACATATATTCATTCAATCCACTTACTAAATGTCATCTCATGAATTTATCCAACACAAACCAATCCAAACTTGATTACTAGGCATTTAATCCATTCAATCATCTTATAGCAAGCAACATTGCATATATATCCAATTCAATCAACTCATATGCACCCAAATGAAATGATCAACTAGAGATATACCTTGTTATCACATGATCATCCTCTTAGCAAGCTCCAACTCAAATATTTGCAAGCCACCAAATATACTCAATAAATCACCACAATCCTTAACATTGCACTTGTATGTTGTAGCACTTGGACTTCACTTATTTTGACTTGGCATTGGGATTGGATATGCATTGAGCTTCATAACTTGACTCAATATATGATGAACAAAATGAAACAAATTGAATCAAGCCTCCAATGCCGATGGTACCTATAAACAATCATCCACTCTTTGATGGTACCCAAACAAGTTTGGATCCTCTCAAGTTAGGTGCAACATACTTAGGCATTGCCTTAGGATGAATAGCGGGATGTTTTGCAATTGCAATCATAGAGGTACCATTGCCATCCTTTCTAAGCACATTAGTATCAACAATTGAAATGAGCTTAGAATTTTTACCTAGGGGACATGAATGAGCCATGTGTCCCCTTTCCCGGCATAAGTAGCACATTCTCTTAGATTGAGCCTTTTCTTCCTTGCTCATATGTTGCTTCTCATTGCCTTGCCTCTCACGAGTTACTTGAATCTTCTTTTCAAGCTTAGTAGGACACCCCGAGGCAAAGTGTCCTATATCTCCACACTTGAAGCACTTGATGTGAGCACAATCTCTTTTCTTGTCTTGATTCTTGCTCACTATCTTGGCATCTTGAATTTGCATTGGATGCCTTGCTCTTCCACCCCTTCTTGTTTTCTTTTTCTCCTTCTTCATCAAGTCACCATCATCTTCATGGTTGATCTTGATTTGAGCTTGAGGCTTAGCTTTTGGCTCAACTTGAGTCTTCTTGGTAGGGCAACACTTGGCAATATGTCCCACTTCATGGCATCGGTAGCACATGAGTTGGGATAGCTTCTTTGCATCTTGCTTCTTCATAATCTTGCCCTTGCTCTTGTTGTAGCCAATACCACTCTTATCACCATATCTTCTTTGATTGGTCATGATATGCTCAATGGTGATTTTAGAGTTGTAGCACCTCTCCAACTTGTTGCTCAAATTCTTCACTTCACTTTTGAGCTCATTGTTCTCCTTCAAAAGGTTAGTCTCACAAGACATAGAAGTGGAACAAGCAACTAATTGTGAAGAACATGGCATATATAATAAATCATCACAAGAGGTGGATACATGCTTCTTGCCTACATCACAAGGGTTAGTAATATGTGATTGATCATTTGACCCAAATGATGAGCTCTCACTAGATTTGGTTTCTTCATTAGAAAGCTTCTTAGTAAGTAAAGCATGTTCTTGTGCCAAGTTATCATGAGCAACACTTAGTTCCTCATGAGCCAATTTTAACTCCTCATGTGAACAAGTAGTAACATAAAGTAGATGCTTTTATTGTTCACATGTGGTTTTTAGAAATGAGTTTTCATTTCTCAATTTACTTGTTTTTGCCATCTCATTTCTTAGGGCCTTTGAGAGTTTATATAGAAGCTCAAAATTTGGATCATCACAATCAACAACAAAACCACCAATAGATACCTTAGTGTCACCATGTGACATGGAACAATGTGGTGATGTTGAAGAGCTTGTTGAAGCATCACTCTCATAGCCATCATCTTCACCATCAAGTGTGCATGGAGTAGAATCATTGCTTGCATCACTTGTGGCATCATCATCATTCTTGTCAAGTGATCTTTTGGCATGATCATCATCATCATCACTTGACATTGAGGTGGAGCAATCCTCCACAACCACCTTGTTGTGGTCATGCTCAACATCCTCATGTACCTTCATCACTATGTGATCATCCTTCTTGAATTTTCCATCATCCCAAATTGCGGAGTCACAATAGTGATGCTTGAGCGCCGTCCACATGCTATGTGCACTTGAGAGACCCATCACCTTGTCAAAAATCTCATCATTCAAAGCTTTGATTAGATAAAACTTAGCTTGTGCATCAAGTGTTCGGCAATCCTTTTGAGCTTGGGTACGGTTACCACACCCATCCAAGTCATGAGAAAAGCCAACAACTATGATCCACCAAAACTTAGGGCCAAGAGCACGAAAATGATCAAGCATGTGATTTTTCCACCGTGCATAGTGAGTGCCATCAAAAATGTGTTCCACACAATCATCTAGCCCATAAGCTGCCATCCTCTCGGGTCGGTGAAGACCACAAATGAGAGACCCGGCTCCGATACCAATTGAAGGGTCGAGATGGCGGACTAGAGGGGGGGTGAATAGTCTTTTCTAAAACTTAAACGCGTTGGCTAACCGAAACAAATGCGGAATTAAACTTATCGGTCTAGCCAAGACTACACCCCTCTATCTAAGTTCTCTAGCACCTTGCAAAGATCCTAATTAAGCAACTAAGGTGCTAAGCTTACCAAGAGCTCACCTAATCAATTCTAGAGCAAGGTCACACAAACCTATGCACTAGTACTTTGCCAACCAAGGGAGCTCCTACACAACTAGTGAAGCAAAAACACAAAGCTCCTAAGCTCACTAGCAATGCTCAATAACAAGGCAACTAATGCCAAATTAGAGAGCGCAAAACGCTAAGCTACACAAACTAAGCAATGTGACTAACAAGGTTACACAAACCAAATTAGTCACGCAAAGGGGAAGCTTCTAGCTACACAAGCAAGAAGACGACTAGCAAGCTACACAAGCAAACTAGTTACGAGAGCAACTACACAAGCACGATATAAATATGAAAGTAAATACAAGCTTGTGTTGCACGAAGGCAAACCACCGCGAAGAGTAGATGATGTTGACACGGTGATTTTCTCCTGAGGTTCACTTGGTTGCCACCAAGCTACGTCCCCGTTGTGTCGACCAACACTTCGTGGTTCGGCGGCTAATCGGTCACACACCGAGCCTCTCAAAAGGCACCGCAAGAACCCACCATAAAGTGTGGTAGCTCAATGACACGCTCAACTAGAGTTGCTCTTCACGATCCCCACGGGGTGAGCACAATCCCCCTCACAAAGCTTCTCCGGAGCCTCGCACAATCTTCTTGCGAGCTTCGACGGAGCCACAAGCCACCAAGCCGTCTAGGAGGTGGCAACCTCCAAGAGCAACAAGCACCACCAGCTTGCAACACGATCACCTAGTGCCACACGATGCAATCTCTCAAAGCAACGCACTAGAATCGCTCTCTCACTCGATCCGATGAACACTAACAAGCATGAGTGAGTTAGAGGGCTCCCAAGCACTACCACACAAGTCACAAAGACTATAGTGTGCTCAGCTACCGGCCAAGACCGGCCAATGGGCTATTTATAACCCCACGGTCAAATAGAGCCGTTACCCCTTCACTGGGCAAAAATCGGGACGACCGGACGCGCCGGTCGAACTGACCGGACGCACCGGTCACACAACGGCTCTTTCGCGAAACACTGACCGGACGCGCCGGTCGCAACGACCGGACGCACCGATCGCGCAACGACTAGTTTCGCGAAGCACTGACCGGACGCGCCGGTCGCAACGACCGGACACGCCGGGATCGACCGGACGCGCCGGTCCCGTAACTGACCGGACGCGCCGATCAAGTCTGAGTCGTGCACAACGAAACAATGACCGGACGCGCTGTTAGAACTGACCGGACGCCACAGTGCCAGCGTCCGGTGAGAGTCCAGTAAGCTCCCTGAACGACCAGACGCGTCCGATCGACTGTGACCGGACGCGCCTCGCGTCCGATCAAACAACTGAAACACGCGCGCACGCTGAACACTGACCGGACGCGTCCGGTCAAACACAGACCGCGTCCGGTGCAGCGTCCGGTCACCTCTGTGACCTCCGTTCGCTTCCGTTTCTTTTCCGACTTTCGGCGTAGTAGAAAATAGGCATTTCATATCCCCAAAAACGCCTGAATCCCGCGCTCGCACGCTCGGCGGGAGGGAGAGAGGAACCCAAATCCCTCTCTACCGCTTAAACTCCACCGCCTTCGCAAATGTGCCAACACCAACAAGTGATCACCACCTTGTGTACGTGTGTTAGCATTTTCACAATCATTTTACCGAAGGAGTTAACCACTCAACTTGCCACGCCACTCGATCCTAGCAACGATGCATAGTTAGATCACTCGAGTGGCACTAGATGACCGATATGCAAACAAGTTTGCCCCTCTTAATAGTACGGCCATCTATCCTAAATCCGGTCGTCAACTTCTCTACACACCTATGACCGGTGAAATGGAAATGCCCTAGGTTATACCTTTGCCTTGCGCATTCCATTCCATCTCCTCCGACGTTGATGCAACACATGCACCAACCAATCACCAAATGATATGATCCACTTCATATCATCACGTGACCGTATTGGTTCATCGATCTTGACCTCACTTGCTCTTCACCGTTGCCTCGGTCCTTCGGCGCCAAGCCATCACACAACTTGCCCTTCACCCTAGCAACCGGTCCATCAAGCCAAGCCTCATCTTGATCTTCTCCACCTTGGTCACATGACTCCATGTCATGTCTCATGTGCATTAAGCTCCTTCATGACACCATCACATGTGGACTAATCTCCTGTGTATCTCACATAACCACATATTAGTCCACCTAAGTTGTCACTCAATTACCAAAACCAAACAAGGACCTTTCAACCGGTCGCCCTTAGCTCAGCCCCTCCATCCCGGCGGCGACCTCGGCTTGGCTCTCCCCGCCGGCGACCCCCAACAACACCAGTGACCTCAGCTCGCCCCTTCCTCTGCCCCCGTAAGTGACCTAGGTCCCCTTCCTAGATAGCGCCCCCACCTCCTCCAGGTTCCTCCTCTCCTTCCTGGACGGCGCCCCCACCCCCTCCGGTTCCTCCTCTCCCCATGTGTCCCACCGCACGGCTAGATCCAAATCAAGAGAACCACGATCACCCTCTACATTGTGTTTGCTGCTATTGACTGTGTCACCTCCATTTTACTAATTAAATCATGGATCTGTAATTTCCTCTATTGCAGCTAGCAGGTTGTATTTGTGGTTGCCTGAGCCGTACAAGAAGAAGGTGCTCCCTGGACCTCTGCCCTAAGAAAAGCCACAACATTTACAGACGCTCCCTCTAGGAGCCAGCTTGTGGATTAGACTCAGGAGTTTTAGGTAAAGTGCTCTCTACCACTTTGCTACCATTGTTGCTGCTTGTCTTAAGTGCAATGTTATGTTGAATGCGAATTGACGATATGTATGCACAATGTGGTTGAATTCGATGTCATGATCTATTTTTTATTTATATTTTTAGAGTCTGTTTGGTCAGCTTCTGGTTCTCCCTAGTAAAGGTTGATGGATAAATCTTGGATTGACGATGATGCTAGGTAAATACAGTAACTTAACAAATACTGAAAGCAGTATACATAGGTAGAGTGGCCTTTTAACATAAAACTTTCATGTAGGCACGACAAGGCATATTTGCAGGGGGTGAACCGTTTCTTAGCTTTTGCATTTAGTAATGCAGCTGTTGGTAGCAAGATACTATGCCCTTGTAGAAAGTGTTCCAATTGTTTCTGGAAAGAGGCTAGTGAAGTCTGTGAACACTTAATATGTGATGAGTTCCTAAAAGGAACCCACCCCTTCTGTGAATCATGGAAACTGTGACAGTGATGGTGATGGTGTTGAGGTTATGGATGAGTCTGATGAAGATGATGATATCTCCGGTTTGTTTAGGGACTTAGCTGGTGGCTTAGACGATAAAGGTGATTTTGAGTCCTATTTTGGATCCTCGTGAGGAGCTAGTTGCTATTCAAAAGTTGGTCAAAGAAAATAGCAAGGAAATGTACCCTGCTTGCAAGAAATATACCCAACTCTGATTTCTTATTAGATTACTACACATCAAACTCCTTGGAGGATGATCTGATAGATCTTTTAACCTGCTACTAAACCTACTCAATGATGCACTCCCTAATGGTTCAGCACTAGCGAAAACCTTTCATGAAGCTAAGAATTTGGTGAATCCATAGGAATTGGGTATATCAGTATTCATGCATGTGAAAATGATTGCATTCTCTATTGGAAGAAGAACATAAATTTAAATTCATGTCCAAAGTGTAAAGTTTTACGGTGGAAATCAAGCAGGAAGACTCTAGATGGGAAACATGTATATAATATTCCTAAGAAGGTTCTTCGCTACTTTCTAATAAAGAAGTGTCTCCAAAGGTTATTTCTGTCCTCTAAAACAGCAAGCCTGACGAGGTGGCATGATGAAGACCGCAAAAAAGATGGTCTCCTAAGGCATCCTGCAGATTCCCCTCTATGGGAGGACTTCAATAAAAAGCATCCAAGCTTCGCTGCAGATAGCCGCAATATCCATCTTGCATTTGTCACCGATGGCTTCAATCCATTTAGAGCCATGAATAATAGCTACAACATTTGGCCTGGTATTTGTATTCCCTACAATTTTCCACCTTCAATGTGCATGAAGCAATCAAATTTCATCCTGTCTTTTCTGATTCCTGGTAAAGATTCTCCTTGTAGTGATATGGGTCTTTATTGTCAGCCATTTGTCAATGACTTGTTAGATATGTTTGAAAATGGTGTTAGAACTTATGATGCTTCCAGGGGTGAGTACTTCCAGTTACGGGTAGCAGTATTGTGGACTATTACTGATTTCCCAGGTCTAGGATATGTGTCTGGATCTGTCACATCTGGTGAAGCAGCATGTCCTGATTGCCACTTCTTTACTGATTCACTTAGACTTGGTAATGGTACCAAGACTTGCTATATGGGTCATCGAAGATTCTTTCATGAAAGGTTTGACGCCAATAAATTTGGTGGTAAAACTGAGTTCAGGCCTGCACCTAAACCACTTTCTGGAGAGGAAATTTTGGAGTGCACTAAAGAGCTTAGTACTAGTTATGGCAAGGATCCATCTAGGAAGAAACCAGCAAGAAAGAAACGCAAGGAAGGTGAACCATTAGTCATTTTCAAAAGAAGATCTATTTGGTTCAAGCTTCCATATTGGAAAGATTTGATGTTGCGACATAATTTTGACTTTATGCACATAGGCAAAAATGTTAGTAAAAGTTTAGTGAACACATTCTTGAGCACTGTTAGGAAGTCTGAAGGGTAATTTGAATTCTCGCTTAGATCTTCAAGCTCTAGGTCTTAGAACTGATCTTCACCCAGCTGAAGTAGAGGACCAATTTTATTTACCAACAGCACCATACTCAATGAGTCCCGATGAGATGAAATTATTTTGTCAAGTACTAAAAGGGGTGAAGTTTCCTGATGGTTATGGATCCGATATACGACATAATGTACATGTCAATGAGAGGAAGGTATTCGGGCTTAAGAGTCATGAGAGCCACATTATTCTACAACATTTGCTACCACTTGCTGTGAGAAAAAAACTACCAGAAATAGTCAGTGCTGGAGTGATTTGTATATGCAACTTCTTCAAGAAACTTTTTGCCCCTGTCATTCGAATAAGTGATATGGAAAGTCTACAGGCTGACATAGTTGAAACCTTGAGCCTTCTTCAGACTATATTCCTTCCATTTTTTTCGACATTATGGTACATCTTCCTGCCCAAGCAAAAATAGCTGGTCTAGTCCATTTTTGCAGCATGTAGCCCGTGGAGAGGTAACTATCTTAGGCCCTGTGTCTTGCTAAATATGTATATGAACCTACTAGTTATATGTCATTATCAATTAATGTGCCTATTATTTATGTGTATAGGCTTCTCATGAGATTAAAGGGTTCTGTACGTACAAAAAGTCATCCCGAGGGATCAATTATGGAGTGGTCTAATTTCACTGGGTGTCTTACACTTTGTTTTCGCTATCTACATTGTATGTCAAACTATATCTGATTTTTTTCAATAATTAACGTGCTACATTTCTTGAGTACTAAAGTGAAACACTTGTAGGCTAATAAACTAGGGCGCCCTCCTCGAAGGGATGAACTCTATATCAAAACACATGCAAGAAAAAATAGAATCCCATCGAGGAGTGCAGAACCAGTTATTGTAAGCTTTTCCTTGAACAAGTATCACTATCTGAAATGTTGGTTTTGTCATATTAATAATGATATTCTATTTGTGCAGAACAAACTTAAATCCGTTATTGAAGCTCAGCCTGAATTGATAGTAAGAACCATCCAAGAAGACGATGCATTTGCCGCTGCTTATGGAAAAAAGGAACCAAAAGGACGTGTTCGGGTTTTGGGTCTAGGACCAACTCCCCAAACTATTGGTACACCAGGAGTGAAGGGTTACACACCAACAAGGGTTCAAATGCAAGTTCTAGAGTGTAAAAGGAAAGAAAGTCACCAAGCAGCTTAAACAACGCATAACAGAATTAGAAGCTAAATTGAAGTGTCAAAGGTTGGCACATGAAAGGTCAAGTATGGAAAATATCTGCCAGAATGGCTCTAACTCGTGACACCATGGGGTAAATTATTTGTACATCCTCTGATTTCAATTATCAATCCATCAATAGCTAGTGCTATATCTATACTTTAGTTGTTTGCTTTATCTGGTGCTATATCTATACTTTAGGCTAACTGAAAATCGACATTGGTCTTTTATAATTAATTTTAGTCACCATAATTTAGCCAGATAATTACTCATATATGTTGTATTACATTATTGAGATGTCAAGCAAAAAATACATTACTGTGATATCATTAACATGCTACTAAGTCACTTGAACTTCTTTTATCCAGCAACCTAGCATGCAAATGTGTGCTTGACTCCCTTACACTATGTGCAGATCAATCTGCAATCTTTATAACAGGAACTTTTCTAATAAAAATTTCCTAGGTACTTACTGTACTGCTATGCTTTAGCATCATCATGACAGTTGTTGATTGTAATTAACCACATGCACTCTTTTGTTACTAGCAGAGTTTATATGATTCAGATAAATTGATTTGCTTAATATTTCACAGAAGTTTTTTCTAAGTTCTTGTTGTATTGTCCCAGTATGGCTCTAACTCTCCACTTTTATATTTATAGAGCCCAAGATCTGAAAAAAATTATGTCAAGACAAATCATGCTGCTGAATTTCATGAAGAAGGTGCCTATGTAGATAAATCTAATGAGTATGAATACATGCTTATGCGTAGGACCAACTTAGCCCCACCATTCCAGCAACCCCACCAGTCCAGTAGCTCTCCATTTGTGCAGCCCAACACCTTTCCTGCAGCCTCATTTATGCAGCCCCCTCAGTCTAGCTCCATTCCTATAGCCCCAGTTGTTCAGCCCCCTCAGTCTAGCTCCATTCCTATAGCCCCAATTGTTCAGCCCCACCTGTGCAGCCCTATTGGTGCAGCCCCATCAACCAATGGTGATGCAAATCGCATGTCACATACCAACTATGTAATGTTCTCATCATTTCCTAATTTTTTTTGCTTCTAGTCCAATAGAGATTTTTTAATGAATACAATTCTCATAAATACATTGTTTGCTTCAGATTGGCAAAGATGTTATACTCTATGCACTCCAGAGAGAAGATCAACTTGTGGCTAGGGGAGTAGTTATTTCAGTTAATCCTAGCACCATGCATGCATGACAGGCTCTTGGAAGGAAACACTGTGAAGTTGTTATCAAGCTTGTGAAAAAAGGGATGCAAAGCTATCTCGCCCATATCCTGATGTGTAAGAGATGGCCGATGCTAAGGACCTGTCAATTGCATGGCCATATAACAGGGTAACAAGCAACACTTGTCATTGTTTGTTATTTTCATATGTAACGAATGCCCAGATTTTCTAATCATTGATATTTCTAACAGGTCAAGGTTAGCAAGACTAAAAATTCATCCCATGGAACAGGTGTGCTATTCTGAATTTCTCCATCTACATGTCATTTACAAGATCATACAGCTTGCATAAAACTATGAACCTTTGTACATTTTACATTGTTTAAGAATTGGTGCTAGTACACATGTATATCTGAAATTACACTTGCAGTTGTAGGCAAATATGAAATTAATGTGCAGAAAATTAATATGCATCATAACTGAAATTCTACTTCCAATTGTGTAGGGAAATCTGAAATTAAAGCTAATCTGAAATGAAAATGAATTTTGATTCAATGAATACCATGTGTCATAGCTGAAAATGTAATGTTTTTTCTACAACAAACATACTTATATTTCAATAGCATCGAGCTGTTAGCAAACATACAGAGTTGATCATTAGATATTGTAGTGCTTCCCTCAATGGGCATTGATATACATGAGCCACGTTGTTACGGGTGAAATTAAAAGGCAATGGCTGTAGTTGTGTAGCCGCAAAAGCATGCTTTGCAAGCAAATGTGCAGCCTGATTTAAGTCCCTTGGAATCTTGAAAATCCTGAAGCTTGTATGCTGATTACATTTGTGTAGCTGCAATAGCTAGTAGATCAATGCATTACCTTGTAGCTGTGAAATGAAATCTGAAATTAATATGCATCATAAATGAATTTTGATTCAATGAATACCAATTATGCTGCTTGCTGCCTTGTGCTGGGTGCTAGTGTTGGTGCCTCCTGCTGATTGGTGCCTTTTATGAAGTTTTTGGTTGTGTTTTTTTTGATGAATTTCAAATTTTATTTACAGGTGGTGGGAGGAAATAGCTCGAAGTAGACTGCAGCCACTGATTGGATCAAAGTGCTCATGGTGACACGTTTTGGACATCGTAGCTATAGATGAAAACTTTTATTTGGACTTACTAGAGGTGGATCATTTTGTAAAGAGTGGATGCAAACTATGAGATATGGGTTGTGGAACCGAATATCTCTAGTACGTCTAGCATTTTGGCTAAACTTATTTCATCTTAGCTCTTGTTTGCCATGAATTGTGTGTAAAATGGCATGACATATTATGATGACTTTAATATAACTTGTGAGCTTTGGTCCAGTTTATATGTGTTACATGACTGTGTATTATTTGAATGTATGACAAGGTTAGTGTTGATGTATGGTTAACATATAATGTATACATAGCATTGGGCGGTTAGTCACTATAAATATATATCATCAGACAATCTGTCGTTATAAGTTTATAAAAGGCATCAGGACGTCTGTCGTTATATCTTTTACATAACGTTAGACGGTCGGTTGTTAAAAGTCGGTCCGACGTTAAAAGTTTATAACGACGCCAGTATCAACGGCAGATATAAGTGTTGCTATAGGTTTATAACGACCGACCGTAGGTGGCTAAAACGGCTTATAATGACCCACCAGGCGACGCTAAATCTGGGCTGTGGTATAGTGATTTCGCGCGCCCACGCGGGACCCGCGCCGCTAGAGACAACCGTCCGAGAACTACCTCAAGCCGTCACTGACCACTACTATAGGGGTGTGGTCTGTCCGCGGCCACTAACTGCCGTGGAGGTGAGAAAACCGGCCAGAAATCTGATCCACACCAACCAGATGGAGATCCGCTGCATTCGTCCGATCTACTTTTGAAACATATAGATGCAACACTTGCAACATACAAAAGAAGACAGATGAAACACTTGAAACATGCTTCTAAAACACTTGAAAACCTTACACAACATCCAGATAAAACACATGCAACATATGTGTGAAATATCTGCAACATTCAGATAAACACACTTGCAACAATACGTCTAGAAACACGGATGAAACGTTGGGAACAAAGCTTTACAACATACGTGTACAACCATTGCAACATATGCAACATCCTGATCTATTTTTGCAACATCAACGTACCTCTGAAACACTTGCAACATACCTCTGAAACACTTGAATCATATGCTTGCAACATGTGCTTTCAGCACATCGCAATATCTCCGTGCTGCTTGAGAGAATGGAGGCTCGTTGACATGTGGAGTTTGCCGGATGCACCGGCCCGACGACGCTTGTAGGCAACGGCTTGGCGACGCTTGTAGGCGGTGGGCCGACGGTGGCGACTGCACGACGCGGCAGGGAGGCAGCGGCCGCACGCAGCTCCTGGCACTGGCAGGGCCTAGCAGCCGCGCGCCGACTGGGAGAGGGTAGCTGCGCACCACGCCTGGTAGGTAGGACTGACAGTCAAGCGCCTTGTGCGGGAGCGGAGTGAAGCGAGACGTGCGGGAGTGATTTTTAGAAATGGACGAGCGGATAATAGATAGGGTTGTTGGGCGAGCGGCACGCAACGGACGGACGTCTTAATTGTATCGATACGATTAACAAAAGGATCGGAAAGAAAATCATCCCAAGCACGTTTGGTTTGCTGAATTGATTGGTCCGGAATCGTCCGAGCCTGACAACGGCGTTTGGTTAATTTGCGTCGTAAGCCCATGCCGTCCACCATCATCAGTCGACTTGTTTGTTAACTCGTGTAAGCCGATCAGTCGGAGTGACCTGATTCATCAGAAGAGTGACGGATGACCCGATCCTGCATGCATGTGGAGTGAGGTCATGCCGGATGAAGCTAATCTTTAACCAAACACGCTGTCAATTACCAGGAATCGACCGACAATAATCCCTATACGCCGATCCACAGCCACGTGCATGCATGCCTTCTTGGCTGTCTCGTCTCGTCTCGTCTCGTCTGCCAACGAGGAGATCGAAGGAGATGAGTAGATGATGAGTGTGTGGTGGGTGATCCATGGATGCAGAAAGGATATACCTGTATTGTTACGTTACGATCGATGCTGCCAACAAAGGAACAAGGAGATGATGCGAGAGGGAGGGAGAGAGGCGACCGCATGGAACACATGCATGAGGACGTACACGAACACGATAGCGCCGCGCGCGGCTGTCTGCCCAGCCTCACCAGCCCCCAAACTCTATCAAAGCAATTATGCAATAAGCTCTCCCGCGTGCCTCTATGATTGAGGTTTATTTGAGGACTACGAATAAGTGTGTATAATTATGAAACTGCTACTACAGAGAGAGAGAGAGAGAGAGCGGAACTCATCAATCATCTAAGAGTTATTAACAAGGACAAGGAGGAGGAGGACCGACCGACGCACGGCGGACGCGGCGATGGACATACATATATGTATATCCACAAGAGATGCCTTTGCTTGTTATCTTGTAATCACTAATCAATCGTATATTTAGATTATTATTACGTGCATAATAATCACCCGATCGATCGTCTTCGATGACAGTAGTATTAATTTTGGATTACTCGACCACAGTCGCAGACATTACATATATATATGGGATGAGGAAATAGATGATACTCCCTTCATCTCAAATTATAAGACATTTGACTTTTTTGACCTTAAGTTTGACCACTCGTCTTATTAAAAAAATTTATATAAACATAGTCAAATTTAAGTCATTCTTGAAGAACTTTTATTAATAAACCAAGCTACGACAAAAGAAGTGATTTTTTGTATAAATTTTTAAATAAAACGAGTGATCAAACTTGGTGTCAAAAAAAAAAGTCAAACGTCTTGTAATTTAGTATGGATTGAGTATATAGGAGGCCGGATATACATATAGGAATCACTGGACTGCATGTGCCCTGATGCCTGATGGATCCAGGCTAGGTGGCCATCGTCGTCCCCCAGCAAGCCGCATATTCGGCGTTGCCAGCTAGCGCGCAGGTGGAAAAAAAAAATGGGTGCGCCGGCTGCCTTTAATTTGCCAATCACGGGACGGAGTACTACACCGTTTTTATTTTTCTGTGTATGTATAATTTGCGTCAGAAATTTACTAGCAGTAATGCAATCGTGCAGCAATTGCCAACAAGTAGATATTATATCTTCTTGCGCCAAAAGTTGGGTAATGCATGCAGTACGTGTATGTAGGCAGCACACATGTTCTGTTTTTTTTTTAAAAAAAACAAAGCGTTCATGGTTCTCAAATTAGATCTTATTTCGATGCACTCGTATCTTCTTTTAATAACATGTTTTGAAAGTAGAGTGGAGAGAAAATTTAATTTTTCACTCTAATCTACTCCAATACATATGGATTGATGTGGATTAAAGTGCAACTACTTATGTGTTTCGTCGGTACGTGTTTGAGTGTCTAAGAGCATCTCCAGGAGTTTGGTAAAACAACTCACTATCTTAATTTTTTTAGCAAAAAAAAAGTCTCCTCCAACAGTTTGGTAAAAGTGCTCCTTGAAAATAAAAAGTTGTCGAATATCCTCCTCAACTCATACATTTCCAAAGGCTAGAGAACTCCCTATCTCTCAAACGTGGACCTGTTTTCACGTTACTTCTTGCGCTAGAGTTTGTTTTCGCCGTGAGATATATTGTTGGCGTGATCTGTTTCTCCGCCGCCCTTTGGTCCGGCCGCTGCTGGTATGTACATGCCTTCATCACCGCTGCCTTGCAGGTCAACGGCGCCGCTGCCAAGTGCTTTGCCTCCACTGGTGTTTATTGATCTCTGGTTGGAAGGCATGGCTGTTGCCTTCACGTGCGCATGGCCTCCTATCTGCACGTGTTCTCACCGCTTGGCCGGAAGGCATGGAGGTGGGCACGCCTTGCCGGCCGTACGCAGCTGGCTGAGCCAAACATTGGGAGTAGATGCAATTTTCTTTTCAATTTTTTATGAACAAAACAATAAACCAAAAAAAGTTAAATGTGGGCTCTACTATAATTTTTAGAATGCTATTATAGAAGACTGTTGGAGAAGAACAAAAATTAAGGTTGCAATTTCTTTTGTTAACTTGCTAAATTGATTAGTTTAGTAAGTAAATTATACCAAATTTGTGGAGATGCTCTGACCATCACCTGATATCTAAGGTCTCAACTGCCAGAGATGCACTTTCCTATCAAGTGCTACACTGTAGTATATTCTACCTCAAATTAAAAAAAAACATGAGGAGCGCTATATAATGCACTAATAATAATCCAAAGTCAAATGGCCTCATCTGCTCGTGTTCTCTGTTATGTGACACCACTTGTGGATATTTTAATTACTCCCTTCGTTTTAAATTATAAATCATTTTAACTCTTCTAATTCATCTATTTTGTTATGCATCTAGATATACATATTATTATATCTTAGATGAACCAGAAAAGTCAAAACGAACTTATAATTTGGAACGGATGGAGTATCATATAATATTCGCGTGTCTATTTTATTTTTCTCTTCCACAGGCGTGTTTCACACTACTGTGTTCTAGAAGGAAACGTCTTCTTTCAGACCTGCTCAGTCGTCATATATGTATGTGACAACTAATTAACTCTGCCCTTGACGAGATGAGTTCACATTCACATATATAGCATCCATTTAGTTGCCTACATTGATATATGTATTTAGGTTGCCTGTGTAGCGTAGTTCACCCGTGTTTGATTGTCCACATAGCTTTCTGTATATGCTTGCATAGTGCTCAAAACACGTACAATGCACCATTAACCAATACATCAAATTTAATTTAGTCGTATTCATTGCGGATTTGCACAAGCCGATGCAGCACATAAAAATAAAATCTTCTCACCCCCAATACCGTGCCTCCACTAGAACATGAACCTTTGCTAGAACAGATAGACAGGGGCGGAGCTACTTGAATTGCAATGGGTGCGGCCACACCCACGCAAAAATAAAAAAAAACAGTGATATAGTCTAAATTTTCATCATATTCGTACTCATAAATTATATATCCTTGTACCTACAAGGCAAGCGCACTCCCCACAAATTTACTCTAGCTCCGCCACTGCAGATAGATGTGACTATATGCAACACAATGTACGCAAGAGCCAAACACAATCTTACCAAACACAACTTTCACGTGAATTACAAGCAAACACCAAGGCATAGCATATGTTTATATTATCTTAGATAATGCTAAATAAGGTCTAATACAACACAGACCAGACTAATACAAGTAATCAATCATCATAACCATAAAGAGGGACACCTTGGATGGGTTTCACTCTTCTTTAGTAGTGTATTTTGGTTCTACGAAAATTAGAATTAGTTTGCGTAATTTAAAACTTCTCTTACAATAATAATTAGAAAACAAAGTTTTAAGCGGTTAGTTAGTCAAAATGGCTATTCAAGCTTCTTTTCCTAGGTCATATATATATACCCACCAAAACAAGATTTTTTTTGTCTATTGTTTGCTTAAGCATTTCAACTTCGGATCTTTGACTAACCTGAACATCTTAGGGACCGCTCACCCGCCGCTCAGACCAAAAAAATGAATCCCCTCGAGTTATTGGACAAGCTTAGGCAGGGTTAAGTTAGACCCAAATAATTAAAAAGCCTAGCTCGAGCACGATTTTCCCCCATATGTTAATAGCATAATTAAATGTAGCAAGTGACCTGACACACTTGAGTTTGAACACATAGGACTCGAGAACATACCCTTTTGGGTGGGCGTGTCCATCAATTTAGCTCGAAAGGAACAAAGCTTTTTCCTCCACCTAGCATTAGCTTGTCCTAGCTGTAGAAATGCTCAAGTGGCCATATGCATACTCCCTCCATCTCAAATTATAAGGCATTCCAAGAATCTTGGAGAATCAAAACATCTCAAGTTTGACCAAATTTATATGATAAGATAATAAGATTTATGGTACCAACTATGTATCATTAGGTTCTTTATTAATTATATTTTCATAGTATATCTATTTGATGTTATAAATCTTTGTAATTTTTTTATAACATTGGTCAAACTTAAGATGCTTTGACTCTCCAAGAATCTTGGAATGACTTATAATTTAGAATGGATGGAGTATGTAGATAACGTCAAGGGAGCGAAATCAGCTGACTTTGCTGACAACGTGGATAGGAGATAGGGACATTTGTTTTTGCGTTTTTCACAAGCCCTATACTTAAACCACGGAAAACGCCTCTAAGTTTGTAAAAATTATGATAAAAATCCTAGAAATAGATTAGTATACAACAAATTTAAATAAAAGAGCTCATATCTCTAGCAGCTTCCAAAAATTAGATTTGGTTCTAGAATTTTGGAAAAATATCAAAAAATTATAGAAAGTTCCAAAATCATTCTAATTGATGTCTAAATGTATACAACCGAAACATAAGACACAATCACCACAAATGCATAACATAAATGTATTGAACATTAATGTATGTTGTGTTTGTACTGGTTGCATCTCATATTGTTGTCATGTCAAGTTTTTAAAGCTCGTTTATACATATCAATCATAGTGTTTTTGGATTTTTTTTCTAGATTTTTTAGTATTTCTCCCATTTTTCTAGTGCTATATCTGTTTTTTTTAAAACGTCTAGAGACATTTTAACAATCAAATATTTTATTTGGATTTTTCACATCCAATATATATAGGATTTATCTTGATTTAGAGACATTTTTTGATTTAAAATATTATTAAGTATTTACTAGATTTTAATTTAATTAAAAAAATTATAAAACCGCCTTTGAAACCACTCCAATCCATGCCAGGAGCTAATTTGAACTAGTAGTATGCCCGTGCTAACGCCACGGTAAAAGCCAAAAGATAGTATTTTTGCAATCACGCAAATGATTTAACCATAATTTTTGCACACTTTAATTGTAGTATTTGATTAATAAGGATGAAGAAACAAAGCTAATATTCAATATACAATATAGATGAGGGTAACCATGATTGTCCAGCAGCATTATTCTATACATCGAACTTATGTCCATGTTAAGCCGCCTTTTCTACACTTAAATTGTCAATGGTCTTGAGAGTTTATAGGAGGTAAAATGTCTGATTTTAAAGTAGGAGGGAATCCGATAATAACGATAGCTTATAGTAGGAGTTAAAATAGCCTTATACTAGTAGTCACTACTGGAGGCCCTTGATCAGTGGCAAAGCCACAAACATGGCCCGCATACATCCGGAAGAGGCCCAATGGCCCATAACGTCCGTACCCGCATCCGACGGTTCCAAGCTTAACACGCGTCATTCATCGGGAGCTCGTTCTAGGGTTTTGCTTCGACACCGTTATATAAACACCCGGCGCCGCCGTTTCAATCCCCCTCCTCTCGCTCCGTCGCTCGCCTTGGGCCAAACCCTAAGCAGGTATGCTTCTAGTGTGCCATGGCCGCCGCCTCTCTTGCTGACGGCTCGATTCGCGAAATCGCATGTTTCGGTGCCCTATCTGTTGTCCATTTCACCGTATCTGACCCTTCTCTCTCTGTTTTATTTTTTTGTTTTGTTGTTCCTTTCTACAGGGAGTTGAGTGATCGATTGCAGCCATGAGGTACTACTGATTTCTCTTTCTCGTCGCATCTGCTGTGTTGTGCATCAGTTCTTGCGATAGAAATACCGCGGTTTCGTGTAGCTGTCTTGTCGATTGCCATGTTAGGTTTTGGTCCTACAGGGGATCTTTTCAGCTGAATCGTGCCTCTAGGAGATCAATGCCTTATGTATTAGATTTCTTTTTCATTTGATTATTATAAGCTAGGTTATCGATCCAAGGATGATAAGAAATCTAGGAGCCCCCTTGTATCATGCTTTGATTAGTTTATGCTTGATGTAGCCGTGGTCTTTCCAATCTAGGCCTGCTAGCGGGGCGGGGTTTAACGGTTTTTTTTTTGGGGGACGGGGGTCTAATGTGCGCTGTGTGTAAATGGATGGAAACTTGTTTTACTCTGTCATGGATCAGGACGGGTTGGGTTTACAAGAAACGCGAGTTGGGGTGGGTCGGGTGTGTGCAGTCAGTGGGTTTTATCAGCCCCTACTGTCGCAGGGGAGCTAGGGGCGGGGGCTGGGTCGCTGCTTCGGTGGGCTGTGGCGAGGCTGAACTGTGTGGCGTTACTGGTGTGGCACCTGGCCCCCACGGAACCTAGCGTGGGCAAGGCTCTGTGGGAGGATCACCACACTGGAGAGGAGGGGCAGGAGGAGGAGCGCGGCGCCGGTGCCAGAGAGGATGTGCTTGTCAGTTGTCTCTTCCCACAGGCTGTCGCCAGCCTTGAGCTGCTGCCGCTGTCAGCTTGCATAGAAGGGGAGGAGCACTGCTGTTGAGCCCTCGTCCTGCGCACATTTATCAGTGATTTCTCTAACCTATCTCTGCCATTGAGTTCTGTTTTCTTTTGATCCATTTGTTTGCTGCATCGCTCTTTGCCCCGTTTCTGTTTTTATGGATCCATCTGGCTGCAGTCTGTTTTGTTCTTTTTGGCTATTTTTCCCTGGATAAGTGATGGATTTGGAAAGCGAGGTGACTGTGTGATATGGAAGTGATCACATGGTTTCCACCACAGCTCTCGAGCTCTTTCCTACAACAAAAAAAAATGCAGGATTTAATGCTGGCTGGCCGTTGCTAATGGCCATCCAGTTTGGCTTTTCTGTGACATTTTCTCTTGTTTTCTGAAGAAACAATTTTTTAAAACGAACTGTGAGAGTCAAAATTCGTATCCTACAATCTCCAGTTGCTGCTGTGTGTTACCAGTGGATGGGTCTTGGATGCGCTGCTCAGAAATTTCTATTCGTGTTCATCTCGATTACTTTTCTCCATGATTTAGAACAGCCTGGGGAAGGGCCTTTCAGCAACCTGAGAGCATCAGTTAGCATGCTCCATGGGTTAAATGGGGCGGGTTGGGGTGTGTGTTGCAGAGCAGGTTAGGCTGGGTTCTTGATTTAGATTTTTGGTTAGGGTTGGGCTACAACAATTGACTCAGGCTATGGGTTGGGGTGGGGTTAGACCCCATTAGCAGGCCTAATTCAATCTGATTCTTTGGGAGTTGGGTCTAGCTGTTAGTTTGCTCACATAATGAAAATGGATGTGTGATAGATTCAGGTTGTTGTCTCGACACATGAGATAGATTCACTTAGTTTGCTTATTATGATTGATTATTATGCAGTTTTTTGCCCTCTACAATTGTAGCTTGTAGCTATTGGCAGGAATAATTGTAATGCTAGAGTAGTGTTTCCATCCAGATTGATTATCTTTGTCAAATAAATTCTCTGCACTGATATTATTGCAGTAAGTTGCAGTCCGAGGTTCTCAAGGATGCCATCTCCCAGATTGTTGGGGATGCCAAGGAGAAGAATAGGAAGTTCACCGAGACTGTTGAGCTTCAGATTGGTCTGAAGAATTATGATCCACAGAAGGACAAGCGTTTCAGTGGCTCTGTTAAGTTGCCCCACATCCCTCGTCCGAAGATGAAGGTGTGCATGCTTGGTGATGCCCAGCATGTTGAGGAGGTAAGCAGGCAGTTGATTCTGTCCTTGAAAATTTACTTATTTATATTTATATGTTGAACATGCTTACAGTAGTACACTAGTAGTTTGTTGAACTGAAAAACACCAATGTTTTGAATTACTCAACTGTGACTGGCATGTATTAGTCAGTCCAATCTTGTGCTTGATTCCATTTGCATTAAAATTTGTATATACAAATCCTGCTCAACTGTATGGAAGTTTGAGAATTTTGCTCAGATAATGTAAGTGCCCTTTCCGTCTGGATCAACTCTAACTCACACAAACCATTTTATTACATTTGCAGGCTGAGAAGATGGGACTTGACTACATGGATGTTGAGGCCCTGAAGAAAATGAACAAGAACAAGAAGCTTGTTAAGAAGCTTGCCAAGAAGTACCATGCTTTCTTGGCATCAGAGGCCATCATCAAGCAGATTCCCCGTCTCCTTGGTCCTGGTCTCAACAAGGCAGGCAAGTAGTCCATTTCTGACATGATTTTTGCTACTTTGCATGCTAACATGCAATGTTGTTTCATATTTCTGTATGTAGTTTTGCATGATAATGACTAATTTGGTACTTGGTACTTGTTGCAAGCCAATGTCCTGTCATTGTGTTGATATTAAACTGTTTTATTAGTTGCTATTTGACATTCTCAAAGCAATGACACATACTCTGGGAGCTGTGCATCTGAGCGCTTTTGCTATATATGGTCCGCATTGCCTGCCCTACTGATTGAATCATGTTGATATCACTACTGCAGGCAAATTCCCTACGCTGGTTACTCACCAGGAATCCCTTGAATCCAAGGTGAATGAGACGAAGGCTACAGTCAAGTTTCAGCTGAAGAAGGTTCTTTGCATGGGTGTCGCTGTCGGTAACTTGTCCATGGAGGAGAAGCAGATCCAGCAGAACATCCAAATGAGTGTCAACTTCCTTGTGTCCCTCCTGAAGAAGAACTGGCAGAATGTGAGTGATGCTCTGGTCTTTGTTGCATCTATACATACCTTAATAATTGTTCCTGTTGTGTTTACATCTAATGAACATTTTGGTATATACAAGCTGAAGGACTTGGTTATAACATGTTGTGATATATGCTATGCAGGTGAGATGCCTGTACGTCAAGAGCACGATGGGGAAACCATACAGGGTGTTCTAAGTCTGCTCTTTATGAATTATGATGCTAGGGTTTTGAACCGAGGTTGTCTTGAACTAAACTCTTGTTAGAGTATATTTGGTTGGCAGGATATTGGAGTGGTGTCTTGCCCGCAAGCCTTTGTATTCTCTATGGGTCTCATTGGTTGTCTGCACAGAACTTGCATTGCCTTGCTTGAAATTCTACTTTATAGTTGTTTGGCTACGCTGTGTTACTCTTCTGTATTGCTTGTGTTTTTGTTTGGTTGGATGCATAGTGGCAAGCTGCATCTAGTAATCTGTGTTTGGTTATACTTGCGCATCTAAAATCAACATCGTCAATTCATCGAACACCCTGGCTGCCGGAGCTAGGTCCTCAAGGCCAAGAGCAATGGAGGCAGAGTGCAGCGCCGAAGAAGGCTGCTGGCTGCTGGCACCGAGGCCAACGCTGCTGGCTGATTGGTCGGAAGCATCGAGGCCAAGGCACTACGGGTCTGTTTGGTTACAGCTCGGGGCTGAAAGTGCCTGGCTACACAGTTTCCTGGACCTAGCCCGCGTGGCGTTTGGTTGCTGCCCTGAAAAGGTGCTTGAATCAGGCAAGTGCGACCCACCTAGGCGGACGAAAACGAGTGCCTGGCTCCAGTACGCTGCTTGCCTGGGCTACCGAATTTTTTTTTACTGTTTAGCCTTTTTTAAAAAAAAAATACATTTGGCCCCTGGACGACATAAACTCATCTTTGGACCCTGGGGGTCGGCGTCAGAACTAATGGCTCCGAGGTAACACATCTCAGCGCCATAGATCTTGGCTCCGAGGTGCCTGACCGCGCACAGCAGGGCATCCGAGATGGCGCTGACATGGCCGGTACCTCGGAGCCATAGATCTTGGCGCCGAGCTCGAAGCCACAGATCTTGGCGGGACGTGGCCGGTACCTCGGAGCCACAGATCTTGGCGCCGAGCTCGAAGCCACAGATCTTGGCGCCGAGCTCGGAGCCAAGATCTGTGGCTCCGAGGTATCCATAGGAATGACCCCTAATCCGGTATGCACGTGGATACATCTTTATTTACTATTCTTTGATTTGCCTGCAGGCTGCAAAAGAATACTAGTACCTCTCGTCAACAAAAAAAATAATCATACGATTTGTCTAATCTAATCTAAGTCAAACTAATTTAAAACGATTTATCTAATCTACCTCTCGTACACATCCATGCATGATAAGCATGTACAGCTAGCCATCAAGAATTAGGGCATATATATAAAGTGGTTAGTATAATTCATTTATATAAACGTATTACAAGCTTTTGCCAAAGTTTTCAATCAAATAAAATGTCCAAACTTTTGGCAAACGATGGATAAAAAAAAGACCATACCCGCCTGCGTCGTTCACCTCGTTGGTGTCGAACGATGCATGGTGTCATCGCAGTCGCACTTGCATGGTTGGGGTAGCTTGGATCGCTTCAAATTTCTTCGGCAGCATCGTCGTGGTACGCCGTGGAACTTGATCACGTGGAGTTGTTGAAGTGAAAGAAAGCCTCGTCGGCCATAAGTTGGTGTAGCGTAGCTGGCCTCGTCGGCCATAAGTTGGTGTAGCGTAGCTGGACTGTCAACTTCACCTGCTAGACATAAGATAGAATTATACAAATTTGATTCAGGGCTCGAACGGCAGCCGAGCTCCTATGGTTTGCTTGTAGTTTCATACAGTGCATATATGCACACGTATCTTATTAGCAGTAATTCAAGCGCACGCATATACACGTATATAGATACATGTACACATGCAACTTGGCAGTAGTTAAGCAGACAAAGGCATATGCTCATGTGCCACTGCCGAGTGCCGACCCACCTCCAGGCTTGCTTCACGTCAAGCATGCAGCAGCCCACGTATGTCTAGCTATGGGCGGATGTATGTTCATGGCAAAGGGTGCGGCCGCACCCACGAAAAATCAGAAAACAGTGATTATGTTCAATTTTTCACCATATACGCACTTATACAGTAAACATCTATGCACCCACAAGGCTAGCGTACCCCCTTAAATTTTCTCTAGCTCCGCTACTGGTCTAGCCGTGGTCGACCGCGTGTGTATCGGCTCGCCATCTCGGCACGTGGTCGTTGTTGGAGTAATAGAGCTGTGGTCGACAGCGTCCAGGCTCGCCTCCTACCATCGGTAATGGAGCCCTGCTCGATGGTGCACGATAGGCATTGGCGCGCTCCTCCGGCGTCCGGGCGTCTCCTCCGACCGACGTTGCATCGGTGGATACCGAAGGCAGCTTGCCGGCATGCGTGATCAGCCATAGATCTTGGCGCTACCTATTTAGGTTTAATAACTCGGCGCCAAGATTCACGGCTCCGAGGTCGAAGCGATCCAAGCTACCCCAACCATGCAAGTGCGACTGCGATGACACCATACGCCGTTCGACACCGACGAGGCGAACAACGCAGGCGGGTATGGTCTTTTTTTCTCCATCGTTTGCCAAAAGTTTGGACATTTTATTTGATTGAAAACTCTGGCAAAAGCTTGTAATACGTTTATATAAATGAATTATACTAACCACTTTATATATATGCCATAATTTTTTATGGCTAGTTGTACGTGCTCATCATGCATGGGTGGGTACGAGAGGTAGATTAGATAAATTATTTTAAATTAGTTTGACTTAGATTAGATTAGACAAATCGTATGATTACTTTTTTTTTTGTTGACGGGAGGTACTGGTATTCTTTTGCGGCCTGCAGGCAAATCAAAGAATAGTAAATAAAGATGCATCCACGTGCATGCCGGATTAGGGGTCATTCCTTGATGGGTACCTTGGAGCCACAGATCTTGGCTCCGAGCTCGGACCGGCCACGTCAGCGCCACCTCGGATGCCCTGCTGTGCGCGGTCAGGCACCTCGGAGCCAAGATCTGTGGCGCCGAGATGTGTTACCTCGGAGCCATGAGTTCTGGCGCCGACCCCAGGGTCTAAAGATGAGTTTATGTCGTCTAGGGGGTCAAATGTATTTTTTTTTCAAAAAAAGGCTAAACAGTAAAAAATTCGGCCTGGGCTAATGGCCATGTTGACACGCTAAGCATAGCTTTGCAAGTCTTTCTAAAGTTTCTCTATTCACTTCAGATCAATCATAATCAAATGACCACTCATAATTAGAAGGTTAAACATGTTTCTATTTTCTTTCTGTCGTTAGTTTATTTTAAGTACACTTATATAATCATTATTATATAAATATTATTTTTTAACATATAAATATTTAATTTTTAATCTTATAAGACAAGAAAAAAAAAATATATAAATAGTTAGTGTTCAACTAATCATACATGACAATGGTAATAGATCAATGTTTTATTTTTATCTATATCAGAGTTTCCAGGCACATGCTTCCAACCAAACAAACTATCATCTATTTGCCTCACCAGGCAGATTTTATTAAATTTTCAGACAACTTCCAGACAACACTTTTTGCAAGGCAAATTGTCCAGGCCTCCAACCAAACGGGCCCTACATGAGCTATATCTGGGACCACTACTCGGTGGCTAGGTGTGTAGGCAATGCGCGGAGGCGGTCGACGACGAGAGCGGCTGCGAAAAGGGCCACACGGAGGATGCGCTCACCACGCACAAAGTTAAATTTCAGTTCTGCATATCATCCCTAAACCGATGGACAGACCGAAAGGACCAATCAAATCTTGGAAGATATGTTGAGAGCTTGTGCTTTACAGTATGGTACTAGTTGGGATAAGAATTTGTCATATGCTGAGTTTTCATATAATAACAGTCACCAGAAAAGTCTCAAAATGGCGCCATTCGAAGCTTTATATAGACGTAAGTGTAGAACACCTCTATTCTGGAATCAGACAGGTGAAACCCAAGTGTTTGGACCAGATGTCCTACGCAATGCAGAGGAACAAGTGAGGATGATTAGGGATAATTTGAGAGTAGCACAGTCCAGACAGAAAAGTTATGCTGATATCCGAAGAAGAGAGTTGAGTTTCAAAGTAGGTGACTATGTGTATTTGAAAGTGTCACCAATGAGAAATGTGAGAAGATTCAATATGAAGGGCAAGTTAGCACCGAGATATGTGGGACCTTTCAAGATTCTAGAGAGACGTGGAGAAGTGGCCTATCAATTGGAACTGCCAGAAAGTTTGTCGGGTGTGCATGATGTGTTCCATATTTCTCAGTTAAAAAGGTGTTTGCGGGTACCAGAAGAGCAGATTCCCTTGGAAGAGCTTGCTATTAAAGAAGATCTCACATATGAAGAGTATCCAGTAAAGATTCTTGAAACTACAGAAAGAGTTACTAGGAGCCACACTATAAAGATGTGCAGAGTACAATGGAATCGATATTCAGAAGATGAGTCTACTTGGGAAAGAGAAGAAGATCTGAGAAAATCTTATCCACAGCTTTTTAAGCATCACCCAATCTCGAGGACGAGATTCTTTTTAAGGGGGTAGAATTGTAACACCCTAAATTTTTTATAATTACAAAATAGTTAAATATGATTTATTTGTGTAATTGAGTGTGCATTTAAATATAGGGAATAATAAATTTTTGTGAAATTAAAATTAATCATAAGGTTAGCAACTTGTTTTTGCACTCATGCTGTTGCATTATATTTTGTGTGATGACTGGTTTTATTCAAATGCCAAAAGGATTTAAAAATCTATTGAAAATGTATTTGGAAAATCAAACTGAAAAAAATGAAAAGGGATTCTTATTAATTTCCCTCCCTCCCTCCATTTCGGCCCGTTTCCTTTCAGCCCGCTCGCCTTCCCCCTCTCCCTCCTTTCTCCCTTGATGGGCCGGCCCGTCAGCGCTGGTAACCGCCGCTGTCGCTCATTCTCCTGCTGCGGTTGACCGCCCGGGCCCGCTTGTCGGCGCCCTCCTCAACCTCCAGCCGCTCCCTCCCGTTTCGCTCGCACTCGCTGCAACCGTCCGCGCCCACGATCTCCGTGCGTGGGAGCGTCTTCGCGCCCGGCCTTCAAAGGGGAGCGCAACCCCGCCTACGCCTTCCCTTCTCCAGTTTCTCTTCACTCGCACTCGCTAGAGCTTCCCAGAAACCGCAGCGGCAACCCACCGGAGCGCCGACCGCCCCACCGCGTCGGTCATCGTCCCCGGGCATATGGGCAATACGACTCACAGGTAAAGATGCACAACCTCTGCAGAGTGTTAAAACTGTTATAACAGTCGTGCTCACGGTCACGAGCGGCCTGGAAAACTCACAGAATAAATGGTTACTTGACACGTGGATGACTTATGACGATGATGATGAGATTATACTGATACTCAATTACTCTCCTTAATTCTAGTAGGTGATCATGTGGGTTAAACGGGAGCTTAAGCATAACTTAATAATAATTAATAATGAAATGTTGATCTATTAAAAGTGCTAACTGCAGCCAACCGTGTCTATCCTTTTTGAGCCTCATGAATCCTCATACTATACTTGCGGAGTACAAGTGTATTCACACTTGTTATTATTTCGTTTTTGGATAAAAATCCCGGATGGGTAACAGATGACAGTTTCTACGAGGATTTTCCAGAAGATTTCTAGATTTGGGTCAACCAGTCGTCCTTCTCTGTGGAGCAGATACTTCGTTCGAGAGTGTTATTTACTTTTCTGCTTGTTATGTTAAGAACTATGTGATGTAATATCGTGATGTATGTACACCGTGATGATACTCTTGTTAATTTGTCGGCTTATGTGTGCGACTATTCCTGGAGCGCATATAAGATGTATGCACTCTATATTGTCCTTTAATTAGAGTGTGACAATAATATATGCATTCGTTCATTTAGTATCGATAGTTAAATGTCCATCTGGCCATGCGTGCATTGCCACGGACTTCCTACAAATTAAATTCATTTAGTAAAGATATGCCCAATCATACTCATCATGTTCGTCCGTTAGTTATCCAAATTAAGCGGGGGTGTTTCAATCCACTGGCTAAAGTTCTATCCGGATCACTCGAAAGTTTAGGGGCTATAATAGCGCCCGGACATCCGGACGAACCCACGCGTTCGGACGCCCGCGTATGCTGATGCGCCCTACGCCACATGCTTTTTTTTATACACGCACCTCCTCCTCCTGCTGCTACGCTCCACACCTGCTGTTACGCCCCACACATCCTCCTGCCCGCCCAGCTCCGTGCGAGAGAGAGAGGGAACATAGCGCACGTACCCTAATACGAGAGAGAACATAGCGCGCATGCCCCAATGCGAGAGAGAACCTAGCTGCATGTGAGAGAGAAATCACAGCGCGTGCCCCAATGCGAGAGAGAGAGCACATCGCGCGTGCTCCAATGCGAGAGAGAGGGAGCACAACGCGCATACACATGTGTTGAGCCAGCTACATGCTCCACCGTGGGCGACCACGCCTGGTGGTGCAGGGGCGCCTAGTGCAGCGCGTGCCTGCCCGTGAGTCAGAGCGCGTGGGGAGTAACACCTGTTGCAACATGCTGAAGCAAGGTGAAACAATTAAAACATATGTTTGTAACATATGTGTATAACTACTGCAACATATGCAACATTCAGATAAAACACTTGCAACATATGTCCGAATCAGGTGAAACATTTAGAACATACACCTGCAACATATATGTGAAAACATATACAACATCCAGATAGAACACTTTCAACATGAAAACACTTGTTGCAACAGAAAACTGAAACATATAAAACATTTTGGAGCATACTATTGCAACATATGTATGAAAACATATGCAGAATCCAGATCAAAACGCTTGCAACATACGTTTGGAAACAGATGAAACAATTTGAACAAACGCTTGGAATGTGCCTCTGAAATACTTGCAGTATATGCAACATGTGCAACATCACCTGATCTACTTTTGTAACATCAAGATGAAATAAATGCAACATACATCTGAAACGTCTGAAGCCCTCGAAACATACATATGCAACATAGGGGAGGGAAGGTAGGGCCAGCCGATTCCGGCCGTCAGGGTGGGAGCCGGCGGCGAGCCACGGAGCACGGGCACCACTAGCATCGGCCACGCTCGTTGGTGCCTTTGGCTCGGCCGGGGAAGACCTGAGGTGCCACGGCACGTGTGCCCCTGCGGCCATGGCAGGGTCAGCGGCGCGAGCGACGTAGGTGACTGGCACACAGGTGAGCGGCGCAGGGAGCGAGGGCACACGGCGCGGCGGGCGATGCGGGAAGGGCACGACGCGGCAGCCCGACGAGCGTGCGCTGGGGAAGGGGCGGACGGATGAGAAGCCACGTCGAGCGTGCAGGTGGCTGCCATGTAGGTGAGCAACGCAGGGAGTGAGGGCGCGCGGCGCGGCCGGCGACGGGGAAAGGAAACGGAGCGACAACCCGACGAGCGCGCGCTGAAGAAGGGGGCGGACGGATGAGCAACTACTCTGCTTTGAGGCTGGGCGGATAAGCACGAAGAAGTGGGGTGTGGCCTCGGAAGGGACGAGCGGATAAGCACAATGAATGGGGATTTGTTTTTTTTGTTTGGGGCCCGCTCTTGGGGGAGCCGCGTCCGAACGCAGAGTCACGGACGGACACCGCAGGAAGTATTTTCGAAAGTTTGGATGTCAATTAGGAAGACTAAACATGAGTTAATTACACAACTAATTGTATAAGCCGTAACTAATTCATAAGATGATTTTATTAAGTCTAATAAATTCATGATTAGCATAGGTTTACTGTAGTATCACATTCGCTAATCATGACTAATTAGGCTTAATAGATTAGAATCTCACGAATTAGCCTTCATTTATGCAGTTAGTTTTGTAGTTAGTCTATATTTAATACTCCTAATTAGTCAAACGTCTAATGTTACGGGGACTAAAGTTTAGTCCTGGCATCAAACACCCCCTGGCTGTTTCAGCTCCGTTCATTCGCGCTTGCCCACTCACGGTCAAACTCACTGCCGTAAATTTTCAAGATCCTCATCATACTGCTGTAAATTTTCAAGCACCTCATTGTGGTGCCAGACTTTAGGCCATGAAACGCCAACCATGATCGGCAACTCTGCAGATCTACCCAAGGACTCAGTGAGAATGAGATCAATTCATTCAGATATCTGTGCTTGAGGACACCCAGCCTGAAATTGGGCTGTTTGGTACAGCTCCTTGGCAGCTCGCGGAGCCGTTTTTAGGCTTCTTCAACCAAACGTGGGCAAGGCAAACGGATTCGTGCTGGGAGCCATGGAAATTCCGCAGAGAGAAGAGGAGAGAGAGAGGGTGGAAGCTGGAAAAACGTAGCTTCCACCGGCTCCGCTTGCATCCTGTGGGCCTGCTGCAGGTCGACGGGCGGATTTGCCCTCACTGGGACGTGCGGGCGCCGCCGAGCACGGGGCCACCGGGGTCACAGAAGGGCAAGCGCTCGGGGGTGAGAGTCGTGCCGCCGGGTGCGGAGACGCCACGCGGTGCCGCCTAGCGAGCGCTCGGAAGCGCGCCGCACGGGGCCACCAGGTGCGGGCCACAGTGGTCGCCGAGGCTGCCGGGTGTGGGGGCGGAGGTGCGAGCAACTAGAGCGGCTAGGAGATGCCACCGGGCGTGGGGATGGAGGATGCCGAGGCCGTGGTTGCCTGAGGTCATCGCGAGGCCGAAGGTTGAAGACGTCCGTTTCTAAATAACTGTCTCTTTTGGTTTCTTACCGTAAGTTTGACGGTGTAGAAAATACGTGCAATATTTGTTCGGCTAATGGTTTGTGCGGCTAATAAGTTGGGTGAAGCTGATTTATTGTTAGAGAAAAACACCGTTTCATGGCTGATAAGCCAGATTGATAAGTTGAAGCGAACAGGGCAATATAAAAATAGATTCAACAATCTATCTAATGGTATTAATTTTGTACCATAAATATTAGTATTATATGTATAGTCACAGTTGTTTCTCGTGAAGCGAAAATGACAGTTATTTAGGGACGGAGAGAGTACGGCGCAGCCACGTGCGTGAATGAGCCAACGGATGAGGTAGAAAGGAAAGAAAAGAAAAAAGGTAGTATGAACATTTCATCTTTTGGACTACTGGAAGAAGCTGTTTTGTCAAACGGTTCAAAAAAAAAATCAGCTCCAAAAAATCAGCTCCAACTTCCTAAGTGAATATGCTCCACAACTGAGGTTGTTTTAGCTGGAGCCAGAGCTCTACCAAATGGGCCCAGATACCACGACTTGAAAACCAGACATATATAGTTACTTTAATGCATCCTCAAGTTTGAAGTTTGAGCAGATACTCTTTGTTTGGTCCAATTGGGCCTTCAACAAGGTAAATTTGCCTCAACATAGCAGTTTTCTTACAGAACTAAATAGGGGCACATATGTATCATAAATGGATCTGAATTCCATAGGGAAAAAAATAAAACTGAAGGATTTTGATTTCCTGAGAGATCAAGAACACAAAATACTCTTCATCAATGTCTGCAGTTTAGAAAGCTGCGTAATAAACACCATTCAAGTCGGTATCCCCTAGCAAACTATGTTCGTCCTACTAATACTTGAAATAGCAAAATGACTTAAATCAGTTAAAACCACATGTGGTGATTGAAGCTAATGAAATAGGAAAGGAAAGACATGTAGATGCCACCATTTACTCAGTGTGAGGACCGATTTCTGCAAAGCCATCAGGACGTACCTGCACACCAAAAAAAAAACTGCACCTTTCAGTATATCTACACAGCTACTATGTTTCTAGGAAACACACACTGAAAAACTTCCAGCAAACTTTGAGGTGTGCTTCTTTTGACTAATGTATGTTTCTCGACTCAGATTCAGATATCATGCTATCTGACCAGCTCTCTTATATGAGGAGTTACGGAGTTTCAGAGATTTTGAGGTGCAACTGGCTACATGATGGCAGAGCATGCAAACCTCCCATCTGATTAGCCAGCTGAAATTTAGAGCTGGTAATAGTACAAAGGATGGGTCTGCCAACTGGTTAGTAGGAGGCCAACTCAAATGGCTGTTGTGCTGAAGTTCTCTTTGGTATGATACTACGATAGCAGCCTGTGTTTATATAACTACAATTTATGAAAACTGTAATATGTTATAAGTAAATTATGTTACTAATGTTTCCAGAAAACATATTTAGACCTTTTGTTACTAACGTATTTAGACCAGTAATGCACCTACACCATTTTTCTGACTCGGTTTCTAAGAAAGCTCACAGCCCTATAGTCTTATACCAACAACAAAAGAACACTTGAAAGTTAATAATTCAATCATGTACAGCCCACAGTTTAGGATGCCAGGGAAATTATGAAAAGCAAGCATGTCAATACTGCTCGGTAGCCAAGGCATTGGCTGAAACAAATAGATTACACTAATATATTCAGAGAGACTTCTACTTCTCGTATTCTTCAGTTGCACAAATCATTTCGTCTTTGATTTCACAAAATCAAGGGATCACTTGACCCCAATTGCAACTCTACAAGTAGAAGTTTACACATGAACAGGCTGGTTTTTTTTTTTTGTCATAATTCAAGTTAACAAATCCCCAGAAAAACTGAACAGGGCAGGCTGTACTGCAGTCTGCAGCTAGAAGCTGGAGTTCAGAGACTCCATCCCATCACAGAAAGCTTCCGAATTCAGATTATTCACTGCCCTGTCTAAATTCCGAAACTCTGAATCCCCTACCATTATACAAATTCATCTTACCCGAAGTTCACACCCCCATCCCAATCCCATCCCCGAAGACTCTCCGAAGGTTCAAAGGACCGACCGGCGCTGCAGGCTGCAGCATTTCTTGGCGGGATTGTCGCAGCCCCACGTCTTGATTCTCCGTACTATCTTGCCTCGCTCGAGCCGCATCAGCCACCGGGGGAGACGCGGCGGCGGTTGTTGCTGCCATCTTTTCTCTTGCCGCCTTCCTTTCCCTTGCGCGCGGGCGCCTCGGGGACGACGCACCGGAACAGGCTCGCGAAGACGCGCGCCTTGATCTGCCCGCGCCGCGGCAGGGTCCGCCTCGCCGCCTCCTGCTGCTGCCGCCGCTCCATCGCCACCGCGGGTGGCTTCTTGCTCAGGAAGGCACGGGACTCGGGGGACTGGAGAGCCGTGAGCTGTGCTGTGTCTGATGTCAGAGTGAGTGAGTGACGGCGGCAGGCGAAGGCTCTGCCATTTTATAGCTGCAGAGCAGAGCAGATGAGATGCAGAGGGGACATGGGATTGGGAAGAGTGGGGGCCAAGCTTCCTTGGGGAGCAAGGAGCTCCTCTCCCAAGTTTGAAAAGATCAGCTCAGAAAGACTGCGTGCTGCTTCAGTCTCATTTCCGTGTCTGAAACCTACACTGGCGAGACTCTAGAGGGGGTGTTTAGATGAAAAAAAAAATTGGAATTTTTGTTACTGTAACATTTTCGTTTGTATTTGATAATTAGTGTCTAATCATAGACTAATTAGGTTCAAAAGATCCGTCTCGTGATTTATAACTAAACTGTGTAATCAGTTATTTCTTTTATCTACATTAAATGCTCCATGCATGCATCTAAAGATTGATGTGATGAAGAGAGCGTAAAAATTTGAAATTTAGAAGGGAAGTAAACAAGACACCTGTCTACTCTACTGATCAGCTCAGAAAGACTGCGTCTTGTGCTACTGCCATCAGAAAGACTCGCAGTGCAGTGCAATGTGAAGAACAAAGTAGTACAGACATGGGAATAATCAGCCACTTTTGATGGTTACCAGCAATCAAAACTGGGCCTAGTTTAGATTCCAGAATTCACCCTAAATTTCACTATGCAAAAAGAAGATTCCCCATCACATCAAAATATCGACACATATATGGAGTACTAAATGTAGATGAAATCAAAAACTAATTGCACAGTTTTATTGTACTTTGCGAGACGAACATTTTGAGCCTGATTAATCAAAATTTAGACAATTATTACCACTAAAAAATAAAAGTGCTGCAGTGCTCGGGATGGCACTGTGCAAATTCGGCCACCCCCGAGTTGAGGTCTAAACAAGGCCCTGATTTACAAGAACAATGGCGACCAGCCAATCTGATGTTTCAGTGTTTGGGTAGAGTAGTCACAAAGCTGATCTGAAAAATGTTGGGACTACGACTGGTTAGATTCTCTGATCAGCAATCCAGCTGGCTTGCCATAGAAAATTACTAGTGGAATACGCGCGCCCTTGCGCGCGAGGGCAAAGCAGCACGGTGAGGTATATGTATGGTTTACATGTGACAGGTACTGGTAATTTACATACTGAAGGTATATATATATATATATATATATATATATATATATATATATATATATATATATATATATATATATATATATATATATATAGAGGGTGCGTGAACTATATAGGTATTTGAAGTCCTATATTCAAGTTGCATCTGAGTGAAGTTGACTCTAAAGTTTGACACCATGAATAGGCCATGCCTACTGACGTGTCCTTTGGATAGGTGGTAGGCTGAGTTTACAAACAGCGAAATACAAATTTAAGTTTGGCACGAAAGGTCACATTAGATATAGATATTTTATAACAAGAACTCTAGGAATGGCAAGAGTTGATCATGACATGCATCAATCAATCTGATTATAGAGCGGATTTGAATAACAACACATTATGATGCAACTCTGCAAGGAACGATGGATGAAGGTAATAGGTACCAACCTGGGTCATTCTCATCAGCCTTAAGATCCAGGGAGCAGAGGGAAGGCTCTTGCGAGTTGCACACCTGAATATTGACAAAATAAATGGCGAAACTGAATTTAGGAGTCAACACTGAAACTCTGAGGATTCACCTTTCTGTCATGTCACTAACAAAAGCTCTCCAACAGGAGACACATTTTTTGTAAGACGCTGAGCACCATGCTAATAGTATCTAAGTAGCACCTTGCTGGAGTAGTAGGATGGTACGTTAGACTGAATAAGCATTTTTAAATTTTCTGTTTATTGAGTATCGACTTTGTATAAAAAAGCATGATCAAATTGTTTAGTGCACCGAGAACAAACAGGGCGAAAAAACACAAATATTTGGTACACGTATCATCCGGCCTATATGTTTTTAGTGTAAAATCTTGCATCTACAAATAGGAGCATGAAACTGGGCAAACATTGAGATGCTTTTAGGGCCTGTTTGGATTCCTAAATGTAGCTGGTAGGGATCAGTCCACAGAATGCCTAAGATGCTTTTGGAAAACCTGAAGCTAAAATTTATGTGACTGTGGTGGTGCTCGGAGTTTTTTTTAGCAAAGTGGTGTTGTCAGATGTGGCTGCCCAATCGCCTATGTATGTAGTCATGTGTCTATAATATCAAAATAGATTGCATAACCAGGCATGTCAATATAAGAAGGCATCGGTACATGCAAATTAGAGGATAACACTGTAAATGTATATAGCACTAAAAAGTTTTAATTGTAAAGGTGGCATAATTCAGAGTATACCTACGACCTTAGCTATATTACAGTGCAAGTATTAACGGTAATAGTATATCACTTTAAAAAACAGGTTGCAGCTCCATAATTATGGAAAGGTGGCCTGCAAACAGAGCGTACCTTTGTTATGTTTCCAAAAGACAGCGACCATCTACAGCAGAACAACCGTAATTATTTTATAAGCATGGCCATCGGAACCTACATTAGAGAAACAGAATGTGAGGCAAAACTTTGTACCTCACTGGCATGGTAACTGTATAAATAGAAGGGTAAGAAGCATTTAAAACATATCGCATTAAGAAATTGGAGTGAACTAAAGATAACAAGCGCGCAGTCAACATCAAGTTTGGAACCATGTTTCGCAGGCTTCGAAAAGATCAGGGGGATGGAAATTATGTAATCACCACTGTTGTCCTGTGTAGCTCAGGGTTCAAGAACTGAGAAAACATGTGCAACAACATAGATAAAATTGAGATCAGCAACCAAGTATCTTCAATGGCAGGATGAGGTTGGATGATAATGAACTATCGCGGCAAAAAACCCCCGTGACCCCGTCCCCCGCGTCGTCCCACCCGGGGCGACACGGGCGGAACCACCCTCCGCCGCCGCCAACACCTCCTCCCCCCAGCCTCCACTTCCTCGCCGCTGCCAGAGCGCGCCGCCGGAGGCTCGTGCGCGCGCAAGGAAGGCAGCGGTGAGGCTTCTCCCCGAGCGGTGGTTTACGGCGGCTGCTCGAGCGTCGCCAGGCTCGTCGACGGCGGCAGTCCCGGCGTCGATTCGGTGTCCTGGCGTCGATTCGGCGTCCCGGCGGCCGGATCCGGCGCTCCTTGGGGCGGATCTGTTGGAGCACCGGCGGGGGTCGCTGCTCGTCGCGTGGAGGGGCGAGCGGTGGGTCAGTGAGGTGGCTGCAGGGCTTCGGCTGTTCTGGTGGGCGCGCGTTTGGCTCCGGCTCCCCTTCCTCCGGATCCGGTCATCCCGTGGCTGCAGTTGGTGCCGCCCTTGCAGATTCGGCTGGAGCTCGCTGTGCGGGCAGTGTTGCGGTTGTTGCGGCATGGGGTGGCGGTAGAGGGCAAGGGCGGCGCTTCTTCAAGGCTGCTGTTTCGGTTGTGTTGGAGGTGGCAAGCACCGGCGAAAGCCACGTCGGATCTGCCGGCAAGACGACGGCGACGTCTTCGGGTGCCGCTCACCTCCTTGGAGGCGTTGTCATGGTGCTCTCCCACTCCGGCCGGCTGCAGTGGCGCGTCGGCTGTGCCGTGGTGGTATGGCTGACAGTAGCTTGCTTGGATGCGTGCCAGTGACGCCGTGGTGGTGTGGCTGGCAGTAGCCAAGCAAGGGCGCCAGTGGCGCCATGGTGGCGTGGCTGGATGATCCTGGCTGCTTCTTGGAGGGCATCTGGTTGTGGCTTGGTGTGGCGCGAGGAAGGCGCATGGGGGCTGTGGAGGTGGTCGTGTGGTGGCAGCGAGTGGGCGGCACGGCGCGGTGAGGGCAGCATGCTGGTGCGGCTTGACAGTCTGGGCGGCTTGGGGCTAGCGGAGGTTGCTGGTGGATGTGCGTGGCTTGGTTGTTGCAGGGCAGGCTCGATAGGGGTTGGGTCGATGGTGGGCTGGGTGATCTGGGGCTTCTTCTGATCCCGGCCCTTTTCTCCCTGCCATCTACCTTCCCTCTTCCTCGGGTCAGGGCTTTCGCGGTGGGGCTGGCCGGTTCTTCTTCCGCTGGCCGGCTTTGTCGGTTCCGGCAGAGGGCGGACTTTTCGGCGGGTTTCTCCCGACGCTTCCCCCGGTCGACGCCTCTAGGGGCGGTGGTTGGGCGAGGCTGCTGCTATTCCTTCACTGCAGGTCTCCGGCGGTCTCTAGTTCCATTGGCCTATCTCCGTCTGGACTGTTTGGTGTCGCCCGGCAGGTCTTTGCTTGTTTTTTTCTCCTTTTCTTGTTCTTGTTGGTTGAGTTGTTGCAAGTTGAGTGGAGTTGGCGCTGTGTTTTCGCCGGAGCTTTCGGTAGGTTAGTTGAGTTGCTGTTTGGTTGTTCAAGTTGGCTCGGTGATGTTCACCGGAGCTTCCTGTTGTGAGTAGAGTAGTTGGAGCTCCAAAGTTGTAGAGGATGAGTGGTTCGCTCTCCTCAGTGGGTGGTTTTTGGGCCCGGTTTCCACTCAAAAAACTGGGCCGTCACTTTGTTTTTCTTTTCATCGTCTAATAAAAATAACGGCAAAGCTTTTGCCGTCCCTTCGAAAAAAAAGATAATGAACTATCGCAATGCCTGACAGCATAATGCATAACGCAAATAAAAGGGTTGCAAGAGAGACTTGTGCTATGAAGGCAGAGGCTGTTGGCACTGGATCAATATATTCATCAACCTCTATTATGCAATGGCTGCTGCAGCTTGTCACGCGCATCATTTTAGAGAAGGAGCACAAAAGTTACACCACCGCGTAATTAGAAACTTACTAAAAAGACAACCAAGAAAAGGTAACATGTTATCGGTTTGAAATGTGGTACCCTTTAAAACTCACCAGCGGTATAGTGAGCACCTGAGTATGCCTATCTGCATCATGATGTGTCACAATCTATCGGGGGACTCTTTCATTTTCCAAGTAAAAAGTTACCACAGGGGAAAATGTCTACAATTCAACTTAAATCCCATTGGTTATTAAAAGATTTCTTTGGGCTACTAATGTGTCATAAATTGTCATCAATCATAGAACAAATCTGGAATGTGTTTCACCTGGCCTAATGCTCCAAAAGGCTTGTAAGGTAAAGTGGAGAAAGCAAACTCAGCTGCATCTGTAGACAGGGGTTAATAAGCACTGAATTATCCAGTTTAGTATGGTCACCTGTAAACGCAATAAAATAGAATATGCAGGCACTAAAGAACTATCTATCTATAAATATACGGTAGGCACAAAAAGGTAAAACTTACCATAGAAAAAGGTCCCTACTGTCCAGGGTCCAATAGTTCAGCCATGCAGTTTGTCATTTGCACTTGATGTACAGCACTGAAATATTTTATTCTGCTCCGAAATCTTGCATCCACAAAAGGAAAACATGGTAGAGGAACATACGAAAAGAACAAAGCGCAGATCAACTTGGAATCTCTGAGTGAAGGCATTTAGATGAGTATATAACAATATGGAAATGTCAGAAAAAGCTTAAAAATTTCAAAGTCACAAAACGGTGAAGTCTCATCAGTAACAATGCGCATAGTTCATCACTACCGTTTGCATCATGAGCCCTGCAGTGTAGTAATAAATGAAACAAATACCAGAGAAGGTCATATGGTCAGCTATATATACAACAACACCAAGGTAGTCTCAGGATCTTGTCGTACCGAGCAGTACAGCAAGGCAGTAACCATGTAGATTGGAAATAATTTTGCTACCGTGGATACGGCCAGGAGCCCCCAAACCTAGACGGTTTGTGTACAGCTAAAAGAGAAAAGTGTGACAACAATAGATGTAGGGTTAAATTGCCTCCAAATCGCAATGGCATGCCACCGCACAGGCAGATTCACTGCATAGAGTAAGGAGAGAGAGAGAGAAAAGACCAGGGAGTGGACGGATCGACGAAAAGTGGAGGCGTGCGAACGGTGTGCAGGAGGCCGCGTAGGGGGAGCGGGGTGACGACCGGCAGCCGCAGCCACCGGCGCTGCACGCCATTGCGCCACCGTGCCGGGGGCGCACCGCGTCAGGGGGGCGGCCACCGAGAGCGCGCCTTGGCCCCAGGTGCGGCGAGGGCGGCCGGTGCGCCGCCGCCTCGGAGGAGCCGCCTGGTTCGCGGGCACGTGGGTTGAGTGGGAGGGAGAAGCGCCACCGCTGGTGGTCCTCCGCGGCGGAGAGCGGGCATCCCGGCCGGTGCGGCGTCACACGGGAGAGTCGGAGAGACGGAGAAAGGGGAGAGGAGACGGAGCGGACGGGGAGAGGCTTCGAGAAGTGACGCGAGGGGGAGGGGGGTGGCGAGGAGGGAGAGGAGGAGGAGGAGGGCGGCCGCGGCCGTCGCCGTGCCCGCGCCGGGGGAGAGAGGGAAAGAGAGCGATGAGGAGGGAGGAGGGGAAGAGGCCGACTTTTTTTTTGGCTAGGGTCGGGAGAAGAAGAAGGCTCTGGAGAGGCCGTCACAGTAGGTCGATCGGTGCCGCTCGAAGCAATTTGGTTCGTTCGATGGAAGATCCGACGGCAGAAGTAATTTCGGACGACGTGTCCGGGATGGCCATCCAGGAAGGCCCCGCTGTTTATTAGATCTAAATGCCCTTGTCTGGCTGTCCAATTCCCCATGGTGATTGTACATGTTTAGCAAATCAATGTTGGGGTTTCCTAACCACACGACATATGTAGAATCGAATCTTACATATATCAACTCTTACCCGAGTAACCCAAAACCAGAACGTGTCCATCGCTACCCGAGAGCACAGTACTCCTCGAACCTGGCCCAATTCTAGCCCCGAGGGTACACGCTACTCTCGCCATCTCTCCACTCCCAGTGCGAGGTTAGACGTTCTCGTAATGGAATAGCCGAAGTAAGGCTTACCCGACATGGGTACATGGCTAGTACTAAAAAAACTCCATGACTCGAGGGCCAACAACGTACGATCCTTAACTGATAAGGCGAAAACACTACATTGAGACTCCTTTCCCAATGCAAGTTAGCAGTGGCCAAACCACCCGCCCGATCTTTCAAGTTCATTCTCATATTTCAATATTCATCAAGTATGCCGTCGTGGCCATATAAACATTTCATTTAAAAGCCTAACTTATTAAGCATAGCGGAGCATACTACGCATTTTCAGTAAAACAGGTATCAAGGGTGATATCGCAATATTCAAGGATGACAATGCAATAATTGGGTTATCACTCAACTCCTAATTACTTAATGCAGTAAACCATAATATACATAATAAAGATTTGTAAAACTCAAGGTAGGGTTTAAATGCACTGGGGCTTGCCTTGCTCTGACGAGACGACTAACTCGGGCTCAATAACTCCAACTTCCGGTCCGGAACCCACCGAAGATAGCTCTTCTCCGGAGACTTGCTCGACAATGTCGACTTCTTCGAAAGCGGGAACTACACGAGCATATAACATGTTTCAACATGATGCGGTGATAAACATGATGCTTGATGATATTGCACGGTTAACAACTTGAGTACAACTTTTCTTCGCGGTACAGTCGCAAAACAACAAAACCTACTAACTAACAGCGATAATTTCAGCAACACTACCACCTCTTAAAGAACATGCTACTAACGAGCTCAATCATGTAATTAAGGCACCAAGGATCACCAAGAATTAGTGACCCAAGGTCATCACTCAATCAAAAGGGCACACAACACTTAAAGTTATGAATTTAACCTTTATTTAAACACTTAATTAATTAGAGCATAATTAATAGTAAATCCAACTTCATCTAAATGAGCTTAAACTTTTTTCTATAGATTAATCATGGCCTAAAACAGTGTCACAACAAATTTCATGATTTTTGGATTAATATTTTAATTACTAAAATTCCTGGAAGTTGCATTTAATATTTAATTAAGCTAATTAAATAACTTGCAAAAAGTAATCAAAATTGGCATTTAATATTTTTCCTAATTAGTTTACACCTTGAAAAGCTTACACAAAAATTTTCATGATTTTTGGAGCTCTACAAAAATTCTAGTGAAATAAACAAAAACTAATACTATTCACATTTTTGAAAAAGAAAAACAAAAACTTCATCTCGGGCCGCTTCTCCTCCTTTCCTCCTCTGGCTCGGCCCAACCGCGCGGCCTGCCCGTGCGCTCGCGCCCGCGTTCGCCTGCGTCGCGCGGCCCAGCAGCCCGAGCCGGCCCAGCAACGCGGCCTGGCAACGTGCGCGCGCTCTCCCTCTCTCACTCTCCCGCTGATAGCTCGGTCCCGCCTGTCATCTTCTTCCCCCCGCTCTTCTCTCTCCTGCCGCGATGGCACGGTGGTCGGCCGGCGATCTCATCGTCGGTGACCCAACCAACATGACCAAAACGATCTACACAACCCCACGAACCGATTACAACCCAAAACACCCAAGCTTAAACTCCGAGGAACCCTCCCCGACGGCCATGGCAGCACGGTGGTCGTGGTGACCGGCGTCCCGGTGAAATAAGCTAGTAGCAGTTAAAATAAAGGGCATGGGAAGCATCAGCAGCTCACTGCGATTGCAGTGGAGCAAACAGGAAGCTCGGAGTGGCGGTGGAGGTGGCTGGCCACGAGAGGCAGTTCGGTGGCGCTCAGTCGCCAGAGTTGGGAAAGGAAACAGTGGTGCGGGCAATTCAGGCAAAATTGGGCTGGTTCAGGCGGACCAAGAGATGCGCGAGGGCAAGGCGAACTCGGTGGTGCAGTTGGTTTAGCTGGAGGCAGCTCAACGGCGGTAGCGGCGAGCGGCGGAGCTAAGCGATGGCGACGACCAAAAACAGAGAAGAAAAAGAAGAACGACAGCGTGCTCGGCTTTTTATAGGGGTCACCAACGGCGCTAGAAGGTGCGCGCACAGACGAGGTGGCGATTGAGCGCCCGCGGGAATGGCCTGGAAGCAGCCCGGTGGCTCGCCGGTGCCCATGCCGCTCGGTGCCCGGCGGTGATTCGTCGGGTACTGTAGCCCCCCCCCCAAATTTTCAATTTCAAATTGTTTTGTCAAATTACTCCCAAAATCATGTAGTAACTTGAAAAATTCTCAAAATATGAAATCTTTAGAATTTCAAGCTCTACAAGTTTTATATTGAACACTTTTTCAAATTCAAACTGGATTTTGAAATTTGAATTTAAAAGCAAAAGGGGACACTTTTTGGGAATTTGGTAATTTAGAAATTACTTTCAATTTTCTGTTGAAACTTCAAAAACTCCAAACACCAAAGTTGTACATCTAGCTAATACCTACAACTTTTCTATTCAACCCATTTTCAAATTATGCCTCAATTTTGAAATTTGAGTTTGGGGATGAAAAGGGGTCAAATTTGAAATTTGCTTCTTTTCAAAATTGCTCCACATTTTACACTAAAACTTTGAAAACTCAAAACACTAAAGTTGTAGCCCTTGAAAAGTTCTACAAACTTGGTTTTAAACTTTTCCCCAAATTTTGCTTAGATTTTGAATTATTTCAAAAGGGGTAAAAACAAGGTTTCGAAATTTAGGGTTTTCGGAAGAATTTCAAATCGAAACTTGTTGCTATTTTAATTGATGATTATTAGTGATCAAACCATCATCCAAGGGCATCATTGAGTCAAGTATCACATGGTTGACCAAATGTCACTCTTGGTTGACCAATTTAACTTTTGAAAATCTTTTAATAATTCCCCAAATTTGAATCGGAAAACTCGCGATAAGTTTTGGATTCTAATTCAAACTCAAACTTGGAGCTTCATTTTACGTGTTGTACTTGAGTTCATACCCTACACTTGGCACTAGCGTGTAACACAGTCACACACCTCAAATTACGCAGGGCATAAACTAAGTATTTGCGGTGACATTCGAAATTAGGGTTTTCAGTTCGAGTCACCACTGAGAAAGTGAGAAGCACATCCAACCTAAAAAGGTAAACTCATTTTAGTTGATGCATAACACAGTTAACCTCATCATGGATGCTTTGCAGTGCAATATGATGACATGGCAGGTTATTAAGCCCCTATAACACCCGAGGTGTTACATGCCTGCTCCTGCTCCACCGGCGCTGCGAGTCGGGCGGAAGTCGAGGGTGCGACGTGAAGGCACTCGAACGGGATGGGGAGTCATGTTGCTGCCCTGAGGGCCCGAACGAAGAATGCCCTTGTACAGCCCACAGTTTAGGATGCCAGGGAAATTATGAAAAGCAGGCATGTCAATACTGCTCGGTAGCCAAGGCATTGGCTGAAACAAATAGATTACACTAATATATTCAGAGAGGCTTCTACTTCTCGTATTCTTCAGTTGCACAAATCATTACGTCTTTGATTTCACAAAATCATGGGATCACTTGACCCCAATTGCAACTCTACAGGTAGAAGTTTACACATGAACAGGCTGTTTTTTTTTTGTCATAATTCATGTTAACAAATCCCCAGAAAAACTGAACAGTGCAGGCTGTACTGCAGTCTGCAGCTAGAAGCTGGAGTCCAGAGACTCCATCCCATCACAGAAAGCTTCCGAATTCAGATTATTCACTGCCCTGTCTAAATTCCGAAACTCTGAATCCCCTACCATTATACAAATTCATCTTACCCGAAGTTCACACCCCCATCCCAATCCCATCCCCGAAGACTCTCCGAAGGTTCAAAGGACCGACCGGCGCTGCAGGCTGCAGCATTTCTTGGCGGGATTGTCGCAGCCCCACGTCTTGATTCTCCGTACTATCTTGCCTCGCTCGAGCCGCATCAGCCACCGGGGGAGACGCGGCGGCGGTTGTTGCTGCCATCTTTTCTCTTGCCGCCTTCCTTTCCCTTGCGCGCGGGCGCCTCGGGGACGACGCACCGGAACAGGCTCGCGAAGATGCGCGCCTTGATCTGCCCGCGCCGCGGCAGGGTCCGCCTCGCCGCCTCCTGCTGCTGCCGCCGCTCCATCGCCGCCGCGGGTGGCTTCTTGCTCAGGAAGGCACGGGACTCGGGGGACTGGATAGCCGTGAGCTGTGCTGTGTCTGATGTCAGAGTGAGTGAGTGACGGCGGCAGGCGAAGGCTCTGCCATTTTATAGCTGCAGAGCAGAGCAGATGAGATGCAGATGGGACATGGGATTGGGAAGAGGGGGGGCCAAGCTTCCTTGGGGAGCAAGGAGCTCCTCTCCCAAGTTTGAAAAGTTCAGCTCAGAAAGACTGCGTGCTGCTTGGTCAGTCTCATTTCCGTGTCTGAAACCTACGCCCAAAAGTTAGAATTTTTTCACTCTCTTTCCATCACATCAATCTTTGGACTCATGCATGAAGTAGTAAATGTAGGTAATACACAGTTTAGTTGGAAATCACGAGATGAATCTTTTGAACCTAGTTGGTCCATGATTGGACAATATTTGCCAAATAAGACAAAAGTGGTACTATTCATCGGGTTTTTTTTTTTCAATCTAAACGAGGCCCTACACTGGCGACACTCTGTCTTGTACTCTACTGACTGCCATCAGAAAGACTCGCAGTGCAGTGTGCTGCTTGGCCTCTGCTATTCAAGCCGTGTTTAGATGCCAAATTTTTTTTCCAAATTTTACTATGCAAAAAGAAGATTCCCCATCACATCAAAATGTCGGCACTAGATGAAATAAAAAACTAATTGCACAGTTTTGTTGTACTTTGCGAGACGAACGTTTTGAGCCTAATTAGTCAATGTTTGGATAATTTTTACTAAATAAAAACAAATGCTACAGTGCGCTACAGTGCACACAGTAATTCAGCCGGCCCGATTCGGGCCAACTAAACAAGGCATCAACCTCCATGGTATCTGTGGATGCACTGCCAGCCAAGTGACAACTGTGCAATGTGAAGAACAAAGTAGTACAGACATGGGAATAATCAGCCACTTTTGATGGTTACCAGCAATCAAAACTGATTTACAAGAACAATGGCGACCAGCCAATCTGATGTTTCAGTGTTTGGGAAAAATGTTGGGACTACGACTGGCTAGATTCTCTGATCAGCAATCCAGCTGGCTTGCCATAGAAAATTATGCCCTTGTCTAGCTGTCCAATTCCCCATGGTGATTGTACATGTTTAGCAAATCAATGCTATCTAGCAATGGGATTTGGTCTCCAGACAAGAACAGGAGAAGAAAATAGAGATTCACTGCTAATGCCAGATAGAATTATGCAGTTCTGGTTCTTTGTTAGCCATGGACCTTGCAAGTGCCCCAACACCAGACATAAACTAAGGCATCTGTTTGATAACTTGTACAACAATGCACAATCATGAGCCACTAAAATACAGGTACAGATGGGCCAAGGTTGTTACAAGAAATTATTTGGTCATCCAGAGAGCAGTTGACTTGAGTGACACACTACCCCTGTGACCCATCTATTCCGTTCACACGGGGAAAGAAAAGTCTTTGGTCATCAGCATGGACCAAATTTCTGTTTGCTACTGTCTGGATTCAAACACAATGCAAGAGCAACAAAAGCCAGAGACAAAATAACTATCACGGTAATAATTCATAAAAAACATTGTAAATTATACTTATGTTCTGCACTGTTTTCAGTTGAAATGTAAACCTTTTTTTTTTGTCATTAGTGAAGGACTGAAGGTAACACAACCAACTCCAGATGCTCTTAAGAATGCTAAAACTTATGGTTTGCAATTTCAGAACCGAATCTATCTCTTTTTACTAGACCGACAGAGCAACAACCCACAAGAGTCAAAACTTGAAAACTGTTCAAGTATGAAGGATGAAAATTCTGAAGTTTGACTTGATTCAAGATGCTTCATATAAAGATGTGACGACCAAAGTCTTCAACATAACGTGAGAGCCTAAATATGTTAATTTACAATTGCCTTTCCTCTATATATTCAACGAAATGTTGAAACACACCATCCTGATGCCTCCAACACAAGAGACATAAGCCAATTATTTAGGGCCTAGGAAACAAGGTTAGTTACATAGCTTTACATCTAAGCAAGATAACTGTCTGCCTAGGGCTTATTATTGTATGAAGACAATGACCTGTCTTGTTTGACTTGAACTTGTCTGTAACAAGAAACGTGATTCTCATGTGTCCATCAGTTTCCAATTGATACTTTGCACATGTCCACTTGCCCAAACAGTCCCAACACTACAGTCTACCCTTCACAGATTAATACAGCTAGTATTCGATGATTACACATTGCAGCTGCTGAGAAGTGAGAACATGCACAAAAGTAACATCAGGAGTATCAACATGTATTGTGATTATTGAACACCGACCGACATATATTCTACCTGACCCAAATATTTCTTCGTTAAATGGAGGCATAAAGACTCAGAGCAGCCATTTAGTATACAATTGAAGAAATCCTCCAGAATGGAATGGACGTGGTGTTATATCTATTTGATTACAATTGAAGCAATACTGCTATAGTTGGTATATTACACGTATAAATGTACAATACAGACCTCCCAGTTGAAATCTTAGTTTACAGCTCACCTCCTAGCTGTCACCTCTGCAGTTACTTGGGAGGAACAACTAGTGTATAGATTAGTAATGTCAAGACGATGATAATTGCCCCCACCAAGGTAAACTGGGGACTTGTCCATAGCATCAAGTTAGATCTTTCAGTTCTCTTGATTGGATCAACCTCTTCTGACAATGGATACTCGCTGCGCCGTGGGTTCCAGGTCACATACTTGTTTGGTGAGAAATCAGAAAAGAGGGTCCTCTTCCCTTTGTTCTTAAAGGTAGTCCACGCCTTGTCCCAGTCAGTAGAGGTTTCACCTGACGAGGAAGAAAAGAAATGGTCATTGCTACCTTCATAACAGTATCTAAAATAAACAAACTATGAACAGATAAGAAGTGCATATTTTTTTCTTGTTTAAAAAGGAAGGCAGGAACTGTGCCATCTTAATCAAAAAGGGAAGTGAGAAGTTTTAAAAGATACAGTGGGCCACACCAGCAGTCTAAACGATCAAAATCTATGCAAAAGGTTTAACTTCCTAATGCTACCTTCATAACACCTGATGAGGAAGAATAGAAATGGTTATTGCTACCTTCACAACGGTATCTAAAATAAACTAACTATGAGCAGATAAGAAGTGCATATTTTTTTGTTGTTTAAAAAGGAAGGCAGGAATGGTGCCATCTTAATAAAGGAAAGTGCAAAGTTTTAAAAGGTACAGTGGGTCACTTTTTTTAAAAAAGTTCCAGCTTATAGCTGGCTTGTATTAATAAGGAGAGTCAGAAATACATCCACAAGTGGTGCTCACATCGCCTCTTAAGCTGGTAGACCACCAACCAGGCAAAACAAAGGGAGGAGAAAAAGTGACTACTCACTAACTGAGTTAACAACTAAAGTGGACAGAGGTCTGATGCCCGTTGCCCGACATGCTCCAGGAGACTACTTGGTCATGGATTTCTGCAAAGATCGAGCTTTCATTCTTTTCTCCCCGACTGAAAATTCTGCTGTTTCGTTGTTTCCAGATCATCCACACTACTAGGAGCGCAAGGGAGTGGTTAGTTGCCTCTCCAGTGGCTATCAGCTCTAGGAACCAACTTTGAATTTCGAGTACTGAGTTCCAGTTTGCTGGTACGCAAGTAGTCGGCGTTGAATCCCTCGCTAAGGAGGCTATGCTTAAATGTAAAATTATTGGTCCTTCTTAGCGCGCCTCTTGGCGCGTTGTGTAAAACATTCTGCTACTTAATACAAAGATGCGCAAACCTTTTGCGTATTCGAGAAAAAAGTTTGCTGGATTCAAACTAAGGCATTTGCTCCAGTAGACATCTGAACTACAGTGGGTCACATCAGTAGATCTAAACGATCGAAATCTATACAAAAGGTTTAACTTCCTAATGCTAACTTTCTTTGAGCAATATCCTCCCTGATGAAGTAGTAGATGGTATCTTGTTGTCACATTCGACTTTGGATACACTATGGTTTGGTGTATTCCAACGGTTTCATAAGGTGTAGGTAATGATGCCACTCGCTTCCATTCTCCTTTCCACCGGAACTAACACTAGAATCCACTACCACCACTTTTCTAGGAAGTCTTTTGCAATTGCAGACTAGAGCTACAGTTAGCCATCTACATCCAGTTAGATGTTGTCCAAACATCCTGTGCAAAGGAACAATATAAAGTAATATCCTTTGTGTTTTCGGGTTGATGGGAGCAAAGTTTGTGAATTAGAACAGTGGTCCATCCTCTCCTTGCAAGCTACCTATGGTTTTGTTTTGCAGGAGAGCCCCCAAGTCATTTAGTATTATTTCATTAGTACAGCAACAAAATTCTGACCATGAGAGGTTTCTCAGGTCATGCATAACCTGCCATGGAATAGACTTTTAAAACCAACTATAAGATGGAAATTCATAAATCATCAGCACCAACTATCCACCAAAGTAAATGTATGGATAAGCAGCATCAAAGCCAAGTATTGACTACTGAGTCCAGTGATCAGTGACTTTTTGTGTAAAGCGATTAGGCACTATACGGAAAACAATGCAAATTCGAGTGTGAAAATCTCCAGAAGGCAGAAACACTGTTTTCTCTTCTTCAAACCATCACAGTGCTGACAATTTTTTTTAAAAAAAGAAAAGGTTTCGATTACAGCGAAGCAAAATTTGCATCGTGTCAAAGACCAAAAAATGGAGTAAAAATGTTTGCGATTAGTCAGGACCTAACTACACCCAGAGAGGGAAATGAACGCCAACATGAGGACAATCTACACAATTGGTGCATCGTTGATTTTTTTTCCTTGCCTTAATACATTTCTTTACGTCAAATTCAAATGTATACATACGTTATCAGGTTGTCTTGAGGTCGCAGGCAACCACCAAAACCTGCAACCTCTTGAAATTGAAGCAAGCATCATCATCCAACTAAAATCTTAGCACACACAGCCCTACGCGATCAAACAAACAGATCACATCAACCTAAACGAGGAAAGCAGGCAGTTGCATCCTGGATTCCTGATATGATGACTGGGCAACTTAAACCGTAGTGCATCTCTGATCGGCCATACTCACGCAGTCACGCTTCGACGACAACGCCAGACTGACACCAGTACTAGTCAAGTAATCCACTGCGGCATTTTAACGAACACCTACGGTAGCAGGCTAGCAGCAAAGAACTTGACAGCTATCATCGGATCGGTGCTTACCTTTGTCGCTGCCGCTTTTGTCCGGGGAGCCTCGAGAGCAGCGAGGGACGAGCGCGAGGGGAGGCCGTCGCGCCAAGAATCTCCCGGAACCTAGCTGTATATCCATGGCTGGGGCTGGCTGCCAAGATTCTATCAGCCGGGCAGGAATCTCGATCAAAGATTTTTTTTTTTCTCACTCGTGTTCCTTTCGCCGCGTGGCTTCTGTTCCTCTTATCTCGACTGGTGGGCGAGGAGGCGTGGCGGGGATCTGAGACAAAGAAATGAGCAGGTTGCGCTTGCGTGAACGGAAGAACAGTCGTACTGCGCTGCCGCACTACGGCACTAGGGGGGCGCGATTGAGAGAAAGGAGAGTGCGACTCGGAGGTGGCGGCAGGAAGGAACTACCACGCACGGCGGCACGGGCACGGGGTGCTGTTTCTGTTTCGCTTGGGCCGCCGGGCTGGTGCAGTGCAGCGCAGGCTACGAGATTGGGGAATTTGGGAGACGGGGGGCAAAACGTGTGGCAGCGCCATGGAGGGATCCAATCGTCCAGTCAGATAAGGTCCCGGTTTGGTTACCGTGAGATTTTTAGAATCTAAAATAAAAATCCTACAATCTCATCCAAACAGACTAGATTTTTTGAGATTTTAGGCCTGGTTTAGTTTCCAAAAAATTTCGTTTTCTACAGTAAAAGAACATGTTTGGACACATGCATGGAGTACTAAATGAAGATAAAAAAAACTAATTGCACAGTTGTTAGGAAAATCGCGAGACGAATCTTTTAAGTCTAATTAGCTCATGAAAAGCCTTAAGTGCTACAATAACCCACATGTACTAATGACGAATTAATTAGTATCATTAGATTCGTCTCGCAGTTTTCGAAAACTCCTGTAATTTGTTTTTTTATTAGTATCCGAAAACTCCTCCTGACATCCTTCCGACGTATCCGATGTGATATTTTCTCAAAAACTTTTCGCGAACTAAACAGACCCTATATATATATACAAAATTTAATAAAACACATCAGATTATTTTTATCTAGATTATAAAAAATTCCTAAGGAATGGTATCTAAGGAAGCATTGAAGGTGGTCTATCACCCTGTTCGGCTGAGCTTATCAGCACGGCTTATCAGTCGTGGAACAGTGTTTTTCTCTCACAGCAAAACAGCCACAGCCAGCTTATAAGCCGCAGAAACAGCCTGCCGAACAGGGTGAATATGTCACCAATAATTTTTTTTACTGTGTTGCAATTACACTGAGCTTGTAACGTATGGCTGCTTAAAAAGTCATGAAAAGTGGGATCATCAGAGAATATACAAAATAATATCAGAAATGCTATCGTAAAGGCAACCATTTGCTGGCTGAGATGAGAACTAGACATATCCTTTTTTTGTTTTTTGGTTGTGATTGAGCTGCTCTAGAAATCGGTCTATGGCCCCGTTCGGCTGGAATCATAAGCCGGCTGAAAAATACTGTTGGCTGATTTTTTGTGAGAGAAAAATACTGTTCCGGCTGAAAAAACAAGCTGAATAAGACGGATTATAAGCCAGATGAACATGGCCATTATATCGTTGTATCTGGCTAACTTCCTTCTGCTTCAGCACTAAGGAGGTTATACTAAAATTTAGGCTATAGGGGGGGATCCGCCTTATGGACAGGGGCGGAGACAGGGGGCGCGCAAGGTCCTGGCCCCCCTAATGGTCCACCGGATGCATTAATATGATTCCTTAATCACCTTTATTAATTAGGATAGTCCCAATACTAAAAACTACAGTTTCTATATCTATTAATTTCTATAGATAGTATATATATAGAAATCATGACCCTAATAGATAGTTTCTACGGAATAATTTTTTATCCAATTATATACATTCTCTACCAATCACATCATTTAATGTCCTGGTTTGTAAATATGGTTTCTAACTTAGATCCGGTTTCTATGATTTTTACTCTCTCTCTTCAATAACTATCTTGCCACATTGACAAAACGCTTAGGTGACAGTATAATTAATGTTCATACAAACTATGATGATTCCTGTATTGGGAGTGCCCTTGAGCCCACAGGAAACGAAGGGGCCGTTCGGCTGGAATTATAAGCTGGCTGAAAAACACTGTTGGCTGATTTTTTGTGAGAGAAAAATACTGTTCCGACTGAAAAAACAAGCCGAATAAGACGGATTATAAGCCAGATGAACAGGGCCGAAGTGTCACATTTACTCTGTTCCGTGAATGTAAATCCACTCTACGACTCCTCCGTGGCTCCGCACGACTTGCTGGCAGCCTGGCACAAGTCTCTCATCTCCTGCTCTCCATCTCTCTTCTCGCCGTGCAAAGCTGAGCAGCCGCAGAGGCCATCGTCGACCGCCGTAGTCCCGCAGAGGCAAATCGAGAGCAAGCAAAAGCAAGCCTGCAACTCTGCTAGCCATTGCGGCAAGGGGCCAAGGTACAGTACTATGTAGTATATTTGTTTATTCTCCTTTCACTGTTTGTCTGTTTCAATGATGAGAAACGGCGGTTACTTCTATGGTTGATTTCCTTTTCATTTTTTACCTTTCATTTAGGCATTTAGCATTTGATCAAGAATTCAAGACGAAGAGATTAAGAACAATCGACAGTTTTTTTAAGCCGAGATCAAGCTCTGGCAATGGCAACAGTGAAAACACTAATGCAATCAATAAAATTATCGGCATATAGAAGTACAACCGAGTGATGAGCAAACTCCCATCCAGGGTACTTCTGCTCCCTCCCAATCAACCTGCTGATCTAACAAAGGGACTAGTGAGATTAGGTAAAAATTCTATTTATCTTATGGTCGATATATTGCTAAGATTAGTCATAACACTTCCAGTACCAACAATGACTATTGAGAGACTCTTTTCAGCCGTGAAACTTGCGACGACACGTACTAGGCGTTGCTACATTATATTGACATATGTGTTATGATTGAATTTATATATGTTTATGTTTAATTATACATGTGGATGTTTAATTTTGCCTGACACACAGCGCCTAGGGCCCATGAGGCCATGATGGCGCGCTGACGTGTCGGCCCCACCTTTGTCTGGATCCTGGCTCCGCCCCTGCTTATGGATGCAAATGTACGATGTGTTTTATTGTTATCAAGGGGTGTTTAGGACTGCTCCGCTTCACGTTTTTCAGCTCCGCTCCATGTTTTGCCAAACGGTTTCAGCTCCACGCACTCTGTTCGGGAAAAAATGGTGAAGTTGTGAGAGCACCTAAAGAGGTACTCCACAAACTCTAGTTTTTTGTGGAGCTGCTCCACGGTGGAGTTTGTGAAACAGTCCCAAAGACCCCCTAATTAGTTGATATATATGAATGAGAAATTTTGAGACTGTGTATTTGTGTTCTTTGGGATATTGATTACCAGCGCCGTAGCCAAGATTTGTAGCTATGGTAGTTCATTGTCTAACTTCTTTTAACTGCTACAAATTTAATATGCCAGTACATAAGTATATGAATTACAAAATGCAACTAAGGAAAAAAATGACACATGGAGTTCATAAAATAGAGGAGTGCCGATGGACGCTATGACGTATTAGCCGCTGGGATCCATATTTTCCTATATCTATGGGCCTTGGATGGGCCGAGCACATGGTGGTCTGGTCCGTGGACCACCATGTCGCTCCGCCCCTGTTTTTTTAGCATCAAGTGGTGATTTTGGAGTTTCTAAAAAAAAAGGTGGTGATTTCGGAGGCCGCCAACAACCTGGGACCTATAATATAAAATTGTAGTTGCAATGCCTATTGTACTTTGCACTTTGCTGGTTTAGGTTAGGAACAGAAGGTACCATTGTTCTTCTGCCCCTCTCCTTCAGCCTCAGTGATCGCTTACAGAAATCAATCAACTTCAGCCAAAAACTGTCGAGCTCTTCGGATCATATTATATGCAGTTGCATATTGTGAACCATGCGTCAATTGCTTCTAGTCTCACCTGCACACTGCGAGTGGCTCCGCACCAAAAATTGTGTGTTTAAGTCGCCAGATTTGTTAGCAATGCCAGCCTCAACGTGGCATCCAGGATTTAATGATCAGGACGAACTTGCGTTGTAATACTAACTGATGACATACGGCTTGTTCAACAGAGCGTTACATAGTACAGGTCTGGAGAGGCAAATCAAGAGCTTATCGGCTTATAGTCCTTGAAAGATTTCATAGCCCAAAACGATGTAAATTCCATAAAACTAACCCTCAAAGGTTATTAATGTACAAAACGAACAAGGTATGTGTTACAAAGTCAATTTGCAAGATAAAGGAAAGCCACTGCACAACAAGACTGCAGTCTGTTCGTTTCGCTGGATTGTTGTGAGAAAAAAAACACTGCTGGATGGCTGCTGATTCTGCTGATATGCTCAAACGAACAATGTGTCACTAGTTAATCCCCCCACACCCCACCCACCCCCACACACAGAAAAAGAAGAAAATCCATTTGCACAAACTGGGGGAGAGCACTCCTACCAGAATCATGATTGATGACTATAAAGTTACAAAACTACAGCACAACTAAGGGACGATGAAGGGGATGACCATGGACAAGAATCCATCGTACGTAAGAGCGGCCGAGCCGGTGTAACGCGTATCCTTCTCCTTGAATTTCTCAGTTAAACCCTGCACACAACGAGCACGTAAAATGAAATATATATCAGTAATTACAACTTGAAATCCTTGATCACTCCATAGGCTGTAGCATCCAAGAAACAAAACTAACATACCTTCACAATCATCCCACATCTACAAAAGGCAGAAAGATATACCAAGTCAGATCACATGTGCTCAGCACTGAAACGTGGATAAGAATAGGAAGGTTATTTTTCACAACAAATTACTTACTCCACAAAATTGTCAAAGTCTAGCGCGCCATTGCTAGGCACACCATTGTTGTAATTCGCTATAAGAAGCTCGATGACAGAAGGTGGAACGGCATATCCAAGGCTACGAAGAGCTTCGGTCAACTCACGGGAGTCGATTTTTCCACTCCGATCCCTATCGTATCTGTCGAAAATTCCCTAGATGGTGCCCATGGAGAAAATCAATAAGCACATCACGAATTCTGAATCACACAGCATGTAGAAGATATTCCAAATTCCAAAATAAACAAGTAAACAACAATAATGCTATTTCGCCTTTTGGCTTCTTTCATCATTACATTACACATGATTTGAGTGCCAGCTGTGCCATACACAGAAACATGGCCAACACTCCATTCATGCATAAGATTCTTGTATAATGAAAGACAAGTTGATAGCCTTTGATACTTTTTCATTTGTTATTGTGTGACTTAGATTTTAAAACAGTGTTATGCATCACAAATCGGACTCGTGGCACAACGAGAATGTAGCAATTGTGCATTGTGTTTGTAATTGTAACTGAACTGAGAAATCCTGCAGTACTCACCCGCCATTGCCCAAGGCAATTCCAGAGGGATACAAACTGTGGTGGCCCTGCAACGTGGAAAGCAGCATGAAGTCAGTAGCTTGTATCTATCATTCTGACAAGTAAAATGTTATAGCTGCTTTGTAGAAGAAAGAGATGAGATGAATGCTACTCTTTTTGGGAACAAAAGATGAATGCTACTGAAAGTTGCTAACTGGCACAGGCGCAGAAGGATGGTAATCAGAAGCTTTAGAGAGACAGAAAGAACATTTCCCCTAAAATAGGAAGGAGCAGCGTAAAATCCCATGGCGTACAGCACTAACTGCTAATTTGTTAGCATCACTAAGCATTCATATTAACTGAAGAAGCAGTAATACAAGAAGCCAGCACAGTGCGATTTCAGAATTGAGAGCACAACAAGCTTAATCTGAAATCCAAGTTGAACGCTGAAGGGAACGATTGGATGACAGTAATGACACTATATCAACTCCCAGCTAGCAAGCAATCAGAAGAATGATAAGTGTCAGGCAAGCAGTATTGGGAATCTGAAATTATGGTAGCGGCATCTTAGTTTGCAGAGGCGAATTAAATCCTTGATGCAACATGCAAGAAGAAAACTGAAGGAGCGATTCAGGAGCAGGGCCGGGAGTTAGTTATTACCCATCCGTGAGGGCGAGGAGGAGGAGGGGTCGTTGAAGAGGAACATGAGGAGGCGGACGGTGCGGATGCTGAAGCGGTGGTAGGCGGCGGAGAGCGCCCCCTGCAGCTCGCGCTCGTCGATGGCGCCGCTGCCGTCGCGGTCGGCGGCGCGGAAGGCGCGCTCGACCTCCGGGTGCGTCCCCGGCGGGAACGCGACGGGGACGAAGCCGTAGCCGGAACCGGAGCCGTAGCCGTAGCCAGCGGAGCCGAATCCGCCCGCCGCCGTCTGCGGGGGCGGCGGAGGGTAGGCGGCGGGCGGGTACCCGCCGTAGGAGGAGGAGGGCGGGGCGCCAGCGGAGGTGGTGGTGGCGGGCATGTGCGGCGCCGGCGGGGCTGAGGGCGGTGGCCCTTGGCTATACCCGCCGCCGCCGCCGTAGCTGTAGCTGTGGCCGTAGCGGTTGTAGTCGGCCATGCTACGGGGTGGGAGCCGGGAGGGGGAGAGGCGAGGTGGCGTGGCGACCGGCGACTTCCTTCGTGCTTGCGCTGGCCTGTCGAGGGCGGGTGGTTGGTGGGACGGGTGCCGAGCAACAGAAACGGGGCCTGCTAAAAATGCTCTGCTGGTGGTTCAGCAACGGGAGGAATTCAGGAGCAGATGCTGCTCACGCGGCGGTGTGATCTTGTATATATCTCTCATACACTGCGCGTGTCATGGAACCGACGTGAAGTTTCTGATCCGAGACTTGAAGACGAGCCGCGGGAGGAAGGACGAGGAAGAGGGGGAAGAAAACACGCATCATCATCTTGAGCAGAGCAGGCGTGCGTGAGCGACTTGGCTAAGCAACCGCGCCGTCCGTGCCCCGACGGCCGGAACGGAACCTCTTTGTCATCTTCCACGCCGCGTCGAAGCCAGCGTACGGGCTACGCGACTGCTGCGAACAAACGAGTGCGCCGCCGTCGTCATCAGCCTCCACCAGAAGCAGCAGGAGGCGCAGTAGAAAGGCTCTTCTTGCTTTCCCGCGGCCGCCCACATCCGATCCCTCCACACGTTTGACTAGACAAGTAGGCCGCCTTTTCATTTCCTATGCTGAAGTAGATCCGATCAAATGCTGCCATGCTGGATTAGGTTTGGATCGGACTAAAATGAACATGGGGTCAAAAAGTTTGGCCGATCTTGATCCGACACACTAGCGAGTGGGATCAGGTTGAGTTATTATTTCTCAGGTGTCCTTACTTTGGGTCATTTTTTTTCTTAATTTGATCAGATCATATGATCTGACACACTAGCTAGCGAGTGGGATCAGTTTGACTTCACCTTTTTATTTGGCTATACTTTCCTAGAACAAAGTTAGGGCCTCGTTCACTTTGCAAAAAAAGTGAATCTGATGAATAGTACCACTTTCGTCTTATTTGGTAAATATTGTCTAATTATGGACCAACTAGGCTCAAAAGATTATCTCGTGATTTCCAACTGCGAACACAAGGTTGACAAATACCCTTGTGTGTTCGTTTTGTGATGAGTGATTGTCAATGTGATCCACGAAGTAGGTTGAGTGGTGACTAACCCTACCATGACGAAAGCTATGTGTATGGCATGTCTCTTGGCTCGTGGTGTGCAGGTGTGGAGCACGGAGACAGTAGTCGACGGCGAGGTGAAGGTCAAGGAGGACGTGCCGTGCCGACGGACCGGGAGTGGTGAAGGGCGGACGTGAGGCTTGGACCGAGGGACCAAGAGGCCGGGTGACTAGCCGCGGTGGCTGATACTTGGGACATCGACGAGTGCACGTGTACATGGTGATGAAGACGGCGTCGGCCAAGTCAAGATGGAGACGATGGCGTCGTGGCACTTGGCGGAGGCCGGTGGGCCAAGTCAAGGAGGAAGGCGAAGGCGTCATGCTTGGCGGGAGGTCGGACACGCGTCGACATCGGGGGTTTGGTGGTTTCGTCCTCAAAACCATCGGCGGGGGACGCGTATGGAGTACGCTACTCGCGAGCGGTTTGGTGGTTTGGGCCTCAAAACCATCGGTGGCGGGTTTACGGGTTTGGGCCTCAAAACCCGGACAGAGGTTCCGAGGAGGAACGGACGGCACGTGGCGGCATCAGGGAGTTCGCGTCGAGGCGAAGCTACCGGTGAGGAGGCGCGGTGGCCGTCGGATGAAGATGACACAGGGTTGGACCTTTACGCCCTTGGGCTAAATGGTTTGGCTCATTTGTATCCAGGGGCAAAACTAGGATTGTGTAATAGCCCTGTTAAATAGGATGAGGGAGCCCCATCTCCCTCACCTCCTCTATTTTTATTTTCTCCTTTAGGGTTTCTTCCTCTAGGTGCTTGTGTGAGAGAGAGGTCCACTAATCCACCGATTAGTGTAAGAACCATGAATCTTTGAGGGAAGGAGGTCCCGAATCCTCCGGTGTTCGGCGGAGAAGTCAATTTGTGAGTTCATGATGTGTTCTTCGTTTTCTTCCCTCTAGTTCTTCCTTCGATTCGTCGTTTCTAGACCATTTTAGTTCGTTTTTGTTGCCTTGATTCGTGCTATGACGTGAGTAGAATCTTTTCACCGAAGGAAATCCATCAATTCCTCACGAGCGAGTAGATCGGGCGATTTCTTAGTCTAGGTCTTAAGAATCGGTGTTTTTCGTTCTCCTTCGATTTCCCATTGATTGGCTTTAAATTGGACGATGACCTCTTAGAGGTAGCTTTCCTACTTCCTTGTGATCATGCTCACCAAGTTTCGTGGCAGTTGGTGAAGATTTGGCCGTAAATCAGAAGATCGAAGAGAGGAGGTGATTTTTCGGAGCTCTCTGTTCCTGCTGTTTCGCGATTCGCGGACAGTCCGCGGTACTGTAGCGGACAGTCCAGGAGTTGAGATTTTTTATGTGTTTTCTTTGCTGCACGGTGTCCGTACTTGCGGACTGTCCGTGGTACTGTAGCAATTGTTTTTCAGTCAAGAACAGAACAGCTTCCGCGAAGTTCGTTTTCAGGTTTTGACCTACGGATTGTCCGCAGTACTGTAGAGTACTGTAGCGGACTGTCCACGGTACTGTGGCGGACTATCCGCGGCTCGCGGTCTGTGCTGTTGCGATCCGTTTTTCGCATGTTCGGTTTCCAATTCGAGTTCCGTCTTTTGCGTTGGGTTTCTAGTTATCTGAGGAACATCTTTAGGGTCTCTTAACTCTTGGTGGCTCGAGTTTTCGTAGCTTTTGTTTATGTGCGTTTTGGGGTTGATTTTGGAACAGCGGTCGAAAGTTTCGAAAGAAATTTGAGGCTCCCATTCACCCCCCCTTGGTCGCCGTTTTCGGTCCTTCACCAACTAAACTGTGTAATTAGTTATTTTTTTTACCTACATTTAATACTCCATGCAAGCGGCTAAAAATTGATGTGATGGAGAGAGAGTGAAAAAATTCTAACTTTTGGGGTGCATCTAAACAAGGCCTAGAGATAATTTGAGCAAGAGTAATAAATCTATTGACAATGAGAATTGCTTATTTTGACAGGAGAAGGAGAGTGTGAATCACCTGTCCTTTGAGTGTGTAGTTGCTAAATAATTATGGTAAGTGGTTTCCCAGATTATATATTTTGATGACATTGGTTATAACTTTGAATCAATTGGCAATTGTTGGTCGAGTGACAAGAATTTTGTTGTACTCAACATTATTAGCGTTGCTACACTGTGGGGTTATTTGGAAACTAAGGAATGATCTTTGCTTTCAGAATCTAGCCTAAAAGATCTTGAAGAAGTTTTTGAGTTTTGTTGAGTTTTGGCAGCGTAGAGAATTATTGAGTTTTGTTACCTCTAGTGAAAACTTAAACTCAGATTGTGGGATGGTATCCTCATCCAATGTTGTAACGTACTATAACAGTCTTAGTTTTTGCTAAGACTACAGAAGGTAAGAACGGCAGCGCCCTAGGGTAGTTTAGGTAAGGCTACAATTAAGAATTCAATGTGAGGTTAATTGGAAGGGGGAGCTTTTGAAGAGGTTGTCAAACGACATTCTAGATGGACGTCGAGCGGATGGCGAGACATCAGGGGTGTAGCCCTCGTAAGAGCATGGTCAACAATAGAGCTAAGTGCTCGACTATAAGTCAAATCATAAGAGCTAAACTATACAATAGTTGTCTTCTATTTGACTATAAAAAAGTTTTTTATTATTATGTGGCACCATATCTTACTTTTTCTTTTCTATTTCTCCTCACATACACTTTTGTTTGGGCCCACAGATGCCTATACTTTCGTGTCCAGCTTGTTGCTTGCATGAGAGCCAAGCTCTCTTCTCTTTCTTCTCCTCTCTCATCCACGCCAGCAAAAATGCTGACTAGCTTGGCTATAAGGCCATTATTGTACCTGCTCTAAAGTTGGCAATGAGTATCTGTAACCTAAATATCCCATGAGTTTGTTTTCAATAGAAGATGGGTAGGAATTTAAACTTCACCGCATCAAGGATACTTAAAATGCAAAACTTATACCTTTGGGTAGAAGGGGATTTTAGTGCATAATATCCATACTCGTCAGCCTACAAATAATGTACATTTGGTCAACCATACATTCATCCCACTATATTTTGTCCAAGTTAATGACCCTGGTAAAAAGAACGGAAATGCCTCGGGCATCCATCCGTCTGGACGCGTTTGCACCCTGCGACATTTCCCCACTCCGTGCTCATCTGTCGTGGCTTCAACGCGCCGTCCACCCGCCCCACTCCCCCTTGCCGCCGTGGCCATAGCCCACCACGTCCCAATCCCACACCGCGCTGCCTCTGCTCTCTCCATTCTCGCCCTCCCATCTCTCGATCTCTCCCGCATCCGCAGGCAGCAGTAGAGCCCCGCACCGCCACTATTGCCTCCTTCCTCCACCCAAGCCGACCACGCCTCTTCCTCCCTCAGTTCACGCAGCGCCTCCCCGTCCTCTTCCCCAACCCCAGCGCCACCGGGATGCCTCGTCGCCGCTACCCTTGCAGATGGCCGTTGGGCACACATGCCGGGGCGCCTCAGGTCGTCCCCATTGAGCCAAGGACACTCACAAGCGTGGCCCGTGCTGGTGGTGCTCGTGCGTCGCTGCTCACTGCCGGCTCCCATCATCCCAACGAATGGAATTACCGGCCCGACCCCCCTCCGCCGGCGATGCCGTGTTTCAAGTGTTTCATATGTACGTTTTCAAGTGTTTCATCTGGATGTTGCGTATATTGCAATGGCTATATGCTCATGTTGCAAGCGTATATGTTTCATGTTGCAAGCATATGTTTCTAGTATTTCAGGTGTTTTAGACGTATATTTCATGTTGCAAGCATATGTTTCTAGTATTTCAGGTGGTTTAGACGTATGTTTCATGTTGCAAGCGTATGTGAAAGCTCTATGTTTGGTGTTGGTAATTAGTGACAATGCCTAAGTACTAATCATATGCCTAAGTTGTATATAGCATATGAGGATTAGTACATTCCAAGGTTGGTGGCAAGATGGACATGGTGATCATGATGGCAACACTTGGATTTGGACGCAACCCTACGTGATCAAGGCAAAGGTATATACTCAAGGGTTGTGTTTAAGTAACCAAGACACCTAGTGGGTGTGGTTACATTATAGGATAGTTAGCCATACTATAAAGAGGGGAATGACGCGGCTATTGAACTCCTAAGTGCCTCTAGGTGTGCATTTCATAATCATATGCATTTGGATAGAACTAATAACGCCTCAAAAAATGATTGTGAAAATGCTAACACACTCGCACATGACGTAATCACTTGGTGGTGTTAGCACATTTGCGATGGCGTTGGAGTTTGAGCGGTAGAGAGGGTTTGGGGTCCTCTCTCCCTCCCGCCGAGCTTGCGTTTTCAAGGAGTTGAAATGACTTTTTTTCCACTACGCTGGAAGTCGGAAAAGAAACAGAGACGAACGGAGGTCACAGAGGTGACCGGACGCTGGACCGGACGCGTTCTCTGTTTGACCGGACGTGTCCGGTCAGTGTTCAGCGTATGCGCATGTTTCGGCTTTCTGATCGGACGCGGTGGCGCGTCCGGTCACAGACGACCGGACGCGTCCGGTCGTTGAGGGAGCTTACTGGACTCCAATCGGACGCTGGTACTGTGGCGTCTGGTCAGTTCTGCAGCGCGTCCGGTCACTGTCTCGGTGGAGCGCTGCTCAGGCTTGACCAGCGCGTTCGGTCCGTTACGGGACCAGCGCGTCCGGTCGTACTTCGCGCGTCCGGTCCGCGCGACGAGCGCGTCCGGTCGGTGCTTCGCGGCGTAGGCGCTGTGCGATCGGCGCGTCCGGTCAGCGCGACTGCAGCTATTTCGAGTGCCTAACGGCTATATTTGAAGGGGTACATCTATAAATACTCGTTGGCCGGCTCAAAGCTCCATCTCTTGCACTCTTGACATACTTGTGAGCACTTTGAGCTAAGCAACTCCCCTCCCACTCATCTCTCTTGCTTCTTTGCATATTCGAAGTGAGATTGAGTGATCCAAGTGTATTTGCATTGTGAGATTGCATCTAGTTGGCACTTGGTGGTTGATTTGCTGCGGGATTCTTGTTTCTCTTGGTGGTTGCCGCCACCTAGACGGCTTGGAGCAGCTTGGAGGCGTTGGCAAGAGTTGGTGATTGTTCTTGGCCACCTCCGGTGATTGTGAGGGGTTTGTGCCTACCTCGGCGAAGCGACAAATGCAACGTTAGTAAATTGCTCGTGTCATTGCAACCTTTTGCCATTTGGTAGGTTCTTGTGGTGCCTTTTGAGAGGCTCGGTGTGAGACCGATTAGCCACCAAACCACGTGGTGAAGAGGGACACAACGGGGACTAGCGTGCCGGCAAGCACGTGAACCTCAGGATAAATCTTCGTGTCATCACTTTCATATTGTGATTGATTGATCCCGGTGTTCGGTTGTCTTGGTATTCATTATTGATCATATTGGTTGGCTCAATACTTCGCCCCTCGGTGAAACTCTCCTAACTCAACTCCGCATTACCTTCTTAGTTATCTTTGCTAGCTAGTTAGCTTTGCTAGAGTAGCTCCTTTGTGTAGCTTGCTAGTTGTAGTTGTAGTTACCTTCTCGGTTTGACTTGTGCGGTTGAGTGCAAATATACTAGAATTGTGAATTGGTTAGGTAGCTTGCAAACACCCCGTAGGCTAAGCAAAATTCGCATCTCGCTACTTGTTATACTGATAAACTTGTTTAGCTTGTCTTTGTAGAAATTTTTAAGAAAGGCTATTCACCCCCTCTAGCCATCAAGACCTTTCAGTATGTTTCATCTAGATGTTACAAAAGTAGATCTGAATGTTGCATATGTTTGCAATGGCTTTCAAGTGTTTCCATGTGTTTTGCAAGTGTTTTAGACGTATATTGTAAGTGTTTCAGCTGTTTTAGATGTATGTTGCAAGTGTTTCATCTGGATGTTGCAAAAATAGATCTGTTATAGCACATGTTACAATGAGACCCCTAATGCAGCTATTGGGGCGCCGCCGAGCGGGCGAAGATGGTCTCGTGTGCATGCGCGTGGGAAACGGAGAGGGCGCAAACGGGTTGAATCGTCTAGACGGCACAGCCCCCACGTGGGCGCGTGAAACGGAGGAGGCGTGGGAAACGAGGTGCAGGCGCAAACGTCCTTCTAGACGTCCACGCACTAGCAATCGTGTAAAAAGAAATGTCCTCAAGCCCATCTATCATTTGGAGACACCGCTCGACTAAATTGCGCCTTTGCCCATTTTAACACCATATAAACTGACCATTTATATTCTGTTTAAGTGGCATCTAGCTCGTTTAGCCCAAATAACTATGAGACTTTTCCCTGTGTGCCATTATAAAAGATCGCAATCCCCTGTGTGCTCCTGGAAAAATTCAGCGGTCTTCAGCGCCACTACTCTAACTTTTTCGTGTCCTCCATGCCACTTCCGTCAGTTTGGGTTCTAACGCCGTCAAACTGTACGTGTGAAAAGACGAAAATACCCTTAAGTCTAAATATGTTATTAATTTTTTTTGAGCATCTTAACGACTTCAAATAAAAAACTTAAAACTAGAAAGTTGTAGATCTTGTCGAGATCTATAATTTTCATATAAAATTTATTTTCATTTAATTCCGCAAAAAAAATATGATTTGATATGATTAATATATCTTAGAAAAATCATAATTTTTTTGCGGAATTAAATGAAAATAAATTTTATATGAAAATTATAGATCTCGACAAGATCTACAACTTTCTAGTTTTGAGTTTTTTTATTTGAAGTCGTTAAGATCCTCAAAAAAATTAATAACATATTTAGACTTAAGGGTATTTTCGTCTTTTCACACGTGCAGTTTGACGGCGTTAAAGCCCAAACTGACGGAAGTGGCATAGAGGACACGAAAAAGTTGGAGTAGTGGCGCTGAAGACCGCTGAATTTTTCCAAGGGCACACAGGGGATTACGATCTTTTATAATGGCACACAGGAAAAAGTCTCAATAACTATTAACTGGTAGGTGATCACTGTTTACTGTTGAGCTTTAGAGAAAAAAAAAATACTACGTTGAACTTGTTTCTTATTTATATCTCTTATAAAGATAAAGCTCACTGTTTACTGACGTAGGTGGATAGCTTGCATGTTAAGAGAAATAGCTAGTGAGCTTTATCTTTATAAGAGATATAAATAAAAAACAAGTTCAACATCTACGATTTTATCATCTAATATCTATTAATAATTTCGCAGTCTAGGTCAGGACAAAAAAATTGTGCCTAACCGTCCCACGATCTGCATTAGGCAACAATTAAAGGCTTGTTCGCTTGGGCTGAAAATAAGCGGCTGAAAGTACTGTTGGCTATTTATATGAGAGAAAAAAAAAACACTACTGACTGACTGAAAATAAACGGCTAAAAGCTCAAACGAACGTGCTGTAAAATATCAAGCTGGAACTTTTTTTTTCAAGGTCTATGGTTCGCGACGTAGATTCACGTTGCCATCGCTCGTGGGCCCTCTTAGAGTCTTAGGTTAGCCCACATGTCAGCCAATGGCTACTTTATGTACTGTTGGCGACCGGGCCCATCCGCTCCACTGGCAGAAGCCAGAAGCAGCAGCAGTGCAGCAGGTACACCAATCGCTTCGTCCCCGCGTCTCGCCGCGTAGGCGCCACAGAAACCCCCACGCCCCCCACGCCGTGCTGCCCGGGGTCGCCGTCGCCGTCGAGTCCAATCCATGGCAGCGCCCGCCGCCCCCACCTTGCTGCACCACCGCACGCCCCTCCTCCTGCCCCGCCGCGCCGCCGCCCCGGGTGCCACCGCCACCGCGCGCGCCGCCTGCAGGGCCGCTTCTCTCGCCGTCGTCAGGGCCCAGCCGGACACCGCCGCCGCCTCCGCCTCCACCTCCGCCCTCCAGCCGCCGGCGCCGGAGTTCAAGCCGCCGCCGGGGTTCAAGGTGCCCGAGCCCAAGAGGTTCGAGGTCAAGCCCGGCCAGCAGAACAGCGTCCTCGGCGCCTCGCTCGCCATCCCGCTCCGCCTCGGCACCGGCGTCTTCGTCCTCGGGTACGCACCGTACTGCGCCTTCTCTGACCATCCGTGCGTCTACCTCGCCTACGGGCTACATCCTACGCCTGCTTACCTGCACGTGTCACTTCATTGTGCAGGTACTCGCCATCACTTGTTTCTCCATCAGAGATACCATCAGACCAATATGCACTGGAATTCGGAGGTGAATCTATTCACATTTCTTTCATTTTTAGCTATTACATGGAAATCACACGGAGTGGCACGATAAGTTGCAGTTTGTGAAAATCACAGAGTCCCACTCATTAAGTAGTTATTATAACAGTACGCAACTGCAAACCAATGTTTCTTGTTGTAGCTTGGAAGGTCAAGGAGGAATCAAAAATAGGACAGTGCAAACGACCAGAAAAACCTATCGAAATATATGAATTTGAAGGGTACAGCCTCTCTTGCCTCTGCCTCCTATAGTCCTGTTTATCTCTAATTGTACCTACTTTTGACTGCTCAAAAAAAAAAGTGTACCTACTTTTGTTGTACCAACCCCTATTATTTTTGCCCAATGATCATGCTGACTTATTCCTTTTCTTCATTGTTGGTGTATTCTTCCGAATCTTCAGTTGTCCATTTTGTCGAAAGGTGAATATTCCCGGTCTACTGCAACTGCATTTTGCAGCTGCCATTCTTCATGCACATGAACAATTTTGGTATTTGTATTTGCGATGAAAAAATTTCAGGTCAGAGAGATGGTATCAGTCTTGGACCTAGATGTATTATTTTACCCCTGTCCTCAAAAAGGCCCGACATTCCGACCTAAAGTCCTCGAAATGGGTGGAAAGAAACAATTTCCTTACATGGTATGCAACTATCCTACATAAGTTCTGATATTCTGTTGTGTGTTAGCACTTCAGGTTGTATTTGATTGCTAGTGTGCCCACATCCACATCTGTGAAATATGGAAATGTGGTGTACGATTTACATTTGATAAATGAACTTGTGATCACCATTGAGTATAGACTTGTGACTCCCTGGCAGGATGGATTTTTATTGAATTGATGTAATGTGCTACTTTGATGTGTTTCCTAATTTTTCATTGGGGAAAATAAGGGTGTTCATCTGACAATTCTGAAGGAATAAGTTATACTGTGATACACGTCTATTGCAGGTGGATCCAAACACAGGGGTCGCCATGTATGAATCAGATGACATCATAAAATACCTAGCTGACACATACGGTGTGTATTCAACATATCTCCCCTTTACCTTTGCCCTTCAGGGTTCTTCCTATTAGTGGCCTCCTTCACTTGTGCTTGTTTTTTCAGGTGATGGAACTGTTCCAATTATGCTATCACTTGGTCTGTTAACAGTAAGTAACTAAGTACCAGTAATCGAAAAGTATATGATACGTACTAAGTACCCCAACTATCCAAGAACAAATGGCATAGTTTAATTTAGTACCCAATTATCTAGGAATATGTGATATATTTACACTGAGGTTTCTATATGCTTCAGTTTTTGCCTATCCGATAAGTATAATGGTTTATTTTCTGCCAAGGATCGGTTTGCAGTTTCAATAACTTTCACTCTTTGTTTTGTAGACATTCACAGCAGGGCTTGCTACTCTTGGTCGTTTTGGAAAGGTACAATGTGAAAAAACAATATAACCAAGTTCATTGCATGTTATCCTCTGAATGTTTGCTCATAATCATGGGCATTGTGTCATTGTTTACAGGGAAATTCCTATACTGCTTCAAAAGTTCCACCGCAGCCAATAGAGATATGGGCATATGAGGTCTGAATCCTTAACACATGAGCTCTCTTCTTAGTATATAGGCCATGGTTGTGATTCATTGCAGCATAGTGCCAGTTCTGGAGTCTGAATGGCTGATGATCTATTTTCTCAGGGATCTCCCTTCTGTAGATTAGTACGAGAGACGCTTGTTGAGTTGGAATTGCCACATCTGCTACACAGGTATCCAAAATACTTTAAAACCACAAGTCAATGAATGGCATCATAACAGCCTGGAAGCTGTTGCTAAGCTTCACATTAGTAGAATTACACATTAGTTCAATTCTTCTGGACTGAGATATGTGCTCAGCAAGAGTGTTAGTAACTAGAAATTATTCCTGCAGCTGCGCACGTGGCAGCCCCAAAAGACAAGAATTTTTGAAGAAAAAGGGTGTTTTCCAGGTATGAGGCCTTGCTATTGATGCCATTGACGCTGAACATTCTTGATTTGCCTGCCTAGTTGTATGTGATATCATATAAGTGTGTATTACTGTGTTGGCAGGCGCCTTACATCGAAGATCCTAACACGGGAGTCCAGATGTTCGAAAGCGCTGAAATCATAGACTACCTGAAGGGAACATATGCCCTGTACCCAAGCTCATAGTGACGTATATCTCAAATGCTCATTTGTAATGTTGTGTAGACCTTTTTTTTTTTGAAAAGGAACGTGTATATTCAATTCTTTCCAGTAAAGGAAAAGAAACAGTGAACCACAAATTCTGTATGATGCACAGCCGCTTTTATATTATCTATACAGGTCTGAACTTTGAAGTTACTGCAAATTCCGTTCTTCTGTTTAATCTAGTGAATGAGTGAGTTCCCTTGTGCAGTGCTGGAGTAGTTCGGATCTTGGAACAGTGGTGTACTGATGTTGATTGTAGACGCGATTGTACCGATCCCTTGTAATTCGGATCTTGAAAAAACCGTCATCAGTGTTTGGCCATCTCTTCGAAGTTGGACTTGAAGAGAGGCAAATCAAACTGTTGGTTCACGAATCAACGTCAAGAGTCGAGTGTGGACGGATCAGGTCGCCCTCACCAAAGCCTTCGCCTACACACAAAACAGAAGCCCTCCGCCCCTCCTCCAGGCTTCCCAACAAGGGCCACCGGCCACCTCACGCGCGTCTTACTTGCGCCATGGGCAGCGCGTCGTCCCCGCCATCGCGCCGGCGGTGGAGCTGGGGCTCGGCGCTCGCTGGCGCGGCGACGACGGCCGCCGCCACGGCCCTGGTATTGTGCCGGCCGCGGGACCCTCGGTTCGAGCTCATCTCCATCAGCCTGTCCGCCTTCCACTTCCGCGCGCCGGCGGCGCTGGACATCGGCCTCACCCTCACCGTGCACGCCACCAACCCCAACGTCGTGCCGGTGCGCTACGGGCCCTCCACCGTCTCCATCCTCTACGGCGGCGCGCACCTCGGCACCGCCCGCCTCGACGCCGGCGAGCAGCCCGCCACCTCATGCCGCCTGCTCCACCTCCCGGCGCGCCTCGACGGCGTCGAGCTCGCGCACCGCGCCCGCGCTATCCTCTCCGACGTCGCGCGCCGCCACATGGAGCTGGACGCGGCCGTCGAGATCGCCGGCGAGGCCGCGGTGCTGCTCTGGTCACGCCCCTTCTCCGTCCGCATCGACAGCCACATCACCGTCGACCCCGTCTTCCTGGAGGTGGTCGAGCAGGAGAACCACTCGGAGATGCAGCTCTACCTCGCCTGAATCTTTACCAACTAGTGTAGATGCTATGCCCAAAACTCATCTCTAGTCTTGTCAAAAACCCTATCGCTTTATTTGTGCAATGCTCAAAAGTCAAAACCTTATCAATTGTTTGCACAATGCAATGCAACACTCATATTCCAATGCAATGCCTCATCCAATTCAAGCTAACTTTCACAAATTTCTGATGCTCTACAATATCAGTTTCGCACAACACAAAATGTTATAAATGATTGATTGGGAACAAAGGGGAAATGCACTGGGGGAGAGCCAAGACAGCTCACCCGCCACAGTTAACCTAGCACAAGTGCACAACAAGGACACCAAAGCCGGCAAATTGATACCCTACTAATAAATTACACTGCACACGGGGATGTGAATGTCTCAGTTGATTGTCGCGAGTGGCAAGCGAGGAATCTGAGTTAACTTTGACTCTTTGCTCGATTCTGATTCATATGGATGGTTCTCACGGAACTCATTCATCAAGGTCTCCATGGGCATCGCTCGCAGCGACTCAATCGAGCCTTTGCTTGGCAAGTTCGGCTCAGACCTCACCGGAGTTTCACCAGTTGGTTCGTAGTCCTGCAAGAATAGCATTTGCAGAGTTAGGGGATTAGAGTAAGCATGGTGTTAATTGCTCAATGTATTGGTAGTAACTTAGGAAAGCACTTTAGTTTCAGGCTTTCAGCAGATTTTCAGTCTCACTCTCACCTTGTAGCTGTTTTGGAAAGCCTTGTCGGCGTGCATATTGATACCGGCAGCCTGGCTGGAGTGGCTCTCTTGCAGCTTCTGTAGCTCTGCGAAGTGAGCCTCCACCGTTGAGACCACTCTTGAACTCGAATTACGTGCCTCTTCCAACAGATCTGAAGCAAAGTGATGTATCAAGACGCCCAGATCAGATAGAGAACTATAAGTGCTGACTAAGATGAACAAATCGAGTGCCAAGAAAGTACTTTCAATGCCCTGGGCTATGTCCTTGCTGCTATTGGAGGCGTCTTCTTCAGCCACAGCTCGAGAAGATGCAACCTCCACTTCATGTTGCTCATTGTTCTCAATTGCAGTCCTGAAAAATACAACCATGCTACATTAGCGGTCAATCATAGTTTTGGAAACAAAAGTGCTGGCTTGAATGCTCAGGCACTGCGACTGCCCCTTGGCTGGTCTGCCCCCCCCCCCTTTTTTTTTTGTTATTATACACTAAAATTATGCATGGGCATACAAATTGTCACCAAAGTAGCCACTCTAAGAGAGTGCCAAATGAATTTATTGAGATGCAATAGAACTAATCTACTTGCCTGACGAGTGCTTCAACTTCAGCAACTTGCTTTCTGCTGAGATCGTTAACAGCAGCATGTGACTTCTTCCATTGCTGAACAGCGGAGTCAACAGTGCATGCGCTGGATAAGTCAAGCACAAATGATTACTCATGAAATCCAAGTTCAACGGATAAGTGGACGAACAAAAAATAATCCCATGCGACCGTTCAGACATACCACTCCTGCAGCATGGTTTCCATGCGGCAATGCTTAGCTGCAGAGAAGCTGGAGCCAGCTTTGCAGTCACTCTCAGCCTGCTCTGCAAATGTTTCCCACTTCCTCTTAGCATCTTTTGTGACAAACTCCATGGCTGATGTGTGTTCATCCAAAAATGCCTTGTTTCCACGGGCAGAATCACCCAGAGAACACAATCTAACACCCACCTGAAAGACAATGCATGTCAGGACGTGTACTTGTGGCCCTATATGGTAGGCCCCAAGCTTTTGCCACAGACATGAAATAAACGGATGCAAGAATAATATCATGGGCATGCGCGCACCAACTCTCTTTGTCGAGTAATATGTTTAGACACTAAACTGCTTATGTCCGCTAGAAGCTTCTGCTCCTCTGATTTTGATTGCTCCTGCACAAGAAGATGCTATTAGATACACACCTACCAAACTTTGCAGCAAACGAAAATAGGGCTAAATGGCTCACCTCATAAGCCATCTGAAAATCTTCAATGCTTTTCATTTGTGCTTCATGAGTGTTATTTGAGTGGCTCTGTAACTTGGATGTTTCCTCAACGTACTTGTCAAATAGCCCAATAATATAGGCTGTGTTTAGATCCATCGAAAAGTGCACTATGCAAAATAAGATTCCCCGTCACATCAAACTTGCGATACATATATGGAGTACTAAATGTGGATAAAATCAAAAACTAATTGCACAGTTTGGTTGTACTCTGCGAAACGAACGTTTTGAGCCTAATTAGTCAATATTTGGACAATTTTTACCAAATACAAACAAAATGCTACAGTGTATTTTGGCACTCCAAAATTCGGATCTAAACACAGCCATAAGTGGACATTTCTTTTGTCCTGTCCAAGCTTATTCGGAAACTCTACAAGACCATGAATGAACTCCAATTAAGAGATGGCATGTTAGAAATCTAGAGGAAGAGAGAAATCATCAGAGATTGTGACTGACCTCCCTTAATTCTTGAGTGAAGTGTGTCATTTCACTTCGGTGAGTGGTTAACAATTTATGGATGTCATTAAATATATTCTGTGCCTCTCCCTCAACACAAGCTAGTAGCTGTGAGAAAAGGTATTTCCATGAACATAAATAGAACAACAGTTAGAATCAAGAACTGACAGAAAAAGATTTTTTTAAGCTACACAAGCAGCCAAGTTACTTACCTGGTCAAGACTACAGCAGCTTGCAGCAGACAGTGATGATATATCTTCTAGTGTGGCATTTGCACTTGCTTTATGTAGGAGGACAACATTTTGGAAAGCTTCCATATGCGACATGTATAATGATTTTGAAGCCAAAATCTTCTTTTTCAGCTCAGAAGTAGCCTTCAAATGTTCAAACAAAAATAGTGAGCAATACAATATGAAGTCACTGAGTGAGGTAATTCAGTCCAGAATTAGGCATGCCAATTAAAGGTTCGGTAATAGTTACCTTGTCATGGGACTCAACACAAGATTGGCATAGATCCTCCACAGACTTTAGGTGCGTATTTTGTTGATCTATGGATGCATTGAGTGTATTGGAAAGAATATCCAACTTCAAAGCAAGGTCAGTTTGGAATGTATTCACGACTGACCTATTTGTTGCACTTAGCTTGTCTCCCCTAGCTATTTCATCATGGTCAACAACACATTAACACAAATGACAATCGTAATAAAGAGTTAAAGACAGTAACAGAAATACTCCAAGACACTTACCAATTTTTGAATACAGTGAAGTATTATCACGAGTATATTTTTCCAGATCTGATCTCAACGCACAAGCTTGGTGTGTTAAAGCATTTTCTGTAATAAGAATTAGTTAAATCACCGTTAAAAATAGGGAAAATTAGATCCATACCATTGAAAGATCCTGACTTTGGAAAAATACCATCAAAAGATTTAGCTTTAGAGAAATAGCATTGAAAGGTTGCTCCGTTGTTGATTTCTACCATTCCGTTAACTTGCCGTGAGGGTGATGCAGCACCTGGCCGGTATCATGGTCTTCTTCGTCGGTGCTGGAGTTGCCTCTCTCGACAGCGGCTGCAGCTAGATCTGTAGCTCCCTCCCTCTTCATTTGCTGGAAACTTAGGAGACATGCATGGCATGGTGCAAGGTGGCATGCATGTGTATGTACCACATGGACGCGCGCACAGACAGAGGGAGAGAGACGTGCATGTGAGCACGCAGCCGCATAGGTGGTCCAGGCAACCGCGGTGCGCGTGCCCGCCCAGGATTTTGCCTCGCCCCTAGCCGAGACCGCCCCAGCGCGCGCAGCGCACGCAGACTCTGCCATGCCCCGGCCGGCCGCCGGCTACGGCCCCATGCCGCACCATTTCACGTGGCCTTTTTACTGTTCTTGTTAAGCTAATATTATTCTTAGCTCTTTCCATTTACGTACGTGCTATTGTTGAATACTGATTTAATTGAGTTCTTCCTATCTTGCCGGACTTTGCTTCTTTGAGCCGGCTAGAATATGGAAGGGAGCGGTCAATCTACTGATCAATACAACGGAGAATTCTCTGTCTATCAGTTCTCCGCTCGCCATGCCATGGCTGTGTGAGCTGTGCGACTGCCGGCAGCCGGACCGGTTCCTGTTGCCTACCCAGCAGGAAGATGAAGCACCCACCCACGTTTTTCATTGTGTCTTGCCATCCTCGCCCGCACCTGCCCCTTCCTTTCCCGTCGCGGCGCTGGGCCTTTTCGGCTGCGCCCTCCTGTTGGCCATGCCAGCAGAGGCCATACTTCGCCAGGCCCTGCCAGCACCGCTCGCGTCGCTGCCAGCTGAGGACACGCGAGGAGGTCACCGCGAGTCATGCGTTCTTTTTTCAGCAAGTCGAGCAAATTAACGGCAAGTAAACGGAATGGTAGAAATCAACAACGGAGTAACCTTTTAATGCTATTTCTCTAAAGCTGAATCTTTTGATGGTAGTTTTCTAAAGTCGGGATCTTTCAGTGGTATGGATCTAATTTTCCCTTAAAAATAACAAAATAAATGGTTTCGTGGAATGGACAATGTGATAAAATGGTACCTGCTTTTTTCTGTTCTGAAATTATATAATCTTTCTCCTTTAGATCATACTGTGCCTGCTTCAGATCTTCTCTTGTCGTAGAGAGTAGGTTGCTTGTGTGGTCCAGATGTTTCTATCACAGTAAACAGCTATAAGCCTTATGGTTTAGATAACCATAAAGTAACCAGATTAAGGAACATGCAACTTACCTCTGTGACTTCAAGCTTTTTGCTCAAATCAGCAGAATGTTGAAGCTCAGAATCATACTTTTGTTGCAGATCACTAATTAGCTTCTGGTTTGCTTCCAAAGAAGCATTCATTTGTTCTATCTGATCAGCCATCGCCTTCATAAGGAAAGATTAAACAAGTCATTTCAGGGGTGAAAAGAAAATGATTCTCCTTCAGATTGACTAACTTTGAAACATCATGCCATGCCAAACTCTACCTTTCGCTCATTTTCCTCCTGCTGATATCTGTCTTTGGGAATGTACACTCCAACCTTTTCTCGGGCAGCATATACCTCTGGAGAGTAATCAAGTTTTGTGAGGGGGGACTAGTGTGTCACCATTCTGTTGAGATGAATTCATTATGTGCATTCACTACTGACCTGCCTTAAGTCGGTCAATTTCACCATAAAGATCTTTAATTAGTGTTGATTTCATCATTTTCTGGTTTACCTGCAATAAAGAAAGATACAAAAAAAACTAATATCAGGTGTCAAACATGAATTAAACAGCAAGAGCATGCCCAAAAGTGAGTTTTGTGGTTATAGATCCTTCTAGAATAACAGTGGCAAAGACTTATCCAGACTACTTCAGCATCTCTTATAATTGAATATCTCAAACACCACAAACACATCAAGAACTAAATTGGTGTGCAATGCTAGATCAAATGAGATGGCGATAATGCAATAACAAATATAGCATAGTTTTCACTAAGAGGGCCATCTAAATGCATGCATCCCATAAAACAGCATACGCAACAACATAACTGCTACTAAGGGTGTTAAGCAGGTGGCTGCATAAGTGAATAAAGAGTGCAAATGAAAATATGTTTATTTATATTGCTATATATTCCCTCCACTCCAAATTAGAAAATGTTTTGGTTTTTCTAGATATATAGCTTTTGCTATGCACTTAGATATGCACTATTTCTAGATACATAATAAATGCAATGTATCTAGAAAAGCCAAAACATCTAATAATTTGGAATGGAGGGAGTACATATCTCACTTCAACATATTAAAATGCATGCCATCTAGTAGGAACATTTCCATCTGTATCAAGTATCCAATCACAAACATTACAGCTAATATGTCTACAAGTTTGTTTTGCCATTTTCCTTTTCGGTCATGGCTTGAAGAATAAGGATAACAAGATTTCCATTAGACTTACACAGAAATAATGAGTACAAAGGTTGTAAACTGAGAAAGTGAAGCCATATCACCTCAGGTCTGTTCTTAATGCTCTTTGCCCGGTGTGCATAATCCAAAGTACTCAAGGTTTCTTCAAGGCAATGCACGGAGGGTGAAACAGTAGCGATAATGCAAGTCTTTGTTCTTCCTCCTAATGAATCACGCAGCAATCTTGTGAGTTTGCTGTCCCTGAAAGATTGGAGTATTTTCAGCAAGGTAACAAACAGCAATTATTGTATCTGCACCAACATGACCAACTGCTGCTTACCTGTAAGGAACATGTCCAAGGTGTTCTACCAATGCTGTAATCACACGGCCCAGAGTAAGCAAGCTTTTATTAATTTCGCCAGCCTCCCTTGCACGGCCCTATAGTCAAGAGGAAGTGTCTTACTTTAGAATACAATACAATTGATGCCAAGAGATGAAGGTATTTAAAAGCAGCATTCAAGCTTGTTACACCATACAATACCTCCTTAGCTCCAGAACGAGAGATGTTCTCAGACCCAGCCAAGTCAACCAGATTTAACTTCCCACATTTTATCAGCTCTTCTCCTTCAGGGGTTGCCTCTTTTATGTGAATAGTGATTGAGAATAGGGAGTGCGATCGACTATAAAATGTTAATAGTGGTAATGAGCACTTAAAGTTTGTTGTAGCAGTATAGTTCAGAACAAGACAGAGAGTGAGATTGACCTGGATTGCTTGTTCAGTAATGTCTCTGCAGTGCGGCGCTTTGCAGACCCCCTTTCTAATAGAGAGAATATTTCACTTGCGTTCGTGACAATTTCTTCCTCAAGACCTCGAACAAGAACTCCACCCTTCCCATCCTCCATAAGAGGTAAGGTTTTCTTCTGTCTATCCTCAAATGCAGCCTTAGATATCTCTTCAGGTGCAAGAAGATCTGTAATTTCCTCATTGTACAGCTCAAGGAATGTGACCTTAACACTGTACTCAGTGTTCTGCCTCTCCAGGGTATCAAAGATTTGCTTCACTGCCCGAGGTATAACTCCAGCATCTGCAGGTAATTGACCCTTTGGTCCACTCTGCAAGCATTCGAGCACTAGCAGTCATCAGCGATTGAGACAACCAGGAAGCATAATACAGTCATAAAAAACAGCATAGACTTGCCTTGGCTCTCCTGCACTCTCCTTCCATGGTGTATGTTTTCCCAGTGCCTGTCTGGCCATACGCAAAAATGGTGCAATTGAATCCCTCTAAGACCTCATTTACAATAGGAATAATGGCCTGGTCATACAAGTCCTTCTGCTTTGCTGTCGGTCCAAAAACCTGCGAATAGAATGAGGGCACTTCACGTTACAGCTCTGCACCTGGCAGCCAAACGGCCCAAACCTGAAACAAAGCAGTAAAGCTTTGTGGTGCGGCATGCGCTAGCTTTTGATAGTAGCTGACCATGATTGCCTCACGGTCGTGCACCAGCTCTAAGCAACCCTAGATATCAAATGTCCCCAGAATCAATCAGGGGAACAAACACAAAACAATACTGGCGGGGATTCGCTAAGCGTTCACGAATTTTAAATTGGTCACGCCGAAACAGAACTAGCCGCAGGAGTGGGGAAAACGCATCCAGCCACTGAAACTCCCAGATCTCGGGGTCAGAAATGAGGTAGGGAGCAGCAGACCTTGTCGAAGGTGAAGACCCGGTCGAACTGCTTCCCGGCGATGCTCTGCGTGACGGCGACCTCCCGCTGGAAGTCGTTGCAGGTGATGACCTGCGGCGCGTTGCTCCGGAGTTCATCGCCGCTGAAGGGCCTGCGGAAGCAGCCACGCGGGGATCAGAGGACGGCGGATCTGGTGCGGGAGGCAACACCGACGACGCGCGCGCGCGCGAGAGAGAGAGAGGGAGAGGGAGTGAGAAATCGGCGGCTGCCCGTGGCACGTACCTGCAGCGGAGGAGGACCTGCACGTTCACCGCCTTCTCCTTGTCCTGCCGCGACGACATGGCGCACGCGACGGCGAAGAGCAGCGGTGGGCGGCGGTGGCTGGGAGATTTCAAAATGTCTGCGTCCAGAGGGGGAGGAGCGGGGTGCGGGTGGGGGAGAGGGAGAATTCGAAATTTTGGGGGTTGCCGCAGCAGCAAGATGCGGTGCGGCAGATTTATGCGGTGCGGCCATTGGATGGGCGGCGCTCCAGGTGTGTGAACTGGGCTCGGCCCAAATAGGCCTGTTAGTGTGGTGGAGCACTGGCGCTTCGCTTTGATGTTTCCTTTATTACGGACCTCCACTCTCCGGTCTCCACGAGGGTGCAGTGTGGATTGGAAAATCGAAAAAGAAAAAGTCCATGTTACCTCCTTCAACTTTTATGAAAATCTATTTTTTCTTCTTGAACTTTAAAATTGGGTAAACCACCTCCATATAAACTTTTAAAACCATTTGTTTTACCTCCGTGACCGGTTATAAGCGGTTTTCAAAGGCGGTTTTGTCTTTTTCTTTTTTATTTATTTCTATTGAATCTTTGAAAAATCATAGTAAATCACAGAAAAATTATAAAATGGAAAATTCAATTTTGTTGGACTTCATATGAGTAGATATACACAGTGAGCATATAATATGGTATGCTTAGTATAATTTTTTTTGTTGTAGCCTTAGATCTATGCTTTTATATAATTAATTCATAGCTACAATTTCTATGGTCTCATTATGGTGAAATTTTTATTATGGACTAATAATTGTATGCTTGAACTGTAATAAAAGCATAGATCTAAAGCTATAACAAAAAATTTATACTAAAGCATACCAAATTATATGTTCACTGTGTAGATCTACTCATGTGGAGTCCAAGAAAATTAGATTTTCTATTTTATGATTTTTCTGTGATTTACTATGATTTTTCAAAGATTCAGCTGAAATAAATAAAAAAGACAAAACCGCCTTTAAAAACAACTTATAACCAGTCAAGGAGGTAAAACAAACGGTTTTAAAAGTTCAGGGAGGTGATTTACCTGGTTTTAGAGTTCAGGGAGGAAAAATAGACTTTCGCAAAAAATGAGGGAGGTAATATAGACTTTTTCCAAATCGAAATGTGGGGGCCGAAGTGCCTGCCTACTGTGATCCTATCTCCAATAAATTATCTTTAAATACAAAGTTATCTCCAATAAAATCAAAATCGTGTTATAGAAATGCTTGTCGAGAACGGGAATAGGGACTAGAACTCACGTGTTTTGTTATTCAGCAGCAGATCACACTTAGAGCTCCTTTGGATTGAAGCATTGTTTAGGATTTTTACCCTGTTTATGAAGGATTTTCTTTTTCCTTTCCTAGCCTTTGGTTCGTAGGATTCATGCTTGGAAATCTACCCTGTGCACACTGATTCCATAGGAATTTTAGCATCCACTCATACCTCTTGCTAAAAAATTCTATGCACGAAGACAAGAAAGCCTTCTCCAACAACTAGTATACTAATCTTTGCTTCTTGTCGACGGATCCACTTGTCTACGAGTAATGAAACAAATTATTACCAAATTATTGAATATTGTGGTCTACGGAGGGCTCAAATTTTCATCTTGACAGCACGCATCTTGTGCGACCAACTCACATTCCTATACTTTTCCTATAGGTTCGCCAAAGGGCATCTCTTCTTTTTTCCTACGTTTTCAATTTCCATAGGATTGCACATGAATGCAGGCAACAAACTCAAATACCAGTAAAAATAGATAACACATGTATCCTAAATTTAGAATCTTACCTCTATATAAGAAGTTGAGATTAGTTCAACATACAAAAGATGATCAAAAACTAAATGATGCAACCTCTCAATACAAAAAATAAATCAATCATTGTGATATACTCCCTCTGTCCCAAAATAGAAGTCATTCTCGCTTCCCGAAAAGTAACTTTTTTAAACTTTGACCAATTATATATAAAAGAATAATAATATTTATAATACATAATTAGTATCATTAGAAAGATCGTTGAATATACTATCATAATAAATTTATTTGGAGATATAAATGTTGCAAGCAATTTCTACTAATCTAGTTAAAGTTGAGAAAGTTTGACCAGCACGCATCCTATAACGTCATCTATTCTAAAACGGAGGGAGTATAGAGGTAAGAACAGTACAACACCCACGCATCACAAAAAGATGGAGATGTAACTATATTGTTTCCCTTATGCTGAGTATAAAATTTAGCCACATACACCTATAAACAGAGTAAAATGTGAAAGCAAAAACAACCGCACTACTTCAAAGATAAACCACACTCGCTTGAAACTAAACTAGGAAGGGTCACCACGATAGCCTACTTTGGGTTTATTACAGGAAGCCAAAAAAGTAACATAACCACTGTAAAAAAAAAGGTATGACAAAGTAGTGATTGAGTGAGTATACAAACTGCGTCTTTTTCCTAAAAAAAAAGTGACTATGCAAACTGGTTGCGCATATCACTTAACCTACAAGTTTTCTTAGACCTCAATCTAAACATAGTAGATAGTATAGCAGGGGGAAACAATGAATCAGGTTAGGATTCGGCTCTTGGCGTCTATGAGTGTTACAGCCTATTTGGTTTAAGGAGGAATCTCATCCGGAACGAGTTCATGCAGAATGAGGTCGTCCCATGGATTCTCACGGAATGACTAGGTTACGGACTTGTGCATTGAAACAAGCTTACTCGCTAAGGGATGGACTGGAACCATGACGGAAACCAAACGTGGTGGTTAGCTTCGTATTTAGGTTCGGATCATTCCAGACCTGTGCATTCCGTGAACCAAACGCGCTGTTAGTCTCCCACTATAAAGGAGGAGCTACTATCACCGCGAAGGAGGAGCTTGGCTGGCTCATCCACCGGAGAAGAAGCACGGTTGGCACCCATCCTTGGCTCTGTCCGAAGGGTGGCACAAACTCGTTGCCACCGCGTGATGAGGGGCCTGGGGAGGACACGAACAGTGGCACGGCGTGAGGCGCAGGAGCTCGGCAATTGTTGTGGAATAGGCAAAGGATTTAATTTGGACATCTAATCATGTGCTAGGCTAGGCTGGAGTGGTGATAAATAAAAAATGTAAGTGTGATATAAACTAAGCATACCTTTGCTGTTTTTATGATGGAACATGTCTATCCGAATTCAAGTCTTCGACTTATATAGGCACTCACATGTTTCTTGAATTTATTACTAGGATTAAAAAGGTGATTTAAATAAAAATGTACGAGAAGAATATCATGTGCTACGCTAGAGTGGTGATAAAAAAATGTAAAAACAAAAATATTAAAAATGGGAGGTAAATATGTCACAAAGTGAGCGTAACTAAGCTGGTTAGGTTTCTTATGATGAAATCTGTCTATCTAGATTTAAGTACTTGATTTAATATGGAAACTCGCATTTTTCCAGATTTATTATAGAACTAAACAGAATTAAAATGGTGATTTAAATAAAAATATATGAGGAGAAGATCACATGCTACGCTAGAGTTGGTGATAAAATAAAAAATGAAAAAAAAACAAAAATAACTCATATTTTTGGAGTCATTACTGGATTAAATGACGATTTAAATAAAAATGTATGTGAAAAAGTTCATGGGCTACGCTAAAGTGGTGACAAAAACACAAAAATATTAAAAAAATGGAGGATAAAATGGTGATTTAAATAAAAATGTATGTGAAAAAAATTCATGGGCTACGCTAGAGTGGTGACAAAAAATGAAAAAACAAAATTTCCAAAGCATGGCGATTTAAATAAAAATGTATGTGAAAAAGTTCATGGGCTACGCTAGAGTGGTGATAAAAACACAAAAATATTAAAAAATGGAGGATAAAAATTGTGATTTAAAATGGAGGATAAAATGGTGATTTAAATAAAAATGTATGTGAAAAAATTCATGGGCTACACTAGAGTGGTGATAAAAAATGAAAAAACAAAATTTCCAAAGCTAGGGGTGTTGCGAGAATCGAACTCGCGACCTCTCGCACCCGAAGCGAGAATCATACCACTAGACCAAACACCCATTTTGTTGCCACGAACCTGTGGTTTTCTTTGTAAATAAAAGCGTCTGAAACGGCAAAACTGCAAGGTCTTATTGTTACCTGTCAGTGCTTTGCATTTTTGCCTTTCGGACGTTGCAGTTCCTCCTGCAAAGACTGACGACCGTGAGAGTGTCGAAAGATTGAGCTCCTTTTGTTTTATTTATGTTCTGAAAAGAACACGTTCGATGGTGTTCTTTGGTTCTTTCAGGTTCCTTACCCACCCAATTGTCTTTTCAGACTTTTATTTTACTGGATCCAGTTTATAGGCATCAATTTGAACAGTTTGATGCACAAGTGAATCTTGGCTGGTGACTTTGTACACGATGTGTTTAGTTGTCGGATGGAGGCTGCATTATATATGGCTAGATGCACTTTCAAGAATAAAAATAACATGAGATTATGATCATGATTTTTATTTTGTACACGATGTTTTTGTTTTATCTTATTGTGTCTTAAACTTCTTTAAAATGCATTATATCACTTGAAATATACTAATCACACACTAATAATATCATTAGCTGGATACGCCTACATCTAGCGACTCTATAGCTCCTCAACGTTCAAAATTTGCATAGAGGCCTCTTTTCAATCCGGTGAGCAGAATATGCAACCAAGTAGAAACTTGCATCCAGCTAGCCTCAGCCAAACAATCATACCTAAGTTTCACAAGACCCATCCGACAGAACCGTAGTTTCTTCCATTGTTGGTCTTTGATTATCCGGCTTTGGAATTTCTGACTGTACATTGATAAAAGAAAAAAAAACGTGCTCAATTACCCTCTCAGAATTGTAGTTGATCAAAGTATAGGCAGCAATTTGGAGTATAGGATCAATCTGAACAAGTCGATAGTACTCCATCCGTCCCCAAAGGAAGGAATACAATTCTCGCTTTACGCAGAGTCAAACATATTGAACTTTGACTAAATTTGTATAAAAAGGGACTAACATTCGTAATATAAAATGACTATCATTACATTAGTTATAGAAAATATTTTCATAATAAAATTACTGACATAAATAATAATGTTATTTACTATAAAGTTGGTCAAACATGAGTTTGCTTGACCAGCAAGATTACATACTCTACTAGACATCGTCGCAAAAGGCAAAAAAAAAAAAAGATATGCAGTCGACGGTCCAGCACTCCAGGTGTTTGGCAGAGATGCACATGCGAATCGTGCGAATAGCTTGAGGCCCCCCCCCCCCCCCCACACACACACACACACCCACACCCAAAGAGCGTTCTGCATTTACAATGATCGTTGGCACCAGTACAGACGGTACCCAAATAATAAGGGCTTGCATTTTGGAATGTACAGATATTTAAGTCGTGATGTCATATCTCCACACAGTTCTCACGCGTACTCAAGCTTCCTACCATTATCATATGGAACATGGGAAAGACTGCGGGGATTAAAGTCCACTACATGATTGCGATACCAGCAAACACAACTTGTTGGCCATTCTGTGCACATGACACGGCGAACACATCAAACGCCTGAAAAGAAAAGGCGAGCAACTTCGTGTGCTCTAACATTTGAATCCCCTGCAGACCATCAGCCAAAGGATGAGAATCAGAGCCGCAATGCCGCCACCCACCATCAGCTTAAACCTCAGGTTCTGAAGCCACATCTTTCGCCTCAACTCTCTGCCATGCCTGTGGAAGCTGTCAGCCTGAAACAATTTAAAGAAAAAAATTCTCAGTCAACGTTGAATGCTGATTCTAATAACAGGATTCATATATCATCATACAGACATAGAACATTGAATAACTACCTGTGACTGTAAAGTCTCTGTCTTACCCACCAAAAGTTCAATCTTCTCACCACGATCCAATATCTGACCAAAAGTCCAGCATAGTCAGAAACTAATTAATATGGCAGAAGCATAAGAGGTAGAACTCTCGATTAAGTTAAGGAGTTGTCACTGTTGATTGCAGTGATTCTCCTGTTGAGTGCTAATTAATATGGACCCTAAAGATAGATTGCTGAGCTATACTGGCAGGTAGAAGATTTGGGATAAAAAGTGCACAACCTTTAGAAAATAATTTCTAGATACAACAATGGACTGGTTCCACAATGGTATGTCTTGGTCTAAAATAGAAGGAAACCATTATTTGTCAAATTATACCTATAACCTAATGAGTACTAACAGCACTAGATGTTCCATTAGTTATTCAAACTGTACCTAGTGACACCAGTACAGCACCAATGCGCACGAACCGCTTCTTAACTCTTAAGTACTTTCATGTAAGGGCAGGTCAGATTCAGCACACAGTAAGCTATCCGACAGGTGTGTTTACAATTTCTCTACGGTGTTAACAATCAATTTCAGAAGGGTGTCTATTCTCTTATTATACTCTAGGAGCCTGGACCTTATGGCTGCACCGCACTAGGTGTGTTTGATGGGGCATCTCCGATCCTGGCTAGAGTTCTTCTGCTTGTTAGTGAGGAGCTGCATTTGTGGTGTTCAGCTGGAGCACGAGGAATTCCTTATCTCTTTACGCTTCAGCCGAACAACAGTGGAGCTTAGGTTGTGGTCATGTGCTTTTTCAATGTAAAAGGCGCGTATGGCTATTTAGAAACCTGGGTGTGTGGTGTGTGTTTGTAAGGGCTCTTACCCCTTTTTCTTCTTAATTCAATGATACACAGCTCTCTTGCGTGTTCGAGCAAAAAAAGTAATCTATCCCACAGAAACTTTATAAAAACACAGTCTCTACCAAACTGCAGGTATATGTGATGTCCATACTACTGAGAAACTTCAAAAACATATTGTCTCTACCAACTGGTTGCTCAAATACAACAGGAATAAATGATGCTCAGAATAGTAGCATGTTGTCTATGAACATGCCATTCAAATAGAACAAAGAAATTATGAGCATACAGAAGTGAGTTAAGAGCCTTGTTTGTGCAATACTCCTATTTGCCATTTGCTTGTAAAAAGTGAAATGCATGTGACATGATACCTCTCTGGATGGCAAACATTAAGCTGAGGGCATACCTTCTCAATGTTGTCCATCATGATCCCTTTGACATCCGATAGGTGGGCTTTCACCTTGGAGAGCTTGTTAATTTCCTCCGGATGATTAACACAATACTGCATATGATCCTTCAATCTCGGGCTACACCAACAAAACATAAGCTCCGATCGCATACCCTCCTCTTTCATGGCACATAATACAAGTATATCTAATCTAAACTGAACATTCGAACAACGAATTCATACCCAAATTCGCGGTCAAGGTTGTAGGCAATGCTGAACCGGTCCTCAAACAGAAAGTCGTCCTCATCGGCATCATCAGCGAGTGGGTGCTGCCCCTCCTCATCAATACTGGACCCGTACCGCTGCATGAAGTCTTCCCTAACCCTCTCTAGGAAGACGAACGGGACGCTCCTCCCGGCCGCCTCATCGGCGACCACTAGGAACACTACATCAAACAGCATGTGCACAATGGCGCCAAGTCAACTCACGGTTCAACGCCGCACCGCAGAGGGCGCAAGCAAAGGAGAGGGGACCGAAGGGGGTCAAAAAAAACACGGTACCGAAGCCGCGGTCGACGAGGAAGTTGAAGGTGTGGCCGTCGCAGGAGTAGGTGGATCTGGTGCTGTTTGGGGGAAGCTTCTGGAGGCACTGGACGGCGACGGTGCTGAAGTTGCCGGAGAAGGCCGTGTGCTCCGCCAGCACGACGGAGCCCTTGGCCACGAAGCTGTAAATCAGCGCCTGCTTGCTGCTGTTCATGGCGCCCCGCCACAGAAGCCGCTGACGGAAACCCTAGGACGTAATCGACGGCAGCAGGAATCAGCACGCGAATTCAACCGAGGAGAGGAATTATATAAACCGAGAATAGCAATTCGATCGGATCTCACAGGTCGGGAGAGGTCAGACTCCGAGGAGGATGAGAGGAGTGGATGGTTCTGGAAGGGGCGTTACCTGTGACAAGCCTTTGCTTCGTCACCTTCCTTGGTTCCCGCGGCGGGTAGTAGTTGAAGAAGAAATCGATCGAACAAGCTTTTGTGGGGTGGGAAAATACAATCGTGAATTTGGAAGGAAAACCGGTGGGGATTAATTCCAAGCCTCGTCGTTGCCTTCGTTGTGAGTTAACCATGAAATTACATATTTACCCTTGCCTCCTTGGATGAGACCGGCACGTGGGCCCAATTACCGTGTCTGCCCGCTGGAGTTTTCAGGCTTTGCTCGAGATTGCAAAGTGCATTGCACTTGTGTCAGTCTCGTTCAAGAGTTTTATTTTCCTGTTTCTAAAACTATCATGTCATATAGGTTGAAATACTCACTCTCTATGTAAAGTTTTTTCTAAACTAGAGTTTCATAAACATTTAATTCTAAGACTCATAAAGAGTTGGTAATCGTGCCAAGAGAGTTTCATTCCAACTCATTTCTTCTCTCTCTTTATTAAAACATTATCATGTCATCAAATATACATATATTTAGTAGGCTATCAAATGCAAATGAAACTCTTACTGACACTGGTCTTAGGTAGCACGGGACATGTGAAATACGGAGTAGGTGCTAGTTAGTTTATCAAGTCCTTGAGTGTATAGCAATTTATGTGAGACCCACTGCACCATATAACAAAAAAATGTTTTCTCTCTCCTAGATGTGGGCCCCACCATATCAAGGTAAAAATCTCCTTGCTTCATCACGAATGTTGATAGTAGTGGGCTATGACATTTAATGGTGGCTTGCTCAAACTAATAGTGGTCGCTAAGCTATTTAACATTTTGAGAAAATATATGTAATTTATAGGTTAGAACAACCATTATTCTAGTAGAAATTCAAGTGATCACGTAACATAATTGATAAGTAAGTTGAAAACCGAACATATAGAGTCTGTTGAGCACTTCTAAATAAATATTGTAGCCCGTTAAGCCGTTTAGTTGTCTCTATTACCTGATAGCGACCAGCAAAAAGTAAAAGCATAGTGGGGAGAAGCTTCGGTTGCTATAGCCTGCTATTTTCAACATTGTTCCTCGCTCACGGGCTAGATCAGCTACCTCCATTGTAGCTTCTCTTTCTACTCGAGACTGATGAGAAGCTCATGGGGATGAGATCTAAGGCGGTCTCCGCTATCTCGTTGCCTGCGATCCCAACATGTGCGATGACTGCCACTCGTTCTCTTCCTCACGCATTCAACAGAGCTAGCCCTCCCTCACAACCCTAGTGCATTCTGGATTCCAAAGGTTGGAGGTCACGCACGACTTGAAGACCCGCGAAAATAGATTATCCACCTATCAATGGTAGAGCTAGCCTAGTGAAGGTGAAATTGGGATCCAAGTATCCAACCCATCCCCTCCCTTGTCCAACTTGAAATTCCGAAGTAAGTCAAAGCTTATCGATGCTAGAAGTCCACAGATGCAAATAAGTAAGCCCAATAGTCTACACCTGTAAATACTTCAGAAAAAAATCAATCAATCAGGTGTTCGAAACACAGAACACTTTTTATAAGAAGAAAGAAAGTTTCTATATTTCAGATGTAAGTTTTAGGCAATAATATTAAACAGTCAACAAATAAAAGGTCAACTCAGAAGAGATAATTCATAATTTTTTATAGCTAAACTATAACAAAATTGTATGTTACCCGAACAATAAAAAAAATCAGATCCTAAACCATATGCATCTGGTCATCCGGGAGAATTTTGAGTGCAGCTAAGCTTTCGAAGTGAAAATCCATGCATGTCACAAGTCGTCACGACACAAGGCCACATACGTGCAAAGTCTAGAAAATGACCAAGGAACATTGACTGCTGAAGAGTAAAGAAAATGACGTGTAGAGCTTAGTTTAGTTTTTTATATTAGTGCAAGAACAATTAGTACAGATAATATCACTCACAAAAACTAAATATGTTAAAACACCTAAAGATACAACATCCCAAGACTATAAATGGCAGTTGCAGTTCACATTAAGACCTCCAATTCCTGGAGTTAGAGCTGAACTCCAAACCAAACAGGTGCATGCATATGCTTCATGGTGTAAGTTGGAGAGTCGTGCTTTATAGAGTTTATAGAGTGGAGCTCTCCTAGACATGTCCTTAACGGCCTTTTTTATGGATTTTTTTTTGTTTACTCAAGTGCATTTCAAGTTATGTTCTAAGTCAAATGCTAATTTATTTAAAGTTTTAATTAGATTTTAGAGAAGACCATATCCGGGACACTAAATAGACAAGCTATAAATATATTTCATAATCATAAATATAACGATTTAGTACCATAAATATTTTTTTATAAACTTGATCAAACACAAATGATTTTACTTGGGTCATGTTTGGATCTTTAGAATTTGGTTGAATTGAATCACTTTTTTGTCTAGCCTTGGTTGCGGTCAAGAATTGAAAACTGACATTAGAAGAATTTTGAGCATCTCCAAGAGTTTGATATCTCAACTTAGCATCCATTTAATTTTGGCAAAACAAGAAAAAATAGCCTCCAACAGTTTGGCAAAACAACTTGGCATCAATAGCAACTTGGCATATCTACCCTCCGCACGCACAAATATACGCGCGCGTACTCGGCTTGCCATCGCGATTTCTCCATGCATGCGTGACTCCTGGCCGGCGGTTGATGGATTAAGAACACCTTGAAGCTCTTGTGGGCCTTCTTTTTTTATTTTGCCAAGTCCAAAATACCAAACACTTGGAGAGGGGTTCTTTTTTCACTCCCCATATTGTTTTGGGGTTGGCAAATCACAAGATTTGCTAAGTAAAATATAGCAAACTCTTGGAGATGCTCGTACGAATTTTAGCCTGCATCAAGTTCCTGCGCTCCTCCTTTCGCTCGCAACCAGCCGCTTCCAAGCTTCTTCCCCAGCGTGCACTTCTTATCTTACCTTCCATCGGATGAGACTCTAGTCGAGTGGTCTTCTTTCTCATCACCCTTCCTTTCTCTCTCTCCACGGCCGTCCGTAGAGAGCATAGCATGTACACGTTGTGGAGAGAGAGCATGTATTTCTTGTAGGGAGGACCTTAGCTTTGGTTGTTGATTACGTATCTGCATACCCAAACATCTATTTGAATTTGATTCCAAGAAACAAATTCGATATCTAGCCAAACAGAAAATAAAGGATTTTGAATCACTTTCTAGCCAATTCAGCTCCTTTTTAAAACCTGCAATGGGATTTGATTGATGGAATGGCTTTCAATATCTAGGTTTCAAACAGGGTAGAATAAAGTTCGCAATGTGCTATTTTTTAGAACGAAACAATAGACATGTTTTTTAGCAAACCACCATATCAAAATAACATATCATCATTTCACTTTGGACAAAGTTGGAAATGCACTATTCTTTAGAACGAACCAATAGACGAGGACACGAGGTATATTCTTCTTAGCATAAACCCATCTATCAAAACGACATGACACCCTCTGTGGAACCTACCTACCTGAGTTTATATTCTGAACTTGACATATGTGCAAGAGTTACACTAGTTAGACACATATGTGCAAGAGTTACACTAGACCGTTGAAGTTGAAGTTCGGGGTCTATGAAACCCCTACCACCGGTCGAGGTTCGAAGGCTGGCACAAACTTCTTACGAACAAAATCAGGGGACATCTCTCCCCGAGTCTTTTTTATGTGCAAGCAATTCAACTAGACAATAATATGCCCTCATACGTATATAACGTTGAGTGGTGAGGCCAATGAATGGTTGTACCTAATACCACAAACACAAGACTAGAGCATAACGAGCATTTTATCTTTAACAGCATCTGGCAAACAGAATTTAAAGCGTAGGCATATCCATTGACTTTACAGTTTACACTACATCAAACAAAAGCAGATCCATGGGTGTGAAATATCCCAGTACACGATAGTCATACAGGCGCAGGGCCATTATCAACCAGAATCAGAATCATGCCTCCTCTTCTGCTTGTCTTTGCGGTGCCGCTTTGACCTGTCCTCAGAGTCATGCCTACTCTCGTACTTGTCTCGCCTCCTCTCCTTTCCATCACCATGCTTATCTCGTTTTCGCTCCTTCTCCCCTCTCCTCTCGTCATGTTCACGCCGCCTTTTCCCCTTCCTATCATCTTCCGAATCCTCCTGCTTGGGTGCTGGTGGGAGGTCAGTCTGCTCAGGTTCCATTTGAGGAGGATCAAGGTTCAAAGAACTCGACTCGCCCTCATCGCGATGAGCCCTGAAGTCATGGAGACAATTTTGCATTAGATATGTACCAAATACAATTAAATAAAACACTGTAAGATTTATCAGACAACCATTTCAATTTTCAACATGATATCACATTTCAAAAGAGGGATGGTTGCTCTCAAAACTGGATGCTTACTTGTACAATCCTAGACCCTGCACTTGTGCTGCTTCAGCATGCCCTGCTCCCAAGTCCTCTGCAGTTGATCCTCTCTTAATCAGCTCAGCATATTCATGCTTATCCAAGCGATTGCCCTTAGGTCGATTGCTGCGCTTAGGAGCTAAGCCAAGAGCCTCACGCATAGCCTGTTCCTCCTCTTCCTTCACTCTCCTGATTTCTTCCTTCAGAGCATCTTCCGTGTCAGATTTCTTATCCCGAGTATACCAGAAAAGGTCCTTTCCTGGAATAGATAGCCACAATCAATCATATCAACATGCAGAATTCATATGGCAATTAGTAATTAGCAAATCACAGGCCTCGAGAACTCAGTCCACAGCGCTGCCATTCCAAGCAACTGTAAGCACAGAAGTGACAGAGCCATCAAGACAATTGACAAGCCCTGTCAGATACAAGCAGAGGGTTTCTACTATTAGTCTATGACATAATATAAGGTGGTCAACTGGTCATGACTAAAACCTATGGTACAAGTAAAGCATTGCAAAAGGTAGCAAAAACACACAGACACACAGCATTATGGAACTGGCTCATGGGACCTATAATCCTATACGATGTTCACAAGGTATTCCTCCTAAAGATGAACAACTAAAAAGTTGTACTGCGTAAATGCTTAACTCTGATTGTACCAGGAATCTATTGGTTCATTTAGAGACATGAGTAGCTAGGTTGGCTAGCTTGCTCAGTTTATGCCCTTCACCTATGATTGACTTGATAAAAATCTAAACATATTTCGTTTATAGGCCTACCTAAAGAGACATCCTGGTTCATCCAAACAGAAATGGTATCAATAAACTGTCGGAGAAATGTTTTCAACAATAATTTTGTCAAACCTCCAGATTAACAGACTAGATGCGCCCCTTACTTGAATAGGAGTAGCACATATGTACCACCAGTGAGCTGGTGCCAAGCTAAATCATTTCACATACCAGGACTAAGTTGAACAAGAAAAATAATTTGATGCTTATAACAGAGCAATAACTTAGGAAAGTCCATATCTCATTCTCAATATTCCACCAAGAAGGTTCAGTCAGTGCAGTATGCAAAAAAAAAAAAGGACAGCAGGTAGATAAAAGGGCAGGATAATATTTACCTTTCTGCCATCTACCAACCGGAGCCTTAACACTATGACCAAGGTAATTCTCTCGATGCTTGTCAACCTTCACATCGTCCCATTTGAATTCTGCAGGAATAAAATATACAGTTAGAACCACTGTCCCTTTTTATGTTCCATGGCATATAAAAATGAAGCCAGAGTGCAAATGAAGTAAGAAAATGTAGACAGCAGTACATGATAATAATATGCAAAAGAGCTTCTAGCAAAGATCAAAAGGTATGCTTTGCCTGATAGTAGGTGAGGAATTCTCGGATGAGAAAACTATGCAATTTGTGAAAACAAACTTCTAATACAAACAAAACGCATAACGAAGCAAACCAGGCGGCATCCAAAAACTTGCAGGATTGAAAGTTCAAGATGTGTGTTCTGTAGCAAAAGAGGGTCCATTTGAAAAGAGAGCAGCCAGCATAAGATATGGTACAACTACACACCAATGCCCCAGTCATAAGTGCAACACTCTCCTGAGTTTATCATAAACAACATAGCACTGGACTATATCGCCATAACTGAAAGAACAATTCTAAACAAGATAAACAGCACAATCAATTAGACTAGAGAGGTAACTCCAATTAATCATTCTGTTCATTTTCTTGGATTACAGTTTCCTATTGTTACTTAGGTGGTGTTTGGATGCTTGGTGGGATAGGGAAAAGGATATGAGGTGGGATATAAAGAGTTGGCTATGGAATGGGAAATGGAGGGATGACAATTCCGTTGTTTGGCTGCAATGGGTATTGGATCGGGTTTGGAAGTGGGGCCCACATGCTTTTATATAGAACAATAAAAAAAATAAAAGAACACCATTTGTACATGACCATGACTCTTATCCATACGAACGACCGCACTAACCAGAAGCCTTATCCTCTCTGCCCGACTGAAGCGAATCGAGCTGCCCGTCGGCGGATGCTCCCGCAGGACGCAGGCCGGGCGCTAGGCGAGGGATGGCTCCGGCACCAGTGCTTGTCCTCGTCCCCTCCACAGCTCCACCAGCGGCCCAGGTTCGAAACTTCAGCAAGCTGCCCGCCCGCGTAACCAACACCCAGGTCCAGGCCACGCAGTTCGGCGAGGTGTGGCGGCATCCGGAGCGGCTAGGCGAGGTGCAGCTCCGCCGTCCCTCGCAACGACGCGAGGTTGAGCCCCTGTGGCCCCGCGTGGTGAAGCATGGTGCGGCCCCGCGCGACCTAGACGTTAAGGCGAGACGCTGCTGGCCGAGGTCGACGAGTAGCGCGTCACTGGAGCTCATAACCCGGTCACATCCCACGCCTCCCATCGGGATAGAATCCGTGGGAAATGAAGCACTGATTACCCTTTCCCTATCCCTGCGCATTTCCCTATCCTACAATCCAAACGTTGGATATAGTTTTCATCCTACCTCATTTCCCTATCCCACCACCTATTTCCCACAATCCAAACGCCACCTTAGAGGAATCAAGCTGACCCCTTTGATGAAAATGGCACCAAAACAGGGTAAAGCACATTCAATAAAGGGAATTAGCTAATTCGCAAAGAGAGAGAGAGAGAGAGGAGGAATTAGCTTTCTTGATACAGTTCGAATCAAAGTATGAACAATAAATATATTTACACAGTACCTACACGTTTTGAGACATAGTATAGATATAGGGACCGTCAGACATTCTGCATGGACGCGGTGTTTGTGTTTCACCTTCACATCTAAATTACATATAAACCGCCTTAATCTAGGCCATTGCTGATGGAAAATCAGAACAAAGATAGCTTTGCTAACATTGATTCAGGCGATTTCACTGTGGCAGATTATCATGTTTGTTTTAAAAAGGATTATATATTTGATTTGAGGAAGACCCTCCGAACTGCCCTAGACACAAACGCGAGTAAAAGCGAAATCTCCTACGCAACAACCGAACATAGGTGGCACGAGGTGGCTACAACGGCGATGCAGAAGGCAATTTCCCAGCGGCCGCACGCATCGAAACCCTAGCAGCTAAGCACTCGGTCGATTTCCTTCCGTGCAACGAGTAAGATCGGATCGAGATGCGGATGGGACGGGAGAGCGTGGGGAAAAGAGCTTACGATCTCTGCCGCCGCGGACGCCACCGCGCGTGGGGTGGTACATCTCGGCGCTTCCGCGAGCTTCGGGACTTCAGGGGGAGGAGATTTTGGGGGATTTTCCGGGTCGATCGAAAGCGAGATGGAGACGACGACGAAATGACGAGGAGGGGAGGTCGGCTACGGTTACTCGGGTCGGGCGCTGAGAGAGACCGCCGTATGGGCTAGTAAATGGAGGCCCAGTCAACGCGTTAACAGTTGAGCCCATTAAGCTCGTGGACAGTGAGAAAAATGGCCCTCCCCTTCGCCTGGCAAAACATCTGCTGAAGTCCGATTCACCTCGACTAATCGAAACCTTCTCAAAAAACAAAAAAAAGCATCTACTAATCGAAAAACTGTTCTTTTTTTTCCTCCTCCGAACCGTTCAATTTTTTGCTTCCTGAGTGATTTTGATAGCAGTATTTGTTGAGTGGAGCCATACCTGATGCTTGCCACATCAGCTATGAGCCTCTAACTATAGAAGAGATATAAGTCGGACTATAATAATAGTTTAGGGTCAAACATACTTTTACAAAACGTTGTAGAAACATTTTTTTCAAAATATTATCTCTTTTTTAGAAAATATAATGCAATTAAAATCCTAAATCTGATTTAATCTTGGAAAATCATATACTTTTTGTTTTAGCTTGTTTTTTATTTTTAGAAAAAATCATGTTTTGTCTTGTGAACCCTAGCTTAGAAATATTTTGATCTTATACGATCTTATTTTGTGATATGATGGTATCTAGCTAGCTGGGCATGTCCAGACCATCACCAATCAGGCAGTTAAATTGTTTGTTTCCTGCCCAAACTAGAAAAAAAAAAGCAGCAATCGTCCATCTCTTGGTATTTAGTCGTCACTTATGTTCGTACTAAATAGAATCAACTATGAGGTCATCGAGTTCACTTAAACTCATGCGTAGTGCGTCGTTATATTAGACAAATTATAACAGATAGCCAGAGCATATAATATCCAGTAAACACAAAAAGTTGATCATATACTCCCTCTGTCCCAAAATAGAAGCCATTCTCGCTTCCCGAGAAGTGAACCTTTTTTAACTTTAGCCAATTATATATAAAATAATATTAATATTTATAATACATAATTAGTACTATTAGATAGACCGTTTAATATACTTTCATAATAAACTTATTTTGAGATATAAATAATGCATGCATTTCCTACAAACCTAATCAAATATGAGAAAGTTTGATATGCACGTATCCCATAATGACTTTCTTTCTGGGATGGAGGGATTAAGAACCAAATTATTCTAAACTAGGCACCATAAGATAAAATATGACTTTAGGGAAAAAAATAAAATTATTTCATATTTTCCAAGCTAAAATGAAATTTATATATTTTTCTAATATTTGGATTTGGAAATTTTAATTGGGTAACTTTTATGAGAAAATATTTGGATACTATTGTAAGATTATGTTTATAATATTTTTTATAGAATATGTCTAACTCCCTTGACTAACAATATATTTCGATTTACATCCCTTACGATTGACATGGCACCACATCATCGCGTCAGATGATGTCGCATCAGCCAAAACCATTGTCAAAACCACTAGGGAGCAAGATCGGATGGTTTCAAATGAAGCCAAAAAACTTGTTTTCAGTTGGAGGCGACGAATAACCTTTGAGAAGATAATAAATGTGAAATGATTGAGATGTCACCTGAAATAGGTGGATTTTTCGTGAATCCTACATCTCTGTTGGTGAATTTCCAAGAGAGTCTTTCAAGCACTTAACCTCACCAAAGGACCCCAAGAGGGGGAGCATTGCCTTTCATTACCTTGATTTCTTCCTTTGTGGAGGCGACAAGAGACTCGATCGAGTCCTTCCGTACCAACACAGGGTTGGCAAGCCAGTCAGGATGTAGAATCTCCCGGATAGACCCAGCTGCCAAAAGTTTTGTGATTTTCTTCTTGATGGTTGCTTTCTTATCAGGCGCGAAACGACGTAACCGTTGCTTAACAGGTTTGAAACCTTCATTCAAATCAATTCTATGCTCAGCCAACTTTCTCGAGACACCTGGCATGTCGGCCGGCTTCCAAGCGAAGATATCATTATTGTCCCAAAAAAAAGTTGGTGAGCGCGAGTTCCTATTCCTTAGGAAGATGAGCACTGATGGTTGCCGTCTTGGAGAGATTACCCGTGCCAAGATCAATCTTCATAACATCCGCCTCCTTAGGCGGGAAAGGACAGTGGGTTTTTTAGATGGTAACTCTAAATCTTCCGGGTTGGCTTGGCTGGCTAGAGTAGCAATCTCCTCCCTTTCTAAATCTACCTGAACCTAGGCTACAATCCTGATAGCTTGAGCATCGCAATCATAGGAACGCTTCAGGTCGCCTCAGAGTGAGAGAATGCCGTTGAGACCCGGCATCTCGAGCAAAAGATATGGGTAATGCGGGGCTGCCATAAACTTAGCAATGTTGGTCTCCCGAAGATAGCGTGATAGGATGATTTGAAGTCGACTATTTCGAATTTGATGAACTCAGTACGATAATTGTCCGGGGTTCTGAAGGTGACTGGGAGCGTAATCTGGCCGAGAGGTATGGCCGCTTTGTCGGGTACTATTCCATAGAAGGGTACATCCGTAGGAGTCAGTAAGACGGCAAAGTCGAGACCGATCTTCCTCAATGTGTCAGCAAAGATGATGTTAAGCCCTGCTCCTCCATCAATCAAGACCTTTGTGACGGTCATGCCTGCGATGGTTGGATCTAGAACCAACGGGTAGTGTCTGGCATTATCAACACTGGTCCACTGATCCTTACGCGAGAATTGGATTGGGTACTCAGACCAGTTGAGGTACTTAGGGGTAGCGGGTTCAGCCGCCGTGATACTCCGTAGGACGAGTTTTTATTGCTGCTTGCTCTTAGAACTTAGGACTCCAGCAAAGATTACATTGACAACGCCCTTGGATTTCTGAAACCCCTTGTCTCCTTGGTCCTCCTTGTAACACCCCGGTGTTACGCATGCATTTAGCACCTGCAAATCATGAGAATAAGCATTGTCATGCATTCATTAGCATTGCATGAAATAATGATTGAAACGTGACCTTGAAATGTTGATGTTGTAATCGTTTGTTTAAAAAGAACTATGCCATGATTATGCTTGTTAGGTTAATAAATATGCTTGTTTGGTAGTGTAAAGAATTTAGAATTGTTTTACATGGAAATTGGAGCAACTTTGGTATTCAAAATTTTGTCAAATTTGGCTTTTAAAAATATTCCTAAAAATGGTCAAAACCCCTTCATATTTAGCTTTTACATTCTAGTTCAAAATCTATGCAGAATTTTGAGTTGGTCCCTTAATAAAAGTTGTAGAGAATTAAATTCTAAGCAACTTTAATTTTTAGGCTATTTCCAGAAAATGCCATTTACTTGCTCAAAAATTGATTTGAAGCTGTTGTTTGAAATTTATTTGAAAATAAAAATTGAAAAATTCATTTTTTCACCTTATCGGGCCGCGCCTCCCATCCGGCCCACTGGCCGAAGCTGCCCGGCCCGCTCGGCTCCGCCTCCCTCCTGCTCCCGCGTGCGCCGCGCTCGCGCCCGCGCTCCTCCTTCCGGCCCAACGCGGCTTCCCCGGCCCAGGCCCATGCCCCCGCAGCGCCTCCCTCGCTCCCGCGCGCGGACGCGAACGCTCCGACCATCCACAGGCGCCGGCTGTCCTGTGGCCACCATGCGCCGGCATCGCCGGCCGAGTGGCGCTCCGCGGGCCCCAGCAAGCTGACGCCCGCCTTCAAGCCGCCAGGCGCTCCGCTCCTCCCTGCCTCCTCCACTTTTTCGCTCGCCTTCTTCTCTCTCTCGCCCAGCACAGAGCGGACAAGCCGCTGCCCTCGCCATCGTTTGCTCCGCCAGCGAACGCCGACGTCGATGCTCCACCGCATCCGCCACACTCGCGCGCACAGCTCCGCTTCGGCTCGCACTACCTCGCGCACCTGCTCACGCCGCCGATTGCGCCAAGGTAGAGCCCAATTTGGGCATTCCTCCTCCGCTGCCTGCCATGGCCGCCGTTGGCCGATGTGCGTGACCGGAGCTCCTCCGTCTCCCATTCCCTCCCCGTTTCACCTTCGTCTGTCCGCCTTGAACGCACGAAGCCGCTGTCCGCCTCATTTCGCTTCACTGTGGCCGGCAAGGGCGACATTGCCGCCAGGTAGCGCCGCCGCGCCGCCATTAATGCCAGCGAGGCCGCTCCGCTCCCCCTCTGACCCCATTTTCTAGCCGAGCCAATTCGCCTCGTCGAGCTGAGCACGATGGTGCTCACCTCGTCGCCGGAGGCTCACTGCCGGCGAGTCTCCGACCGACGAGCCTCCGTCTCCCCCTGGTGCCACTGGCAGGTGGGGTCACGGGGCCCACTCGCAGCGGCACAGTGGGACTCGGGGTGCACGGATCCGGGGACGCCTAGTATTTTAGTTCGGGTTTTTCAGAAAAGAAAAAGAAAATGAATTCCTTATTTCAGTGAAAATGCTTTGGAAATTTGTATTTTGCTCATTTTAGCTCCAAATTGGATGAAACAAGTTTTGTTAGGTTTTTTTGAGTAGATCTACAGGTTAAAAATATTGCATGTCAAGTTTGTGATACTTTTCTGTATAGTTTTATTTTATTCTTGTAAATGCTATTAATCTTTAGAAATGCATAGTAAATCATGTATTGCTCAGGAAAATATGATTCCAAATTTGTTATTATTCTTGTGTGATTTACTTTATGTGAAAAATATATGTCATACATGTTCTATAGAAAAATATAGATGTTTAGTTCAAGTGCCTTTATTTGCTTATATTTGTTATTTTTGCTAGAGAGAAAAATATGTATAAAACATGGGCATGATAATTTTTGTACAATGCTTATTTACTATGTAGAACATAGGAAAAATATTAAATCTGTTGTTTGATACTTTTCATAGTACAAAGTATTTTTATGTGCAATTCTGTCTTGTCTTTTGTCTTTTTTGTGTAAGCTATTGTATTGGTCCAAATGCAGTGAAATTTTTGTGGTATGCTATGTTTGGCACTAGCAAGCTACTTTAATTTTCTCAGATTTTTCTGTGCTGTCAAAATAGATGTTACTATTCAAATCTAGTGCTAATTAGGGTTTAATTATGCTTTGTTTGTGCATGATTAGTGAATTAGTAAATCTTTGGTATATCTTTGAAGCATTTTAACTTGATGTGATGACTTAGCATGTTAGTACAGTGGTTGTAGTATTAGTGTAGTAGTACTTGCGTGTGGCTACATGGTAGTTAATAGTAAAAGAGAATGCAGTAGATGATATGTACTTATAGTACATATTCTTGGATGATGTTGACTACCTTGTAGAAGAATTTTACTTCTACTCTACCCCATAAAGCGAATCATGTTCATCTACCTTGCATGCAAGTGTAATCTTTGTGTGCCCTTTTCATCCGATGCACCTTTTTCATAAACACTCACACACATGCATCATACAGGATCGCCAGCCAAGAATCCAGTCATCGCACCCGTGGAGCCGGAAGAGCAGCTTGAGGTGCAGCCACAGGAGGTGCCCGAGGCTGACGAGGAGGACGTTGAGGAACTTCCGGAGTGCCCCGATCACCGCCCGAGTTCCTTCGAGAGAGGCAAGCCCCGGAGCATTTCTCCCTCGGTTTGCAAATATTTAATTAATGCTTTTACTTTAATTGATGCATTACGTTCAGGAGTTGTTTGCAACCGTTGCTGCATTATACCTTGTTTACCTTTGTTATACTATATCCTTGTTACCCTGGTATTCGCAGTCAAGTCGATGCTTAGTTGGCTTAGACTGGTAGAAATCGGGTGATTTCCTGTCACCTGCGAGCTATAGGTGGTTACCTGGATCTGCTTGGATAAATATGTCATCATGGGATAACTAAGTGTTAATTTAAAGTTGAGACCGGATGGAAACTTACAGGGTTTTGGACTATAGTGATTTCCGTCTGTGTCGATTAAGGACCGACCGTTGTTGGGCCTCGGGTCATGTTGAACGCATGCCTCATATTTAGCTGGCCGAATAATGTATATTTCGACCGCGAAGCTAGGAGATTATTCGGGCCGAGTGGATTGCCCGCAGCACACTGTACCGGAGAAGGGGTGGTAGGACACGGGGGCGCGACGATAAGACCAGAAGGCAGTCGGTCGGTCCCCGGGTACATGTGGTTCCTAGCAAACTTGAGATTTTACCTAGATAGTTGACTCGGTGACTAATATCTCACTTTAGCAGGTGAGTGAGGTTTGTGTGAGGAATAAATTACCAGCCGGTTAATAATCGATTCGAATCGCCATCGTTCACTGGTTAGTGAACACTTGACTTGAGTTACTTCATCGTAGTAATGTTGATGGAACACTTGGATAGTTATAATAGATATGACATTATGGAAGTGCTAATGATCATTGGTTATCATTAATTGCTTAATCACATGCTTGCTCTAATATAGGTGCAAATGTAGCCAACATGTTAATAATGATTAACTTGATATAATGCTTTTGGAGAAGATTCTTAAAATGCTAAAATTTGCCTTTTGCAAAGGAGTCAGCTACACCACTACAAAGCCCTTCATAATCCTCGGTGTCACTTTATTTTTGGTTATGTCGGGTAAGTCTAGCTAAGTACCTTCTCGTACTCAGGGTTTTGTTCCCACTTGTTGCAGAGGGGCAGATGTATTACGGCTACTATATCAAGTGCCTTTATCCTGCGATGGGTGATGCTTAGGACTATGGGCAATGGTCATTCCTTACGTCTCATCTAATGCTTTTGTTGGAGATGATCATCAGCTGGCACTTTATTTCGAACTCCGTGTGAGTGTGTGTGGATTTGAGCTAATTGCTTCCGCTACTTTCTATTCGAACTCGGTTTGTAATAACTATGTTTAAACTCCGATGTATCTGTGATGTGAACTTTTATGTAATATGTGATGGTGACCGCTAAACTTATTACGATCTTGGTTGGTATGCGAGTTGGTTTAAAATCCTTCGTGATTTCACGGACTACCGGGTTATACGAGCTTAAGTTGGCTAAATCGTCTACTCCGATGGGTGATTTTCTTACTTAATTTCGTATAATTGATCAGTTCTATTACACTCCTAGTCCTTGTTATTGTCATCTTCCTTACCCTTGCCCTTGGCTGAGTCGCTCTTCTGAGTATAATTCTTGAAGTTCCGGCACTCGCCTGACGTGTGCGATGAATTTGGATGCCATTGACAGGGTAGATTCGTTAGGTCTTCAAACCGCCTAGGTTTGCTAGATTTCTTTGACTTGTCGGCAGAGGTGACCACATTGTCGGATCTGTGCTTCTAGTTCTGTTGCACACCTTGGTTGCCCCTGTTATCATAATTCTTCTGGCTATCACGCCCGTCGCCGAATCTTTCCTGGGTTCTTTCTTCTGCGGAGATCATTTTCTGGACCGTGCGTTTAAACTCTTCATTGGTCAGCGGGTTCTCTTTGCAGAAGTCCTAAAACTGCCATTTCGCTATTATCCATATGGAGAAATCATCGATGACCTTTCGTTCAGTGATATCATGAACCTGGGAGCAAAGTTCTCCAAAGCGTCGATAGTATTCTTGGAAGCTTTCGTCTTTCTTCTGAGTATATCCTCTAAGCTCCACCTGGGTGGTCGGATGAGTGAGGATACCTACGAAGTTATTGCAAAAAGCTTTCTGCAAATCATTCTAGCACTTAATTGACCTAGGGCTCAATTTATCGAACCACTGGAAGGGTTCTGCCTTGAGCGCCATGGGAAAGAATAAGGTCTTGATGTCGTCGCCGTCGCCGGCTAGCTCAATCGATTGGGAATAGATGCGGAGCTATTGATTTGGCTCTATCTTGCCATCATACTTGAAATGATTAGAAGGCTTGAACTTGTAGGGCAACCGGACGGATGGAAGGCGTCTTGCAAAGCAAGGAAACCTGTCGGGAACTCTGGCTTCCCTGTACTCGGACTCAGCCCCGCCTTTATCTCTGTCATTCTGTCGAGGTGGGTTACGGGGAGCCGAGTGAACTAGTGGTCTGCCACGCGCGTCCCCATCTCGTCCTCCCTGGGCGCCTCGGTTTTCTTGATTGTCTTGGTTGTCTCGGTTGTCTCTATTCTGTATGGGGTTTGGTCCAATTCTATCATGAATGGAAACTCGCTGACTGTGCCCCTGACTTCTTGCTTGAGAGGGATGATGGCTCACAGACGTGTTCCTTCCTTGCAATTGAAGAGCAGTGGACTGTAATATGGCCTACAACCACTCTTGTTCGGGGGTTGGATTCTGAATAGCTTCATATTCTTTGGCTAGAGTATAGACATTCGCGTACGGAGTGTTATACAATTTATGGCCTCTAACAAGCATGAATTCTGACTCGAGATTTCAGGATGAACCGGTATCCGATCTTCATGCTCGCGGCGCTCGCGATGGCGCCTCTCGTCCTCACGGCGTTGGTCATCTTTGGCTTCCCGGGCTAGGCGTTAGCGATCATATTCGACCATCCGGGTTTGGTAATCAACCTGAGCCTGTCGTCGATGTTTAGCTCAGATGCGGCGACCCGCCCTATGCTTGTTCTTCTTTTCCCTCATGGTCTTCTTGGCTTCTGTCTCATTCGGATCTCTGAGTGCATCGGGGGAAATAGCAGAGGAGCTCTCGTCATCCGAGTTGATATCAGGTGGAGTTGGAGTACGGAGTGGTGAGCGGCCTCGTACCATAAATACCTCTTGGGCGTACGCGGAAACCCTATTGGTAGCAGACTCCTTTGCCGGGGAGAGAGTCTCCATCTTGGAAGGGTAAAATCTCTGCCATTGCTATCACCCGGAATGAATCCGGGTAAGAGTTGTCTGGACAGGATCCAGGCCAGTGAAAGCCCAAGTTTGGTTTTGGTAATTAATGACACCAAGTTGCTAATGCCATGTGTTAAGTGTTTTGAGTTAGACATAAACAACACATGTGATGAAGGTGTATGTGGCAAGGAGTGGTGGCCACAAGATCACAAAGAGATGGTGCATGGACATGAAATAACAATCATGGTGGAGATGCACATAAAATGATGGACATGATGATCAAGTGGAGAAGGATCTAAGAGCGCAAGACAAAGGTATAACCATAGGTTTTTCCTTTTGCCGGTCTAAGATGAGTAGAGAAGTGATTGACCGGGTTTAGGATACATAGCCGACTATCAAGAGGGGCAATCACGGTTAGCTCGAGAATCAAGTGCCACTAGATCAATGTCTTGAGCATATGCATTAGGATCTAGTAGAGAGCTAACATAACGCCTTGAAAATGTTTGTGAAATGCTAACACACATGCACATGGTGGTGTACACTTGGTGTTGTTAGCACTTTTGCGAAGGCGGTGGAGTTTAAGGGGTAGAGAGGGGTTTGGCGCTTTTTGGGGAAGTGAAATGCCTATTTTCTACTACGCCGGAAGTTGGAAAAGAAACGGAGGCGAACGGCGGTCACTGTGGTGACCGGACGCTGCACCGGACGCAGTCGCGGTTTGACCGGACGCGTCCGGTCAACTTTCAATAGCTGTTAGGCGCGCGGGTGCTAGGGTTTGCAACCGGCGCGTCCGGTCCCTCACGGAACCGGAGCGTCCGGTCTGGCACCCAGAGGGGCAGAGTTGGTCGTAGAGCCGATCGGACACGCGGCGCGTCCGGTCACGTGTGATCGGACGCGTCTGGTCGCGGTGGGAGCTTACTGGACTCCGACCGGACGCCAGGTGCAGCGCGTCCGGTCACGGCAACGGTAACTTCTGACGCGCACTGTTCACGCTTGTCCTGTAGTGACCGGACGCGTCCGGTCACCCTGACCAGAGCGTCCGGTCAGCACGATTTGCACTGCGTCGTCCGATAACGGCTAGCTGCATACCCCTTCCCTATAAATAGAAGTTGTCCGGGGTTTGAGGGCAACTCTTGCACATTTTGAGACCTAGAGACATCCTTTGAGCTATAGAACAACCCCTCCACTCATCTCTTTGCTTAGTTGCACATCTTGAGTGAGATTGAGTGAGATTCAAGTGTATTGCTTGAGAGTTGCATTCTAGAGGCACTTGATCTTCGAGTTGCTGTGGATTTCTTGTTACTCTTCCGTGTTTCCTGACACGGTAGACGGCTTGGAGCAGCGGAAGTGATTGAGCTCACAATTGAAGATTGTTGGAGCCCTCACCGAGTGTTATAAGGGGTTCTTGATCTTTCCCCGCGGGAGTTTGCAAATTGGATACTCTAGTGGAGCTCGTGGCTTGGAGGATCCCCATCTTGTGTGCGGTTGTGCGGCGCCCGCCGAGGGCTCGACTCTTGATAGTCGATTAGCTCACGAACCGACAAGTGGGTGCATCGCCACAACGAGGAGTAGCTTGCCGGGAAGCAAGTGAACCTCGGTAAAAATCTTGTGTCATCTCTTTGCCGAGGATTTCTCTTGTGGTTGATCATTGTGATTGATTCTTCGAGTGCATTACTTCTCTACATCGTTGGTATAAGAATCAAGTCACTTGCTCTTTACTTTCTTGTACTAGTCCTAGTGTAGTTTGCTTAGTGTAGCTTTTATCATATAGGAGTAAGTAGCTTAGTGACTTAGTCTTGTTGGTGTGTATTAGAGATCATAGCCTTGCTTCACTAGAATTGTATAGGTGGCTTGCATAGTATAATTGAGCTAGTGCTAGAATTAGCTTAGCCATCTTTTATACTAACGTGGTTGTTTAGTGAAGCTTGTAGATTTTTAAATAGGCTATTCACCCCCCTCTAGCCATTTGGACCTTACAGCCAGTGAACAATGAAACCTTGCGGAGTAATTGACAACACAAGGCCCCTCTGAGTTCCTGTCAGGGGGATCTCCTGTGCCGGGTTGACCTGGCCTTGAAGCAAATCTTGATAGATGAAAGCTGCATTGCAGAGTCCTAGTGGATAAGAACCTGGCTCTTTGGGTGTGGAACCCGGATTGAACTCTCGGTTGATCTCTTCTGGCGTAGCCGAGCCAGAGTCGAATTCCTCGGGGACCTCCGAGATCTAAATCGAGTTAGAAATCGAAAGTTGAGAGAACTTCTCGGCGAGTTGATCCATCATGATTGCGGGGGCGACAAGAGCATGCTGAGGCGCCGGGATCTCCATGAGCCGGCTTTGAAGCTTGCCATCGTCGTCAGCCACACAAATCCAGGAACCGAAGACAAAGGTTGAACCCGCCGGGAAGATCATGTCACCGAAATCCGTCGAGCTCTCAACCGTGAATTCGCCGAAATCCCCTACCTGGCGTGCCAGCTGTCGATGTTTGATGACCGGCAACTCGTCACGGGGTTACCCGGGATAATTGTTCGAGGGGCCGGCGAACCTGGAAACTCGACGGTAACGCAAGGGACAAGCGATTTATATTGGTTCAGGCCCTCTTGATCGAGTAAAAGTCTTACGTCCAGTCAGCGTTAGCCTTTGCGTTGGATTGATTGTATGATTGTGTGTACAAGGGGTACCCCTAACCTCTCTTTATATATGGAGAGAAGGTTGAGGTACAATTCTAGTCCTAGTCGAATACAGTTGAGGAATTCTAGATCTATTATAGAGTTTAACTTTCCTAAGATTCCGAGTAGGTCGGTCTTTACAGCTTGAAGTTCACGCCACCTTGGTCTGTGTCCTTCGATCTTGACCATGGACCCGGGATGGGCCCCTGGATAGAAGTCGACCTGATACATAACCCTATAGATCCCGTATCGACAGGAGGCAAAATCAAAACCATCACAAATTTCCTGCAGCGAGCCACCTATTGGGAGCTCGTTGGGCAATGTCTAGGAGACGTCACCTTCTAGAGTGAAAAACGGTTCAAAGTGCTCAATGATAGAAATGCTCTCTGCTAGAATCTGTGACAACATCTAGATGTTGTTTGTCCCTAAAATGGACTTTTGTTATTCGACCACCAAAATCCGATATGGGCTATATGGTTGTTCAAAATAGTTAGTTCCGAAACTTAGAAATCATATACGTAGTTTACTTTCAAAACTACTTTCAAAGCATCATGCTTATTAGTTTGGGACTCTAAAACTTGAAGGTCACTAGAGTTCAACAATGACAAATGTCCTTGGTTGGGGTAACACGTAGGAATTGCAATGTTCTGTAACATAGGAGAATTTGTAACCATGCCTTTTTTTTTTACAAAATGGGATAAAAGAAAGTGCAGAGCGAAAAAGCGAAAGGAAGTCTCTACAAAAAAAAAACTTTATCTAGATAGAGAGCGGAGTGAAAAAGCGACCGGAAGCCTCCATAAAAACTTTATCTAGAATTTGTTTCTAATAAAAAATGAAAAGTAAAGAAAAGGAAAACCCAAGCTGAATCTTCTTAAGGCTTCTTCCCGTTTCTCGTGCACACTAGTAATGCTGCCCACCCAGGGCGAGTCAGTACTTCACAGTCCTCCACCCATCTCATTTCTCAACCCAACCAGCAAACCAGACAGGCAGCCCAACCCCCGCCCTCAGGCCCACAGGCAGATTCGATCGCGACGAGACGAGAGCACCAGATGGCGATGCGGACCGCGCTGACCTCCCTCCCCGCGCGCCTGCGCGACCCCTCCTCGGCGGCGGCGACCGGCGGCCTGCGCCTCCTCAGCGACGGGAAGGGCCGCGTGCTCAGCGAGGAGGAGCGCGCCAAGGAGAGCGTCTACATCCAGGTCCAAACCCTGAACCCCTCCCGACTCCCGTTGACCATTTCTCCGATCCAGTCGTTACGGTTACGTTGATGGACTGACGGAGTGATGATGTCTGGATTTTATCCACGGCGGGCGGGGAGCAGAAGATGGAGAAGGAGCGGCTGGAGAAGCTCAAGAAGCGGCTCGAGCAGGAGAAGTCCGGCGCCGACCAGGGAAAGCCCGCCGACGCCGACAAGGTACAGTACCACATCGAGCGACACAGAGCTATCTGATCTGCATGTGAAAATCGCATTGCTGTTTGCACAGTTACAATCTACCCTCCAACTTTCAAGTCACTGCAAATTTGTAGGGCTAGTCCCAAACTAAACTGTAGATGCCGATTTTGCAGGGGGTTGGGATGGGGTTCTCTTTCTAGTGTCTGCTGAACAAAATGGATGGGGATATTTGTGGAACACTCAAGTACATTTTGCAGGGTTTAGTTCTCAAGAACCTGGAATGTTCAGATCATGAATACTGCTATGGACTACATTGACTGAACTTTTTTTTACAGCAGGGGGCTTTTAGATTGGGGGGATTTGAGTCCAATTCTGTAACCGTGTGTGAGTAGCATAATACTGTGGACCCTAATTCAGCCAAAGAGTTTCCATATGCTGACAGGAATGGTCCTTGGAGTTAACTATACATAAATTTCCAACACAAACATATACAGTACCCTATTCCACTTGTAGGGTCTAATTTCAGTATTTCATAGTAATACTCAAGTTATCATTCCTCTGCTTACCCCATGGCCTATAAACCCAATAAGGCCTTGTTTGGATGCACTCCAAATCTCAAATCCATTAATTTTCCATCCAATTCCTCACAACCCATGTGGATTGTGGCGGATTGCAGTGCATCCAAACAAGCCCTAAGCAAAACATGAGTCAGCAGTCAAAGATCCATAGCAAAGTACATAAGTAAACTTTTCTAGGATTATTACAAGATTATAAACCACCATGCTGAACTCTATTTCCATTTGTTTTGGTTCACAAAACGGCATCGAGAGTGTTGTATCAGGTGTATGTTCACAAAACAGCATCGATCTGTTCACTGTCGGAAACATATTGTTATGCGTCCTTAGTCAATGAAACTAAATTATGGTCTGGTGTCCATGTTATATGTTCCAAATAATCTTTTCGATACTGTTGACTCCTGTGTACCTCTTGTGAAGTTCAGATACTGTTGACTTCACAAGATCGTACAGTCTTTTCGATACTGTTGACTTCACAAGATCGTACAGTGTTGAGTTCCTTTTCTCCACACATTTAGGAAAAGAAAATATCATGTACATGTACCATCCCTTTTCAACTCATCTGGTTACAGTACACTGCAGTTACAACCGCACAAAATTGGGAATATGTTTGACATAGGCTTTAATATGTTTGTCGTGTTACAAACTCGACTGTAACTTAGCATTGCATGGGATTGTCATAGTATGATGTTCAACTTACACAGCTCAAGACTTAAATCCTTATGGCAGTAAATTCTCCGTAGCATCAGTTTGCGATGTGTACTTATTACATGCTTGTATATTATCTAATGCAGAAGGCCGAGGGATCTAACTAGGACTGGCATGGCGCCGTCGGAAGGCAATCCCGTTTCGCATGCATCCGATGGACAGCTTTGTCTGTACATGTCCAGGGATGGAAGAATAAATTCTGTAAAACGTTGATGGCACTGGATATGCTGTGCTTTCGGTTGCTTGCATGCTGAAGACGACGTTCATATTTTGAGACTGCTGCTGTTGAACCTTCCATCTTTGTGCCTGTTTTGTGTTTGTTATCTCGTGGTAGATCCGTCTTTGTGGTGTTACCTGCTGTTTTCTGGTTGCTGGCTCGGAGGAACTTCTGAAACAAGGACAAAGAGTTAGGCTGTGTTTTCCCTATGGAATATAAAATGCAAAATGGCAACTACTTTGGAATGATGAAATGTAAAATGCTAAAATTTTCATGGACGTGTTTAGTTCTATCTAAAATGCTAAATTTTTCATGGGGTGGGTGAAGGGTTTTTGGCTTTTTTTTTTTTTGTCTCTTGGCCAAAATCTAAAATGGAGAATGGATATCTTTTTGCCAAAAATTTTGTATGGTGTTTAGTTTTATTCTGTAAAATCATGGGCTAAAACCTAAAATTTTTAGGTGAAATGAGGAACTAAACACACTCGTAGTTTCTGATTGTGTGTTCGTGATAAAATTCATCGTCCTTGGCCTGCCTGCTTTCCCCCGAGGTTGCTTCAAATCTGATGCTACTACGTCTCGGTGGAAACTGAAAAATTGCATCATGATCCAACCAAGTTTACATGCATGTCACAAGAACTCGGGTTCCATATGATTAAACGATTGTGTTCCCCCTCTAATCTAACAAAGAAAGCACGAACAACACAATATAAATCGGCCAGCCACAAGCTACCTAACGCTGCTTGGAGATCCTGATTTTCATCATAGAATAAATTAGAATTTCGAACTGCCTGATCGGCGTTTGCAACGGTTTGAGGAACAATATAATTGCTTATGCCAAATGTCGGCTACTAGACATTTGGGATGCGAGTTTTGGCTCCTAGACATTTGGTATGAGAGTTTTCGGAACAGGAGGTGGCCAACCATCTCGGTTTAAGAAAAAGTCTACTTTTCCTTCTCCATCTTTCACGAAAGTCCGCTTGCTACAGTAACGGAGGTATGCTACAGTAAACGGTGGTTTTGCTGCAGTATCCGTGTTTTGTCTTTTCCTTTTTTATTTATTTCGGCTGAATCTTTGAAAAATCACAGAAAAATCATAAAATGAAAAATCCAATTTTGTTGCACTCCACATGAGTAGATCTACACAGTGAACATATAATATGGTATGCTTTAGTACAAAGTTTTTGCTATGAAGGTTTTGTCTTTTTCTTTTTTATTTATTTGGCTGAATCTTTGAAAATCATAGTAAATCACAGAAAAATCATAAAATAGAAAATCTAATTTTGTTGGACTCCACATGAGTAAATCTACACAGTGAACATATAATATGGTATGCTTTAGTCCAACAAAATAATTATAGAAGCTGCAGCTATGAATTATTGCAATTAATTACAGAAAAGCATAGATTTAAAGCTACAACAAAAATTTGTACTAAAGCATGTATAGATATGCTCATGTGGAGTCTAACAAAATTAGATTTTCCATTTTATGATTTTTCTGTAATTTACTATAATTTTTCAAAGATTCAGCCGAAATAAATAAAAAAGAAAAAGGCAAAACCTTCATAGCAAAAACTTTGTACTAAAACATACCATATTATATGTTCACTGTGTAGATCTACTCATGTGGAGTGCAACAAAATTAGATTTTCTATTTTATGATTTTTTCTGTGATTTACTATGATTTTTCAAAGATTCAGCCAAAATAAAAAAAAAAAAGGAAAAGACAAAAACACGGACACTGCAGCAAAACCACAGTTACTGTAGCATACCACAGTTTCCTGTAGCAAAACCGCCTTTAAAACCGCTCCAGGGAGGTAAAATGCACGGTTTGAAAAGTTGAGGAAGGTGGTTTGTCCGGTTTTGAAGTTGAGGGAGGAAAAGCGGACTTTCGTGAAAGTTGGGGGAGGAAAAGTAGACTTTTTCCCTCGGTTTATTCTCGATCCGCGGATGGACCTAGAAAAAACTGGCGTCTTGGACTCATGATAAACCTAAAATTCCTCATCCTCGGCGGTCCAGTAATCTTGGATGGATGGATTTATGGCTAGATTGTCAACAATTCAAAAATACTAAGAAAAAATATCTTTACCTCCCTTAACTATTATCGTAATTTGATTTTCATCATCGAGCTCTAAAACCAAATATTTTAACCCTCGAACTCTTAAAACCATTCAAATTGTCTCTTTATCATGGTTTGAAGTGGTTTTGAAGGAAATTTCGTTCTTATTTAGTTTTTTAAAAATGGTAAATACTTGATATGCTTTTTAAAATCACAAAATGTCTCTAAACTTCTAAAACTTTGATAAAATCCTAGACATGGATTGGGATACGAAAAATTCAAATAAAATATTTAGAGTTTGTGAAAATATCTCTAAAAGCTTTCAAAAAATAGACTTTGCTATATGAAAATGAAAAAAATATGTGGAAAATCTAGAAAATTCCAAAAACATTCTAATCGATGCCCATCGCACTTTATAAAACTTTTCACAACAAAAACATAAGACACAACAACCAACATGAAGACATCAACATTAATGTATGTTGTATTCATACTGGTTGTATCCCATATTTTTGTCGTCGAAAGTTTTTAAAACAACTCTAAACACATATTAGAATGTTTTGGGAGTTTTTCTTATTTTCATGGGTATCTTCCCATTTCCTAGAGCTAAGTATATATTTTTTTGAAACCTAGAGATATTTTCATGAGTTTTAAATATTTCATTATTTTTTCATGTCCCAATCTATCTTTAAGATTTTTTTTCAGATTTCTTTAGAAGCTCAGAGTCTCTTTTTTGTGGTTTAAAAATATCATCAAGTACTTAGGAATTTTTATAAATAAAAATGATGAAACCGTCTTTAAAACCACTTTAATCTAGGACAGGCAGGTAATTTTAATAATTTTAAGAGTAAAATCATAGACTACGGTGATAATTCGACGAGATAGACGGGGTCTTCTATTGGGCCGTTCCGTGGGCCTTTTTTTTTTTCTGGCCTCGTGCGTCAATTTTTTCTCCGACGCTGATCGGACGGTCGAACCGCGCACCGGGCTCGCTATATAAAACCATCCCACCTCAATCCTCAAAACCCTAGCTCGCGCCGGCGCCGCAGACTCCTCCCCTTCGCTCCCTTCCCTTGCGCCGCCGCCCCCGTCGACGCGCCGCCGCCCCAGCCGAGATGGTGCGCCCATTCGCTCCCCCACCGTCCATTGGATGCAACTGCTTGACGCCGCCCTAACAGCCTCGTGCATCTCCTTGCAGGCCCCGAAGAAGGACAAGGCCCCGCCGCCGTCGTCGAAGCCGGCCAAGTCCGGAGGTGGCAAGCAGAAGAAGAAGGTGACCCTTCTCTCCGAATCGACCGTCTCTTCGATGTGGTGGAAGCACGGGTTTTCGGGTTCTCACGGTTAGAGTTCATGTTGGTTTTGCAGAAGTGGAGCAAGGGAAAGCAAAAGGAGAAGGTGAACAACGCGGTGCTGTTCGACCAGGCCACCTACGACAAGCTGCTCTCTGAGGTGCCCAAGTACAAGCAGATCACTCCCTCCGTCCTCTCCGAGCGCCTGAGGGTAATAACTCGTTCCAGATCTGTGTTGCTTGTGTCGAAAGTCGAAACCCTGTGCATAGCCGCACCGATGATTAAAATTAAATTGCTGAGTGTAGATTATCTGGAATGCCATCATACTTGGTGAACTACATGTTAGATTAGTAGCCTGGATTGATCAGTTTCATGCTCCCTTTGCTGCCAATGAAGATTAAATTGTAAACTGGTCACACTGTAAACAATGTCAGCTATCATCCGTGTGCTTTTTTTTTAAACTAGTAATCGCTGGTGTCCTGTATATGTTTAGTGCTATATTTGATTGCCAATTGCTGAGCACATAGTACTTAGATGAAAGGTGCTTCATAAACTTGCCAATTCGTTAGACTGCTTATTCAGTGGTACATGTAGAGGCGAATTGGAACTACTAGACGAGTTGCATGCATTTTTCTGCGAACCACTGTTTTATTGCTGACGTTGTTGGTCAATGTTTTATTGCCGTCTTTTGTCACTAGTTCATTTATGCACGTGTACTCTTAGTAGTATGTATGCTAGACACTGGGTCATTTGTTTTGGATTGGTAATTTGAATTGGCAGTTACTGTTGCAAAGATCTTTATCTTGAATAAGTGAAATCCTGATGTGTCCTTGCAACATCAAACTATTTCGTTTAATACCTACCAGGGATACACATTTTAGTGTGCTCCTGCTCTCATTTAGCATGATCATTATAGCATTTCCTGTGCAGTTTGTAGAGAATCAAGTTCTATGTGCACCTTTAGATGCCATTGTTTTGTAATATCTTCACTGACCCTACATAACTGAATGTTGCCCCCATTAACTTCAGATCAATGGCTCCCTTGCTCGGAGGGCCATCAAGGACCTGATGGCGCGTGGCCTCATCCGGATGGTCTCTGTCCACTCAAGCCAGCAGATCTACACCAGGGCAACCAATACCTAAGGATGGGGAAGAGCCTGTGTTTTGCCCTCTCTGTAGGAACTCGTCATCTTTAGAACAGTTGCCATCTTTGTCAAGAGATTGCTAATGTTATGTTACCTGTGATGAGTATCTCATGTGGCTGAAACGTTTCAGAGATTTTTTTACTATGGTTTGCCTTATAAATTACCTGGTATCAATAGCTTTTTGTTTGATGGATCATTGGTATTTTACCTTGAACTCGTTTGCAGCTTATGTTGAAATGTGCGGCGGTAATGACTCGATGCCTTTATCCAAACTACTGTTCTGCCGCTATGGTTTCAGCTTGTCTGATGAGCAGATCTGAATGCGCCTGTGTTGCTGTGAGGTTTGCTTGTGCTGAACATTAGTCAGGAGTTGGCAAAGGTTGCTGGCATGTCTACGCTACGGCGGTCGTCTGTCATTGCATTAAGCATCCTGTTGACGCGACGAACCAGCACTTTAGGGTGCTCAGCCTTTTCTTTTCCAAGGGTACGCTTTGCATGATGTGAGTAGAGAATAGGCAGGTGCTTTAACCCGATAAGGGCAAATTTGGCCCAAAAGGTCACGAGGCTTTGCCAGTCATGAGGGCAAATGCGAATTATGCAACGGTAACGCAAAGCATGGAGTAAGAACTTGTTTCATTAGAATGCACAAGGAGTAAGAACTTGTTTGATTCATTAGAATGTGCAATAATTTTTTCTCACCAAACAAATAAGAGAGCTCATAACATTTTATTAACAATAAATAAATAAGTAGCAAATCTAGGGCACGTTTGTTTTTTATTCGTGTTGACAACCAAAAGTGGCCCCTTCGGTCCATGGTGGCCCGGACAATCTAGCGCTAGCTAGTGTGTGATCTGGGATCAATCCGGCGTCAACAATTAGTGGCAACCCTACCATGATAATAAAAAAAATCAATTCAAAGGCATCGTAGTATCAATGTGTAAGACACATATAACATCATAGTATCAATGTGCAAGACACATATATTACACGCCCATATAATAAGAGCATCTCCAGCGACACTACCTAAATGACCTCCTATCCCTAATTTGGGTAGTGGAGGCAAAAAAAAAACAGCTCCAACAAACCTACTAGACCCCCAAATTTGTTAGCCTCCTATTTTCCCGCTTCCGCCAACAACTCGGTCACCCAAATACTGGAGCACGCATCTTCCTCCTCCCGCGCTCGACTCGGGAGGTCAACCACCATCCGGGAGCTTCCTCGCGTCCATTCAGCCACCGAACGGCGCATCCACCCTGGTCAGCCCCAGATCCCGACTTGATATGGTTTGTAAATCACAAAATGCCTCTAAACTCCTAAAATTTGACAAAAATCTTAGACATAGATTGGGATATGACAAATCCAAATAAAATATTTAGAGCTTGTGGAAATATCTCTAAAAGATTTCAAAAAATAGACTTTCGCTACGTAAAAACGAAAAAATGTCTAGAAAATCTAGAAAATTGTCAAAACATTCTAATTTGATGTCTACTCATACTTTAAAAACTTTTAACAAGAAAAACATAAGACATAACCAACATGAATACATCAACATTAATGTATGTTGTATTCATGTTGGTTGCATCTCATAATTTTTGTGTGGAAAATTTTTGAAAAAATTTTAAACACAAGCTAGAATTTTTGGGAGTTTTCATATTTTTTTAGGCATCTTCTCATTTTTCTAGAGACAGGTCTATTTTTTTAAAACTTCTAGATATATCTAAATATTTTATTTGTTTTCCATGTCCTAATGCATCTTTCAGTTTTTTTATTTTTTTAGAAGCTTAGAGTCATTTTTTGTGGTAAAAAATATTATCAAGTATTTATGGATTTCTTATAAATAAAAGGATGAATCCGCCTTCAAAACCACTTTAAACCAGGACAAGGAGGTAATTTTAGTAATTTTAAGAGTTTTTTAAGGAGTTATAATTTTAAAGCCAGTCTCAGTGGGGAGTTTCATGGCGTTGTTTTTCAAGACTACCATGTCATACCAAATGAATGAAACTCAATGAAACACTCGCTCTTAACGGAGAGTTTCATTCTATGGTTTCATAGACATTTAAAAAATATCTATGTAGCAACTTATTTAATGCACATGAAACTCTCACTGAGACTGGCCTAGGAGTGTCAAAGGATAATAAGATATCTCCCCGCAGAAAAAGGATAATAAGATATCTCACTTTAGAGTTGAGGTAAATCAACTATGGTATATTTCGACGAGATGAAATGTACTCTTTTCATTTCAAAATACTCCTGCCTGGGGAGCGGAGTAGACGGGTCATCTATTGGGCCGTTCCGTGGGCCTCATTTTTGGTGCACTGGGCTCGCTGTATAATACCGTCCCATCTCACTCCACCAAACCCTAGCTAGCGCCGGCGCCGCAAACTCCTCCCCTTCGCTCCCTTCCCTCGCGCCACCGTCGCCGCGCCGCCGCCCCAGCCGAGATGGTGCGCTCACTCGCTCCTCCAGCGGCCATTGGACGTAACTTCCTGGTGTCGCGCTAACCTCCTCGTGCATCTCCTTGCAGGCCCCGAAGAAGGACAAGGCCCCGCCGCCGTCGTCGAAGCCGGCCAAGTCCGGCGGTGGCAAGCAGAAGAAGAAGGTGACCCTTTCTCTCCGAATCGCGCGGCTCTTCGATCTGGTGGAAGCACGGCTTCTCCGGTTCTCACGGTTAGAAGTTCATGTTGGTTTTGCAGAAGTGGAGCAAGGGAAAGCAAAAGGAGAAGGTGAACAACGCGGTGCTGTTCGACCAGGCTACCTACGACAAGCTGCTCTCTGAGGTGCCCAAGTACAAGCAGATCACTCCTTCCGTCCTCTCCGAGCGTCTGAGGGTAATCACGCGTTCCAGATCTCTGTTGCTTGTGTAGTTGTGTCCAAACTCTGTGCATAGCTGCAACAATGATTAAATTAAATTGCTATGAGTGTGATTATCTGGAATGCCATCATACTTGGTGAACTATATGTTCGATTAGTAGCCTGTTATTTTATAGCGAGTCAAGGTTAATGCATCGGAGATCCATCTGATGTCCTGCTTCATGGCTCCAGTGGTTTATTTGCTGCCAATTAAGATTATATTGTAAACTGGTCATGTTGTCAACAATATCAGCTATCTCCGGTGTGCTTGTTTGAGCTAGTCATCGTTGCGGCGTCCTTTATATGCTTAATGCTATTTCTGATTGCCAATTGCTCACACATAGATGATAGGTGCTTCATAAACTTGCCATGAATTGGACTACTTTTGTTGCCCATTTCATTTTGGTACTGTGGCGGATTACGCTTATTCAGTGGTACTTGTAGAGGCGAATTGCAACTACTAGACAAGATGATGTACATAAGGATGGCAACGGGTCGGGTTTGGATCAGGTGGAGTCTCCGTGCACCCAAAACCGAAACCCGAACCCGAACCGAACACCGATTTGGGTGGAAATCTATCGCCAAAACCAAACCCGCGGATACCCGAAACCCGAACGGATACCCGAAACCCGAATGGATACCCGAAACCCTCGAATAAATATACACATATTCACATGTATAAATAAGAGGCAACAAATAATATTTTCATGAGTCAATTTTGAATAGATTTAATAATCTAAGTAAACAAGTTATTATTAGCATATTATAAAACATGAGTTTTAATTTCAAATGATTTATTTCGGATATCCATTGGATATCCACGGGTGGAAAACCAAACCCGAAACCGAACCCGATACCAAACCCGAAACCCAACCCGAAAACCGTGGGTGAGAAATCATCCCCAAACCCGAACCCGCAGGACCCAAAACCTGCGGATATCCGTCCCGAACCCGATCCGCTGCCATCCTTATGTACATGCATTTTGTGCAAGCCACTGTTATTTTATTGATGTCTTTGCTGCTCACCAGTTCATTTATGCTTGTGTACCCTTAGTAGTAGGGGTGCAAACAGTACAGATATTTTCTGATCATATTCGAGACCGAATCCGTTTAGAAGAGTTCAGATCTGTCCGTATCTGAGTCCGGATATTCAACAACCGATACCGTATCCGTATCCGAATACTCAAATCGCTTATTTATGATGTCGATATTTAAGCGTGTCCTATCCGAAATAGCTGACACTATCCGTATTCGAGTCCAAATCCGAATCCGAATAGAAATATGAAAACAAATAAAATATCAGTGATATCCGTAAGTATCCGATCCGTTTGCATCCCTACTTGGTAGTATGCATGCTAGACATGCGGTCATTCTTTTTGGAATGGTAATTCGAATTGGCAGTTGCTGTTGCAACAATCTTTATCTTGAATAAGTGAGATCCTCTTCTGTCCTTGTAACATTAAACTATCTTGTTTAATGTCTACCAGGGATACACATTTTGAGTGTGCTTCTGCAATCATTTAGAAATATCATCATAGCATGTCCTTCTGTGCAGTCTGTATAGGGAATCAAATTCGGTCTATACCTTTAAATGCCATTGTTTTGTAATATATTCACTGTCACTACATAACTCAATGTTGCCCCATTGACTCGCAGATCAATGGCTCCCTGGCTCGGAGGGCCATCAAGGACCTGATGGCGCGTGGCCTCATCCGGATGGTCTCTGTGCACTCAAGCCAGCAGATCTACACCAGGGCAACCAATACCTAAGGATGGGGAAGAGGTGTAATGCCTTTGTCTCCCTCTGTATGAGGAGCTCATCTTTAGGACAGTTGTCATCTTTGTCAAGAGTTTGCTAATGTTATGTTACCTGTGATGAGCATCTCATGTGGCTGAAACATTTCAGAGATTGAGTATTAGTTGGGTACTATGTTTTGCCTATTATAAGTTATCTGGCCTCAATAGCTTTTTGTTTGATGGATCAATGGTATGTTGCCTTGAATTCTTTGTGTTTCCAGCTTTTGTGGAAATCTGTTTTAAAGTGTCTGATCCGTAAACCGTGATGACTCGATGCATCGAGTCTAAACTGCTGTTCCGCTGCTATGCTTTCAAGTCTGAATGCACTTCTGTGTTGATGTGAGGTTTGCATGTGCCGAGCATTAGTCAGGACCAGGAGTTGCCAAGGTTGCTGACTTGCTGGCATGCCTACGCTAACGGCGGTCGTCTATCCTTGCATTACACGTCCTGTTGCCGGGACGAACCAGAGCTTTTAGGGTGCTCTGCCATTTTTGCAGGGGTACGCTTTGCATGTCAAACTATCAAATTCTAGGGCGCGGAGGCACGCAAGAGTAGAGTAGAGATTAGGCAGGTGCTTTCACCAGATAAAGGCGAATTTGGCCCTTTGCATACCGTATTTGACCCGACAAGGGCAAATTTGGCCCAAAAAGCCACGGAGCTTTGCCAGTCATGAAGGTGAATGCGAATTACGCAATGGTAACGCAAAGCATGGAGTAACAACTTGTTTGATTCATTAGAGTGCAGAAGTTATTGCAATAATTTTTTTTCTTGAACACATAAGAGAGTTCTTGACATTTGTATTTACAAAAAATAATCAAGTAGTGACATTTTATTAACATAAAAGTAATCAAGTAGCAAACCTAGGTGTGTTTGTTTCTGATTAGCAGCCGCTCCACTGCGAGAATACAAAAAATCCTATCAAATGATCGCAGTATCAATGATTCTTCTTACCGCGTAAGACACAGGAACCACGAGATTAAAGATTGAACTAGCGTTCGCGTTTTTTGTGCCACAGGCTAGAGGCCGTGGTTGCAATACCGCACCGAGCGGCCACCGCACCACGGTCCTAAACACGCCCCTATAACAATAGTGAATGATCGACAACCCCTAACCCGCAACTCTAGGATGTTAGAGGCAACCTGGTCAATAGCTCATGAGAACCTTTTGCAATAATAACACACCATATACTACATTCGTTATTGATTGTTTGCAGCATCAATGCAATATTTGGGTTCATGCCATTAAAGACACAACGACAATAATGTTTACAAACTTTCAAAGCCACATGGATCTTGAGAGAGTGATTGCAATAATATAGTGACACATGCAATCTATTAAGGAACCTTTTGCAACAATAGCACACCGTATACTACATTCATTACTAATTGTTTGCAGCACCAATGTGATATTTGGGTTTGTGCCATTAAAAACACAACCACAATGATGTTTCGAAACTTTCGAAGCCACATGGATCATGAGAGAATGATTGCAATAATAGTGACACATGCAATCTATTATGGACTAGCTTGATAGATGGAGAGCTTTCCTTGTGCAATGATCTCTTGGATTAACTTGAATAATTTTTTCCTCATGCACAATAGGAGAAGTCATTATACAATGATCACATTAAGTAGAGCGACGTGAGTTTTCCTTTCGAGAAAAAAGTAAAGTGAGTGTGTGGATGTGACAACAAAAAAGGTAGGTGCAACAATAACGCATGCGTTATATTGCAACTCTAGTGACGCTAGCGAATTCAAAGTGGTATCGAACTATATTAGGTAGACCGAAGTCTTGGATGTGTCAGCGTGACGAACGAAGAAGGCAACGATAGTTGAAGTAAGCAAACACAACCTTTAGTGTAAAAATCTAACAACAAATGACTATGTTTTATCTCTAGTGATGTGATCCCCTAATTCAGAGTGACTTCTGACCAATTAACCAAATTGCTTCAACTCGGCTGCTTCTTTCTCTTTTCCCATACGGTGACACATGCAATCTATTTTGAATTAGCTTAATAGTTGCAGGATTTCCCTTGTGCAATGATCTCTTGGATTAACTCGAAGAGTTTTTCCTGGTGCGACGATCTCTTGGATGAACTTGAACATAGGAAAATCCTTCTTATACGATGATCATGTTAAGTAGAGTGGGCTGCGTTTTCCTTTCAAGAAAAAAGTAAAGTGGCTGTATGGATGCGACGACAAAAAAGGTAGCAAAGCAATTATAGATGTCGGCTTGTAGGAGTAACGACTATGTTATATTGTAACTCCAGTGACACATTAGTGATTTGTACCAAACTATGTTTGACAAAGGAAAGTGGGCTGGATGTGTCATCGTGACAAAACGAAGAAGGCAATAGTTGTAGTAAGCAAACACAAACTTTAGTGTAACAGACTAGCAATAAAACGACATCTCTAGTGATGCAATCTCTAAATTCAAAGCAACTTTTGACTACTTGACGAATTCGCTTCACCTTGGCTGCGATCTTTCTCTTTTTTTTTTGTCTATTCAAATTCACGTACTGTATATAATATATAGTAACTATATATATATATATATATATAGAGAGAAAACGTGTCCTGGTCTACTGTAAAGAAAAGAAGACAAGAAAAATTCTTTGCAGTGGGTATAAAATTCTCTCGATTACCGCGTACATTCATCAATAGAAAAAAAGAAATAACCCAAAAACTGAAGGGTTGGCAGTGAAAAGATAGCTGGAAAAAGAAAGCTGCACGACGCAGGATGCAGTTGCAGTAGGCAGTCCGGGCAGTACAAAAAGCCCCCCCCAAATCAATCAAAGCGGGCGCACGAGCCAAAGCGTAAAGGCAAAGCCCCGTTAATTTCCCGGAAAAGGGAGGGGGCTAAACACAAAAAAAACACCAGTAGTGTACTACGGCACCGCCCCCCTCTTCCTCCCCCTGCTCCCCCACCTCCCTCCACTCCCGAAACCCTCGTCGCCGCCGCCGAAATCCTCGCCGCGGCGGCGATCACCGCTCCCCTCGATGCTAGCGGCGCGAGAGGGCGGCGAAGCGCGGCCTGTCGCTCCCCGGTCCGCGCGCCCGGGGCTGCTCTGAGAGCCCAGAGCTTGTCTCGGCTCCCTGCCAAGCGCAGCCGAGCACCGCGCCGGCGCCGCCTTTCGCCGCCGCCGCGTGGCAGTTCCGGGCCGCAGGCAGGGCGCTGTTCTGCTCCGGGTCTACTGGAGCGCGGTTGGGATTTTTTTGGGTTCCAATACTTTGGGGGCGCTGGTAAGTAACCCGAGCTTTCTTGGATGGACTCCCTTCTTTAAAGATTGTGTTTTCTCAGTCAAGACCGATTCTTTCTGTCTTTTCCTCGTTCTTCATTCATTTCGTCTTTGTCTGCCGCGTGGTACTGCTGCCCTAGTATCTATTTATCCAATCCATCCCTCCATGGTTCAGCTGGGTTTATCCTTCTTCGTCTTGGGCGCGCAAGAACGACATTGCTTCGCACAATAAGGCTTCTGGGTGCAGTTTGGTTTCCAGAACTTTTGGGGGTTCGAGTGAACCCCCACATGTGCCACGCCAGGTCAGTCCCTGCTCCAAATTTATTCCATTTCCCCTCTAGCTAGTGACTTACTGTTTGATTTCTTGGCAAGTATAAGGACTGATCAATCAATCCAAATTTTCACAGAAAATAAGGAGAATAAGGCGGCTCTCTTTCATGGAGCAGCCAGGGATGGATTCTGTCCCAGGGAAGGAGAGCAACGGCATTGCCCCTAACCTCAATGGGGGCGTGTCTCCAGCGAAGCAGCAGTTGGAAGGGAAGGAGGCATTGCAGTATGCTAACATCCTTCGGTCGCGGAATAAGTTCGCTGATGCGATCAACTTGTACGACATTGTTCTTGAGAAGGAGGGCGCCAATGTGGAGGCCCTTATCGGGAAAGGGATTTGCCTCCAGGCACAGAACCTACCAAGACAGGCCATTGAGTGCTTTACAGAAGTTGTCAAAATCGAGCCAGGAAATGCGTGTGCTCTTACACATTGTGGGATGATTTACAAAGATGAGGGTCACTTGGTTGAAGCAGCAGAGGTATTTGCAGGTCTCGTTATGTGCATTTCCTATTCTATCTGTTGTATTACTGATCTTTTGAATTGCAACACGTGACAGAAAATATAAATCCTGTTTGCATTATGTTATTGCTATGAGTGCCAGACTCGATGGAACGTTAATTGTAGTTTATGTGATTTTAAAGGCAAATATGCCAGTTTTAGACTTAGTACTACAGTCCTCTAAATTTAGTGCCATTATCTTGTTTGTACCTTAACTCTGTTCTTTTCTTCCATGTCTACCTAATTAAATGAATTAACATTAGCATATTGCAAAAAATTATCAACGTGCTGCTCTTACAGTTTCTGTTAGTTTCTTGTATTAGCTTCCTAAATGTCTCATTGAAAATTATAAAAACTGGGACAGGCATATCAAAAAGCACGGACGGCAGATCCTTCCTACAAACCTGCTTCGGAACTTCTTGCTATTGTGTTGACTGATCTTGGAACTAGCTTGAAGCTTGCGGGTAATACAGAGGAGGGAATTCAAAAATATTGTGAAGCTCTGGAAGTAGACAACCACTATGCGGTACCATCATCACAGCAGCTTGTGTCTGTCTTGCTAATATTATCTTTCTATGGACAACTCTATATCGTTGTGATGCCTTAATCCAATTCACGCAGCCGGCTTATTACAACCTTGGAGTTGTTTATTCGGAGATGTTGCAATTTGAAATGGCTCTTAGTTGTTATGAGAAAGCTGCACTGGAGAGACCATTGTATGCCGAGGCCTATTGCAACATGGGAGTTATCTATAAGAATCGGGGAGATCTAGAAGCAGCAATTGCCTGCTACGAGAGGTATCTTTTTTTTTTTGTATCACATCAAGTACTCTAGTTTTCTGAGTAATATACACCAATAACATGGTGAAGACTTGAAATGCTCCTGCCATGATCTTACTGTAATACAGGTGCTTGACTATTTCCCCCAACTTTGAGATTGCTAAGAATAATATGGCAATAGCACTAACTGACTTGGGAACAAAGGTGCAGACTTTCTCCTTACTATTTGAACTAGCTCAGAATATTGTTTTTTCTTGTGTGTGCTCTGTTCATCCTAGTGGTTGCCATCATTTTATTTTCTTTGTTTTTGTGCAATTCACAAGTTTGTACTGATCATACCAGATTGCATTGAACTGTAACTCCACTACTCGAGCCTCGTGTAAAACAAAAGCCTTTCTGTTCTTATCCCTTGCCCTTAAATTTGACAACACAGAAAGAGTCTTGACCACCCTTAATGGAACATCGCCTATGCAGCGCATATTTCAATTATAGTTTTGAAGTTCTTATGTATGAGGACGAGCATTTGTTGGTGATTGATTGTTGGCACATCTCTTGTGATTGATTATTGGTACATCTCTTGTGTTTTCACTTACTATTTAAAACATCGGAAATCCTCAGGTAAAAATTGAAGGTGACATCAATCAAGGTGTGGCATATTACAAGAAAGCTCTGTTCTATAATTGGCATTATGCTGATGCCATGTATAATCTTGGTGTTGCATATGGTGAAATGTTGAATTTTGAGATGGTTAGTTATAAGCTAATCTCTTTAATTCTGTTCTAACATCAATGTTCACCTTTAGCTGAAGATTATATTTTTCTGAATCATGTGAAGGCCATTGTCTTTTACGAGCTTGCTCTGCACTTCAATCCTCGCTGTGCGGAAGCATGCAACAATTTAGGAGTAATATACAAGGATAGGGATAACCTTGACAAAGCTGTTGAATGTTATCAAGTAAGTGAAACTAGTTTTGCTCTTGTGTTCAGGTTTTTTGTCGGCAAATATTAATTCGTTTTCCTTTTTTTTTAATGTCTTCAGATGGCACTGTCAATTAAGCCACTTTTCGCCCAGTCACTAAATAACCTTGGAGTTGTCTATACTGTTCAGGTCTGTCCTCTGTTATCAAATTTCTCTTGCACAACTCCTATTTTGTTTTTCTGGTTACTTTGCTCTTTGAGCCCACTCAAATATGCATATATTTATATAGGGTAAGATGGATTCTGCTGCAAGTATGATTGAGAAGGCCATACATGCTAATCCCACATATGCTGAAGCATATAATAATCTAGGTAATGAATAACCAACCAATGCCGTGTGAATGCTTAAAATTTCATGGTTGATATATAGTTTTCTGCTAAGGGTTATCTTGTAAGATGTGGGCGTGTCAAATCACATGCCTTTCTGCTCACGTTTTTTGTAATAATATTGTATTTGTTTTTCAGCTCTTAATAAAATTATTTTATCAGAGTTATTAACTGTCTTTCATCATTTTTGTCATCCTAGGTGTTCTTTACAGAGATGCTGGTAGTATTACTTTAGCAATTCATGCTTATGAGAGATGCCTTCAGATCGATCCTGATTCACGAAATGCTGGCCAGGTAGTCAATTATGCTCATTAGAATTTGTTTTTGGGCTGCTTTATGTTGTAATTAAAGATTTGATTATACAGAAATTCTCACCAGTAATTCTTAAATAAGCTTGCCCAGTTTGGGAAACAACCATAGGTAGATGTTGCACATCTGAATAATCATACTATCACATCTTTACCATTCTGGAATGAATTTCATTACTTAAACTTTGCTTTTGGTGGAAGTATCTGTCTTGTTACTTTTCTATAACTTTTGTAAAACCTATGGTTTATATATTTTCAAATGGCTGGCCATATATCGCTTAAATTTATCCCCTTATGTGACAAATTTGCACGCTAATTCATTTTACAGAACCGTTTGCTTGCAATGAACTATATTGACGAGGGCTCAGATGACAAGCTTTATGAAGCTCACAGGTCATTTTATTCATATTTACAATACGCTTTACATGTTTATGTTAGCATTGCCTTTGTTTCCATGAGTTAAATATCAAAAAACTCGGCTGGTAGGGGAAAGACCGCCCCCACGGTGTTGTACTTAAGATAGAAACCTCAGTACCCCGGACCGAGAAACCCCCCGAACCCTGGCCCTGCCCCGACACTAGGGGCGGACACCGTGGGGACCGTTACCTGGGCTGGGACATGGCCGGGGCTCCGTTGCCACCATGGGCCAGGCCGCCGTTACCAGTATCACCGTTGCCACAGGCCGGACGGGCCGCCACCGCTAGCGCTTTGGCACACGGGACCAGCGAGGGGGACCATGAGTTAAATATCAGCAGGATTGTTCACTGTCTTTTATTTGTTTTACAGGGAGTGGGGAAAACGCTTTATGAAATTGTATCCACAATATACAAGTTGGGATAACTCAAAAGTTGCTGATCGCCCATTGATCATCGGTTATTTGTCTCCTGATTACTTTACTCATTCTGTGTCCTACTTCATTGAAGCTCCCCTTACACACCATGACTACACAAATTGCAAGGTGGTTGTCTACTCCGGTGTTGTAAAGGTATAGAAAACTGTTCCTTTTCCTCTTACCTACTTTTCTGGATTGTACACACTTTAAGCCATTATTTTTTAGGTCACTTTCTTTATTAGGAACCAAAATTTATTTTGAAGTGTAGAAATGATCCCTTTTTTAATCAAAGATAAGTTATATTTAGTGACCTTTGTCCTTTTTTTTTTAGCATGCAGACTTCATGGTTTCCTTTGTCCTTTTTTCATGACACTTTTGTCTGTTTTGTTTAATAATTTTTCACTCACATTTTCTTTAATTGATGATTATTTAGGCAGATGCCAAGACACTTAGATTCAAGGATAAGGTGTTGAAAAAGGGTGGATTATGGAGAGATATATATGGTATTGATGAAAAGAGGGTTGCTAGCTTGGTAAGGGAGGATAAAGTGGACATACTTGTGGAACTTACTGGTCACACAGCAAATAATAAGTTAGGAACAATGGCATTCCGGCCTGCTCCTATTCAGGTTGTTCGACACTCTATGATGCATCTCTCTTTCCTCCATTATTTTCAGAAATGTTCTGGCAGGAGCAACATTCATTCTTTATCTGATGAACAGGCTTTGTTTTAACCTTGATCTGTATGCCCTCACAGGTTACCTGGATTGGCTACCCCAATACAACAGGTTTGCCAACAATTGACTACCGAATCTCAGACTCATTGGCTGATCCACCTATTACAAAACAAAAGTAAGACATGCTCATCTTGCAGTTACAGTTATTCCAGCATGTACTTTTCTTATCCTCAGACATGTAGAAGCTCATAGCAGGAATTGTCTGCAGGCATGTTGAAGAGTTGGTGCGCCTTCCTGAAAGCTTTCTTTGTTATACTCCTTCCCCGGAAGCTGGGCCCATTTGTCCAACGCCAGCAATTTCAAATGGTTTCATCACTTTTGGGAGCTTTAACAATCTAGCAAAGGTGACAATTATCACTTGAAAGATTTGCTTTTCTGCTGATTCACTCAATTAGTTTTATTTTCTTTACAGATTACACCAAAAGTATTGCAAGTTTGGGCCAGAATATTATGTGCAGTCCCTAACTCCAGGCTTGTGGTTAAGTGCAAACCATTCTGCTGTGAGAATATAAGACAGAAATTTTTGTCCACACTAGAGGAGTTGGGTTTAGAGTCATTACGGGTTGATCTGTTGCCACTCATCCATCTGAATCATGATCACATGCAGGCGTATTCCTTGATGGACATCAGGTGAGAAGTTGTCATACTGTCATTGGTTGTAGGCTGAGTTTATGGTAGGTTTTTGAGTAAAGTCCACTAGCGGTCCTCGAACTTATTTGGCTGTGTCGTCTTGGTCCCTAAACTCGCAAATCGACCGTTTAAGTCCTTAAACTTGTTTATTTGTATCATCCTGATCCCTAAACTCTCAAATTGCTCGTTTAGGTCCTCAAACTTGTTCGGTTGTATCATCTAGGTCCCTAAACTTGCAAATCATCCATTTAGGTCCTCAAACTTGTTTAGTTGTGTCATCTTGGTCCCTAAATACTGTGAACTTTTAAATTCAATATATATTTATAGAACTATCCAAAAATTATAAATCTAATTTTGTTAGACTCCTAGTGGCATGTACTTTAAATTAGAATAAAAAGTTCACCGTACTTTCTATTTTTTACTCTATAGTTAAATAACTAAATAGGCACGTACATTTTTATAAATCCTAAAAATATATGTGCCTATTTAGTTATTGAACTATAGAGTTAAAAATAGAAAGTACATGGTGATTTCTTTTATTCTAATTTAAAGTACATGTTACCCGGAATCTTAACAAAATTAGATTTACAATTTTTGGACAGTTCTATAAATATATACTGAATTTACAAGTTTACAATATTTATTGCATTTAGGGACTAGGATGACATAACTGAACAAGTTTGAGGACCTAAACGGGTGATTTGCAAGTTCAGGGACCTAGAGGATACAACCAAATAAGTTTGAGGACCTAAACAAGCAATTTGCGAGTTTAGGGACCGGAATGACACATATGAACAAGTTTGAGGACCTAGACGGTCAATTTGCGAGTTTAGGGACCGGGATGGCACAGTCGAACAAGTTAGAGGACCGCTAGTGGACTTTACTCTAGTTTTTTTTTTCTCTGAACGACATTTTTGGTGTTACTTGAAACAGCATCTGAATGTTTTTCTTTGTTTTTGCAGCCTGGATACATTTCCGTATGCTGGTACTACGACTACATGTGAATCTTTATACATGGGTGTTCCATGTGTTACAATGGCTGGTGCTGTCCATGCTCATAATGTTGGTGTTAGCCTGCTCAGCAAAGTTGGTAAGTTGCTACATTTTCATCTATGTGTAGAGGTTGTATCAAAGGTTCACTTTTCCGTGGCCTGCTTTCATTTATGTTATACTTAGCATGTATTATCTGAACAAGATAATGTTTTACTAAGCTGCTAATAGTTAATAAATCTTCTAGCTATCAAACAAGGCCATTTTCCTTCCACTGCTAAATGGTATTTATTATCCAAATGGAACTATGGTCTATGGGTTGACATTTTGTCTTTCCCCCTCTGTTGTAGGGTTGGGGAGGCTGGTTGCCAAAACTGAGGATGAGTATGTCAGCTTAGCGTTGGGTTTGGCATCAGATGTGAATGCCTTGCAAGAACTGAGAATGAGTCTCCGGGAGCTGATGATGAAGTCACCCATCTGTGATGGAGAGAAATTCACCCGTGGCCTGGAAGCTGCATACAGGGACATGTGGCGCAGGTATTGTGATGGGGACGTACCATCTCTCAGGCGCTTAGAACTGTTAGAGGAACATCCTGTTGTCAATAAACCAGACTTGGACAAGGCCTCCGAGAAGCTTGCAGATCTGAAAGCACAGAGAGCAAGCGTGACTGTGGAGGAAGATAAGCAGCCCCCAATAATGGCGAATGGTGTGAGATCACCCGATTCACCTGCTCCTGCAAAATGTGAAGCAAATGGCAACAGCAGCCAATGACCAAGAAGACGGCATGCTCCATTGATGCAGACCAATACTGATATACCGTAGGTTGATTGATGTGAGTGATATATGTGTTTAGAGGGAGGGAGAGGAGGGTAAAGCTCCGGGTGTCTGATTTATTGACACTTGCGGTTTGTGACTCATAGGCAAATGTAAGATAATTAAATGTGGGTACAAGCTTATAGAGTTTGATTACCCCTGTGTAGGTTCATGATATGGTTACTTAAGTTGCAGTATTAGAAACAGAAGGACAAAGGCTCTGGTTGTATATGTGGTAGAAATATGACAGTGAAACAACTTGAAGAGTCTATTAACCGAGGCAGTTCCAACAGGATGTCATTATGCTATTTTACTTCCTTTTTGTGGGTAAGTCTCTCGTACCTGGTGAATTTATGAGTAGGTTTGCTGGTTACTGACCAACACGACGGAGCAGCAGCCGCTGCTACCTCAACGTTGAAGTACTTTATATTGGGGGTGGGTGGGTTAAAAAAAAACGCAAACTCTACCACGCGACTGGTTCCGTGCGCAGAGCGCGGACAGTGCGTCCCACGAGCCCATTACCTTGCTGATGGCGTTGGAGACGAGGAGCTTGTCGGTGTTAAGGTTCGAGGGTTAGGGGATCTACTTATGGACGTTGTACAAGGGTGTTTGGAGGGTGACGATCGTGACACGGCGGCGGCGCGGTTGAGACTGCAGCAGGGTGGCACGACCGCCTGCCGGGGCAGTGGAGTTGGGCGGGGATGGTGGAGCAGGGTGGCACGGCCGCCTGCCGGGGCAGTGAAGTTGGGTGGGGATGGTGGTGGAGACATTGTGGCCAAGTGGTCGCCGAGCAATCATGTGATTAGAGCATCTCCAACAGCACCCTAGTATCACTCATCATCCGTATAAAATTGTCAGAGATGAGTATTTTTTTTACGTCAGCATACCCTTAATAGCTCTTTATTTTTTTTAGTGGCCACCAATATCTCCTCCATCTCTTCTCAAATTAAATAAGAAGAGAGTTGCATCTCTTCTAATGAGCTAGGGCCAATACCAATTGCCACTTTTATCTCCTTGAGCACATGTTATCAGCCGAATTGAGCACGCCGCCTCCAAGCTCTCCGACCACCATGGCCATCTCCATCAGAGCTCCCAGACAGCCATGACCACCACAGCTAGAGTCATCTGCCCGATCATGCACGTTCACCGCCTGAACCATGTCCTCAGCCAGAGTCATGTGCCTGGCCATGGACCTTTCTTCACCTCCTCAAGCATGTCCTTAGCCAGAGAGTCATGTGCTTGGTCTATGGGCCCGGCCTGAGCCTGCTGGGCTTGGCTCGACCCGTGAGTCTTGGGCTGTTTGGTTCCTTTCCCAGTCTGGCCTGGCTCGCTCGAGCCAGCCAGGCCACCGTTGGCCTGGTCCTATGCATGCAACAGAGTTTTGTTTGGTTACTTGGCTCACTTTGGCCAGGACAAAATGAGAAGATGTTTGGTTGCATGGATCTACATCAGTTTCCAAAAAGCAACATGCATGAATCTTGTTTGGTTACCAGGATGCATGTTGGTGGGGTTACCTTTTGCATGCACTAGTAAGATTACCACCAGGTAGTTCAAGAGGTAAACAACAGCAACGTTCAAGCCAATATTACATCAATTTGAAAAGCAAAACTACAATGACTAATGCCTGTATTAATATTATTGCAGCCTCCACTAAAATTACAATATCTTTCCATGTTGCCCCAACCCTCTTTAAATTACAATATCAGCTGCTGCAAGATGCACTAAAATTAGATCTGATGCTGGAGGTCTTACATGGAATGCCGCCCAAGCTTCTTCTTAGCAAGCTCCATTGACACCAGATACTTATTCATGGCATGCCTCCCAAGTGTTTCAAAAGATGAGAAATACATAAATAAATGAGTAGCAGCCAAAATTAAAAGAGAAATAAAGATCAGTAAGAATATGATTTCATACTAAGGCAAATAATAGCAAAAATAGATCATCATCAAGCACTGGATCATTTCTGCATAATTAACCAAATCAACCAACAAGTAGTTGCTATACCCAACATAATTATAGGTTTGAGATCCTTTTGAAAACCTCGAAGCCAACTCCCAAAGAGATAAGGAATACTACTATGAGGCTGGGAGAGACTCAACGCAACTTGTATGCAACCCAAATTACCCGTGTAAATCGGCATTCAAAGAAAAGGTACATGCTTAATTGTCTTATTCTTATGACAAAAGCAACACTTCTCACTACCTTGCCAATTACATTTCGCTAAGTTGTCTTTTGTTAAGATAACTCCCCTCCAAAGGTACCACATCGCCGGCCGCGCCGCGCCCCATCCTCCCACCGCGCCACACCCCATCGCCGGCCCCGCCGCGCCCCATCCCCCGCGAGCGGACGACGTTGGATGACTACGGCTGAGCGAGTACATAGCGACGCTAGAGTAGCAACAGCGGGCTACGCCGACGGGTGCGAGCCTGGGCCACGAGCATGCGCGGGAGAATCACAAGAGAAGCGACATGCCATACTAACGGGTGCTAGTGCGCAGAGCGACGTCCCCCTGACCCGAGGTTGCTGCCTACCGTAGTTCCCCACCAGGTAGGCCGTGACTGCCGGCGATGTCGTGTTTCAAATGTTTCAGGCATTTCAGATTTATGTTTCAAGTGTTCCATCCGGATGTTGCAAAAGTATATCTGAGATGTTGCATATATTGCAATGACAACATACGCATGTTATAAGCCTATGTTTCAAGTGTTTCGGATGTATGTTTCAAGTAGTTCATCTGGATGTTGCATATGTTGTTATGGTTATACACACATGTTTCACGTGTACGTTTTCAAGTGTTTCAGATGTTTGAGACTTATGTTGCAAGTGTTTCATCTGAATGTTGCAAAAGTAGATCTGAATGTTGCATATGTCGCTATGGCTATACACGCATGTTTCAAGCACATGTTTTAAGTGTTTCATATGTTTCAGACGTATGTTGCAAACGTTTCATTTGGATGTTTCAAAAGTAGATTTCGGGGGGGAGCACATGTTGCAATTGTGTGCTGCTGCTGCTACGTGGGTCACCACGCCGCCTGGTGCTGTGTGCATGCGGACGGATGACCACGCCGCCTGCTGGTGCTGCTGCTGTGTGTGCATGCGGGTGTGGGTCACTATGTTTCAAAAGTATGCTGCTATTGCTGCTGCATGGGTCACTGTGCCGCTTGTTGGTGTTGCGTGCATGCCGTCTGCTGCTGCTGATGCCGTTGTGTGTGCATGCGGACATGCGAAAGCGGAGGAGGCTCGAGTGGTCCCCGCGGCGTGGGCGAGCAAGCCGTTTTCCCCGTAGGCGTGTGACAGAGGAGGCTCGAGAGCTACGTCTAGATGTCCGAACGCTAGCCCTTCCCTATGTCTAAATACATAGTAAAAATGATATATTTAAAAAAGTAAGAATAATCTATATCATAAGTCATGACAGGAAAAAAACTAACAGTTTTTTGCACAATGGCTACTCACGCGCACACAAATAGTCGTCCCTCCATTTCTCTGCTAGGCAAACTAGCTAATTGACTGGTTGCAAGGCGGGAGCTTCAATTAAAGTCTTTGAAAATACAAAGAAATTTAAGTATCCTTGGAGGGAAAAATAGAACTTTTCACTTTTCAGCAACTAGGAACGGCCGTGCTAGATTGTTCAGCGGAGAGTTCCAATGCAGCCTTGCTTTTAGGGCGATAACAAGATTAGAACTTTCGTCACTTCCTTAAGAAAGAAATTAAGAAACGGGGCAGAAGAAATTTCAGCAATGAAAGCATGAAGGAACAATAAAATCATTTATAAATTCGTCAGCAGTTGATGAAAAGGAGGAAAGAAATGATAAGATCCTGATAGCATTGGGCAGCTGGAATCAAAAGTGTTTAGTCGAGTTTTGGAACCAAAATTCTTCTCCGTCACACAATTCACCAGACAGATTTCTTTTTCTTTTGTTTTTTTGTCCAATATCAGTTTTCCATCTTTCATACCAGAAGTGTTTAGATAGTTTTGGACTGGCTGGCCATCGCATCAACAAGGAGAAATATTGGGTGAACCCATGCTACAATAATGTTTCCGCAGCATACTCCATGCTGAGAAACTCAACCACAGACGCATATAAGTTGTTTCAAACACCGTGCTCAAAAGGTACAATCTAGTCATCAGGTAAGGTTTTCAGGTCAGGCGGATCGAGAGACGAGAGTCATACAGGGCGGAACTAGCTGTATCTTTCATCTTTTCCCAAAGGTCCGCGCAACTTACATGAACGGGCGGACCATTATTAAGCGTAAACCAACATCTGAGTTCTGGACGATGCTTCAATCTTTGACGATGGCTCGCAAGATTTTCACTTCATGGATAGGCCTGAAACCAACAAAGGTAAGAAAGTTCAGAAGGTTTTCACTATCAGACCAAAAAAAGGAGAAACATGGTATTCCAGAAAACAGGGATATAGTTTGCCTACTATGGGCCTGTTTATTTCGCGAAATATTTTGGGAAATGGTACTGTAGCGCTTTCATTGTTATTTGGCAAATAGTGTCCAATCATGGTCTAATTAGGCTTAAAAGATTCGTCTCGTGAATTTCATCTAAACTATGTAATTAGTTTTATTTTTTTATCTATATTTAATGCTTCATGCATGCGTCCAAAGATTCGATGTGATAGGGAATCTTGAAAAATTTTGGGAACTAAACAGGCCCTATATAGACTAGTGTCCAATCATCATGCACATCCGATGTAACTTCCTAATTAATGGTTGTAAGGGTGCAATGCAGGCATATCTTCTTCTTTAGTAAGAAATCAATTGTGCCATAGTGCTCATTCAAATACACAGGCAAAAACAAACACATATCAAGAAACTTGTCATGCACAGTTGCACACTATATGCTACGACCTGCGATGCACCTAAACCAATGCCCTAAGTAAAACCTTCTCTTCAGTAGAGATCAGATACAAAGTTTACCTGTCATTTTTGTCAGTCTGCACACTACCAAGGCGCTTAACAATTTCCATTCCTCTGCATACCCTCCCAAAAATTGTATGTTTCCCTGGAACATTATATCATGTTAATTGTATGAAACTGCAAGCGTAGTAAATGAAGAAAAGTTCATCCCAAATGCTATTTATCTATCCACCAATTCAGATTTGACAACTGACATTTCAAGAGGGAAGAACTCCTAACGTTGAATATATCAGATGAAAAAAGTAGTGGGAAGTAAAAAGAACAGTTATGTAGTCATCATGATCTCTAAACTGTTTGTATTAGCACCGATGAATTATGTCTTTCAAAACTTTTAAATTTAATTAACTCAGTTTTAGTCAACATTGCTTCTCTATAGTTTATCAGCTTTCTTTATGGTCCCATTCTATTAGAAAGGACCAAAATAGTGAAATGTCTTGTTTTTACAGCTCATATGCGCACACCACCAAAAAAATATATACTTGATCAGTTAGTCGCCATGTTTTTCAGCACGCAAGTGAAAAGGTTGACACAGGTCAAAGAAATCAGACAAGAAAAAAGCAGACGCCTATCCTTACCATCAAGTGACTGACAAGGCGCAAGAGTTATGAAGAACTGGCTTCCATTCGTATTTGGACCAGCGTTTGCCATGGACAGAATTCCAGCCCCAGTGTGCTTCAACTCTGACTTTATCTCATCCTCAAACTTTGCTCTGCAAAGAAAGCAACAGCAGCAAGAGCACCAATTTTAGATAGGATCACAAGTTCACAGCTAAAGAGAAAGAATAGCAGAGACAGTTTCATCTTACAGCTGGCCCTAGAAAAGAAACATCTTACCAGCTATCTAGCAAATTAGCTTTAGACCAGCAGCCAAAAAACAGTAGTATTAGTTAATCTTTCCCAACACAACGTATGCTAATGCTCCACCTATTGCTGTTGTAAGATAGCATTCACTTGACTAATGTGACGATGCAATCATTAATCGAAAACTAACACACACAGATAGAACGGCAAAAATCAGTGGGAATATGGCCACTGAAACGTTGTACAAAAAGAGTAACTAATCCTTCCCAACACTATGCTTTATACTCCATCGAATACTGGTTATACACATCTATTGTTGCTGCAGGCTAGCATTCAAAATCAACTATGGAAACAACATAGTGGTTGATTCAATCAAGAATAAATCAAGGGGAGTGAACAGACTGCTCACCCATAGATGGACTCGCCACCTCTGCCGGTTCCAGTAGGATCCCCACCTTGCACAATGAAATCCTAAGCAGGAACAAGAACAGCACCCACTCAATAAGTAACCAAGATCAGACAACACAAGCAAGAAGAAATTCAGGAGATACCTTGATGATGCGGTGGAAGATGACGTTGTCGTAGTAGCCGCGACGCGCGAGCTCGACGAAGTTCCGGCAAGTCTTGGGGGCGTGCTTGTAGTACATCTACGGATCGAGTAGGACCATGAGCATCAATCATGAAGTAGAAGCGAAGGGCCCAGCGCAAAGGGAGAGGTGGAAAGAGAGGGGATGCAGCCGAGGGGAGAGAGGGGAGGTACCTCAACAGTGACTGCGCCCATGGAGGTCTCGAGGGTGACCTCCGGCGTTCCGCCGTCGGTGCTACCCCACATGCTGGGCAAGGGCCCGGGCACGGCAAGGTGGGCGGCGGCGGCGGCGGCGGCGGGTGGAAAGCGGAGGAGACGGGAGATGAGAAGCGAGGCGGGGTTCGTCTCGAAGGCAGAGGAGAGTACAGGGGGACTTTGGAGAAATTTCGCGGACATTACAGAAACAACCCTGACGTTGTGCTGTTCTTATATCTACTCCATTCATTCGAAACTACTACCTCCGTCCATAAGTCTCCATCGTGTAAGAAAAAAAAATTCCAAGAGTCTCCGTCATATTAGATCGGGATCAGGGTTTGGCTTCTCGTATGTGCTGCGAACTTGGTGCTCATTAGCCACTCCTTGTCTGCATTTATTGCTCCTTAGCTGCGACTCCTTTGCTTTTCCTTGCCTTAAATGCAAATCGGCGTTGTTTGCTGCTCCTTGGTTATTGCGCTGAAGGCTAACATGATAGAGACTTATGGACGGAGGGAGTACTGTATAAGACTGTCTCCAACAGAGTTGACAAAACACGATGCAAACGCAAAATGTGTCATCCACAGTGTTTTAGCTGAAAGAAACACACGCCAACAGAAGACGCAAACAGGGCACCCATTTTGCGTACCAGGTGAATCAGAACGCAAATAAGTGTCGCCTCTCTCCACGACACAAATCTCCGGTGGAGCGGTTGGCGCCGGGGTCCTCATCCTTCTCCCTCCTCTTCTCCCACCCCCACTCCCACTCCCGCCAGCCATTCGCCCGGGCGCCCGCCGCCGGTTCCCACCTCCGCCTGCCTCCTCGCGCCAGCCGCGCGCGCTGCGCCTCTTTCGACACGACGGCCATGAAGCACTGCTGCCCAGCGGAGGAGAACATCCGCGAGGAGGTGACGCGGCTCCGGGGCTCGGCAGGTACGAGCCCTTCCTGCCAGCGCCCGACGGCAACCCCGACGAGCGCTACTTGCTGGACGAGGTCGTCCACCGCTCCAGCTCAGGAGGTTAGAGCGGAGGGAGGAGAGGAGTGAGTCGAGGAGGTCCGACGGCAGCGGGAACACGCAGAGGAGGTCTGCGGCCCACGGACGACGACAGCAAGGCGGGATCGCGGCGCCGGCGGGGTGCAGCCGGTGTGGCCAGGTGGGCCCGTGAACGGGGCGCTCTCTAGGCGGGCCCGCGGACGGAGTCACCGGTGACCTCGGCGTTTGGCAGCTCGGCAGGGAGGGAGGCGGGATCTGCTCGGCGGGGTGGGTTCACTGTTGGGTCGGCTGTTGGAGAAGCCAAGTTTTGGGTATACGACTCTTTTACTATGCGTGACCCAAACCTTGGAATGGGTCTTCTGTTTGGGTCTTCGCTGTTGGAGATAGTCTAAGTTGTTTCAGATTTGATTTGACTAGGATTATAGAAAAATACATAAATATCAAGTGTTTGTTTGGTAGAGTTTCACTCCCTAATTCTTAGCTCTTGCTCCTTGTTTCTCCAATGAAGTGATTTTGGTGAATTGATTTTGGTATGATTCAATAGGGAGCTACGAGGAGTGATTTTTTTAGCTTCTAGTGAAAATAGAGAAGTAATTCTTGTTTGATCCCACTGAAATTTATGCATATTTTTTGTTGTTTGATTGAGGAGGAATGATTCAAGAAATGCTGCCAAATGACATCTTTAACATTAAACAAAATTTGTTAGACAATACGAAATATGTTTTGATAACACATTTATTTGATATTATAGATGTTAATATTTCTTATAAAGTAAAACCTAAGTTAGACAAAAATAACTTAAGACTATTGTGTAGTGCACGAATAAAGCAAGAGCACATAAATTATCCAATTGTTGCATGGCGCGTGTTGAGGTCAATCGAACCGGCCATTGTTGATAGTTGAGTTAGTTGCTTATTGTTGTTTTTAGGTTTCGTTGCTTGTCAGTCATTGTTGTGGTTTTCATAGCTCTGTTGTTTGCCCAATCTGGGTTATTCTTCTTTTTAGTATAATCGGCAACTCTTCTGCCTGATTTTCGTTTTAAAAAAATTATCCAATTCCATTTTGTAGTAAAACTTCATATAACTCAGTCTACTATACATTACATAGTTTTTGAACTCCAAATTACATTGAATCAATCTACAAACCTCACCCTTTTTTTTCCTATATGACTTGCCTCACAAGCTTGCACTCGCGACACGGTTCTATCTTGGGGTATCCCCTACTCCTCGGTCATCTCATTGAAACTCCAGACAGAGAGGTCATATATGGTCGCAAACCCGCTTTCACTTTATTTGACTTTTCACCTCTAGAACCCTGATTCTTTACTCCGTTCGTGTCCCTAGTTTCTTATAGAGTTTTTCCTCCGTCGGTAGACTCAGTAACTCGTGTAGTCATGTTCTCACCCAATAAGTCAAGAGTGGGGATAGGATTGCACGATGGGTCACTGCATATGCTTTAAGCCATAACATAACATGCCAATAGTTCATGTCATCGTATTTGTGAATGATACACTTGTAGTGAATTCGTGTTTACTGTTAGGCCTATGCCATAGCCTAAGGGGGGGTGCTCATTGACGGCCAGGTATGGCGCGACTGCTATAGTTTGCTATATTACTAGATCCACCTTGGTTGGACTCCCTTTCTTGACGTGGATCTAGGTTGGTCATGGGTGTTTGGTCACATTTGTGCGATGAACTCCCAAAATTAAATACAACAGATGTAGGTGCTCGTGCTCTTCTCGAATGGAACACGTGGAGGGGGCGACGCACAAGGGAGGGGATAGGAGGGATGCAGGCAGATGGTGGCGGAGCGAGCTAACGGGGGCGGAGGGAGTGGTGCGGGAGGAAGAGAGGGAACAGCGCCAGTGGAAAAAGGAGGAGGCAGCGGATCGAGCGAGCGGAGCGAAGGAATCGGTAGATGGTAATGAATGGTAGGCCCGTTTACAGAACTAGGCTCATTTCTAAACATTAGGGATAGAATAGTAGATGACATCTTGTCATTGTGAGGCCTATCCAAAGAAAAGCTTTGACATCCATATACTACGGGTGCCCTGAACACTTTTATGTGAGCAGTATATTTTTTATGTGTTTTTCTAAATGTTTACTCAGTTTGAGAAAAATTAAATTAGGATAAAGAAAATGAACTAAAATTTGGAACATGTACTAGATTTCAGCCATGCGACACACATCCCACGCGCACCTGCAAGCCACCACGTACGTGCTAGCGGAGCTAGAAAGTGGATTTTTTTAATGTTAGGAGGACCAATAGTGTTCAATTTTTAAAATTTATTTGAATTTTAAAAATTTTAGTGGAAAATTCACATTCATAGGGCCTGGACCCTGCCCGCCCCCTTGTCTCCGCATGTTTGCGACACACATGTTTGCGAGGTCGTGAGCACTGTGCGAGCAGCTAGGCGACAAACAGGATTTATGAATGTGGTCACTGGCAGTGCTACACAAGCATCCAATGCGTCATGCTCATGCAAACATACAAATGCAAACGAAACGAGGAACACGCACAGGCTCTCCATATTGGCGTGCTCGCCCCGCTGCTGGCTATAAATCTTAGCAGCGCGCGGCACTTCCTGTTCCATCCATCGCTCATCAACGCTAGCTACTCACCGAACTGACAACACTTCGTATATCATCATCGTACGTTGTCACGTCAGAGGAGAGGGCCGGAGTCCGGAGATATGGCATCGCCAGTGGCCATCGGCACGGCGGTGTTCCAGCGCGGGCCGCACCCCGTGGACGTGAAACACGTCGACCACAGCCAGGTCCCCAGCGTCCCCAAGCCGCTCATGGTGGTCACCCCCACCGACGCCGGCGACTACCCCGTCGCCGTCTTCCTGCACGGCTGCAGCATGTTCAACAGCTGGTACGAGAGCCTCCTGTGGCACGTCGCGTCCCACGGGTTCATCGCCGTGGCGCCCCAGGTCCGTCTCTGTCGTCGTCGCCGTGCCAGCATCATGTTTCCGTTCTTTCCCTGAGCTCTGAAAATACATCTGCGCATGCATGTCGTCGCCGTGGCTCATCACAGCTCGGCGGCATCCTGCCGCCGCTCAACATGAAAGACTTGAAGGACATCGACGCCACCAGGCAGGTCACCTCCTGGCTCGCCGACAAGCAGCAAGGCCTGGCGCACGTCCTCACCAACATCCTCCACCTCCACGGCGTCAGGCCGGACCTCTCCAGGCTGGCGCTGGCGGGCCACAGCCGCGGCGGCGACACCGCCTTTGCCGTGGCCCTCGGGCTCGGATCCTCCTCAGACACCGCCACCGCCACCGCCACAGCCACCTCGCCGGCGTCGCCGCTCAAGTTCGCCGCCCTGATCGGCGTGGACCCCGTGGCGGGGCTATCCAAGGCGTTGCAGCTGGAGCCGAAGGTGCTGACCTTCAAGCCCCGGTCCCTCGACCCGGGGATGCCAGCGCTGGTCATCGGCACGGGGCTCGGCCCCAAGCACGTCGGCTTGTCGCCGTGCGCCCCCGCGGGCGTCAACCACGCCGAGTTCTACGACGAGTGCGCGCCGCCGCGGTACCACGTCGTGGTGAGGGACTACGGGCACCTGGACATGCTGGACGACGACGGCGTGCCCTACATCATCAACAACTGCATGTGCATGAGGAACACCAAGGACACCAAGGACCTCGCCAGGAGGGCCATCGGGGGAGCCATGGTGGCGTTCCTCAGGGCCATGCTGGAGGACCACGACGAGGATCTCAGGGCCGTGCTTGAGAACAGCCCTGGGCTCTCGCCGGCGGTGCTCGACCCAGTTGAATATGACTTGGCTTGATGAAGCCATGGATGGGCCGGGCAGGTTGCGTTGGCAATGGAGTGGCAGGTGCGTCTGGCTGGCCGGTGTCCACGTTTCCACTTCTTGAATAATAAGCACTCAGATGTGTGTATGCTGTGTGGTGTATACTGTATATGTGCGCCTGCGAGTTCTATGACTGTTCGCCCTGTTTAAACACCATGTAAACGATACACGGTGGTGTGCCGTTTTCATTTAATCGTCCATTTATTAGCTCATTTAATTGATCGTTTAGCCTGTTTATCTGACCGTTTAGCTTAAATAATAGCTAAACGATAGGTGGCTGACTGTTTACAATTTAGCGTTTAGGAAAACAATTGGTGCTATGTACCATTATCATGCATGTCATATGATCATGTACGCGCGCATTTAAATTTCTTGAATAAGCAGAGCACTCAGATATTGCAGTGTTCGTGCTACAATTTTTGGCGCAACTTTTTCTGGATGGGTGGCAGAGAATACCTCAGGTCCTCAGCGCTAGCTACATGTCGCTTCTTTCGGTAAGGTCCAAATCTTTACCCATCGCATTTTTCGTTTGTCCTCATGTTCCACTTGCCACAACTGTCCACCGGTGTCGGATGCTAGGATATGCATGTGGTATTACATACGACAGTACCTACGTCCACAAAAGAAATACAACTATAACTAGATTCGTAGGGAATAGTATTAATATTTTATGTCCTCAATAAAGTATACTATGAAAATATGTTTCATAATTAATTTAGTGATACTTATTTTGTATTATGAATGCTAATACTTTCAGTCAATGTTTAAATTGTTTGATTTCTTAAGAAGCGAGAATTATATTCTTTTATAGACAACATGAGTATCATATATTATTGTGAATTGACACTAATCGCGCGCTTCCAAATTTCATAGAGGTCGACGTAGATTGCTCTGACGCAAAGTACAAAGGTGCACATGAATCACAACGAGGAGCAACATTTAGGGCCTGAAGGATTTGCACATAAACTATACATAAATCAGTTCAGTTTAATTTTACAGAAAATGTATAATTAAATAGGAAAAATCCCATATTCCCAATAGGATCTAAACGAATACACGTGTTTTGCATTATTGGTAGGGTGATTGAACCATGGCTGCCCCGGCACCATCACTGGTACACAAAACATTAGAATACTTGCGGTTCTAAACCTTGGCGTTTTTATCAATCGTCAGTGTCAAAGACCCGTTAAAATTAGCTAACTTTACTGATGTCACATAAGATCCACCACTATAAATATTTTACATTGACAGATCTTTTAAGAAAACCACCCTTGTAAATTGAAGAAAACAAATGTTTTTTTTTAAAAAAAATACAAATTGGGCTAAAAATAGCATGTGCCCACGATATCATTTCTACTGGCGCCTATACATTATGAACCGTCAGTAAAAAAAATTATAACCATCAGCAAAAATCGAATTGTGTACTAGACTACTAGTGTGTATGGTGTATAATCGTCCTGTCACCAAGTAGTTTCGACCTCCTAGGCTCTCTATAGGTGAGAATCGATCGTCGACCAATGAAACGGTGACTGCGTCTCACGGTGTCGAGCTATCAGCGATCGGCACGTTGGTGTTCAAGAATGGGAAGCAAGACATGATGGTGGAAACCATCACTAGCTACTACAGAAAAGCATTTTAGAGGCATCTGCAAACGATTTCTAGAGACGTCTCCTTCCTTAGTCCAACCTTATTGTACGTCTCTAGAAAACAAAAATTTTGCCAACTTGCAACTTTGGTCTAGGTTGTTTTTGACTTTTTGTCCATCAGAGACTATTTGTAATAAAATTAAAAAAGGTATTCCAGCCGATCAAATTACGAACCACCGTCCCTTTAAGTCGATCTTAGATATGGCGGGAAAGCGTCTCTACAAATCGATCTCTTAATGCGCCTAGAAAGCCTACGATGAACGATCATGATCATTGGATTTCCCATTAGCTCGTCCTTTAGAGCAACTCCAGCAGTAGCATCAAAAACAAGGCCCCTACTTTTTCTTTGGATGCTCACCTCTACTTTTATTGGTCCAACAAATTTCTTCCACTCCAGCAGCAGGCCCTAAACAAAGCCCCCCAAATCCATATCAGCAGCCAATGACATAGGGGACCCGCGCGTCATTGAGCTATACCTTTCTTCCCCTCATCCTCTCCACACGCACACAAGGAAAGAGGCCAGGGAGGCGCAGCGGAGCAGCACGCTCGCGCGGCTAGGGGTAGCATGCCCGCGCGGTGGAGGGAGGCGAGGGAGGTGTCGTCGAGGCCTGCGCACGTGGAGAGGTCGAGAGAGGACAGCGCCGGGAACGCGCGTAGCACCGACGGGACACGGCCTCGGCGCGCACGAAGGCGCGGCTGGCGAGGCGGCACGACTTGCGGTCCCGCGGGTCCCCGACGCCCACCAGCGCGTGGGCGAGTAGGTCCAGCGAGGGGGACTCCACGTCGGCGCCCACGCCGGCGCCGGCGGTGGACCCGAAGTCGTGGCTCATCGCGCCGGCACCGGGAAGCTCGAGGGGGCAGGCGGGCGGGAGGAGGCGACGGTTCGCTAGCTAGCCATCTTGTGCCTTCTCCCTCGTCGCAGTTCCCTCAAGCACCTCCGCCGCTGCTGCCATGGCCGAGTGCTGCTCGAGCTCGCCGATCTCCCTCCACAAGTCACCTCTGGCCTCGATATCTCCCTATCCGGCACCACAGCTGCCCACCGCACCCGCCGCGCTACATCTTGGTGTAAATCAGCTTCGCGAAGTGACGTGTTCCGACCTCGCCGGAGCACCAATCCCGGCCAAGAGCCGGTGAGCTCTGCGGTGCTACGCCGCCACCCCTTTGGTCTCTGCGGCGCTGCGCCGGGATGAAAGTCCCTAGTTTGGTTTTGGCTAATTGATGAAACCTAGGACTAACCTTTGTATCTAAGTGGATGATTTAGATAAAGGTGGTCATTGAATATGAGACATGACATTGACTCATATGACCAAGATGGTGAAGACCAAGATGAGGCTTGGCTCGATGGACCGGTTGTAAAGGTGAAGGGCAAGTCGAGGCTTCGAAGCGAAGGACCATGCGATGGTGAAGCTTGAGCAAGACTTGGCGCCGACGGACCGATGCAACGGTGAAGAGCAAGTGAAGTCAAGGTCGATGGATCGAGACGGTCATGTGATGATATGAAGTGGATCATATCATTTGGAGGAACAAAATGGGCTCAAGGCAAAGGTATAACCATAGGGCCATTTTGTTTTACACTCAAGACACCATAGAGGGTGTGAGTGGTTTAGGGTCGATAGCCGAACTATTAAGAGGGGAAGTCTTATCGGTTATTCGACGCACGGGTGCCACTAGGTGAATTCATGAAGTGCATTGCATGTAGGGCCTAGTGAGCTAACTGGAAAACCTTTGAAAATGATTGAGAAAAAGCTAACACACAAGCACATGGAGATGTACACTTGATGGTGTTGGCACATTTGCAAAGGTGGCGTTGGTCGCGCTGTGGTTTGCGGGTAGAGAGGGGTTTGGTTCCTTTCTCTCTCCCGCCAAGCGTGCGAGCGCGGGATTCAGGCGATTTCGGGGAAATGAAATGCCTATTTTCCATTGCGCCGAAAGTCGGAAAAGAAACGGAGGCGAACGCGGTCACGGAAGTGACTGGACGGAGCACCGGACGCCGCACCGGACGCTGCACCGGACGCGGTCAGTTTCGACCGGCGCGTCCGGTCAGTGCAGCGCGGGCGTCTGGCGCGAGAGCTAGGGTTTGACACCGGCGCGTCCGGTGACCCACGGGACCGGCGCGTCCGGTCTGGCGAACAGCGAGTCACGAAGTCATCGGACGCGGTGCGCGTCCGGTGTCACACCATCGGACGCGTCCGGTGGTCTCGGGAGCTTACTGGACTCGCACCGGACGCGGGTACTGTGGCGTCCGGTGGTTGCGAGGAGCGCGTCCGGTCTTGTCTTCGCGCGTGCGGGAACTGTGCGCACCGGCGCGTCCGGTGGTTCGCAACAGCGCGTCCGGTCTTGTCTTCGCGCGTGCGGGAACTGTGCGCACCGGCGCGTCCGGTGGTTCGCAACAGCGCGTCCGGTGGCTCGTTTGACCGTTGGCGAGCAGTGACCGTTGGAGGATCTAACGGACGAATTTGAATTCGGAGAACACGTGGACGTCGCAGGGGCACCGGACGCGGTTGAGCGCGTCCGGTGAGTTACCACCGGCGCGTCCGGTGCTCCCGCGGAAATCGTGAGTGGAGTTGTAACGGCTCTATTTGGATGGGATGCTTATAAATACTTGTTGGCCGGCCCTTGGGGAGGTCTCTTGGCATTTCTAACATACTTGTGCATCCTTTGAGCTAGAACAACTCCTCCCACTCATCTCCCTTGCTTGATTGCAAATCAAAAGTGAGATTGAGTGATCCCAAAGTGCATTGCATAGCTTGAGGGCATCTAGTGGCACTTGTGGGTGGTTTAGCCGGCGGATTTCTTATTACTCTTGGAGAGTACCGCTCCTAGCCGGCTTGGAGATTGTTGGAGGCGTTGGCAAGAGAAGGTGATTGTTCTTGGCCACCTCCGGTTGATTGTGAGAGGTTCTTGTGCTTTCCTCGGCGGGACGCCAAAAGCAACTCTATTACATTGCGCGTGTCATTGAGTTACCTCACTTGAGAGTGGTGTCTTGCGGTGCCTTGCGGGGCGTGCCTTGAGGGGCAAGTGACTTGAGGGTCACACCGAGGAACCATCTAAGTGTTGGTCGACACAACCGGTGACGTAGCTTGTCGGTGCACAAGTGAACACCGGGTGAACAAAAATATTGTGTATCTTGTCTCCCGGTGATTGGTCTACATATTGTGTTGTTGTCAATATTGATTGATTGTATATCATCTTGGTGATTGGCAACATCTTCACTTCACCGTCGGTATAAGAATCACAATCCTCTCTCTTGTATTTACATTCACTAGATTATCTTGTGTAGCTCTAGTAGTAGCCTTTGCTAGTAGTTGTTAGCTTGCTTTCTAGTGTAAGTTAGTGACCTAGCACTTGTGTGAACTAGAGATCATAATCTACTAGACTTGTGAATAGGAGGCTTGCATCACAACCGTAGGCTAAGCAAAACTCGTTTTACGCCGTTTGTTATTCTAACAAGTTTGCTTAGTGGTGCTTGTAGAATTTTTATAGGCTATTCACCCCCCCTCTAGCCATCTAGGACCTTACAAGTGGTATCGGAGCCGTGGTCACCGTTTTAATCAAGGCTTAACATCCTTCGGTGTGAAAAATGGCTCAAATTGTGTTCAACAATGTTGGGGGCAAGCCACCGTTCTTTGATGGTGTTAGTTCTTTTGCTCATTGGAAGAGAAAGATGACAATGTACCTTGGTTCTATTCATGAGAGAGTATTGCAAGTCACCGAGAATGATTTTGCTATCATTGATCCCGATCATCTCACCGATGAAGATAGAGCAAATAGAACATGCAATAGAATGGCTCTCAATACTTTTTACAATGGTATTGATACAAAAGTATTTGAGGGTATCAAGGATTTGGAATTTGCTAGTGAAGTGTGGACAAGATTGAGTGAAACTTATGAAGGCACTAAGGTTGTGAAGAGTGCCAAGCTATATGGGCTCAAGAGTGAGTTTGAGAACTTTAAGATGAAAGAAGAAGAAACAATCATTGAAATGTTTCATAGATTGCAAGTGATAGTCAATGATCTCAAGAGCTTAGGGCACAAGACTCAAGACCAAGATTTTTGCCACAAGTTCTTGTTGAGCCTACCTAAAAGATTCAAGATGTTGATCATGATGCTACAAAGAGATGGGCTTGAAACAATGAAGCCAAATGATTTGCTTGGAGAGGTTTTGACCTTTGACAAGTATGATCAAGATGTTGATGAGAAGGAGGAAGAAAAAAAGAAGAAGACCGTAGCATTCAAGGCCACCTCCTCCAAGGGCAAAGCTATCATCATAGAAGAAGAAGAAGAAGATAATAATGAAGGTGAAGATTTTGAAATTGATGATGAGGCACTTGCTCTTGTAGTCAAGAAAGTGGGTCACATGTTCATTAAGAGAAGAGGCTTCAAAAAGAGAAATGACAATTTCAAGAGCAATGAGCAACAAAGGAAGTGCTTCAATTGTGATAGCACCGAACATCTTCAAGCCGAATGTCCCTATGACAAGATGACAATCAAGAAAGGCAAGAATGGTGCCTATGTGATCACTTGGGAAAGTGATGATGAGGAAGAAGAAGAAGAATCATCCAACAAGGCCTTTGCTTCCATTGCTATCAACAAGAAGCCATCACTATTTGATTCATCCTCTTCATGCTTCATGGCTAAAGAAGCTAAGGTATTATATGATGAGAGTGATGATGAAAGTGAAATGGAATATGCTCATGATAGTGATAATGATAATGAAAGTGATGATGATGAACCAACTAAAGAACAACTATATGACTTGATGCAACAAACTAAAGACATAGCTATTGCCAAGAACAAGGAGTGTAAGAAGCTTTCAATGAAAGTAGCAATACTTGAGAAAGCTCTTTGTGAGCTTAAGACCACTCATGAGAGTCTAGTGGAAGACCATGAGGATCTTGATAAGGCTCATTCTAAGCTTGAAAAAGCTCACTCATTGCTACTTGAGCAACAAGCAAAGAAGGAGGTTGTTGTATCATGTGATATAGGTGTTACATGTGATATAGTTGATGAATCTTTTAATGAACCTATCATCATATCAAATGCTAACCCTTCTTGTAGCTCTTCATCCACCACCACCAACTCTACCTCCACTACTAGTGATGGTCTCACTTGTGATGCCTCACTAATGGTTGAGAATGAGACTCTCAAGAGAGAGGTGGATGAGCTCACTCACGCCCTAGGCAAAGCCTATGGTGGTGAGGCCCGCTTGCTTAAGTGCTTGGGTAGCCAAAGGTTTTCTCTTAACAAAGAGGGATTGGGCTACACCCCCAAGAAAGGCAAGTCGGCCTTTGCAACTCCAAAGCCTAGCTTTGTGAAGGGCAATGGTCGGTTTTGCAATAGATGCAAGCAAGTTGGGCACCTAGAGCATAATTGCAATAAAAAGAACCAAAGCAAGAACCTTGTTAATACTATACCTTTTGATTCTTGCTATGTGCTTACCAAGGGTGTGAAGGGTGTGCAAGCTAAGTTTGTTGGTACACCAATTGTGGGCCCAAAGAAGAAGGCTATTTGGGTACCAAAGAGCTTAGTTACTAACCTACAAGGACCCAAGCAAAAATGGGTACCTAAGCTTCATTGATTTGCTTGTAGGTCAATTACAAAGCCGGAGGAAGGCATTGGATTATTGATAGTGGGTGCACTCAACACATGACCGGTACATCAAGAATGTTTGATTCAATCAATAACAATGATAGTGGTGTTGATTCTATCACATTTGGCAATAACAAGAAAGGCAAGGTTATTGGCTTGGGAAAGATTGCAATATCAAATGACATGAGTATCTTCAATGTGTTACTAGTTGAAAGCTTGGATTTCAATCTTCTATCCGTGGCACAAATATGTGATCTAGGCTATAAATGCATCTTTGGGGTTGATGATGTGGAAGTTATTAGTGTGGATGGTTCAAATGTGGCATTCAAGGGCTTTAGATATGAGAATCTCTACCTAGTTGACTTCAATGCTAGAGAAACTTCTTTGACAACTTGCTTAGTCTCCAAATCAAGCATGGGTTGGCTTTGGCATAGAAGGCTTGGTCATGTTGGCATGAAACAATTGAAGAAGCTTACAACTCACAATCTTGTCAATGGTTTGAAAGATGTTGAATTTGAGAAGAATAAGCTTTGTAGTGCATGTCAAGCCGGGAAACAAGTTGGAAGCTCACATCCAAAGAAGAGTACAATGAGCACATGCAAAGCATTTGAGTTGATGCACATGGATCTATTTGGACCAACAACATATACAAGCATAGGCGGTAACAAGTATGGCTTTGTCATAGTGGATGACTTCACAAGATTCACATGGGTATTCTTTCTTAGTGACAAAAGTGAAGTGATTGACACCTTCAAAACATTTCTCACTAGAGTTCACAATGAGTTTGAGATTAGAATCAAGAAAGTGAGAAGTGACAATGGAAGTGAGTTCAAGAATACAAGAATTGAAGAACTTTGTGATCATTATGGTATTGGACATCAATTCTCGGCCAAGTACACTCCACAATCAAATGGCCTAGTTGAGAGGAAGAATAGAACATTGCTTGATATGGCTAGATCAATGCTTCATGAGTACAATGTGAGTCAATCATTTTGGGATGAAGCAATCAATACCGCTTGCTACTACATCAATAGACTATATTGTCATCCATTGCTAGAGAAGACCCCATATGAGCTACTTCATGGAAGAAAGCCCAATATTTCTTACTTTAGGGTTTTTGGTTGCAAATGCTATATCTTGAAGAAGGGCACTAGATTGGGAAAGTTTGACAAGAGATGTGATGAGGGGTTCCTACTTGGTTATTCAACTACAAGCAAAGCTTATAGAGTTTGGAACAACTCAAGTGGCATTCTAGAAGAAGTCCATGATGTACAATTTGATGAAACCAATGGGTCACAAGATGAAGAAGAAAATCTAGATGATATTGGTGGAACTCTATTAGTGGAAGCAATGAAGAACATAGACATTGGAGACATTAGAGCAAAGCAAGTAATTGATATTCAAAATGATGATAAAGATCAAGTGCTCAATTCACCATTCAAGCTAGTTAGTGACTCTCAAGTGCAAGATTATGGTGCTAGTTCATCTCATCGAGATACATCAAGTGATCAACCAAGCTCAAGCAATCAAGTGCAAGTACTCCAACCACAACATGTTGCAAGAGATCACCCCATTGATAGTGTTATTGGTGATATTAGAAGTGGTGTGCAAACAAGATCAAGATTGGCTATGTTTTGTGAGCATGCATCATTTGTGTCAACCATAGAACCAAAGAAGATAGAAGAAGCTTTGAGGGATGCCGATTGGATCATGGCTATGCAAGAAGAGCTTAACAATTTCACTAGAAATGATGTTTGGGAGTTGGTAGAAAGGCCAAATGACTACAATGTGATTGGAACCAAGTGGGTGTTCAAAAACAAGCAAGATCAAGATGGCATTGTAGTGAGAAACAAAGCAAGACTAGTTGCTCAAGGTTACACTCAAGTTGAAGGTCTTGACTATGATGAGACATATGCTCCCGTGGCAAGATTGGAGGCAATAAGGATTTTATTGGCTTTTGCTTGTGCACATAACATCAAACTATATCAAATGGATGTCAAAAGTGCATTTCTCAATGGGATTATCAATGAGTTAGTCTTTGTTGAGCAACCGCCCGGATTTGAAGATGACAAGAAACCCAACCATGTGTACAAGTTGAAGAAGGCTTTATATGGCTTAAAGCAAGCACCTAGAGCATGGTATGAGAGGCTAAGGGATTTCCTTCTCTCTAAGGGATTCAAGATGGGCAAGGTTGATACAACTCTATTCACCAAGAAGATTGGGAATGATCTATTCATAGTGCAAATATATGTTGATGACATCATCTTTGGATCAACCGATCAAGCTTATTGTGAAGAATTTGGTGATATGATGGCCAAAGAGTTTGAAATGTCTATGATTGGTGAACTTAGCTACTTCCTTGGTCTCCAAGTCAAGCAATTGAAGAATGGGACATTTGTGAGTCAAGGGAAATACATAAGGGACATGTTGAAGAAATTTGGAATGCAAGATGCAAAGCCAATTTCAACTCCAATGGGTACAAATGGCAATTTGGATAGTGATCTTGATGGAAATATGGTAAATCAAAAGGAATATCGGTCTTTGATTGGAAGTCTACTTTATGTCACCGCATCAAGGCCGGATGTCATGTTTAGTGTTTGCATGTGTGCTAGATATCAAGCCTCACCTAGAGAGAGTCATCTCACGGCCGCAAAGAGAATATTGAGGTACTTAAAGCAAACAAGAGATGTTGGACTATGGTATCCCAAGGGGTCAAAGTTTGAATTGATTGGATATTCGGACTCCGACTATGGGGGTTGCAAGATCAATAGAAAGAGCACAAGTGGCACATGTCAATTACTTGGAAGGTCACTTGTGTCATGGTCCTCAAAGAAACAAAATAGTGTGGCAATCTCTACCGCCAAAGCCGAATATGTGAGTGCGGGGAGTTGTTGTGCACAATTGCTATGGATGAAATCAACTTTGAAGGATTATGGTCTCAACTTCAAGAATGTGCCATTGCTATGTGATAATGAGAGTGCAATCAAGATGATACAAAACCCGGTTCAACATGGAAGAACAAAGCATATTGACATAAGACATCATTTCATTAGAGATCATCAACAAAAGGGAGATATTGCCATTGAAAGTGTTGGCACCGATGATCAACTTGCCGATATTCTCACTAAGCCACTTGATGAAAAGAGGTTTTGCAAGCTAAGGAATGAATTGAACATTCTTGATTTCTCAAACATGAGTTGAATGCACCCCACCCACTTATTGACATGCCTCTCCTTCGACATTGCAAGGTAAAGTTGATTGACATGTCATTCATCCTATGCCAAGGACTTGCTAGAGTATGTAGACATAATAAGTGGTATATGTGAGCATTCTTGGTAAATCAAATGAATTTGATGGATAAATGTTACCACTATTGCCTCTATGTTTGTTTTGATCTAGTGGTAGCATATGACATGTTTGTGAGCTTGCAAACCTAGTGTTGAATCTAGAAGATTTGCTATAAGTGTTTAATTCAACATAGGCAAGATAACCCTTATTAGGAGGTGTGAAGAAGCTTGTCTTTGGTTCAAATCGAATTAAATATCTTTGGCAAGTATTCTAGGTTGAACCAAATTTGATAATTCTTAACCTACTCCATCAAACATTTTTCTTCTCTCCACAATTTGATCCCATTTTTGGGTAAGTTGTTGACAAAGGGGGAGAGAAAAAGATGATTCAACATGATAAAGGGGTAAATAAAATTTTTGATGCACACAAGTAGGGGGAGCAAGCTCATAAACAAAGTTGTTGCATTTGTTTGGGCATTTTCATATGACTTGCTCATTGCACATGTATTTAAATTCAATATACATGCTTGTGTGGTGCAATGCTAGTATAGAACTTGGATGATGAAATGATCTACTAGCATGCATAGGAATAGTTTACTTGTGGTATCTAGACTCGCCTAAAGTTTTTACAAGTGGTCCAAGAACCTTTACATATAATGTTGATCTCACGGGGTTCTTGAGTTTTGATGGATGTCTAGTTACCTCATGATGCTAAGGACGGTGTAAAAGGCAACTCCGATTGGTATCACGCTTCAAAGGTCCATTTCTTACACCTTAGCATCATTTTGGTAGAATTACTCTCCCAACACTTCTATCCATGCATATGTGCAAAGCTTTAAATCCAAACTCTATGCACATATGTAGGGGGAGCTAATGCTACTAAAACCGAGCTTGTAATAATTGTCCAAACTTTACTTAAGAGCAAAATGATTGGACAAGTATGACAAGTTCAAAACTTTTATTATCAAAATCATCTTTGTGAGGGTTGTCATCAATTACCAAAAAGGGGGAGATTGAAAGTCCCTAGTTTGGTTTTGGCTAATTGATGAAACCTAGGACTAACCTTTGTATCTAAGTGGATGATTTAGATAAAGGTGGTCATTGAATATGAGACATGACATTGACTCATATGACCAAGATGGTGAAGACCAAGATGAGGCTTGGCTCGATGGACCGGTTGTAAAGGTGAAGGGCAAGTCGAGGCTTCGAAGCGAAGGACCATGCGATGGTGAAGCTTGAGCAAGACTTGGCGCCGACGGACCGATGCAACGGTGAAGAGCAAGTGAAGTCAAGGTCGATGGATCGAGACGGTCATGTGATGATATGAAGTGGATCATATCATTTGGAGGAACAAAATGGGCTCAAGGCAAAGGTATAACCATAGGGCCATTTTGTTTTACACTCAAGACACCATAGAGGGTGTGAGTGGTTTAGGGTCGATAGCCGAACTATTAAGAGGGGAAGTCTTATCGGTTATTCGACGCACGGGTGCCACTAGGTGAATTCATGAAGTGCATTGCATGTAGGGCCTAGTGAGCTAACTGGAAAACCTTTGAAAATGATTGAGAAAAAGCTAACACACAAGCACATGGAGATGTACACTTGATGGTGTTGGCACATTTGCAAAGGTGGCGTTGGTCGCGCTGTGGTTTGCGGGTAGAGAGGGGTTTGGTTCCTTTCTCTCTCCCGCCAAGCGTGCGAGCGCGGGATTCAGGCGATTTCGGGGAAATGAAATGCCTATTTTCCATTGCGCCGAAAGTCGGAAAAGAAACGGAGGCGAACGCGGTCACGGAAGTGACTGGACGGAGCACCGGACGCCGCACCGGACGCTGCACCGGACGCGGTCAGTTTCGACCGGCGCGTCCGGTCAGTGCAGCGCGGGCGTCTGGCGCGAGAGCTAGGGTTTGACACCGGCGCGTCCGGTGACCCACGGGACCGGCGCGTCCGGTCTGGCGAACAGCGAGTCACGAAGTCATCGGACGCGGTGCGCGTCCGGTGTCACACCATCGGACGCGTCCGGTGGTCTCGGGAGCTTACTGGACTCGCACCGGACGCGGGTACTGTGGCGTCCGGTGGTTGCGAGGAGCGCGTCCGGTCTTGTCTTCGCGCGTGCGGGAACTGTGCGCACCGGCGCGTCCGGTGGTTCGCAACAGCGCGTCCGGTCTTGTCTTCGCGCGTGCGGGAACTGTGCGCACCGGCGCGTCCGGTGGTTCGCAACAGCGCGTCCGGTGGCTCGTTTGACCGTTGGCGAGCAGTGACCGTTGGAGGATCTAACGGACGAATTTGAATTCGGAGAACACGTGGACGTCGCAGGGGCACCGGACGCGGTTGAGCGCGTCCGGTGAGTTACCACCGGCGCGTCCGGTGCTCCCGCGGAAATCGTGAGTGGAGTTGTAACGGCTCTATTTGGATGGGATGCTTATAAATACTTGTTGGCCGGCCCTTGGGGAGGTCTCTTGGCATTTCTAACATACTTGTGCATCCTTTGAGCTAGAACAACTCCTCCCACTCATCTCCCTTGCTTGATTGCAAATCAAAAGTGAGATTGAGTGATCCCAAAGTGCATTGCATAGCTTGAGGGCATCTAGTGGCACTTGTGGGTGGTTTAGCCGGCGGATTTCTTATTACTCTTGGAGAGTACCGCTCCTAGCCGGCTTGGAGATTGTTGGAGGCGTTGGCAAGAGAAGGTGATTGTTCTTGGCCACCTCCGGTTGATTGTGAGAGGTTCTTGTGCTTTCCTCGGCGGGACGCCAAAAGCAACTCTATTACATTGCGCGTGTCATTGAGTTACCTCACTTGAGAGTGGTGTCTTGCGGTGCCTTGCGGGGCGTGCCTTGAGGGGCAAGTGACTTGAGGGTCACACCGAGGAACCATCTAAGTGTTGGTCGACACAACCGGTGACGTAGCTTGTCGGTGCACAAGTGAACACCGGGTGAACAAAAATATTGTGTATCTTGTCTCCCGGTGATTGGTCTACATATTGTGTTGTTGTCAATATTGATTGATTGTATATCATCTTGGTGATTGGCAACATCTTCACTTCACCGTCGGTATAAGAATCACAATCCTCTCTCTTGTATTTACATTCACTAGATTATCTTGTGTAGCTCTAGTAGTAGCCTTTGCTAGTAGTTGTTAGCTTGCTTTCTAGTGTAAGTTAGTGACCTAGCACTTGTGTGAACTAGAGATCATAATCTACTAGACTTGTGAATAGGAGGCTTGCATCACAACCGTAGGCTAAGCAAAACTCGCTTTACGCCGTTTGTTATTCTAACAAGTTTGCTTAGTGGTGCTTGTAGAATTTTTATAGGCTATTCACCCCCCTCTAGCCATCTAGGACCTTACACGGGAGGAGCTCTAGGGAGGCCGCACCAGGAAGGGAGGAACTCCTGCCGGGCTAGGGCCACTGTGCCAGGAGGAGCTCTAGGAGAGGCCGCGCTGGAGGGATCAGATTGAGGCGAGTACGAGCGGGCGATGCGCACTTCCTGTGACCATGGGGAAGAAACAAACACAACGATGGGATGGGGGCCGGGGGCTGACCCAACAGGAATTAGGGCTGGTGGGAGGATTTCGTTGGCCCAACAAATTTATTGTCCGTAGTAAGAACCCTGCTGGAGTTGGATTTTTAACCTGATCACCCATATTTAGCTATTGGAGACCTTAGGGAGTTGCTCTTACCGTATCCAATTGTAATCTAGCACCTCTTCGGCTCTTGCCAAACACGCTGCACGACCATGTACTTTGACACCACACCATGAGCGTGAGACTTTGTACGTGTCGATGAGAGGGCCTAGCTATAGTATAATTGTGACGTGACTCGCTCGCATGCCATCCTCACGCATGTTGCTTTCTTCAATTTGTTCGATTTCGAAAGATCGTCTATCAGGTGCCCTCATGGCCTTCGCCCTCTTCCCTTGGCTGAATGTTATGACTGAAAGTACTGTTCATTAAGTTGTTGTGAGAGAAAAACATTGTTTATTGGCTGAAAAAATACGGCTTATAAGTCAAGCGAACAGAGCCCTTATTTTTCTTAAACATGAATGAACAGTAATATAGTGAAACGATTATCACTGAAACGGTCACGCTAGCGATAGCATGCCTCTGCATCCGGCCGGATACATGACAACAACTACAACTGCTGGGTAATGAGAACACAAGGGGAAACCGATCTGACTGACCGACTGCTAACAGTCCAGCTCTGCAACATGGAAACACTCACAGTAGCTATATTACTACAGAATATAAAGGTGCAAATCATGGTCTCACCTAGCTAGCTTAATTCCTAGTAGGCGATGCACTGCTACTTTTGATTACTGTACCATCTGGCTTCAAGTTACTTGTATCTTGTTCAGCCTGATGAGCATTATCCCTGTCTGTGTCTGATTTGGAGAACAGAGCCAGCGATTCCATGGCATTCCGTATCTGCATTTGAGGAAATTAAGGCATCTATCAGCTGTAGCATCATACTAATAGGTAAAGGCCCTGTTCTGCTGGTCAGATTTCGGCTTGTTTCAGCTTATTTCAGCTTATTCTCTCTCACAGAATACTATTGAATCAGCCAAAACCAGCCGGCTTTTCTACCTGCCGAACCAGCCCAAAGTGACTAATCGAAGCAGGATGTAAAAGCTAGTGTACAAACATCTTGTTCTTGATAAAATTGGGAAGATGGCCTCTAGCACTCGCAGAAACTGAAAGCATACTAGGAGTTTTTATCATCATATTCTCTCAAAAACTGAAGCTAGACGTTGACTGTTGAGCAGAGTAGAACAACCAAGGCTGTGTTTAGATGAAAAAAATTTGCAAAATGCTCCTGTAGCATTTTTCGTTGTTATTTGACAATTAGCTTATTAGATTCGTCTCGTGAATTTCGTCTAAATTGTGTAATTAGTTTTATTTTTTATCTATATTTAATGTTTCATGCATGTGTCCAGAGATTCGATGTGATGGAGAATCTTGAAAAATTTTGCAAAATTTTTTGCATCTAAACTAGGCCCAAGAAAGAAGACTTATTACAGAACACAGCAGAAGTCCTCATTCTGGATCACTACACGGTTAGCAATCATTCAGGCGCACTCAAATTCAGGTTAGAATTCAGAGTCTTTGTTCGGTTCCTTATATTTTTGTACAGACAGAAGACCGTGCATAACCGATTCAAGAGCTGTCGCGCCGCGCATCGCGCAACAGTAGAATCCCCAGCTGGAACTGGAACTGGAAGTCATCATGTAAGCCAAAGCAAATTACTGATTGCTGTATCCCAAGCAAGTTAAAGAGTTGACAAGAAAAAAAATCTATGCTAGCTACTAGCCGAATTGGAACAACAGGCATAAGGATGCTCCTAGTCCTAGTCCTATCCATGATCTAACTTTTCACTCACAATCACACTAAGCGGTCGTATTAAAGGAGTACGGTGCGTACGGGGTTGGGGTAGCTGGGGCCATAGTCGGCGGTGAGGAGCAAGTAGGCGGCGGTAGCTGCGCCGACCATCGCCGTCCGGCGAACTATCCTGTCGGACCTCGGGACCACCGGCGGCATCGCTGCAATGCCTTGGTCGCTGGAGGCGGCGTCGCGTGTGTGTGGAAAGCGGCGGGCGGGGAGCAGAGCTGCAGAGGGGACGAGACGAGACTAGAAGGTACGCACGTCTAGCGGAAGCGGCTGGGGCCCAACGAGATTCGGATTGTTTTGATCACTCAGTGAGGCCCACATGGTTCCAGACAACCAGTAGCTGTGATCACTGAGTGCGTGCTTTTTCAAAACTTCTTAAATATGTTATTTTTCAGTTCTGAACCCAAATTGTCTGGGTGGTGTAGTTGGTTATCACGTTAGTCTCACACACTAAAGGTCCCCAGTTCGAACCTGGGCTCAGACATAATATATTTTTATTTTTTTTCACTAGTTCACTAATAGCATTACTTTGATTTATATTTTTTTTCACTAGTGCACTAATAGCATTACTTTGATTCATTGTTTTAAGTACTCCGCAGCAGTTTTTTTCACTAGTACACTAATAGCAGTACTTTGATTTATTTTTTTAAGTAGCAGTACTTTTACTGTCAAGTATTTGGTAATGCATATATTTTTTTTACTAGTAGCAGTAGTTTGTATTTTATTTTTTCACTAATAGTAGTACTTTGATTTTAATTTTTTAATAACAGTACTTTGATTGTCAAGCATTTGATAATGCGACCCATTTGTTGTACTGCCTTCACGAGCAATTAGTATACACGTGTTTAAAAGAACTTTTTTTACGAGGATCAATAATAGAAGTCAATTGTTTTACTAGTACAGGACTTATTTGTTTTTACTAGTAGCAGTAGGAGTACTTTGATTTTTATTTTTTACTAGTAGCGGTACTTTAACCGGCACGTATTTGAGATGGCACACATAGTATAGTACTGAACCAGGGCTGAGACTGTACGTTTTGCTGAAATTTGGCTACTGCTTATGCTGATCTGTTGTGACTGAAAAACACTGTTCTCTCGCTAAAAAGTACTGCTGAAGTAATTTTTTACTGGTAGCATAGCAGTACTTTGACCGCCTTCACTAGCAATAGTAGACACGTATTTAGAAGAACATTTTTTCACGAGGACAAATATAGGACTATAAATAAATAAATAAACTTCTTTAAATTTGGGTACTGCCTTCCTGTAGATCTACAGTCCTCAGATCCACACCGTTCGCTCCTTCAGCCTGTGCACGCGTTTCCACCGATGCCAGCCACGCAGGCAAGTTTCTGGAACCAACCGCTCCTCCCCAGCCTCCATCCCTTCCCCCTCCGATAAAAGAAAGAGAAAAAAAAAATCCCAATCTCTCGTGGTCGTGGGGGTCGTCGCTCCTCGGCGTCGCCGCCTGCGGCTGCGACGTCGTCTTCGACTTGACGCTCCTCCGCGTCGCGTGTGAGACTGGGTCATCTGATGATACTGTACATGTCGCTGATCGATGGATATGGGTCTTTGACGATTGATATATTATTTTTGGCCAAGGTTGGAACTTATCCAGCATATATAAAGACCAAAAAAGTCATTACCTACATGAGATTTACCCTCCGGATAGATATTAATGTCATGTCCATCCTTATACAATTGTTCCTTTGTTGCGATTTAGCATTTTTTCACATCAAATGAAGAATGTGGATGATATATGCTGAACAAAGAGAGGTGTTTCTCCAGATTTTGAGCCTACCTTATCTTATCGACTTTACTATGCAAGTGCTGTCTGGTTAACCATTAGCAGGACCTTGTAGGCCCTTGTGGTTATGAATAAACAAATGTTTCATTGATGGCAAATCCATATTTCAATCTGCTGATGCTGTTTTCATTATTTTTGTGTGTGATTCTACAGCATTGGGAACGGCATCTACAGATGAGGGACCAAGTGTGAATGCGCAAGAAGGAAGCGTGCAGTCATAGTGGGATTTGCGGTAGGATCACTCTTGGGGATCCATGGATTTGCTGCTGGTTTTTTTTTAACATTTTTTGCTGCTGGTTTTGTTAGGCTGTCCTCCATGGTTTGATCATTGTGATGGTTGACGCAATTATTAGTTACTAGAATTAATCATGTTGCTTCCTCGATCTGCATGTCTAAGTATTTGTTAGCAAGCCATAGTGCCAAGGGAGTCGATCAGTTGTTTCCACTAGCATTACTTATTAGTGCTCCAAGCGCACCAATGTATTAAATCTAGCAAACATATATGCAATATTATGGAATGATAAGTGGCAGCTGTGTTGAAGAAACCCATGGGATGTCTCAACTTCTCCAAGTGAAAGCATGCGTCCCTGTGATCTGTGTGGTGCCTGTGCGTGGGTATGCGCTGGGACGGCCTCTACAAGTGAGGGATCAAGTGCGAGTGCATGAGAAGTGCAAGGCCTCTCCTAAATTGACTAGGAAATGTCCAGAGGCAACCATAAGTGGGGCCTGTGGTTTACTCCTACATCACTCTTGAGAATCCGTGATTTTGCTGCCGTTGTGGTTTGCTGGCCTCCATGCTTCCTTGATTATTGTGTGAGAAATTGTATGCTTCCTTGATCATTGTGTGAGAAATTGTTAGACTAGTCTCTCATAGCTCGTAAGTTTGGATTGTAGCCCAAAGTACCAGTAGCATCCTACTCTCTTTGGGAATGAACACAATTCCTTGCCTGAAAGTAGTGGTGCTCGGGGAAATGAATTCCATCATCTTCAGAAAATTCAGATGAAAAAAAAATCAGTCTGCTCCCTTCCCAGATTATACCTGACAACTGACAAGTTCCCCGTCTTGCTTTTGCTGGTAGTCCAGTGGCCATGGCTGCACCATGCGTCACCAGGTTTGAGATATTGTGCTTAACCGACAACCCAGAAATGGCATCGCAATTTAGCAAAGGCAAATAATGAAATAAGAGCCTTCAGCGGCAGTTGCTCAGTCATCCTCCACATTTCCTCAGTGGAGCAAAGACCTCTGCGGATGTTACCACTTAAGCTCTTCAACAAATGCCGTGGAAACCCTACCATTATCATTTTTTCACTGGCTCAACCAAACTCCAATTCTGGCTAGCTTAGCTAGCAAGTAACAACAACGAAAGGTAGTATTACCGTTCTATATACCATCATACCGGCACTTCGCTTGAACTTATCAGTCCAGCTTATCAGCCATGATACAATGTTTTTCTCTCGCAACAAAAAAGCATCAGCCGGCTTATTGGCTGCAGAAACCATCAGCCAAACAGTCGCAGACAAGAGAACGTATGGGTAAAAGCTTCATGCATTGAACTGAACCTTTCTATTACAAACAGTTACATGATGTGTCTGTGTTTCCTCTTGCGAGGGCAATTGCTTAGTAGCTTACATGACTAGAACATTCTAGCTTATAAATACTCTCCTTCAGTATGAGGAGCTCAAGTAATGTTTAATTAGATTCAATCACGGTGGGCTCAGATCCTTTTTATTGTCCACTTGGATCTCAGACCTCCAGCAAACGAGCTTTCTCGTTTAGAATTGTCCCAGACCCTTCCCATAGCTCCCACAGCTCATTCCGTAACCATGACAAGTACATTACAGGACCCAGTGTCGATGGCACCTGAAAGCCACAAACTCTGTCAGAATGAAGAGCAACCATGCTATAAGCATCACACCATAGCTTCAAACTATACTATACCATGACTCAATGCTATGAAATACACGTGACACAAGTCAGAGAAGCATAATATAACAGAACAAAAAAGGGCAATGACGTCCAAAACCTGACTGTATAACCTGACAACACTTACCAGGTACAGTAAGGCTGGTTGGGGAGACTGAGACAAGATCCCAGCAGCTAGTGCAGCTACCAAGCCAATACCATACCCTGTTAGAGCATACCACACATAATTCCGCCTTTTTGGGGGAGACACATCTGATGGAACATTCACATCCTTAAACTTCCGGTTATCAAAAAAGAGTACCAGAGCTAGAAGCATCCCTGGAATGGCCTGCAGTTAAAAACAAGAATCTAGGTGATTAAATTCAAATCATCAGTGGTATGAATGGATTACTCAAAAGCACGAGCAAAGTTGATAAGTTACATACTAGGCAGAAAAAGACTCAAATCACTATTATGCAGTCATGCTGCTTTTGGAAAAAAAAATCCTATGAGGTGAATACACAAATCATCAATAACCAGCAGCAGGTGCACTGTATATTGTAATCACAGGAGTACACAAAACGTAGCTCTCATCAGTGTCATTGGATAGTTTTTAGGCTTAAAAACTTGCAAGATCAGGCATACTTTTGCTATTTATAACATCACAGCTGTTACTTGGTCTGTTTCATCTCTAAACTGAGAACTTCGGAGAAGCAACATGCAGGAAGGAAGCAGATTTTCCCAATTAGTAGGGATGCAAGTTCTCTTTTCTCTGGGTCACCCAGTAGAAGATTCCGCAGCTACTGCAGCTCCTGCTTCTTCAGGCACCCAAAACTCATCAAAATGAACTTATACGATTTCAAAGCAAGAAAAATAGAATGCAAATGAACTAATTGTTCCACTTCTTGCAGCTATCACGTTTTGCCTAAGGTTAGTTGCGACATAGGCATTGACCAAACAGGCCCTTGGCAGTGACCCAGAGCTACAAAGTGGGTACCCACTTGCATCCTGACCAATTAGATATAGATTTGTACAGTAGTTAAGTGCATTCCTGTAAACCAAAGCCTACTTGTTATCGAGCTGATAGAGGAGTGCGCAATGCATAACTTGCTGCCTTGATAAACTAAGATTTGCCAAAAAGTGGCAGACACTGAACAGCGGAACTTGAGTTCAAACAACTTTTTTCTTTGGTATGGCCTATGTTTGCATGTCAATTCCATCTATATAGCTTAAAAATGTTAATCAACATGTCATTTGGTCTTATTCTGAAACAAGAGTTTATACACACAGACAAGACATAATGTGAAGCTCAGCAAACGCTGAGGTATTAAAAGTAGAAGCACTCAAGGCTACTTATTCTATAGAGGGTTTAAGGACTAACAGCAGACGTTATAAAAAGAAAAGGACTAAAAGCAAAATAAAAGCATAAAATATTTGCAAGAATACAATTTATTGGGCTTACCATGTCTCCAAGGCCAAGCATCATGTAGTCACCAGGATTATTTCCTGGAACAATACCACCCAACAAATTCCTGGGAAATACAAGCTTGACTGGAAGCTCCAGCTTCTTTGTAATCAATTGCAATCCAGGCAGGCTGAGCTTATTTGCTACTGTGTGAACAGGATTAGATGCCTTCTGAGTGGCAACAGAGACCATGACATTTGCTCCAAAGAACCTTTCTGAGAAGAACACCCAGAAAATATCATACACAAACAAGCAGGCAAGAAGCAGCGCACATATCTTTATGTTGGGAAGCCTCACATGGCTGACAAACGCTATACATATGGAAATCCCCAGTAGGTTATTTAGCAACCAATGCCCTGAAACCAACCAGGCTAAGACTGTGGCTATGCAGAAGAGCATCAGCAAACCTTGCAACCGTGTAAACGACTTTGAACAACACCTGGACACGAATGGATCCATTAGATTGAACTGTGTCTTGAGATAGGTGATGTGTGGAGACAGGCAAAAGAACAGTGCCATCGCTGAGGCCACAGCAGTAAAAGCAGTCACTAGATGTGAGACAGATGAGAACAAGTAGAACATCAGCAATAGACTGCATGAGCTTGCAAGGGGAATCATTAGAGCCTGTGACTGATCCAATGTAATGGAAGCCTCTGAAAAATCCAAGTTTCTCTCCATCTCTTTGCCATAGTCCAGAGCACGCGATGCTGATGCATAGGCCACAGAAATGGCTGTGGCAATTAGAGCAAGTGATGCCGGCTCGAGCAAGTAGGTCAATTTCCACAAGGATTCCATCCTATGTATGGAAAATCAATAGCAGTCCACCCTTATCCTATGCTCCGACTTACCCAACCCAGGTATCTTCAACCTGCCATACCAAAACAGCAAACAAGAAGCAGCATCAAGGATAGATAATCTACATATAAAGCACGATTAATCCTTCTGATTCTTTTCTTGCTATGTTCTTTCCATTTAATCATTGTATTTCTTGCTATGTTCTTTCCAGTTAATCATTGTGCAAGCTCCCTAAACAAAACACTCTAGTTTGACGAGAAAGATCGAAGGTTTTGCAGCAAAGATGAGAAATTTAATGGAAATTTAACTCTCTGAGAGGCAAATTCAGCCTGGGGGCATGGGGATTCAGTCAATTTATTTGGCAAATAAAAAAAAACAGCGTCTGGTGCTTTTTTTTTTTGGTAATTATACAGCATGATACAACAGAAGTGTTCAAACCTGGGAAGATGCCCCCGCACCGTGGGTAGTCCAATGGGGGGCGGCCAACTCAAACGGATCTTGCGACGGCTGAGGATGAAGAACCTGTTGGACACGTGGATGGATTAGAGAAATACTACAACAAACACGCAGTAACACGGCGGGGAGGGTGAAGAATTTGGAAAAGGGAAGATCCCCCCAGAACAAAGCAAACTACTAAACAAGGGAAGCTATCCTACCTGCAGGGTGGTTTGGAGTTCCTCACCGAGGAAGGAAGAAATCAATCCGATTTTCGGTGGATCTCCACGTCTTTCCGCGTCACGGCAAACAGTGCAAAACCAGTAGAGGCGGCGCCGCGGGGAGGAAGGTTAGGCCTGGGAGAGAAGACTTGTGTAGTTGGGTGGAAGTAGGCGTGCGAGATGGCCGTCGTGGTCAGGCGAAGAGGATCGGTCTGCCTGGGGTTGACTAGAGGTGGGATCGGAGTCAGTGGCCGGCTGCGGCTTCCCTCTTCCGGCTGCCTTGCGTGGGCCGTGGGGCGTGGGCGGCTGGCCGGCGGCCGCGCTGCGCGCTGGTTGCCGCCCCTGGCTTAGGCGCTGGACGGCCGGGCCAAGAGGCTGGCGGCGCGGCTGCGCCGCAGCGGCCGGCGGTCGATTGGCCCTTGCGGGTTGCGCTTGTGCCTGTGGATGGGGCGGCGGGCGGCTGCTAGGTTCCGCCTCGGCACTGTCGTGGGACGGTCGGACTGAGGGAGAAGAACGGGGGATGACGGATGGGGATCGGAAGGGGGGGGGGGGGGGGGGGGGGGGGGGGGGGGGTGTCGGGGGACGTCGTGGGGCCGACTAGAGCACTGCTGGGCCGGTACCTCAAACTATATAAATAGATAAATAGATTTTTTTTGAAAAAAATACCTCCAACAGTTTTTTAAATAGATCTCAAAATATTGTTATTTCCTATTTCTAATTTCTCGCTAACCAAAAAAGAAGATAGAGATTATCTATCTAGAATACGCAGAAGATAAAAAACTGTTGAACCTTAGTTGAAACACTTCAAGCTCAGAAGGTGAAAACTACGAATCTATTTGGTTGGGTTCTAAATCTTGCCTAAGTAAAATTAAATCATGTGTATAAAAAAACTACGAGTCTACTCGATTGGGTTCCAAATCTTGCCTATCAAAGTATGTCCAAAAATTCGTCTATCATTTGGTTTGTTGCTAGAAAGTTGGCACAATACCAAGAAACTTCTTTAATCTCACAAGAGATATAAGTATTCGTTGTCCTATCTCGGTACTCAATTTACGCTGACCTTTTTTCCTTAACTTCGTTAAATTTTGAATTTTACAAGCCTAAGTTTTGATTTATGATGATTTTTGTTGGTCAAGTTTTAAGACTCAGTCAAGCAAACTCTACGATTTTATGACTAATTGATGGCTAAAATTTTAGAGTCAAAATAAGGACATGTTTGGTATAACTTCTTATGCTCCTCATAGGAGCCTTTTTTTTGCGAAATACACCAGGAGTCTAGTGAAGTTATTGTAACTTCTCAAATTATATAGGTCCTGGATTCCTATAGCATAGAGCCGGAAGAGTTCAGCCAAACGAGCCCTAAGTGTGTAAGCCAAGTGTTCTATTGCCATCTGATTTAGTATCGAAACTTGGCAATATCTCATGTTTGGTTTATCAATCTGCGCCAAATAGTTTTCACAACTCTTGATAACCATTATATTGTTTATTTCAAATTTTGCCGTATGAGCAAACGGCATGCTGAACCAGTAAAGAAAAAGAGAGAAAAAGTTCAGGTTTTCTACGGTTTTCTAAAGGTTGTTGGGGAATTATATGGGATCGAGGCAAAAACACGGGCGCGCCACCCTGTCCAGTTCTCGACTCGGCTGTGCTGTCTCGTCGCCTCCCTCCCCTCCAGCCGCCGCCAGCCGCCGCACGCCCGCCCGCCCGCCCGCCTCTCCACTTGTCCGTATCCATCCACTCACCAGTCACTCCCCGTGCTCACTCCATCACCAATCCACCACCCAAAACCCTAAACCCCATTCCGTACCTCAACGCCGCCGCCGCCGCGATGCAGTCCATGGCGCTCACCTCCCCCTCCCTCCCGGCGGCCGGCCCCGTTACCGGCCGCCGCCTCCAGCGCGTCCGCGCCGCCGCGGTCTCCGACGAGCCCAAGCTCAACAAGTACAGCGCGCGCATCACGGAGCCCAAGTCGCAGGGCGCCTCGCAGGCCGTGCTGTACGGGGTCGGCCTCACTGACGCCGACCTCCGCAAGCCGCAGGTCGGCGTCTCCTCGGTGTGGTACGAGGGGAACACCTGCAACATGCACCTGCTCCGCCTCGCCGAGGCCGTCCGCGACGGCGTCCGCGAGGCCGGCATGGTCGGCTTCCGGTTCAACACCGTCGGCGTCAGCGACGCCATCTCCATGGGCACCCGGGGCATGTGCTACAGCCTCCAGTCCCGCGACCTCATCGCCGACAGCATCGAGACCGTCATGGGCGCGCAGCACTACGACGCCAACATCTCCATACCTGGGTGCGACAAGAACGTGAGTTCCTTTTCCGCTGTCTCTGCTGTTTGCAGATGTGGTGGATTGGGTGTTCTGAAATGTGTTCGTACACCAGTAAGTTCAGTGGGACTGTGGGAGTGGTGTCAAAGGTTGCCGCTCTCATAGTCTGCACATCAAAGCCCTGAATTGTTACATGAGACTCAAACGCCACTAAATTCTTCATCCTTGTCTCGAACTAGCGTTTATTTCCTGCTGGACATTGTGTTGGTTCAGAGTTGGTGGTGCAATTTTAGCTCAGTTCTAGAAAGGGGAATAAAAATTAGCAACAAGGACTGGACCTTTTCTTCTATGCTCCATGGCCATCTCATTAGTCTTCTTCTGGATGCAACAAAATTGCATTATTTGCTGAAAAGCCACAAGCTTTCCCATGTCTCTGGTAAAAAAAAAAGTTTGTATCTAGCTTGTTGTTCGAATGAGTGCTGAGGTGATAGGACCTGTTTGTTTAGTCCGAGCTTACAAACTAGTAGGAGGGAATTAAGATTTCTAGCTTTGTTCTACTCTGTCCTAGATTAATCATGCACATTTAGATTTTAGTTGCAGCTGGATTTAGCGGTCCTTTGTTTGCAGATGCCAGGTACAATAATGGCAATGGGACGGCTTAATCGACCTAGTATCATGATATATGGTGGAACTATTAAGGTAATGCTCCCCTGGTCTCTTGTTGTATTATTACTAATTCTGAAATGTGCTGTTCTTCAACAGAATGTTTGGCTAGCTTGAATAAACAAAAGACATTTGTGAATTGTGATGGAACAAACTGCTTTCCTGGACATTGCATTAGTGCAGTGTACAATGAGAACTGATAACTGATTGATATGGTGGAGTGATTTATGCTAGAAATTCAGGTTAACATGGTTGGCTATTGCCAGCTTGTGTTTTGGAGTCCTTAATCAGTGATAAAATCTGTTAAATATGCACGGATTTCGAGTTGCTTCTTATTGACAATTTTCCGATGGATTTTTTTGATGCAGCCTGGTCACTTTCAGGGCAATTCCTATGATATAGTATCTGCTTTCCAGGTATGTTTACCACCTTTGGTCTGTTCAGCAACTCTACTTCTTTGATAGAAGTACTTATTTGGCAATGTACATTGTACAGCTAAGGCTTGCTTGCATTTTGATGTTTTGTGCAGTGCTATGGAGAATATGTTAGTGGTTCAATCACTGATGAGCAAAGAAAGAATGTCCTCCGCAATTCATGTCCAGGGGCAGGTGCCTGTGGTGGTATGTACACAGCAAACACTATGGCATCTGCTATTGAAACATTGGGCATGAGCCTTCCATACAGGTTCGAATTATATCTTGATTTTTTTCTCATTTGTCACTAAACAGTAAATATGGTTTTTATTTATATAAATAATATGCTTGGAGGATGTATTTTGACTTCTTTTTATCAATCTTGCTGTTTTATGTACCAAAGTTCTTCGACACCTGCTGAAGACCCGCTAAAGCTAGAAGAATGCCGTCTTGCTGGGAAGTATCTTTTAGAGTTGCTAAAGATGGATTTGAAGCCTAAGGACATTATCACTGAGAAGTCATTACGAAATGCAATGGTTATCGTTATGGCACTTGGTGGTTCAACTAATGCTGTTCTGCATTTGATTGCCATTGCTCGGTGAGTTATCATCTTCTTGCATGTGCTTTCTACTTGGGTTGACAAAAGCTCATTGGTTGTCTTCTTTCAGGTCTGTAGGTCTGCATTTGACTCTTGATGATTTCCAGAAGGTCAGTGACCAAGTTCCTTTCCTCGCAGACCTCAAGCCCAGTGGCAAATATGTCATGGAGGATCTGCATAAGGTAAGTGCTTAATGGTACTAAGATTCACTTGGTTTTAAGTCATGCTCAATGCAGCTTAAGTTTCCAGTTTACCTTTTCAATCCATTATCGCTCTGTTATGTTATATTTTCAATATACTTACACATTGTGATTTTCTTCACATATTATCTATGGAAGGTTAAGGCTTAAACCAATAAAGGGAGAATATCTATATACTTAAATTAATCAATGCAATGTGTTTGAGAATAAGCCACATGTTACAGATTGGTGGGACACCTGCAGTCATTCATTATCTTCTGGAGCAAGGTCTTCTTGATGGTGATTGCATGACTGGTGGGTACAGTCAATAATTTCTATTATGTAATTTAAGATCTCTATATTTTAGTTAATAATAACATGGTCTTTCTTTTTCCCATTTCAGTCACCGGGAAAACTCTAGCTGAGAATGCCAAAATCTTCCCTCCTCTGTCTGAAGGGCAGGTAATACTTAATTGTGAGTTCTTTAGTCTCGTCAGATAACACCTTGAATCGTGACATTTATCTTTTTTTCTGACACACAGCAAATAATTCGACCACTTGACAATCCTATCAAATCAACTGGCCATATTCAAATACTTTATGGCAATCTTGCACCGGAAGGTTCTGTAGCAAAAATAACTGGCAAAGAGGGACTGTTCTTCTCAGGTGATTTGTTGCCTCTATCTCCAATCCTTGGAAGCCTCCGCACTATGTGTGGAATTTAACTGTTATGTGGTAAAATGTCAGGCCCTGCATTAGTTTTTGAGGGTGAAGAATCCATGATTACAGCTATCTCAGAAAACCCAGCGAATTTCAAGGTAATATGTGCGATGCAAGTAATGTCTGCATGTGCTACTGTCACTATTGCTTGCCATTTCTTCCCTTTTTTTTGGAGAGCATGATTGCCTTTTCTTCTCTCTGCTAGTGGAATATGTTGTTTCAGAGCAAGTCAGAGCAAGTTTTGCATTCTTATGACAAATTATTTTATTGCCCTGATGGTTACAACAGGGAAAGGTAGTAGTGATCCGAGGAGAAGGACCAAAAGGCGGGCCAGGGATGCCCGAAATGTTGACTCCAACAAGTGCAATAATGGGTGCTGGTCTTGGAAAGGTACCACTTAGCTCATAGCTTAGCATTTTTCAGCAATTATACTAAAGATTCTATTTGGTATTTTAGATGTAGCGTACTAGAACAAGGTTTTTGCCATCTCGCCTCTTTAGCACTGACATTCATGAATGATGTTGAAGTAGTTGTTAATGTGACTAATAACTTATATGCACCATCTTCCTCATCTCAGATGATGCACAATTCTGATGTTTTGCTGCTCTCCAGAAATTGTTGAAATTTCAAAGCAATGAGAGTTTTTCGCACATTCTTAAATACAATACAAAGGATCAGATTTTTTTTTGCCCATGTTCTTTATATTTGCATTATCTGGTGCTACCTAGTTTTGGTACCTAGTTGCATGTGTGCCCGGCAACTATCCTGCTTTCATCAGATTAGTTATTCTTCACTACAGTTGATGTGATAACCTCTTAACCAGTGCCCAATCTCCATTACAGGAGTGCGCCCTGCTGACAGATGGTAGATTTTCTGGAGGGTCACATGGATTTGTTGTTGGTCACATATGCCCTGAAGCACAGGTACTGCTTTGCGGCACTCAAGCAGTGGTGAAAATTTAATCTAAGCTGCGAGTTTTGTACCAGTTTCTTTTCAGTAGCAGTTCAAGATTAATTTTCTCACCACGGTGCATGATAGTAAAAATAAACTGCAGAAAGTTTGTATTATTCACAAAGGAGCTATTTTTCAGGAAGGTGGCCCAATTGGCCTTGTCCAGAGTGGTGATGTAATCACCATCGATGTAAGTAAGAGGGTAATCGATGTTGACCTTACCGAACAGCAGCTAGAAGAAAGACGGGCGAAATGGACCCCACCGCCGTACAAGTCCACCCGTGGAGCTCTTTGGAAGGTACTATAGCTTGAACATTGTCAGCCTTGTTGGCATCAGAGTAATCCTTGGCTCCGTGCTGAATGTCTCTTTTCCATATACTATTGCAGTACATCAAGCTTGTGGCTCCAGCGTCGAGAGGATGCGTCACTGATGAGTAGGATGTGTTACATTCTGTTAGGTTGTGCACATGATGTGTTGTCAATCAAATGCTGTTGCCAGGAACTATTACCCTGTTAGAGTGATTCATGGTAGTGCGGTTTGCATGTGGCAGGTATAACAATAAAATGCTGGTTTCTAAGAGCTTAGCAATGCTGCAGAAACTGCTGAATAATCGAGTGTAATCGGTCTGTTTAAGCTTGTGAGCAATCACATCTTTTTCAGTCTCTCCCTTGTTGCATTTGTCTCATTGTTTTGTACGGAAATGCTCCCTGTAGTTAGCAATGAAAACGAACGGAAACGGACGAAAAAATTATATTTCTACTTTCGTTTTTATATTTTTTTTGGTGGAAACGGGATTGGGTTCGGAAAATGCGGGTTCAGAAACGGAACTGAAATATGCGGGTGTATGGAAACGAACCAATACGGCCGGATATTCAACGGAAACGGTCGGAAGCCGGGAACTTAAGTCGGAATACCACACATATTTATACTCACCAATCACAGAATAGGTGTACCATAAAAATATATTTTCTTGTAAATTTACTGTGCTTATTTAGTGTATCATAAATATTATTTTTATACATTTAGTCACGGTTACACATATATAAAATCGTTTGGCTTGTATCATAAAATTGTTTGTAGCTAATTGATCCAAAATGTACATTGAAGTATCATTTCCTAAAAAGTACTTTTGAACTAGCTCATCCAAACGTCCAGTTGTACCTAGGTACGTATACGACAGGTACAGTGCCTGTCCCCGCTCCCCTGTGCGATGTACAAGTGCCCGTCGGCTGTGCCTGTGCCTATTGTGGGCTGCAGTGTTGGGCTTCACTAGGTGGGCTGTAGTGTTGGGCCTTCAGGACAAGATGTCAAGATATGGACTAGGTTGAAATCCGGGTGAAATCCAGAACAAATCCGGAAAAATTCCGACCAAATACGGGATTCCAAAAATACGGGCGGAAAAACACCAGCCCTGTTTCCGTCCGAATTACGAGATCTTCCGACCCGCGACCCGTCCCGTTTTCGGATTTTTTTCGATAATATGGAAACGGTCGGGTCAAATATAGAAAAACAGGCGGGTCGGGACGGGAAAAATTCCGTCCGTTTTCAACCCTACCTGTAGTACATCTGGCCATCCGGACGACCGCTTCCCAGGCCTATGCAACCAGCAGGCCCACACTTCTTTTATTAAAAAACAATGGTTGGACGTCGATTCTCCAATCCTCGTTGCTCGCTTGTCGTGGCATTCTTCATTGCCGCACCACGCCATCGACCGCCACGGTAGATTCCACCGTGTTGCTCGCCATGACGTTCTCCAGTGCAAGGCGCCTCGCCGTGGGCACGACACCTGCCCACCGTGACCTTCTCTAGCAATGGGGGGCGCCTCGTCGCGGGAGGCCGCACCCGCCTGACCGCCGCCGCTGCTTCCACCACGGGGGCCGCTCGCCGGGGGCGCCACCACTCGCCATCGAGCCTGCGCCACGGCGGATTCCGTCATGGTTCGCGAAGACCGCTTCGGCGCGATCGGGCGCCTACCTGGCGCCATCCTTTCTCTCTCCACTGCGCTGAGTTGCCCGCCTGCTGCCATCCTCGTTCTCTACTACACTTGAGTGCCGCTTGCTGGCTACCGCAGTTCCCCACAAGGTAGGCCATGGCCGCCGGCAATGTCGTGTTTCAGGTGTTTCAGATGTATGTGTTCAAGTGTTTCTTCTGGATGTTGCGTATGTTGCAATGGCTATATATGCATGATGCGAGTATATGTTTCAAGTGTTTCGATTGTTTCAGTCGTATGTTTCAAGTGTTCTATCTCGATATTGCAGAAGTATATCTGGATGTTGCATAACATGCATGTTGCAAGCGTTTGTTTCAAGTGTTTCATATGTATGTTGCAAGTGTTTTATCTGGATGTTGGATGTTGCATGCATTTGCAATGACTTTCAAGTGTTTTCAGGTGTTTTACAAGTATTTCAGACGTATGTTCCAAGTGTTTCAACTGTTTTCGGACGTATGTTACAAGTGTTTCATCTAGATGTTGCAAAAGTAGATCTGGTATTGCACACGTTGCAATTGGACCACCTGCCATAGGCCCGTAGCCTGCTGCAGATATTGGGCGCCGCTGAGTGGGCCAGACTATCCCCACCTGCATGCGCGTGGAAAGCATACGAGGCATGAGCGGTCTCCGTGTGTTGTCGGTCGAGTGGGTGGTGCATGCGGTCCGCATAGCGTGGGCGTACCGGGTGCAGGCGTAAGAAACGAGTGCTGGCACCGACGTCCAAATGCGGGATTCCGTCCGAACGTCCGGGCGCTAGCAATCCCGTTGTTCGTACTGCTTTGTTCACAAAGATGATCATGTGGATTGTTCTCTGGTCCTCCACTGGCGACCACTTGAGCATCTGCTAAGACTCTGAGGGCGCGTTTGCGACCTCGGCCCGGAGGCCCGGCTACGCCCGTGGGATGCAACTTGCCATGTTTGTGGTCGTGGCCCGCGAGTGAGCCTGGCTCCCTAGAGCCAAAAACGCCCTCTTCGTCTGGCCCTCTGGAAATGACCAAAACCCTCGTTTCTTTGGAGCCGAGCTCGTGGCGGCGCACGCGGACGATTTTGGGCAGCGGCGGGGTGGCTCGCGCGGGCTCTGGCAGGAAGGGGAAACTTCTTTGCGTGCGTCCCCGCTCGCCGCTCCAACTCTAGCCGCCGCGTGCGAAGCAAAATGGCGGCAATTTCGCCGGCCTTTATATGTGGGTTCCCACTCTCCACTCTCTCCTTCTTCCACTCGGTTCTTGCTCTTCTACCTCCCTCGTGAGAGACCAGCGGTGAGTGGTGGTGCGTGGCGGCGGCGGCGACCTCCAGCTAGTTGTGAGTTCGGTCACCGGTGTCGAGGTTCTTTGCCGCGTCCCCGCTCCGGCTGCTGCTGGGACTCCGTGGCGGCGGTGTTTCTCTTCGTCCGCATCTGCTTCGTCTTCTTCCCGATCTGCATCCTCTACTTCCAGATCTGCCTCCTCTCCGTTGTTTGGACCCTGACCCAAGGTGAAATCGACCCCCAATCTTTTTTTGTGGTGCTTCTTGAAGTTCATAGGGTTTCTTGTTCATTGCTGTTCATGATCTGTTAGGGTTTCATACTTGTTTATAACTGCTTCATGCTCCTGTTAGGGTTACTTGTACCTTGCTGTTCTTGATCTGTTGGGATCGTGATCTGTTAGGGTTGTTGATCAGTTTCAGATTAGTATTGTACCTTGCTGTTCATAACTGTTTGATGCAGTTGTTAGTGTTACTTGTACCTTGCTGTTCTTGATCTGTTAGGGATGTTGATATGTTTCTGATTACTATTGCTCTTAGTTTTTTGTTCCATCATTGGTCAATGATGTTGTCCAAATTTAGCACTAGGAGGCATCACATACAAGATGCAGCCGTGCTTTTGTTCATATGCATTCATTTCACATTCATGTTGATGCCTAGCAGGGTACATTAAGCTGAAACCATGTTACATTTTTACATGCTTGTAGATGGATCTGTCTTTAAGCCATGACATGCTGTGTAGGAAGGCAACTGCCTTGACTGTTGTTATGGTTTCCTTTGTATCCACTAGGCTGAAAAGGAAAAACCCCTGAACCTGAAACCCCACTGCCTGACCCTATAGCACTGGCCCCGATTAGGGATGAAAATGAACAGCACAGACAGAGAACACTGAGAATGATATACAACTCCACTGATTCAGAGTGTATTTCTATGATTAGGATGAAGAGAGCTGCTTTTTTTGAGTTAGTGAGAACTTTTAGAGAGAGGAGTCTTGTCACTGATAGGGAGGGGGTATCAGTAGAAGAGCAGGTTGCCATGTTTTTACATGTTGTAGGGCACAACCAAAGATTTAGGGTTGTCCACCAGTCCTTTAGGAGGTCCATCCAAACTATCCACAAGCACTTCCATCATGTGTTGTATGCTATGGGTGAGCTTAGGAATGAAATGATAAAGCCAGCTAGCACTACCACTCACCCAAAGATTCTTGGAAGCCATAGATGGAATCCATATTTTAAGGTAATTGTATACCCTGGGTTTATTAGTTACATTAGACCTGTTGCAATGACTGACCCATGCTTTTTAGGATGTCATTGGCTTTATAGATGGCACTCATTTCCTAGCAAGGGTTCCTAGGGGCATGCAACAAGCTTTTAGGGGTAGGAAAAAGGATCCCACCCAAAATGTGATGGTAGTTGTGAATTGTGATCTGAAATTCACTTATGTCCTGGCTGGCTGGGAGGGCTCTGCCCATGATGCAACTGTTTTGGCAGATGTTGTAGCCAGGGAAGATGGCTTGAGTTTGCCAGAAGGTAATTGCACACCAACACTAATTACATATTCCATGGCCTATTAACACACACTCTCACAGTAGATGTCTTGTGTAGGTAAAATGTTCTTGGTAGATGCTGGGTATGTATGCAAAAATGGTTTCCTACCTCCCTACGTGGGGGATAGGTACCATTTGTCTGAGTATGGCCCAAGGAACAGGCCCACCAATGCAAGGGATCTCTACAACCTTAGGCACTCATCACTTAGAGTGACTGTGGGGAGGGCTATAGGTGCACTGAAGGGCAGGTTTAGGATCTTGGACAACAAACCCTTCCACAAGTATAGGACACAAGTGAAACTTGTAGTTGCCGGTGCCATTTTGCACAACTGGATCCTAGGTTTTGGCATTGATGAAGTAGTGCCTGATGAGAAAGGTTTCACTGCTTCTGCTGATCCAACCAACCTGCCCGTAGCCCATCTAGACCAAGACTCTGTTGACATGGCTGAAATAAGGGATGCCATTTGCAATGCTATGTGGGAAAGGAGGGGAACAAACACTATTTGATGTAATATGCTCTTGAATTTAGCTTCTGTACCCTGCTATGGAACTCATGTGTTTATCATGGTGATATAATAATTTGGTGGACAAAGCTGAGACCAATTTTATGCTTCATTCATTCTGTTGTTGTTAATCTTACTATCAGTCTGTTCTTAAATCATTTTGTTCTTCATGAGCTGTCAGTAGAGATGGCAACGGGTACGTACCCGACGGGTAGTGGCCACCCGTTGAAAGGTCCTTGTTTGGTTTTGGTAATTGAGTGACAACTTAGGTGGACTAATATATGGTTATATGAGATACACAGGAGATTAGTTCACATGTGATGGTGTCATGAAGGAGCTCATTGCATATGAGACATGACATGGAGTCATGTGACCAAGGTGGAGAAGATCAAGATGAGGCTTGGCTCGACGGACCGATTGCGAGGGTGAAGGGCAAGTTGTGATGGCTTGGCGCCGAAGGACCAAGGCAACGGTGAAGAGCAAATGAGGTCAAGATCGATGAACCAATAACGGTCACATGATGATATAAAGTGGATCATATCATTTGGTGATTGGTTGGTGCATGTGTTGCATCAACGTCGGAGGAGATGGAATGGAATGCGCAAGGCAAAGGTATAACCATAGGACATTTCCATTCCACCGGTCATAGGTGTAGAGAAGTTGATGACCGGATTTAGGATAGATGGCTGTACTATCAAGAGGGGCAAACTTGTTTGCATATCGGTCTAGTGCCACTCGAGTGATCTAACTATGCATCGTTGCTAGGATCAAATGGCGTGGCAAGTTGAGTGGTTAACTCCTTTGGTAAAATAATTGTGAAAATGCTAACACACGTGCACAAGGTGGTGAACACTTGTTGGTGTTGGCACATTTGCGAAGGCGGTGGAGTTTGAGCGGTAGAGAGGAGTTTGGGTTCCTCTCTCCCTCCCGTCGAGCTTGCGAGGCGGGATTCGGCGCTTTTGTGGAAGTGAAACGCTTATTTTCCATTGTGCCGGAAGTCAGAGAAGAAACGGAGGCGAATGGTGGTCACCGTGGTGACCGGACGCGATCACAGTTTGATCGAACGCGTCCGGTCAGTTCAATGTAGCAATCTGGCGCGCAGGTGTTAGGGTTTGCAACCGGCGTGTCCGGTCCCTCGCGGAACCAGAGCGTCCGGTCGGGCACCCAGAGGAGTAGAGCGTGGCGAAGAGCTGATCGGACGCGCGGCGCGTCTGGTCACACGCGATCGGACACGTCCGATCACGATGGGAGCTCTCTGGACCGCGACCGGACGCTGGCACTGTCACGTCCGGTCGTTGCGTGGAGCGCGTCCGGACGGTGCGTCGCGTGCGCAGGCGCTGTGCGATCGGCGTGTCCGGTCGATTGAGCGGCGCGTCCGGTCATCGCGTTTGACCGTTGGCACGTAGTGACCGTTGAGATCGGGCGTTCGGTGTTGAATGCAGAGGGACACGTGGACGACGCATGGCGATCGAACGCGGTGCAGCGCGTTCGGTCAGTTCGACCGGCGCATCCGGTCGTCCCGAAATTTGCCCAGTGAAGGGGTAACGGCTCTATTTGACCGTGGGGTTTTAAATAGATGCCTTGGCCGGCCCTTGGCCGGTAGCTGTGCACACTTTAGCCTTAGTGGCTTATGTTGTGGTGCTTGGGAGCCCTCTAACTCACTCATGCTTGATAGTGTTCATCGAATTGAGTGAGAGAGTGATTCTAGTGCGTTGCTTTGAGAGATTGCATCGTGTGGCACTAGGTGATCGTGTTGCAAGCCGGTGGTGCTTGTTACTCTTGGAGGTTGCCACCTCCTAGATGGCTTGGTGGCTTGTGGCTCTGTCGAAGCTCGCAAGAAGATTGTGCGAGGCTCCGGAGAAGCTTTGTGAGGGGGGATTGTGCTCACCCCGCGGGGATCGCGAAGAGCAACTCTAGTTGAGCGTGTCATTGAGCTACCACACTTGATGGTGGGTTCTTGCGGCGCCTTTTGAGAGGCTCGGTGTGTGACCGATTAGCCGCCGAACCACGAAGTGTTGGTCGACACAACGGGGATGTAGCTTGGTGGCAACCAAGTGAACCTCGGGAGAAAATCACCGTGTCAACATTGTCTACTCTTCTTGGTGGTTTGCCTTCGTGCAACACAAGCTTGTATTTACTTTCTTATATACTTATACTTGTGTAGTTTGCTTGTGTAGCTTGCTAGTTGTCTTCTTGCTTGTGTAGCTAGAAGTTTCCCCTTGCGTGGCTAATTTGGTTTGTGTAATCTTGTTAGTCACATTGCTTAGTTTGTGTAGCTAAGTAATTTGTGCTCTCTAATTTGGCATTGGTTGCCTTGTTATTGAGCATTGCTAGTGAGCTTAGGAGCTTTGTGCTTTTGCTTCACTAGTTGTGTAGGAGCTTCCTTGGTTGGCAAAGTACTAGTGCATAGGTTTGTGTGACCTTGCTCTAGAATTGATTAGGTGAGCTCTTGGTAAGCTTAGCACCTTAGTTGCTTAATTAGGATCTTTGCAAGGTGCTAGAGAACTTAGATAGAGGGGTGTAGTCTTGGCTAGACCGATAAGTTTAATTCCGCATTTGTTTTGGTTAGCCAACGCGTTTAAGTTTTAGAAAGGACTATTCACCCCCCTCTAGTCCACCATCTCGACCCTTCACCCGTACCCGCACCCGCCACTTTGTACCCGTCGGGTTACCCGCACCCGCACACGGGTAGAAAAGTGGTCCCGTACCCGCACCCGCGCGGGTAAATTCTACCCGACGGGTAACCCGTACCCGACATCATACCCGAGAATTACATGTAAATATCAAATATTCACGTACAAAAATAAATCATTCCAAGCTTCCAATAAGTTGCAAACTAATATTCATATAATGACATCATTGCAATATATATAATAGAAGGGTTTAGTTGGATTTGAGCCAAATTCATGGGTTGTATGGACTAAAATGATGAGGGTGGTTGATTCTTTTTGCGGGTATTTTTTACCCGTGGGTAGACGGGTATGGATAGTATACACCTGCACCCGTACCCGCCATACCCGATGGGTATAAGATTTTGCCCAATAACGTACCCACGGGTAGAAAATTCATCCCATACCTGCTTCTTTATCGGGTAATACCCGTCGGGTACTCAGGTTTCGGGTACCCGTTGCCATCTCTAGCTGTCAGTCTGTTGTTCATTCATGCAACTATTAATATTGTTGTCAGTCTGTTCTTGAATCATTCTGTTCTTCATGATCTGTCAGTCTGTTGTTCATTTATGCACCTGTTAATATTGCTGTCAGTCTGTTCTTGATTCATTCTGTTGTTGATTTCATTACATGCCAGCCCTAGTATGGATTTAGGTGCATTTGAGGGTGGGTTTGTTGCTGGTACTTCAGTGATGGAGCAACTCATCAATGGTGGTTCTGCCCCTGTTATAGCTAGTGCTGGTGCTAGTGCTGCTGCCCCTGTTGTAGCTGGTGCTGGTGCTGGTGCTGCTCCAGGTGCAACAAACCCTGTTGATGTTGCTGCTCCTGTGGCTGGGAATGGGGCTATGAGGGCAATGAGGTGGACCAACACCACCTCTGGCTTTGTGCTAAGGAGGATGACTGCCCTTGTTAGTGATGGTAGTATGCCTGACAAGGTTTTCAAGGACAAAGATGTGAATTCTGTGGCCAAAGCCCTCAAGTTGTTCTATGGGGAGGTTGTTAGCCCAACTCAAGTGTACAACCACTTGAGGAAGTGGAGGCAGAAATGGGCTAGGGTGAGCAAGCTGAAGGACCTTAGTGGTGCTCTTTGGGATGACCAGGCTCATGCTATCATGCTTGAGCAAGAGCACTACCTTGGCCACTGCAAGGTAGCAATTTGATCTCTTGTCTTTGCCTTGACTACCTACATTTGCCTTTCTTAAACTACATTTGTCCAACCCTGTAGGACCATCCTAAAGATGCAGAGTTTCTTAACTGCCCTATTAGGTTCTACACTGAGATGGAGGCTATCTTTGCTAATTCCATGGCCACAGGCAAGTTTGCACTTGGGTTTGGTGAAGCCTTAGGGCAGAACCAGGCTGACAGTGTTGCTACCAAGGTTGATGGTCCTCCTTTGACCCACACCATAGTTACAAGTGAACAGGGAGGGGATAGCAAGGCCACTGAACTGCTTCCTACCTCCTCAGCTGCTGGCCCAAAGAGGAAGAGAGGTAACTTCTCTGAGGAGGAGATGTTCATGTTGACTAACATGTCAGATGCTGTGAACAATGTGGCCAATGCTCTTAGGGAGACTGGACCTGCCCATGTTGATGCCAATCTATACCTTGCTGTGATGGAGATGCCTAGCTTCAGGTGGAGGCACTTATTGTTGCCTACACCTTCCTCCTGAACAATAAAGCCCAAGGCAGGGGCTTTTGTGAACATGAGTGATGCCCACAGGGCCCTTTGGCTTAGGACCTTCCTAGCCAAAAACTACTATATGTAGTTCCACTACACATGAAGGGCTAGAAGGCTAGGAGAGGGTTGACTGTAGAGATGTATAGTTCCTCCACCCTCCTCACCCACTCTCTCTTCTTTTTGACAACAGGAGCTTTTATGCAGTCTGCTTGTTCTTTTGACACCTGACCTTGATGGTGTAGTTTGCCTAGGAGGGTGGCTAACAATAGGCAAGGATTTGGGAACATTTGAGCCCTTAGCTGTTGGGCTGAACTTGGTATTGTAAGAAACTTATATGTAGCCACTGTTGACTACTTTTTATTTGATAACTATTTGCCTATTTGTGTTGTTTATGCCCTGGTGGTAACTATGGGATTTAAAGGCCTATGATGCATAAAACAAACATGAGGTGGCTACCTTATTCTTGTTTTGATGGTTTTGTTGTTGTGCTTTGTTCTTTATTTGCCTATCCTTCCATTCTACACTTATGCTTAGTTGTACTCCATAGCAACAACATCCTCTTGTGATGGCTGATGGCAGTGAGTGCAACTGATCAAAAGGTTTGTATGGCAGTGAGTGCAACTATTGTTTATTTGCCTCTTTATTTGGTTCTTACAATTCTTGGTAGCCACCAATGACTAAACAAGGAAAAAAATCACCAAACTACTAAGCTGAGGCTAATTTTTTTATCAAGTAGCCGATGATGTTCACCATCATTCAAACTGAATGGTCGACTGAGGCATGTCATTTAGACCACTTACATGTTCTACATTTGGTTGGTTTCAAAGAATGCCTCCTTGCTATGTGGTCTTTGAAGGGAAGAAACCTGGGATTTATTTTACATGGTATGAGTGTGCTAAGCAAGTGCTTAGGGAAGAAGGGGCTATCTATTAGAAGTACAATAGCTATGATGATGCTCTTAGAGATTTCAATGCAAGGGTACCTCAAGAACCCTTGCTGTTACCAATTGATGCCCCTCATGGGGATGCATCAACATCCCATGAACTAGTGACAGCTCAAGGTTCTGAAACCTATCCTCATTCACCTGGGCTGCAAGACTGTTACAAAAATGTTGTCATCTTGATCTTGTTTATGGTTGTAGTTGGTCTGTCACTTAAGCGTTCATGTGCCACAGCTGTTGTTTTAATTAGGCCGATGATGACACAATGGGATGACTGCATTAGCTGGCTACATGCCACTTTGATTCATGTACTCTCTTTTCTGTTAACTTGTTGCCCTTCTCGGCTTACCAAACTACTTAATTCTGCTACTGTTCTTAATTTGCTTCTTTGATTATGCAATGTAGCCGGCAATGTATGTGTTGATTAAATGGAATTAGTCTGAGGCCTATGTCTTTTGTACATTTTCATTCAAAGTGTTTGCTTCTCTATTGATTATGCTGCTCTTCCTTCTCTTTGGGCCAGGCCGAGCACAGCAGCTGACCAACACAATCTGTGCTCGGCAGTTGGTGGCGGTTGGCGTTTGAGCCCGGCTGAGTATTGGGTCACAAACACCAGCTCGCTGAAAGGTCCAAATATGGCTAGAGGGGGGTGAATAGCCTATTAAAAATTCTACAAACTCACTAGAGCAAAAGATTAGTATAACAAATGATGAAATACGAATTTGCTCTAGCTTTACAAGGGTTGCAAGCCACCTATCCAACAATTCTAGTAACTATAATCACTATAACAAACAAAGGCTAAGTCACTATGGCTCTCACAAGCTAGCTACACTAAAGAGCTCAACTAGGTGACAAGCTACACTAGCAAAGATAAAATAAGCTCTCAAAACCAATTAAACTAAAGAGCTTGTTACAACTAGTTTGTGGAATGTAAAAGAGAGGTTTGTGATCTTTATACCGCCGCGTCAAGAAATGAACCAATCACAACAATATAAAGACCAATCACCGGGAGAAATCCAAGAAATCAATCACAAAGGTGACACAATTTTTCTCCCGAGGTTCACGTGCTTGCCGACACGCTACGTCCCCGTTGTGTCGACCACCACTTCATGGTTTGACGGCTAATTGGCAATCCAAAGCCAAGCTCCCCAAGAGCACCGCAAGAACCTACCGCAAGTGAGGTAACTCAATGATACGAGCAATTTACTAGAGTTGCCTTTGGCGTTCCACCGGGGAAGGCACAACACCCCTCACAAATCACCGGGAGGTGGCCAAGAACAAGCACCACTCTTGCAACAACTCCTCCGCTGCCTCCAAGCAGTCTAGGTGGTGGCAACCACTAAGAGTAACAAGAATCGCGTAGCCAATGCTCACCCAAGTGCCAACTAGATGCAAACTCACAAGCAAATGCACTTAAGATCATTCAAACTCACTTTGATTTTTCAATCAAGCAAGGGAGATGAGTGAGAGGGAGTATGATCAGCTCAAGAGGATGTTAGAATGTCAAAATATCCAAGAGAGACAACTAGAAGCCGACGAACAAGTATTTATAAGCAGCCCCAAAGAATAGAGCCGTTATGAATAAGTTGTTGCTACCTGCGTACTGATCGGACGCGCCGGTCGAACTGACCGGACGCGGTCAGCATTCGGTCGCGCCCACGTGACTTCCCTGATGAACGCCACGTGTCTCGCTTTGAATCTCGTTCGTTCGATCGTAACAATCACTTAAATGTACTCGTTCATGCACTAGAGTGACCGGATGCGCCGATCAAAACTAATCGGACGTGCCCTAGCGTCCAGTCGCCTGAAGCTCGCGTTGCCGAGAAGCTGATCGGACGCGCAACTTGTACTGACCGGACGTCACAGTGCCAGCGTCCGGTCGATTCCAGTAAGCACCCAACCGCTACCGGACGCGTCCGGTCGATCGTGACCGGACGCGTCACCGCGTCTGATCGACCTTTTGCGTTTGCTGTCCCTCTGGCGTCTGACCGGACGCGCCGGTCCCGTGAGTGACCGGACACGTCGGTGCGCGCATTCGCAGCACGTAGGAAAAATTGACCGGACGCGTCCGGTTATGCCACGACCGCGTCCGGTCCAGCGTCCGGTTACCCCAGTAACCTCCGTTCGCCTCCGTTTCTATCCACGATGACTTAGAGAAACTCCGCCTCCAGTGTAGTGGAAAATAGACGTTTCACTTCCAAAAAAGCGCCGAATCCCGCCGACCTTGCGAGGCGGGAGGGAGAGAGGGCCAAAAACTCATCTCTACCGCTCAAATTCCACCACCTTCACAAATGTGCTAACAACACTAAGAGTACAACACCATGTACATGTGTGTTAGCATTTTCACAATCATTTTCGAGGCGTTAAGTTAGCTCTCCACTAGATCTAAATGCATATGCAAATGAATCCTCATCTAGTGGCATTTAAGTGATCAATAGCCCCGGAAATTTCCAATATTTATAGTACGGCTATCGATCCTAAGTGTGATCACACCCTCTATGGTGTCTTGATCACCAAAAGCAAATCCTATCTATATCTTTGCCTTGAGCTCCATAGGATTGCACTCTATCTCCTCTTCTTCTCCAAGTATGGCACCAAGTCATCATGATCAACGTGCATCTTGCCATCACTTAGTAGTGTACCAATCATCTTTTGCTATCAACACTCAAGCACATGTGATTAGTACTTACTACCCTGTCCCAAAAATAGTGTCGCCGTGGGAAACGTGCTGGTCAAACTTTCTCAACTTTGACTACATTTGTAGAAAATACGTGCAACATTTATATCTCCAAATAAGTTTATTATGAAAGTATATTCAAAGATCTACCTAATGATACTAATTATGTACCATAAATATTAATATATTGTTAAATATATTTGGTCAAAGTTAAAAGCTGTTGACTTTTTGGAAGCGAGAATGACTCTTTTTTGGGGACGGAGGGAGTAGGTTTTATCAATTAGCCAAAACCAAACTAGGGACTTTCACTCGCCTGGGCTAGACTGAATTGGTACAGCTGCGCAAACAAGCTGCGTTGCAGCAGTTGGGGCAGGCCTGCCCACACCTGGTCCGTTTGAGCTAGCCAGGCCGTGCTGGTCTAGGTGCGCAAACGCACACTGAAATTCCCATGGAGTCAAAGTGCAATAAAGGTGGTTTACTATAATAGTGCTACAAGCTTACAACAGAACAATCTCGTAGCTTGTAAGGAGTAACATCGGCATTGTGCATGTTGAGATGTGCTTTAATCGGTTTAAGGAAAATGTTCTTCAAATTCTCAAACGTTCAAATATACTCCCAATGGATGAATAAAAAAAATATATTAAGGGGATAACAGTTTTTCTTGGGCCGCATTGTTCACAGGTGGATTGCCCACGATTGGATTACTAGACCTGGTCCACCGGCCCACTCTACTTCTCCTCCATCCTCCGGCCAGATTGCCAGAATCCACCGCGCCGCCGCGTTCGTCTGCCCGCCCGCGCCGCCGCTCCCCTCCCTCGGTCCCTCCTCGCCTCGCAGTCCCAGCCCACCGCGCCGCTGCCTTTCGTGATTCGCTGCTCGTCGTGTGGCGGCGTTAACTGGCCAGCTGGTAGCGATGGCAACCGAGCCGCCGCCGGCGGCGGAGAAGAAGAAGGCGCCTCTCCCCAAGGTGGTCACGCTCAATAAGGCCCTCAAGCTGGTGAGCTCCTCGTCCCCGCCTACTCGGCTCCTCAGTTCCTTCTCCTGTTCCTTCCTTCTGGAGTCACGCTCAATAAGGCCCTCAAGCTGGTGAGCTCCTCGTCCCCGCCTACTCGGCTCCTCAGTTCCTTCTCCTGTTCCTTCCTTCTGGAGCGCGGTTTCTTCCTCCAGTGGTGTTGGATGCAATGCTTTCTCCGGTTCTCTTCTGCCCGGCTATTATAGGCCAAACATGTGGCTTCTCTGAAATAGTACTTCTAATGTTGGCTTCTTTAAAATAGGACTTCAAACATTGACACTAATCTATAATCACATTATTGACACTAATCTATAATCACATTTTATTTCTTTTAACCAATTTTGGAGTCCTCAAATATATGTATTTTTCTTCTAATGACTGTATTGCCCTCCTTTTATCTCATCTGGAATGAAATGCATGTTCGTGAACCACAGGAATCGCGTCACAGTGACAGAGAAAGAGAAGCAGCTGCAGATCTGCTCAGCAGCAGTATATAGCCTCACGATCATCGTTTTTTAATTTTCTCCATGGATCTAGCTCGTCATGTGGTTTGAATTGGTGGCAATGGTCAAGGGGCGCGGATCGGAGAAGATACCGGCGGCATCAAGATCAAAGGCCTCGCCGGTAGTCGGAAGCTTGTCTGTCGCTGACAAGTGACAAGGCCTCTCGGGCTATCAGTCAGTCAGTCAGGTTCGTGAGATCGCGCAAGTCAACACGCGCACGTCGTCGTGGTCTTGGTTGGAGCATCACTACGGTTTTGTCGGTGCGAGTACGCACCGGCAGTCCGGGGCTCCGGGCGTCTGCAAAGTCCCAAACAAGAACTCAACACGCGTCCCCGTGATATCTGCGGGCCATCGTGTGGGATGGAGATGACTCAATGGCTGACCGCTTCCCGGAGCTCTACAGCCATTGTCAATTGCAGGAGATGACAGTCAACCAAGCAAGTGAGGGTGCCCTACGCAGCAGTCTGGTACATCGAAGCTCACCAGCAGCGCAGCTCCAGTTATCCCAAGCGATGCAAATCATAGGCCAACATCAGCTACGGCAGGCCAAGGACCGACGGCACAGCCCCCTCTTCAAGAGAAACGGTGACCTAGACACATCCATGCTCTACAAGACTCTGAAAACAGCAAACTCGAGTCCGGATTCTTGGGCCAAATTTGTGTGGAACAACAGGGCGCCACCGAGAGTTAAATTCTTTGCATGGCTTTTGTCACAGGGGAGAATTCAGTGCAAGACAAATCTAGTAAAAAAAGGGATTGTGGAGAATGCATTATGTGACGTCTGCCATGCAGCTGAGGAGACGTCGGCCCATGTAATCTTTGGCTGTGCATCGGCAAAAGAGTTCTGGGATGCCGTTCAAATTCAAACCAGCGTCGATTGGGAGGTTCAGAGATTGCAAGGCATTGATCCACCAATACATGTCCCTAGCAAACACTTCGGGACTTTCCTACTGCTGTGCTGTTGGCATATTTGGAAGAGAAGAAACAACAAGGTTTTTAGGAATGATGGAACTACTATACGTAGAGCTCTGTCAGCATGCAAATCCGAAGCAAGCTTGTGGAAAGCTCGGTTGCCAAAGAAAGACAGAGAGATTGCGGATGCTTGGTGCTCCATTTTGGTTAACGCAATGTAAACTAAATTGTAAGCTTTGAACTATGTATTTCCAACATTAGGCTTAAAGAGCCAACCAATCAATACAATTCAGGTGGGATCCTCTCCCCCCGTAGACTTATCAAAAAAACTATCGCATTCTCTGATCTCCGCGCGCGCTTAGATGCGTCATGCTGCATCGAATTAGTGTTCAAGCTGCAACTCTGCTGTTTCATACTTTCATCATTCAATTTACAGAAGCAGATATCTGACCCATGCCATGGATCATTCTCAGGCGCAGACATGGGTGGACAAAATGAGCGCATCGGAGCCGGATGAACCCAACGATAAGGATTTCGAGGGCCGGCCAGCAAGGTATATGATCCATTGATTTTTCCCTTTTACCTGGATAACTAGTATGTGACCGCAAAAATTTTTTAGGCTTGGTCTTGGTGCTAAAGCCACACCTGGTGTGAAGCGTGCGGCTCCCACTGATCCAGTTGAGAGGAGGTTGCTTGGGAAGGTGAATGCTCAGAAGAGAAAGGCCTTGGAGGATGAAAATAGAACCGCTAAGGAGGTGAATGAGGCTAGTGACGACGATGAGTCTGAAAGCAGGACCAGTGCCTTTAACAAGAAGAAGCCACTGCCTTCCGTTACCTCTACACCTTTAGGGAAGAAGGCAAAGTGACAGTCTGTATGCATAGACTATCTAAGTGATCTGCTTGTTCTGGTTGTGTTTCTTACTAACTCCCAGACTGATGCTATTTTCATGGGCATAGTATACCTTCTCATAGTCCAGTGTGTCCTGAATTTAAAGGGATAGATGTGCTTCATATTGTTAATGCTCATTGCCAATTCAGAAATTCACATACTCTCTGTTCAAAGATAAATACACTGTGATATTCATTTGATTATTTTTCCTCCGATTCAAAATGTCATGCCCGCTCGCTTTTAGCGTTTCGTCTACTATGTTGGTTCCTATGTTGCATTGTTCTTTAATAAGATTTCATGTAATTGTTTCTCAAGAATGGCAATTTAAAGGTGCAGACGTACAATATAATTAAACCTTTGCTGTCATAATTTGTTTTAAAGGAACAATGCTTTAAAAGTTTACGTGCATCATGTTATATCATAATTTCTCTACCTTTGGATGAAGTGTGGCAAATGAGTTTATTCTTCTTTTCTGGAATGCAAATATCTCTTCTGTGTTTCTTTCTTTATTTAATTCCAGGGAATCCTATTCCTATACAGAAAAAAAAAATTATGGTGGGTCTGTACCATCTTGATGCAGCAGTGTCACAGGCTCACAGCTGCTGTTGAGAGAACGGAAGAGTCAACAGGAGTACAACAGCAACAACATAGCTTTTTGTCCCAAGCAAGTTGGGGTAGGCTAAAGAGACGAGAAACAGGGAGACACATAAAGGGACATAAAGGGCACAAGACAAAAAGAGGTCACGGTTCAGGCACGTTGATTGCCAATCTCCAAGCACTCCTGTCCATAGCTAAATCCTTGGAGATATTCCACTCCTTAAGATCTCTCTTAACGGACTTGTCCCAGGTTAGTTTAGGTCGACCTCTACCGCTCTTTACATTATCGGCCCGCTTTAGAACTCCACTACGCACCGGCGCCTCAGGAGGCCTTCGTTGGACATGTCCAAACCATCTCAACCGATGTTGAATCAATTTCTCCTCAATTGGTGCCACCCCAACTCTATCCCGAATATCGTCGTTCCGGACTCTATCCTTCCTTGTGTGCCCACAACACCAACGCAACATACGCATCTCTGCTACACTCAATTGCTGGATATGTCGCCTTTTTGTAGGCCAACACTCAGCACCGTATAACATCGCCGGACGAAACGTCGTCCTATAGAACTTACCTTTCAGCTTCTGAGGCACCCTTTTATCACAGAGGACGCTAGAAGCTTGACGCCATTTCAACCAGCCGACTGAAATTCTATGCCTAACTATAAGGTCCTAGATGGCTAGAGGGGGGGTGAATAGCCTATAAAAAATCTACAAATACCACTAAGCAAACTTGTTAGAATAACAAACGGCGTAAAGCGAGTTTTGCTTAGCCAAAGGTTGTGATGCAAGCCTCCTATCCACAAGTCTAGTAGATTATGATCTCTAGTTCACATAAGTGCTATGTCACTAATTCTACACTAGAGAGCAAGCTAACAACACTACTAGCAAAGCTACTACTAGAGCAACACAAGATAAACTAGTAAAGATAAGAGCAAGAGATAGAATTGTGATTCTTATACCGACGGTGGAGTGAAGATGTTGCCAATCACCAAGATGATATATAATCAATCAATATTGACAACAATATAATAAGGAGACCAATCACCGGGAGACAAGAGACACAATATTTTTGTTCACCCGGTGTTCACTTGTGCACCGACAAGCTACGTCACCGGTTGTGTCGACCAACACTTAGATGGTTCCCCGGTGTGACCCTCAAGTCACTTGCCCCTCAAGGCACGCCCCGCAAGGCACCGCAAGACACCACTCTCAAGTGAGGTAACTCAATGACACGCGCAATGTAATAGAGTTGCTTTTGGCGTCCCGCCGAGGAAAGCACAAGAACCTCTTACAATCAACCGGAGGTGGCCAAGAACAATCACCTTCTCTTGCCAACGCCTCCAACAATCTCCAAGCCGGCTAGGAGCGGTACTCTCCAAGAGTAACAAGAAATCCACCGGCTAAACCACCCACAAGTGCCACTAGATGCCCTCAAGCTATGCAATGCACTTTGAGATCACTCAATCTCACTTTTGATTTGCAATCAAGCAAGAGAGATGAGTGGGAGGAGTTGCTTTAGCTCAAAGGATGTACAAGAGTGTTAGAAATGCCAAGAGACCTCCCCAAGGGCCGGCCAACGAGTATTTATAAGCATCCCATCCAAATAGAGCCGTTGCCACTCCACTGACCGTTTTTTTCGGGACGACCGGACGCGCCGGTCGAAACTGACCGGACGCGCTCAACCGCGTCCGGTCGTCCTACGACGTCCACGTGTCCCCCGAATTCAAACACGACCGTTAGATCCTCCAACGGTCACTGCGCGCCAACGGTCAAACGTGATGACCGGACGCGCTGCTTCAAACGACCGGACGCGCCGGTCGCACTGTGCCGCGCCCGCGAAACAACGACCGGACGCGCACCTCGCAACGACCGGACGCGCCGATCCGCACAGCACCCGCGCCTGCGAATCAATGACCGGACGCGCTCCTCGCAACGACCGGACGCGACAGTGCCAGCGTCCGGTCGGAGTCCAGTAAGCTCCAACAACGACCGGACACGTCCGATCGTGTGTGACCGGACGCGCACCGCGTCCGATCGTCTTTGCGAATCTGCAGTTCCCTCAGGGCGCATGACCGGACGCGCCGGTCCCGCGAGTGACCGGACGCGCCGGTTGCAAACCCTAACTCGCGCGCCTGACTGCTGCGCTGTACTGACCGGACGCGTCCGGTCACTCCGTGACCGCGTCCGGTGCAGCGTCCGGTCACCTCTGTGACCTCCGTTCGCCTCCGTTTCTTTTCCGACTTCCGGCGTAATGGAAAATAGGCATTTCATATCTCCGAAATCGCCTGAATCCCGCGCTCGCAAGCTCGGCGGGAGGGAGAGAGGACCCCAAACCCTCTCTACCGCCCAAACCACAGCGTGACCAACACCACCTTTGTAAATATGCCAACACCATCAAGTGTACATCTCCATGTGCTTGTGTGTTAGCTTTTTTCTCAAACATTTCCAAAGGTTTCCCAGTTAGCTCACTAGGCCCTACATGCAATGCACTTCATGAATTCACCTAGTGGCACCCGTGTGTCGATTAACCGATAAGACTTCCCCTCTTAATAGTTCGGCTATCGACCCTAAACCACTCACACCCTCTATGGTGTCTTGAGTGTAAAACAAAATGGCCCTATAGTTATACCTTTGCCTTGAGCCCATTTTGTTTCTCCAAATGATATGATCCACTTCATATCATCACATGACCGTCTCGATCCATCGACCTTGACTTCACTTGCTCTTCACCGTTGCATCGGTCCGTCGGCGCCAAGTCTTGCTCAAGCTTCACCATCGCATGGTCCTTCGCTTCGAAGCCTCGACTTGCCCTTCATCTTCACAACCGGTCCATCGAGCCAAGCCTCATCTTGGTCTTCACCATCTTGGTCACATGAGTCAATGTCATGTTTCATATTCAATGACCACCTTTATCTAAATCATCCACTTAGATACAAAGGTTAGTCCTAGGTTTCATCAATTAGCCAAAACCAAACTAGGGACTTTCACTAACATCTTCATCAATGTCTCCATCCTTTTGTAGCATCGACCCTAAATACCGAAAAGTATCCTTCTTGGCCACCACTTGCCCATCAAGGCTAACGTCTCCCTCCTCATGCCTAGTTGCGCTGAAATCGCACCTCATGTACTCGGTCTTAGTCCTACTAAGTCTGAACCCTTTCGACTCTAACATGTACCTCCATAGTTCTAACTTCCTATTAACCCCTGCCCTACTGTCGTCAACTAGCACCACATCATCAGCAAAGAGCATACACCAAGGGATATCACCTTGTATGTCCCTTGTGACCTCATCCATCACCAAAGCAAATAAATAAGGGCTCAAAGCTGACCCCTGATGCAGTCTTATTTTAATTGGAAAGTCACTAGTGTCGCCATCACATGTTTGGACAAACGTCACCACATCCCTGTACATATCCTTGATGAGGGTAACATACTTAGTTGGGACTTTGTGCTTTTCCAAGGCCCACCACATGACATTTCTCGGTACTTTGTCATATGCCTTCTCGAGGTCAATAAAGACCATGTGCAAGTCCTTCTTCTGCTCCCTATATCTCTCCATCAATTGTCACAATAAGAAAATCGCCTCCATGGTCGACCTACCAGGCATGAACCCAAACTGATTTTGGGTCACATGTGTCACTCTTCTTAGGCGATGCTCGATAACCCTCTCCCAGAGCTTCATCGTATGGCTCATCAACTTAATCCCACGGTAGTTAGTACAACTTTGAACATCTCCCTTGTTCTTGAAGATAGGTACTAATATACTTCTCCTCCATTCTTCATGCATCTTGTTAGACCGAAAAATAAGGTTAAAAAGTTTAGTTAACCATACTATCGCTCTGGCGCTTAGGTATCTCCACACCTCAATGGGGATACCATCAGGGCCCATCGCTTTACCTCCCTTCATCCTCTTCAAAGCCTCTCCGATCTCTGCCTCCTGAATTCTCCTCACAAAGCGTCTATTGGTATCATCAAATGAGTCGTCCAACTCAAGGGTAGGACCCTCATTCTCCCCATTAAACAGCTTGTCGAAGTACTCTCTCCATCTGTCCTTGATCTCCTCATCCTTCACCAGAAGTCGATCTGTCCCATCCTTGATGTATTTTATTTGGTTGATGTCCCTTGTCTTCCTCTCGCGGATTCTAGCCATCCTATAAATGTCTTTCTCCCCTTCCTTCGTGCCTAGCCGCTGATAAAGGCCATCATACGCCTGACCTTTTGCTACACTCACAGCTCGCTTTGTAACCCTCTTCGCTATTTTATAGCCCTCGATGTTGGCTGCACTCTTGTCATGGTGGAGACGCTTGAAACACTCCTTCTTCTCCCTAATAGCCCTTTGCACCTCGTCATTCCACCACCATGTGTCTTTCGCTTTTCGTTTGCCTCCCCTACTCACGCCAAACACTTCCGAAGCCACCTTCCGGACACATGTTGCCATCTTTAGCCATATGTCGTCGGCATCTTCTCCTTCTTCCCAAGGCCCCTCATCTAGCATCATCTCCTTAAACGTTTACGCTGCTTCCCCTCTAAGCTTCCACCACTTCGTTCTCGCAATCTTGGCCCGTTTGTCCCGGTGGACACGTACCCGAAAGCGAAAGTCCGCCACCACAAGCTTATGTTGAGGAACAACACACTCCCCAGGTAACATCTTACAATCAAAGCAAGCACGTTTATCCTCCCTCCTTGCAAGGATAAAGTCGATCTGGCTCGAGTGTTGTCCACTACGAAAGGTTACTAGATGAGATTCCCTCTTCCTAAAGAGGGTGTTAGCTATCAACAAGTCATAGGCCAGCGCGAAGTTCAAAACATCCTCCCCCTCTTGATTCCTACTACCATACCCGAATCCCCCGTGCACCCGCTCGAAACCTACATTAGTCGCACCAACATAGCCGTTGAGGTCTCCTCCTATAAAGAGTTTCTCGCTGATAGGCACGGTACTAACCATGCTATCAAGATCTTCCCAAAACTGCCTCTTGGTGCCCTCGCTAAGACCTACCTGAGGGGCATAGGCACTGATCACATTCAGAGCCGAATCTCCAACTACTAGCTTGACCAAGATAATCCAGTCGCCTTGCCTCCTAACATCAACGACTCCATCCTTAAGGCTCCTATCGATCAAGATGCCTACACTATTTCTACCCGATGTTGTCCCCGTGTACCAAAGTTTGAAGCCAGTATCCTCCACCTCCTTCGCCTTCTGGCCCTTCCATTTAGTCTCCTGAACGCATAGAATATTTACACGCCTTCTAATTGCTGCATCGACTAGCTCTCTTAGCTTACCCGTTAGGGACCCTACGTTCCAGCTACCTAGACGAATCCTAGTTGGCTCGACTAGCTTCCTTACCCTTCGCACCCGTCGAGGGAAGTGCGAAGACCCTTGCTCATTTTTCAACAGGAGTATATGCAGAAAATGTCAATTCTACCAATGTAAGGTTTCTTATGCTTGTGTTGTGACCAGTGAGCATATGGGTGAATGAGAAACCCACGCTGCTACATTGCACAGGCAAAACCAAGATAGTAATAAATGTTACATCAACACTCAAATATTTTCTTGTCTTTGTGCATTTCATAAGGTAAGTAACATGCCCATTTACTTTCACTATTTTGTTTCTCTCTATAGTTGATTGTTCTCTGAAATGGTATTATGGTACCATGTGAAAGAGCTGGAAGTTGGATGATTTGTCTTCATGCCGTAGCTAGAAAAGTTAGATCTAATGTCAACACCAGTTGGACTTAGTAAGAAGTTAGTACATAACAGTATAACACCTTAGATATGTGCAATTGCGCAAACATAAAAATCATTTTTGCAAAATGAGTGGGGAAGAAAGTGCAACACATGGAGCCAGTGAGGCATATGAATATATTCTAGGGAATATGTGGGAAGAGAAATTAGATTCTTGTTTGCAAAAGTGCCTCCGTGCTTGGTAGCAATCTACCATTCTGATCAACAAACCATGTCCTAGCTTGAGAGGATGATGATATAACTCGAAGTCGCTGCCATGGCCAGCAGGTGTATCTTAATCTTCTGCGAGTACTTCCTATCTCCTGTCTTCCATGTGCATCTTCTTGTTCTATTTGTCTCGTCAACTCTTCTATCCTTTGTTGCAGCCCAGCAGATCTTCCGTCAGCAAGCTTGAGGCATGCATCTGCAGCAGCTTGTGCTGCCATTGCACTGGCTGCTAATTTCTCTTTTAGCTGTACCTTGCGGTTTGCAGCCTCCAAGTCTGTTTTTACCCTTCCCAGTTCTTCTTTGAGCAAGGTAATCTGAAATGGTATCACATTATAACATGACTATCAATAATGTACCTTTGACATTTTGCACTGTTAAGGTACCATCAATCCATTAGAGATGTTTTGCCCCTGTTGGTATGAGGATGACTGAGAAAGGAAATCAAACTTGTGCATTTTCTATGTCAGTAAATGGTGACACTATTTTGTCACAAGCATAGTATGCCTTGTGTGAGTGTTGGGGACCTCCAGTCCGGCTTCTTTCTAAACTCAGCTTGTTGTATTTTTTTCTTTTATCTTAATGAAATGATACGCAACTTTCCTGCGTAGTTTGAGAAAAACAACAGTGACATGTTTTTACAAAGGCGGCTCATGAAAACATACGCCTCATGACATCATCTTAATGAAGGTGAGATTTAAACTAATTTCTGACGGATTACCTCCTGGTTGAGTTCTTTGATGGCAGATTTTCCAGCTTCTACCTCCAGTTGACATGCCTCCCTCCATCTTGTGGCCTCCTGTCCTACTGCTTTTGTCTCTAGAGTGAGGTCTTCCACCTTAGGCATTGAAAAAGAGAGTTCAGGTCCTTCTGGTTTACCTGGCTAGCGAATAACAAGCTGTACAAAATAGATTTATCCGTACCCTGTGAACCAGGAAGCTCTCTCTTTCTTCCAATTCTTTTATGTGTGATTCATATTTGTGTATCTTCTGAGCTCGTTCAGTAGCAAGAAGTTGGAAATGATAACTATCTGACCTATTCAAAGAAATTTTATATTTGGCTAGCACAGATCACAGTCACAGGAAACATTTTTATTTGTTTGAGGAGTCCATCTTTAGCCATTGGCTTTCTTGGTTTACCTGGACTCATCAAAGGCCTGCCTTAGATCACTGATCTCGCAATGCAGGGTTTTCATTGTGTTTTCAACTATACTAGCCTGAAATGGAACAGTTTGAATATTTTGATTAGCTGATAAGTTTCCCAATGAGAAATGATTTTAGCTGACAACTTATAATGAGAATAAAAGGCTCATGTCAATTCTAGTGGCATACGTGGTCAGATCATATAATTATTATTATTTTTCCAGGTTAGTAACTTTTCTTGTAAAGAATAAAAACTTAAGGTGGGGGGAGCAGTCACTAATTGGAGGGTTGTATTGGCAGAATAATTATTTCTTGAATCAAAACTACTGAATCTAGTATAAAACTTTTATAAGGGCAAATGTTTATAGTATGCTGTATTAGATCTGGAACAGAAGTACCACAGATAAGTGAAGGTTGAAGACTGAAGCTAGGGAGGAGAATAACTATTTACCAGACTGATGTGCTCATGTTCATTTTCTGTTCTATTAGATGTTACAGTGGAACCTGAGGTGCTTGGCTCCTGGCTTGCTGGTTCAGCACTTATGACCTCCATGATGAAGCCAAAACCTACCTTGTGCAATCCTTTCTCAGCAATCTGCAAGATGGAACTTCTTCCCTCCTCCTTGTCACCCTTCAGTGTATGGATGCTGTTCTCCGCCACCTCTTTCTCAGTTATAGCAACCTTCAACATGTTGCGGATCTCCTGATTCTCCTTCATCAAACTTGATACTTTGCTCTCCATCCTACTTGTATCCTTCCTTTGCATCTCTATGTGCCCTGAGAGGTTGGATTCGATCTCCGTGGCTAGCTGATGAATGTTCTTGGCCTCCAACGCCAGAAATTTCAGGCCATCATTGGGATCCAAATAAAAGCGCTCACAAATTCTGTCAGCTTTGCCATCAGAAACCCTGTCGAAGATATTCTCCAGGATCCCATGGACTGAGTGGAGCGACCTGATAATCTGCTGCAAGGCAACCTTTGGTTGATCCATGATGGATCAAGTGAATGCAGATGTTGGTATTGGGGGGGGGGGGGGGGGGGGGGGGAGAGGGGTGTGTGTGGGGGGGGGGGATGTGGCGGTGGTGTACAGCATGTAGCATCTAACAGTCAACGAAAAACACTGAAGAGTAGGTAGCTAATCCATATAACCCATGAAGAGTAGTTAGCTCATCTATTAGGCTGTTTTTCATTATTTTTCGTTGATACAGGCTGTTTTTCATTCTTTGTTAGTTAGCACATAAATACAGTGCTGTCGCTCCTTGATTGATTGACTATTGTTACATCATTTTTTTTCTTTCTGGCCAGGCTGCTACCAGTATGGATCATGGGGTGATGATGAGATGGCAACATAGAAACAGATGCCAATAGGAAGTGGCGGCAGCTGTGAGACTCATGGTAACTTTCACAATCAAGGGGTTCACTGTGGGAGACCAAGCAGGAAGCAGTCCCAAGTTAGTATCGTCCGTCCTGCAATTGTGCACCATGAACTTACTTGGACTCCATTGGACATAGGCATAAGGTTGTTGATTTGGTAATATGCCCAGGAATTATATACGGACAAGCCTTGCAGACCGTGTTGCAGTTGCACCCTGGTTCTCTGTTTCTTTCGGATCTATGCTAGTCTTGTCTTGTATTCGACAAACATGGAATCTGCGCACTGTAGTTGATGGTATTCATGATTTCATGCCCCTATTTGATTGTATTCGTTTCGGTTTTTAAAGAATGAGTGCGAAGATTAAGGATCGACTAGTTTTAAGTGTTAATATTGTTTTTCCTTTAGCCGTACTAAAAAGGGGTTATGAATGGGTAGCTGGACCTAGTTTAGTTTAGGGCCTGTTTGGATTCTCTCTTCTAAACTTTAGAGCTAAAGCTCAAAACAGGTGGTTTAATATTAGCTCTAAATTTTAGCTCACCTTACAATAGAGCTTTAAATCTTAAAAGGAAGTTAAAGTGCTCTAAAGTTTTTAGAGCTCTAAAGTTTAGAGGAGGAGATCCAAAGAGTGGATTTGATGCACACTTATGAAAACTAGCGCTAGGTAGCTCAGATGAAGTCCAAGGATGATTGGAATCAAAACCAAACTCAAAGGTGTTTGAATTGGATGAGTTTGGTGGTGCTCTGTATGCACCGGACCTGTCCTGTGTGCACCGAACAAGTGCACCGGACGAGGCACAGCGCCCATTTTCAGTTGTGAAACAGGTGGTGGTAGAATGGTGTCTGGTGTGCACCGGACATGGTGCACCAGACAGGTTGACCAGAGAAGGCACCTAGCTTGCGCTGTGCTGGGGCATTCACTGGATGTATCCGATGTGCCCTCCATATCCCGTATATGATCAGAGATATATCTATATCTATATCTAATATAAAAAGCAAAATAGTTTTTTTCATCTCATTTTTTATTTCCTAAGCTGCCACTGTGCCCTACTGCTCTCCATATCCCGCATATGACCCAAATTTTTGACCCATGCACATATGTGTTAGAACACTTATGTTATCCATTGACAGAGTCCGATTTTAAGACGATTAGGTTTCGTGCAATACACAAACACGTTTGATAGTATAATATTGAAGAGCAAAGTGATTCTTTAGTTATTCTTAAAAAAGTGATTCTTTAGTTCGATTTTATTTTTATTCCCACAATATCCTCACGCATCTATCAGTCTCCTTTGTGACCCACTCTCCGTGCTCATACCATTGTCTTAGCCTTGTACGGATGCATGCAAACACTCTGATTGGTCAACGCATTGGACTTTAACTTTCCTTTTACTTCCTCTATAAATCTCGTGCAGAAGTACGTGCCGCACATCCATGGGCAACCAAGGTCCAGCCGCTGCAAATCCTAGACAAAGTCGCATATAGGCATGCGGACCCAACAGAATTCTTGTGAAAAGAGTAGACATGTATGGCTGGTATAGGGTCTTTACAAAATCTTGTACACATCTGTAACCTATGTCTAGAACTTAAGCATCAAGACAAACTACTGAGTCTGTTTGGATTCTCCCCTCTAAACTTTACATCTCTAAAAACTTTAGAGCACTTTAGCTCACTTTTGAGGCTAAAACTCTAATATGAGATGGACTAAAGTTTAGAACTAATTTTATATCACCTTTTTGGATCTTTAGCTCTAAAGTTTAGAGGAGAGCATCCAAACACGCCCTAATCCGCCACAAATAATATTGATGATATAACCTTATCTTTACTTTCACCTAATGCTTGACTAAACTAATCCCAAACTCAAGTAATCGGCAAAAAAATGATTAAATATTAGCTGAATTAATCAAACTAATGTTCCAAGAATTAAGGCATTCTTCTCATCAAATTGTGTCCATGTAAATGAGAAATGAGAACTGAGCCAAATTTAAGTATCAACAAAACTTGAAAAAAACCGGTGCACATCTCGATAGATATTGTATATGTTTTTGTAAGTGACTTTTGGCCTTAATTTTAATGACCTAATTCACCTACTCATAGGCATCACGGTCCCTTCACATCAGTATCAAGATGCATTTTTGGATGTTGTACCAACTATAACTAGACATCTCAAATATAGATTGATTTTGTTGTAGTGACTTTTTCTCTCTGAATGTTGCTAGTTTGTTTTGCTCGGGGTGGAGATGGAGATCGAGATGCCTTTTTTGAAGTTGAAGTAGCATGTTTCTTGATGGTGCAACAAGTGACTTAGTTGTTTCAATCATTCTCTTCTGGATGGTGCAACAAGTGTCTTAGTTTGTTTCAATCATTCTATTGTGTTGCAATAAGCTTTCTCTTAATGTTTCTGTAAGGACCTTGATGTCGACTAGAGGGGGGGTGAATAGGCGTGTCTAAAAATTTCTACACAAAAACTCAAAGTCACTTGTTAGCAACTGTCGGAAGTCCCGACAGTTCAGGTCGGAACTTCCGACGTCGTCAGCAGTTCCGACGCAAACTGTCAGCAGTTCCGACGCCTACGGGGAAAGAACTACAAGTGCTCAAATAAACTTTGTGAAGCCAATAACTTACAACCCCACTTCCTAGTGGTAAGGTGAAGATGTTAGCTCACTTCCTTGATGCCAAGATGCCTCCAAACATAGATCGGGACCAAACCCTAGAATCACCACAAATCCAAGTAGCAATGCAAATCACAAAAACACAAGTGAGACACCGATTTATCCCGTGGTTCAGCTCGCCACTAAGGCTTGCCTATGTCCACGTTGTTGAGGAAACCACACAGGCTTTTCGGGTCTCTTTCAACCCTATCCTCGTTCTCAAGTCAAGAGAGCAATCTCTTGAGATGAGGGGTGATTTCACTAGATGATTGGAGTGATTACAAACCTCCCGGGGCTACCACACAAGTTGGAAGCTCCACGGGCGACGCCTAGCCGGCTAGGGTTCCAAGAACCCAAGAGTAACAAATGCAAATCCAACCGGCTTGACGAAGAAATCAAGTGCTCAAGCTTTCTTCGATGTTTCTCTCACCAAATCCCTTCTCTCAACTCAAACTCTTTCAAGATTTGAAGCTAGGAGCAAAGAGGAGAGAAGAGAGAGACTTTTGGGTGCTAGGAGGCACTTCTCTGAAGTTTGGGGTCGAGTGGAATGAGTGGGCAACGGTTAGAATGGAGGAGACGGGTATATATACTCCAAGGCCAAATCTAACCGTTCAGATCTACGTCGGAAGTTCCGACGCAGATCTCGGGACTTCCGACGTATGAAGAAAACATTGTTCACGCGAGGTCAAAAGTCCACGGGAGCAAGTCAGCGTCGGAACTTCCGACAAACGTCGGGACTTCCGACGGTCGGGACTTTCGACGATCGTCGGGACTTCCGACGGGCACAGACAGCAGGTCAGTAGAACCATCGATGCCGGGACTCCCGGCTTGGGTCGGGACTTCCGACTGTCGGGAGTTCCGACTCACGTCGGGACTTCCGACATCCACAGTCACCGCGCAGGCTGTGACTGGGAGTCAGCACTTCCGGCAAGAGTCATGACTTCCGACTATCGGGAGTTCCGGCTTACGTCGAGACTTCCGACACCGACAGTCACAGAAAACTATTCTACGTGCTCGTGAAGTGCTAGAGTGTCTCTCTTTTGATTTAGTTTTTATACTTGAGCACTCTATCTTCCTCAGACCACCTAAATTTGCATCCCCCTTTATAGTGCGGCATAGCCTAAACTCAAGATCAAAAGAATATTACCATTTTAACCACTTGAGTCTTCAATGTCTTCATATGTCACTTCTTCTCAATATCACTTCATAAGGGGATGCAATCAACTTCATCTTCTCTCTTTGAGCAAGTACAGCTTGAGCATGTGACTTGAACCATTTCAACACATGTGAGTTCAATCCATGGCTTCAAGTCACTTCCACTAATGATTTGATCCTCAATACAATATGACTCCTCATGGCTCAATTAGTACTTCGACTCAATGCAAGTACTCTCTTCTTCACCTTAGCCATGGTACCTCGGTCTACAAGCCATTGCTTGCCCTTCACCTTCGCTTAGTCCCTCGAAGCCCTTTCCTTGCTATCTTCACCCTATCGAGCCATACTCAAGTCACATCATATTAAGCATCCACTGAAAAATCATTTCTTCAATATTGTGATCCTTATTGCTTGAATATCTTCTTGATATGAATGTTGAGATCAATCAAGCTTGATATGTGAAATATCATATGGTTTGCCTTCTTGTTGAACCTATATATACTTCTCATTTCACAATCCACAAGTTATGCAATAAACTCAATTTCCTGTTCAACACTTTGCAAACTTTGTCAGATCTTTAATGGTGTTGTCATTCAATTCACCAAAACCCACTAAAGGGCTAGATGCACTTACAATCTCCCCCTTTTTGGTGATTGATGACAACACAATCAAAGCTTACAAGAGATTGATAAATAATAAGATTTTGAATCCTATGATATAGTGAGCTCCCCCTAAATGTGTGCATTGAAAGAAATTCAGATTTTGGCCTTGAATGCCCAATGCACATATTCAAGATGAAGTGTGGGAACTCTTCTATATCTTAGGATCCGTGGGGTGCAAGGTGTCAACATGATAACCGTGATGCATATGACAAGTGTGCACACAAGCAACCAAGGTGACTAAAAAAAATTGTACCCCCTTCTCTTCTCCCTTCTCATTCTCCCCCTTTGGCAACAAGCACCAAAAAGAGAGAAAAGAACGAAGAGGGATACAACAAACTTGACATAATATGGTCAACAAAAGATAACCAAAACAAGCAATGACCATAAAATGCAAGTTCTCTTTTGAAAAAGCATTTTGAAGCACATTATGAACTTTTTCCAAGCCTTTTGCCTAGATGCTAGTTGATCAAACAAGGTGTGCAACATTTCAAAATTTTTCTTAAAGGTCATCAAATGACACTCTTTTAGATTAGCTTGAATTCTATCACACATGCACACACTAGCATGTAAGGGCCTAGATGCACAAAGGTAATACAAGAGTTCATGGAGCGATATACCTTTGTTCTAAGCCTCGTAATCTCCACTGTGATCATGAATTTTTAAATTTAGTGCGTTGATGGGCTTGGCACGATGCAAAAGATTTTATTTGTGCCCATCTCTCTCGATCATAGGAGATATCACAAACTTGTGCTTGATTTCAATTTAAAGTCCATTGCTAGCTCTTGTTGTCATTTTAAGATTCCAATTGAAGACATATTTCTTGATACACCAAATTTAGAGATTATCCATCAATACCAATTGAAATATAATCTTCACAATTTTGACATCAATTGAAAGAGCCTTCACAAGTTGATGCCAATTGAAATGGATTCTTGTATCTCATAATGTCACCTAGGAAATGCTCATAAAGACAAGAGATAGCATTAAATTACACAAGCTAGAGTTTCACAACTAGTGATCATTTTGGATGTGGATGGCAAGTGGATCACTAATTGCAAAACCTCATAACATAGACTAAATTCCCCCTTTTTGATAGTGCATACATGTATATGTGGAAAGCAAGAACATATGCACTTTTTGGTCAATTAAGTCCAAACAAGGGAATTTAAGCTATGTTATGGATAGTAGCTACTTAAGAGATAAATATTGCATTCCAAATAAATATGAAGGATAACTTTACCAATTTAGATTGAGTTAATGTAGCATACCCATGAGAAACTCATTCTCATCAAGAGACTATACAAATTTACTAGAAGAAAATGTTAGTCTCAAAAGACACAAGACATAGAATGGGCTCCCTCTTAATATGTGCATCAAGTACTTGACTTACTTGTGAAATGCACTTGAATCGGTTTAAGAATCTAGAGGAGTTCATCCTATATCTTGGTCAATGCATAACAATCTTGCACTAATTGAAATTATGCCAAGGAAAACATACCACCACCAAGGTAGATAGATCACCACATAAATTTTGATTGTCATGACCATCATAAGTGAGACTTTAGTGATTTGGATGACCATAATTCTCACTTTATGAAATGTGGTGAAATTGAAAACCCTTCATTCCTTTGTTGACATAGTCTTGGATGACCAATGGGATGGATCCATGAGCACTTGAGGAGATCTAAAGAGGAGAAGTAAAATGAAAGTCCACTCTTCAATTATTTTCTCCAACTCATTCAAATTTAGTTCCACTAAAGGATTGGGGCATTCAATACTAAACCGGGAGCACTTGGTTTATAAAGACCAAGACCTCCTAGAATAATTATGAAGCTCCTAGAGAGTCCATAGGAACCATCCATCCTCCTTATCTCCAATGTGTGAGACTACTCAACATGAACTTGAAAGAAATCATTAGTCCCACAAGATATAGTCTAAACTCTCCCTTAATTTGTGCATACAAGAGCACACAAAGCACACTTCATTTGAGAAACACATTCTCATTTAGTGAGACTACATAAATCACTTAGAGAAATGGTTAGTCTCACAACACTAGCCATAGAGTAAGCTCCCCCTTGATAAGTGCTCTAAGTATTTGAATAACTCATATAGCACTTAATTCTTTTAAGAACATGGGATTTCACTCTATGTCTAGGTCATGGTGTAAGGTCCAAATAGGCTAGAGGGGGGGGGTGAATAGCCTAATTAAAACTTCTACGAGAAATACTAAACCACAAGTTAGTACAAAAGGTGGCGGAGCAAAATGCACTAGCTCTAACTAATTAAGCAAGCCACCTACACAAGTTTAGTACAAGGCTATCCACTAAACACAACAACAACGACAACAAGCTAGAAACAAGAAGTAATACTAGAGAAGAGCTTAGAGTGATTATACCGCCGTGTAGAGATGAGAAGTAATACACTCGTAGAATCAATCACAATAATCAACCACAAGAGAAATCCTCGGTAGAAAGATGACACAAGATTTTTACCGAGGTTCACTTGCTTCCCGGCAAGCTACTCCTCGTTGTGGCGATGCACCCACTTGTCGGTTCGCGAGCTAATCAACTATCAAGAGTTGAGCCCTCGGCGGGCGCCGCACAACCGCACACAAGATGGGGATCCTCCAAGCCACGAGCTCCACTAGAGTATCCAATTCGCGAACTCCCGCGGGGAAGGATCAAGAACCCCTTACAACACTTGGTGAAGGCTCCAACAATCTCCAATTGCGAGCTCAATCACCTCCGCTGCTCCAAGCCGTCTACCGTGTCGGGAAACACGGAAGAGTAACAAGAAATCCGCAGCTACTCGAAGATCAAGTGCCTCTAGAATGCAACTCTCAAGCAATGCACTTGAATCTCACTCAATCTCACTCAAGATGTGCAATCAATCGAAGAGATGAGTGGAGGGGTTGTTCTCTAGCTCAAAGGATGTCTCTATATCTCAAAATGTGCAAGAGTTACCCTCAAACCCCGGCCACCATCTATTTATAACGAAGGGGTACGCAGCTAGCCGTTACCGCGCGAACCAGTTCAAATCGTACTCACCGGACGCGCCGGTCAGGGTGACCGGACGCGTCCGGTCACTACGCGACAAACAAAATCGCGCGGGTCAGAACTAGCCGTTGCAACCACCGGACGCGCTTGACCGAGCCACCGGACGCGCTGGTGACGACCGGACGCGCCGGTCCCGTGACCCACCGGACGCGCCGGTCAGCACCGAGCCGCGCACCGCGAAACATCCACCGGACGCACCGAAGGACCCACCGGACGCCACAGTGCCCGCGTCCGGTGGGAGTCCAGTAAGCTCCCGACGCCACCGGACGCGTCCGGTGGTACGTGACCGGACGCGCCCCGCGTCCGGTGCACGAACCCTAGCAGCACCTGCGCCGCGATGAACTGACCGGACGCGCCCCGCGTCCGGTGCAGCGTTCGGTGCTGCGTCCGGTGCACGCAGTGACCTCCGTTCGCCTCCGTTTCTTTTCCAACTTTCGGCGCAATAGAAAATAGGCGTTTCACTTCTCCAAAAAGCGCCGAATCCCGCCTCGCAAGCTCGGCGGGAGGTAGAGAGGAACCCAAACCCCTCTCTACCGCTCCAACTCCACCGCCTTCGCAAATGTGCTAACACCACCGAGTGTACACCACCATGTGCATGTGTGTTAGCATTTCACAAACATTTTTCCAAGGCGTTATGTTAGCTCTTTACTAGATCCTAAATGCATATGCTCAAGACAATGATCTAGTGGCACTTGATTCCCGAGCTAACCGTGATTGCCCCTCTTGATAGTCGGCTATGTATCCTAAACCCGGTCAATCACTTCTCTACTCATCTTAGACCGGCAAAAGGAAAACCCTATGGTTATACCTTTGCCTTGCGCTCTTAGATCCTTCTCTTCCACTTGATCATCATGTCCATTATTTCATGTGCATCTCCACCATGATCTTGCTCATCATTTCATGCACCAAATCATGTGGTCTTGTGGCCATCTCTCCATGCCATTTCCACCTCCATCACATGTTGCTTATGCCTAGCTTAATCACACTTGATACAATAGCATTAGCAACTTGGTGTCATTAATTACCAAAACCAAACTTGGGCTTTCAATCTCCCCCTTTTTGGTAATTGATGACAACCATCACAAAGATATGAAATGAAATCAATTTTCAATTTCGATAGTATTAGCTCCCCCTACATATGTGCTTCCATGAGTTTGGTTCAATTGTGCACATATGTATGGATTTGAATTTTGGGAGAGTTACTACTATCAAATTGATGCTAAGGTATATAGAATGGACCTTTGAAGCGTGATACCAATCGGAGTTGCCTTTATATACCATCCTTAGCATCGATGTAGCTAGACACCACTTGTAATTCATCACTTGTAAAGATCACAAACACTAAAGTACCCCGTGAGATCAACATTATAAGCAAAGAGTGTCTAGATATCACTTGTAAAGCTACTTTCAACAAATCATCATTCAAGTTCTAATTCTAGCAATCACCAAACAAACATGAATAAGAATTTAAGCTTTGCAATGCAACAATTCATCATGTTAATGCGCATACAAATGCAACAAATAGTTCATGAGCTTGCTCCCCCTACTTGTGTGCTCAAAATTTAATTGATTCCTTTCCAAAGTCTTATCTTATGCTTTCTCTCCCCCTTAGTAACTTTTTCTTTTTGTGACTTTTCTCTCCCCTCTTATTATATCTTTCTCCCCTTTGTGACTTTTCTATCTTTGTGACTTTTCTCTCCCCCTTTGTCAACAATCACCAAAAAGGTGCCAATTTTAGCGAGAGTTAAGTCAATCAATATGAGGGAGTCCAAATTATGGTTCAATCTAGATCACTTGCCTAGAATATGTAATTCGGTTTGATCCAAGGACAAGCTTCTTCACACCTCATAAAGTATAAGGGTTATCTTGACCATGTTGAATTACACATCATGAGCTCATTTTCTAGATTCAACTCTAGGTTTGCAAGCCCACAAATATGTCATATGCTACCACTAGATCAATCAAAAATAGAAGCAATAGTGGTACCATATATACATTAAACTCATTTGATTTTCATGAATGAGCCTATTTGTCATGCAAATATGTCTATATGTTCTAAACATGTCCTTAGCAAAGTATGGATGATATGCCAAACAACTTTACCTTGCTATGTCGGAGGAGAGGCATGTCATATAGGAATGTGGGGGTGCACTCAATTCAAGTTGGAGAAATCAAGTATGTTCAATTCATTCTTCAACTTGTAAAATCTTTTCTCATCAAGTGGCTTTGTGAATATGTCGGCTAATTGATCTTCGGTGCCAATGCTCTCAATGCTAATATCACCCTTTAGTTGATGGTCTCTTATGAAATGATGCCTTATGTCAATGTGTTTCGTTCTTGAATGTTGAACCGGATTTTGTGTCATCTTGATAGCACTTTCATTGTCACAAAACAAAGGCACATTCTTGAATTTGATTCCAAAGTCATTCAAAGTGGCCTTCATCCAAAGCAATTGTGCACAACAACTACCGGCACTAATGTATTCGGCCTCGGCGGTAGATAGTGCAACACTATTTTGTTTCTTTGATGACCATGAAACAAGAGACCTTCCAAGCAATTGACAAGTGCCACTTGTGCTTATTCTATCAATCTTGCATCCACCATAGTCGGAGTCTGAATATCCAATCAACTCAAAATTAGACCCCTTTGGAAACCATAATCCAACATCATGAGTGCCCTTAAGATATCTCAATATCCTCTTGGTTGCTTTCAAGTGACTTTCTCTAGGTGAAGCTTGAAATCTTGCACATTTGCACACACTAAACATCACATCCGGCCTAGAAGCAGTGACATATAGCAAACTTCCAATCATAGACCGATATTGCTTTTGATCTACCATATTGCCACTTGCATCAATACCCAATTGGTCATTTGTGCCCATTGGTGTACTCATTGGCTTAGCATCTTGCAATCCAAACTTCTTGATCATGTCCTTGATGTACTTGCCTTGACTTACAAAAGTGCCATTCTTCATTTGCTTGATTTGAAGTCCAAGAAAGTAACTAAGCTCTCCAATCATAGACATCTCAAACTCATTAGCCATCATATTTCCAAACTCTTCACAAAAGTCTTGATTGGTTGATCCAAAAATAATGTCATCCACATAGATTTGCAACACAAACAAGTCATTACCAAGCTTCTTGGTGAAGAGTGTGGTGTCAACCTTTCCCATCTTGAACCCTTTAGAGAGAAGAAAATCCCTCAATCTCTCATACCATGCTCTAGGTGCTTGCTTCAAACCATACAATGCCTTCTTGAGCTTGTAAACATGGTTAGGCCTCTTGTCATCTTCAAAACCGGGAGGTTGCTCAACATAAACTTCTTCATTGATGTAACCATTAAGAAATGCACTCTTGACATCCATTTGATAGAGCTTGATGTTGTGTGCACAAGCATATGCTAATAAGATTCTAATAGCCTCCAATCTTGCAACCGGTGCATATGTTTCTCCAAAGTCAAGACCCTCAACTTGAGTGTATCCTTGTGCTACTAATCTTGCCTTGTTCCTCACAACCATGCCATCTTGATCTTGCTTATTCTTAAAGACCCACTTAGTACCAATCACATTGTAGTTCTTTGGCCTCTCAACAAGTTCCCAAACTTGATTTCTAGCAAAGTTGTTTAGTTCTTCATGCATGGCATTTACCCAATCGGAATCCTTCAAGGCATCTTCTATTTTCTTAGGTTCTTCAAGTGACACAAATGAGTAGTGCTCACAAAAGGATGCTAATCTTGATCTAGTTTGAACACCACTTTGAATTCCACCAATGATTTGGTCCAATGGATGATCTCTTGCAATACTAGTAGGTTGGAGTATTGGGAGTTGATTGTTTCCACTAGCTTGACCTTGATCTTGCACTTCGTCATGAGAACCACTAGAGCTTGCTTGATTTGTATCAATTTGCACACTTTGGTTTATCACATGAATATCATCATCATCAACTTGCCTTGGCCTAACATCACCAATGTCCATGTTTCTCATTGCATTTGACAATTGATCTCCTCTCACATCATCAAGGTTTTGAACTTCATTTTGAGATCCTTGGGTTTCATCAAACTCAACATCATGAACTTCTTCCAAGGTGCCATTTGTGAGATTCCAAACTCTATATGCTTTGCTTGTGGTAGAATAACCAAGTAAGAACCCTTCATCACATTTCTTTTCAAACTTGCTCAATCTAGTGCCTTTCTTGAGAATATAGCATTTGCAACCAAACACTCTAAAGTATGCAATGTTGGGCTTTCTTCCATTCAATAGCTCATATGGTGTCTTCCCAAGCTTTCCATGGCAATAAAGACGGTTGCTACAATAGCAAGCCGTGTTGATGGCTTCACTCCAAAATGCATGACTCACATTGTATTCACTAAGCATTGATCTAGCCATATCAATCAAGGTTCTATTTTTCCTTTCAACTACACCATTGGATTGAGGAGTGTATGTTGGTGAGAATTGATGTCCAATACCAAGATCATCACATAAATCTTCAATTCTTGTGTTTTTGAACTCACTACCATTGTCACTTCTAATCTTCTTGATGGTAGTCTCAAACTCATTTTGCACTCTCTTGACAAAAGACTTGAATAGATCATAAACATCACTCTTGTCAAAGAGAAAGAACACCCAAGTGTATCTAGTGTAGTCATCAACTATCACAAAACCATACTTGTTGCCACCAATGCTAGTATATGTTGTTGGCCCAAACAAGTCCATGTGCAATAGCTCAAATGCCTTTGATGTGCTCATTTCACTCTTACTAGGATGTTTATTTCCAACTTGTTTGCCGGCTTGACAAGCACTACAAGGTTTATCCTTTTCAAAAGTCACATCTTTCAAGCCTCTAACTAAGTCATGCCTCAAAAGTTTGTTCAATTGTTTCATTCCAACATGACCAAGCCTTCTATGCCATAACCATCCCATACTAGATTTACTAAGCAAGCATGATGTTAATTGTGTCTCACTATCATTGAAGTCAACCAAGTATAAGCTACCATGTCTAAATCCTTTGAATATCAAATTTGATCCATCAACACTAATGACTTCAACATCACCACTACCAAATATGCACTTGAAGCCAAGATCACAAAGTTGTGCCACCGACAAAAGATTGAAATCCAAGCTCTCAACTAGCAACACATTTGATACGCTCATGTCATTTGAGATAGCAATTTTACCAAGCCCTTTGACCTTGCCTTTCTTGTTGTTGCCGAAAGTGATAGCATCAAAACCACCATTTTGACTTGTATCAATTGATTTGAACATACAAGAATCCCCGGTCATATGTTGAGTGCACCCACTATCAAGCACCCAATGCCTTCCTCCGGCTTTGTAATTGACCTACAAGACAAGATCAATTCTTTTTAGGTACCCAAACTTGTTTGGGTCCTCCAAGGTTAGTGACCAAGCTCTTTGGTACCCAAATGGCTTTCTTCTTTGAGCCCATCCATGGTGCACCAATGAACTTAGCATGAACACCATTTGTACCCTTGGTAAGTATATAGAAAGAATCAAACTTAATTGAGGATACATTAGCATTGGATTTCTTGTTCATGCAATGTTGCTCTATGTGGCCAACTTGCTTGCAACTTTTGCAATAGCTACCTTTGTTCTTCACAAAACGAGTCTTGTGAGGAGCAAAAGCGGCTTTGCCTTTCTTGGGGTTATAGCCCAATCCCTCTTTATAGAGAGAAGCTCTTTGGCTACCCAAGCACATAAGCAAGCGGTCCTCACCACCATAAGCCTTGGCTAAGGTGTGATTGAGCTCTTTCACCTCCTTCTTGAGATTTTCATTCTCAACTATAAGTGTGGGATCACAAGTGAAACCATCACTACTAGATGAGGATGATGTAGATGCGCTACATGAAGGGTTAGTGGTAGCAACAACAATAGGCTTATGACAAGATTCATCAATTATATCACATGATATGCCTATGTTGCAAGTTTTAGCTTTCTCAACAATAGTTGGCATGTTTTCACATTTTTCAACTAGAGAGGAATGAGCTTTTTCAAGCTTAGTGTGAGACTTTTGAAGCTTCTTATGGTCTACCTTTAGACTCTCATAAGATGCCCTAAGCTCATCAAGTTCTTGCATAAGGTTTTTCTTTTCCTTAAGCAAGCCCTTGCACTCCTTTCTAGATTCTTTATAATGTTGAGTGCAATCTTCTAGCATAGTGATTAGTTCATCTTTAGTGAATTCTTCTTCATCACTATCACTATCACTAGCATTATTATGATCACTCTCATCATCAGATAATACCTTAGAGGCCTTAGCCATGAAGCACGATGGAGTGTCGAAGAGGGAGACCTTCTCTTGGATGGCAATGCTAGCATGTCCCTTCTTCTTGCTCTTGTAGTCATCCTCATCATCACTTGAGGAATCATCACTATCCCATGTAGCAACATGAGAATCATTCTTCTTTTTGTGAGAGCTCTCCTTCTTTTCTTGCTTCTTCTTTAGCTTCCTTCTCTCCTTCTTGATAGCATCTTCATCATCACTATCATAAGGACACTTTGCAATTAGATGATCCTTGCTATGACATCTAAAGCATCTCATGTTATGCTCATTCTTCTTAGATGAGTTCTTCCTCCTCCTTGCACGATAGCCCTTCTTCTTCATGAATTTGCCAAATTGCTTGACAAAGAGAGCCATCTTCTCATCAATGTCATCACTATCACAAGAGCTTGAGTCTTCATCACTTGATGATTCAATCTTGGACTTGCCCTTGGATGTGGTGGCTTTGAATGCCACACTCTTCTTCTTTTCATCATCTTTCTTCTCATTTTCCTTCTTCTTCTTCTTGACCAACTCATCCTTCTCATCATCTTCTCTATATGAATCATCGGTCATCACCTCTTGAAATATTTGTTGAGGAGTTGAATCCTTCAATGTAGTCCTCACTAGCACGGTGATCAATGTATCAAATCTCTTGGGCAAGCTTCTCAAGAACTTCATAGAGAATTGGTTGTCCTTGACCTCCTCACCGAGTGCCTTGAGCTCATTGACAATGACTTGCAATCTATGAAACATCTCCGGTACACTCTCATCATCTTGCATCTTGAAGCTTGAAAATTTTTCTTGCAAGATATATGCTTTAGCGGTCTTTGTGCCTTCGGTGCCCTCAAATGTTTCTTCTAGCTTGGCCCAAGCATCATGTGCAACTTCTATATTCTTCACTTGCTCAAATGTCTTGTCATCTAATGCTTCATGAAGTGCACTAATGGCAATATCATTGCATTGGAGCTTCTTCTCTTCCACCGGTGTAGGTGCTTCCGGATTAGCTACCTCAAATTTTGTTTCGGTGACCTTCCACACTTCTCTATTGATTGACTTGAGGTGTGCGGTCATCTTAACCTTCCAATAAGCATAATTTGTGCCATCAAAGTGAGGTGCCTTCTTGGTGTTGTTGATGTGCAAACTTAATTGAGCCATTTCTTCTTCACCGTAGGTTGTTAAGCCTCAAATAAACGGTGCCTCGGCTCTGATACCACTTGTAAGGTCCAAATAGGCTAGAGGGGGGGGTGAATAGCCTAATTAAAACTTCTACGAGAAATACTAAACCACAAGTTAGTACAAAAGGTGGCGGAGCAAAATGCACTAGCTCTAACTAATTAAGCAAGCCACCTACACAAGTTTAGTACAAGGCTATCCACTAAACACAACAACAACGACAACAAGCTAGAAACAAGAAGTAATACTAGAGAAGAGCTTAGAGTGATTATACCGCCGTGTAGAGATGAGAAGTAATACACTCGTAGAATCAATCACAATAATCAACCACAAGAGAAATCCTCGGTAGAAAGATGACACAAGATTTTTACCGAGGTTCACTTGCTTCCCGGCAAGCTACTCCTCGTTGTGGCGATGCACCCACTTGTCGGTTCGCGAGCTAATCAACTATCAAGAGTTGAGCCCTCGGCGGGCGCCGCACAACCGCACACAAGATGGGGATCCTCCAAGCCACGAGCTCCACTAGAGGATCCAATTCGCGAACTCCCGCGGGGAAGGATCAAGAACCCCTTACAACACTTGGTGAAGGCTCCAACAATCTCCAATTGCGAGCTCAATCACCTCCGCTGCTCCAAGCCGTCTACCGTGTCGGGAAACACGGAAGAGTAACAAGAAATCCGCAGCTACTCGAAGATCAAGTGCCTCTAGAATGCAACTCTCAAGCAATGCACTTGAATCTCACTCAATCTCACTCAAGATGTGCAATCAATCGAAGAGATGAGTGGAGGGGTTGTTCTCTAGCTCAAAGGATGTCTCTATATCTCAAAATGTGCAAGAGTTACCCTCAAACCCCGGCCACCATCTATTTATAACGAAGGGGTACGCAGCTAGCCGTTACCGCGCGAACCAGTTCAAATCGTACTCACCGGACGCGCCGGTCAGGGTGACCGGACGCGTCCGGTCACTACGCGACAAACAAAATCGCGCGGGTCAGAACTAGCCGTTGCAACCACCGGACGCGCTTGACCGAGCCACCGGACGCGCTGGTGACGACCGGACGCGCCGGTCCCGTGACCCACCGGACGCGCCGGTCAGCACCGAGCCGCGCACCGCGAAACATCCACCGGACGCACCGAAGGACCCACCGGACGCCACAGTGCCCGCGTCCGGTGGGAGTCCAGTAAGCTCCCGACGCCACCGGACGCGTCCGGTGGTACGTGACCGGACGCGCCCCGCGTCCGGTGCACGAACCCTAGCAGCACCTGCGCCGCGATGAACTGACCGGACGCGCCCCGCGTCCGGTGCAGCGTTCGGTGCTGCGTCCGGTGCACGCAGTGACCTCCGTTCGCCTCCGTTTCTTTTCCAACTTTCGGCGCAATAGAAAATAGGCGTTTCACTTCTCCAAAAAGCGCCGAATCCCGCCTCGCAAGCTCGGCGGGAGGTAGAGAGGAACCCAAACCCCTCTCTACCGCTCCAACTCCACCGCCTTCGCAAATGTGCTAACACCACCGAGTGTACACCACCATGTGCATGTGTGTTAGCATTTCACAAACATTTTTCCAAGGCGTTATGTTAGCTCTTTACTAGATCCTAAATGCATATGCTCAAGACAATGATCTAGTGGCACTTGATTCCCGAGCTAACCGTGATTGCCCCTCTTGATAGTCGGCTATGTATCCTAAACCCGGTCAATCACTTCTCTACTCATCTTAGACCGGCAAAAGGAAAACCCTATGGTTATACCTTTGCCTTGCGCTCTTAGATCCTTCTCTTCCACTTGATCATCATGTCCATTATTTCATGTGCATCTCCACCATGATCTTGCTCATCATTTCATGCACCAAATCATGTGGTCTTGTGGCCATCTCTCCATGCCATTTCCACCTCCATCACATGTTGCTTATGCCTAGCTTAATCACACTTGATACAATAGCATTAGCAACTTGGTGTCATTAATTACCAAAACCAAACTTGGGCTTTCACATGGCAACAATGCAATAATCAAATTGAACTTATGCCATAGAAATACTCACAAAGCTATTCACAAGATCCTTTGATTTATAAGACATCATGAGTGGACATCTTGGAATAGGTCTCAAGTAGTATTTTAATGTTCAATGGTAGAGGTCATACTTGAAACAGAAATCTTTTCATTTGAATCTACACTTAAGCTCAATGAAAAGATTAGTAACAATGAGATTAGATATATAGTGAGCTCCCCCTAAATGAGTGCATCAAGTATTGGAATTACTTAGCAATGCACATAGCCAATTTCTTAACTAGGGATGCTCACTTTATAACTAACTCACATAAAGAGAGTATTGAACAAGAGTTTAACTAGAGAGAGCAATACTCACAAGAATTTTGTTACATGGATCATGCATAGGCATATAAAATAATTTACTGGGGAAGAATTCCACACAAGTAGACTTTTCTTCCTAGGTTGTGAAACCTAGCCTGGCCGGCCCAGGTACCCAGCCTAGCTGCCATCCCGGCCTGGCCGACTTAGACAGGCTCAGCCTAGCTCCTTATGCTCTTCTTTATATTGATCCATGTCTTGTGCTTTTCTCTTGCTATATTGTGTGATATGAGTACCTACAACACATCTAAAGATATTGCTCTACCAGAGAGCCATTAAAAGCATCATATGTAACAACAAGTGATGAAGCACAAGCATCTAGCCACTCTTAATAATTCACAAACACACATATTTGTGAACTACTAGAGACTACACAAGTTAAGTGGCTAGCTAGCAAGGGTTAGGTACTAGTTACCGAGGTGAGTATGAAGTTAGAAATATATCCATTGATTTATCTTTGGGTCAACCATATTAGAAAAGACAATATGAATTGATTGATAGCTTGAGTAAATATTTTCAATCATCTTGCTCAAGCACCCCAAAGCTTCATATCACCTTCAAGTACCTACAATACTTTATCAAGCACAACTTGGTACCCAAACCATGTTGGGTCCATTAAGGTTAGTCACAAGAGACTTAGGCACCCAAATGGCTTTTGTGCTAGCACGTGGTGAACCAATCACCTTTCTAGCACAAGTGTCATTTTTGGGCCTCCTAAGCATATTTGAATCAATTGTTGAGTTGAGCTTAGGAGTGTTACCCATAGGACAATCCATACTTAGATGTCCCTTGCCTCGGCAAGTGTAGCAAATGTGGCGCTTGATCTTGTAGGACATCTTCTTGTCTTGCTTCTTGTTTGCTACCTCGCTAACGAGCCTCTTTGTTGATGATGCCAAGCTTTCATCCTTCATGGAGGGACATGATGTAATTTCATGACCCTTCTCATTGCATCCATAACACTTCCTCTTGCTTCTTCTTGTCTTGTTCTTTGGAAGTGTGGCTTGGTCATCAACTTTGTTGGAATACATAGAGGCATTGTGTCCTAAGTTGGAGCACTTGACATGAGCCATCTTCTTCCTTTCTTGAATCTTGCTCACGCCCTTCCTTCCTTTCTTCAAGGTGCAATCTCTTACATGGTGACCCTCTTTCTTGCACTTGAAGCAAGTGATGAGAGTCGTCTTTGGTTGGAGTTGCACCTTGGTGGCCTTGGGGGCTTTGTTGTTCTGTCTAGGCATCTTCATTATGAGCTTAGTTTGATCAAAAGTCAGATTGGTAGCCTTCCCATTTTTACGGGGTGCGGCACTGCCGCCCTTGAGGTGCGGCACTGCCGCGGTCTGTGCAGGGTGAACTGTACCAATCTGCTCCCTCATCTCAAACGGCACACATCCAAAGCCATTCACTAGTTTCTTACCATTTGTCTTGGCTCCTTTTGTGTGCCTGAGCTCATCTTTAACTGAGGGATGCCACCCATTCTTGTATTGTGGCCCTTTTGATTTCTCAATTTTCTTGCAACCACTTTGAGTCATGTCATTCATGCACCTTCCTGCTATCATTTCATTGAGCCTAGCAATGTCTTTTCTCATAGCCTCCATATTAGCAAGGTTAGTGGCATAAATATTCAAATCAAGATTAAAACATTTTTCACAACCTTGGCTAGTGGAGGGAGTAGAGGCATCCTTTGCCTTAGAGGGATGTGAGGTGCTGTCCCAAAGAAGACTATATTGCAACTCAAGCTCTTTGTGCTTTTCATCTAAGTCACAATACTTTTGATTGAGTGCAATATTTGCCTTCTTTGTGAGAGCATGGTCATCTTGCTCTTTAGCCAGAGCCTTGCACAAAGAGGCCATCTCACTTCTCTCTACCGCAAGAGCTTTCTTACTAGCAATATAGATGTTTTCTTGTGCAATGAGATCATCATCTCTAGTTGCTAGTTCGGCTTGGACGCTCTCTAAATCCTCCATTAGCTTAGAGATGAAGAGTTTGGTCTTAGGATCCAAATTTTTAATTGTGTTATCGATCTCTTCATCACTAGATTCATCATCACTAGAGCTATCACTAAGATCACTACTAGAGATGTCACTAGGAGGTGGAGGAGGTTTTGCTTTTAATGTTACCTTCCCACCTTTTGCCATGAGGCACACGGGAGAAGTCGCATGAAGAGTTGAGCTTCTAGGTGAGGTGGATTCATCATTTGGTCTCCACCGATCACAAGCTTCTCCTTCCTTCAAAATGTTAGTCTCGCAAGAACAAGAGGAAGTAGAAGTACCACATGTAAAAGCATTGTTCTCACCAACCATTTCATTACCATTCATATATGTTGGTGAGGGAGTGGATGTGGCATGATCACTTTGACCATTTGGGAGAATCACTTGAGGCTCTTCATTTGTCGGTGAAGTTGAGCACTCCTCAAGTGGTTCCTCCAATGAGAGCAACTTCTCATCACATTTGGACTTGTCATATTTTTCTTTGAGCGTGGTCCAAATGAGATGAGCATCATCAAGCGGTTCACCATCTCCGAATATGACGGCATCAAAAACATCTTCACTCAAAGCACTAAATAAGACATTAGTAGCTTGAGCATTGTGTTGTAAGCATTTCACTTCCTCTTTAGATAAGATGGCCAAATCGTCACTAGGAGGTGAAATGCTCACATCTACAATCCGCTCAATATGAGGACCCATGGCCCTAAACACATCAAGCACATTAGCGGACCAAGATGCATAATTTGAGCCATCTAAAAGTAGAAGTTCTAGAGATACTTCCTCACTTGTCGACATCGTCTCTCAAGGCGGTTAAGCCCGAAATTGAGAGCCTAGCTCCGATACCACTTGTAAGGACCTTGATGTCGACTAGAGGGGGGGTGAATAGGCGTGTCTAAAAATTTCTACACAAAAACTCAAAGTCACTTGTCAGCAACTGTCGGAAGTCCCGACAGTTCAGGTCGGAACTTCCGACGTCGTCAGCAGTTCCGACGCAAACTGTCAGCAGTTCCGACGCCTACGGGGAAAGAACTACAAGTGCTCAAATAAACTTTGTGAAGCCAATAACTTACAACCCCACTTCCTAGTGGTAAGGTGAAGATGTTAGCTCACTTCCTTGATGCCAAGATGCCTCCAAACATAGATCGGGACCAAACCCTAGAATCACCACAAATCCAAGTAGCAATGCAAATCACAAAAACACAAGTGAGACACCGATTTATCCCGTGGTTCAGCTCGCCACTAAGGCTTGCCTATGTCCACGTTGTTGAGGAAACCACACAGGCTTTTCGGGTCTCTTTCAACCCTATCCTCGTTCTCAAGTCAAGAGAGCAATCTCTTGAGATGAGGGGTGATTTCACTAGATGATTGGAGTGATTACAAACCTCCCGGAGCTACCACACAAGTTGGAAGCTCCACGGGCGACGCCTAGCCGGCTAGGGTTCCAAGAACCCAAGAGTAACAAATGCAAATCCAACCGGCTTGACGAAGAAATCAAGTGCTCAAGCTTTCTTCGATGTTTCTCTCACCAAATCCCTTCTCTCAACTCAAACTCTTTCAAGATTTGAAGCTAGGAGCAAAGAGGAGAGAAGAGAGAGACTTTTGGGTGCTAGGAGGCACTTCTCTGAAGTTTGGGGTCGAGTGGAATGAGTGGGCAACGGTTAGAATGGAGGAGACGGGTATATATACTCCAAGGCCAAATCTAACCGTTCAGATCTACGTCGGAAGTTCCGACGCAGATCTCGGGACTTCCGACGTATGAAGAAAACATTGTTCACGCGAGGTCAAAAGTCCACGGGAGCAAGTCAGCGTCGGAACTTCCGACAAACGTCGGGACTTCCGACGGTCGGGACTTTCGACGATCGTCGGGACTTCCGACGGGCACAGACAGCAGGTCAGTAGAACCATCGATGCCGGGACTCCCGGCTTGGGTCGGGACTTCCGACTGTCGGGAGTTCCGACTCACGTCGGGACTTCCGACATCCACAGTCACCGCGCAGGCTGTGACTGGGAGTCAGCACTTCCGGCAAGAGTCATGACTTCCGACTATCGGGAGTTCCGGCTTACGTCGAGACTTCCGACACCGACAGTCACAGAAAACTATTCTACGTGCTCGTGAAGTGCTAGAGTGTCTCTCTTTTGATTTAGTTTTTATACTTGAGCACTCTATCTTCCTCAGACCACCTAAATTTGCATCCCCCTTTATAGTGCGGCATAGCCTAAACTCAAGATCAAAAGAATATTACCATTTTAACCACTTGAGTCTTCAATGTCTTCATATGTCACTTCTTCTCAATATCACTTCATAAGGGGATGCAATCAACTTCATCTTCTCTCTTTGAGCAAGTACAGCTTGAGCATGTGACTTGAACCATTTCAACACATGTGAGTTCAATCCATGGCTTCAAGTCACTTCCACTAATGATTTGATCCTCAATACAATATGACTCCTCATGGCTCAATTAGTACTTCGACTCAATGCAAGTACTCTCTTCTTCACCTTAGCCATGGTACCTCGGTCTACAAGCCATTGCTTGCCCTTCACCTTCGCTTAGTCCCTCGAAGCCCTTTCCTTGCTATCTTCACCCTATCGAGCCATACTCAAGTCACATCATATTAAGCATCCACTGAAAAATCATTTCTTCAATATTGTGATCCTTATTGCTTGAATATCTTCTTGATATGAATGTTGAGATCAATCAAGCTTGATATGTGAAATATCATATGGTTTGCCTTCTTGTTGAACCTATATATACTTCTCATTTCACAATCCACAAGTTATGCAATAAACTCAATTTCCTGTTCAACACTTTGCAAACTTTGTCAGATCTTTAATGGTGTTGTCATTCAATTCACCAAAACCCACTAAAGGGCTAGATGCACTTACAGTTTCATAAGATGATTTCAGATGTTTCAATAACTATGTTTCCATGTTGTATCTGCCCGTGTATCTGTATGTGTCTCCCGCTTCTCTATCTCACTAATGTCTAAACAGCACAACGCGGCATGAGGGTGGGTGTTGGGGACACCCTCAAATGTATAAATATAGTCTTTGCTTTTGTCTCTCTCTTCCATGTAAGCTGACTGCGTAGCTAGCACTGTTGCGGACACCCTCAAATGCCACACGACATGAGTGTGTCAGCGCCACACACATTCTGTCAGATGCTTGGTTTATGAGACTAGCTAGGCAGCCACAGACCCACAGTTATTCCATAGCAAAAGCGTCACAAATCCTATCACTCTGGCACTGAATTCTCACTCCACAAACGGTGGCGCCATTGCACATAGAGTGCGGCAATTTATGGCTAGCATCCAAGCAGGCCTAGCATATAGCAACATGCACAAGTCACTTTTATGGCAATTTACGGCTAGCATCCAAGTAAGCCTAGCATGTAGCAACATGCACAAGTTACTTTCATGGATGATGCCGCCACTGATGTTAGCGAGAATATTAGATATATTTTCTTCAAATGTGCATATTTCTCTCATAAAGAGTATGTTTCCAAATTTGTTTGCACCATTGTGCTTTGTACGACGAGCCCTATAGAACTAGATCCATATTATGCGTTCAAAGCGAGTTTACTGAATGGCAACTTATATTGAATGTGCAACAGTAACTTGTGTACAAATTGTGTAATGACTTGTGCAGTATTTTGCAAATAATGGCTTGTCATGTATGTCTAGTATAAAGTTGTGCATGCACATGTCAATAGCCTATGTTTTATGCTGTAGTAAATGGTATGTCTACTAGCACTTTTAAGTCGTAATTATATGGAGACTATGTATCAACTTATTGTTATCAATATATATAAAGAATATACAACAACTTTTATGAAACAATAACTTACTAAGAGTCATGTAACAACTTATATTGAGATAATGTATTTGTTTTTGAAGTGAGAAAATGTATTTAATTGATGTAGAGACAGTGTAGCAACTTATGATAAATGTTTAATAGCAATTTATGAACAGATCATTTAAAAGCCTTTGTTGTTACAATGTATGGACGTACTTCTATATAGGACCCAAGTAGCAACTTATGTCGAATTAAATCGCGCAACTTATATAAAACTATGTGATAACTTATGTAGTGAAAAAACTATGTGATAACTATGTGATAAAAATTTATGTAAAATCAAGTCCTATATAGACTAGGTATGTAATGACTTAAGGCGTGTTGGCAATTCTTTGGAATATACTGTGATAAATTAAATCACAAGCTGCAAATAACTAGAGGGAAACCCACATCCACAACTCACAACCCCTACAACGACCCTAAATCACATTGTGTGGAGTGCGGTGGAGGGAAATCAGGATCAAACCTCCTGCACTTACGTAAGATCATAGCAGATCTGGGGAGAGGACAAAAACTAATCACAACCTTGGATTGACTGTGGATCAAAACATGCTATAAGCTAGTGTGTGTGTGTGTGTGTGTGTGTGTGTGTGTGTGTGTGGGTAGTACTCCTAACCCCTAAAGCATCGCTAAATCACAACTAGTTACAAACTAGGGGGAACAATCGTGACGACCCTGTATCCACTATGAATCAAAACATGTCCCAAACTAGGGGCAAAATAATAGTTCTAACCCCTGATGCAACGCAAAATCACAAATGCCTACAAACCGAAGGTGAACAATAGTCACAACCCTGTATCGACTATGAATCAAAACATGTTGTAAGATCGGGGGCAAACAATAGTCCTAACCCCTAAAGTAACACTAATCACAAGACTGCAAACTATAGGGTGGAGGGAAAATGATAGTCCTAACCCCTCAAGCTATCCTAAATCACAACATACTACAAACTAGGGAGGAGGCGAACAATAGTCACAACCTTTACCGTGATTCCTAATCATTATGCCTGTCAGTGGCGGAGTGTGGCAGAACCGCCTAATTTAATACCCTCCCAAGAGTACTTGTCTTCCATTAGACACTAAGTACCCAAGGGAGAGCAATAAACTCTGCGATTCCGTCGAGCACACCCGAGGGAGAACTCGAAAATCCACATTTTTACCTCAGGATCATAAATGAGAGATAAAGCTTACAACATCTTTACCATTTCTTACATCACTTTTAGTACAACATCAGGGTAATCCATTGTTTAATTATAACAGTGGAAAATAAAATGTTATCAGAGTTCAGCGGAAATGAAACCATTTGATGATGAGTTAAATATTATCATGATGAACATTTATATACAAGAATTCATAATAGGTGGTAAATCTTTCCTTTGTAAAACATTTTTGGTGAGAGTTATAAATCAACTCTATATCCGCAACGTAAGGGAAATCCTCACTGAGCCCACCAGGAGGTTTCCACACATAAAAGTCAGCTTCAAGAACACCTGTCACCTGCAACAGGGTAGAACAAACCCTGAGTACTCAATTGTACTCCGCAAGACTTACCCGTCAGAAGGAAAGAAAAGACTCCAAGGATATGCAAGGCTATCTGGCTTGTGGGTTATTGCAACTGCAGGAAGCATTACTAAAGGTGCATCCTTATATTTAACTTTTATTAGCAGTCATTGGTAGTTCATTAACCCACCATTCTATGTAAGCACCAAAGCTACTTTCAAGCATGTAGTAAGCAATCAGAACCATTTCACCATCTTCCACAGTTCTTACTACGATGCCAGATTATAGTCATGTCGGACCGTCAAATTGACGGCGATTCGCGAATCAATGTAGCCCAGCTGGGTACCCCGAAAAACACACGCCCCACCCGTACCGAGGTACAAACAGGACCAACCCATTATCCCCTTGTCAAGAGAACCGAGTCCCCGTCCATACTGGGACTCCAAGCCCCCGCCCTCTCGCGGTGCTTAGACCTCCTAATACCCATATATAATCCACCTTCAGTTGGTCCGGATGGAGCCGGAACCCATGACAAGAGAATAACAAGTCTTTCTAGCCCCCATCCGCTAGTATATGCTCGGGATAAGGAGATCTGTGACCTGACTATGGAATCCAATGCAACGAACGGTCCTTAATCGACACAGGCGGAACAAATGCAACCAGAGCCCCGCTCTGTTGCCCAACCAGGTCCAAATCCATCCAAGCCCGTTCCGCCCGGTCTCCAATTATCATTCAAATATGTTCCATGTGGTAGTAACATGATAATAATAACAATAATATATTTCCTATCTCTCGCGAGTGACGGGCAATCACTCGACTTCTACCGGAGTCCTGTAGCATAGCAATCTACACGATCTTGACATACTAGTAAGACTCATGGGATCAGGATATATATATGCAAGTGGGTTTCATTCAACTCCTTAAAACTTAATGCACAAGCATAAATAAAGTGCAGCATAATAGAGGTTATGCACCGGGGCTTGCCTGGGTAAAATATAACCAAAAGTTAGCATTCCATCTTCGTGATATGATCACCATAGCATCATCTTTCAGCTACTCCAGTTGATCCCACGATCCACCATCATTCCTATTATGATATGTATTGATGCAAATGCATAGATGTAAATAATCAATGACAGCCGAAATTCTTAGAAATCCGATCACGCTTCCAAAAGTACCATTTCTCCAGCAACTCCCGATGACTCCACAATCCATCGACGTCCCTCCGTCGGTGTCGAACTCGCGGTACTCGGCAAACATACACAATTAAATATTCACATAAATTCAACTGTGTTCCAAAAATTATGAAACTTTATGGATAGGTGGGGTTCGATTTTAGATGAATTTAGGAAGAAGAAGTGATGGAATCAGAGTTAGCATAGTGGAGATATTAATTGTGCAAGGTGGCCGCTAATTAATCACGAGGAGAGAAAATGAAATGTGATTAGTGGCCACGAGCTGCCGCTGGTTATTAGAAAGGGAAAAGGAATAAAGAAATTGGTGGAGTGGATTAATGGCTCAAGACTCTTGACTTTACGTGTATAGGAGCTGAGTTGGTTCTCGGCTTTGCTACTAGCACATGGCATAGGACAAGCTGCTGCTGTGGACTTAAATAAAGAGCAAAGTGGGTATACGGCTAGGATTCTTTGAGAGAGACACAGAGAGCACCGAGCGTTTGTGCTCCTCAGCTCGTCCACCATGGATAGCTGCTGGACTTTCACCTGATGGCGATTCTGGCCATGACTTCCAAATCTAAGGGCATGGGGAGGTAGAAGGGAGGTAGGGGATGTATGGGGACTATCTACCATGGTCAATTACAGCTTGAGGAAGGAGATCAACAGAGCGTAGCCTTCCCAGGCAAGAACAGAGAAACTCAATTTAGAGAGTAAGATGGTGAGCGGTGAAGTGGGATGGCTTGGCAGGCTTGGCGTGTCCTTTTATAGGCAGGAGATGTGGGCTGGAGGTGGAGCTGGCATTTGGCTAGCTAGTCATGTGAATTGGATTTCACGTGATGAACTTGGAGTGGGTCTTTGGTCATGAGTGCATTAATTCAAATGATAGACTTTGAGTGGTCTTTGGACTTGACGAGCACATCAGGACTAGAGTGTGCTTTGGGCTAAACGTGCTTGGTGGTGGGGTGCTGATTCATTCATGCAGGTCAAGGAATTAATGGGGGAAGGAGACCACAGGTCAAGGAAACATTAGAGAATGAGAAGATCAATTACAGATTAGCTACCTCAGCTGATTAATGCAGCTCGGGAGAAATCGATATACGCAACTTTCACGGGCAAGAACAGAGAAACTTGATTTGAGAGAAGCAAGTGAGTAGCGGAGCGGAACGGCTCGGTGTAACCTTTTAAAGGCAGGCGACGCGAAGGCGCGACAGCGACGCGTCGTAAGATTAGCGGCTAACTAGCTTGCTTAAAGGCAATAAAACGTCGCTGCGCAAGTCGTGATGCTTCGGATGAACAGTGTTTCCATGGTGCTACAGTGTTTCCACACCGCTACAGTGTTTCCACACCGCTACAGTGTTTTCTGCGTGTCGTGTGCGCTCCAAGACTCAGTGGCAGTGTTGACTCATGCTACAGTTATTTCCACGGTGCTACAGCTCATGCTCTGTAATGTTTCCGCTGCCATTATTAAAAGCGCTCCTCGTGCACGATTTAACTCTGTCATTATTAAAGCAATGATCATGATCAGTAATATTTTCACTTCCTCACATGATCATCAAGGATAAGCACTAGCTTCTTGATAGGATTATCCAACACGATCATGGTTACAGCAAAGGGTTAGCAAGTAATCAAGTCAAAGAGAAGCAAAGCAAAAGCCAGAGAGCATGGATGCGGATGGATGAGGAGACCTTGCAATGCAGCGAATTGCTGGGCCACGATGAGAACGAGACAGTAAAAAGTAATGCCAGGCGAGTACATTGCATGCCGGCAAAATAAACGAAGTTGCCGCGCTCTCTTTCTCGTCAGTTCGTGCTTAACAAAATAAACCCGTGAGTTTATATATAGGTATCGTTCTATTTATTAATGGATTTTATTTTATTTATAAAAGTTGATTTTCATGCTTAATCTAACAGGACAAATCGTTCTCTAAAATCATTGTCGAACATTCCTGAATATTTCTATGCACTGCGTAATTTATCCTGAGCGTTTATTTGAGTCCACGAAACTAAGTCACACGGGATTCACTTGTCGCAGCAAGTACGTTTTAAATTAAAAACCCGAGAAACTCGTTTCGGAAATTTTTCTTAGGCCTAAATCGCGGTGCTAAATAAGCTAGTAACACCAGGGGTGTTACATCCTTCCCCCCTTAAAAAGGATCTCGTCCCGAGATCTGGAACAAGAAACAAAAGAGGGAAACGTGATTACGTTTCACAGATCTGAGCTTACATAGGAGATTACATGACTTCGAACACCAAACTACTCCGGGATCTAGAGAACACGGCTAAGAACAAATCTAATACAACTCACAACCTCTCTAGAAATCGACGAAGACGGGGACAATGGAAAAGCAGAAGGAAAACGATTATCCAGAACATGGCGTATGCCCAACACAGCCAGAAATTGGAGACTGGTACAAAGATCATTGCGAACTCTAAAACCTAAACTAACCAGGGATGAACTTGAACTTCTCCATGGAAACCAGATCCCTTCTTCTCAAGTTACACCATTGCCTCTGACTAGCAACCCTAGATCTGCGAGCAACGACTGGATCTCGTAGCCCTACCTCCAACTACTTTCTTCCTGACTACTTCTCGAGCTTCTCCCACCAGAGCACAGACGGAGGAAGTCGATACTATGAACTCTACTCTGGATCTGGGGGTTGAATGGAGGAGAAGCAAGGTGGCATTATAAAAGCTTGGTGGACGGAGGTGGTGATGCAGTGCACCGGAAACGGAGGAGATGGGAATCACTGGGGGGGTCACAAGGTGGGGAGAGCGTCGGCCATGGTGCGCTCCCTGTGCGAGCTTGAGTGGGCAAAGGAGAAAGGAGGGGATGCGGTTCGCTCGACCAGGCGGCGTGCGAGCAACGGGGCCCCAAAGGAAAAGAAAGAGGGGGGGTCCGGTACGGGGACGAGAGCGAGAATCGAGAGCCGACACGGGTGCCGGGATCAGAGGGGCGTACAGTGCGACAAGACGAGGCGAGTGCGGCACAACGCCGTGGTCACGCGAGAACGGCACACGTGGGCCCCACCACAAACGGCGTCCACAGGGTACGCAGTGACAGCGACCCGGCGTATGTAGCGTGACCAAACCGGTCACAGGAACGACGTCAAGTCGGGCGATGCAATTTCTCTGACCTACGTGCGGGCTAACTTTCCTGTTGCTTTTCTCTTTCTTCTTTTCCTTTCTTCAAAAAACCTTGTTACCCCTGTTACTTTGACAGAGCACAATTCTATCAACCCATTGTGGATTTCCCATTCGAACACAAGGATATTTTTACCAAAGAGAATTTTTATAGCAAGAGCGATACCGCGGTGTAACTCGGTAAAAGCACTTGGTCAACAACCTCGATACCAGCGCGCGTCGAGCAGCGTCACCATGTGGCAGCTGTTCCACAGGTGGCCCTCGGTTCCGTCGCGGCACCATAAGCTATTAACTAAGTAACTATTACCAACTTACTCGCAGTAAAAACAACGGGGTCATAGACCACAGAATCAGAGGAGTAAGGGAAAATTCAGGCAACACAGGTTCCTTTCAAAATAAGGAACAAGTAAAGTAAATCCCAAGGCAGATTTAAATCAAGGGAATTCAAGTGTTCTGCTGGGACATCCACAATTAGTGATACAGTGTCCTCTATTTTCCAATCACGGCCGATCTGCTGCATCAGAATAGTTGTTCCCCTTGTAACCTGCTTATTGTCGTCTCAAGAACCCTAAGCGAATCGAACGAGGTCTAAGGAAAAACGACGTAACAACACAATGGATAAAGCAAATACTCATTCCCAACGGCCCTACACGGGTGCAACATACAGGCATACACTCTCCCACACTCGACACATCGCTCGAAACGTACAACCAGGCGCCCTTAACAACTACGGCTGCGGTACAACGGAAAGACTACAACACTAGGGGACAACGATGAAAAGCACTACTAGCAACAGTTACATCTTCCCTAGGACAACTAATCTACTTCGTCGGCCCAAACGGCTTCTTTCCTGGGCTCCTGGGGTTCTTCTGCTGCACTAGGTTGTGGATCTACTCCTTCTTGTGGTGGTGGCTGGGTGAGGGGAAGCAATGACTCTACTTCTGAGGCTTCCGTGGGCGGAGGTGCTGCAAAACCAGTTCTCCTTCTCTCCAGCGGATGGACAGGGATCCCCTCCAGGATTAAGGGTTCCTGCCTTTTCGTGGCGAGCGTCCTACGCTTGGCCCTTGTGGCAAGATAGGCGTCCTCCAGCTCCTGGGCATGACGGTCTTGGTCCACCTTGACGGCCTCCGCCATGGTAGCCTCTCGACTCTCAGCGGCTGCTAGATTGGCATGAGCTTCAGCAAGCTGCACTTCGAGCATCCTGGAGAAGATCTCGGCTTCCTCAGCTCGGTGGAGACACTCTCTCAGCTCCGAGGCCTGCCGGTCGTACTGCTCATCCAGAGCGAGCAAGTACGTGGTCAGGTGCACCACGGTCGGGTTGTCCTCTTGCACGTCCTGACCCCGCAAGGCCTCCATGCGAGCCCTCCATACTCGCCGATTCTTGTCCAAAGGTGGAAAGAACCGCATGGGGGTACGAGCAATGGGCTGCTCATAGATCTGGCACAGATGTCGCAAGGCTTTGCGGGCCACAACCTGGTAGGTGTCGCCGAAGCGAAACCCGGTTGCGGTCACATTCCAGGCTTCAGTGACGTCGGGAAACTCCTCACTCTTGCCAATGTAGATGGTGACCTTGCATCGCTCCATGCCATGCTTCATGTACTCACGACCCTCATACTCAGGACGCTCCCGAATGCCGAGTTTTTGTAGGGTAGCATACAGGATTTTGGGAAAACCCTCGGTGTTCAGGCAGTAGCTGCTAACCCAAACTCCTGCCATCCTAGGTGGGTGGTGGTTGCAAGGAAGGCTTGAGGAGAAGCTTGCTCAAGAGAAAAGGGCTAAGCGAGCTGGAATGCACTGAGTGGTGACACAAAGTGGCTGGGCTTGGCCCCCTTAAAAAGGCAGAGCGGCCAGTGGTCCTGGCGCAGACCACCCTCGAGCCATGCGTGGGAACCAGTAAAAGTACAACAACAGGATTTTTACGCACACGAGGTGGGCGGTGTCCGAGGCCATAAAGACTAGCACGGTTGCAGGGCAGAGGTCCGACAAGGGCGCAGAAGGAGTGCCGAAAACGTAAGCCCCGACAGTCATGAATCACGAGCGAACGCGAAACACGAAGCCACCGTACAACAGTAACTCCGGGACAGGGACGCGTGGTACCTAGAAACAGGGCACCTGCAAGTAGGACTCGCACGATGACTATAGCAAAATAGCGCGTCTGACTTTAGGACCGCACGCTACACACCAGTTAGTTTACCGGACGAAAGCCTACTTAAACTTATTCCGAAGACTTAACTATAGTAATAGGGCTACTTATATAACTTCGTATGCAAACGCCCTAACTTTTTGCAAAAATGTGTTGTCAAATTTTAATTTAGAAAGGAGTTTTGAAGCTTTATTTCCTCATTTATGCTCTGATACCACCTGTGGCAGAACCGCCTAATTTAATACCCTCCCAAGAGTACTTGTCTTCCATTAGACACTAAGTACCCAAGGGAGAGCAATAAACTCTGCGATTCCGTCGAGCACACCCGAGGGAGAACTCGAAAATCCACATTTTTACCTCAGGATCATAAATGAGAGATAAAGCTTACAACATCTTTACCATTTCTTACATCACTTTTAGTACAACATCAGGGTAATCCATTGTTTAATTATAACAGTGGAAAATAAAATGTTATCAGAGTTCAGCGGAAATGAAACCATTTGATGATGAGTTAAATATTATCATGATGAACATTTATATACAAGAATTCATAATAGGTGGTAAATCTTTCCTTTGTAAAACATTTTTGGTGAGAGTTATAAATCAACTCTATATCCGCAACGTAAGGGAAATCCTCACTGAGCCCACCAGGAGGTTTCCACACATAAAAGTCAGCTTCAAGAACACCTGTCACCTGCAACAGGGTAGAACAAACCCTGAGTACTCAATTGTACTCCGCAAGACTTACCCGTCAGAAGGAAAGAAAAGACTCCAAGGATATGCAAGGCTATCTGGCTTGTGGGTTATTGCAACTGCAGGAAGCATTACTAAAGGTGCATCCTTATATTTAACTTTTATTAGCAGTCATTGGTAGTTCATTAACCCACCATTCTATGTAAGCACCAAAGCTACTTTCAAGCATGTAGTAAGCAATCAGAACCATTTCACCATCTTCCACAGTTCTTACTACGATGCCAGATTATAGTCATGTCGGACCGTCAAATTGACGGCGATTCGCGAATCAATGTAGCCCAGCTGGGTACCCCGAAAAACACACGCCCCACCCGTACCGAGGTACAAACAGGACCAACCCATTATCCCCTTGTCAAGAGAACCGAGTCCCCGTCCATACTGGGACTCCAAGCCCCCGCCCTCTCGCGGTGCTTAGACCTCCTAATACCCATATATAATCCACCTTCAGTTGGTCCGGATGGAGCCGGAACCCATGACAAGAGAATAACAAGTCTTTCTAGCCCCCATCCGCTAGTATATGCTCGGGATAAGGAGATCTGTGACCTGACTATGGAATCCAATGCAACGAACGGTCCTTAATCGACACAGGCGGAACAAATGCAACCAGAGCCCCGCTCTGTTGCCCAACCAGGTCCAAATCCATCCAAGCCCGTTCCGCCCGGTCTCCAATTATCATTCAAATATGTTCCATGTGGTAGTAACATGATAATAATAACAATAATATATTTCCTATCTCTCGCGAGTGACGGGCAATCACTCGACTTCTACCGGAGTCCTGTAGCATAGCAATCTACACGATCTTGACATACTAGTAAGACTCATGGGATCAGGATATATATATGCAAGTGGGTTTCATTCAACTCCTTAAAACTTAATGCACAAGCATAAATAAAGTGCAGCATAATAGAGGTTATGCACCGGGGCTTGCCTGGGTAAAATATAACCAAAAGTTAGCATTCCATCTTCGTGATATGATCACCATAGCATCATCTTTCAGCTACTCCAGTTGATCCCACGATCCACCATCATTCCTATTATGATATGTATTGATGCAAATGCATAGATGTAAATAATCAATGACAGCCGAAATTCTTAGAAATCCGATCACGCTTCCAAAAGTACCATTTCTCCAGCAACTCCCGATGACTCCACAATCCATCGACGTCCCTCCGTCGGTGTCGAACTCGCGGTACTCGGCAAACATACACAATTAAATATTCACATAAATTCAACTGTGTTCCAAAAATTATGAAACTTTATGGATAGGTGGGGTTCGATTTTAGATGAATTTAGGAAGAAGAAGTGATGGAATCAGAGTTAGCATAGTGGAGATATTAATTGTGCAAGGTGGCCGCTAATTAATCACGAGGAGAGAAAATGAAATGTGATTAGTGGCCACGAGCTGCCGCTGGTTATTAGAAAGGGAAAAGGAATAAAGAAATTGGTGGAGTGGATTAATGGCTCAAGACTCTTGACTTTACGTGTATAGGAGCTGAGTTGGTTCTCGGCTTTGCTACTAGCACATGGCATAGGACAAGCTGCTGCTGTGGACTTAAATAAAGAGCAAAGTGGGTATACGGCTAGGATTCTTTGAGAGAGACACAGAGAGCACCGAGCGTTTGTGCTCCTCAGCTCGTCCACCATGGATAGCTGCTGGACTTTCACCTGATGGCGATTCTGGCCATGACTTCCAAATCTAAGGGCATGGGGAGGTAGAAGGGAGGTAGGGGATGTATGGGGACTATCTACCATGGTCAATTACAGCTTGAGGAAGGAGATCAACAGAGCGTAGCCTTCCCAGGCAAGAACAGAGAAACTCAATTTAGAGAGTAAGATGGTGAGCGGTGAAGTGGGATGGCTTGGCAGGCTTGGCGTGTCCTTTTATAGGCAGGAGATGTGGGCTGGAGGTGGAGCTGGCATTTGGCTAGCTAGTCATGTGAATTGGATTTCACGTGATGAACTTGGAGTGGGTCTTTGGTCATGAGTGCATTAATTCAAATGATAGACTTTGAGTGGTCTTTGGACTTGACGAGCACATCAGGACTAGAGTGTGCTTTGGGCTAAACGTGCTTGGTGGTGGGGTGCTGATTCATTCATGCAGGTCAAGGAATTAATGGGGGAAGGAGACCACAGGTCAAGGAAACATTAGAGAATGAGAAGATCAATTACAGATTAGCTACCTCAGCTGATTAATGCAGCTCGGGAGAAATCGATATACGCAACTTTCACGGGCAAGAACAGAGAAACTTGATTTGAGAGAAGCAAGTGAGTAGCGGAGCGGAACGGCTCGGTGTAACCTTTTAAAGGCAGGCGACGCGAAGGCGCGACAGCGACGCGTCGTAAGATTAGCGGCTAACTAGCTTGCTTAAAGGCAATAAAACGTCGCTGCGCAAGTCGTGATGCTTCGGATGAACAGTGTTTCCATGGTGCTACAGTGTTTCCACACCGCTACAGTGTTTCCACACCGCTACAGTGTTTTCTGCGTGTCGTGTGCGCTCCAAGACTCAGTGGCAGTGTTGACTCATGCTACAGTTATTTCCACGGTGCTACAGCTCATGCTCTGTAATGTTTCCGCTGCCATTATTAAAAGCGCTCCTCGTGCACGATTTAACTCTGTCATTATTAAAGCAATGATCATGATCAGTAATATTTTCACTTCCTCACATGATCATCAAGGATAAGCACTAGCTTCTTGATAGGATTATCCAACACGATCATGGTTACAGCAAAGGGTTAGCAAGTAATCAAGTCAAAGAGAAGCAAAGCAAAAGCCAGAGAGCATGGATGCGGATGGATGAGGAGACCTTGCAATGCAGCGAATTGCTGGGCCACGATGAGAACGAGACAGTAAAAAGTAATGCCAGGCGAGTACATTGCATGCCGGCAAAATAAACGAAGTTGCCGCGCTCTCTTTCTCGTCAGTTCGTGCTTAACAAAATAAACCCGTGAGTTTATATATAGGTATCGTTCTATTTATTAATGGATTTTATTTTATTTATAAAAGTTGATTTTCATGCTTAATCTAACAGGACAAATCGTTCTCTAAAATCATTGTCGAACATTCCTGAATATTTCTATGCACTGCGTAATTTATCCTGAGCGTTTATTTGAGTCCACGAAACTAAGTCACACGGGATTCACTTGTCGCAGCAAGTACGTTTTAAATTAAAAACCCGAGAAACTCGTTTCGGAAATTTTTCTTAGGCCTAAATCGCGGTGCTAAATAAGCTAGTAACACCAGGGGTGTTACACGGAGCTGGCGGATTTTGACGCCTAGGGCGCTATCTAGTAAGCACCTAATAAAGAATCTAAAACCGGTCTAGCATGCATAACGATAGTTCACAGAAGCCAAAAATCATATGCATACTTTAAGAAATATCTTAACTCTACTGCTTAATTGTATAACAAGCTTGGTAAAAACATAGAACAAGCACAAAATAAGGCTAGTCTCAATGGGGAGTTTTATTACGTTGTTTCCAAGACTGTCACGTCATTTGAAATGAAATAAAACTTGGATGAAACACCCACTCTCAATGGAGAATTTCATTCCGTGGTTTCTTAAGCATTTAATTCCAAGACTCATGGAGAGTTGGTAATCGTGTCAAGAGAGTTTCATCTAGATGAAACCCATTTCTTCTCTCTCTTCTTAAATACACTGTCACGTCATCAAAAATATCTATGTGGCAACTCATTTAATGCAAATGAAACTCACGTGAAAATCCCACTGAGATTGGCCTAAGTATCTAATTAAATTAATGATTGTTAAGATTCGAAAACTAAGCAAGTGTAAAAGAGAATTTAATGTTCCTTTTCGTTGCTAAGACTACAAAATTTTAGAATAAAAACAAGTCAAACGACCTGTTGCAGCCACCAATTAGTATACCTGCTGTAACCGTAATCAGTTTGGATGTGCGACTCCTAATCGGTGTGAATATGACAACCCTAATCAGTACAAATAACTCAACAGGTACATGGACGAAACTAACATACTCTCTCGTATGGACAAGAGTAAAAAGGGCACATCTATTATCCGTAACTACATGTTCATCCATGCATTGATTTGCCGAAGATGAGGTTGCGAGCATATGTTTATATTGACAAACAAGTACCTAATTTACCATTACCATTGTGTGCACGATGGCGGTCCTCCAGCAAAACAAAGGAATTATTAATGTCAGCAATAGCAATCTTCGTCAACTCAGCATGTGATGGCACCTTTAACTTCTCCATTAGCTCCTGAAAGGCAGTTATTTGGATGAAGGTAAGGCAATCCCTTAACTCTGAAGATCAACATTTATAACAACAGAAATAGGAGTTGTTGTTCAGAAAATTCAAAACTTAATGTAAACTACCACAACTTAAAGTGAACTCTGCAGTAATCTCTTCACTTTAATGTCCATCTCTTCTCCTCATAGCTGTAGTGAATCTGCAACTTTTATGACAACGGAAATATGAGTTTTTGTTCAGGAAATTCGCAACTTAATGTAAATTAATGCAACTTAAAGTGAAATCTATAGCAATCTCTTCACTTTAATGTCCATCTCATCTCCTCACGGCCGCAGATCAGGCCAAACTTGAGAATCCGCCACCTCACACCAGAATGGAGAAGAACGCCATGATCTTGAGCGCCTTGATCTGTGTGCGGTTGCCCTGCGCCGCCACGCCGTCGCCCCCCCCCTCACCCGCCTCCGTCAGCGGCACGCGTGGCAGACGCGAGGAGGAGCATCGGCACAACGGCCACGGCGAAAACGAGAACGCCGCGTGACCTCATGGTAGTGGACGACGCGAGAAGAAGGAGGAGGTGTGGAACATCAGGGCGACCTCTTGCGCTGTGGTGAGGACAACTATGGTTGGGTAGGAAGGGATAGCAGATTGGCTGGCCAGGTTGCCGTACCCCCCTCCCCCGCGCACAGGTGATGGACCACAAAGTCGCGGCGGCCGATGATTGATTGAGAAACTGGCGCAAAGGGACGTGAGTGGGCGGGCAACACGCGTGAAGGAGTCGCCTGGAGCGAAAAAAGGCCGGATCGCGAGCGGCATAGACTAGAACTTCACGGATGACGAGCTAATAAATTTGAAGTGCCATATCTGTTGGAAACGATTTTTTTCCTAATAATAACCATATTTATATTTATAAAATGATTTGGCTAATATCTTGATATGCTCTTATAAGACAATAAATTATCATAGGGCTAACAAATATATATTTATAGTATAGATTTTTTAGAAGAATTTATAGTATAGATATAAACCCCTAGCAAACATTTCTCGATCTTTTTCAATCCTTAAGGCCTTATAAGAATTTGCGGCTGGCCTGCCCCACATATTGAGGCCCGCGTTCTTAGACTGTCCGCAGTGGCATACTCTATACGATACTCTAAAGCTTTAGAGTATGAATATAGAGTAAAAACTGCTGCACTGGATACTCTAAAACGATACTCTATCCTTTCTCTTACTCTATATTTAGAGTAGTACAGTGTTTACTCTATAGTGCGCAGTGGCGGGCCCTATTAGCTAAACCAAGGAAAAAAATGCTATAACTCACAAACCAAAAATCCAAATTAAATTTCGATTGCACCATTAAATTCGTCTCAATAAATCCTTCAAAACTAGATCACTCATGGATATATTTAGATAAAGTGACAAGTGGGTCCCACAGTAGATAGAGTGGATAGAGGATGATATAGAGGATGGATGGGTGCGGGAGAATTGAGTATAGAGGAGAGAATCTTGCTGACTAGGACGTATAGAGGATGAATATAGAGGACCATGAGTGCAGATAGCCTTACTAGGCGGCGAGACGAGACCCCCTCGGTTTCCGTTACCACTTCCACTGCGGGGTCCACACAGCAGAGGCCTCGTCGGGCATAAAAAGACTTGCTCTGACCCTTTTCCCCCCGAGCAACCTTCCCTCATCCACCCTCGCCCGACCGACGTGCTAAGCCGGCGCGGGCGAGGCGGTGCTCGCTCCCGCCGATTCCGACGGCTGCCGATCTTCGTACGATTGGATGGCCGCCGCCGCCGCCGCTTCGCCTCCGGTTCCTTTAGAACCCGAAGCCTCCGCTCTCCTGGACGGGGATCGCCGTCCCAAGTTCGTTCTTCGTCTCCTCCCTCTCTCTCTTCCGCCCTTATTACTGTTCGATTCGGTTGCTTATCTTTTTCTCTGGTGATGAAATTCGATATGCCGATGCACGATTCTAGTAGGTTATTTACTTATTTCTGCCCATTAGATGCGAAAAGGTCCGTGCTCTTGTTGTTTGCCGTGGTAGAATTTCCCCCGCTAGACTAGAAACCGCTGCGTCGCCGTTGATCCGTTTGTGTATGATGGCAAAACTAGATTTCTTCGGCTTTTCATGTTTTTGAGCTTTGTTTTCTTTGCAATCGTGCAGGCCCGCTGTGGCAATCTCATGGGATTCCCAAGGTACACATCTCTATCTGCTTACCTACGGCCTTGCCACAGTTGCTTTGCTTACGGCCTTGCTACACTTGCTTTGCTTACACATCTCTGTCTGCTTACCTTCAGCCTTCCTACACTTGCTCAAGAGTAGAACTATAAGTAGATAGAATGCCAGGGTATTAATGCAATGCAGCAAGTTATTACGCGAAGCTATACTTTATGCTGTGCAGAATCTTCTTCATTGAAGAAAGAAATAACATTCCTTTCACTGCTCTCTTGTTTCCTTATCATAGTTTGGAAGCCTAGACACATTTCTATCTGCTTACCTACGGCCTTTCTACACTTGCTTGCTGCTTACCAGTGACCTGTACAGTGGCGATCAAACTAGAGGGGGTGCCTTTCTCTTATACGTGTGAAAATTTGATCTGCAACATGGTGAAAATTTGTTCCTGATAGTGGTTTTTCAAATTTCAGTGGGTGCTTGGGCACCCACAAGCTCGAACGTAGCTCTGCCCCTGGACCTGTATGTGCATTGAGCGGTCTTGTAGAGTAGAACTAAGTAGATAGAATGCCAAGGTATTAATGCCATGTGGCAAGTTATTACACGAATCTATACTATCTACTATGCAGTTGGAAAAAAGAACCTTCCTCGTCAAAATAGAAAGAAATAACATTCCTTTCACTGCTCTATTATTTCCTTCCCTTGTTTTTTTTTAAAACCAACGGGGGGAGAGCTTCCCCACCAGATATATTTCAAAAAGGAGGCAGCACTCCTGAATTGGAGTGAGCAGTAGCATTACAGGACAGGAGGTAAGATCGCCAGTCATTCAGACTGCTTACAAGGGAGCCTTTCAGGCGTTTGCGCCAAATTACAAAATCATCACACACGCGAGAGAGAACAGCTCGGCTGCTTGATGCTTCATTTCTAAAAACTTGGCCGTTTCTAGCATCCCAAAGGCGCCAGAGAACTGTAAGCAGAATGAACGGCCAAATCCTAGCGTCCAGTCCAGGGGGGACGTTCGCGTTCCAGACTTCAATATCGGAGAGCGAGGAGATATTGCTTAACCCGATTCTCATCCAGAGGTCCAAGCTTGCCGGGCAGGAGAAGAAGACATGATGGCGATCCTCGATAGAAGTGGCGCATCTCTGGCATTGTACACCATCAACAATGTGTTTTGCATAGAGGTTGACCCTAGTGCTCAGCCTGTCCTTGAAGTATAGCCATGCAAAATTTTTGACTTTGTTAGGTACTCGGACTCCCCAAATGCGCTGGCCATGGACATCTGGAGTTTCCTGGACACCGCTCAGTGCTCTGTATGCATCACGGGTTGTATAGGGTTTTCCAGTGATTTTCAGGAGTCTGATATCTGCGCCATCCTGTAAGCTGTAGCCCTGCAAAGAAGAAAGCAAGCTGTCTAGCTGGGCGCTAGCAGCATTTGTGAGCCTTGGTCGTAAGCACAAATCAAACCCATTTTGGAAGACATATTGAACCGACACATTAGGCCTCGTGGTGTGAGAAAAGAGGGAGGACAAGGTGGAGCAGAGGGGGGCCATCAGGCATCCAGTGGTCAAACCAGAAAGAAGTGGAAGTTTGGAAGCCTAGATTCTCTCCAATATTTTTGGTGATATCTCGATTCTTGATTGGATGGTCAAGTTCATCCAAATATTGTGTTTTGTCATGTGCATCCGGATAATGAATGCAAATCATGGACAGTCTTACGCTTGTTACCCGAACACCAGTGTCCTAATCTTTTTGCGAGTCAGATACCCTGCACCAGTGTTGGATCCCAGTTGGTATTTGGCGTTTCCCTAAAATCCTGCCATATTGGACACCTGTTTCTGAACCGAACACCGACACCCATATCATGTAACTGTTCCTGTGCACGTGTAGCTCGTTACATTTACTATTAGGAGTCATAGTAGGTTCATTCTATAATCGCTTGCTTAATGTTGCTTTAGTTGCTTCAGTCTTCGGTACAGATATAACTTTTTAAGAGCGCAAATTTGTTGCCTATCTGAGCATGCAAAAGACAAATAGTTACAAAGATATTTCTTACAGTACTTGCACCTAGGAGGACCTGCACCTGAAAGTTCTATATATTTAGTGTCTGATCTAAATTTTGGATAACATGCAGCATTGCGCAGCCATGCAGAAAGGTGTGAGATAGAGTCAGAAGGGTGTGTCATTGATCCTTCTCTGCTTCCAGTTCTAGAGAAATTATTGCAGGACATCTATGCATCATTGCAACCACAGCCAGTGGACTATGAACACCGATATCGTATGATTAATGTTTTCAACACAATCGCTGGAGGAATTTTTGGTAAGAGAGTTCTCTTGCATGTTCGAGAAAAACATATTTGTATGGAATCATGGGGGTCAAGGATTCGTATTCATGTAATGTGCTCTTGGGATCATTTTTAATTGTACCAGATGTTTATTTACATTTTGTAGACATTTGTACAAACCCAAACTTGCTTGGGACCAATAAATGGATCACATTCATGAATGGTTGCAGAACGCATATTATCATGCAAATCATAAGTGCATGTGCAATCAGGCATGTTTTTGACTAATGAACCAACCTCTTTAAACACATGAAAGTTTATGGATAACTATGGAACAACAGAATAGGGTTTCACCGTACACCTTATTTAAGGATATCTTATCAGCTTAAATATTTATGCTTCAAATCGTAGGAGAACATATAAAGAAAATGCTGTCCCCTATATGATAGAGCAGTAAGAAAAAAAATAGAAGTGCATTCGAAATTATGAACCTGGTTTAATTGATGGCCTGTTGCGTTTTCAGAATTTTTGTTGGAACTTTGTTACAATTGTGTTACATTCCAGCCAAGCGCACGTCTTGTCAGTGTTAGTTGATATTGTGATCTGCGGAATTTTAGCTACCACTTTTATTAGGAAGTCTTTGCTTTCCATTTAAAATACTTTGAGTTCACAGTTGGTGTTACTTTTCAGGTAAAAATAATGGGCTTCCAATTGTGGAACCATTTGGATCTTTCACAATGGATCTATTTACTCCTAAAAGTGACCTGGACCTCTCTATCAACTTTAATACTGATACAAATGATCAGTATCCTCGCAGGAACAAGATTTCTGCTATTAGGAAGCTTGCAAATGTTCTATTTTCTCATCAGCGTAATTATTGTTCTAAGCACATCTCACATCTTCCCTAGCATTTTTTTTGTCCCTTCTAGATTTTCTTATTCTTATCCGTTACTTGAATTACTTGTACAATAAGACTTGGAGCTAATAGAATCGAATAAGGGAATGAAACAGATCTAGCGACTTCATATATGAGCGAAGTAATCTTGAAGTGACCATAAAGGTTCATCTGAGAAAACAATAGCTCCAGCAATAGTATTATAGTAATCAGAGAAGCTGGATTTGCAGTTTCTGCTAGCTTGCGCCAGCATGTGCATGGAGCTATAACACAAATATATGACACAATAAAATCGCTTTGAAATATTTTTTTCAAAATTTCTGATACAGTGGCGACACCATGTGTGTGTTACCACTGTTTTGAAGGAAAAGCTGAATGTGTAATGCTTATTCTTCAACTCACCTTAGATAGGCTCCTGCATTGAGTTCAACATTTGTTTCTGTGAAAACATCAATCCAAACACACCCATGTAAAAACCAACGTGTCACTAATAGCCTACAGAGGTTATTTGCACTAATTTTTCTGTAATGTTTCATTATTGTTGTGAGTTGTCACTTGTCAGTTGTGAAATTACTATAAGGACATTGAATTGCGATGGCGATCTCAGCTTGGAAGCAGCTTTGGATTATTTTATTATATGGGCACCTGTATAATTGGATTCTTTCTTGATAAGGTTGTAGGGTAGGATTGATATGAGGGGGGTGTAGTGAAGGGAAAAAGTTAGGGAAATTAGCCAGCAAAGTTTTCATTCCAATTAATGTTGTTAATGCCAATGAAATTTTCATCCCTGTACATATTGGATGTGACTAGGCAATTAGCAAGAAACTTTTGATGGCAATGTTACGCTTTGTCTTTTCCTTGTCTAATATATCTGTCTCAATTAATTTCACAAAACGACAACCATTTGTGACAATCTAACGGTGACTGTTTCACAAAACTAGAACAACTTACCACCTGCCATCCAAATAGAGAATAGTCTTAGTGGGCCACACAACTGGTTTTCTTGAGAGCTGTAGTTGCTTGTTACTAGGGGTCAAAGTTGTAGTTTTATGAAATGGCCAGCATAAGTCACAGTTCCTTATTACAGTAATTGCAGTTTTGTGAAATTAACTCTTTTTTTTTATCTTACTAATTTCAGGTCAAGGTCTCTGTTATGGTGTTTCACCTATTGTGACTGCTAGAGTTCCTGTACTGAAGGTTATTGATCAGGGAACTGGTGTAGAGTGTGATATTTCAGTAGAAAACAAAGATGGGATGTCAAGATCAGTGATATTTAAATTTATTTCATCAATTGATAAAAGATTCCGGATACTTTGTTATCTGGTATTGTGATTCTTTGTCTTGATATCTTTGTTTAGGTTGAGATGCTAAGTAACATGAATCTCCTCATATACATGATATGATAACAGCTAGTGTTTATTCTACAGATGAAGTTCTGGGCTAAGGTACATGATGTTAACTGCCCCAAAGATCGAACAATGAGCTCCATGGCAATTATTTCTTTAGTTGCTTTCCATTTGCAGGTAAACTGACTCAGTTACTTTTGTTTGATATCTATCAACCTGCATGATCATGAGTAGATTGACCAGTAGTTTCACTGTTCATATGGAATTTCCATAATAGATTTGTTACCTGAATGTATATGATGGCTGTTGAAGAAACACTCTTTAATATTTGAACTAGGAAAAAAATAAATGTTCTCATTAAATTGTATAATGTGGATTGCAGACAAGGCGTCCTCCAATATTACCTGCATTTTCTGCCATATTGAAAGGTAATCAAATCTGAGCACATGGCATTCTCCCTTGTCTGCATTTTCTGGGATCATCATGCTATCATCAGGCTACAGATAGTAATATGATAGTTTCTATCTTCTTGCAGACGGTACAGATTTTGCAAGTATTGAGAAGAACGTATCGCTATTCGAGGGTTTTGGGGACAGCAATAAAGAGTCTATTGCTGAACTTTTTGTATCACTAATGAGTAAAGTGAGTTGTCTAAAGTTTGCCTTCTATTTATGTTTGTCACATGTCAATATTTCATTTTATGTTTGGATCAATAGGCACGAGTTGATGATTTTCTATTTATGCTTTTTTTAGTATAAATAATGCACACCTTTTTTTTTTATTTGGGAGATTCTACACTTGATTGACAAAAGAATAATAACCTGTGGGAACATGAGGCCTGTTAAATTTAAATCTGATCAGATGAACAATCAATTTAATTAGTTTTTAAATACTATCCTATTTTTTCGGAGGACAGAGTTATCACACCTGGTGACATAATTCATTCATCTCACCAGGCGTGATAACTCTGTCATTCATCTACTCCCTCCATCCCAAATTATAAGGCATTCCAAGAATCTTAGAGAGTCAAAGGATCTCAAGTTGACCAAATTTATATAATAAGATAATAATATTTATGACACCAATTAAGTATCATTAGATTTTTCATTAATTATATTTTCATAGTATACCTATTTGATGTTATAAATATTTGTAATTTTCTCTATAATTTTGGTCAAACTTAAGATGCTTTGACTCTCCAAGATTCTTGAAATGCCTTATAATTTGGAATGGAGGGAGTAGGAAGCTGAGCTAGCTCAGTTGGTTGAGGGTGTGGACATGGACACCCAGGTTGCTGGCGCCCTCGTTATCTGCATCGTTAGTTTCAGTTGCCAGATCTTCCCCAAACAGAGACTAATGGAGTAATGGCAACCCATGTTTCAATTTCAATGGTCCAATAAAAACTTTATCTTTGTAGTTTGATATTTTATGTGAAGCAGAATAACGTGTCTAACCTGGAGTCCATGCTATTATAGCATAATTTCTCAGTTTCGTAGAAGCTACGGATTCCATTTTTTTTCTGTTCAATGGTTGCTGATTATATAACCTGTCTAGCCCGGAGTCCATGCTATTCTAGCATTTTTTTTTTCAGTTTCAGATAATATAAAATGGGAACCATAAAAAACACCTTTCAGGACACTATGCATACTACAACATATATAAGTTCTGGAACACATCAGAACTCGGATTACAGAAAAAGCCTGTCATACATCAACTGTGTTCTAGAGGGCGATACAACATATTATCTCCTGTAAATAATTTTCACCATGCCACTATGAACCTGACTTTCATTAAGACAGTTGATGCCAATCACATGCAACGCTCTAAGATAAGGAGGGTACCAGCCCCCCTGGCCGCCATATGATAACTGTTCCTCTTAATTAATAAAATGCCGCCAAGTTCAGTTCCTCCTTGGTCGCTTTTTTTTAAATAAAAAAAATGTTCTTCTAACATGTAGCTAGTTACAGTTAAATTCTAGTTCTTCTGTTTCTTTTTGGTATTGTGGCTGCATATACACTGTTGTGAAAACTGTATTTTTTTTTGACAAAGTTTACACATTATGGTGGCTCATTCTGCTCACTTACGTATACTCTTGGCCTTGTTTGGTGCAGCTAGTGTCAGTGGAGGGTTTATGGGAGCAAGGGCTCTGTGCAAGCAATTTTGAAGGGTCATGGATATCGAAGACCTGGGCGAAGGGTGTTGGCAACTTGAATGTAAGTCTCTCCTATGAATTTTGGTTTAACATTGTATTGGATGGCGCATGCAAAACTTTGTTTATGTAGCGAAACAATTCATGCAGGTTGAGGACTTCTTGGACCGATCTCAGAATTTTGCCAGATCAGTAGGGATGAAGGAGATGCAGAAAATCTGTGAATGCCTAAGGGCTACTGTTTCTGATTTGAGCAACTTTTCTAAGGGTAAAATTGCTGCGCCCAAGCTAAAGGCCCTGTTGTTTAAGCCTTTGAACCAGGTTAACCCAGTCATTAATCCCCGTCAGAAAACTGTTAAGAGGAAGCGTGCTAATCCAAATAAGACAAGCACTAACACTATTCAGAAAAACGGTAAGAAGAAGGCCCTTGAGCAGGATAAACTAGTCATATCTCCTGGTCAGAAAGATGGTAAGAAGCCCCTTGATCAGGAGAAGTCAGTTAGTTCTCCCCTTCAGAAAGATGCTAAGACCAAACCCCTTGACCAGGATAAGCTAGTCATTTCTCCTGGCCAGAAAGATGACATAAAGAAGCCCCTTGTGCAGGATAAGACAGTAATTTCCCCCATCCAGATGGATAACAAGAAACCTCTTGATCAAGAGAAGTCCCTTGGGCTGGAGAAGCTAATCATCCCTCCTGGACAGAAAGATAAGAAGAGCAGCAAGGTGGGACCTGACTCAGGAAGCAGTCATGTGCAACAAAAGAAAGTGAAGGCTACTGTATCCACCGGCCGTGCTGCTAATACTCATGTTTCTCGTTCAAGGCCTCGTCCTGTTTTTATCCCCCAAGCACATTGGCCCACCCAGCCAGTTGTTGATCAGTTTGCGCATATACCTCAGCACCTGATAAGCCCTTCTGCTTTTGGTTATGGGTTGCCATCACCACATCTGCATCCAGCCTATCCTCATCCTCATCCTCATCAAGGATTGGTAGGTCAACCACAGGGTAATTTCCTTCATCTCAATCCTGGTATTCAGCTGCAGCATCAAGGCCAGGCTTTCTTTGGCCCTCCACCTGTCCGCCATCCCATGGCGAATGGGTCTCTTCACCCATTCGGTATCAATGGTGCTCAGCAAGTGCAGCGCATTGACAATAGGTTGGTGCAGAGGCCGCCATATGGTTTTGGTCTGGGTTTCTGGTGATGATGGTTGCAGCTGAGGAAAAGTAGGTTGCTAAACTAGTGGGGGGGGTTGAGGCAAAAGTTGTTCGTCTAAAGGAAAAAAGTTGTTGTGTACTTACCTTGTGTCTGTATCTGTTCTAAAGGGAAAAATGCAAGGTCGGAAAGGAAGCTGTAATGTTGTTTTGGTCTAGTTTAAGTTGTTGATGCTACCATCTAGGTGTGCTATCTTTGTGCGAGCTTATCTGAGATGCATGTGAGACCGGCCGAGTTGTTGAAAAATCTGCCGGACAGTGAGTGTGTCCTGCTGAATGGGGTAAGATAACAAGAAAGACTGAAAGTTTGTCCTTCCTGGATGGAGTGTTGGAGGTGTGCAATGCAACATCATGATTCCAGGTGCCAGCCTTCCTGTGCGTCTATGGAGAAGGCAGGCAGGTACAGTCTGTTGTTGGGTTCCAAAACAGAATCATGTCCAGCCCCAAGCAATGCCACAAGTGGAGGGTACTTGCAGATGTGAGCCATCTGAATCTGAGGTACTAGTATGCTGCTGATCAGAACGAACAGTGTGCTCTGTTGTTGCCTATCTGGAGTAAGCGACAAGCAGGCGGGCATGAGCCGTTGCTTGTGCCATCCTGAAACTGCGGCAGTGTGGCGTGCTGTTGTATCCGCAAGGCAGGCAAAACCGGTTTGAGACAAGCCAAGATGCCCCGGGACCGTTGCTGCCGCCCATGGTAATCGCCAATCTGGGGGCGGGTGACGACGACGAGGCGACCTGTTCATCGACAAGTGGCAATAACCTGGAAGAAGAAGAGAGAGCCCGGCGTCTGCATGCGTCCGTTCATCTCACGTAGACGAAGCATAACGCTGTCGCCGGCCACATCACGCTCGCCGTGCTGCCTGAGTTGCTGACGCGATGGATTGATTCGATGGCACTGGCAGCAGCATCTGAGGCAGTACCGGCTTTGAGCGAGAGAGAGACGGGTGGCTTCGTTTGATCTGCAGCTGACAGCATGTTTCTGGACTGACTCGATCCGGGTCTGTCGGTAGAGCAACTTGTTGTCACTGTGGATGTTTTACCGTCTTGGGCAGAGCATGAGCAATGCTGTGCCCAGGAGGAGAATCCTCCATCACTTCCATAGTTCCATCTCCTAAAGAGAGCATGAACATCGTTTGGATGTATCCGGGAAAGGTTTAACCTGTGAATATATGTGTTTGCGTGCGCAAGCTGCCGTGAATAAGCAGATCTGAGGTGAAATCTTGAGTATGTTGATGGCTTTGCATTTTGTCCTGACAAATGTACTAAATAGCGCGTAGCGGGTTGGTAGCAGATTCATGTGAGTTAGCGGATCGTGGACAGCAGGCGCTATTGTGGGCACTAAGTTCCAATAGCGGTATATGATAATTACATATAAATTTAAGCATATATATCATGAATAATGAGTATAAATAGACATTTAACTATACGCAACTCAAAGAACCGATGTCTCACATACTTAAATTAAGAAAAAAACATAGTGTTCCACAACTTATATAAGTCATCGATAGAGTTTATAAAGAAATAGATTATGAGAGCCATAAATAGTTTATAAGACCATCGTTCATTATCACCGTCAAAAAGTAGCAATATTGACATTCTCATGGTCACTTAAACCATTTGTGTACCTTAAGTGAACTAGAATTATTTATTTGTTGTATACCGTATCATGATATTGCGGCCGCTACGAAGTATTGTAGAATGTTATAGCGGCCCGCTAACTCAAATAGCGGTCGCTAAGTTCGAACTTGCTAAATCAAATCCACTACTTCATACACCTTGTTCGTTGCATGGTGGCTGGTGCTGATTTATTGTGAAAGAAAAATACTGCTGAATGGTTGGTTGATTTTGACCGATAAATTTAAGCGAACAGGGTGATAGCCATAGTAGATCGTTCCAGCTATTGCGGCCTCTACCTCCGCTATTTAGTACCTTGTGACAAGAGAACAGAGAGCCTGCCCAAACTAGTATGCTCATTTGGCTGTGTAAGGTCTTGTTTAGTTCGTGAATTTTTTTTAGGTGTCATATCTGATATTTCATGGGATGTCAGAAGGGGTTTTCGGATATTAATTAAAAAACTAATTACATAACTCGCCTCGAAACCGCGAGACGAATTTATTAAGCCTAATTAAGCCGTTATTAGCATATATGTTACTGTAGCACTTAAGGCTAATCATGGACTAATTAGGCTTAAAAGATTCGTATCGTGGTTTTCAACCAAACTGTGTAATTAGTTTTTTTTCTGTTTACATTTAATACTCCATGCATATATCCAAATATTTGATATGATGGGGTGAAAATTTTTTAGATGAGAACTAAACACACGTTAAGTGATGTGACTAATCTGGTAGAGCTATAGATGTAGGTGTGGTTAATGCGAATAGCATGCACTGCATCTGGAGCAAAAGACACGAGTCCGGACTCCGAAATAAATGGCAACATGTATTTTTCTAGTTGCAACTTGATGCGTTTGGACATTACAATCCTGATAGCTGTCATCCTCACAAAGAAACACCACGCGCTCCATCCAAAATAAATCTCCATCTCGTATTTGCAGAGCCAATCAATCCCAACTTTAACTAGATTGATAGAAAATGATATCAACATTTGTATCTCCAAATATGTTTATTATAAAAATATATGGTGTGACCAATCTAACTATGCTTATATAGTATCATAAATATTAATATTTTTTTAACATCTATTTGGTTAAAGTTTTGATTGTTTGATTTCTCAAAATGTGAGATGGAGATTTATTTTGGAACAAAGACAGTATAGAGGTGCTTGACTATTTTAGAACAAAGACAATCACCCTGTTCGGCAGGCTGTTTCTGCGGCTTATAAGCCGGCTGTGGCTGTTTTGTTGTGAGAGAAAAACACTGTACCACGGCTGATAAGCCGTGCTGATAAGAGCAGCCGAACAGAGTGAATATATAGGTTACTACCAAAATGGTGGAATTCTCCTAATATTTTTAAGTAGTAGTAAAACGCTACGGCTAGTGATAGCACATGAGAATTCTCATCAGGAGGAATTTGGTTTGGTAAGGAAAGTTTATACTAAATTTTAAATGCCAAAATATTAGAAGAAACCCACGAAAAAATCTAAAATTCTGGTTGTGGGTGCTCGACATGATCGGTGTATGTACACGTAGTGGTGAAGACATTTCGACTGCTAGTAACGCCCTAACAAATCCTTCATGTGTCTACCTCTCTCATTCGCACTGTCGGTCACGCTCAAAAGGAAAAGGTGGCAGTTTGCATATGAATTTCCATCCACTCCAAGGCCGATTGGCCGAACGATGTCTTCATCCATCTTGCATTGAGCCCCCGTTTGGATCGCCCATAGGGCTGTTTGATCCAGGAGCTAGAGATTAGCCATGTACTCTATTATGACTCATTTGCTCCTAACTAATACTCAGGCTGCGCTTAGTTCGCGAAATGATTTTTTTTGTGTCACATCGGATGTGTCGGAGGATGTCGGAAGGGGTTTTTAGATACTAATAAAAAAAACAAATTACAAAACCCGTTAGGAAACTGCGAGACGAATCTAATGATACTAATTAATTCGTTATTAGCACATGTTGGTTATTGTAGCACTTAAGACTTTTCATGAACTAATTAGGCTTAAAAGATTCGTCTCGCGATTTTTCCGAGAACTGTGCAATTAGTTTTTTTTTTCCGTCTACGTTTAGTACTCTATGCATGTGTCCAAACATTCGATGTGATGGGTGGAGGCAAAATTTTTTGAGAAATAAACAAGGCCTCATTTGGCCCCGTTCGGCTGGAATTATAAGCCGGCTGAAAAACACTGTTGGCTGATTTTTTGTGAGAGAAAAATATTGTTCCGGCTGAAAAAACAAGCTGAATAAGACGGATTATAAGCCAGATGAACAGGGCCAATTCACTGCCATGTATATGGATGAGTGGGTGTAATATGGGTCTTTTGCCCTACAGAACCACTTTTAACCCTCTTTAGTCCATCTTGGAGGAGCTAATAAAAAAGATGTGGGCTAATATTGATGAGTGGGTGTAATATGTGTATTTTACCCTACAGAACCACTTTTAGCCCTCTTTAGTCCATCTTGGAGGAGCTAATAAAAAAGGTGTGGGCTAATATTTAGCCTCACTTTTAATCTCCTATTTGGATCCATAAGAGCTAAACATGGATCAAACATGGCCTAATTAATGAGTAAATTTCCCTACCACTCCATAGATATATGCCATGAGCTAGTCTCTCCATCGATCTACAACAACGCTAAAAGTACACGGAGCTTTTATACATTAGTGTATATGTTCAGCAATAGAATCCAATGAACCTCACTCAAGCAAAGTCTACCACCGCTATGGAAATGATTTCTAGGGTTAGTCAAAAACGCTTCTCAGCCCCGGTTTTCAGAACTGTTATTACACCATCAATTGTAAAGATATGATCTTTATAAAATGATTCTTGTAAGAAATATAGACCTTATTAAGGGTTTAATGATTTCGATGACTTATTGACAACATAACTATTTACTAGTCAGTTGTGAGAGAGCGACAATCACTTATACTAGTGAGTACTCCCTCTGTTCCAAATTAAAATGTTTTGGCTTTTTCTAGATACATAGTTTTTACTATGCACTTAGTTATACATATGTCGATCTAGATGCATAGCAAAAGTAATACATCTAGAAAAGCCAAAACATCTTATAATTTGAAATAGAGGGAGTACCATATATTGATGAAATATACCGGTTTTATATATAGAGGTATATATGATCAATATTTATATCCCTACATATGCTCTTAGTATCTCTGTTGGCCACAATGAAAATTAATTGATTTTTTTTCCTACATGTAAAAGTCAGTCGTCACCGAAAGCATGCATTGAAGACTAGATTAGAAGGCCGACAACTTAAAATAGAAAAGCATGCTCACGTCTAGCCAGTAGTACTTGTGATTGTTCCATGAGCAGATATAGTATATGTGGACACGTGTATACACTGACATGATGCTTCATATTCTTCGATCGCTGTGTGTGGTGGCATCGCACGGCCACCACACACAGGTATATAGCTTTATTTTGTCGGACACGGTAGCATCAAAGGGCTTTTCCGCCGTACACTAGGTCACTAGTTACGTAGCTGCACAGCTTTGGCATCAGTATTAGGGACACTTGTCGCGTTTGGCCAAGGTCGATGGAGATCAGTCAAATATGCCGTTAGATTATATTGCTAGCTCAATGATGCGCCTTTTCCCCTCAATGATGCGCCTTTTCCCCTCCTTCCATGCGTGTGTAACAGAGAGACAGGCACATATATACACATAGACCACCATCACAACAAGAACACAATCAAAACAAAGATCTTGTTATCATAGAGTATATGCATGCTTCATGGGAAAGAATGGCCACGATTGAAAGACCACTTCTTAAAAATGTGCTTTGCACGTTGTCGACAAGAAAAGAAAGAACACTGCACTTACAACATAGGTTCTCCTCGGTTGTGGTTTTCACAATATAAAATGGTACCGCACTTCTTTTGTGTTCTAAATTATAGTCCACTTTAAATTTGTTCTAAGTCAAGCTTATATACCTTTAATCGAGATTATAAAAACATTTACAACATCAAAATAGCTAGTTTCATTAAATTCTCTATAAAGTATGTCTTGATAATGAATTATTTGAACTTGTAGAGGATAGTATTTTTTTTCGTAAAGTCCACTAGCGGCCCTCGAAATTGTTCGGCTGTGTCATCCCGGTCCTAAATTTGCAAATCGACCGTTATGTCCTCAAACTTGTTCAACTGTGTCATCCCGGTCCCTAAGCTTGCAAATTATCCGTTTAGGTCCTCAAACTTGTTCAATTGTGTCATTCCGGTCCCTAAATGCTTTAAACTTGCAAACTCAATATATATTTATATAACTATCCAAAAATTGTAAATTTAATTTTGTTAGATCTAGGTAACATGTACTTTAAATTAGAATAAAAAATCAACACTCCTGTAAATTAATGGGATTTATTTACAGCATAAAACAACATATAAAAATGTATGTTGCTATTTAGTTATTTAACTGTAGAGTTAAAAATAGAAAGTACTATGTGATTTATTTTTATTCTATTTTGAAGTACATGTTATCAGGAGTCCAGCAAAATTGGATTTATAATTTTTGGATGGTTTTATAAACATATATTGAATTTACAAGTTTACAGCATATAGGGATCGGGATGACACAGATAAACAAGTTTGAAGACGTGATTTGCAAGTTTAGGGATCGGAATGACACATCCGAACAAATTTAAGGACCTAAACGAGCACTTTGCAATTTTAGGGACCAAGATGACACAGATGAACAAGTTTGAGGACCTAAACGGTCGATTTGCGAGTTTAGGGACCGGGATAACACAGCCGAACAAGTTCGAGGACCGCTAGTGGACTTTACTCTATTCTTTTTATATAAAATTATGTTCAAAATCAGTACAATTTTGCTTGAGACAAAATCAAAGTGATCTATAGTTTGGAACTGATGGAGTATATACTTATGTTTATCTAAAAAAGGCCATGATATAAGTATAAAGTCAACGTTGTCTGTGTTTTGGATTAAGATTCACACATTATGACACTTTGCTGGTAAAAGAAAATAGAGGTAACAAGATGGATACGAAAAGCAAGATCAAAAGGGGGATGAATAAAGTGGCTAATAAACTTGCTAAACAGGCTTGACAAGCTAACTCTATGGACTTGTCTTTACTCTGTGAAGCACTAGCTCATTCTCTCTAATGTAATGATGTGCAGCAGGTACTCCAAAACCTTGAATGGAGTGATTTTCGACCCCCATCTATGTATATAAGCAATATAATCTTTACACTTAAAAATCTTTTTGGGTGCAGGGAAAAATTTAAAATCAGCAACCATGAACACATATTATATATTGTTCATGTGTGCGGTTTAATTTTTCTTTCAATTCCCCAGGCTATTGCTCCACCCAACTCTATACCAATTTTCTGATCCATTGCGCTACGAATCTGACAAAAGGTTATGGATTAAGATATGAAGAAGGCATTATCCACTCCAATCCTATCCACTTTCATCCCTAGAGCTCTTTATTACTTATCATATTTCACTAGTATAGAAAAGTTTTTTAGGGACGGTTAAAATCGATCTTCAGAGGCGGTTTGAAAAACCACTACAATGCCATTGACTGTAAAGATAGAGCATTTGTAGCATCGGTCATTTAACCACCCCTGGAAAAGCAATGTGGTTGTCTAATTTCAAAAATCAATGTTTGTTACAGTCTCTTAGATTCAAGGAGGACCTTAGGTCATCCTTTTGCTTTTGGCTTGATGCTTTCAGTTAATGTTTTGTTGTAAGTAAACTCTTTTCCTTTTTTAATATAATTTAATCACACTGTGGGGAACTCCCCCATAGTTTTTGCCATAAAAAATAGCTTCTTAGACTGTTGGTACTGTTAGCTCTAGGTCATGAAAATCCTTACGGGTTTGGTTAAGTAGAGCATTCTAAATGAACATAAGCCTACATCTTGCTGGTTAGTTGCTTTAGTTTATCTAGTGAGAAATCAAATACTCTCTTCATTTCAAATTGAAGTTGTTTTGGCATTTCTAGATATATAGTTTCTAATATGTATCTAGACATAGAATATACATATGACAAAATCTATGTACCTAAAACAGCTTACTATACACACACACACACTACCATGTAGCTAGCTACAAAATAACTTATTCTGTAGTCACTTTGAGTTACGATAATTAGTATGGTAATTTACAAGATTATAGTAACTCCTTACTATGTGATTTACTATAACGTTACGATAAATATCCCCATGTGTAATAGTAACCCAACTATCATAAATATGTATTGATATTATCGTAAATTAGTATATAAAATTATCATAAATAGAGGTGACTACAAAATAACTTATTTTGTAGTTGGTTACTGAATATAATCTCCCTATATATAATGAATGGAGTAAAACCCTAAGTTAAAATTTATCGATGCAATTTACCATTTTTCTCTTGGTTGGTCATCACTTGAGTTCCCTACATACCAATACTGCGTCTGGTCGATCGAGCTTCCCGCTTAATGTGCAACCTGTGCCTGAGTGGGCTTGGGGATGTGAATTAGGGTTTCCAATCATCGGCGGACCTAGAAGGGGGTTTAGGGGTAGCAAAATCGCAACACAGCGATGGGCCACGGCTTGGCGGTGTGATAAGGTGGCAAGGTTGTCGTTGTAGCTAGGGGTGGCAGGGGGCGGTAGGCGGGGCTGGCGGTAGGGGTGTCGCGGCGCAAAATGGTAGGGCAGTCTCCATGATTAGGGGAGGACAGGGTTGAGGCAGCTATAGGCATATAGTGAGAGGTGGGGAGGAATCGGGTGACCGATGGGGAGAGAGAGAGGGCGGCACGATTCACAATCGCATGACCCATTACGTGTTAACGCTCCGGGTCCCTTACCCAAGCTAGAGATAGGATGAGCAAGGAATGAGTTGACATGGATACTGAAGAGATATATCCTGGGTTCGTCGGAAACAATGTGCATATTTCCAGTAGAGGCATCGCCACCTCGCTCATTCCTCTTTATTTTGTCTGGCGCCAAATACAGGAGAATCGCACGGCCTGTTGTCACGCGTTAATAATGTTCCCTTACGCACGCAAGCTAGGAGAATCGCACGGCCTGTTGTCACGCGTTAATAATGTTCCCTTACGCACGCAAGCTAGGGCCTTGTTTAGATGTATCAAGTTAGAATTTTTTCACTCTCTCTTTATCATATCCATGTATGAAGTAGTAAATATAGGTAAAAAAATAACTAATTACATAGTTTAGTTGGAAATCACGAGACGAATCTTTTGAGTCTAGTTGGTTCACGATTGGACAATATTTGCCAAATAAGACGAAAATAGTACTATTTATTGAATTCTTTTTTTCCGATCTAAACGAGGCCTAGATACGATGAACAGGCAAGGGATGAGGTGAGATCGATCGATGCCCAAGATCCTCGGGTTCGTCGGAAACAGCGCGTGGTTTCCAGCAGAAGCCGGCATGGCATCGCCACTGGCTGGCGCCAGGTAAACCAAGTACTAGTTGGGTAGCCGCTCGTGCATGCTGCAATATTCCCAGGACGACCCGACCAAATCGCCACCGGGATCGGAATATATACAACACGGGACGGCGAGTAAGGCCACGTTTAGTTTCCAAAAATTTTCAATATTTTCCGTCACATCGAATATTTGAACACATACTGTCGATGTTCGGTCTCGAAGGGGTCCTAAACCAACGAGTAAATGCCGCGTGTCCCTTTCCTGGATGGTGATGCAAGGAGAACACACGGGAGTTTATCCTGGTTCGGGCAAAAGAAGGCCCTACGTCTAGCGGGGAGGGAGATGTTTGTATTTCCTTGCACCAAAGTGCTTGTGTAGGGGTTACAAGCTTATGAGAGAGAGCGGCGAGCCCAAGTCTCAAAGAGGAAAAAAGAGTACAAAGGAGATTGCTTGAGATGTTGATCTCTATCTTGTGTCTGGCTTGTTGTCCGTTGTCTTCTCTCCCCGTTGTAGAACCCTGGCCTGCCCTTTTATATGGCGAGAGAAGGCCAAGACGACGGAGAGCCTTAAGATGATGTTTTGTCGATCTCTGTTAAGGTGACTGTTACGACGTGCCCTAGGAATGGGAGGCCATCCCTAGACACCACGGTGACATAGAGGACAAGACGCTGAAATGACCCGGAGCGCCGTGCCATACCGTCCTCCCTTCCCTGTTGAGCCGTGCCGGACGTCAAGGCCGGGTCGAGGCCGAACGAATAAGTCCGAATCCTTGGGATCGCGGTGTACGAACTTTGTCGTATCCCCCCTCGAGGGTAACTAGTGACGTACAGTGCACGGCATGGTGGGTACAGTGACGGTTTTCACCTCCCATCACGGGATGGGCGGTAAAATAGTGAGGACTGACACTGGCATTGTTCCCACGTCGACCCTGATCGCAGCCATGCCGGTAGGTGGTAGTAGGTAATCGCATTAAATGCTATGGCTTTTGTCCAGAGGTAGGTAAAGAGAAGGGGTCAAGACGCTCGACCCGGGCTCACGCGAGTCGGAGTTTTTCTCAGGGGGCGGATGAGCCCCGCGCGGGTCGGAGCGTGGTCGAGGTACTTTGCTGTACGGGGCGGGGCGCGGTCGAGGCGCCCCCGTCGAGGGTGCCTCGTACGAGTCGGAGCCGGAGCGTGGTCGAGGCACTCCGTCGAGCTACCCTCGTACGAGGCGGACCCGGTGTGCGGCCGAGCTTGGGCGCGGCTTAGTCGTTTTGATTTTCATTATCGTTAAATGTGGGTACCCCTATGCTATTGGTACCGACAGTAGCCCCCCGAGCCTTTTGGTGAGTGTGCGATCACTCTCCTAGAGGCTTTTTTACTGATGAACTAGAGTCGTAGCGTCGTTGACTTCTCCGGTGGGGGCGCGCGAGGGCACCCGCCGGGTGTAGCCCCCGAGGCCTCGGTGGAGTGTTGAAGACTCCTCCGAGGTCTTTTGTGTGTTTTTATCAGGGAGTAGTTTGATGCGGTCGAGCCCCCGAGCCTCGTGCGCACGAGGTCGATCAGAGTCTCGGCCGTCTTCTGTCGTGCGGCCCTCACGCTCCTCCTGTAGAGAGGAGGAGGAGGGGTGGGGAACGCCGTACTACCCCGTTTGGGCGAGTTCCGACGATCTCCGGTGAGCTGCTAGCGGGGGAATTCGAGTGCGAGCCCGTGCTCCAGTCGTTAGGAGTCGGCTAGTGGCCCGGAGGCGCTCTCAAAAAATGCCAAGGAGTGGTCATGTGGATGTCAGTTCCCTTCGACGGGATCCGAGGGCTCGATGCCTCCCCCGAGGGGATTCCTACTTCGACCTCTTCCTACAGCCTCGAATACGTCTTGGGGTGCCTCGAGAGCGTGGCTCGAGCCCTGGCCATGTACGGGCGCACCCTTGGTCGTCCCTTGCTCCGTCGCTCGAGGGCAGCTGTCGAACCTAGGTCGAGGGCCAGCTTCCACTCCCTCGAGACTTATGGGGGGCTCGGAGCCCGTTACCAGGTATCTGGGAATATCCGTCCGCGGATCTCGCCCCGCCCGTTAGCCAGGCGCGCCTTTTTAGGGCGAGATCGGCGCGGTAGTGGGCGACGTGGTGTTCGGTTACGGCGTGGGGGACGGCCACGTGCCCGGCTCCTGCGAGATGTGGGGAAACGGTTAGGTGGGCGCATTTAATACGGGAAACTGTTCCTACCTTTTCGCGCGGCCGTTGGGCTTCCGCCTGGGCATATAAAATCAAGGCCTAGGGGTCTGTGTTCCCCACCGGTCCCTTGCGCTCTTGCGATCTTCTGCCTCAGGCAACCCTTGCCTTATTGCACTCTCCGCCCACATCACCGCCGCCACCGCATCTTCTTCGCCCACCCCCCTTCCGACAGCACCGATGGCAGGAAAGAGCCAGATCCTCCCCGCCGACGACTGGGCCGCCTCCTCGGTGACGGAGAGGAGGTTGGAAGAGTTGGTCGAGGATGGGCTGCTGCGGCCAAGGACGAGTCGGTCGCAGCCGGAGTGGATCGCGCCGCCTCCTGCCCATCGGGAGCCGACGCCCCCTGAAGGGTACGTGGTGAGCTTCGTCTGCTTCCACGAGCGGGGGTTTGGCGTGCCGGCGTACGTCTTTATGCGCGCGCTCCTCCACTACTACCGGGTGGAGCTTCACCACCTCGCCCCCAACGCCGTCGCGCAGGCCGCCATCTTCGCGGCGGTCTACGAGGGCTACCTTGGGGTGGAGCCGCAGTGGAACCTGTGGCTTCACCTCTTCAAGGCTGAGCTCTTCGCCAGGAGGGCGGGGGAGAAGGGGGTCCTGGCCGCGGCTCGAGTAGGGAGCTGCGTCCTACAGGTGAGGTCGAGCCGGGCGGATCTGTATATCCCAGCTCGCCTCATCTCCTCGAACAGTGGGTGGCACGAGGGTTGGTTCTACCTCCGCAACGATGGAAATCAGTTGCCGAGGTACACCGGCCACGTGCTGACCGCTCGAGAGGACCGCTGGACGTACGGAGTGCCGGAAGTCGAGAAGCCGTGCCTGGACCCGCTGTTGGTGGTGCTGCAGCAGCTTCGCCTTCGGGGCTTGACGGCAGCGGCGGTGGCCACGACCTTCCATCGCCGCAGAGTGATGCCGCTGTGTCGGCGTCGTCTCCGTCTCGACCAGATGACTCCAGAGGCATCTCTAGAGGGGACCCGGATGTCCCACGAGTCCCTCGCCCTCGAGGAGGTCCTCCGGCGAGCGCGCCGGATGGTCGGGAACTTCAAGGTGGAGGAGGTCAACCGGGTCCCCATGAGACCTACCGAGGGGTTTGAGCCCGTGGTAAGTATCTTTGGGCTGGTATGTTTACTGGTTTTGTTTATTTTTGGATTTTGCTAATTTGGTCGAGGCCGGCGCGTAGGATTTGTCGGCGCTGCGGGAGACGCGCCCGCCAGTCCCAGAGGACCAGCCCGCCCGGGAGGCTCGACGCCAGCATGCCTCCAAGAAGAAGCAAACCAAGGAGACGGCCAAGAAGCGGGCAATCCGCAAGGCCAAAGAGGCGGAGGCGTTGAAGAAGCTCCGGCGCCAGCAGACCATCGACGGGGTCCCCCTGGCGCCGTCGCCCTCCGAGACGATCTCGGGGGAGGACGACGACAGCAGCGGCGAAGACGACGACGCCCTGTCGCGGTACGAGGCCGCGACCGGATTGGGGGACCTTCCCGATATTCGCCCCCTGCTGGAGCCCATCGGGGGGTCGTCCTCCTCGGTCGTCGTGGTCGAGGAGACCGAGGAGGAGGAGGAGGAAAAGGAGAAGGAGAAGAAGAAGGCGGAGAAGGAGGCGGACCCCTCGACGGGAGGGGCCACTTTGCCCCGAACCCAGCAAGAGGGGTCGACGGGGATGCCTGCACCAGCCCAGGCCCCGCAAGCTCGGGCGGGGGCTGGGACGATGGTACCGGCGTCGTCATTGGCGGTGCCATCGGCAGGCGTGAGAACCCGAGGCCAGCTAGCCTCGGAGGCACAGAAGGCGCAGGGCGGCACGCCGGCCAGGGCCCCTAGGAGTGCCCGGCCTGCTGGCGGGGCCGCTGCGAGGCCATCGTCGGCCGCCCCGGGGGGTTCGGATCGCGCGGGGTCGAGGCCCTTGGTGCCGATTTCCGGGTAAGTGTTCGTGCTTGGTTGTTTTGTCTTTCTCTGGACCCGTTGGCTGACGTTCTTTCTTATTTTACAGGTTAAAGCGGAAGGCGGAGCCGATGGGGCCTACCCCCGTGAAGTCGCTTCGAGCCAGCGCCGTTGTCCTTAACCGGATGGCGGAGCAGGATGCGGCCTGGGTCTGGCAGGTCAAGGTCACGAAGGGGCGCCTGCGACAACAGCAGGGGCAGCAGATGCCACGGTGGTTGCTGGCCCCAATCCTGCCGTGGAGGGGTCCGAACCGGCGGAGACGGTGGCGCCCAGTGCGGTCGAGGCGGAGCCCAGGTCATTGCCGACGGCCGAGGCTGCCGTCGAGGCCGTGACGGGCGAAGCATCCGTCCGTGGCGCGGAGCGGGCGGGTGCTGATGCGACCATGGAGGAGGTCGCGTCGGCACCGGGACAGGAGGCGGCCCTGGCGAGGGGGTCACGGCCGCAGCAAGACCCGCCGGCGGAGCCGGCGGGTACGGTGGAGGGCGGGGCCGTCGAGCCCCTGACCGGAGCTCCAGAGGCAGAGGCGCCGGAGGTCGAGGCGCCGGCTCCGAGGGTGCCGACGGTTGAGGCGCCGGCTCCGGAGGTGTCTGCGATCGAGGGGCCGGCTCCGGAGGTGCCGGTGGTCGAGGGGCCGGCGTCCTCAGAAGGGCGGGCACCCGTGACCGTGGACCTCACCCTCGACGACACCCCCCTGGACAAAGGAAAACAAGTGATGGGGGTCGAGGGGGGTGAGGCCGGGGACCAGGCCGGTGCCTCGACGGCCGCTAGAGAGGCGGGAACTACGGGCGAGGCCGGTCCTTCCGCGGGACCGGGAGACGCCCCGGCCGGATCATCGTCGTCATGGCCCGACATCGCCGCGCTGGCCATAGCACGGGCGGAGGCGGAGATACCGAGGTGGGGGGGCGTCCCTCCAGTTTAGGGACGCCGTGAACCCCGACGCCGAGCCCATCTTCACCCTGAACGACAGGGATGAGGTGCACCGATGGGAGTACCTCGAGGGCGTTCGCCGGCATCTTGATCGGTTGCTCCATGTGGCGTCCGAGGCCGTGTCGCGAAGTATGCGGGATGCCACCGAGGTATGATCGACCCGTCGGCTTTCTTTGTGGTTCTCTTGGTGTCTTTTTCCCTCAGCTTTTTAACCCTTTTGGTTTTTTCGAATTGTGATTCAGGAGCTGAAGGAGTACTCCCGCCGCAAGTCACTCTTCATCCGGGATGAGAGTGGCGTGTGGGCCGCGCTGTCTCAGCAACGGGTCCTGGTCGAGGAGGCCCAGAAACGGCTTTCCGATCGGAATGCCGAAATGGCTGAGCTGCGCGTCGCATACGCGGCGGTGAAGGAGGAGGCGATACAGGCTTGGGCGGCCGAGGCCGTGATGCGCACTGACGTGGACAAGGCTCGGGAGGAGGCTGCCCAGGCCCGCAGGGATCTCGAGCCCCTGTCGGCACGGGTGAAGGAGCTCGAGGAGGATGTCTCCCAGGTCAGCCGTCAGCGCGACGCCCTCAACGTTGAGGTCGAGCAGGTCACTGCTCATTTTGGTGCTCTGAAGGATGAGGTCACGACGCTGAACGGAGCCGTCCAAGAGAAGGACGCGGCTCTCGAGTCTGCTCGGTAGGAGATCGAGGCGCTGAAGGCGACCATCAGTGACAAGGACAGCGCCCTCCTAGGGCTCGAGCGGACGTGCGGGGGGCTTCGCAACGAGGTCGTGGGCCTGCAGACCCATATCGAGGGTAAGTGTGACTGTTACGGTCACGACGTTGAGGTCTCGTGTTAGGTATTAATTTGTTTATCGTGTTTCAGAGCTGGAGAGGGAGAATCGAGAGGCTCAATCATCTGCCAACTCCTTCCAGAGCCTCCTCGAAGCCGAGACCCGGAGGACCCAGCTGCTCCAGGGCGCGATCACCACCGTGTGTGACGGCCTGGGGGTCGAGCCCGACGCCGACACCGGGGAAGATGTTCCGGGGAACTCCTTCATCCGTCGGATGGCGGCGCTGGGCCGCCTTGCCCGGGAGAAGATACGGGACGGCCTCCATCACGGCGTAAAGAGGGCGCTGGCCATCGTCCGTTCAGGGTTTGTGTTCGACATGGAGCTCGTTGCTGATGGCTTCATCACAGACCCGGATCGGACGGACGAGGAGAACGAGAATGCCTGCCTGGAGCTGATTGAAGCCGCGGAAGAGCCTGGAAGCCGTCTGGCCTCGCTTTTTGAAGCCGAGGTGGTTCCGCCTGCTGACGATGAAGGCCTGTGAGCCAAATCAGGGGGCGAAGGCCCATGTAATAAGTTAGTATTTCGAATTTTGGTCGTGGTGGCCTCGGAGGCCTTAAAGACTCGAAACATAAACTGGTGCGTGGTTATTTAAGTTTCACTCGAGCCTTTCTTCCCTTTATCGCTTGAATCATGTTCTCGCACGATTTACTTAGCACGCAGTTGCGTCCTTTGGCGTAAGGGAGCGAGTGGAGGTACCGTAGCCTCGGAGGCGTAAGTGATCTCGCAGCCCGACTGCCCTCGAGCTTCAGGGTGCTCTTGCGGCCTTGTAGATCGTGTAAGAACCTGATCTAAGCGACAGGGGGTGTACTCCTTTTTAAAGTTATGAACCATTATTAGATTTACTTAGCGTGCGGTCGCGCCCTTAGAAGGCGTGAGGAGCGAGTGGAGGTACCGTAGCCTCAGAGGCGTAGGTGATCTCCCGGCTCGATAGCCCTTTCGAGCCTTAGGGTGCTCTTGTGGCGCTGTCGATCTAAGAACCGGTTCTTAGATTTAAATTTAAAAAAGAGTACAAGTTTTTTCGGGGACTGGGGGGTTCCCCCCTTGTAGCCCCCGAGGGAGGGTCGATTCTGGGAGTGCAGAGTCGATCCTTCCTCGTTGTGAAACGAAAGTTTGAAACGTCGCTGTATTCTTTATTGATGAAAAAGAAATTACAGAGCCTCGAGGCTTTTTAAGGAAAGAAGCGACGTAGCTGTTCAATGTTCCAAGCATTGGTGAGGATTTCGCCCTTCTCGTTGGATAGCTAGTAGGTGCCCGGCTTTAGTACTTCCGCGATGATGTATGGCCCTTCCCATGGTGGCGTGAGCTTGTGCCGTCCCTTGGTGTTCTGGTTCCGCCGTAGCACCAAGTCGCCGATGTTGAGGTCACGCTTGCGGATGTGTCTGTCGTGGTAGCGTCGGAGACCCTGCTGGTACCTGGCAGAATGCAACAGAGCCACATCTCGGGCTTCCTCGAGCTGGTCAAGGGCGTCCTCTCTTGCGGCGTCGTTATTTCTTTCGCTGTAGGCCTTCAGCCTTGGGGATCCGTATTCTATATCTGTTGGGAGCATTGCCTCAGATCCATAGACTAAGAAGAACGGAGTGAACCCCGTGGCTCAACTCGGCGTTGTTCTTAGGCTCCACAGGACCGAGGGCAGCTCGGCAGCCTATCTTTTGCCATGCTTGTTTAGCTTGTCAAAGATCCTGGATTTCAGGCCTTGTAGGACCATGCCATTGGCACGTTCCACCTGACTGTTTGTTTTTGGATGGGCCACGGCTGACTAGAGCACTCGGATGTGGTGGTTGTCGTAGAAATCTAAAAACTTTTTGCCAGTGAACTGGGTGCCATTGTCCGTGATGATACAGTTGGGGACCCCAAAGCGATGAATAATGTCGGTAAAGAAGAGCACAGCTTGCTCGGACCTGATGCTGGTGATAGGGCGGGCCTCGATCCACTTGGAGAATTTGTCGATTGCGACGAGCAAGTGGGTGAAGCCGCCAGTTGTTCTTTTCAAGGGTCCGACAAGGTCGAGCCCCCAAACGGCAAACGGCCATGTGATGGGGATAGTTTGCAGGGCATGTGCCGGAAGATGGGTTTGTCTCGCATAGTACTGACAACCTTTACAGGAGCGTACTAGCTTGACAGCGTCGGAGACCGCGGTCGGCCAGTAGAATCCTTGTCGGAAAGCATTTCCGACGAGGGTTCGAGGCGCTGCGTGGTGGCCACAAGCCCCCGAGTGCAGATCGTCGAGCAGGTCTCTGCCTTCCTCATTTGTGATGCAGCGTTGGAGGATGCCAGTAGGGCTGCGGCGATACAGCTCTCTACTGTCGCCAACGATCACAAAGGTTTTGGCCCGGCGAGCGATCCGTCGAGCCTCGGTCTTATCCGAGGGGAGGTCCCCTCGGGTAAGATAGTCGAGGTACGGGATGCGCCAGTCAGGCTCGAGGTCAGACGGTGGGGTCAAGTCTTCCACCTGCATGGCTTCAGCCCCGGTCGAGGGGGCTTCTGCCTCGGGTGGGGGGTCGAGTGACGTCCCGTCAACCCCTCCGTCTGGCCCGAGGTCGACGGATGGCTACTGGAGGTCTTTTGCGAAAACGTCCGGTGGAACCGTAGTTCTACTGGACGCGATTTTTGCCAGTTCGTCGGCGGCCTCATTATACCTGCGTGCGATGTGGTTGAGCTCGAGGCCATGAAACTTGTCCTCGAGGCACCGTACTTCTTGGCAGTAGGCTTCCATCTTGGGGTCACGGCAGCTCGAGCTCTTCATAACCTGATCGATCACGAGTTGGGAGTCGCCTCGAACGTCAAGGTGTCGGACCCCGAGCTCGACGGCGATTCTTAATCCCGTGACGAGCGCCTCGTATTCGGCGACGTTGTTAGACGTAGGAAAATGAAGCCAGATGACGTAGCGCATGTGAATCCCGAGGGGTGAGACGAAGAGCAAGCCCGCGCCTGCTCCTGTTTTCATTAATGACCCATCGAAGTACATGGTCCACAGCTCCGGCTGAAGCTATGCAGGGGGGAGTTGGGTGTCGGTCCACTCAGCCAGGAAATCTGCTAACACCTGTGACTTGATAGCTTTGCGCGGCGCGTAGGACAAGGCCTCGCCCATGAGTTCGGCTGTCCATTTGGCGATCCTACCCGAGGCTTCCCGGTTCTGGGCTATCTCTCCCAAGGAGATAGAAGAAACCACAGTAATTGGGTGACCCGCGAAGTAGTGTCGGAGCTTGCGCCGTGTCAGGACGACGGCATATAGCAATTTCTGGATCTGTGGGTATCGAACCTTGGTTTCTAAGAGCACTTCGCTAATGAAATAGACCGTCCTCTGGACGAGCAAGGTATGTGCCTCCTCAGCCCGTTCGACAACCAGGGCCGCACTGACTACTTGTGATGTCGCGGTGACATAAAGTAGGAGCGGTTCCCCTGGGGTTGGAGGGATGAGGATTGGTGAGTTAGAGAGTGTGGCCTTGAGTTTTGTGAGAGCTTCCTCAGCCTCGAGGGTCCTGGAAAAATGCTCCGATTTCTTCAAGAGACGGTACAGAGGGAGTGATTTTTCGCCGAGGCGCGAAATGAAACGGCTGAGTGCCGCCAAGCAGCCTGTGACCCTTTGTACGCCCTTCAGATCTCGGATGGGGCCCATTTTGGTTATTGCAGAGATTTTTTCAGGGTTGGCCTCGATGCCTCGTTTGGACACGATGAACCCTAGAAGCATACCTCGTGGGACGCCAAAGACGCATTTCTCTGGATTGAGTTTGATGTTTTTTGCTCGGAGGCACTTGAACGTAACGTCGAGATCGTCGACCAGATCATCGGCTTGTTTTGTTTTGACAACGATGTCGTCGACATAAGCCTCGACGGTCAACCCGATGTGTTTTCCGAAAACGTGCTGCATGCATCGCTGGTATGTTGCCCCTGCGTTCCGGAGACCGAAGGGCATCGTGACGTAGCAATACATGCTGAATGGGGTGATGAATGAAGTCGCGAGCTGATCGGACTCTTTCATCTTGATCTGGTGGTAGCCGGAATACGTATCTAAGAACGAGAGAGTTTCACATCCCGCAGTGGAATCAACGATTTGATCAATGCGTGGCAAAGGAAAGGGAACTTTTGGACATGCTTTATTTAAACTAGTATAGTCTACACACATCCTCTATTTCCCACTCTTTTTCTTAACTAATACAGGATTAGCTAGCCACTCAGGATGGTGAACCTCCTTGATGAATCCGGCCTCCAGCAGTTTGTGTATCTCCTCACCGATGACCCTGCGCTTCTCCTCGTCGAAGCGGCGCAGGCATTGTTTCACCGGTTTGGATCCGGCCCGGATCTCCAAGGCGTGCTCGGCGACTTCCCTGGGTATGCCCGGCATATCCGAGGGACTCCACGCAAAGATGTCGACGTTCGCGCAGAGAAAGTCGACGAGCACTGCTTCCTATTTAGGATCGAGGGTGGCGCTGACGTTCAGCGCCTTTCCCTTGGGATCAGCGGGGTCGAGGGGCACGAGCTTGACGTCTTCCGCGGGCTCGAAGCTGCCGGCATGGCGCTTTGGGTCGGGAATCTCATTGGCGAGACCGTCGAGGTCTGCAGCCAAGGTTGCCGTCTCCAAAACAGCCTCGCCGTGCTCGACGCACTCGACGTCGCACTCGTAGGCATGCTCATATGAGGGCCCTACAGTGATGACACCGTTTGGGCCTGGCATCTTGAGCTTGAGGTAGGTGCAGTTCGGGACTGCCATGAACTTGGCATAGCATGGGCGCCCGAGGATAGCATGGTACATTCCACGGAATCTGACCACTTCGAAAGTGAGAGTCTCCTTTCTGAAGTTGGACGGTGTACCGAAGCAAACAGGCAGATCGACCCGTCCGAGGGGTTCCGCCCGTTTCCCTGGCACGACTCCGTGGAAGCCCCCGACGCTGGGTTGGAGACGCGCTCTCTCGACCCCCAGGAGATCGAGGGTCTGGGCATAGATGATGTTGAGGCTGCTTCCGCCGTCCATGAGCACCTTGGTGAGGCGCGTGTTGGCGATGACGGGATCAACAACAAGGGGGTAGACTCCCGGATTGGGGACGTAGTCAGGATGATCATCACGGTCGAAAGTGATGGCCACCGCAGACCAATCAAGGAAGCGGGGGACCGCCGTTTGTACGGAGAAAACCTCACGCCGCTCTCGTTTGCGCTGGCGCACCGAGAGGCGGGTCGAGGGTCCTCCGTAGATCATAAAGCAGTCGTGGATCTCAGGGAATCCCTTATCCTTGTCGTCACCCTTGGGGTCTTCCTTCTTGTCGTCCTTCCTGCCGCCTGTGCCCTCAAAGTACCTGCGAAGCATGTGACAATCTTCGAGGTTATGGTTAGTGGGTCCCTTATGGTAGGGACACGGCTCTTTGAGCATTTTGTCGAAGATGCCCCCACCGGGGGGGCCTCGAGGCTTCTTCGTTCGGTAGCAGCGACAAGCTCGTCGGCCAGGGCCTCGAGCTTGCCTTACTGGTTCTTCTTCTTCTTTCGGTTGTTTCTCTTGGAGCCCCGGCTGGAGCCCGCGGGGTCATCGGCCTTTTGCTTCCCTTTGTCCTGCTCACCGCCAAAGATGGCACCAACTGCCTCCTCGCCGGCGGCAAAGTTGGTGACGATGTCCATCAATCCGTTGGCAGTGAGTGGGGTGTGACGGCCCAACTCTCAGACCAACTCCTTGCAGGTGGTGCCAGAGAGGAAAGCCATAATTACGTCGGAGTCGGTGACGTTGGGGAGCTCGGTACGTTGCCTGGAGAAGCGCCGGATGTATTTCCGGAGGGATTCACCTGGTTTTTACTTGCAACTCCGGAGGTCCCACGAGTTGCCGGGGCGCATGTAGGTCCCCTTGAAGTTTCCCTCGAACACCCTCATGAGATCGTCCCAGTCATGGATCTGTCGAGGCGGAAGATCCTCGAGCCAGGCTCGAGCGGTGTCGGAGAGGAACAGGGGGAGTTGTCGGATGATGACCCGGTCGTCGGTGGCCCCGCCCAACTGACACGCCAAGCGGAAATCGGCGAGCCAAAGTTCAGGTTTGGTTTTGTCGTTGTACTTGGTGAGAGTCGTGGGGGGGCGAAACCGAGCTGGGAGCACCGTCTCACGGATAGCCTTGCTGAAGACCCGAGGACCTAGAGGCTCGGGTGAAGGACTACGATCTTCCGAGCTGTCGTAGCGTCCGCCCCTGTGCACGTGGTAGCCTCGAGCCACGCCGTCACCGTGCTTGCGCGTGCGGCGCTCGACGATGTTGCCTCGGGTGTCTCGAGGTTCGCGGTCGTTGGTGGTGGGCTCAGGGGCTGGAGCTACCCGGTTTCGCCGGGCAGGCTCGGGGTGAACCGAGGCTTCTCTCTCCTGTCGGAAGGGCTCGGCGATCCGCTCCGAGGCGGGCTCGCGTCGCCTTGAGGCTGAGCTTTCGGCCTGCTGCATGGCAGCGGTCTCGAGAAGTTCTCGGATTTTATCTCGAGCCCGACGGGCGTCAGGGTTTGACGGCTCGGGCATGTTGCGGAGGAGCATGGCGGCGGCGATGACGTTCTGGCTGGCTCGAGCGAAAACCGGGGGGTCGACCACCCGGTCCTCGTCGATGCGATGGTTGACGTCGCGAGCTCTCCCGCCAAGTGCGCGTTCCGCGCGCTCACGCTCGAGGGTTTGTTGGAGTAGATGCAGGTTTTCTCGCTCTTCGTCGAGCCTGTCCTGCAACTCGCGAATCTGCTCGAGCTGCATTCCTTGATCCGCAAGGAGCTGTGCCTCATCATGCTCAGCAGGGAGCTCGTCGTGAGGTGGCGTGTGCCTTTCTTCGACTGGCTCTTCGTCCTCCGATTCCGACGTGCTTTCAACATCGATGTTGAAGCATTCGCGGGTCGGATCATAGGTGTCATCAGCCGAGTCGGAGTCAGGAGCGCCAAAGTAGTAGTATGATGGAGGAATGTGAGGCCGTTGCAAATCGCCCCCGTGATCGCGGCGCCGGGAAGCGGTCTCACGGGGCCCTGTTTCCGGAGTCTCCGTAGAGTCCAGATAATCAGAGGCTGGCGTGGATGCAACGAGGTCTAGAGTGGAGCGTAGATGGTGCCCGGGGAGTTCCTCGTAAGCACTCATGCTAGTGCTTACGGAGGAAGCATAGGTTCGGGCAGCGAGTCTAGCCCAAACAGGAATGGCGATGGAAATGTCGGTGTCCACGCCGGAACGGATGCTCCGGACAGTGGTGTCTCACCGGGCGGGGGAGCGGCGGGATTCTCCGTCGGCACGTTACCCTCAGCCAAGCTCATCCTACCCAGACCTTCAACGAGGAAATCTGGGCGGGCGTCCGGCTGGAGGGTGCCGGACCGGGGAATCCCATCACCCTCCGCGAGGTGAAGACGGTGGTTGCACCGGGCTCATCGTCGTCGGGCGGTTCGCGCCTGCCTGGAGCAACGGTACCGGCGGATCGCTCCCCCAGGCTAGGAGAGCTCGTAATCCTCGTCGGTTGGGTGCCTGGGCGGGAGTAGGACCATATCGTAGCCATAGCCGAGCGACATGAACTCCAAACTCCCGAACCAGATCACCGTGGCCAACGGGATAGGGCGTTCGGGGTCAGCCATCCAGGAAAAAAGGCGGGAAGGCGACGTTAGCACGCAGCTTTCCCCTACCTGGCGCGCCAACTGTCAGTGTTCGGTCCCGAGGGGGTCCTAAACCAACGAGTAAATGCTGCGTGTCCCTTTCCTGGATGGTGATGCAAGGAGAACACACGGGAGTTTATCCTGGTTCGGGCAAAAGAAGGCCCTACGTCCAGCGGGGAGGGAGAGGTTTGTATTTCCTTGCACCAAAGTGCTTGTGTAGGGGTTACAAGCTTATAAGAGAGAGCGGCGAGCCCAAGTCTCAAAGAGGAAAAAAGAGTACAAGGGAGATTGCTTGAGATGTTGATCTCTATCTTGTGTCTGGCTTGTTGTCCGTTGTCTTCTCTCCCCGTTGTAGAACCCTGGTCTGCCCTTTTATAGGGCGAGAGAAGGCCAAGACGACAGGGAGCCTTGAGATGATGTTTTGTCGATCTCTGTTAAGGTGACTGTTACGACGTGCCCTAGGAATGGGAGGCCATCCCTGGACACCACGGTGACATAGAGGACAAGACGCTGAAATGACCCGGAGCGCCGTGCCATACCGTCCTCCCTTCCCTGTTGAGTCGTGCCGGGCGTCGAGGCCGGGTCGAGGCCGGGTCGAGGCCGAACGAATAAGTCCGAATCCCAGGGATCGCGGTGTACGGACTTTGTCGTATCCCCCCTCGAGGGTAACTAGTGACGTACAATGCACGACATGGTGGGTACAGTGACGGTTTTCACCTCCCATCACGGGATGGGCGGTAAAACAGTGAGGACTGACACTGGCATTGTTCCCACGTCGACCCTGATCGCAGCCATGCCGGTAGGTGGTAGTAGGTAATCGCATTAAATGCTATGGTTTTTGTCCTGAGGTAGGTAAAGAGAAGGGGTCGAGACGCTCGACCCGGGCTCACGCGAGTCGGAGTTTTTCTCAGGGGGCGGATGAGCCCCGCGCGGGTCGGAGCGTGGTCGAGGTACTTTGCTGTACGGGGCGGGGCGCGGTCGAGGCGCCCCCGTCGAGGGTGCCTCGTACGAGTCGGAGCCGGAGCGTGGTCGAGGCACTCCGTCGAGCTACCCTCGTACGAGGCGGACCCGGTGTGCGGCCGAGCTTGGGCGCGGCTTAGTCGTTTTGATTTTCATTATCGTTAAATGTGGGTACCCCTATGCTATTGGTACCGACACATACCTAGAGCATTAAATATAGATGAAAAAACTAATTACATAGTTTGGTAGAAAACCACGAGACGAATCTTTTAAGCCTAATTAGTCCATAATTAGACACTAATTAACCAGTACAAACGAAAGTGCTACAGTAGATAAAGTCAAAAAAAATTTACGAACTAAACACACTCTAAATATGTTGTGATCGCACCTAGATCGACCACGATCTGCAGATATATACTCCCTCCGTCCCTAAATATATCTGTTGTCTTCATTTTTCAAAAAAACAACTTTGACTAAATATATGTAAATAAAATATTAAAATTTATGATACATAATTAGTATCATTGCAAAGGTCTTTGAATCTAGTTTTTTTAATAAATTTATTTGGAGATATAAATATATATATATTTTTTATAAATCAAGTTAAACTTGTGACATGTACCGAACGACGACAATTATTTAGGGAGCCAGGGAGTATTCTCTCGCAGACGTGACATGTTTTGATCGAGCTGCAGAGCAGGTATTCAGATTCGCCGAAGCGCAGAGTAAAGCAATGCACGAGAAGGCAGCAAGGAAGCTTTGCCCAGATGCCCGGGACTTTGCTTGCATGCTCAATAATTGAACCACCCCCTAGGTCTAGCTAGGTGGGTGGCTAGCTAGCTACCTAGTAGTTCCACATGCATGCATGCATGGCAGGTGGCTGCTCGTATCTCGGATCATATATGTGTTCATTGTACAGCAATCCTCTCTCGTGTCTAGTAGATCTCATACTATATATACTCCATATACAGTACGTGCCACAGCATCGAAAACATATATCCTATAATGCAAATACAAATGACAACATGCATCAGCAACTTGTCTCTACTAGTTTGTTGGCCTACAACGTACGACGTCGTCTCTCCTGCATTTGCGCTGCCAATACTCTAGCTAGCTCCTTCCCTCTCTTGCTCTGTCTCTCTAGTCTCTCTCTATACATATCCATATGGACATTATTTTCTCCTGATGATAACATGTAGGATCAGATCACTTCTTGTATTATATCTCACCTAGCTCTAGACCCGTGTAATGGAGACGACGTGGACGAGCTTGCAGCCTGTTGATATGGCTTTATTATATATATATAAGTAAGTTTGCTCATCATATCGTATATATATGGTAGCTCTCTCGATCTTGGGGGTACACCATGGTCCCATGCATGCTCATCAAGATGGTGCCAACAGTAGTGATATGATAGTACGAGCACGGGCTTGCACAAAGATAATGGTCCCCCGGTGTTTTCGCCTCTGAATATTCGCCATATCCTTTTAACTATACATATACACAGCTGAACAAGAAATGTCCAATTATTAAGCCTCCGGTCACATGATATGGCATCTCCACCTTCTGCTTATACGTACTTTTAGGAGTCAGATATATGTACTCCGAGACATATGCCTCCCCTCTGGTTTAAATGTAGGTCAATTAATTTCTAGCACTCTTGTTAATTACTCTCTCCATTCTAAAATTATAAGTCGTTCCGCCTTTTTCAGGTGCATAGTTTTTGTTGTACATCTAGATATACTATGTTTAGATACGTACTCCCTCCGTCTAGATTGTAAGTCGTTCTAGACTTTCTATATACATTACTTTTTCTACGCACCAAGATATAAATTATATCTACATACGTAGCAAAAGATATGTATCTAGAAAAGCCAGAACGACTTAAAATTTGAAATTGAGGGAGTTGTTTTTATTATTCATCTAGTAAAAGCGGAACACCTTACAGTAATTTGGAACGGATGGAGTACTTTCTAAGTGTAAATCATTCTATAAGTTTGATTTAGGTGCTTTTTATATTTTTTTCCTTATTTTTCCTTGCTTAATAAATGCAACCATTCCCATAAATAAATAAGCCACAATTCTCAGTGTATGATAAATAAAGGGCAACAAGGTCATTTGACTTACTTTCTAATCCTCGTATAAAAGCAAGTCTAAAATGACCTACATTTGCAGTAGGAGGGAGTAGACAGTAGCAACGATAAGTAGCGCTATTGGAGCATTAATTAGTCGGCCGTTGGAAAATTGTGCCAAATTATATGTACATATACAAGGTCTTGGTATTTTTCATTCATCAATACCATTATTGAACAATATATAGAACAAATTTTTTTGGCGTATATAGACACTAGGCGTGTCAAACCAAGCGAAAAGTTAAATCAATTGAGTGTTTTAGAGGGCACCAACACTTGAATTACTGTGCCTTAATTTGTGCTTTAGGAAATTGATGATATGATTTATGAAAACTCAAGAGTTTTATAATCTCCTGATAAGGGTGGAACGTTTGAGAGAGATTGTGCATTTGAATTAGTCATCGTTGTCTTTCTATCTTTATTGCCTAGCCTCTTTAATTTTTGTAAATGTTCTTTTCATTTAAACCTCCTTTATCAATACAAGGTGGGCAGATTTCCCTGCTGACAGTTTTGAAAAATAGCATCCTATATTTGAATTTTTATTTATACCTTATTCATAGTTAGTTTATATTGGAATTAATTATAGTTACTTCATGAATACCATTTAGTTTCTTGAAGAAAAAATAACTTTAGCAATGAAGGTATAACAAAAACTAGGGTGTTAATTAACACATGATTCTTTTATTACTAGGAAAATGTTAGATCTAATTAGGTCATCTATGGTAGGCTTCTTTTGGTACTGGCTCCTCCAGAGGAGTCGGAGCTGGAGGCGGTGAAGTCAGAAATAGTGGCATCATCGGCTCCTAGTTCATTTTTCTCGAAGAGAGAAAAAATGGCTCCTTGTTAGCCGGAGCCGTTTTGTGAGGAGAAGCCCTCCCAAATAGAACCTCAATTAATTATAAACCATATTTCACCTCAAAACTGGACACCTACAATTTTTTTTTGAAAAAAAAGTTGGATAGCTAAAAACTGTGGATTGACAGCCCTGAAGTGTTCTTTTAGTTCAATCACTGGCATCTTGAACTTTGGTACGCACACAGGACATAAAAATCTCATCATTATTGTGCGCTCTATACTTGTGACAAAATAGTTCCCACATAATTGAGTAAGTTTTGGCAGATATTTCTTCATTATCTATGTTTAGACTACGTACCCCATATTCACAAGGTCTACTCCTCCAGATTATATTTTCTACATGCAATGTACGCAGTCCTCTCTGTTTACAATATTGTACTTGTGAGGACATCACAATCACATCATTAGCAAAGCAACGGAGTGAGCTAAAGGCGCACGCAGACGTATCCACGTGTCACCGCGGACGCAGCCGTCTGACGTGGCAGGTAGCTACTGCTGTAGCCTGTGTTTCGCTAGGTGTGTGGCATATGCAGTTGGATTGAAGTGGACTGGCTGTCAGGCTGTGGTTGGAGTGCTCGTGAGCCAACAATGATCGATTTGACTAGTCAACTGGGTGTATATATATATATATATATATATATATATATATATATATATATATAAAAGTAATATAATAAATGATAAATACCCGGAGACCTGGTGCCAAAACCGCTGTCTCCACAGGCCAGAGTTGAAGGCAAACCATGTCCGGTTTCAGAGGGCATCGGCATCGCCTTCTCCTATAAATAGCCGCAGCTCCGGCCCATCTCTGGCCATCCGCACTACATACCGCACCAATTGTGATCTTCCACAGCTCACGATTCCAAAACTAGCTAGCTTGCTAGGCTGCTACTCCTATACACACTCACCACCAAGTGTGAAGTGTGTGTAGTGCAAGCTACTACGCGTCACCTAGCTATATGAGCTTGGTTGCGGCGCCAATGGCGATCGTCGACATGGCCAACGCCCAGCTGCAGCAAGCAGCAGGAGCCGGCCAGCATGACCTGGACGAGGCCGCCGGGGACACGAACACGACGGGCAGCATGAGCTGCAAGCGGAGCGAGCAGCTGGAGTCGTCCTACGACTACGGCGCCTGCCTGATGAAAGGCGTGAGGCACCTCTCGGACAGCGGCATTACCAGGCTGCCCGACAGGTACGTCCTGCCCGCGTCCGACCGCCCGGGCGCCACCGTCCTTGCCGCCTCGTCCACCGCGGCGGGCGTCGCCGGCAGGGTCAAGCTCCCCGTCGTCGACCTCGCCGGCCTCCGCGACCCCTCCCAGCGCGCCGCCGTGCTGGCCACGCTCGACGCCGCGTGCCGGGAGTACGGCTTCTTTCAGGTACGTACGTACATACAGTAACATCACCTGTCACCAGGCTGCCGGCGCCGGCCGAGGTAGCTAGCTAGCCACTCCTACGACAACGACATACGTCTGCATGTGCACGCGTGACGTCAGCAGCAGCCAGCAGAGCAGCAGCTGACATGCATCCTGCTCGTGCTCGTGCAACAACCGCAGGTGGTGAACCACGGGTTCGGGAGCGACGTGAGCGGCGGGATGCTGGACGTGGCGCGGCGCTTCTTCGAGCTGCCGCTGCCGGAGCGGGCGCGGCACATGTCGGCGGACGTGCGGGCGCCCGTGCGCTACGGCACCAGCTTCAACCAGGCCAAGGACGCCGTCCTCTGCTGGCGCGACTTCCTCAAGCTCGTCTGCCAGCCGCTGCGGGAGGTGGCTCCCTACTGGCCGCAGCAGCCGGCGGACCTCAGGGACGTGGCCACCAGGTACGCCACGGCCAGCCACGCGCTGTTCATGGAGGTCATGGCCGCGGCGCTGGAGGCCCTGGGCATCCCCCAGCAGACCGCCGGCGGCGGCGTGCTCGGGGAGCTGGCGGCGGCGTCGTCGCACATGATGACGGTGAACTGCTACCCGGCGTGCCCGCAGCCGGAGCTCACGCTGGGGATGCCGCCGCACTCGGACTACGGCCTCTTCACCTTCGTCCTGCAGGACCACGTGGAGGGGCTCCAGGTCATGCACGACGGCCGCTGGCTCACCGTCGACCCCGTCCCGGGATCCTTCGTCGTCAACGTCGGCGACCACCTAGAGGTATACATACGTACTGGCTTGTATGTAGTACGGTTTTGCTAGCTGTGTGACAGTAGTGCACGATGACGACATGATCGATGATGACCGGCATCTGCATCAGTAGTCGCTAGTTGCTGTTGACACTGACAGCATGGATCATTGAAGCTTAGTTAGCCAATCCCTGATATTGACCTTACAAAGGAACAAAAAGCTAGGCTAAGCTGTTTCAGGTTTGACTTTTAAACCGAGATGGATATATAGGATACTAGAAAAGGACGATATATAGGCATATAGTCAAATCCACTAATTAAGAGCTAGTCAAACGCCAAAAAGTTGTGTTGACCCTGCTGCAACATGTCTTTGTATATATGCAGATCTACAGCAACGGGCGGTACAAGAGCGTGCTGCACCGGGTGCGCGTGAACTCGACGCGGCCGCGCATCTCGGTGGCGTCGTTCCACAGCCTGCCGGCGGAGCGGGTGATCGGGCCGGCGCCGGAGCTGGTGGACGAACAGGCCGGCAACCCGCGGCGGTACATGGACACCGACTTCGCCACCTTCCTCGCCTACCTCGCGTCCGCCGACGGCAAGAACAAGACCTTCCTCCAGTCAAGGAAGCTGCCGACTCCTGCTGCTGCATGCCTCTAGGCTAGCTGGCTAGTACTTCTCGTTGCTCTTATTAATCTGACAGAATAAAATTAATCAGTTCAGCGCACAACGCAACGCACAAGCTAAACACAAGCCTGAAGAGCCCTGGACTTGTTTAATTAGTTCTGCCCTTTGATTGTATTCAAGGTGAACTCATGCATACAAGCTAAGCCTTGACCGGTCTTCGTTCCATCGATCGGTTGCATCGTATGGTCGATGTATTCCAGCGTGCGTTTGACTTGCATTATTGTTGGTTCTTGGCTAGATAAGTTACATATATTCGATCAACGTTCAACGATTGAGATCGAGTATAACACGCGTACGTACCCCAATTGTACTATACTATACTATATATATATATAAATATCCACATGTGTTATAGTAACTCAACTATCGTAAATATGTGTTGACATTATCGTAAATTAGTATATATAAAATTATTGTAAATGGAGGTGACTACAGAATAACTTATTTTGTAGCTGGCTACTGAATATACTCTCCATATATAGACATGAAACATTGTGTTCCATGTAATTAATTGTACATCAAGTGTCAACATACATGCATGCAACAGGCATAACGCACGTGCCAGCATATATATGTATGTACGTACACGTGTATGGCTGTGAAAATGCAGTGCATGCATTCGCTTGCTGAGATGCATCCCATATACTTTCTCCGTCCCATTAAAAGTGTCGTTTTTAACTTTTAGACTTCTTGTTTGACCGTTCGTCTTATTCAAAATTTTTATATAAATATTATTTATTTTCTTATGACTTATTTTATCACCAGAGATACTTTAATAATAATTTATTTATTTTATAATTTGCATAAAAAATTAAATAAGACGAACGGTCAAACAAGAATTTTAAAAGTTAAAAACGACACTTTCAATGGGACGGAGGGAGTACATATATACATTTGTCAACTTTGTTTAATTTGTTTGTTTTCTTTAGCACAGTGCAGCTATTTCAACTTAATTTATTTGCTTTTTTGAAACACAATATCCATGTAGACACTCAAACTCACCTATGAACACAGATATGAGCACTCGTGCTAATCTTAAGACCTGAACCTAGATAAGCATGTTCACCACAAGTAATCTAACCAAATGAGCTACACTTAGGTTCCACTATGTTTATTTGTTGACATATACAGCTCCCTATTCAGTTCGTATTGTGATCTTTACAATCCAGTGATTCGAGTGCGTTCCTGATATATCAGTCAATCACATCTTTTAGTCTCACAATATCTTGCTAGCTAGGTCATCACCACCCAGGGCCGGCCTTGAGATTTTGGGGGCCCAGGGCAAGGCTAAAAATTGAGGCCCTTAGAGCATCTCCAGCAGTCCCTCAATACAGCTCTCCCAATGAGATGGTATTAGGGTAGCCCAATATTACTTTTTATATTTATTGGGGGAGATGCTGCAGCAGTACCCAATATATCACCCCTAGTATCCATATGAAAGGTGGGATCCACAGGAGTGTAAGAGAAAATATGGCTGAAAAGTGGTAGTTAGAATGGTCCCCATGGTATTAGAGGAATTGTATCTCCCTTTTGTTTGAGGGGAGATGAGAGAAATATTGGTGACAACAAAAAAAGGGAGAGGTATTAGGGAACTGCTGGAGCAAGAAAAAAACATAGCTGTCTCCAATATGACAGTTTATGGGATAGGGAGAGGTATTGGTGGAACTGCTGGAGATGCTCTTAAAAAAATATCGCTTGTATTAGTTTGGATGGTAAGCTAAAGGCAGTTACCTAGCATGCATTACCTATTCTTCTTGCACCGTATATTTTCAGAAAAATTATCTTGTCATATACTGGTTATCATCCACATTGATGTTCAAATTATTATCTACCATAAGGCCTTGTTATACGGATTAGTAGTATTTGTTTGCTCCTATGCGCAATAATTACTAATTCATCTATATTTCTCCTGTGTTCATATTATTTTTCAAAAAAAATATTAGATGCGTCCTCTGTGTAATCACTCGTTTCCTACTTATTATTTTCTAACTACTAACGGCATCATTTATAGAAGACATGTGCTGGAATTTTTAAAATACATTTAGTAATTGGAAACTAGCACAAAGCATATATATACCCTACAAAGGCATCCTCTTATAGTGAGCATCCCTACAGCTGCATACAAGGGGGTCCTGACGGCTTAACCAAGCCCCAACTGCCCAACATACTCCTACACGTTTCCAGAAAAAAAACATACTACACACTGTATACATACAAGGGGGCTGACGGCTACTCCTACAGCGTATACATACAAGGGGGCCCTGACGACTTGGGGGCCTAGGGCGGCCGCCCCGCTCGCCCGCCCCCAGGGCCGGGCCTGTCACCACCCCACAAAAAAGAATATTAACAATAATCAAGGATGGTGCATGGGCATCACCATCTACTCCATAAATTAAGGTATATCTTTACAAGTCAAGGCAGGAAACAAAAGGTGGTCGATTTCAACCAAATCAAATCACGCCAAAGAATTACATAGATACATCTATTATGTTGCACAAGAAGAATGAGTGTGCGCCTATTCCATTGTACTTTGACTTTTGCCTTCCATAAAAAGGGGAAATGTTACAAATTATCTTAAATACTATTGACCGTAAACAAAGACATCATATTAGCCTAATGTTCATTGAATTACCATGTTACTCAATGGAAAAAGGAGAAAAAACACACAACACCGATCTTAGTGGATGTTGGTACAAATAATGGCGTCCAAACAAGTATGGGGAGAGCCTCTGTAGCTGAAGACTCATATCTTAGGGATAGGCAACAAGTCATGGCCGAGTGAGATGTATGTGAGTGCAAGAATCGGGAACTCATGCTCCACTTAGGAGGCTGGAGCCATGCATTTATATTACGTGCAAGCACATGATGTACAATTATGTCCCTAGGAATCAAGGTATACTACAATTTACAATGCAGATAACCATTGTATTTACAATGCAGATAATCAAGGTAACCTAATACTGCCCTTGATTTGACCACCACTAACTGTCCAGTACACCTAGCACTATAGAAACCATTAGGGACACTGTGTCCACCTATATATTCCCATGTTGGAGCCATTGGTGTGGTGTCCCTAGCATCGATCATCCTGTCATAGCCTAAAGTTTTTTATCCTTAATCACCTTCCTTTAGATGATGCCTTACATTTAAGACTTGATCGTGATAGAAGATCCCATTTCCCTTATAAGCCAAGCCCTATTTCTACCTCATATGTGGTTTCGTCGAGAAAAAAGCCAGTTGGAGACCGAGTGAGGTCAAGTGCCATATCAAACCCTATTTGATCTAAATCAACCATGACCAATCAACCAAGCCATGTAGTCCCTGACCCCACAAGTATAGTGAGATGATGCCATATGATCAAAAAGTCGATGTTGACTTATAAGTGCATTCGCCCCCGTTGTGGGTTTTGGTTAATTAATGACAATCAAATTAGGGACTAACATGTTTATCTAAGTGAATACGCAGCTGTTAGCCCGATGAAAGAATTTGAATGGTCACATTTGATGATGTTAGCACCCTCAATTCCATTATTTGGAAAACGTTCCGTCTCAAGTGGATTAATTAGTTTTTATATTTTGGCTTGAGTTATAGGAAACGCCACACTATTAAGAGGGATACAAATTAGGCTATCTAGATGGAGAATCTGTGCTCAATATGTGTTTGTTTATGTGATTGAGAGACACCTTTGCACTCACAGACACTTAGTGAGGTGTTTTATGCCTGGGAGCACCGGTAGTACCGGTAAACAACCAGTAGTACCGGTAGGCATAAATCCCATCGGTGCCAGTGCTTTAGTTCTGCGAGTTTTTGTTCTAGCGGTGGTACCGATGGTTTACCGGTAGTACCGATCTTGACCGGTGGTACCGGTGAAAGTCCGGTAGTATCGGTAAGTCTTTTTCCCGCAAAACTCGTCTTTGCAGTAAACTGTTCTAGCGGTAGTACTGGTGGTTGAACCGGTGGTACCGGTGAAAGCCCGGTAGTACCGGCAGGCTATTTTCTCGCAAAATCTCTGGTAGGTTGACTGTAACGGTCGGAACCCTCGGGATCGATAGTACCGGTGGGTACTCACTGGTAGTACCGGTACCGCTTCGAAGATAAGTGTATAAATAGCTCTCCCCTTCATTTCTAACCGTTACCCACGCCATTTACTCCCACCTACCTTCAGACAAACAGCTCCCAAGCATTGACTCACCCTCTCTCTCTTCCTCTTTGCTCCCAAATCCAATCTCTTGCAAGATTTGAGTAGAGAGAAGAGATTTGAGAGTGGAAAGCTTCGATTCGTATCTTGAGCACTTGATTCCCCTCCTAGTTGGCTTGATTTGTGTTTGTTACTCTTGGGTTCTTGGAACCCTAGCCGGCTAGACGTTCTTCGTGGTTGCCCGTGTTGTTCTACTTGTGAGGGCACCCCGAAGTGTTTGTATCACCCTTGTATTCTCAGTGGAAATCTCAGGCTAACCTTTGTGGTTGCTTGAGGGAGGCTAGGAGGTGGAAGAGACTCCGACCTTAGTGGTCACCTCAACAACAAGGACGTAGGAACTCCTTTGTGGGGTTGCCGAACCTCGAGATAAATCGTGTGTCCCGCGTGCTTGTTGTTGCTACTTGAGATATTACTTGTTCGTTGTGTTCTTCCTCTATCCTTGTCTCTCTCATAGGTTGTGGGTGCTCAATCTACAATTTGGTGAAGGAACAAGCAAAAGGGAGTTCATTAACTTCATCAACATCATCTTCGAGAGTGGGGTAAAACTCAGATCTGAAATCACTACTCGCAAATCTCTGATTTCGTAGTTTCAGTAGGGTACCGGTAGTATCGGTGGTTTGCGTCGGTAGTACCGGTGATCTCTCACCGGTAGTACCGGTCCAAACCAACCGGTAGTATCGGTAGGTATTTAACTTTCGTGTTGAGTTTTTGAGTTTCAGGTTTTTAGATTCGCCTATTCACCCCCCTCTAGGCGTATTAGATCCTTTCAATTGGTATCAGAGCCAGATCCTCATGATTAGCGCTTCACCGCGTGAGGATAAACCATGGCCACCTTTGATGATGACACCTTAAACAAGCTAGTTGAGTTGCTTGCTGAGAAACTCAGTGATAGGCTTCTAGAGCAACAAAAGGAGCAAATGAACAAGATGCAAGATGAGATGAACAAGTTGAAGGAAGCCGTGAGCAGGAAGGTTTAAGATGTGGCAAGTGGTGGTAATGGAGATGGTGAGCATGAAGCAATCAAGACACCTAAAGGGTTTGCTGATGTTCCATATGAGTACTCTTCATATAGCAAATCCAATACACACTTGCCAACCATCAATCCCGGCAAACCAACTCAATTTGATGGAGTTAGATACACCGATTGGGCTCATAGAATGAAGATGCATCTCATTGCCGCAAGATGTTGGGAGATTGTAGAAGTGGGTGTTAGAGCTTTGGAAGAAGATGGTGAGTTGATAACCGAAGATTATCTTGACATACAACAAAATGCTACAGCTGCCTCCTTGATTCTATCATGCCTCAATCAAGAAGATTACAACCAGGTCAATGGCATGGAGAGTGCAAAGCAAATTTGGGATACTTTGAAGGTATCATTTGAAGGTGACAAAAGTGTGAGAAAGGGAAACATTGAGCTACTCCAAAGCAAAATTGAGAACTTTGCTATGATTGAAGGTGAAACTACCCAAGCTATGTTTGATAGATTCATGACCTTGATCAATAGAATAAGAGCTCTTGGTGACACGTATTGGGATGAAAACTCGGCGGCTAGAAAGTTGTGTAGAGTGTATAGACAAAAGAACAACATTCTTGCTTCGGTCATCATGGAAAGACCCAACTATGACACAATGACACCACAAGAGATGCTTACCAAGTTGAAACACCATGAGTGCTTAGAAGATGAAGCAAAGGAAGTATCAAGTCAAAAGAAGAGTATCGCTCTCAAGGCATCTCATGGTAGAAACAAGAAGAAAGCTGTATGATCCATCAAGTGATGAAGAACAAGAAGAAGATTCCGATGAGGAAGAAGCACTCTTGGTTAGAAACTATAGAAAGTACTTGAAAAAGAAGAAGGAAAGGAAGAGAAGTGGAGGAAAGCCATATAAGAAAAGGTTTTGTTATGGTTGTGGAGAAATTGGTCACTTCATTGCCGATTGTCCAAAAGAGAAGAAGAAGCACAAGCACAACAAAGATGATGCGAAGAATCATAAGAGCAAGAAGAGAGGTGAAGCACATCTTGGTGAAGAATGGGAATCTAACAATGAAAGTGATGATTCAAATGACAAAGACAAGAAAAAGAAAAAGGGTGTAGCAACGATTGCTATTCAAGAGACTTCCTCCTCTACCCAAGCTCATCATCGACCATTCCTCGTCACCATCACTCTTCGCCGACTTATCTTCACCTTCTAGGCTCTTCGGCAATCTCACCGACAACGACTACTACACTCCAACTTGCCTTATGGGAAAGGGGGAGAAGGTACCACACAACTCTCCGACTCACTATAGTAATGAATGTAGTAGTTGCGATGAGAATGATGATGAACTTGCAAACAACATGATAAAGAAATTTGGCAAATCAGCCGGATCTCAAATAATTAAGCTAATTCATAAGCTAGAGAAGCGAGAAGCATGCATCGAGTCACAAGGAGAATTGCTCCTAGCGGAAAGGGAGAAGAACCTTGGACTTGAAGCATGTCTTTGCAAGGAACGAGAGGAGGTTGAGAAGTTAAACATAGAATTGTCGTTAGCCAAAAATTTATATGAACGTTTGACTAAAGAACATTCTTTTCTTAATGACTCTTTAGCTAGTCTAAAGAATGAACATAGTTTGGTTCAAGAAAGCCTCACAAGCTTGAAAGACAAATATCATACTCTTGAACTAAACTATGACACTCTTTGGAATAGCACTTCCACCCATCCTAAGGAATCCGGTGATTCCAATGCTTCAACTAGTGAAGGATGTAAAAGATGCTATAATCATGATATAAGTGCTTGTGGTACTAACCTTGTTAAGCTAGAAAAGAAAGATAAGGAGATTCAAAGATTGAACATGGTTATCAAGAATGGTTGCAAGGAGAAGCAATCAACAACCATGTACAAGTCATCAAGGCACCCTCTCATCAAGGATGGACTTGGCTATAATAGGTATGATGGTAAAGCCAATGGAAGAAACATGATCAATGGAGTGCCTTGTGTGAAGTTCAACAAGGGTGTGGCACTAGATGACCTTATCAACAAGGTCAACAAGGTTGCCACCTCTCCAAGCACACTTGTCAAGAATAATACCAACAAGAAGAAGAAGCAAGTGGATGCCCCCAAGCAACAAATGCCCATTTCACGAAGCTATGCTAGTGATTATATGTGTTGTTGGGGCAAGGATGGTAAGATTATTGTGAAGTATGTTGGTGCACTCAAGAAGAGGCAAATCATGAGGAGTGTTTGGGTGCCTAAGACTTATGTGACTAACCCCCTAGGACCCAGTTCTATTTGGGTACCTAAAACCAAGGCTTAATGTGTCTATGTAGGAATAATCCTCCGGTGAAACGAGTTGGGTGCTAGATAGTGGATGCACTAATCATATGACTGGAGAGAAGAAGATGTTCACCTCCTTTCAACCAAATCAAAGTACAAGTGAACGCATTGTGTTTGGTGACAATGGTAAAGGAGATGTCCTTGGTTTGGGTAAAATTGCTATCTCAACTGATAATTCCATTTCAAATGTATTACTTGTGGAAGGGTTAGGATACAATTTGTTGTCCGTTTCACAACTTTGTGAGATGGGCTACAATTGTCTCTTTACCGATGTGGGTGTGGAAGTCTCTAAAAGGAAGAATTCCTCTATTGTCTTCATGGGTCGTTTGAAAGACAAACTTTATCTAGTTGATTTCACATCTAGTAAAGTGAAGCCCGAGACTTGTTTAGTGGCAAAATCTAGCTTGGGTTGGCTATGGCATCGCCGACTAGCCCATGTTGGGATGAGGAACTTGGCCGACCTTCAAAGAGGCGAACACATCCTTGGACTAACAAATGTTTCTTTTGAGAAAGATATAATTTGCAGTGCATGTCAAGCGGGGAAACAAGTTGGAGCTAAGCATCCCGTCAAAAATGTCGTGTCAACAACGAGACCACTTGAGCTACTTCACATGGACTTGTTTGGACCCAATGCTTACATAAGCATTGGAGGTAACAAATATGGTTTCGTTATTGTTGATGATTATTCTCGCTTCACTTGGGTGTTCTTTTTGAAAGATAAAAGTGAGACCCAAGCAATCTTCAAGAAGTTTACAAGAAGAGCTCAAAATGAATTTGAAGTAAAGATCAAGAAAGTGAGAAGCGACAACGGGATGGAGTTTAGGAACACCAACATTGAAGAGTTCCTTGATGAAGAGGGAATCAAGCATGAGTTTTCGGTTCCTTATACTCCTCAACAAAATGGTGTTGTGGAGAGAAAGAACCGAACGCTCATAGAAGCCACAAGAGCAATGTTGGATGAATACAAGACTCCGGACAAGTATTGGGCGGAAGCGGTCAATATGACATGTCATGCAATCAACCGCTTGTACCTTCACAAGATCATGAAAAAGACCACCTATGAGCTCCTTACCAGTAACAAACCTAAGGTGCATTACTTTCGAGTTTTTAGATGCAAGTGTTTGAAAGGTCCTTGTTTGGTTTTGGTAATTGAGTGACAACTTAGGTGGACTAATATGTGGTTATGTAAGATACACAGGAGATTAGTCCACAGGTAATGGTGTCATGAAGGAGCTCATTGCATATGAGACATGACATGGAGTCATGTGACCAAGGTGGCAAAGATCAAGATGAGGCTTGGCTCGACGGACCGGTTGCAAGTGTGAAGGGCAAGTCGGAGGCTTTGGAGCGATGGACCGTGAGGCGGTGAAGCTTGAGCAAGACTTGGCGCCGATGGACCGACGCAACGGTGAAGAGCAAGTGAGGTCAAGATCGATGGACCAAGGTCACATGATGATATGAAGTGGATCATATCATTTGTGATATGGTTGGTGCATGTGTTGCATCAATGTCGGAGGAGATGGAGTGGAATGCGCAAGGCAAAGGTATAACCTAGGGCATTTCCATTTCACCGGTCATAGGTGTATAGAGAAGCTGATGACCGGGTTTAGGATAGATGGCCGTACTATTAAGAGGGGCAAACTTGTTTGCATATCGGTCATCTAGTGCCACTTGAGCGATCTAACTTTGCATACGTGTTAGGATCGAGTGGCGAGGCAAGTTGAGTGCCTAATTCCTTCGAAGAAAATGTTTGTGAAAATGCTAACACACGTGCACAAGGTGGTGATCACTTGTTGGTGTTGGCACATTTGCGAAGGCGATTTCGGGAAAATGAAATGCCTATTTTCCATTGCGCCGGAAGTCGGAAAAGAAACGGAGGCGAACGCGGTCACGGAAGTGACAGGACGCAGCACCGGACGCAGCACCGGACGCTGCACCGGACGCTGCACCGGACGCGGTCACTGTGCGTCCGGCGCGTCCGGTCAGTGCAGCACGGGCGTCAGGCGCGCGGGCTAGGGTTTGACACCGGCGCGTCCGGTGACCCACGGGACCGGCGCGTCCGGTCTGGCGAACAGCGAGTCACGAAGTCATCGGACGCGGTGCGCGTCCGGTCCTACACCATCGGACGCGTCCGGTGGTCCAGGGAGCTTACTGGACTCGCACCGGACGCGGGTACTGTGGCGTCCGGTGGTTCGCAACAGCGCGTCCGGTCTTGTCTTCGCGCGTGCGGGAACTGTGCGCACCGGCGCGTCCGGTGGTTCGCATCAGCGCGTCCGGTGGCTCGTTTGACCGTTGGCGCGCAGTGACCGTTGGTGGATCTAACGGACGAATTTGAATTCGGTGGTCACGTGGACGTCGCAGGGGCACCGGACGCGGTTGAGCGCGTCCGGTGTGTCACGACCGGCGCGTCCGGTGCTCCCGTGGAAAAACGGGCAAGTGGGTAACGGCTCTATTTGACCGTGGGGTTATAAATAGACCTTGTGGCCGGTCTTGGCCGGTAGCTGAGCACACTTTGGCCTTGGTGGCTTATGTGGTAGTGCTTGGAAGCCCTCTAACTCACTCATGCTTGATAGTGTTCATCGGATCGAGTGAGAGAGCGATTCTAGTGCGAGTGCTTTGTGAGATTGCATCGAGTGGCACTAGGTGATCGTGTTGCAAGCCGGTGGTGCTTGTTACTCTTGGAGGTTGCCACCTCCTAGACGGCTTGGTGGCTTGTGGCTCCGTCGAAGCTCGCAAGAAGATTGTGCGAGGCTCCGGAGAAGCTTTGTGAGGGGGATTGTGCTCACCCCGCGGGGATCGCGAAGAGCAACTCTAGTTGAGCGTGTCATTGAGCTACCTCACTTGAGAGTGGTGTCTTGCGGTGCCTTGCGGGGCGTGCCTTGAGGGGCAAGTGATTTGAGGGTCACACCGGGGAACCATCTAAGTGTTGGTCGACACAACGGGGACGTAGCTTGGTGGCGACCAAGTGAACCTCGGGAGAAAATCACCGTGTCAACTTTGTCTACTCTTCTCGGTGGTTTGCCTTCGTGTAACACAAGCTTGTATTTACTTTCATATATACTTGTGCTTGTGTAGTTGCTCTCTTAACTAGTTTGCTTGTGTAGCTTGCTAGTTGTCTTCTTGCTTGTGTAGCTAGAAGCTTCCCCTTTGCGTGGCTAATTCGGTTTGTGTAACCTTGTTAGTCACATTGCTTAGTTTGTGTAGCTAAGTAGTTTGCGCTCTCTAATTTGGCTTGTGTAGCCTTGTTATTGAGCATTGCTAGTGAGCTTAGGCTTTGTGCGCTTTGCTTACTAGAATTGTGTAGGAGCTCCCTCTTGCTTGCAAAGTACTAGTGCATAGGTTTGTGTGACCTTGCTCTAGAGTTAAACAGGAGAGCTCTTGCTAAGGAAAGCACCTTAGTTGCTTAATTAGGATCTTTGTGAGGTGCTTGTGAACTTAGATAGAGGGGTGTAGTCTTGGCTAGACCGATAAGTTTAATTCCGCATTTGTTTCGGTTAGCCAACGCGTTTAAGTTTTAGAAAGGACTATTCACCCCCCCCTCTAGTCCGCCATCTCGACCCTTCAATTGGTATCGGAGCCAGGTTTCTCATTTGTGGTCCTCACCGACCCGAGAGGATGGCGGCTTATGGGCTAGATGTTGAGTGTCCACACATTTTTGATGGCACACACTTTGCACGGTGGAGAAATTGGATGACATGCAATTTCAAGTTTATTTCCCCTCAATTGTGGTGGATCGTAGATGTGGGCTTTTCCTTTGCAATTGATAAAAAGAATGCAACTCAAGCGCAAAGTAAATGCCTACATCTCGATAACCAAGCTACTAATGTTTTCTATCGATCTATGGATAGTAGCATACTTTGTGAGATCATGGACTTTGAGTCCGCCCATGAGATTTGGGTGTTTCTACATGAGAAATATGGGGCGATCTCCAATGATGATGAGCCCAAGGAGGAGGCGCATGAGGATGTTGAGCATGACCACAACAAGGTGGTTGTGGAGGATTGCTCCACCTCACGGTCAAGTGATGACAAAGATGATCATATCACAAGATCACTTGACAAGAAGAATGATAATGCCACAAGTGATGCAAGTAATGATTCTACCTCATGCACACTTGATGGTGAAGATGATGGCTATGAGAGTGATGCTTCAACAAGCTCTTCAACATCATCACATGGTAACACTAAGATACATGTTGGTGGTTTTGTTGTGGATTGTGATGATCCAAATTTAGAGCTTTTATATAAACTCTCAAGAGCCTTGAAAAGGAAAATGGAAAGAGTAAGTAAATTGGAAAATGATAACTCTTTTCTAAAGACCACATGTGAACAACAAAAGCATCTACTTTATGTTACTACTTGTTCACATGAGGAGCTAAAATTGACTCATGAGAAACTAAGTGTTGCTCATGATAACTTGGTACAAGAACATGCTTTACTCACTAAGAAGCTTTCTAATGAAGAAACCAAAACTAGTGAGAGCTCATCATTTGGGTCAAATGATCAATCACATATTACTAACCCTTGTGATGTAGGCAAGAAGCATGTATCCACCTCTTGTGATGATTTATTAGATATGCCATGTTCTTCACAATTAAATGCTTGTTCTACTTCTATGTCTTGTGAGACTAACCTTTTGAAGGAGAACAATGAGCTTAAAAGTGAAGTGAAGAATTTGAGCAACAAGTTAAAGAGGTGCTACAACTCTAAAATCGCCATTGAGCATATCATGACCAATCAAAGAAGATATGGTGATAAGAGTGGTATTGGCTACAACAAAAGCAAGGGCAAGATTATGAAGAAGCAAAATGCAAAGAAGCTATCCCAACTCATGTGCCACCGATGCCATGAAATGGGACATATTGCTAAGTGTTGCCCTACCAAGAAGTCTCAAGTTGAGCCAAAAGCAATGCCCCAAGCTAAAGTCAAGATCAATCATGAAGATGTTAGTGACTTGATAATAAAGAAGAAGAAAACAAGAAGGGGTGGAAGAGCAAGGCATCCAATGCAAATTCAAGATGCCAAGATGATGAGCAAGAATCAAGATGAGAAGAAAGTCCATGCTCACATCAAGTGCTTCAAATGTGGAGATATGGGACACTTTGCCTCGGGGTGTTCTACCAAGCTTGAGAAGAAGGCTCAAGCAACCCATGAGAGGTTAGGCAATGGGAAGCACAACATGAGCAAGGAAGAAAAGGTTCAAGCAAAGAGAATGTGCTACTTATGCCGGGAAAGGGGACACATGGCACATTCATGTCCCCTAGGTAACAATTCTAAGCCTATTTCAATAGATGATAATATTGTGCTTAGAAAGGATGGTAATGGTACCTCCATGGTTGCTATTGTAAAACATCCCGCTATCCATACTAAGGCTTTGCCTAAGTATGTTGCACCTAACTTGAGAGGACCCAAACTAGTTTGGGTACCATCAAAGAGTGGATGATTGTTTGTAGGTACCATCGGCATTGGAGGCTTGATTCAATTGGTTTCGTTTTGTTCATCATATATTGAGTCAAGTTATGAAGCTCAATGCATATCCAATCCCAATGCCAAGTCAAAATAAGTGAAGTCCAAGTGCTACAACATACAAGTACAATGTCAAAGATTGTGGTGATTTATTGGATATATTTGATGGCTTGCAAATATTTGAGTTGGAGCTTGCTAAGAGGATAATAATGTGATAACCAAGGTATATCTCTAGTTGATCATTTTATTTGGGTGCATATGAGTTGGTTGAATTGGATAAATGTGCAATGTTGCTTGCTATGAGATGATTGAACGGATTAAGTGCTTAGTAATCAAGTTTGGATTGATTTGTGTTGGATAAATTCATAAGATGACATTTAGTAAGTGGATTGAATGGATATATGTCTTGTGAGAGTGTTCAAACAAGTTAATCTCAAGATTGATTCACATTTGATGAAGTATAGCTCAATGTATTGAAATCTGTCCATTATTGAAAATCTGAGCTAGCTGAGATCAAGTCTGAGTTTGAGTGACCAAATCATATTGGATTGACTTGAAATTTGGTATACATGCTCTAGACTTATGGTATAAGATGCTGTACAAATTTCATAAGAATTGGACAAGAGATGCTTCTGTTTTGGAGTACATCTTGTAAGCTATAGTGCAGCAGTTTTCAGCATGTAGCAGTGGTGGAAGAATTGAAATCTGGTAGCAATCTAAAAGTCAAAAGAAGCTCAAATTTTTACAATTGCTAGATGACTTAGTGAATCACATCTCCACCAAATTTCATGGCATTTGGATCTGTACATTTGGAAATATGAATTATTCTTTGAAGGATACAGAATCTGCCAGAAAAGTGATAATTATTGGATTGATTTAGAGTCACTTTGATTGAAAGGTCCTCAAGTTGGAAACATGTTTATAAGTGGTTGAGGTACCTAAGTTTGGTTTTGAATTGATCTAGAAGCATGACAAGAAATGAGTACAAAGGCATTAATAGTGGAATGTACTTAGTGTACAAATTTGGTACTCAAATTTGAAAATGAAGATCAAACTCAAAATGAAGATGAGGTTCAAGTTCTAAGTAATGATTGGAGATCATTTGGTAGAAAGAATAGGACTTAAAGAATAATTCAAGGTTACTCATCAAGTTAAGTCCATAGATCAATCAATCAAAGGCAATTCAAGTAAGTGTCAAGGATGGTTCTTTGGAGAGAGGTCACTTCTCCCTGCTGAGGGGGCTTGCCGCCCATGGGTGGGTAAACCAAGCACTGGCTTGGAAGGCTAACATAGAAGTGATGAATTCAAGGGACATTTGAGATGCTTAATTAAAGCAATCAATAGGATTGATCAAGAAAAGCAAGCAACACCTAAAAGAGAGCTAGTCATGTATTTCAAGTGGTATTCTAAGTAGTTCTCTCATGCAAGCATTGATCAAAAAGATGGAGCAAGCCAACCACAACTCAAGAGATAGTGCACTTGATCATAAGTGGTTTTCATTTCATATGGGTGAAGAATGGATTTATCTACGATGATTGGTCTTCACCAAGCTTATAAATTGGACTTCACATTGCTATTGGAGTAATGAATTGGAATCTATGTGTCTATCCTCTACTCCAAAATAGCAAAGGTATCATTGTAATGTGCATGATCATTTCATCCCTTACTAGTATGCGATTAGTGCATATAGTACATGCTTACTAGGATCATGCATAACAAATGAATTGTTTAAGTTCATAGCCTACCACTATTGCTTGAATTGTTTAAATGATCTAGTGGTATGTGTATGAATTTGTTCATGAGCTAGTAAACCCAAGTACTTGATCTAGTTTGGATTGCTAACAAGTGACAAGTACAATATTGGCAAGATAACCCTTAGCATGAGGTGTGAAGAAGCTTGTCATTGGATCAAACCGGACTTGGAATCTTAGGCAAATCAACTTAGTTCAAGTCATACTAGAAGCTCATGACAATGATATGGGTACAAGCACAAGGCAACAATAAAAATGGATATCTAGGGTGTTTCAAATGGTATCTAGACTCAAAGTATTTCTTCAAGTGGTATTTACAAGTGGTGTCTAGATCATAATCTTCAAGTGATATCCTACAAGTGGTACTCATAAAGATAGCAAATGTTCAAGAAAAGATCATATTGACAAATCCTATAAGTGGTTCCATGTTTGAGGATTCTTTAAATTGGTATCACACCCTTATTCGTGGTATTTCTACGCATGATATCATTTATATAAGAAGGTGGTTCCACAAGTGATCCTCAACTTTAAGTGATCATCAAATGAAGAAAGTTCCCTCACACACAAGAGCTCAAGATTATCAAGTGAATGACACATGCTATGACATAGGGGGAGGAGCCCCACCAATGGTATCAAGGTCAAAGATCCTAAGTGGTATCTCAAGAGCAACATACAAGTAATGTCATTCTAACACGTGTGGTGATGTCCATCAAAAATGCAATATTCAAGTCTCAACCATCTACCCCAATGCTAGCCTTTGCATCAATGAGAAGTACACCTTTATGGAAATTGATGACAAAGGGGGAGAAGTTGGAACAAAGATATGTCAATACACCAAGAGAGAGGTTTGGGAAGAGATTGAACAAAGATATATCATGAGAAGATGAATAAGATTGAACAAAGATATATCATGAGAAGATGAATAGAGATGGACAAAGAGGGAGCAACATTGAAGAAATGAGAAGGATCAAAATTCTTGGACAAAGAAAGCATACAAGTAGGGGGAGCAAGCTCATGAACATTGATTGGTTGCATTTTATATGTGCATATTCATGTGCTTGCTTGCATTGCATAAAGTTCTTAAATTCAATATGCATGCTTGTGTGATGTATGCTAGTTATAGAATTTGATTGATGCTTTGATAACTAGCATGCATAGGATGTTAGCTAGACTTTTGATTATCATGCAAAAACTAGAACCTTGCTTATAATGTTGATCTCACGGGGTTTCTAGTGTCTTTGATGTCTAGCTACTCATGATGCTAAGGATGATGGCAAACTTGTGATTTTCAAATGGTATCAAGCTGTCAAATGGTATCGAACTACAAAGGTTTACTCTATACACCTTAGCATCACTTAGTAGTGCTAATCCTCCCACAAATTTCATATTTAGGCATATGTGCAAGCTTGAAACCAAACCATTTGAGCACATATGTAGGGGGAGTTATCACTACCAAGTCGGGTTTTATGGTGCTTATCCAAATCTTGACATAGAGCTTAAATGTTGGATAAATAGCATAAAATCCAAAACAAGTTAGCAATTTACACTTTGTGTGAAGTGCTAGCTTGAAAAAGCTTAATTTCCATATCTTTGTAGAGTTGTCATCAATTACCAAAAAGGGGGAGATTGAAAGGTCCTTGTTTGGTTTTGGTAATTGAGTGACAACTTAGGTGGACTAATATGTGGTTATGTAAGATACACAGGAGATTAGTCCACAGGTAATGGTGTCATGAAGGAGCTCATTGCATATGAGACATGACATGGAGTCATGTGACCAAGGTGGCAAAGATCAAGATGAGGCTTGGCTCGACGGACCGGTTGCAAGTGTGAAGGGCAAGTCGGAGGCTTTGGAGCGATGGACCGTGAGGCGGTGAAGCTTGAGCAAGACTTGGCGCCGATGGACCGACGCAACGGTGAAGAGCAAGTGAGGTCAAGATCGATGGACCAAGGTCACATGATGATATGAAGTGGATCATATCATTTGTGATATGGTTGGTGCATGTGTTGCATCAATGTCGGAGGAGATGGAGTGGAATGCGCAAGGCAAAGGTATAACCTAGGGCATTTCCATTTCACCGGTCATAGGTGTGTAGAGAAGCTGATGACCGGGTTTAGGATAGATGGCCGTACTATTAAGAGGGGCAAACTTGTTTGCATATCGGTCATCTAGTGCCACTTGAGCGATCTAACTTTGCATACGTGTTAGGATCGAGTGGCGAGGCAAGTTGAGTGCCTAATTCCTTCGAAGAAAATGTTTGTGAAAATGCTAACACACGTGCACAAGGTGGTGATCACTTGTTGGTGTTGGCACATTTGCGAAGGAGATTTCGGGAAAATGAAATGCCTATTTTCCATTGCGCCGGAAGTCGGAAAAGAAACGGAGGCGAACGCGGTCACGGAAGTGACAGGACGCAGCACCGGACGCTGCACCGGACGCTGCACCGGACGCGGTCACTGTGCGTCCGGCGCGTCCGGTCAGTGCAGCGCGGGCGTCAGGCACGCGGGCTAGGGTTTGACACCGGCGCGTCCGGTGACCCACGGGACCGGCGCGTCCGGTCTGGCGAACAGCGAGTCACGAAGTCATCGGACGCGGTGCGCGTCCGGTCCTACACCATCGGACGCGTCCGGTGGTCCAGGGAGCTTACTGGACTCGCACCGGACGCGGGTACTGTGGCGTCCGGTGGTTCGCAACAGCGCGTCCGGTCTTGTCTTCGCGCGTGCGGGAACTGTGCGCACCGGCGCGTCCGGTGGTTCGCATCAGCGCGTCCGGTGGCTCGTTTGACCGTTGGCGCACAGTGACCGTTGGTGGATCTAACGGACGAATTTGAATTCGGTGGTCACGTGGACGTCGCAGGGGCACCGGACGCGGTTGAGCGCGTCCGGTGTGTCACGACCGGCGCGTCCGGTGCTCCCGTGGAAAAACGGGCAAGTGGGTAACGGCTCTATTTGACCGTGGGGTTATAAATAGACCTTGTGGCCGGTCTTGGCCGGTAGCTGAGCACACTTTGGCCTTGGTGGCTTATGTGGTAGTGCTTGGAAGCCCTCTAACTCACTCATGCTTGATAGTGTTCATCGGATCGAGTGAGAGAGCGATTCTAGTGCGAGTGCTTTGTGAGATTGCATCGAGTGGCACTAGGTGATCGTGTTGCAAGCCGGTGGTGCTTGTTACTCTTGGAGGTTGCCACCTCCTAGACGGCTTGGTGGCTTGTGGCTCCGTCGAAGCTCGCAAGAAGATTGTGCGAGGCTCCGGAGAAGCTTTGTGAGGGGGATTGTGCTCACCCCGCGGGGATCGCGAAGAGCAACTCTAGTTGAGCGTGTCATTGAGCTACCTCACTTGAGAGTGGTGTCTTGCGGTGCCTTGCGGGGCGTGCCTTGAGGGGCAAGTGATTTGAGGGTCACACCGGGGAACCATCTAAGTGTTGGTCGACACAACGGGGACGTAGCTTGGTGGCGACCAAGTGAACCTCGGGAGAAAATCACCGTGTCAACTTTGTCTACTCTTCTCGGTGGTTTGCCTTCGTGTAACACAAGCTTGTATTTACTTTCATATATACTTGTGCTTGTGTAGTTGCTCTCTTAACTAGTTTGCTTGTGTAGCTTGCTAGTTGTCTTCTTGCTTGTGTAGCTAGAAGCTTCCCCTTTGCGTGGCTAATTCGGTTTGTGTAACCTTGTTAGTCACATTGCTTAGTTTGTGTAGCTAAGTAGTTTGCGCTCTCTAATTTGGCTTGTGTAGCCTTGTTATTGAGCATTGCTAGTGAGCTTAGGCTTTGTGCGCTTTGCTTACTAGAATTGTGTAGGAGCTCCCTCTTGCTTGCAAAGTACTAGTGCATAGGTTTGTGTGACCTTGCTCTAGAGTTAAACAGGAGAGCTCTTGCTAAGGAAAGCACCTTAGTTGCTTAATTAGGATCTTTGTGAGGTGCTTGTGAACTTAGATAGAGGGGTGTAGTCTTGGCTAAACCGATAAGTTTAATTCCGCATTTGTTTCGGTTAGCCAACGCGTTTAAGTTTTAGAAAGGACTATTCACCCCCCCCCCCTCTAGTCCGCCATCTCGACCCTTCAGTGTTTCATACTTAACAAGAAATCCAAAAGCTCAAAGTTTGCACCAAAGGTTGATGAAGGTTTCTTGCTTGGTTATGGTACTAACGAACATGGCTATCGTGTTTTCAACAAGACCACCGGTCATGTTGAAATAGCGATAGATGTGACCTTTGATGAAACCGACGGCTCTCAAAAAGAGCAAGTCAATGTTGACGTTGTAGGTAAAGAAGAGTCATCTTCTCAAGTGATCAAGAAGCTTGCTACCGGTGAAGTGAAACCCGTTGAAGATGATGAAGAATATGCACAAGAGCAAACCATTCATGATCCATTTATGCATCATGGGTCAATAAATGTCCATGATGATGGTTCTACATCAAGAAGTGGACATGATTCAAGTGTTCAAGTCATTCAAAATTCACCACAAGTCGAAGATAGCAATCAAGTTGATGATCAAAATAGAAGTGAAGACAACTCCATACAAGATCTCAGTTTTGATACTTCTATCAATCAAGACAAGGATGATGAAGATGAGGGTCCAATCCAAAGAACTCAAATGCCTCACCCAAGAGTACATCATACCATTCAACGAGACCATCCCGTTTGAAGGGTCGAGATGGCGGACTAGAGGGGGGGTGAATAGTCCTTTCTAAAACTTAAACGCGTTGGCTAACCGAAACAAATGCGGAATTAAACTTATCGGTCTAGCCAAGACTACACCCCTCTATCTAAGTTCACAAGCACCTCACAAAGATCCTAATTAAGCAACTAAGGTGCTTTCCTTAGCAAGAGCTCTCCTGTTTAACTCTAGAGCAAGGTCACACAAACCTATGCACTAGTACTTTGCAAGCAAGAGGGAGCTCCTACACAATTCTAGTAAACAAAGCGCACAAAGCCTAAGCTCACTAGCAATGCTCAATAACAAGGCTACACAAGCCAAATTAGAGAGCGCAAACTACTTAGCTACACAAACTAAGCAATGTGACTAACAAGGTTACACAAACCGAATTAGCCACGCAAAGGGGAAGCTTCTAGCTACACAAGCAAGAAGACAACTAGCAAGCTACACAAGCAAACTAGTTAAGAGAGCAACTACACAAGCACAAGTATATATGAAAGTAAATACAAGCTTGTGTTACACGAAGGCAAACCACCGAGAAGAGTAGACAAAGTTGACACGGTGATTTTCTCCCGAGGTTCACTTGGTCGCCACCAAGCTACGTCCCCGTTGTGTCGACCAACACTTAGATGGTTCCCCGGTGTGACCCTCAAATCACTTGCCCCTCAAGGCACGCCCCGCAAGGCACCGCAAGACACCACTCTCAAGTGAGGTAGCTCAATGACACGCTCAACTAGAGTTGCTCTTCGCGATCCCCGCGGGGTGAGCACAATCCCCCTCACAAAGCTTCTCCGGAGCCTCGCACAATCTTCTTGCGAGCTTCGACGGAGCCACAAGCCACCAAGCCGTCTAGGAGGTGGCAACCTCCAAGAGTAACAAGCACCACCGGCTTGCAACACGATCACCTAGTGCCACTCGATGCAATCTCACAAAGCACTCGCACTAGAATCGCTCTCTCACTCGATCCGATGAACACTATCAAGCATGAGTGAGTTAGAGGGCTTCCAAGCACTACCACATAAGCCACCAAGGCCAAAGTGTGCTCAGCTACCGGCCAAGACCGGCCACAAGGTCTATTTATAACCCCACGGTCAAATAGAGCCGTTACCCACTTGCCCGTTTTTCCACGGGAGCACCGGACGCGCCGGTCGTGACACACCGAATTCAAATTCGTCCGTTAGATCCACCAACGGTCACTGCGCGCCAACGGTCAAACGAGCCACCGGACGCGCTGATGCGAACCACCGGACGCGCCGGTGCGCACAGTTCCCGCACGCGCGAAGACAAGACCGGACGCGCTGTTGCGAACCACCGGACGCCACAGTACCCGCGTCCGGTGCGAGTCCAGTAAGCTCCCTGGACCACCGGACGCGTCCGATGGTGTAGGACCGGACGCGCACCGCGTCCGATGACTTCGTGACTCGCTGTTCGCCAGACCGGACGCGCCGGTCCCGTGGGTCACCGGACGCGCCGGTGTCAAACCCTAGCCCGCGCGCCTGACGCCCGCGCTGCACTGACCGGACGCGCCGGACGCACAGTGACCGCGTCCGGTGCAGCGTCCGGTGCAGCGTCCGGTGCTGCGTCCTGTCACTTCCGTGACCGCGTTCGCCTCCGTTTCTTTTCCGACTTCCGGCGCAATGGAAAATAGGCATTTCATTTTCCCGAAATCTCCTTCGCAAATGTGCCAACACCAACAAGTGATCACCACCTTGTGCACGTGTGTTAGCATTTTCACAAACATTTTCTTCGAAGGAATTAGGCACTCAACTTGCCTCGCCACTCGATCCTAACACGTATGCAAAGTTAGATCGCTCAAGTGGCACTAGATGACCGATATGCAAACAAGTTTGCCCCTCTTAATAGTACGGCCATCTATCCTAAACCCGGTCATCAGCTTCTCTACACACCTATGACCGGTGAAATGGAAATGCCCTAGGTTATACCTTTGCCTTGCGCATTCCACTCCATCTCCTCCGACATTGATGCAACACATGCACCAACCATATCACAAATGATATGATCCACTTCATATCATCATGTGACCTTGGTCCATCGATCTTGACCTCACTTGCTCTTCACCGTTGCGTCGGTCCATCGGCGCCAAGTCTTGCTCAAGCTTCACCGCCTCACGGTCCATCGCTCCAAAGCCTCCGACTTGCCCTTCACACTTGCAACCGGTCCGTCGAGCCAAGCCTCATCTTGATCTTTGCCACCTTGGTCACATGACTCCATGTCATGTCTCATATGCAATGAGCTCCTTCATGACACCATTACCTGTGGACTAATCTCCTGTGTATCTTACATAACCACATATTAGTCCACCTAAGTTGTCACTCAATTACCAAAACCAAACAAGGACCTTTCAATCTCCCCCTTTTTGGTAATTGATGACAACTCTACAAAGATATGGAAATTAAGCTTTTTCAAGCTAGCACTTCACACAAAGTGTAAATTGCTAACTTGTTTTGGATTTTATGCTATTTATCCAACATTTAAGCTCTATGTCAAGATTTGGATAAGCACCATAAAACCCGACTTGGTAGTGATAACTCCCCCTACATATGTGCTCAAATGGTTTGGTTTCAAGCTTGCACATATGCCTAAATATGAAATTTGTGGGAGGATTAGCACTACTAAGTGATGCTAAGGTGTATAGAGTAAACCTTTGTAGTTCGATACCATTTGACAGCTTGATACCATTTGAAAATCACAAGTTTGCCATCATCCTTAGCATCATGAGTAGCTAGACATCAAAGACACTAGAAACCCCGTGAGATCAACATTATAAGCAAGGTTCTAGTTTTTGCATGATAATCAAAAGTCTAGCTAACATCCTATGCATGCTAGTTATCAAAGCATCAATCAAATTCTATAACTAGCATACATCACACAAGCATGCATATTGAATTTAAGAACTTTATGCAATGCAAGCAAGCACATGAATATGCACATATAAAATGCAACCAATCAATGTTCATGAGCTTGCTCCCCCTACTTGTATGCTTTCTTTGTCCAAGAATTTTGATCCTTCTCATTTCTTCAATGTTGCTCCCTCTTTGTCCATCTCTATTCATCTTCTCATGATATATCTTTGTTCAATCTTATTCATCTTCTCATGATATATCTTTGTTCAATCTCTTCCCAAACCTCTCTCTTGGTGTATTGACATATCTTTGTTCCAACTTCTCCCCCTTTGTCATCAATTTCCATAAAGGTGTACTTCTCATTGATGCAAAGGCTAGCATTGGGGTAGATGGTTGAGACTTGAATATTGCATTTTTGATGGACATCACCACACGTGTTAGAATGACATTACTTGTATGTTGCTCTTGAGATACCACTTAGGATCTTTGACCTTGATACCATTGGTGGGGCTCCTCCCCCTATGTCATAGCATGTGTCATTCACTTGATAATCTTGAGCTCTTGTGTGTGAGGGAACTTTCTTCATTTGATGATCACTTAAAGTTGAGGATCACTTGTGGAACCACCTTCTTATATAAATGATATCATGCGTAGAAATACCACGAATAAGGGTGTGATACCAATTTAAAGAATCCTCAAACATGGAACCACTTATAGGATTTGTCAATATGATCTTTTCTTGAACATTTGCTATCTTTATGAGTACCACTTGTAGGATATCACTTGAAGATTATGATCTAGACACCACTTGTAAATACCACTTGAAGAAATACTTTGAGTCTAGATACCATTTGAAACACCCTAGATATCCATTTTTATTGTTGCCTTGTGCTTGTACCCATATCATTGTCATGAGCTTCTAGTATGACTTGAACTAAGTTGATTTGCCTAAGATTCCAAGTCCGGTTTGATCCAATGACAAGCTTCTTCACACCTCATGCTAAGGGTTATCTTGCCAATATTGTACTTGTCACTTGTTAGCAATCCAAACTAGATCAAGTACTTGGGTTTACTAGCTCATGAACAAATTCATACACATACCACTAGATCATTTAAACAATTCAAGCAATAGTGGTAGGCTATGAACTTAAACAATTCATTTGTTATGCATGATCCTAGTAAGCATGTACTATATGCACTAATCGCATACTAGTAAGGGATGAAATGATCATGCACATTACAATGATACCTTTGCTATTTTGGAGTAGAGGATAGACACATAGATTCCAATTCATTACTCCAATAGCAATGTGAAGTCCAATTTATAAGCTTGGTGAAGACCAATCATCGTAGATAAATCCATTCTTCACCCATATAAAATGAAAACCACTTATGATCAAGTGCACTATCTCTTGAGTTGTGGTTGGCTTGCTCCATCTTTTTGATCAATGCTTGCATGAGAGAACTACTTAGAATACCACTTGAAATACATGACTAGCTCTCTTTTAGGTGTTGCTTGCTTTTCTTGATCAATCCTATTGATTGCTTTAATTAAGCATCTCAAATGTCCCTTGAATTCATCACTTCTATGTTAGCCTTCCAAGCCAGTGCTTGGTTTACCCACCCATGGGCGGCAAGCCCCCTCAGCAGGGAGAAGTGACCTCTCTCCAAAGAACCATCCTTGACACTTACTTGAATTGCTTTTGATTGATTGATCTATGGACTTAACTTGATGAGTAACCTTGAATTATTCTTTAAGTCCTATTCTTTCTACCAAATGATCTCCAATCATTACTTAGAACTTGAACCTCATCTTCATTTTGAGTTTGATCTTCATTTTCAAATTTGAGTACCAAATTTGTACACTAAGTACATTCCACTATTAATGCCTTTGTACTCATTTCTTGTCATGCTTCTAGATCAATTCAAAACCAAACTTAGGTACCTCAACCACTTATAAACATGTTTCCAACTTGAGGACCTTTCAATCAAAGTGACTCTAAATCAATCCAATAATTATCACTTTTCTGGCAGATTCTGTATCCTTCAAAGAATAATTCATATTTCCAAATGTACAGATCCAAATGCCATGAAATTTGGTGGAGATGTGATTCACTAAGTCATCTAGCAATTGTAAAAATTTGAGCTTCTTTTGACTTTTAGATTGCTACCAGATTTCAATTCTTCCACCACTGCTACATGCTGAAAACTGCTGCACTATAGCTTACAAGATGTACTCCAAAACAGAAGCATCTCTTGTCCAATTCTTATGAAATTTGTACAGCATCTTATACCATAAGTCTAGAGCATGTATACCAAATTTCAAGTCAATCCAATATGATTTGGTCACTCAAACTCAGACTTGATCTCAGCTAGCTCAGATTTTCAATAATGGACAGATTTCAATACATTGAGCTATACTTCATCAAATGTGAATCAATCTTGAGATTAACTTGTTTGAACACTCTCACAAGACATATATCCATTCAATCCACTTACTAAATGTCATCTTATGAATTTATCCAACACAAATCAATCCAAACTTGATTACTAAGCACTTAATCCGTTCAATCATCTCATAGCAAGCAACATTGCACATTTATCCAATTCAACCAACTCATATGCACCCAAATAAAATGATCAACTAGAGATATACCTTGGTTATCACATTATTATCCTCTTAGCAAGCTCCAACTCAAATATTTGCAAGCCATCAAATATATCCAATAAATCACCACAATCTTTGACATTGTACTTGTATGTTGTAGCACTTGGACTTCACTTATTTTGACTTGGCATTGGGATTGGATATGCATTGAGCTTCATAACTTGACTCAATATATGATGAACAAAACGAAACCAATTGAATCAAGCCTCCAATGCCGATGGTACCTACAAACAATCATCCACTCTTTGATGGTACCCAAACTAGTTTGGGTCCTCTCAAGTTAGGTGCAACATACTTAGGCAAAGCCTTAGTATGGATAGCGGGATGTTTTACAATAGCAACCATGGAGGTACCATTACCATCCTTTCTAAGCACAATATTATCATCTATTGAAATAGGCTTAGAATTGTTACCTAGGGGACATGAATGTGCCATGTGTCCCCTTTCCCGGCATAAGTAGCACATTCTCTTTGCTTGAACCTTTTCTTCCTTGCTCATGTTGTGCTTCCCATTGCCTAACCTCTCATGGATTGCTTGAGCCTTCTTCTCAAGCTTGGTAGAACACCCCGAGGCAAAGTGTCCCATATCTCCACATTTGAAGCACTTGATGTGAGCATGGACTTTCTTCTCATCTTGATTCTTGCTCATCATCTTGGCATCTTGAATTTGCATTGGATGCCTTGCTCTTCCACCCCTTCTTGTTTTCTTCTTCTTTATTATCAAGTCACTAACATCTTCATGATTGATCTTGACTTTAGCTTGGGGCATTGCTTTTGGCTCAACTTGAGACTTCTTGGTAGGGCAACACTTAGCAATATGTCCCATTTCATGGCATCGGTGGCACATGAGTTGGGATAGCTTCTTTGCATTTTGCTTCTTCATAATCTTGCCCTTGCTTTTGTTGTAGCCAATACCACTCTTATCACCATATCTTCTTTGATTGGTCATGATATGCTCAATGGCGATTTTAGAGTTGTAGCACCTCTTTAACTTGTTGCTCAAATTCTTCACTTCACTTTTAAGCTCATTGTTCTCCTTCAAAAGGTTAGTCTCACAAGACATAGAAGTAGAACAAGCATTTAATTGTGAAGAACATGGCATATCTAATAAATCATCACAAGAGGTGGATACATGCTTCTTGCCTACATCACAAGGGTTAGTAATATGTGATTGATCATTTGACCCAAATGATGAGCTCTCACTAGTTTTGGTTTCTTCATTAGAAAGCTTCTTAGTGAGTAAAGCATGTTCTTGTACCAAGTTATCATGAGCAACACTTAGTTTCTCATGAGTCAATTTTAGCTCCTCATGTGAACAAGTAGTAACATAAAGTAGATGCTTTTGTTGTTCACATGTGGTCTTTAGAAAAGAGTTATCATTTTCCAATTTACTTACTCTTTCCATTTTCCTTTTCAAGGCTCTTGAGAGTTTATATAAAAGCTCTAAATTTGGATCATCACAATCCACAACAAAACCACCAACATGTATCTTAGTGTTACCATGTGATGATGTTGAAGAGCTTGTTGAAGCATCACTCTCATAGCCATCATCTTCACCATCAAGTGTGCATGAGGTAGAATCATTACTTGCATCACTTGTGGCATTATCATTCTTCTTGTCAAGTGATCTTGTGATATGATCATCTTTGTCATCACTTGACCGTGAGGTGGAGCAATCCTCCACAACCACCTTGTTGTGGTCATGCTCAACATCCTCATGCGCCTCCTCCTTGGGCTCATCATCATTGGAGATCGCCCCATATTTCTCATGTAGAAACACCCAAATCTCATGGGCGGACTCAAAGTCCATGATCTCACAAAGTATGCTACTATCCATAGATCGATAGAAAACATTAGTAGCTTGGTTATCGAGATGTAGGCATTTACTTTGCGCTTGAGTTGCATTCTTTTTATCAATTGCAAAGGAAAAGCCCACATCTACGATCCACCACAATTGAGGGGAAATAAACTTGAAATTGCATGTCATCCAATTTCTCCACCGTGCAAAGTGTGTGCCATCAAAAATGTGTGGACACTCAACATCTAGCCCATAAGCCGCCATCCTCTCGGGTCGGTGAGGACCACAAATGAGAGACCCGGCTCCGATACCAATTGAAGGGTCGAGATGGCGGACTAGAGGGGGGGTGAATAGTCCTTTCTAAAACTTAAACGCGTTGGCTAACCGAAACAAATGCGGAATTAAACTTATCGGTCTAGCCAAGACTACACCCCTCTATCTAAGTTCACAAGCACCTCACAAAGATCCTAATTAAGCAACTAAGGTGCTTTCCTTAGCAAGAGCTCTCCTGTTTAACTCTAGAGCAAGGTCACACAAACCTATGCACTAGTACTTTGCAAGCAAGAGGGAGCTCCTACACAATTCTAGTAAGCAAAGCGCACAAAGCCTAAGCTCACTAGCAATGCTCAATAACAAGGCTACACAAGCCAAATTAGAGAGCGCAAACTACTTAGCTACACAAACTAAGCAATGTGACTAACAAGGTTACACAAACCGAATTAGCCACGCAAAGGGGAAGCTTCTAGCTACACAAGCAAGAAGACAACTAGCAAGCTACACAAGCAAACTAGTTAAGAGAGCAACTACACAAGCACAAGTATATATGAAAGTAAATACAAGCTTGTGTTACACGAAGGCAAACCACCGAGAAGAGTAGACAAAGTTGACACGGTGATTTTCTCCCGAGGTTCACTTGGTCGCCACCAAGCTACGTCCCCGTTGTGTCGACCAACACTTAGATGGTTCCCCGGTGTGACCCTCAAATCACTTGCCCCTCAAGGCACGCCCCGCAAGGCACCGCAAGACACCACTCTCAAGTGAGGTAGCTCAATGACACGCTCAACTAGAGTTGCTCTTCGCGATCCCCGCGGGGTGAGCACAATCCCCCTCACAAAGCTTCTCCGGAGCCTCGCACAATCTTCTTGCGAGCTTCGACGGAGCCACAAGCCACCAAGCCGTCTAGGAGGTGGCAACCTCCAAGAGTAACAAGCACCACCGGCTTGCAACACGATCACCTAGTGCCACTCGATGCAATCTCACAAAGCACTCGCACTAGAATCGCTCTCTCACTCGATCCGATGAACACTATCAAGCATGAGTGAGTTAGAGGGCTTCCAAGCACTACCACATAAGCCACCAAGGCCAAAGTGTGCTCAGCTACCGGCCAAGACCGGCCACAAGGTCTATTTATAACCCCACGGTCAAATAGAGCCGTTACCCACTTGCCCGTTTTTCCACGGGAGCACCGGACGCGCCGGTCGTGACACACCGAATTCAAATTCGTCCGTTAGATCCACCAACGGTCACTGCGCGCCAACGGTCAAACGAGCCACCGGACGCGCTGATGCGAACCACCGGACGCGTCGGTGCGCACAGTTCCCGCACGCGCGAAGACAAGACCGGACGCGCTGTTGCGAACCACCGGACGCCACAGTACCCGCATCCGGTGCGAGTCCAGTAAGCTCCCTGGACCACCGGACGCGTCCGATGGTGTAGGACCGGACGCGCACCGCGTCCGATGACTTCGTGACTCGCTGTTCGCCAGACCGGACGCCCCGGTCCCGTGGGTCACCGGACGCGCCGGTGTCAAACCCTAGCCCGCGCGCCTGACGCCCGCGCTGCACTGACCGGACGCGCCGGACGCACAGTGACCGCGTCCGGTGCAGCGTCCGGTGCAGCGTCCGGTGCTGCGTCCGGTGCTGCGTCCTGTCACTTCCGTGACCGCGTTCGCCTCCGTTTCTTTTCCGACTTCCGGCGCAATGGAAAATAGGCATTTCATTTTCCCGAAATCGCCTTCGCAAATGTGCCAACACCAACAAGTGATCACCACCTTGTGCACGTGTGTTAGCATTTTCACAAACATTTTCTTCGAAGGAATTAGGCACTCAACTTGCCTCGCCACTCGATCCTAACACGTATGCAAAGTTAGATCGCTCAAGTGGCACTAGATGACCGATATGCAAACAAGTTTGCCCCTCTTAATAGTACGGCCATCTATCCTAAACCCGGTCATCAGCTTCTCTACACACCTATGACCGGTGAAATGGAAATGCCCTAGGTTATACCTTTGCCTTGCGCATTCCACTCCATCTCCTCCGACATTGATGCAACACATGCACCAACCATATCACAAATGATATGATCCACTTCATATCATCATGTGACCTTGGTCCATCGATCTTGACCTCACTTGCTCTTCACCGTTGCGTCGGTCCATCGGCGCCAAGTCTTGCTCAAGCTTCACCGCCTCACGGTCCATCGCTCCAAAGCCTCCGACTTGCCCTTCACACTTGCAACCGGTCCGTCGAGCCAAGCCTCATCTTGATCTTTGCCACCTTGGTCACATGACTCCATGTCATGTCTCATATGCAATGAGCTCCTTCATGACACCATTACCTATGGACTAATCTCCTGTGTATCTTACATAACCACATATTAGTCCACCTAAGTTGTCACTCAATTACCAAAACCAAACAAGGACCTTTCACCGTTGACAACATCTTGGGAAGCATTCATAGAGGAGTTGAACAACTTCACTCGCAATGACGTTTGGACGTTGGTGGAAAGACCTAAACAAAATGTGATTGGAACCAAATGGGTCTTTTGCAATAAGCAAGATGAGCATGGTGTGGTCACAAGAAACAAGGCACGGTTGGTAGCTCAAGGATTTACTCAAATTAAAGGCTTGGATTTTGGGGAAACTTATGCACTGGTTGCAAGGCTATAGTCAATTCGGATTTTACTTGCCTATGTCGTTCATCATAACTTCAAGCTATATCAAATGGATGTGAAGAGTGCATTCCTCAACGTCCCCCCTCTCCGAAGTGGTATATGTAGAGCAACCACTGGGTTTTGAAGATCCAAAGCACCCCGACCACGTCTACAAGCTCAACAAAGCACTCTATGGGCTTAAGCAAGCCCCTAGAGCTTGGTATGATTGTCTTAAGGACTTCCTACTCAAACAAGGGTTTGAGATAGGCAAGGCCGATCTAACTTTATTTACTCGCAAAGTCAATAATGATATCTTTATTTGCCAAATATATGTCGATGACATAATATTTGGTAGTACTAATGTGGCTTTTTGTGAGGAGTTTAGTAGGATTATGACGAATAGGTTCAAGATGTCTATGATGGGAGAGTTGAAGTTCTTTCTTGGTTTTCAAATCAAGCAACTCAAGGAAGGGACCTTTATTTGTCAAACGAAGTATACTCATGACATGTTGAGGAAGTTTGACATGGAGAAAGCCAAACCCATCAAGACACCAATGCCAACCAATGGGCATCTTGACCTCGACAAAGATGGTAAGGCCATCGATCAAAAGGTATATCGTTCCATGATTGGATCCTTGCTTTACCTTTGTGCATCTAGGCCCGATATTATGCTTAGTGTGTGCATATGTGCAAGATTTCAAGCTAATCCGAAAGAATGTCACTTAGTGGCTGTTAAGAGAATTTTGAGATATTTAGTGCACACTCCTAATCTTGGCTTGTGGTATCCTAAGGGCTCCACTTTTGATTTACTTGGCTATTCCGATTCGGATTATGCTGGTTGCAGGGTAAATCAAAAGAGCACTACCGGAACTTGCCATTTTCTTAGTAGGTCTTTGGTGTCATGGAGCTCTAAAAAGTAAAATAGTGTTGCCTTGTCTACTGCCGAAGCCGAGTATGTGGCGGCCGGTGCTTGCTGTGCTCAACTACTTTAGATGAAGCAAACCCTTAAAGACTTTGGTTGTGAGCTAACCAAAATTTCCCTTTTGTGTGACAATGAGAGTGCCATTAAATTGGCAAACAATCCCGTAAACCAATCTCGCACAAAGCACATAGACATCCGGCATTATTTCTTGAGAGACCACGAAGCCAAAGGAGATATCGCTTTACATCATGTGAGCACCGAAAAGCAACTAGCCGATATCTTCACAAAGCCACTAGATGAGTCAAGATTTTGTGCTTTGAGGAGTGAACTAAATATCATTATTTCTCGTAATGTGGCTTGATATTTTGGACATATTTTGATTGATTCTAGCTAGGCAAAAATTCTTTGAAAATCTTGAGTGAGATTTCAAAATCTATTTTCACTTCTCAAGCATGTTCATAGTTTTGTGATGTTTTTATGAAATCTGGACATGCTTGAGTTGGTTCTAGTTCATCATGTTCACCAACTCTCTTTTACCTTTCGCTGTGCTGGAACCACCGGTAGTATCGACGGGTGATCGGTAGTACCGGTCTATGACCGGTAGTACCGACCAACCACCGGTACCACCGGTAGTTCATTTCCTCGCGTTGTCTATCTGCGGCTGTCGACATCACCGGTAGTACCGGTGCCCTTCCACCGGTAGTACTAGTAGTGTCAATTTCACCTGGGTATAAATAGGGGATGTTATCTTTTCACCTCTCATCTTCCTCATCGTGCCCAACCTCTCTAGGTCGACGGCGCCGCCTCTCCTCCCCCCCCACTCAATCTCCCTCCTCTCTCCACCACTCTTGCTGATCTTTGAGGAGAAGTTTCCGCTTGTCATGGGGATCGCGTGGAGGTGCTTGGTGACGGCAGAAGCTTCTTCCCTTGCTCGGATTTGGTCCTGCTTGGTGGCGGCCGTTCCTTCCCTTGCTTGGATTCGGCTTCTTCTCTTTGGCTTCAAGCATGCAGCATAGGAACCCCAAGCGGTCTGCTCGCCCAAGTGGAGGTGATGGTGGTGAGCCGTCCCGACCCGTCCGTGGGCGGGCTGCTGCTCGCTCTAGCGGCCATGGTAGCGGTGGTGGTGATGGTGGCGGTGATACTGATGAGCCTCAGGGCATGCCTGCTCCTATCTCGAGTATGGGACATCCCAATCCTCCGCGTCGACATAGTGAGCAAGTTCAGGGCCAGCGTTCGGCAGGTGAGAATCCATAGCTTGCCACTATGCAGATTGAGGGTCGCTCTATTGACCCTAACATTGTGGCTCAGTCTCCTATCCAAATTGGGCTTGCTACTGCCAATCGAATGCTTCTATTTCATCAGAATGCCAATCCTCGGATGTCCGGTCCTCAAAATCAAGGTGGTTACCAACCCTCTCTTCCTGTTGATTATTCTAAGAGAGTGGTGATTTGAGGGAGCAGCGCAGTGAAAATCCTTATCAGTTTATCAGGAATCCTAGTGTGGATCTTCACTTCTGGAGCCGTATGCACTCAGATTATTATTACAAGGTTCTTTTCAAGAGTGGGCAGCGTGGGTCTACCCCACCGATCTTCCAGCATAAGTGGGTGCAGCGAGCCTCTCTTGATAATATGAACAATCCTAATATCCACCGTTTGGTTGCTGATCTTGATGCTTGGCGTTTGCTTCCTCTTATGACTTTTCAGCATAATTGGAATGATGAAATTATTTGTCAATTCTATGCAACCTTGTGGATTGACTCTCAGAACCTTGTGCTCTATTGGCTTACCCAAGGCGTTCATTACAGATGTGATTACTGAGGACAGGGCTGCCTCAAGTCTCTTTGACATCTTTCCGGATTCTGTTTCTCATGATGACTTAGAGGCCGCTCAGATTTACAAGCCTGGTAAGGCCGTTGACTTCACTACCACTCATTTGAAGCCTTACTTCTATGTCCTCAACAATCTCCTTCACCTCACCTTGGACCCGAAGATTAGAGATTCTATTCATATTATGCTTGATGCTCCTAAGGTCCTTTGTCGCTTTGGTGCTGGTGGTGATCGTTTTTCCATCACTGATTTTATGTGGCGCAAGATTGAGCAGGCTGCCAATGACCCCCACAAGTCATTGCCTTATGCTCTGTTTCTCATGTACATCATTGAGCAAGTGGTGGGCCGTTCGTTCCATCACAATGCAGTGCACAAGTCCTACTCCGTGCGTCATTTGGGCCCCAAGGGTATTGGTGGTGGTTCCGCTCCTTCTCCCACTTGTGGTCTGACCACTCGTACTTCCTCCCACGGTGCTTACCGTGGTGGTGCCGCCACTGCTCCCACTCGCTCCTCCTCGGAGTGTCGTCAGCATGGTGGAGGTGTCATCAAGTATGCATTGGGGAAGCTTTGGGAGGCCTTTTGTTACAAGGCCGAGAAGGATGATCGCCGCCTGAGGCGTATTGAGCAGCACTTGCAGATTGATCCACCTGAGAGTCCTCTTCGTGCGTTTCAGGATCCTTTTGTCGAGTACAATGAGTTGTATGGTGCTCCCGTGTCTGGACTTAGTGAGGAGGCTGGTCCGTCCGATGACCCTCATGGTAAGAAAACAGCTCCCGCCTCGCCTGGACTCGTTGACTACTTGATCGATGACGATGACGGCAGCGACAGCGATGACGATCGCGACTTCTCAGAGCCTTATTAGATTTTGCTACCTTGCTCGTTTCCGTTGCCTACCCTTTTTGGCATTTGATGCCAAAGGGGGAGTGTTAGGCTTATCTTTATTGTAATAGGTAGTTATTGGTCGTGTAATAATTCCAAACCTTGTGGTGAACTATGTATGGTGGACTAAGAACTATGTGTGTGATGATGGATGATTGTAGGCTAAACATTTTTGCTTAACTGTTATATCATGATGTGATTGCCTAGGTGTAATTTTGTGATGATGATTGTTGGCTTAGAATGGCTATTATGTTTTAAGTCCTTTTCTTTCTACCTTAGCCTTTCGTGTTGTTGTGTGATCAGGTATGTCATTTGCATCACGATATCTTTCTTGTCACACACACTTAGACACCCCATGAATTGCAAAATTTAGGGGGAGCTTCCCAAGATGTATGCATATTGATTATGATCAATATTGAAATTCAAGTTCAAATGCATACACTAAGGGGGAGCTTCTCGTAAAGTTTGGAATTCAAAAAGGCTTCAATTCTTTAAATCTTATGTAAGCCTAAGTTGGTTGTCATCAATTACCAAAAAGGGGGAGTTTGTAAGTGCATTCGCCCTCGTTGTGGGTTTTGGTTAATTAATGACAATCAAATTAGGGACTAACATGTTTATCTAAGTGAATACGCAGGTGTTAGCCTGATGAAAGAATTTGAATGGTCACATTTGGTGATGTTAGCACCCTCAATTCCATTGTTTGGAAAGCGTTCCGTCTCAAGTGGATCGATTAGTTTTTATATTTTGGCTTGAGTTATAGGAAACGCCACACTATTAAGAGGGATACAAATTAGGCTATCTAGATGGAGAATCTGTGCTCAATATGTGTTTGTTTATGCGATTGAGAGACACATTTGCACTCACGGACACTTGGTGAGGTGTTTTATGCCTGGGAGCACTGGTAGTACTGGTAAACAACTGGTAGTACCGGTAGGCATAAATCTCGTCGGTGCCAGTGCTTTAGTTCTGCGAGTTTTTGTTCTAGCGGTGGTACCGATGGTTTACCGGAAGTACCGATCTTGACCGGTGGTACCGGTGAAAGTCCGGTAGTATCGGTAAGTCTTTTTCCTGCAAAACTCGTCTTTGCAGTAAACTGTTCTAGCGGTAGTACCGGTGGTACCGGTGAAAGCCCGGTAGTACCGGTAGGCTATTTTCTCGGAAAATCTCCGGTAGGTTGACTGTAACGGTCGAAACCCTCAGGACCGGTAGTACCAATGGGTACTCACCGGTAGTACCGGTACTGCTTCGAAGATAAGTGTATAAATAGCTCTTCCCTTCATTTCTAACCGTTACCCACGCCATTTACTCCCACCTACCTTCAGACAAACAGCTCCCAAGCATTGCCTCACCCTCTCTCTCTTCCTCTTTGCTCCCAAATCCAATCTCTTGCAAGATTTGAGTAGAGAGGAGAGATTTGAGAGTGGAAAGCTTCGATTCGCATCTTGAGCACTTGATTCCCCTCCTAGTTGGCTTGATTTGTGTTTGTTACTCTTGGGTTCTTGGAACCCTAGCCGACTAGGCGTTCTTCGTGGTTGCCCGTGTTGTTCTACTTGTGAGGGCACCCTGAAGTGTTTGTATCACCCTTGTATTCTCAGTGGAAATCTCGGGCTAACCTTTGTGGTTGCTTGAGGGAGGCTAGGAGGTGGAAGAGACTCCGACCTTAGTGGTCACCTTAACAACGAGGACGTAGGAACTCCTTTGTGGGGTTGCCGAACCTCGGGATAAATCGTGTGTCCCGCGTGCTTGTTGTTGCTACTTGAGATATTACTTGTTTGTTGTGTTCTTCCCCTATCCTTGTCTCTCTCATAGGTTGTGGGTGCTCAATCTACAATTTGGTGAAGGAACAAGCAAAAGGGAGTTCATTAACTTCATCAACATCATCTTCAAGAGTGGGGTAAAACTCAGATCTGAAATCACTACTCGCAAATCTCTGATTTCGTAGTTTTAGTAGGGTACCGGTAGTTCCAGTGGTTTGCGTCGGTAGTACCGGTGATCTCTCACCGGTAGTACCGGTCCAAACCAACCGGTAGTACCAGTAGGTATTTAACTTCCACGTTGAGTTTTTGAGTTTCAGGTTTTTAGATCCGCCTATTCACCCCCTCTAGGCCTATTAGATCCTTTCATGACTCAACATAGGTGAATCACCCTAATAGGTGTAACCCCCTCACCCCTCTTGGGCCCATACATCAGCTCAAGGCAACCATTGTGTAAGCATTAGTAAGTTTATGCGATCAATGACAGCCGTACTAAATCGATTAATGTCTGTTTTGAAGGAAAATTTTGGAAGTTAGGTCACAATGCATAAGTGGAATAATGTAACCCCCAGTTTTGAATGCAACGCGATAAAGGACTTGGAATGAAGGCTAAGGACCTTTCTGGAGCCAAGTATTAGAAATGATAGGATACTTGGAGGGTAGATAGGTTTTATTATCTTGTAGTCTTTGGTCATACTGTTAAGAGAGGAATGAGAACTTGTAGCTTGACCTTCTGATAACTGTGAGTTTAATGATTCACACTTCGTAAACAGATAGTCTATAAGGTTATCTACGTAGAGAGGAATCCATACTTTCGTCGCAAGAGAGGAGGCTGATTGGAGACTTCCTATGGCCCTATCGTCCCCGGTGCTGATGAGTTCTCCTAAGTCCTATATTTGTTTTTCATGTTCCAAAGTCCCTCGTTCATCTTGTACCATTCATAGATATCGGTGCTAGCTACCAGATCATGCGGTGGTGAAAGTGACAAAATTTCAAGTAATCCAACCCTAAAAATTGTGTCACATGGCTGAAGCTAACAAATGCTTCGACATGGAATAACTAGATATGGACTCGGTTCAATCCAGCTCTATTGTCCCTACCAGATCTTGGGGGCCCATGAAAAGATTCCAACCTCCAAAGACGGATATTGTAACATGTATAGTAGTGATATTTGTACGAGTCACCTCATTAGTTTATCACAACACGAAGAAGTGTTCCTGGAGACTCCAACACCTAATTTTACTTCACCATCATCACCTTATAATAAAAGCAGAGTCAGGAACCAACACGTTAGAATTTTATATATTAACAAAGATTGGAATTAGGCTCGAGCGAGTGCTAGCTATGTCAGCAACATTGGACTAATCGATCTCGAAACACAATAAAAAAGACAGAAACAGACAATTGTTATTATCCGTTGACGTGAATGCTAAATTATGATAGCATTTGACTATCGCAAAATATATATAATTCCGGGCAGGACAGTTCTTTCCGGTGTAGTTTCGTTTGTGATGTTGCCATGTTGGGTTGACAAACCTTGTGCATGCATATATTTTACATGATGCGGACGGATGCACCCATCAACGCCACAAATGTACGTACATATAATAATTCTGGAGCGCCTGCTCAATAATTATTTGATTCATTATCATGCATCTAGCTAAGCTAGGTTCTATATAAACCAAGCATGACGTACCTGATGTGTTGATGTGTACATACATATATGCATATCTCGTGAAGTTCACGAACGTTCGAATTAGTAACTACAAGCTGGGTGCAATGTGCCAACATAAGCAAGGTTGACAATCAGAGCGGGTAAACTGCACATGTACAGTCAGCATGTATGTCAACACTACGTTTGTTTATTTATTTATTCAATATCAATTATACAAAGTTTAGAGTTCACTGTTGGATGAGTTTGGTGACGGGAAAAAATGGTTGACCACGTAGACGGTATTTATCCAACAAATCTGTTATAACCATATTTATGATTTGGATTTTTGGGAACTTTGATTTGATTCATAATAAACAGTGAAACGAAGAATCAGTTGGATTTGGAAGGCAGCACGCACGCACACTGAAAGTTGGACCATGACCCATGGGCCGTGTTTCTTTGTTACGGGGAGCCTATGGGCCACGAAGGAAATGGCAGTTGGACCATGGGCGAGCGGCGGGCCTGAGCTGTGAAAAGAGGAATCACATCCACATCATTGATGTGATGTTGAATTCATTCATCATGCGTGCATTATTGCACGTTGGACCTAGGGACCACACCAAAGCACTTACTCCTAATCAGTACTGCCATGGATAGATGATGACAAATTCGCATGGCCTTGATCGTCAAGACATCAATGGAGAGTGTGCTGCTCATACTTACGTATACAAATTACAAATGGCCCAGCCCTTATCATGATAAAGTCCCAATGCTGTCGGCCTGCATAATAAGGCAAAAGTCCACATTATCTTCCTTAACTTTCGCGAAAGTCTGCTTTTCCTCCCTGAACTCTAAATAAAATCTATAACTAAGTTATACATGATCTAATGAGTATGAAATTTTTCCTAAAGTTTAAGCATACAATAATTAGCCCACCATAAAAATTTCACCACAATTAGACCATAGAAACTACAGCTATGAATTATTCCATTTAATTACAGAAATGCATAGATCTAAAGCCGTAGCAAAAACTTTGTACTAAAGCAAACCATATTATATGTTCACTGTGTAGATCTACTCATGTGGAGTCCAAAAAAATTGGATTTTCCATTTTACGATTTTTCTATGATTTACTATGATTTTTCAAAGATTCAGCCGAAATAAATAAAAAATAAAAAGACAAAACCGCTTTCAAAATTGCTTATAACAGGGCCAGGGAGGTAAGATGAACGGTTTTAAAAGTTGAGGGAGATGTTTTGCCCGGTTTTAGAGTTTAGGGAGGAAAAACGGACTTTCGCGAAAGTTGAGGATGTAATATGAACTTTTTCCGCATAATAATGAATTCATGATGGGCCTCCACTAGCCACGGGTGGTAATGGGGCCACTAGCGGGCCATGGAGGTGGTGGGGGCGCCAGGTTAGGATGGCGGGCAACGGTTGGCAACACCTAATGTAATGCGTGTGATGCGAGAGACAAACAAGAAGCCCGGCCCACCAACCAGCTAACCCAGCCCAACTACTATAAGTATCACTCCTTGGCCTGTCTAATGATCTTATCCAAATTATGCGTGCTCCACAACCACCCTCATTAGCATAATAACAGGTGCAAATATGATATGACATGTCAGTTTAACTGGACACATCCTAATCGTAATTAATCCACCTAAAATGTTAATGTAAGCAACTAACTGTTGCCGGCCGGGCGGCCTGCTGGTATGGTGGTAGTGCTACTACCATTTGGCCAGTAATTAATCCAAAACTGATCCTGATTGGATGTGGTTGAGTCATCAGAAAACAAGCAGGCAAATATGATACTACTCACATTATACATACCCAATAATGCAGGCCCAATATTTATATTAGCCCTAAGTACATGTATCCCTTGGCTGGCTACTCCATTCCATCCCCATCCATAAAGGCACATCATATTTGCTCCAAAATGAGAGAGAGAGAAGAAGAAGAGAAACAGACAAAACAGAAGGTTTTGTTGGGCAACAACGACAGGTAGAATTAAGTAAAAAAAACGACAGGTAGAGTGTAAGTTATATTAGTTGCATAAGCAAATTAGAAAACAAGCTTTTGCGGGGAGGGTAGCAAATGCTTAAGCTAACAATTAGTATAGAGTATACTCCTAGCAAGCTAATAAGCAAGCATTATTATTATTATTATTATTATTATTATTATTATTATTATTATTATTATTATTATTATTATTATTAGCAAGCTGAAACTAACCATGCACCTTCCATCCAGTAGAGTAGCTGGGCAGGCAGGCAGGCAGCAGACAAGCAAAAAGACAACCATTCGTTTTCCTTTGGAATCCCCTCCTTCCTTCCTTGCTACACCCCTGGCCTCTGGCCTGGCTCTACCTATATCTGGCCTCGCTTTCTCAGCATTTTCAATTCCATTCTCAGTTCCCTTCCCACAATGCTTGAGGAAAACTTTGTACATATATCGACAACGCAATGTGCACCAAGAAAACCAAACAACAGGAGTAGTGGAGTACATTACTAGTATAATGTAGTAGGAAAAAAAGAAGATCATCAGTACTCATCACTGTCAAACCAACCAATGTAGAAAGAATTAAATCCATTTCCTGCTAATTCAAGTTTAACAGCATCATCTATGAATATGATGAGTTGATGACTAGCAGGAGGAGAGAAGATGATCAGGCATGTCATGCACACCTACCGTACCAAACGGTGCCATGGCATGGTACGGTGAAGAAAGAGAGAGGGAGATGGGGACAGACTAGTTGCTTACTGCAGTCCAGCGAGCGCGCGGCCCCGGGCCGGCTCCCTCCCTTCCTCCCTCCGGTGGTTGGGGATGCGGGCATGCGGCTGCCGAGCTCAGCTTGCTAGCTTTTCTATCTATTTATCTATATATCTTCCTTCCTTTCTAGTTGGGCGGGCAGTATCTTTTTCTTCTTCTTTGTTTTCTTTTTCTAAGTATATATAAGTACAGCCGAACCGAATGAAGAAGCCGGGCGAGCGGGCAGACCGGGGTCGGAGGAGCTAGAGAACGCGGGCGATCGTCCCCTCCATTCCCCAATCTCTTCCTCCATTAATTGCCTTGATGCTCGCTAGTGGAGTAACTCTCTTCCGGACGTACGCCATTGATCCATCCGTTGCTAGCTGTTGCCGGCCGGTGGCCGGTGGGTCAGGACCAGAACGGCGCGCGGTGTGGGGTCCCCTTCCGCCGCCGTCCCTGCGGCCGCGCCCCCGGGCCGCTGTTCTTGCTCCCGCCGGCGGCCTCCGCCGCCTCGTCATTGCCATTGGCCGCGCCGCCGCCGCCGTCGGTGTCCGCCGCGGCCGCGTGGCCGTTACTCCTCTTGGTGTCCACCAACTGCGCGAATTAAAAGCAATGCAAAGGAAGGTGTAAGGCAGGGTGGCGAATTAAACGTGACCGAACAGAACCCAACGGACGCCAATTCCTTGGCATTGCCGTTCATTCTTCCAAGGCATTTTCCTTTCTTTGTTGCGTTTTCTTTCAAGAAAGAAAGCAAGAATCGTCGGTGCGTCAAGAAAGGCGCAATCTTTTGGTGTTCTTGCGGGGCATTATATCAGGGAATTCAATGGATGAATGAATAATGCGGGCCGGCGGGTGGGTTGGTGGGAGGAACAAACAAACAATGGGCAACCGCAAGAAAGGAGAAGAAGAAAAGCAGCACCTTGCATCCGAGGGAGCAGAAGCGGAAGGGGTCGAGCAGCGCGCGGCCGCAGATCTCGCAGTTGTAGGGGGAAGCGGCGGCCTTGCCCGCGGCGGCGCCGGCGCCGCGCGGCTGGGGCCGCTCGTTGAGGAAGAGCACCCTGGCGCTGTTGATGACGTAGGTCTGCACGCCGGAGATGTCCAGCACGTCCTCCACCTCGGACACGCGGACCACGTCGTGGTAGGAGGACCGCCGTATCTGCAAAGTAAAGGCCGGCCGGATTAATCCTCGCAGCCGGCCGCATTGCCAATCGACGACGACAGGAGGGAGGAGCGGAGGGGAAGAAGAAGAAGAAGAAACGCCCCGGACCTGGATGACGCGGTGGGACGAGTGTCGGTGCGCGCGGCAGTAGTAGCAGAAGGCCGGCGGCGGCGCGCCCCTGCAGTCGAGGCAGAACATGTTGCACTCGTTCCGCGGGGACGCCGGGTGCGCGGCGCAGGCGAGGAAGAAGCGCGTGGCCAGGAGCGCCTCCAGCCAGTCGGGCACCGGCGCCGACGCCACGCGCCGCAGCATCATGTCGGACGCCGCCGCTGGACCGGCCTCGCCCTCTCCACGCGCTGCCGCCGCCGCCACCGCTGCGCTGGGCTGGTAGGAGTCGGCCCCCCGGCGCAATGCAGGAGCCCGCAATGGCGGCCGGCGAAGGGCGAGGGGAGGAGATGGGGGAAAGAGACGGACGCGGAGGAGGGGTGGGGGAAGCGAATGCGGGGGGGATTGGAAGGAAGGTGGCGTGGGCTTTTCGCTGCTTCCGCTGGCTTCCTTTTCGTCCTGGGTTCCGCTCGCGTTTGGCCGCCCTGGCTGGCTGGCTTTTGGCTCGGCTCGGCTTTAGTGGTGTGCTGGGAGGAATTTGGTGCGCCGAGCAATTCCCACGCAGACGCAGGTGAGGGACGCCGAGCAGAGGAGGACTGGAGGAGTAGGTGCCTGTGACGGGCGGGCGCTTCCTCCGCTCCTCCCGATGCGGATTCGGGCAGCAGAGCAGTGTACTTGCTGCACTGGAGTGCAGGAGTGGGGCCGCTGTAAAGAGGATGAGGACTTCTTGAGACTTGACCGCGCTTGCTTCTCGTGACTGACTGACGGACGGACCGAGGGTGCGTTCTTCGGCTACTGTAGCACTTTCGTTTTTATTTGTCAATTAATGTCCAATTATGGACTAATTATGTTTAAAAGATTCGTCTCGTGATTTTCTACCAAACTGTATAATTAGTTTTTTTTTCTGTCTACATTTAATGCTCCGTACATGTGTCAAATATTCGATGTGACGAGGAATCTTGAAAATTTTTGGAACTAAACGTGGCCTGATTGAGCCATCGATTGGATCCGGCACCATCACCCACCCCTCGTCTGCAGCAGTAGCTGTAGCAGGTAGGAGTAGCAGCGCATGCTCATCGGTCATGGTCAGGTGATTGGACCATCAGACCACGTCGATGAGTCACTGACTATTGCTGGTGCCCACCGCCAGTCAGCCACTTCCAATTCCAACGATAGCAGTAGTCACGAGTACCGGTGGGTGTTTTGATCAGGGACTAAATTAGTTCTCGTCACGTCCGATGTTTGGAGGCTAACCCATCCGGAATAAACATGAGCTAATTATAAAATTAATTGCAGAAGTCGTGACTAATTCGCGAGACGAATCTATTTCCTAATTAATCTATCATTAGCACATGTTTACGGTAGCACCACGTTATTAAATCATGCACTGATTAGTGCCTAATAGATTCGCCTCGTAAATTAGTCGCAATCTATGTAATTAGTTTTATAACTAATCTATGTTTAGTACTCTAAATTAATGCCAAACATTCGACGTGACATGGACAAAATTTTAGGAGGGAACCTAGCTCCTCCTAAAATGAAAGAGACGTGCGTGGGGGGAGAGCCAGTCATCCAGATCAGTTTACTGCTGCTTCGTTCAGTAGGTTTAGGTACAGGCACAGTGGCGCAGGCAGAGGACATGGACATGCAGCAGCGGCGGCAGCACCTGAAAGAATCAGAGGATTTCCATGGGGGAAATGGGCATGCTGCCGCAACTGACCAAACAAAAGCTGACTCCTCGCTGACTCCACTACAGACTACACAGTCCGGTCACAGTCCGGATCCGCCTCCGCCTGTAATACCAAAGCTGCTTGCTTTCCCTTTCCTCGCCCCAAAAGTGGCATCTTTTCAGTTTTAACCACGCAAACAACACAAGGCAAGGCACCGCACCGGCGGTGTTTCTGCCGTTCTGCGCCACAGCCACCACGAAACAAAACCAGCACAGAGCGGGCGGGCGGGCGGCAACCAAAGTTGGTGCTTGCGGACAACGGAGAGATGGCTTTCAGTTTCGACACGGCAGGCAGCAGCGTCGGTTTCTCTTCCTTTCCTTCTCTGCGTGTAAAGCGCAAACAAACGCAAATGACGACCCTCGCTAATTGTCGCATTAACCCTTTTTTATTATTATTTCTAACCGCAGCTACCAAAGCCGGCGTCGCGCGCGTTGGCCGTCCCGTCCATCCATGCACCCGATCCATCGACGCATCATCATCTGTCAATCCATTTGTCTGTGATCACTGTGAGTCTGTCTGTCCGGTAATCGACGCATCACTCATCAGCTGGACAACTGATGACTGATGAGCAAAGGTCTCCACGATCGCAATGCATGCATGGATGCATGCTTTCTGAAAAGTTGCAACAAGCAGGGATTCTTGTTTTCCTCATGCCTTCTTTGCTGCCGTCTCCATCTCACCATCTTATCCCTACCTCCCTCTCGGGCAAGTACGCAGCAACTTGGGCACTTCAGCCACCGCACCCGGCACCACCATCACACCACTTCAAAGTTTGAAATGTTTAAATTAGGATAAAACTAATACGACATCGGAGGGAGTATTTCCAATTATTTCTACCGACATGTAGCCCAAGTCGTTTGAGTTTTGACCTAACTCGATTTATTTTTCTAAATTTTTACTAATTATAAGTATGTACTCCCCTCCATTGCAAATTGTAAATCATTCTAACTTTTCAAGATAGACATAATATATATCTAGGTGCATAGAAAAAAAATCAGAACTACTTACAATTTCAAACTAAGGAAGGATATGTATATAATATAATATACTAGTAATATTTACAATACTAAATAAATGCACTACCAATACATACTTAATCTTTGATTTAATAAAACTAATAATCTGATGTTGTAGTGTTGCTTTATTTTTCTACAAAGTTAACAAAGCTTTTTTCCCTTAGACATGGAGAAGAATTGTGTAACGGGGCATTAAGAAAAGAAGAACTATGATGAGGCGGCAAACCAAACTCATTAGAGAGGCTTTTCAACCTGTGAGGTCATCAGCCACCTTGTCAATTAGCGTGTACGGTTCGGGGCTTGAGTAGCATTCATGATTTCCTTGACTAGGATAAATAGCATGGGTAGCAGTGGATCATCTTGATGGAGATAATAGCAATGATAAATCATTTCTCCTAGTTGACCATTCACAAGGATCCGAGTAGAAGTAGAAAACAACAAGCATATATAGGAGAACAACAAGCATATAAATCATTTCTCCAATGTAAGGCTTCAAGAAGACACCCAAGGGATTGAACAAAATGGCATTATTCTATTAGTACATTCTTGCCATCTTTTTACAGCTTCCACCAGAATAATCTTTGTTGGAAGTTTAAGCGTGAACACCCCAAATTTTTGCTATCTCCACAATGATGAATAGGCATAATCCAAACATGGGAGAACAAGCTTGATTGGCCAAGGAATTATCTGTTGGATCTACATTGCAACAAAAAAGTGAGATTGGTGTAGCAAAATTGTGTTTGGGATGGTTTTTTGCAACAAAATTGAGTGGTGGGCAAGCACTTGCAATGAAAACACCTTCCCAGGTGCAATCTAAAACCACAGTGGCAAATAGGGTGATTTTTTTCATTTTTCGCAAAAAATAATACTACAATATAAATCTTGGATTACATGACATGTCACCTAAGCAATTGAGCCTCTTGCATTGCTGTCGTCTTACTTGCTACTGGCAAAACATCCAGTGAGCTCTTGCTTGAACTTCTCCTCTTCCCCTTCTACAGTGAGCTCGTCTTTCCTCACTCACCAATCACCACACACCCCCTCACTCTCCATTTCCAGTAGCTATTCCCCATAGTTATCCACTGCCACACTAATTTGGCTTTACCAAGATGTCAATTTGACCTTACCGCCTCTCCATGGGTGAACCACTAGCTACTCCTCTGCTACCCACGGAAGGTAATGACCCACTGGCCATCTCTCCACGATTTGACTCTGTTTTCTTCTTGGACAATCTTCCTCAGACCTTCCTTTGAGCCCACAGGTACCCAGTTAGTCATGTTCCACAACCCACCCTAGACCCTGAATCTTAACCTAGCTCATCATATAGCAAAAGTCACGCAATTGGATTCACTCCCACAAACCTAGGTGATGTATTTCCTCCAATCATAACTATTCGTCCATCTAGTCTATGACCATTGGCCTATTAAATTTTATGTTTACCAAAAACATAAGATTGGCATTATTATGAGATTTTCTTTATGAATAATATTTTATAATATATATACTCCTCTAGTCTAAGATAATATATCTTTATAGATATTGGAAGTCAAAGTTTTAAACTTCTCCTATTTTTTACAAACTACTACTAAATAAATGATTTTTACAAACATCTTTTTTTCAAGAGCGGTTCACTTAGAAAATCGTTTCTAACTAGTCTCAGGAGTGATGTAGCTTACAAACCACCCCTAAAAACACTTTTTAGAGCATCTCCAAGAGCCTTTCTAAAATCTACTCTCTAAATCATAATTTGGCTAGTCATTTGAGTAAAAGTTACTTTCTATATCTTTGTACCCTCCAACAACTTTTCTATGTCTTGTTCGTACTCTAGGGAGACGTCCTCGCTCTCTATCCTTGGCTAGCGAGAAATTCAGAATAGAAGATGCCTGTATTTGGAGATCCAATTAAAAAGGCTATTGGAGAGTATTTTCACTAAAATCTCTATTCCTATAAATTAAGAATGATATAAAAAGTCTTTTGGAGTTGCTCTTAGGGTTGATTATGTTAAGTAAACCACCCCTAGAAATATATCCATTTCAGAAGCAAACGATTGATAATTGTTCCTGAAATATGATTTCTATGGGGTGGTTTCTATTATGTCAACCACCCCTAAAAATGGGTGATTTTTACAATTGGTTGACTTATTGACCAAATAGCTACATAACAAATAAATTCATAACTTTATAGTTGAAGCGCATGGATACAAGTTATCCTCGGAAGGAAAGACAATTCTGAATCCGCTTTGTCTATGAATAAGAAGCTATAAGTAATGCAACTATGAATCTCATATAGAGTTCGATCCTAGCTCAGGATGAACGCTGGCTATCAATCAATATTCTAATGGCAATAGAATTTCATAATAATGAAAGAGAATAGGTAATAATTCAGAATGAAAATAGCATTTTAATGTGTATAACTATCCATTTTTTTTCAAAAAGGGCCTTTCTTTTTATTTATTTTGTATCGGGTTACTAAATTCGATGGAATTGTTTGATCTTAAAGGGGATCTTCTATAATTTCGCACATAAGGGGTTATTTATTGGTTTCGTCTAGTCATTAATAACTTGAAATAACAAAAAGAAAAGGATACAAAGATATCTGTTTCTCGGGTTAAAATATATCATTTGCTTTCATTTTTTATTTGCAATTTGGACATTTTCGTGGGTACTTTTTGTTGATGCAAAAGTGGATCTGCAAACACAAAGGGCTAATACCCGAAATCGATATCCAAAGCGTGCCAGTCGATTTGACCTGTTAATCGACAAGGATGAAGATACGAGCACTTTGGTCCTGACCACAGCGATACGCCCGGAAGTCACGGCCAAGAGGTACTCACGCGGAACTCGAGGATCGCCGAAGGTCGCACTGAAGCGATGCAGCTCGCCGAATCGATGAGAACTCGTAAAAAGAAAAATATGCAAATTGACGAAGTCGCCGAAAAGTAAGTAGATGCAAATAGGAGTAAAAATTGGTTTTGATATTGATTGATATATCTTATTACATTGCCCCTCAATCTATATTTATACCCTGATCTACTGAAACATAACCAAATACGACTAGGACACCAAGTCCACATCTAAGGAAACACATGACTCTTATATGAATCAGACTCTAACAAACATAAAAAAGGAAATCAACTCCTATCTATTTTCTTGTCCGCCTTAATTACGATGGAATTCTCACCGACCTCCTTTCCATCGGCATACTTCCTGTTTTATCGGCAGTAGCCTTCGAGCCTCCCTTCATCGGCATCGGCAATAACATCTTCAACATTATCGGCAACGCCTCTGAGTCTAAATCAATCTTTCCATCGGTCACCACCATTCATCGGCAACCTTCTTCACAAGTTGATTTTCATCGGCTGTCAGCGTATACAGTAACTCTTCTCCTGCCGATTAGCCCACTCTGACCATCTTGACACGTGCCAAAAAACGGTGTCAACACATGCCCCCCAATTTCGGAGTATAAAACATTGATGCTTCGAAATTTACTCCAGATAATGCTTGTCTTCGCCCATTTATCTTAACCCATTCTCCAAGCATAACATAATTTGTTTACTGAATCTAATCAAATCTAGTTCTGATTCACGCACCTCAGTAAATATCGCACAATTTCCAACCATTCTTGCCCCGATTATGGTTAAGATACCGAAACAATAACCCATCGATAAGATCCTAACATAATAACGCCGCCATTTTTAGAACTAAAATATCATGTACCGAGATCTCTTCCAAGTCATGATTACTTGTCATCAAATCTTCTGTACAATCCTTTGATTATCGTGCGAACAGTTACCATATCCACCTGAACCACCTCGACCCACACGCGCGCGACATAGAGATAAGTCCAGAATACCTCTACTCCAAGCGGCCTATAAATAGATTTCTCCGGAATGCTCGTCTTCAACCCTCAGACTCCAACCTTTGGCATTCTCTCTTTCCGGTGGCGACTCCGACGAACAAACACGCAACCTCAGTCCAACAAGAACTCCTTCCAGCATCAACCTCGAATCCCCAGCCTATGACCTCATCCTCCTCTGAGCAATGGCAATCAACTTCGACGTCCCTGCGGTTCGTTCCACTTCCGTTACTTTTACCTCGATTCCTTTGGTCTTTGCGAGCTCATACAGTTGGTAATTTTTCTCTTTTTCCTATTCTTTTTGATCCTCCAAACTTAGGAACTACGCAAAAAACTAGTTATTCCAACCGATCAGCCGCACTTTCAATGCCTAGGTCCAATGGGCGACCCAGATCCAACTGATCTAATCAACGCAGAGGTTAACAGAATCCCTTTTAGAGCCTAGAATTTTTCTCTGAATCTATGGAAAGACACATTCCGATCCTGGCCCAAAACCACCAAAGGGTGGAAAGATTGGTATTTGAGGGTGAATAGATCGATGCAGGTGTACTGGGCAGAACGGAAGATAGACCAATGCATTAGACTATCTATTGCCGATATGCAGAAAAATGAGTCAATGATGATTGCTGCTGCTTATTTCTGGTCAGACACAGCAAACACCTTCATGTTTGGACATGGCCCAGCCACCCCCACTCTTGCCGATGTATACATGCTCACTGGCTTGGATATTTCAACTGCCGATGAGGGCTCCATCTACGGCAGGAAAGCTGAACATAGAGTGAATACCCGTAACATCGGCGGCTGGATGGGATACATTCAAGAATACCGAAGGACCGGGACAGTTAATCAGAGGGAACATGCCACATTCTTGAATATGTGGTTAGAAAAATTTATCTTCTGTGGTCGATCAGTAGGACCAACCAACGCCTTCCCCCCGCGGCTGAACTCTTGGCCAATGGTGTAAGGTTCCCTCTTGGCCGATACCTTCTGAGCTCCACCTATCATCTTCTTCATCAAGTGTCTCAGAAACTTATGCTTGGCGAACCTATCGGTAATTTAGGAGGCCCATGGCGGTTTATCAACATGTGGCTGAATGCCCATATGCACAAACGCCTGCAATGGGACTTCTTCGCCCAAGAGTTCCCACGAGAAATTGCCAAAGACCACGTCCTTGGAGATGAGGAATCGGCAATACGCCCACCTCTCAATTTTGGTGAAGCTATAATTGTCCTCCCTGGAACAGAGGCCAATGAAGACCAGATCGGCAGATTCTTCCAAAGCTTCTACAATGGTCTTTCTCGTGATCATAGGGCCTGGGTACCCTATATTGATGAAGAAAACAAGTTCCCCCTTCTTTTCAACTTTGCCGATGACGCCCTGAACCAGGATAATGAACTCATGATGGCCATCATTACTCCCAGGGCATTCCCAGTGAACACATTTGGTAGCGGGAAAAATATCAATACCACTTATGAGTTTTACAATCCATCGGCAGTATCCCGTCAATTGGCTTTTGGGCAACTGCCAATCAAACTTTACTTTGCCGATGTGATCAAACCCAGAGAAACAATCACCTGTGGAACAGAATGGAGCAGGGTAGTGAGACTTTCCCCCGATGCCGATATTACAGATATCGATCTTTCCATCTGGATGCCAGCATCTTTCATTACTGAATCATATAAGCAATGGTGGCGAGAGTGGAGGGAACAACTATTTGCAATATCTGCTCACGCATATCGGCACATGATCGACCCTGAATACGCCATTCCCGATGACGCAGTAAGTTTCTTTTAACTCCCTTCTGTTTTTTCCTTTCATATATTGGCAGCTAACTTTCTCGTGACAGGTCAACGACCCAACACCATCTATGAGCAAGAGTGGAAAACCCTTCGACCTTCGGCCTGTTTCCCCAATATCACCGATCAGCTACAACGCCCCCACCCTAGCTGCTTTAATTCACCAGAGGACCCGTGCCAAGACCATCACCTCCAAGTCAAAACTGGCTACAGCTAGGGCCACTCCATTGGCTGCTGGTACAACCCTAATTAAGGCATTTAAGGTAATAATCCTGTTTATTTCTACTCATGCCGATCACAAACTGTATTAACATTAATCATCAGGGTGTAAGAGCCGCTGCTGGATCGTCATCGGCAATTCCTCCGACATCAAGCACCACTACCTCCAGCCAACCTTCAGAGGTATTCCTTTAATTTTACATTTCATCTGTTAAATATCATACCTTACACTTGTTTTGCAGCAACAAATGGGTACATCGGCAAGCATACCAGATGTTCAAGCTCCACAATCAACAAGTACCGATGCCCCCCAGCCAACCGTTGCTGAGACCCAAGCAAAGCGCAAAGCCTTAACAGGTGCCGATGCCCAGCAAAAACGATAGAAGTCCATGCCGGTCCCCACATCTGTCCCAACATCTGCAAGTCCACCAGCCGACGTAGCTGAGCAAGTTAACCCTCCTGTACAGAATATACCATCGGCCATCATACCCCATGGGCCAACCACCGATGAAGTTACAGAAGATATCCCATCGGCAAGCTCTGCCGATCCTCCACACGGCACACTCCAAGCCGCTCCTTCCAGCCAAGCACAGGAAATTGCCTTGAAGCAGGTAAACCGATTGACCTAGTCGATTTATAATATTCATACATATCCTTAACTGACTTCTTTTCTTCTTCCCAGGAACAAGACTCCCCCAACAGCTTATTTTCCTTCGCTATTGATGTTTCCGATGATGATGGAGAAGAAGCAAGCTCTTCCCTGGCACTAGGAACAATATCGGCAGAAATCTACGCCAAGTTAGAAGCTCTCCTGTATTTGTTACAACAGGATACTGCTCAATTGGTAAATGATTCAGATCCTACAAAGGCCATTTTCAAAACAATCTGTGGCCAAGTTCCTGCCGATATTGAAGAAACCCTCTTCCCAGCAGTCCATCTAGAGAGCCGACAATTGCAATATCAACAGGCTGCTCACCGTATTGCCGATAGAGCATCTCAAGCCTAACTCAAGGAAGAGATGTTGCAGCTAAAACAGATTGCCGATGAGAAGCACAAGAGTATCGGTAACTTGTAGACCTCGGGTGCCGATCTCAAGCAGAAAATTCTGGATCTATCGGCAAAGAGGACAGCTCTACTAGCTAAATTAGAGGAAGTTGAAACAGCCCTAACTCGTGCCAGACAAGAAGAAAGCCAGCTACCCGATGCCATCAAGGCCCTTCAGCAAGAAAGAGACATCCAAGCTCGCAAAGCTTTGGCCATGAAGAAAAAACTCAAGCCTGTGGAGGGTACTGCCGATGAAGACATCAAAGAAATAAAGGAAGCCGACCAGATTCGCCTGCGTGCGATATCGGCTATCCAATCCTTGTTAAACTTGTAAATCTTGTCTACTGCATCGGTACTTTATGAGACATTGACATCCCTGTATAATTCTAGCCGATAGGACTGTTATCGGCACTTATACTTTTATGCATCCATCCAGATACTAGGGTAATATTTATTTAAATATTTTCCATTTAATGCTCTAGGAAACACAACCCCTTCGAGGGTTTCGAGAATATATGCGTTACCAGGAACAGATTGATTTATCTGATAAGGACCCTCCCAATTAGGAGACCACTTTCCAAACTTTGAACTCTTAGTCCCAATCGGTAAAATCAACTTCCAGACCAGATCTCCATCGGCAAACTCCTTTATCTTCACCTTCTTGTCATACCATCTGGCTACTCTTTTCTTATTTTCTTCGATGCTAACTAAAGCCCTTAACCGATGACCTGCCACATCTTCCAACTCATCCTTCATAAGAGTATCATAGTCATCGGCTGTCAGTTGATCTTGAGAACGTATTCGCCTAGAGCTAGTTTTAATTTCCTAAGGCAACACTGCGTCGTGTCCATATACTAACTGATAAGGCGTTACCTTGGTTGCACCATGACATGACATCCGATATGACCACAAGGCTTCATTTAATACTGTATGCCACCTCTTAGGATTTTCTTTAATTTTGCGCTTAATAAGTTTGATAATCCCTTTGTTAGAAGCCTCGGCCTGACCATTAGCTTGAGCATAGTATGGAGAAGAATTTAAAACTTTAATTCCCATACCTACAGCAAACTCATCAAATTCTCCTGATGTAAACATAGTACCCTGATCGGTAGTGATAGTTTGAGGAATACCAAATCGGTAAACAATATGCTCTTTCACAAAATCAATCATATTAGCAGATGTCACCTTTTTCAAAGGAATTGCCTCAACCCATTTTGTGAAATAATCGGTAGCAACCAGAATAAATTTATGTCCTTTACTCGATGGCGGATAAATCTGACCGATGAGATCGATAGCCCATCCCCAGAACGGCCAAGGTTTAATTATAGGGTTCATAGCCAATGCAGGCGCTCTTTGAATATTACCAAACTTTTGACACCCCTGACATCCTTTAAAATATTTAAAACAATCTTCAAGAATAGTCGGCCAATAGTATCCATTCCTTCTGATCATCCACTTCATTTTGAAAGCCGATTGATGTGCTCCACACACTCCTTCATGAATTTCACCCATCAAACTTTTCGATTCATCACTGCTAACACATCTGAGTAAAACTCCATCTATGGTTCGATAATATAATTCATCATCAAGGAGCACATACTTGGTAGCTTGGAATCTTATACGTCTTTTAACTTTTTTAGATGGATCCTTTAAATAATCAACAATCTCCTTTCTCCAGTCATCGGTATCGACTGCCGATGTTAGCACTTCCTGAATAGGCTGATACCCTGAAGCATGCTGAGCTAGTCGATTAGCCTCTTCATTATGCAGCCGAGAAATATGTTCAAGACGAAAAATCTCTAAACCCTTTCAACAGTTGCAAACATCTTTCATAATACGAAATTAAAACTTTACTTTGGCATTCATACATCCCAGCCAATTGATTTATAACTAGCATAGAATCACCAAAGATTTCAATAGCATCAGCACGTATCTCCTTAAGCAATTATAACCCTTTTATCAAGGAGGTATTCAGCCTGATTGTTTGTCGATGTAGCAACAATCGGCAATCAAAACTCATACTTCCTTCCTTGAGGTGAAATCAACACAATGCCGATACCTGCCCCTTCACCACATGTGGATCCATCGAAGAAAAGTGTCCAAGGAGCAACCTCCAAAGAGTCCACTGTATCACAATGCTGAGTGACAAAATCAGCCATAACCTGCCCCTTAACTGCCTTAGTTGATTCGTAACGTAGGTCAAATTCTGATAATGCTAACATCCACTTGCCGATTCTTCCACTTAATATCGGCATCGATAGCATATATTTGACCACGTCGTCTTTGCATATGACCGTACATTTGGCAGATAACAAATAATGTCTTAATTAGACACAAGAAAAGAATAAACACAGACATAATTTTTGATGGCCGAATACCTTGTCTCAGCATCCACTAATCTTCTGCTCAGATAATAAATAACACGTTCTTTCCCTTCAAATTCTTGAATAAGAGCTGAATCGATAACGATATCATCAGTTGACAAATACAACCTGAAAGGTTTCCCGTGTTGAGGTGGAACTAACACTAGAGGATTTGTTAAATATTTCTTAATTTCATCTAGGGCTAACTGCTGCTCAGCTCCCCATGCAAATTCCTGATCGGCTTTCAATTTAAGCAATGGACGGAAAGCCTTGATCTTACCCGACAAGTTAGATATGAATCTTCTAATGAAATTAATCTTACCGATCAAAGATTGCAATTCAGTTTTATTGGCAGGAGCAACCACCTTGTTAATTGCATCAATAGACTTCCTACTGATTTCAATGCCCCGCTGATGCACCATAAAACCCAAGAATTGACCTGCCGATACACCAAATGCACATTTGTTAGGATTCATCTTCAATCCATACTTCTTTGTGCACTCCAGTATCTTTCATAGATCGGCTAGATGTTTTGTGATATCTCCAGACTTAATCACTACATCATCGATGTAGATCTCCACTAATGTGCCGATGTATTCATAAAAAATAAAGTTCATAGCTCTTTGATAAGTAGCGCCGGCATTTTTTAAACCAAACGTCATGACTATCCACTCAAACAATCCCATATGACCTGGACATCTGAAAGCAGTCTTGGGAATATCTTCTTCAGCCATGAATATTTGATTGTAACCTGCATTACCATCCATGAAGCTGATAATTTGATGTCCGGCTGTAGCATCAATCAACAAATCAGCAATCGGCATTGGATAACCATCCATCGGTGTGGCTTTGTTGAGATTCCTGAAATCAATACAGACACGAAGTTTTCCATTTTTCTTATAAACAGGAACCACATTAGAAATCCACTCCGCATATCCACACTGCCGAATAAATTTCGCCTCAATTAATTTAGTTATTTCGGCCTTAATGTCAGGAAGTATATTAGGATTGCATCGGCGCGCTGGCTGCTGATGTGGCCAAAATCCAGACTTAATAGGTAACCGATGTTCAACTATTGATCGGTCTAATCCAGGCATCTCAGTATAATCCCAAGCAAAACAATCTTTATATTCTTTTAATAAATTGATTATTTGTTGTTTACACTTGGAATCTAACTTAGTACTAATAAAAGTAGGTTTTGGCCTATCACCATCACCAATATCTACTTCTACTAAATCATCAGCCGATGTGAACCCTTGACCTAATTTTCCATCATCGGCAAACCTATCCATTAAAACTCTTCTTCAGAACCGACTGCTTGGATCGGTGGAATTTCATAATCGGCAACTTTGAGGAACTCTTTTTCCCAAACTTCTCCTGATATGCATTTGGTTCGTTCATAAGTATCTGATTCTGCCGATGCGATGATATAAGAAGAATCACCAGGAACAACCTCAATCTTATCCCCAATCCACTGTACGAGGCATTGATGCATTGTAGAAGGAACACAACAATTAGCATAAATCCAATCCCTACCTAGAAGCAGATTATATGCACCCTTGCCATTAATAACAAAGAACGTTGTTGGCAAGGTTTTGCTGCCGATGGTCAACTCAACGCATACTGCCCCTTTAGCTGGTGACACATTGCCTTCGAAATCCTTCAGCATCATATCGGTTTTGGTTAAGTCTTGATCTCTCTTACCAAGTTTCCGATACATCACATAAGGCATAATATTAATTGCGGCCCCTCCATCGATAAGTATCTTGGATACAGGCTGCCTATCAACTCTGCCTTTCACAAACAAAGCCTTAAGATGATGTCTCTCGTCATCGGTAGGTTTCTCAAAAACAGCCATCATTGGATCTAGCATCAACTGAGCTACTTGATCAGAGAGAACAACTTCTTCCTCATTATCAGATAGTGCCAAAAACTCCATCGGCAACATAAATACCATATTAACACCTGCCGATGGACCCTTATTTTTGTGTTTCACTTGCCACTGCTGATTGCCAGATTTCTCATTGGAGGAATTTTCCTCTCGGTATAGGTCCTCCTGACGCTCACGCTGTATCCTCCTTTTCTGTGTCCTTGTCAAACCCTCTGGGCACCATTGAGGGAGCTTAGTTTTCTAAACCGGCTGATAACAGGTCCCAGTTGATTCTACACGACGTATATTAGGATCCCTGTAAAATATTTCTTCATCGGGAACTCTTGCGTTTGCCATCTCCTCAAGCTCCTCTTGATTCCTTGCAAAATATCTAGCACGTTTACCAAGCCTCTCATGTACACTAAGTCTGCCCCCCAGCCGATCATGCAGTGATGCTCTACCTTTGATCGGCTCATTGATAGATAAACCCTGATTGCTAGGTTGAAACCTCCTTTCTAACCGATTGACTCTATAATAACCATTGCACTCAGGGTAATTTTCAACAGGAGGTAATTTAATACCTTCTTCCCAACAATGGATAAAAAATGGACACCTCCAATGATCCTTATGCCGATACCACTCTTCTCGGCGTCTCTCTTCTTGCTGCTGTCGATATCGGTCCCTTCGCTGATGCCAACCCTCCTGCTGCCTTCGATGGGTAATCACAATGCCAGGTCGAGGGGGTTTTCCGAAACTACTACTTTCTCCCAGCAGTCCCTTACTTTTTGCATCATCGGTAGTTATCCGATGTTGGGGATCCACTGATGCGTTTTTCTCAGCAGCTTCTGATGTCAACACCTTGGTCTTACCTTTGGCATCCAACATATTCGCTGGAAAATGGTGTTGATCAATTTTCATCGGCTTCTGGGTCTTGGAATTACCAAACTTAATTCTCCTAGATTCAATAGCTAATTGTAACTGTTGCCTGAACACTTTACACTCATTTGTACTGTGTGAAGTTGCATTGTGCCATTTGCAGTACAGAATTTTCTTCAACTCTTCTGCCGATGGGATCACATGATTAGGTGACAGCTTAATCTGGCCCTCTTGAAGCAGAAGATCAAATATCTTGTTAGCCTTGGTGATATCAAAAGTAAACTTTTCTGGCTCTTTCTGACCAAAAGGACAAGATATCGGCTTTTTATTCTTAACCCACTCAGCTAAGCCGATAACTGGTTCTTCATCTGAATCAGAATCTTCCACCTCCCCGACAAATGATACCTTTTTGCTCCAATTCTTTTTAGGTTCAAAAACCATAGTATCTTGATCAGAGATCCTTTGCACGAGATGACTCAGGCTTTCAAACTCCTGAGAAGCATATCTGTCCTTAAGATGTGGCAATAATCCTTGGAAAGCCAGATCGGCAAGCTGCCGATCATCCAGCACCAGGCTGTAGCACTTATTTTTTATATCTCATAGCCTTTGAACAAAGCTTTCTACCGATTCATCATTACGCTGTCTCAATTTTACCAAATCGGTAAGCTTCTTCTCATAGATTCCAGCAAAGAAATATTTATGAAATTGCTTTTCTAGATCAGCCCAAGTAATAATAGAATTTGGCGGTAATGAAATAAACCATGTGAATGCCGATCCAGACAAAGATGATGAAAATAGTCAAACTCTTAATTCATCTCTGCTAGTTGCCTCTCCACATTGAATAATGAAGCGATTAACATGTTCCATGGTTGATGTGTCATCTTGCCCAGAGAACTTAGTGAAATCTGGTACCTTGTACCGATTTGGGAGAGGAATTAAATCATATGCCGGAGGGTATAGAGTCCGATAAGAATAAGTATTGACCTTGGGCTTTATCCCAAACTGATCTCTCATAATTTCTGCTATTTTATCGGCCCAAAAAGCATCAGCCTTCTGTTGACGAGCTGGCTGAATTTTTACAGGAGGTACCTGCTGATATCCCTCCACGTATCTTTGTGGCCCACGATCTCCAGCAATCGGCATATTTGCCGTTACTTGTGGTCCTTTAACCTGCTGGAAAGGATTCATCGGCTGAGCTGCCGATGCTTGATTCTGAAAACCAGCTTGCATATGATCTTGATGAATCCCCGCAACCTGCTGATTTTGCTGAACTGTATGTTGAACAGGTAACTGTCCTGACCAACCATTATTAGCACTCATCGGTACAAAACTTGCCGATGGCTGGTAATTTGCTGACATTGTTGGATAATTATAACCAGCTTGAGGCATGAACTGGACTCCAGGTTGACTCATAGCAGGAGCCTTCTACTGCATCGGTAGTAAGCTTGCTGATGGACTTGAATTGGGTGTTTGAACCGAAGGCATCTGGAAACCTCCTGGAGTTGGTTGCACAGTAGTTGTTGTGGCATATTGAGGCACTTGAGCCATCGGCGAAACAGCCAATGGTATAGGAGCTTTTCCTACTGCATCAAACACTTGAGGTAACCCAGGATTGAAAGCATATGACTCCGGAGGCATATCATATCCCCACCAATTAGCAGGAATCTGGCTATTCTGAGACACGGGGCCTGACATAGCTGATGCCGATAGATCTGTATTAAGCTGAACTCGTCCTGCTGATAGTATCGGATCTGATCGTATCGGTGTAGATTGCATATTAGGTAAGCCTGCTGATACTGGAGGGGAAGTAACTTCTGTACCTACAACGGCCGAGGGAGCCGATGGAGTATTGACAGATGCCGGCTCTGGTTGGTGATAGGCAGGCCCAACGTAATGCGGTGACGCTTGCCCTTCTTTGAGAGTTCGAACCACAGCATTATGAACAGTATTGGACAGCACATTGGAGTGATTAATCAAAGCATGATTTACTGCAGAATTAACCATCTCTTGAAGTTTACCCGGATTGGAGTCAAAGGTAACTTGCCGAGGCAACGACAAATCTTGCTTCTGCATGACTTATCCGCTCTTATTCAGGCTGAATGATTTCAGGCAAAGCTGTCTGTATTCTTCTATAGCCTTTTCCAAAGCTTGCTTCTGCTCTTCCTTAAGATCTTCTTCTGATACCGCAATGATGTTCCCCGCATCGATCTCAGGATTGAACATATTGATCAGATTTGTCCCACCAGTCGTGTCAAAAGATGTGTTGATGCAAAAGTGGATCTGCAAACACAAAGGGCTAATACCCGAAATCGATATCCAAAGCGTGCCAGTCGATTTGTCCTGTTAATCGACAAGGATGAAGATACGAGCACTTTGGTCCTGACCACAGCGATACGCCCGGAAGTCACGGCCAAGAGGTACTCACGCGGAACTCGAGGATCGCCGAAGGTCGCACTGAAGCGATGCAGCTCGCCGAATCGATGAGAACTCGTAAAAAGAAAAATATGCAAATTGACGAAGTCGCCGAAAAGTAAGTAGATGCAAATAGGAGTAAAAATTGGTTTTGATATTGATTGATATATCTTATTACATTGCCCCTTAATCTATATTTATACCCTGATCTACTGAAACATAACCAAATACGACTAGGACACCAAGTCCACATCTAAGGAAACATATGACTCTTATATGAATCAGACTCTAACAAACATAAAAAAGGAAATCAACTCCTATCTATTTTCTTGTCCGCCTTAATTACGATGGAATTCTCACCGACCTCATTTCCATCGGCATACTTCCTGTTTCATCGGCAGCAGCCTTCAAGCCTCCCTTCATTGGCATCGGCAATAACATCTTCAACATTATCGGTAACGCCTCTGAGTCTAAATTAATCTTTCCATCAGTCACCACTATTCATCGGCAACCTTCTTCACAAGTTGATTTTCATCGGCTGTCAGCGTATACAGTAACTCTTCTCCTGCCGATTAGCCCACTCTGACCATCTTGACACGTGCCAAAAAACGGTGTCAACACTTTTTTTTTACTTTATTAGATAGAAAAAGCTTCTTTTTCAAAAGATTACGCCTGCATTTGTCTATGCTTCAGATTGGAACAAATGACTCTCATTCAACCTTTTCCATTTGAGATCGTTTAAGAGCCCATATATATAAATAATTTTCCCTATTTTTATGATTTTTAAAAAACACCTTTAAAATATCTTTAGAGGTGGTTGACATAGTCAACTGTTCCTGAAAATCAGTTTTAGGGGCCATTGACTTTACAAAACCATCTCGGAAAATCAATTTTTAGTGTAGTTTTAAAATCCTCCCTGAAAATGCCTAATTTCTACTATCGATATGATGGTGTAGTGACGGTTTTGAAAATTGGCCCTAAAAATCAATTTTGACAAGCTCTAAAAATCTTTTATGTAATAGTGAACCTATATGGATTTATATTAGTGATCATAGGAAGTATAATTAATATGGCTGCAATATTGAATACAAGATATATATACCACAAATGGCGAAAAAAGATATGGAACGACGACAAACCACGTATATTTATTACCGACAATGTATTTCTGCTTACATTGGGTTCGATCACCGCCGAAATGAAGAGGACATATACACAACATGCCGAGCGATCACATGTAGTTGTAGTAGGCTACACATGCAGCAAGGGCCGGGGTGGGCAGGAAAATGATGGATGCAGCGATCACCAAGTTTGGCTAGGACCACAACCACAAGCTAACGACCAGTCGATGGGTCAGCTGATGAAGCTACAAGCTAGGACGGGTCACCCGCAACATCTATGACCATGCATGCTAGCTAAAGACGAACTGCAGAAGGCCCGAAGCCCATACCATCCTCGTCCATATAATCTGTCAGAACATTCATCTTTTCATCAGCGACTTCCGGGCGCCAACAAAAGCTAGCAGTGCAAGTATATGGCAAGCTAAGGATCTGAGGAAGCTTCAGGCTTTTGATCCATGCAGTGAAATCCCTCGTTCCGATCCAGCTCAAAAGGTGTCTGCTGCTTAGCTTTCTCACAAACGTCTGAAACTATACGTCCTACAATGATTGATGCCCACCTAATGGTAATGGAGTGTTGTTCAGCACAAGGCCGCAAGCCATCACAAACGTCTGAAACTATACGTCCGAATGGTAATCGATTTTTAGAGGCGGGCATCCATTAATTAATTTTCAGAGGCAGTCACATTTGTAAATGACGATTAACAGTGACGTATGAAAATTAACAATGACATTTGTTAAAGTAACCTGCTTGCCTCCGAAAATTAAAAAAAAATGCCCACCTCTGAAAATGTTCTCTTCTAGTGGTTCCACGTGTCTTTTAATACGACGCTGTTTTTTAAGCAATAGACAATACTACGCGAAAGAAATTTAAGATTGAATACACTTTTAAAGACGTTTCAATCAAAATAATAAGCTCTAAACTGGAAATGGTACAAGTTCAAATTGAAATACTGGAAAACTTTTTTTCGAGCAGAAATACTTGTTCAAGTTGAAATGTGTTGTCCACATCTTGACCAAAATAAATGACTCTTTTTTATGACTAGCAAATATGCCCGTGCGTTACAACGGGAAAATTTATCAAATGTTTATGAAAATAGGTGGACAATAATTTATGTTTCCCCTTATGGAATTTGAGAGGCATACTTTTTTTTGACCATCTTGTATTATGTCGCCACGGGAAATTCCTCTTTTTTTATCAAAGCAAAGGGAAATTCCTCTATTGAGGACGAGGGGATAGAGTCCCCATGAGGAGCTTAACGTCAAATAACTTGTCCCCGTCAGGTATAAAGTGATTCGTTTATTTATATTATCTGTGCTAAATTCATGTATAAATTTGTATTCACGGAGCTGCACCTCCATAGTCCAACATGCACAAAATGCAATTAAAATGTTGGCCCAACCGGCCCTCTTATGCCCCCTGTGCAATTAAATGTTGGCCCAACCGGCTCACTTATGCCCCCTACCTCCTCATCTGACTGTCCATTGCCATCAATCCATCCGTTCATTGCCAACTTTACAGTGCCACAACCCTAACCATTATCCTCTCCAACACAACCAGGTAGGTCGCGCCGCCAAGGATTTGCATTCGAGCGCCCAGCTCCTCCCATCGGCTCAGTCTCTCTGCTCCCTCCCAGCTTCTCTCCCACACGTGTGACGCTGCTTCTCTTCCTGCCGCTCAACTTGGGCTCCCCGGTAGGTCGGCCACTGGCGCGGCTGCGCCCCGGCAGCTTGCGCAGTCCGGTGGCTCACGCGGCTACCTCACCCCGACAGCTCGCGCAGCCAGGCGACGCTCCATGGTGGCTGGCGCGCCCCGGTGGCCGGGCATCCACGTACCGGCCGCGCCCCTTCCCAAGCCGTCAAGCACTCACGCATAGCTTCCTAGACCTCCCAGTCGTGCTCATGTGCACAGGTAGCCACGCTTCGTCGCTAGCACAGCAAAAGCACAGGAAAGAAGGCGTCATCCGCCCAGATCTGCTTGCCGTCGCTCCTCCTGCTTCTTTCCGCTGCTGCTCCATGTCGTCTCCCCGTGGCCATATCGCTGCTTGACTTCCTAGGGTCCTAGGTCCATGCATCTTTGGTAAGCCCACAACAAGCACACATCTCGCAGCATTGCAGGACCGCTGCGCTCTCGCGGTTAGCCGGTCATCATGGTGACCGGTCATCATGGTCAAGGGCAGCCGGCTTTGAACCTGGCCCTTGCCGTTGCCGATGTCGAGGCCCAGATCATTACCGATCGATGTCTATTTTGTGCTCGACTTTTTTTATATATAATAGTTGGAGCCTCTATTCGGTATTCCTATGTGATTTTCATTAATTTGGTATTGGTATATATGATATATGATTTTGTTTTGGACTCGATCTGGATCTGAAATCTAGATTTGTTGGTTTGGTTCGTTGTTGGTTTCCAGGTCATGTCGTGTGCGGGCTGGATTTGATTTTGGGAAGGAGACCACAAAAGATCTTGGTGCGTATGTGTTTGGGAAGAAACGGCAAGTGCATCGATGTCCTATCGTTGGCGGACAAAAATTTAGGCGGACAGAAACGGCAGACAAAAAAGTGACGGAAACAAAAAAAAATCACAGAAATTTTTCTTTTTAAATATTAGGTATAGACTAGAAGTCTAGAGAGGATGGAATACTGAGACATCCGGTAAAGTTAGAAGAATGATACGGAGATAAAACTGGAAGACTAGCGGAAATACCATTTTGACTGAGATGGTGTATAAGCTAGGGAACCAAGATTCTGGAAATACCCATATGCATGAGTATATATATGACGCGACGATGGCATGCACGTGCTGCATTATTTGTAGGAAACAACCATCCGAATGCCTTTTCGATCAGATGGCTCCCGGAGGAAATTGTAATCTAAGCTAGCTCGTTATGAATATGTATGTAAAACCTAGCCCATAATGAAGCTTGCAACGAATAAAAAAATAGAAAGAAAATAAGAAATTAATACTCGCTCAGCAGCCAAGCGCAAAGCTGGCGTGACGTCAGTATGAAATATATACCCGATACACGCACTTGTATTGTATCGATCTCATACTGACAGAAAATACACACAACACGTACAGAATAATGATTGCTGGTTGGTAAGTTGGCAATTCCGATCCTTCATTCTTAGCCGATCGAATGGACCATATATATGTGCATTTTTTTTTGAGAATTTTACACAGTATAATGTACACGCTCACAACACTCGTGTATTATTTTGTCCAAATATTATACAATTGATTATTAGATGATTACTATACTAGCATGATTACTTGTCATTTATTGGTAGCTAGAATTAATATATATTATTGTAAAATTTCTCAATATATGATTACTATACTAGCATGGTACGTGTATAGATTATTAGATGCGTGCGTACACTTACAGAGAAAATGGCACATGCATGGCATGACTACTGACGCGGCGGTACTGTGTGGAGTACCCAGCACTGTCCAGCTAGGCACCAAAGGAAACCAGGAGACATTCTAGCTAACGCCTTGTTTAGTTGACCCAAAAATTTTTGCCCCTTTTGCGGCACGTACATGAAGTATCAAATATGGACGAAATAAAAAACTAATTACACAGCTCGTCTGGAAATCATGAGATGAATCTTTTTAGCCTAATTAAGTCGTCATTAGCACATGTGGGGGTACTGTAGCACTTAAGGCTAATCATGGCTTAATTAGGCTTAAAAGATTCGTCTCATGATTTCGAACAAAACTGTGCAATTAGTTTTTTATTTCGTCCACATTTGATACTCCATACATATACCGTAAAAGGGGTAAAAAAATTTTGGGGCCAAGGCCTAAGTAGCTGCAACACACATGCATGTACGTCTAGATCACACAAAGTACACCACAAGATCGATCCACCAGTTCATCATCGATCTTAGCTAGCTTTCCACAAGAGAATTAATTAAATCCTCCAGTAGTGGCCGTGAGCCCGTGATACAGTGGAATACATACAAACCAAGTACACAGAACTTAATAAAAGTTGTGTGAAGTGTACGTAGACGTACTACCTAACTTCTTCAGTGATCGGCTTGTTGAAGTCGAAGGAGTACCAGCAGCCGTCAGTAGCTAGCCCTTTACACAATTCTCTGTCCTAGTCCAGTAGTAGTCCTGTACTTGCCTGCCTGTCATATACTAGCATGTTAGCATGTATGCAGTCTACACTAGTAGAATTCTAGCAGATCGTTGATGTGAACTGGGCACTGGAAGTGGTACGCATTATATTATATTGTATAATTACTCCTCCAAATATATATATATATATGCATCACGCACCAATAATGCATGTAACTATATAACCAATCTAACCACCGGTAGATCAGTTAAGCAGCTCGAAAAATTCTCTTACGGCGAACTGATACAAAGGCCTTTTAGATGCACCCAAAAGTTAGAATTTTTTCACTCTCTCTCCATCACATCAATTTTTAGCCGTTTGTATGAAGTATTAAATATAGGTAAAAAAATAACTAATTACACAGTTTAGTTGGAAATCACGAGATGAATCTTTTGAGCCTAGTTGGTCCACGATTGCATAATATTTGTCAAATAAAATAAAAGTGGTACTATTCATCGAGTTGGAAAAATTTGCAAACTAAACATGGCCAAATTACAAATGCAAATATATACATAGCAGATGGAATATGCCGCTGCTTAATTAATTTCTACTAGCTAGCTAGGTGTCTTACCTAGCTAATTGCAGTTGCACATACAGGTTATATGGATCCATATATCTCATTCTGTAGGTGTCTGTTTTTGGTGGATGTATAGTACAGTAGACAGTAGTACTAGCTGCTACTACTACAATAATATATATACCTGCTGCCCTTCTGAATTGTCATGCATGACTAGTCACACGTGTACGTGTATAGCTGTTCGGTAGCTAGCATTAGCAATGACTTGCCAACGGCAGGACAAAATATAGAGTACGGCATTCTATTATATTACGATTATATATGAGTTCAACTGCATATATAATTACTGTGAGATTTGCATTCACAACTAATTGCTTTGTGGCATCAACCTTTCAAAAATAAAATCCAATAAATACAAACCGTATATGTGTATAGTATCTCGATCTGAACGTATATATAAAACCTATCAGCACATTATTAGCTGGAAATAATTTTCTTTTTAAATTTCTCGAAAACATAGAAGGGCTGCATTTCTTTGTATAGGAACAAGTCTTTTACGACACACTTAACATGGTCCGCATATATTGGGCAAAAAAAAACTCCACAACACTCAACGGGTCAACTTGCCAACTAAAGAGCCGCGTCTAGCTAGCCGGCTGGAATTAATTTGTAGAACAAAAATCATAATGGGCTGTAGCACCCGGTTTTAAAGAACAAAACCAGATACACCCATATGCGAGCCCAGAAAGTCAACTCTCACATATAGCAACAAATAAGGGTAATATCAAATGGCAATGCTTAATAGATAACGTACTTAGTATAACAGATATAACCTTATAAAGCAAACAGCGGAAAGACAATTTCGGTCTTCAGATGAAAACTCCACTCCACAGGGACAACTGACTGGTTGATCACAAGCCTAACTGCTCCAATCTCTGGCAATCTGGTACCCATCTGGAATTTTTTCAAAGTATTGAAAAATAAACAAGCATGAGTACATTTCGTACTCCACAAGCATAACATGGGGATTCATGAGGCTCAAAAAGCAGACACGGTTTACTGCATTTAGCATTTTAGTAAGTCAACATTTTATCATTGGTTAATATCAAATTATGCTTAAGCTCCCAAATTAACCCACATGATCATATACTAGAATTAATAGAGTCATTGAACATCATTATAACATCATCATCATCATCATCATTATCATGAATTAACAACATAACAGGTAACCATTTATTCTGTGAGTTTTCCGGGCCGCTCGTGACCGTGAGCACGACTGTTATAACAGTTTTTAACACTCTGCAGAGGTTGTGCATCTTTACCCGTGAGTCGTGTTACCCATATGCCCGGGTTAATTACTCCCATAACACTACCAAGATGAGTAGGCATGGTACACTATGAAGCCTTCCATAGGTCTCTTCTAACAAGTTAGGGCCGCGAGGTTTCCTCGGCAGGCAGATATAGAGAACCCCCTTTCGATGGCATAATTCCCGCAGGCTATACACATCAGAACAGAGGCAGTTCTACACCCAAAGTGGCAAGCCCCTCTTGCGCCCTTTCGGGTAACCTCTAACAAGCTAGAAAAAAGATCCTATTACTGAGCTAAAGCCAGAGCCATGTGACTCTCACGGTTGCACTGTCAATCCCAACTTTTGGTGACAGATAAGTCCTTACGGAGGGTTTAGGGCAACATGATCAACATCATTTGCACCATCACCCTATAGTTCAATTGTCACCATCATGTTTATCTATTTGTTCCATTAGTCCTAGTATTGATCATGTTTAAATAGAGCACTAGCATTCTACCCATATGCAAATAATCCCATAGGAATCAAGGTACAGGTCATCAATAGCTAGGAAGTCCTTATAGTCGAGTAAGATTAGACACATGCATAATGAGTAGATTATATAATGAATAGGACATCACGGTAAGCCCATGCTATACTTGCCTTGGTTTACGAACTCCTTCGGGTCCTGCTGGTCTTCGAAGTACTTCTGGTTCCCAACGTACTCCTCACCGTCTGAACTCGACCAACACGGCAACGTACACATTTCAGGAGCATTCATGCATAGCAAACAAACCTATAATTAGAACAGTACACTAGCAATATAAAAACAAGATAAAAAGTTTATGAAAATATTCTACGTCTCGCTACGATCACATCGATGCGAAGTTCACGAAAAACGGAGCTAGAACGCAAAAGTTACGAACTAAACAAGATTCCCAAAAGCTAGCTAACAAACTAGACTTAACCATGAAATCTAAGAGTTGATAACAGGTCTAACAGTAGCACTAACGCGTAGATTATAAAATTACGAACCTAACTCAATTTGAACGGGTCGAAATGGAGCTAAAATGACGATTTTATAAGTGTTTTACTGCAGTGGCAATTCTGTAAATAGATCAACTAAATTCAAATTTAAATAAATCAAAAGAAATTCCATTTTGAATTCGGACGAGGGACCGCGGGCGCGAATTGCTAAAAGCCGAGGGATTCATTAGCAAAAGAACCCGCGAAGGGGTATTGGGCTTTCTGTGCCGTTGATCCCACAATGAGCGGCTCAAATTAGAAAGAAAGGGGATAGAAGGGAGCAGGCCGCCGGAGGGGAAGAAGGATGCGGCGGCGGCGCCAATGCCGACAGCATGGAGCTCGTCGGAGTTACTCAAACTGGTGCTACAGTGCATGGTTAGACGAACGGAGCATACCGGGAGAGAGAGGAGATGATGGCGAGTTCACGCCAGTGCAAAACGAGATGGAAGGAGGGCCCGCACGGGGCGTACCATGAACAACGGCGGACGAACCTCGTCGGAGTAAGCGGAACCGGCGCTAGCGGCCACTAAACTCCAATACAAAGGCACTGGGAGATAGAGTGGGGAGTGGCGAGCTCACCAAGGCGGAACTCGAGGTCGAAGGTGAACTGGGGACAGCGAATTCTGGTGAGGGGCGGACGGCGGGCTCTGCACGGTCCGACAAAGGATTGTGAGCGAATGAAAATGAAAAGGGTGTAAGGTCCTAGATGGCTAGAGGGGGGGTGAATAGCCTATAAAAATTCTACAAGCACCACTAAGCAAACTTGTTAGACTAACAAACGGCGTAAAGCGAGTTTTGCTTAGCCTACGGTTGTGATGCAAGCCTCCTATCCACAAGTCTAGTAGATTATGATCTCTAGTTCACACAAGTGCTAAGTCACTAACTTACACTAGTGAGCAAGCTAATCAACTACTAGCAAAGACTACCACTAGAGCTACACAAGATAAACTAGTGAATGTAAATGCAAGAGAGAGGATTGTGATTCTTATACCGACGGTGAAGTGAAGATGTTGCCAATCATCAAGATGATATACAAACAATCAATATTGACAACAACCCAAGATGAAGACCAATCACCGGGAGACAAGAGACACAATATTTGTTCACCCGGTGTTCACTTGTGCACCGACAAGCTACGTCACCGGTTGTGTCGACCAACACCTAGATGGTTCCCCGGTGTGACCCTCAAGTCACTTGCCCCTCAAGGCACGCCCCGCAAGGCACCGCAAGACACCACTCTCAAGTGAGGTAACTCAATGACACGCGCAATGTAATAGAGTTGCTTTTGGCGTCCCGCCGAGGAAAGCACAAGAACCTCTCACAATCAACCGGAGGTGGCCAAGAACAATCACCTTCTCTTGCCAACGCCTCCAACAATCTCCAAGCCGGCTAGGAGCGGTACTCTCCAAGAGTAACAAGAAATCCACCGGCTAAACCACCCACAAGTGCCACTAGATGCCCTCAAGCTATGCAATGCACTTTGGGATCACTCAATCTCACTTTTGATTTGCAATCAAGCAAGGGAGATGAGTGGGAGGAGTTGTTCTAGCTCAAAGGATGCACAAGTATGTTAGAAATACCAAGTTACCTCCCCAAGGGCCGGCCAACAAGTATTTATAAGCATCCCATCCAAATAGAGCCGTTACAACTCCACTTACGTTTTCTGCGGGACCACCGGACGCGCCGGTGGTAACGCACCGGACGCGCTCAACCGCGTCCGGTGTCCCCCGAATTCAAATTCGTCCGTTAGATCCTCCAACGGTCACTGCTCGCCAACGGTCAAACGACCCACCGGACGCGCTGCTGCAAACCACCGGACGCGCCGGTGCGCACAGCACCCGCGCCCGTGAAACAACCACCGGACGCGCTCCTCGCCACCACCGGACGCCACAGTACCCGCGTCCGGTGCGAGTCCAGTAAGCTCCCGAGACCACCGGACGCGTCCGATGGTGTGACACCGGACGCGCACCGCGTCCGATGACTTCGTGAATCGCTGTTCGCCAGACCGGACGCGCCGGTCCCGTGGGTCACCGGACGCGCCGGTGTCAGACCCTGGCTCGCGCGCCTGACGCCCGCGCTGCACAGACCGGACGCGCCGGTCCACAGTGACCGCGTCCGGTGCAGCGTCCGGTGCGGCGTCCGGTGCCGCGTCCAGTCACTTCCGTGACCGCGTTTGCCTCCGTTTCTTTTCCGACTTCCGGCGCAATGGAAAATAGGCATTTCATTTCCCCGAAATCGCCTGAATCCCGCGCTCGCACGCTCGGCGGGAGAGAGAAAGGAACCAAACCCCTCTCTACCCGCAAACCACAGCGCGACCAACGCCACCTTTGCAAATGTGCCAACACCATCAAGTGTACATCTCCATGTGCTTGTGTGTTAGCTTTTTCTCAATCATTTTCAAAGGTTTTCCAGTTAGCTCACTAGGCCCTACATGCAATGCACTTCATGAATTCACCTAGTGGCACCCATGCGTCGAATCACCGATAAGACTTCCCCTCTTAATAGTTCGGCTATCGACCCTAAACCACTCACACCCTCTATGGTGTCTTGAGTGTAAAACAAAATGGCCCTATGGTTATACCTTTGCCTTGAGCCCATTTTGTTTCTCCAAATGATATGATCCACTTCATATCATCACATGACCATCTCGATCCATCGACCTTGATTTCACTTGCTCTTCACCGTTGCATCGGTCCGTCGGCGCCAAGTCTTGCTCAAGCTTCACCATCGCATGGTCCTTCGCTTCGAAGCCTCGACTTGCCCTTCACCTTCACAACCGGTCCATCGAGCCAAGCCTCATCTTGGTCTTCATCATCTTGGTCACATGAGTCAATGTCATGTCTCATATTCAATGACCACCTTTATCTAAATCATCCACTTAGATACAAAGGTTAGTCCTAGGTTTCATCAATTAGCCAAAACCAAACTAGGGACTTTCAATCTCCCCCTTTTTGGTAATTGATGACAACCCTCACAAAGATGATTTTGATAATAAAAGTTTTGAACTTGTCATACTTGTCCAATCATTTTGCTCATAAGTAAAGTTTGGACAATTATCACAAGCTCGGTTTTGGTAGCATTAGCTCCCCCTACATATGTGCATAGAGTTTGGATTGAAAGCTTTGCACATATGCATGGATAGAAGTGTTGGGAGAGTAATTCTACCAAAATGATGCTAAGGTGTAAGAAATGGACCTTTGAAGCGTGATACCAATCGGAGTTGCCTTTTACACCGTCCTTAGCATCATGAAGTAACTAGACAACCATCAAAACTCAAGAACCCCGTGAGATCAACATTATAGTAAAGGTTCTTGGACCACTTGTAAAAACTTTAGGCAAGTCTAGATACCACATGTAAACTATTCCTGTGCATGCTAGTAGATCATTTCATCATCCAAGTTCTATACTAGCATTGCACCACACAAGCATGTATATTGAATTTAAATACATGTGCAATGAGCAAGTCATATGAAAATGCCCAAACAAATGCAACAACTTTGTTTATGAGCTTGCTCCCCCTACTTGTGTGCATCAAAAATTTTATTTACCCCTTTATCATGTTGAATCATCTTTTTCCCTTTTTCTCTCCCCCTTTGTCAACAACTTACCCAAAAATGGGATCAAATTGTGGAAAGAAGAAAAAAATGTTTGATGGAGTAGGTTAAGAATTATCAATTTTGGTTCAACCTAGAACACTTGCCAAAGATATTTAATTCGATTTGAACCAAAGACAAGCTTCTTCACACCTCATAATAAGGGTTATCTTGCCTATGTTGAATTAAACACTTATAGCAAATCTTCTAGATTCAACACTAGGTTTGCAAGCTCACAAACATGTCATATGCTACCACTAGATCAAATCAAGCATAGAGGCAATAGTGGTAACATATATCCATCAAATTCATTTGATTTATCATGAATGCTCATGCATACCACTTATTATGTCTACATGCTCTAGTAAGTCCTTAGCATAGGATGAATGACATGTCAATCGACTTTACCTTGCAATGTCGAAGGAGAGGCATGTCAATAAGTGGGTGGGGTGCATTCAACTCATGTTTGAGAAATCAAGAATGTTCAATTCATTCCTTAGCTTGCAAAACCTCTTTTCATCAAGTGGCTTAGTGAAAATATCGGCAAGTTGATCATCGGTGCCAACACTCTCAATGGCAATATCTCCCTTTTGTTGATGATCTCTAATGAAATGATGCCTTATGTCAATATGCTTTGTTCTTCCATGTTGAACCGGGTTTTGTATCATCTTGATTGCACTCTCATTATCACATAGCAATGGCACATTCTTGAAGTTGAGGCCATAATCCTTCAAAGTTGATTTCATCCATAGCAATTGTGCACAACAACTCCCCGCACTCACATATTCGGCTTCGGCGGTAGAGATTGCCACACTATTTTGTTTCTTTGAGGACCATGACACAAGTGATCTTCCAAGTAATTGACATGTGCCACTTGTGCTCTTTCTATTGATCTTGCAACCCCCATAGTCGGAGTCCGAATATCCAATCAATTCAAACTTTGACCCCTTGGGATACCATAGTCCAACATCTCTTGTTTGCTTCAAGTACCTCAATATTCTTTTTGCGGCCGTGAGATGACTCTCTCTAGGTGAGGTTTGATATCTAGCACACATGCAAACACTAAACATGACATCCGGCCTTGATGCGGTGACATAGAGTAGGCTTCCAATCAAAGACCGATATTCCTTTTGATTCACCATATTGCCATCAAGATCACTATCCAAATTGCCACTTGTACCCATTGGAGTTGAAATTGGCTTTGCATCTTGCATTCCAAACTTCTTCAACATGTCCCTTATGTATTTCCCTTGACTCACAAATGTCCCATTCTTCAATTGCTTTACTTGGAGACCAAGGAAGTAGCTAAGTTCACCAATCATAGACATTTCAAACTCTTTGGCCATCATATCACCAAATTCTTCACAATAAGCTTGATCGGTTGATCCAAAGATGATGTCATCAACATATATTTGCACTATGAATAGATCATTCCCAATCTTCTTGGTGAATAGAGTTGTATCAACCTTGCCCATCTTGAATCCCTTAGAGAGAAGGAAATCCCTTAGCCTCTCATACCATGCTCTAGGTGCTTGCTTTAAGCCATATAAAGCCTTCTTTAACTTGTACACATGGTTGGGTTTCTTGTCATCTTCAAATCCGGGAGGTTGCTCAACAAAGACTAACTCATTGATGATCCCATTGAGAAATGCACTTTTGACATCCATTTGATATAGTTTGATGTTGTGTGCACAAGCATAAGCCAATAGAATCCTTATTGCCTCCAATCTTGCCACGGGAGCATATGTCTCATCATAGTCAAGACCTTCAACTTGAGTGTAACCTTGAGCAACTAGTCTTGCTTTGTTTCTCACTACAATGCCATCTTGATCTTGCTTATTTTTGAACACCCACTTGGTTCCAATTACATTGTAGTCATTTGGCCTTTCTACCAACTCCCAAACATCATTTCTTGTGAAATTGTTAAGCTCTTCTTGCATAGCCATGATCCAATCGGCATCCCTCAAAGCTTCTTCTATCTTCTTTGGTTCTATGGTTGACACAAATGATGCATGCTCACAAAACATAGCCAATCTTGATCTTGTTTGCACACCACTTCTAATATCACCAATAACACTATCAATGGGGTGATCTCTTGCAACATGTTGTGGTTGGAGTATTTGCACTTGATTGCTTGAGCTTGGTTGATCACTTGATGTATCTTGATGAGATGAACTAGCACCATGATCTTGCATTTGAGAGTCACTAGCTAGCTTAAATGGAGAATTTTGCACTTGATCTTTATCATCATTTTGAATATCAATTACTTGCTTTGCTCTAATGTCTCCAATGTCCATGTTCTTCATTGCTTCCACTAATAGAGTTCCACCAATATCATCTAGATTTTCTTCTTCATCTTGTGACCCATTGGTTTCATCAAATTGTACATCATGGACTTCTTCTAGAATGCCACTTGAGTTGTTCCAAACTCTATAAGCTTTGCTTGTAGTTGAATAACCAAGTAGGAACCCCTCATCACATCTCTTGTCAAACTTTCCCAATCTAGTGCCTTTCTTCAAGATATAGCATTTGCAACCAAAAACCCTAAAGTAAGAAATATTGGGCTTTCTTCCATGAAGTAGCTCATATGGGGTCTTCTCTAGCAATGGATGACAATATAGTCTATTGATGTAGTAGCAAGCGGTATTGATTGCTTCATCCCAAAATGATTGACTCACATTGTACTCATGAAGCATTGATCTAGCCATATCAAGCAATGTTCTATTCTTCCTCTCAACTAGGCCATTTGATTGTGGAGTGTACTTGGCCGAGAATTGATGTCCAATACCATAATGATCACAAAGTTCTTCAATTCTTGTATTCTTGAATTCACTTCCATTGTCACTTCTCACTTTCTTGATTCTAATCTCAAACTCATTGTGAACTCTAGTGAGAAATGTCTTGAAGGTGTCAAACACTTCACTTTTGTCACTAAGAAAGAATACCCATGTGAATCTTGTGAAGTCATCCACTATGACAAATCCATACTTATTACCGCCTATGCTTGTATATGTTGTTGGTCCAAATAGATCCATGTGCATCAACTCAAATGCTTTGCATGTGCTCATTGTACTCTTCTTTGGATGTAAGCTTCCAACTTGCTTCCCGGCTTGACATGCACTACAAAGCTTATTCTTCTCAAATTCAACATCTTTCAAACCATTGACAAGATTGTGAGTTGTAAGCTTCTTTAATTGTTTCATGCCAACATGACCAAGCCTTCTATGCCAAAGCCAACCCATGCTTGATTTGGAGACTAAGCAAGTTGTCAAAGAAGTTTCTCTAGCATTGAAGTCAACTAGGTAGAGATTCTCATATCTAAAGCCCTTGAATGCCATATTTGAACCATCCACACTAATAACTTCCACATCATCAACTCCAAAAATGCATTTGTAGCCTAGATCACATATTTGTGCCACGGATAGAAGATTGAAGTCCAAGCTTTCAACTAGCAACACATTGGAGATACTCATGTCATTTGATATTGCAATCTTGCCCAAGCCAATAACCTTGCCTTTCTTGTTATTGCCAAATGTGATAGAATCAACACCACTATCATTGTCATTGATTGAATCAAACATTCTTGATGTACCGGTCATGTGTTGAGTGCACCCACTATCAATAATCCAATGCCTTCCTCCGGCTTTGTAATTGACCTACAAGCAAATCAATGAAGCTTAGGTACCCATTTTTGCTTGGGTCCTTGTAGGTTAGTAACTAAGCTCTTTGGTACCCAAATAGCCTTCTTCTTTGGGCCCACAATTGGTGTACCAATAAACTTAGCTTGTACACCCTTCACACCCTTGGTAAGCACATAGCAAGAATCAAAAGGTATAGCATTAACAAAGTTCTTGCTTTGGTTCCTTTTATTGCAATTATGCTCTAGGTGCCCAACTTGCTTGCATCTATTGCAAAACCGACCATTGCCCTTCACAAAGCGAGGCTTTGGAGTTGCAAAGGCCGACTTGCCTTTCTTGGGGTTGTAGCCCAATCCCTCTTTGTTAAGAGAGAACCTTTGGCTACCCAAGCACTTAAGCAAGCGGGCCTCACCACCATAGGCCTTGCCTAAGGCGTGAGTGAGCTCATCCACCTCTCTCTTGAGAGTCTCATTCTCAACCATTAGTGAGGCATCACAAGTGAAACCTTCACTAGTAGTGGAGGTAGAGTTGGTGGTGGTGGATGAAGAGCTACAAGAAGGGTTAGCATTTGACATGATGATAGGTTCATTAAAGGATTCATCAATTATATCACATGTAACACCTATATCACATGATACAACAACCTCCTTCTTTGCTTGTTGCTCAAGTAGCAATGAGTGAGCTTTTTCTAGCTTAGAATGAGCCTTATCAAGATCCTCATGGTCTTCCACTAGACTCTCATGAGTGGTCTTAAGCTCACAAAGAGCTTTCTCAAGTATTGCTACTTTCATTGAAAGCTTCTTACACTCTTTGTGCTTGGCAATAGCTATGTCTCTAGTTTGTTGCATCAAGTCATATAGTTGTTCTTTAGTTGGTTCATCATCATCATTTTCATTATCATTATCATTATCATTATCACTATCATGAGCATATTCCATTTCACTTTCATCATCACTCTCATCATATAATACCTTAGCTTCTTTAGCCATGAAGCATGAAGAGGATGAATCAAATAGTGATGGCTTCTTGTTGATAGCAATGGAAGCAAAAGCCTTGTTGGATGATTCTTCTTCTTCTTCTTCATCATCACTTTCCCAAGTCATCACATAGGCACCATTCTTGCCTTTCTTGAATGTCATCTTGGCCTCTTTCTTCTTCTTCTCAAACTTGCCCCTCTTGTTGTTCTTCTTTTTGTCATAGGGACATTCGGCTTGAAGATGTTCGGTGCTATCACAATTGAAGCACTTTCTTTGTTGCTCATTGCTCTTGAAATTATCATTTCTCTTTTTGAAACCTCTTCTCTTAATGAACATGTGACCCATTTTCTTGACTACAAGAGCAAGTGCCTCATCATCAATTTCAAATTCTTCATCTTCTTCATCGTCATCTTCTTCTTGAATTGAAGCTTTGCCCTTTGAGGAGGTGGCCTTGAATGCCACGGTCTTCTTCTTTTCTTCCTCCTTCTCATCAACATCTTGATCATACTTGTCAAAGGTCAATACCTCTCCAAGCAAATCATTGGGCTTTATTGTTTCAAGCCCATCTCTTTGTAGCATCATGATCAACATCTTGAATCTTTTAGGTAGGCTCAACAAGAACTTGTGGCAAAAATCTTGGTCTTGTGTCTTGTGCCCTAAGCTCTTGAGATCATTCACAATGACTTGCAATCTATGAAACATCTCTAAGATTGTTTCTTCTTCTTTCATCTTGAAGTTCTCAAACTCACTCTTGAGCCCATATAGCTTGGCACTCTTCACAACCTTAGTGCCCTCATATGTTTCACTTAACCTTGTCCACACTTCATTTGCCAATTCCAAGTCCTTGATGCCCTCAAATACTTTTGTGTCAATACCATTGTAAAGTGTATTGAGAGCCATTCTATTGCATGTTCTATTTGCTCTATCTTCATCGGTGAGATGATCGGGATCAATGATAGCAAAATCATTCTCGGTGACTTCCAATACTCTCTCATGAATGGAACCAAGGTACATTGTCATCTTTCTCTTCCAATGAGCAAAAGAACTAACACCATCAAAGAACGGTGGCTTTCCCCCAACATGATTGAACACAATTTGAGCCATTTTTCACACCGAAGGATGTTAAGCCTTGATTAAAACGGTGACCACGGCTCCGATACCACTTGTAAGGTCCTAGATGGCTAGAGGGGGGGTGAATAGCCTATAAAAATTCTACAAGCACCACTAAGCAAACTTGTTAGACTAACAAACGGCGTAAAGCGAGTTTTGCTTAGCCTACGGTTGTGATGCAAGCCTCCTATCCACAAGTCTAGTAGATTATGATCTCTAGTTCACACAAGTGCTAAGTCACTAACTTACACTAGTGAGCAAGCTAATCAACTACTAGCAAAGACTACCACTAGAGCTACACAAGATAAACTAGTGAATGTAAATGCAAGAGAGAGGATTGTGATTCTTATACCGACGGTGAAGTGAAGATGTTGCCAATCATCAAGATGATATACAAACAATCAATATTGACAACAACCCAAGATGAAGACCAATCACCGGGAGACAAGAGACACAATATTTGTTCACCCGGTGTTCACTTGTGCACCGACAAGCTACGTCACCGGTTGTGTCGACCAACACCTAGATGGTTCCCCGGTGTGACCCTCAAGTCACTTGCCCCTCAAGGCACGCCCCGCAAGGCACCGCAAGACACCACTCTCAAGTGAGGTAACTCAATGACACGCGCAATGTAATAGAGTTGCTTTTGGCGTCCCGCCGAGGAAAGCACAAGAACCTCTCACAATCAACCGGAGGTGGCCAAGAACAATCACCTTCTCTTGCCAACGCCTCCAACAATCTCCAAGCCGGCTAGGAGCGGTACTCTCCAAGAGTAACAAGAAATCCACCGGCTAAACCACCCACAAGTGCCACTAGATGCCCTCAAGCTATGCAATGCACTTTGGGATCACTCAATCTCACTTTTGATTTGCAATCAAGCAAGGGAGATGAGTGGGAGGAGTTGTTCTAGCTCAAAGGATGCACAAGTATGTTAGAAATACCAAGTTACCTCCCCAAGGGCCGGCCAACAAGTATTTATAAGCATCCCATCCAAATAGAGCCGTTACAACTCCACTTACGTTTTCTGCGGGACCACCGGACGCGCCGGTGGTAACGCACCGGACGCGCTCAACCGCGTCCGGTGTCCCCCGAATTCAAATTCGTCCGTTAGATCCTCCAACGGTCACTGCTCGCCAACGGTCAAACGACCCACCGGACGCGCTGCTGCAAACCACCGGACGCGCCGGTGCGCACAGCACCCGCGCCCGTGAAACAACCACCGGACGCGCTCCTCGCCACCACCGGACGCCACAGTACCCGCGTCCGGTGCGAGTCCAGTAAGCTCCCGAGACCACCGGACGCGTCCGATGGTGTGACACCGGACGCGCACCGCGTCCGATGACTTCGTGAATCGCTGTTCGCCAGACCGGACGCGCCGGTCCCGTGGGTCACCGGACGCGCCGGTGTCAGACCCTGGCTCGCGCGCCTGACGCCCGCGCTGCACAGACCGGACGCGCCGGTCCACAGTGACCGCGTCCGGTGCAGCGTCCGGTGCGGCGTCCGGTGCCGCGTCCAGTCACTTCCGTGACCGCGTTTGCCTCCGTTTCTTTTCCGACTTCCGGCGCAATGGAAAATAGGCATTTCATTTCCCCGAAATCGCCTGAATCCCGCGCTCGCACGCTCGGCGGGAGAGAGAAAGGAACCAAACCCCTCTCTACCCGCAAACCACAGCGCGACCAACGCCACCTTTGCAAATGTGCCAACACCATCAAGTGTACATCTCCATGTGCTTGTGTGTTAGCTTTTTCTCAATCATTTTCAAAGGTTTTCCAGTTAGCTCACTAGGCCCTACATGCAATGCACTTCATGAATTCACCTAGTGGCACCCATGCGTCGAATCACCGATAAGACTTCCCCTCTTAATAGTTCGGCTATCGACCCTAAACCACTCACACCCTCTATGGTGTCTTGAGTGTAAAACAAAATGGCCCTATGGTTATACCTTTGCCTTGAGCCCATTTTGTTTCTCCAAATGATATGATCCACTTCATATCATCACATGACCATCTCGATCCATCGACCTTGATTTCACTTGCTCTTCACCGTTGCATCGGTCCGTCGGCGCCAAGTCTTGCTCAAGCTTCACCATCGCATGGTCCTTCGCTTCGAAGCCTCGACTTGCCCTTCACCTTCACAACCGGTCCATCGAGCCAAGCCTCATCTTGGTCTTCATCATCTTGGTCACATGAGTCAATGTCATGTCTCATATTCAATGACCACCTTTATCTAAATCATCCACTTAGATACAAAGGTTAGTCCTAGGTTTCATCAATTAGCCAAAACCAAACTAGGGACTTTCAAAGGGGCAATAGAATTGCCTTGCGAGTTCTCTTACGGCTCGGAGAGGGCGATCGGAGATTGAAACGCTGCAACGGAGCAACGGGCGGCGCTTCTCGAGCTCAGTGGAGCCTGGCGGGTCGCTGCACTGCGTCTCTGTGATGTGGTTCTGCGTGCTCGGGAGGGGAAACTGTGAACGGGAGAGCAAAAGAGGAGCAGGGACGGGTTTGCGTGCTCCTATTTGGAGTCCAAGCCGCGGCGCTCCCACTCGCGAAGATCGTGGGTGCAGGGTGACGGTTACACCCGAGCGCGTGCGTCGCGGGATGGCTGGAGGTTGGGGGTGACGGCGCTGACGCATGGGACCGATGGGTCAGCAAGAGGAAAGGAGGAGGCGGTTTTCCTTCTTCGTTTGGGCCGGCCCAGGAAGAGAAAAGAAGGGGAAAACCTTGTTGGGCTGGGCTGGCTCAGGAAAAGAGGGGAGGGGGTTGGCAAGCGGGCCTTGGAGAGGGGATGGGCCAACAGGCCGAATGGAGGGAGGGAGGGAGAGAATAAGGATTTTTTTTCCGAAATGACCTTTTCCAAATACATTTTAAATGATTTTTAAATCCTTTTGGAATTTAGATAAAACCAGACATTACATAAAATAAAGTGCAGCAACATGTATACATAAACAAGTAGCTAACCATATAGTTGATTTTAATTTTGCAAAAATTATTATTTCTCTAAGTTTGAATGCACACATAAATGCTTTAAATAAATCAATTTAGCTATTTTTTGGAATAACACAATTTTTAGGGTGTTACATGGGCCATCAATCGCCTTAGCATTTGTGGGCCCACGTACCTCACATGGATATTTTTTAGATACAAATATAATCAACAAATATAAATTTGGTCAGTACTAATGTCCCTACCTCATTGCTAGCTAGCTAGTAGTACTCTGGTAAAAGAAGTCGTTTTAAATAATGATACGGTCTCCAAAACATAACTTTTACTTTATTTTTCTATAAAAATATTTATTTAAAAGTGATATATGTATACTTTTATGAAAGTATATTTCAAGACAAATCTATTCATATGGTTTTCACATTTCCAAACTCAACAACTTAAAAGTTATTCATGATTTATATTCTCAATATTTGACCCAAACCTTATCCAAAACGACTTCTTTTACCGGTCTGGAGAGAGTACTTCCTAAACATCGCTTGTACTGAACATACATGTGCCTCATTTCAATCTCCATATGCCAGAGTTAGGGCATGTTTGGATTCATTAGCACTAGAAATTAGCTAGCTAATAGCTAATAGCTAATAGCTGCTAATTTTTAGCATGGAGCTGTTTGGATCAACCTGCAAATAGGTGGTTGGACAGTGAGTTGATGGTGCATATGAACCATTAGTACCTATTATTAGCAACTCCAAACCTGCTAATAGAACTAATAGAGCATCTCCAAGAGTTTGCCAAATCAACTTGACATCCATCTATTTTTGGTAAAACAGGAAAAATTGTGCTCCAACAATTTGGCATCCAACTTGGTAAATTTTAGCAACTTGGCAAATCTCCCACCTCCATGCACATATTTGCGCGCTGAGCGCGAGCACGCATCGCTCGCGCATCCGGCTTCACGTGCATATTTAAGCGGGGCTCTTCATTTCTTAGCGAGGCTCTTCGTTTCTTAGCGAGGCTCTTCGTTCGCTTAGTGGGCCTCTTCTTATTTTACCAAGTCCAAATGACAAACTGTTGGAGAGAGTCTATTTTTTTCACTTGTCATATATTTTAGCAGGTTGCCAAATCACGATATTTGTCAAGTAAATTTTGGCAAACTCTTGAAGATGCTTAGCCTTTCAACTAATAATTAGCAGGTTTATTAATAGATCTGTTTGGACCCATTGCTACTAATTTTAGCTGCTAATTTTTAATGCTAAAAACAGGCCCTTAAGCTGCCCCAAAAGCATGTATATGCATGCATGCCCAAGAAGCATGGAAGGAGAACCCCCGGGAGAGACAGCATATATGCACTGCAGGTAGTAAAGTTCAGTGCAAATTCATAAAAGGCTTATGTCTTACGAGGCACATGCATGTATGGCCCAACTGCCGATCGATACGAATGAATTTTCAGTTATGGCAATACTTACTTTTATGAAAGTATAGAAGGAAGAGGGTCCATATGGTCAAAGATTTACATCTTATCCCCACCATTAAAAATACAGGACATTTTATATTTTGGAAAAGTCAGATGATGTACTCCATTCATTTCGAAATGTAGGAGGTATAAGAATTCAAAAAAAAAAAGTCAAACATCATGCATAAGCTTGACCATCAATTAGTACAAATATATCTATGGTTAGTGCAAATACAATGTATCAACAGATTCACACTTCAAAACATTTTTTAAATAAGTCATTGGCTTTGTATTAATTGACCATATGTTGTAAGAGAAATTAATGGTCAAAGTATGCAAAAGACTTCCTCAAATCCTAATGTATATACATGTCTTATAAAAAGAAAACACCAAAGTTGAAATGCTCTGGTCAAACTTGAAATGCTTTGACTCTCAAAAAAGTTAGAATGCCTTATAATTTAGAATGGAGGGAGCACAAAACAACATAATGGGTGGGTTACTAGCTATAGGCTCCAAACCTAGACAACAACTTCAATATAAACACTGGTTGCTTTCTCACGCGGTTGTCGCTCTTCTAATGACTATATGAAATAGAGTAGGGCACCAACCTTGTCCACTTCTATGCATCCGATCATACTCGAGGTTCACTCGAGTGGCCACCATGGTATTCAACTACTTGAAATAGTTTAATGGCCGAGTACAAGGGTACTCAGAAGTCTTGTTCCAGCATTGATATATATGGTGGATGCAATGGAGGTTATAGACATGTTTAAAGATTGCACAAAAGCATGGCGTATGTTAAATATGACATGTTGTGTTCAAATTGCTAGATAATTAGTGATGAACAACTAAGTAAGCATATTGAATTTAAATAACTAAAGTAATTGTAAGCATGTTGCCCTCCCTACTCTTAACCTAGAAGCTACGACAACCATGGCCATTCTAAGAATCATCACACAATTCGAAACCTCCACATAGGTGTCAACTGTACCTATATGGGAAGTAAGGTTGAACCTCCATATCTTTGTCCGGATAAGGCTTGATTCAGGTCCCCAACATTTCTCAAATGTGGCTAGATTTCCCATGAACGGTTTGACGGTGAGTCAAGGTACTAGCCCTTTTAGCTACCCCGCACTCCACCTCGCTCCGAATCCATGCAGTTATCTATGTACTAGGCTTATCACACTCATAATATGGCATGTGGTCTGTACAGGGTTACTCTAACTCACTACGACCTAGATACAGTCCTTATACACTCAAGTGATAAGGTTCTGCATAGTTCCTAGCACTCTGGCGATCCATACCTTGCTCTACTTCTCTGCGAGCTGCATGTGCACCATGACCCTGTTATCTCCCTCTATCTTTGCTTCACCAACTCATCTTTGTCACTGACCTCTATTTAGTACATTGCACCCTCCTTCAAGTAGGGGTGGATCTAGAGGGAGAGGGGGCTCAAGCCCCCTACCACTACTGTCACCAAGGAGCCCCCTCCGCCCCCTCCCCCCCAAAAAATTGCTTCCATAACTCATAAACAAAATCTTTAAAACACAATCTCTATTGCCTGCTCTATCTATTCTCATATATCTAAAAATAGTGGTTGGAGATCTAATTACATTGAACTCTTAGGTGGACGCGACACTACAGTGGGGGCCATGCATGGGAGCGCCGAGGAAAAAAGAAACGACACTAGGGGCATGGGAATGAGTTTACCAAACTATTGGACATGCTCTAAATTAAAAGTAACCTGGATTTTGGATTGTTTCTTAACTCCCAAGCCCGGAATTAGATATTGTTCCTTAAGACATCGAAATTGCAAATCCTTAGGTTTTTTTACTCACTTGACGCAGGGTTAAATTGTTTCTTCAGATATTTATTTTTGAATAACTCCTGCAAAAAAAAACTGTATATTCATTGCATAACTTAAAGAATCCTATATTTAATTCTGAATATCTTGATTCTAAACTTCCAAGCACCCATGTTCATTAGGTTGGCAATACCTTTTCTGCAGATCATATTGTGAGGGACAAAAAAAATCTTGGGACAAGTTTGGATGTTATAGTTTTTTAAAACCATGATATCACAAAATCGTGATTTCATAGGCCAAAGAGATACAAATTTGAGTTTTTAAAACTTAAAAAAGACCACAGCTTTGACAAAATCATGGTTTTAGAAACTACAAGATTTGTTGTGTCCAACACTCAGCGACTTTTGAAAACCTAAGTATTTTGTAAAACCATAGTGTTTCTAAAATGCTCTAAAAATATTGCATCAAAACAGGGCCTTTCTTTATAAGAACCCTGGAATTAAAAAGTTGTGAGCATGAACATTCTTTTGTGAAGTACAGATGCAGACAATTGTACATACACAGCACGCACCCGTCTTTCTCCTACGAGAACATAAGAAAGACAAGAAAGACTACTGGACAGATTTCGAGATTGACAAAATCATCACAGACGTCTCATTATCGATGGAACATCGACTACACTTACCCTATGAACTCACGCACATAAGGCGTGTTTGGATGGCTCCCCACCGACGTTGCCTGGCCTAGGCAAGGCTCCTAGGTGTCCAATTTTGGACGCCTGCCTGCCAGGACGTGATCCAAACAAGCCCATACACTCTAGCCCTATGAACAACATTGTCGACGGATACATTGCTTGTCATTGAAAGAACAATAACGTTACATCCTAAAATAAATCTAAAAAATACGTCAAACGGAGGAGATAAAATGGGTGGACAGGCATGTCAAGTGGAGGACTTAAAACAGGTGGACACAGGTCTCACCACAAATAATCTGATTAGCCGAGCTACGCTCAGAATCTCATAAATTTAGAACAAACAAAATGATTGGATCATCATATAATTTGTCGGGTACCAATTTTAGGGTACCCGAAGAAGGAGAACTAATGGTCTCCAACAATCAAAATCGAACGGACGATTAAAGGGTGTGATCACGGCTTCATCCGACCCCTAGGGGACAGGTTCCGGTTCACCCGACCCCAGGGGCACAGGTTACTCTCGTTCGACTCCTTGGGGGCGGGCCGCGTCTCGCCCAACCCCAAGAAGGGGAGCTCCGCCCCGCCCGACCCCGAGGGCGCACGATCACCCTCGGATGGGGCCCGCACTGCCTCCAACCGCCACAGATGTAAAAGCTCAAGCCCGGGGTCAAACTTCTGACACCGATGGGAATGGGCACGCCTCGACATGACCCAAAGCCATGGCAGGCCATACCTGGGGGGGGCCCACGTCGCTCGCAGCTCCAAGCATGACATGACGGGGTGCCACGACCAGCTGACGACGCTCGCGCGTGGCGCTAGCAGCAAACAGGGCCACGACGTGGAGCCTTCTCCATCGCCATCAGCATCGCGACGTGGAGACGTCTCTGTCATCATCTACAAGACCAGCAGGGCACGCCTACAGGAGGAGGAGGGCGGCGTGGCTCCGGGGCTCCCTTCCTCTCAGTTTTTCTCTTTCTTCTTTCGCCCCCCCTCTCTATCATATACCCCAGGCCCTTCCCTTGTGTATAAAAGGGAAGGCTGGGCGCCCCATCTGGGCAAGCTTTTCAAGCTGTTAGGCTTTGGAGATTTCAAACACTCTGAAGCACTCTAACTCCACTTCACCTTTACCAGAGACTTGGGATCTCATCCATCTCTCGCCAATTTGTAACCCCTACTACGAACTTCAGTGCTGGTAACATGGGCAACCTCGAACTGGATGTATGGACGTTTTGCCCAAACCAGTATACATTCTTGTGTCCTCCAGCACACCATCCGGGCCAAACCGCAATACAAACTCGCTCGTCGGTGGTTCGAAACACCGACACAATTCTTCTGAAATTCTTACAGAATATGCATTCATGCTAGCTAGATCTTCCTGTCTACATGAAAACTGAGGAATGCAAGCTGTTCCAAACATGTGGCGGTTCTTCATTATATTGATGAATATTGATGTCGTTATAATCAAGTAGACATACAGAGCACTCACAGAATTGTGCAACGACCCACACATGCATGCAACTCATAATGAAGGGTATGGCATGGTAGGGTAGCTGGGCGTTGCAGTTGCACACATTTGCCGCTGCATAGTCGCGGTCGCTGTCGCTGTCACCGACCCACGGCGACGATGATGCCCGGGATCGGAGGCACGAGGGCAGCCATGCCCATCAGCCCATGCATGGCACCGGATCAACTGGGCTTCCTATCTTGTAGAGAAAAAGAGTACGTAACTTACATTGGCTGGGCTAGTTCCAGCCCAAACTAGAGGAAATGTTGTTGTCGTTGTATGCGACATTGATTTGATAAGGAAGTCGGGCCAGGTAGCCCATAGGCCACAAATGAAATTCGGCCCAGTCCAAGAAAGCATTATTGTTGCTCTTCTTTTTTTCTAATAAAAAACGATATTACTCCCAGCTTTTTCAGATAAAAAATAATATCTAGCTTCGTCTTTTTAAACCAGAGGATTAGACCATTTATTACAATAATTTATCCCAATATAAAATGAGTTCAACTCAAAAGTCAATTCTAACATTATTTGGCCATCAGAAAGTAAAAAAAAAATCTATTGTCAGCTTAACTGTCTTTACATCGCTGTAACTGAGTCTAATGTCATAGCTAATACGTTCTCTGAACAAAACATTTGGTTGCGGAAACATCAAATCTGCACGCGTCTTCAATTTTGTCGCTCGATCGGTCCAAATCAGGATTGCTTGCGCGCTTAGGCTCTGGTTCTGAATTCTGGGAAAGGAAATTAAGTGGGGAATTAAGCAGATGACGCAGACAGTAGTATCTCGTTCACTACATCTCAATTTCAATCGCGTGATGGACTTGCGCATCTGATCCAAAACGCAAACACATATAATACTCCTTTCTTCTCGGGATAGGTTAAGTTCCCTTTCAAGCTTGAATAATACATGCACACGTGCTCGAAAGAGAAAAAGTTTGAAAAAGGCGAGCCATACTTTTTCTAAAGAGCTGAAAAAAGGTTGAAACTTGGAAGTTGCATGGTTAGAAATTCTTCACTAAACTCAGGTGACAGGAGATAAAAAAAAACTGCCGGGTACGTAGATGAACACAATTACACAAGCATACACGCTACAAGATGAGTCAGCAGATTGGGTCGAACCTATCCACTCAAGTTTGAATCTCTGACTTAACACGGGTGCTCGTATTTTTTTAGATTTATTGCAGAATTTAACAACATTGTTCTTTTGCGACATGCTTGGCAACGAGTCAAAAACTAGTTAAGCGTCAATTTGGTAGGACTCCAGCTCCTGCTCCTCATGTGGAGTAGCTTCTCCAGTGAAGGTAAAACCGTTTTGAGAAACATTTAGGAAAAAAAACAACTTCAATTGTACTTTTATAACAATTTGTATTAGATTTGTGAGCAGGAGCGCGAGGGGGGGGGGGGGGGGGGGGTGGAGGGATGTAGCCACCTCTAAGGTTGCACAAGATCTACTAAGGGCATGTTTGGTTTGGGGTGACTAAAGTTTAGTCTTTAGTCACTTTTTTGCCAAACAAGGTGACTAAAAATTGACTAAATGGGTTTAGTCATCTAGTCACCAAGGAAGTGACTAAAGGGGATTAAAGGACAAAAAAAGACGCCCCTGCCTCTCATTACTGTGGCAACATCAAAGATCCTAGGCAATTAATAATATGGGTGTTTTGGTCTTTTTTTACAGCTTTAGTCCTTTTTAGTCACCTAAACCAAACACCTTAGGACTAAAGTTTAGTCCCTCGACTAAACCAAACCAAACAGGCCCTCATACTACTCATTAGTTCTACTAATCCTAGAGATTATAGGTACAAATTTCTCATCGTCTAAGAGAACAAAAGTACAATTAGGAATAAAATAATTTATGTCGCTAGATAAAATAAATATGAAGTAAACCGTTGGCTTTACGAACAATGTCCTTTTTTTTATCTTCAATTTAGATAATTAGTACTTGTTCGAGATGAAGAAAAGAAAGAGATTAAAGACGATTTAAAGTTGTTTAAGCCAACATGAAGGTTAATAACTTTTTAATCCAACATCAATGCCCGGCATTGGTATCCTGATTTTCCACTTAATCTATATTTCAAATACCTGTTTTTTTGTTGTTATTCAGGCAATATGTTTTTTTGTTGTTATTATGAAAAAATCGTGAATTGTTTCTTGTGAGTTGTCCTTTTTAATTATACTAGTTGGTTGTATAAGATATATAGTTGTTTGGAATCATCTAAACATTCAGACATCTGAAATATGGTGATATTTTTATTTTGTCACTTTGCGGACTGGCACCCTCTATATTTGAATCCCAGCTCCAATCCTGATTACAAGGAGTAGGCAGGAGAAACTAAACCATTTTTTTTACTCCGGCTCCTTAATAAAAACGACTTCGGCTCCTCTGTCCTTCTTGCAAAGAACCGCTTTTTTTTAAACGGTAAATGGCCGTTTAGCATAGCTCTTTACAAGAAACAGCGATAAAGCTAGAGATGTAGCGGTGCAAGCGGGACCTAAATTTAAGATTGAAGACTCTTCGAAAAGACATTTTTGGATAGTAAATAAACATATATAATATATTAATCCAAGTATCTTATCTTGTCAAAATAAAAAAGCTGTCGTGGGGTGTTCCATTTCGTGATAGCCAGAGCATGCCGGCCGGCAGTTAGCAGAGGCCGCCCAGAGCCAGGGCTACCTTTATGTTATCCACACTTCACTGCATGTCTGTACAATACTGAAAAAGTCGGCGAAGAAGTCCGGTGCAGTGGCCTGTTTCATGTGAAATTTTTTGTGCAGGCAACAAGCAACTTTTGGAGTGCTGTGCACTGAATGCATGCTTCTCTGCATGTACTCCTACGTACTACAAGTAGTTTGTGCGACGGACACGAACAGTACAACGTACAGCAACAGCTGGATTCATTGGTGTGCAGCTACGTGCAAGCTGAGCTGAATGAAGGAGAGGAGAGAGAGATCAGGAGAGAGAGAGAGAGATCCGTCGTCACATCCTGTCAACAGTGTCGTCCAAGCATTATTGCGATCCATCTGTTAGGTTTTGTCCATGGCCGGCCGCATATACTACAGAGCAATGAAGACGACCATTATTTGCAGCTTGCTGTTGGGCGGGTCGTCGATGCATTTCGATCCTTTGCCCTGCATGTACGTTTACGCACGCTACTGCACAAACTTGTTGGCTATACTAGCATCATGGTGCTGCCCGTTACGTGGTGGTGGTATCTGACTCTACGCATGATACACATAATGGTCCAAGAAACCGGGCGATCGACCGGGCCCGGCGGTGAAGTCCAAGCACGCAAGCATGCGCGCCGGAGATGTATGGATCGAAGAGAAGAGGTCCACATCATATCTCGAATTATCGATGGTGACATTGACACGGACACACCACCATGCACGCATGCGCTAGGCAATACAGTACAAACTCTCATCGCATGCGGCGGCAGTTCTCAGAAGAATCAAAACATTGCCTTCCTCGCAAACGGATAAACCGAGAAGCCACCATAATGTATATCTGCTGCACGCTGGCCGATGCTGGGATTGACCGCAGTGAGCACATCCTATGATGACGAAGTCTGGACTCTCCGCCCGCCCTGCAGGCTTGATGTTAACGTTAAGTTATGGTCTTCGATATTACTCACCCTCTTGTGGCGTCTCTGGGATGCACGAAATGAAGTATTTCGAGGTGAACAGACGTGGACAGTGAAGATACTCACCCGCGTTGCTAAGAACCTCGCTACGTGGAAGAAGCGTTTTGTCTTAGGGGTCGTTTGGTTCTTTTCATTGTCAAGGAATTGGAATCTACTTAATAGATTAGACTATTTTGCTAGGCTAACAGGTGGGCATCTCCTGCAAGATCATCGATCCTCTAGGGACATGTCATGACTTGACAACTCTAACCTTCCACAACTTCTTTCTCCATGGCTACATTGGATCGCTTTGCTACCGCCTCTGCCTTCCATTGCTATAGGAATCTTTACCGTGGCGGGCAAAAAAGGTTAACCGAGGCGGGTAAGCCAACCACCTCGGTGCAAAGATCACGGTTAATCGTGGCCTTATCAACCACCTTGGCCTTCAATTGACTTCAACAGACGATAACAATGCTACTATTTTAGGTGGGTATCTCCTGCAAGATCATCGATGCTCTAGGGACATGTCGTGACTTGACAACTCTAACCTTCCACAACTTCTTTCTCCATGGCTACATTGGATCACTTTGCTACCGCCTCTGCCTTCCACTGCTATAGGAATCTTTACCGTGGCGGGCAAAAAAGGTTAACCGAGGCGGGTAAGCCAACCACCTCGGTGCAAAGATCACGGTTAATCGTGGCCTTATCAACCACCTTGGTTAATAGATTAACCGTGGCGGGCATCGTAAGTTAACTGCCTCGGTTAGTACATATTAACCGAGGCGGTTGTCGTAAATCGCCTGCCTCGGTTAAGATTTTAACAGAGGCGGTTGACTAAAGACGCCCGCCTGGGTTAAGGTTTTAATCGAGACGGTTTTTGTTACTTGCCCGCCTTGGTTAATGGTTTTCAGATTTAAAAAAAATGTTTTTTCAAATTTGAATTTAAATTTGAACTTAAAATTTCGCTAATAAAAACACAGATAAAGTAGAAAATAGATGACAAACATATATTACATTCATTCTCATTCAACGAACGAGTATTTAAGTTACTACATTAGTGATGTCTTCATCATTGTTTCACAATCACAAATCATTCGTACATGCGCAACTAAGGTCATTCATACATATTATTTTTTATCGGAAAAGAGGTCCGGCAGAATGTAATCCAAGATTCGTAACTTATCTCTCCAGTTTCTGATGCTCTCGAACTTCGGATCCCGCGCTAACTCGCTTTCCCAGTTGAAGAACGTATTCCCTTCGTGCGCGCTCTCTGTGATAAATTTACATACGTCTGCTACTGTTTGTCTGAAGTCTTGGTCAACCTTCTCCCTTCGCCACCAGTCTTGTGCTTTCTTGAGCTGCCTCCAGCTACTGCTGAATTTGCTGTACGTCCTCAGGTACTCGCAAACGTAGAATCCACATAGAACTGAGCCATAGGGTTGTTTGGCACACTGCACGATGTATAATACACAATCATTAGAGCATATATAATAAACAATCAGTAGGAGTAGTAGAACTAGTAGTAGTGAGTAGAGTAGTAGTAGTAGGAGGAGGAGTAGCAGGAGTACTAGAGTAGAGTAGAGTAGTAGGTGTAGTATTAGGAGAAGAGCAGCAATAGTAGTAGAGTAGCAGTAGTATTGGTGATTACCGGGAACTCACTCCTTAGTTTTAGTTTTGTGCCATTCTTGATCTTCTTCTTCTCAGATCTCCAATCATAGCAGTCGGGATCTTTCACGTACTTCTTATAAGCGTTGTACGAAAAACCACTAGTGTCAACGACAATTTCAACAAGTATGTTAACTGTAAATGAATAAGTTCCGTCACTTACTATCTCAATACGCTTTCAAAGTGCTGGTACCCTGCTTTGTTTGTGTCCCGCAAGGAGTCAAATATACAGGTCTTTCCATCCCGAGGATAGATTATAAATGCAATCCAGTGGCCCATGATGCCCTGCCTACACTATTCACACAATACAGATTTGAAATGTTCAAATATGAGAAGTTATGATCTCAGTTGCTATATATATGTCCTAAGTATCTTTTGGACTTACCCGAACTGGTGGACGGCCATGACACACCCATTACCCCGGATCTTCTTCATGGCCTCATAGATGTACATTCCCGCCCGATACTTATATTCGATTGCCAGATCTTCCCTGTATTTCTTTCTCTCCTCCGGGTTCAAGTTCACCAGCTTTTCATGAGTGTTTGGTATATCGTAACCCGCGATGGTTCTCTCTGTAAGAAGCATCGGAGAGAGATAGAGAATATCCTTGCCCAATTCCTTGCTTACACAGGCCTGCATCCTGCAAGAAAAATTCATCATGGCATTACTAGTTTGTTCCTAAAGTACCTACAACGATGAGTAGTGTCAAAGTCGTAATTAACTTACAGGGCAAATATGGTGACTTGGGCGACGTCAAAGTCCTTTCGCCGCAGTAGTCTATGCATGTCATGGAAATATACGATGACTTCACCATCTGTGGGCGTGTGGAAGTACTCCACCGGAATGTTGATGACGAAGTTTTCCAGGCCCACTTTCGCTGCTTCCATGTACCACAGATGGAACCTCCTTACCTCCCACTTCTCTTCAAGGAGGTCGCCCAAGGTCAACATGAACTTCCCATGCTCATAGTTTTCGGGGCAATCATCCGACGGGGGCCAAAGCGACGACGGTGTTTTTGGCCTGCAACACCGGGGCTTGAGATGTTAGGGAGTGGAAAAGGCAGATAGCATCTCGAAATGAATTATAGATTGACTATGCTTGCTAGTACCATACCCTTCAAACATAGTTGAGTATGGGCGCTCGTCGACTATTTGATAGGCCACCCAACTCTACTTGGTGTGGTTCGGTGGTATGGCCTCCTCTTCATCTGCAGGCTTCCTCGGTGGGGGAGAACATTGGTTTGAGCCCTGGTTCGAACCACTTGCAGACAGTGGTGTCACATCGCCCGATGCTGCCCCTATGCCTCCCTATGGATTACTGTTGCTGGGAGGTTGTAGGGTCGAGATGGCGGACTAGAAGGGATGAATAGTCCTTTTTAAAACTTAATCGCGCCGGCTAACCGAAACAAATGCAAAATTAAAACTATCGGTCTAGCCAAGACTGCACCCCTCTATCTAGGTTCTCTAGCACCTTACAAAGATCCTAATTATACAACTAAGGTGCCGAGCTAGCTAGAGCTCACCTAATCAATTCTAGTGGCAAGGTCACACAAACCTATGCACTAGTACTTTGCCAACCAAAGGAGTTCATGCACAACTAGTGATCCAAAAGCACAAATCTCCTAAGCTCACTAGCAATGCTCAATAACAAGGCTACACAAGCCAAATTAGAGAGCGCAAATTACTTAGCTACACAAACTAAGCAATGTGACTAACAAGGTTACTAAAACCAAATTAGCAAGGGAGCTACTTCTAGCTACACAAGCAAGAAGGTAACTAGCAAGCTACACAAGCAAAACTAATTATAAGAACAACTACACAAGCGCAATGCATATGAAAGTAAATACAAGCTTGTGTAACGGGGATGCAAACCAACGGAAAGACAAGGATGACACGGTGATTTTTCTCTCGAGGTTCACGTGCTTGCCAACACACTAGTCCCCGTTGTGTCGACCGCTCACTTGGTGGTTCGGCGGCTAATTGGCATCACCCGCCAAGCCCGTACGTCGGGCACCACAAGAACCAACCCACAAGTGAGAGTAGCTCAATGACACACTCTACTAGTATTGCTCTTCGCGGCTCCAGCAGGGTGAGCACGGTACCCCTCACAAATCCTTCTCTGGAGCTTCGCACAATCTTCTTGCGAGCTTCACGATGGAGAATTCGCCACCAAGCCGTCTATGAGGTGGCAACCTCCAAGAGTAACAAGCGCCACCGGCTTGCAACTCGATCACCTAGTGCCACTCGATGCAACCTCACGATGCAACACATTAGAGTCATACTCACTCACAATCGAATCACACTCTTGCAAGCACAAGTGACTTAGAGGGCTCCCAAGCACTCCCCAAGCATGGACACTTAGTCCCAAGGGTGCTAAACCAGCCAAATGCCCGAGCTCCACCTCTATTTATAGCCCCAAGCCAAATAGAGCTGTTGGAGCAAAGCTGCACTTTCTGCGAGGGCACCGCCCTAGGGGTGGCGGTGCCCCCCAACGGTCGAATTCCAACGGGTCACTGGACAGCTAGGGGCGGTGCACAGCCATAGGGGTGGTGGTGACTCCCTTGACCAACTGCGCGAAATCCCCAGCCTCTGGAATTTTAGGGCGGTGCACCGCCTCACCATGGCGTTGACCCCCTTGCCTTCCGTTGCTCTCTGCTCAAAAGTGGCGGTGCCCACTCCGGTGGCACCGGACATACTTGGCGGTGCACCGCCGTCCTAGGGGCGGTGCTAGACCCAGACTTTCGCTGCTCTCAGCCTCCCAGCCGGTCACTGCCATAGGGGTGGCGGTGCACCGTCACAAGGGTGGCGGTGCCACCCAGGCAGCACCTCAAGCCCACGTCGCCTCCTTTTCTTTACCAACTTCTTCACCTTTGCAAATGTGCTAACACCACCAAGTGATCACCACCTTGTGCACGTGTGTTAGCTTTTCACAAACATTTTTGAAAGTAGCACTCTTATCGCAACGTCACTGGATCCTAACATGTATACAAAGTTAGATCGCTCAAGTGGCACTAGATGACCGATATGCAAACAAGTTTGCCCCTCTTGATAGTACATCCATCTATCATAAACCCGGTCATAAACTTCTCAACATACCTATGACCGGTGAAATGAAATGCCCTACAAATATACCTTTGCCTTGCGCATTCCATTCCATCTCCTCCAATGTCGATGCAACACATGCACCAACATAATGAACAAATGATATGATCCACTTCATATCGTCATGTGACCTTATTGGTTCATCAATCTTGACATCACTTGCTCTTCACCATTGCCTTCGTCTATCTGCGCCAAGTCTTGCTCAAGCTTCACCGTCACACGCAGTCCCTCGCTTGAAGCCTCCGACTTGCCCTTCACGCTTGCAACCGGTCCATCAAGCCAAGTCATGTCTTGATCTTCTCCACCTTGATCACATGACTCAATGTCATGTCTCATGTGCAATGAGCTCCTTCATCAACACATGTGTAAGCTTTGCAACATCTTCGAGCCATCTTTACCATCATGGCATATGTTGCTCACACACATGTACCTGTGGACTAATCACCAATGTATATCACATAAATATAATTAGTCCACCTAAGGTTGTCACTCAATTACCAAAACCAAACAAGGACCTTTCAGAGGTGGACTGCCTAGAGGACTGGTGCCTGAGCCGCTAGCATTGTCGTTGTCATCGCCGCTGACCAGGGTGACGACGACGACGGGTGTGAGGGCTGTGACGCCGGCGTTGGCATGTCCAAGACAATGTCGCTCTTGTTCCATAGCACGCGCATGCCGATAGTAGCACCGATGAACCTGTATCCCTCTTCAGTGGAAATGTCGATTAATGTATTAACCTCTTGCGGTGCCCCCCTTCAACAAATCCAAGGGTAAAACCTCTCCCCCTAGAAAATGGCCACTTTTAGGGTTTTGAGGGTCAAAACCCTAAAAAATGAAGGAGGAGCCGCGGGGAAAGAAGGGTGGGTGCGGCTGTATTTATAGCCCAGACTTAACCGAGGCGGTCATTGTAACGAAACCGCCACGGTTAATCCCCAGTTAACAGAGGCGGTTGCTTTATAGCAAACGCCTCGGTTAATAGATTAACCGAGACGGTTGCCATAACCCAACCACCTCGGTTAGTGACGATTAACCAAGGCAGTTGTGTTAGGATAACCGCCTCGGTTAATATGTATTAACGAGACGGTTTCTTTATAGCGCCCACCTCGGTTATGGATTAACTGAGGCGGTTGCCGGCCTGGCTGCCCAGCCTTGAATAACCGAGGCGGGCAACTAGGCCGCCCGCCTCGGAGCCCAAATGCCAAACGCTGTCCAAAAGATTTTGTGTAGTAGTGTTCTCCTCAATAGGGCACGATAAGACTGGCTCTCCTCTATGGTGGTGGGACAACTATACATGCGCTTGGAGACATGTTAGATGGCAGTTCCCCTTCTCTCGATTGCCCCTCTAGATGGACTATGGTTCAGCATGTGGACACATCTCCTACAACTAAAAAGAACAAAACTAAGACACCAGTTTCGTGCGACATTCGCTTCGTCGCGTCGCTCCGCCTCTCCCCTGCGATCCCCGCCTCCCGCCCACGCGCAAGGAATCGTCGCGTCACTCTAAACGAAAAGCCGCCGCAATCACCGCACCCCCTGTGTGATGGCTCTGAGGCAGCACTGATCCATCCGAATCATTGCGAGATCCTCCATCAGCCTTTCATCGCTCTCGCCAAATTCGTCCGCCCGTGCGACATCCTCGGCCTCGCGAGCCCTCGCCTTCTGCCTCGCACCGCCGCCGGCCCTGCTCGAGGGATTGAGGGAGATGCTCGTGGCGAGGAGGGGCAACTGGTTCCGTTGCCTACTGGACGACCCTGGGCGGCCCGCGGCTGAGCCCTGCTGGCTGTTGCCCGTGCCTGCAATCCGCCCCTGCCACCTACGCCGTAGGCCGCCGCCAGCCTAGGGGCCGTGCCTGCGAGCACGAGTCCCTCTCCCTCCAAGTGACGAGCACAGCTGGTGAGAGCACTGAGCAATTCGTTTCTCTCCATTCTCTTCTTGCAAGTTTCCCAAATCTTTAACCCTAACTTTCCTCCGATCTAATTTAGTTAGCTGTTTGTTGTCAATTTTCCCTCAAATTAGTCAATTAATAATTAATAATGTAGCTTTATAGCTGTATGCCCTAGAAATTAGGGATGTATTAGTTGATTACTTATACATTATATATGCGATTTGGTTGTAGTATTTGTGAATTATGAAGAGGTATGGAGACATAGCTTCTCTGTCGAGAGGGCATTTTCTGCAATGAATTTAGTAAAAAACAAGCCAAGAAATAGAAAGCTCTTCATAGGTGGGTATAAGTACAACCCGGACATGTAAGTATAATGTTTTTGCATTTTTTTTCCTCAAAAATCTTGAATGAGATTAGGGCGGATGCGATTCAGAGGAACTATGGTGGAGTATGTGCATAGATGAGTCTGTTGTTTAGCTCCCTGGCTCCAATGGCTCCATTCTTTTTGTACCTCATCCAATGGCTGGATTGCGGCTGTTGTTAGATAGTTCACTGTCGACTATGAAAGGCAGACAAGCCTCAGGGAATTCTGTGGTAATATCTAGCCTATATGAGCATTTCTAAAGCTCCGTGATGCTATCTGCGAATCCGAGCTCAAAAAATGTAAGTTGAGTCCTTATGTGTATTATTTCTTGGTTTATGATTGGCGTATTATTATTAGTTTATGTCTTTTTTAGTTGACTGGTGAATGAAAGGACATAATGAATAGTTGATAACAACATTAATGTGTCTTGGAACACGATGATTGAATTGCACGCGCAGAATGGACTGTGAACAGAGGCACTTGGGTTGTATAGCAATACAGACCGGAAAGCGCATCCATAATCAGGTGAGTTGCTTCCTTATAACTTTGATTACAAAGTTCGTTTGCCAGTCGCATGTTTCTTGGGACCAAATTTACCATGCCAACTTCAGAAGATTAGTATGTCGACGCCGTGTTGATTTTTTAGTATGATAGAAATTGCAGCTTAACAGCTGCTACAATTGATGGCCTTGTTAGTTTTTTCGCTCAGGTATTGCTGATCTATCTATGTTTTGCAAAGCATTGTCTGACATTCATCAATCTAAGAATGGTTGTTTCATGACCGAATGCCTACCTGGTTGAAATTCGTTGCTTATATATGGCATGTCTGATGTTACTCCTAAACATAGGAATGTTAAAATGATCTTGTGTCTTAGTGTTGTCGAAAGTCAAGGGTCAAAAACTGATGACATATTTGAAAATATTGCTATTAAAATCGATGCAAAGGTTAATCCGACTAGGTTTCTTCATGTGTTCTTTCGTAAGTTTTTTTTCCCATCATGATGATATGATATGCCCACAACAGGTTGTCTTTGAGGTTGCTGGAGAGGGGTTTGCTCTACGACACACAGGTGCGTCCTGGAGTTGTTGCGGACTGACAACACAGTTTGCTGCAACGATAGCAGTTAGTGCTGTCCTAAAGATTATCCTTTTATGGATTCTAAAAATTATGTGCTCCGTATGAATATATATTTTGGCAATTCAGATGATCAACTTCAACTCAGTGCAATAGGTATGCAACTCCAGTTAATCTATGGTTGTGTAAATTTTGTTTGAAATCAAAATAAAAAATACTATTGAATTCTGCTTGTGTAGGAGTAGTATATGGACCATTTGATTTCAGATCAGCTCAAAGATCAGTTCCATGTAAAATTCTGCTTGTGTAGGAATAGGATATATTTTTTTTGGGAAGGGTATCCTTTTTATAGTACATTGTTAAAGGCATGTTTTTTTCACATAAAATGTTCTTACAGCTTTCTACAGAACTCCCAATGGACAAGGGTTTGGTCGACATCAGGCCTCTGCACCGCCAGCACAACGCCTATTGAATTGGTGTTCCTGTAACAGTAACAAGGTTATCTCTGCATACCAAATGTCTGTGGGATTGATCTTTGTTTATTCTTTACACAGTTTGCTGCAAGGATAACAGTTTGCTGCAAGTTTGGTAAAGTACTACATTGAGGTTTGCTGAACCAATAAAATTCTCTAGATGACTTGGTTGTTCGAATGACAAAAAAGAGTTTGTCGACTGGTGGGAAGCATGTCTATAAGATCCTTGATAGTAACGTTTCACATTAATAGCGAACCAGTGATGATGTTGCAAGCTCCCAAATTCAGCTCTGTAATTTTTCCATGCACCCTTTTCTTTTGCAGTTAATTGTGCCTTGATCATAAAACTAAAGGCAAATAATTATTTAATCTCGATTAAAAGAAAGACATATAGAGTTATGTGTCATGCAAATTATGTTGTCTGTACTGCATTGCAGGTACCTTCATCGCCTGCTAACTAAAAAAAAAGCCTCCATGTGCACCAGGTAAAGAGATCATTGCCAGTTCTTACCTTCTTGACTTCACTGCAGTTCCAATGTCAAGGACAAAGGGCAAAACAAGCGCTACCTTTTGATTTTATATGTGTGTGGAATTAGAAACTAAAAGTGTGACTCTTAGCTCCAACAATCTGAATAATGCAGACCTCAGTTTGACAATCTAGAATTCGTTCAGGAAAAATATGCATGCCTGTCACGTTTTTCATCTACCAAATCAACAACCGTAGATATAATCTTTGCCTCATGTTGCTAAGGAAACCTTGGTGAAATGATTTAGCAGAGTCTGTTCATTTCGTTAGATGCTGTCCTCATTACCTGTGACTGCAGTTTGCCCCTCAAATTGCCTTAAATGACGCTCTCCTCTGTTTTAAAACCCTGAACCTAATTAGATTGTTACTATCTTCTGTTTCAAGGTCCGAGAATGCAAATTAGTGTACATTTTTTTAGTTCCTTTGCCTCAACCAGAACTCAATGCGATTACTCATGCTGACATTTTTTCAATCACCCATCTCCTGATATTGCCATAGACTCCAGGAAGCTGTGTTCACATTCAATTATGTATTTCGGCACACTCATTTTCTTAATGTGCTTCGCCATGTAAATGTTCATATTTGGGCTTATTTTGCCGTAGTTTGCAGCTGATGCATATATTTCAGCACGCTCATTTCCTTAATGTGCTTTGCCATGTAAATGTTCCTACTTGGGCTTATTTTGCCGTAATTTGCAGCTGATGCTTCAAGTTATGAGCAGATCTATTATTCTGTTTATTGAGCCCCTGTTCTATGATCACACGCTAATAAAACAAGGCAGAATGGATTATCTGGTTTTATATGCTAAAGAATAGGTGTATATACAATGTACAAGTTTTTTTTTGAGATTGCTGCAGATACAACCTGACATGTTCAGTGCATACACATTAGGAGAATGCATTTTAAAGGATGAGCTGGTGAGCTTGCTGCATATACATGCAGACATGGACATCAACTAGAAGGCACTGCAGGTTTATTTATTTGGGATATTGAAGAATACGAGTCTTTTCTGTATTTTGTATTGCTCCGTTTAAAAGAAACACAACCTTCTAATTTGCATTGCAGGTCTAGCTTCTAATGTGTGTATGCAATAGTTGCTCAGATGAAACATATGTAGTCGGATGCTCCATATACGGGCTTTTTCCTATGACAATATTTGCGATAGTTGCTAATATGAAACATATGCAGTAGGCTTTATGTGTCTATTTATTAAGTGACTGTCATCCGTTGTTATGAAAACTCTGTTTCATTATATGTTTCCTAGGACCAACTGTTTGTTAGGGTGATCAATTCCTGCTAGATATAGTTATTTTATTGTTTCACTATAAACAGTTGAAAGCTATCTCCAGGTGCAGTAATAGCTGAAGCAGACTCTTGAGCTATGAAAAGCATTTATAAAGCAATTGATGCTGGAGTAGTATGGTTGTAAATAAATAATCCTGGTTCTTTCCTGAATAGATACTCATACTGTCTTGCTCATAAAAGTTGATCTTCAGAGTTCATACCAATATTTGGAAGTTTTAAAAAGATATTTTTAGTAATTGACGTATCTTTGTATATGCAAATGCATACCAACTTGGATGCCTTTCTCTGTTGATTCAGGAACATATACTATGTCAGACAGGTGCTTCTTCAAAACCAGGACTACCAGATTAAAAGGTATCCAACTATTTCAGATGGTGATTTTTGTCTCCTTTAGTCCTATCTTACATCTTTGGTCCTTGCTTCTTTAACAGTAAGTGCTCAAACTTCAGAATTTCGGTGGGTGGACGTTGTAATGTTGTAGTCTCTGCCTCTTATGGCAGAATGCACAACATGCTGATTAGGTGCACATGGTTATCTATTTGCCTTGCTTTTAATTGAATTATCACTCAATTATAGCAATTTGATCAGGTGAGTGTAGTGCTTGGCACTGGTTGCCAACCTTGATGGCCTGGCCAATATGGGATAATTGATTGTAATTGTTTTTTATTCAGAAATTATTTTCTGCGGATATTCAGAAAGATGCTTCTACTCATAGGTTGTGGTGTACTTCAAAATGTGTTGACACCAATACAGTAAGACACTGCGTTCCATATCAGTTAGAACTCTCACGGTTTACCAAGTCTATGTTAATTTTGTCATCATTTATTTATTCCGTGTCAGCCAATTGCTGACTAAGCCAGTAATGTTTAGGCAATGTGCGCAATGGCTGCATTGCAATGTTTTATACTACCTTCTTATCTGCACATAGCAGAAATTATGATTCTTTTTTATCTACATGGTTCAAATCCTTTTGAAACAAATTTTTTCTAATAGTCTGCTACTTTTCCTTTTTTATCATTTTTGACTGACCCTTCTCCCATTAAAAGACGATGCATGATGAAAATAGGGCAAACTAAAAGGTGCCAATGGAGAAAACTGAGTGAGGAACAAGAAGCACAAGGTGATTGATTTACAGGTTCGCAACTTGCTTGATGTCTCATTTGTAGCCAGGAATGTCAACAAGATGAAGGACGCTTTGCACCATGATTTAATGGAGTTGGTCCCTTTGTTGCAATGCCCGTGTTTACCACTTCTAATATATCTGTTGTATTCTACTGTTTGATGAGTACACATATATGTTATTATAGCCCACTAGGGTTACGGGAAGAGTTGCTAAACTATATATATTGCACATTTCTTAAACGTTGGTTGTTTCCATGTATTTAAAGATGTGGACTACTATCTGTGAAAGTTTTCATATATATTGCACATTCTTAACGTTGGTTATTTTCGTGACTATGTTAATTTCATGAACTTTGCCTTTTGGATTAAATATCACTTTAATGTCGGTATTTAATTTCATAGTATTGTTATTTTATCATGCGATCCGTGTGTTTTTATTATATAAAAGTTTAGTTGTCCCGTAGCAACGCACGGGCACGCTACCTAGTTACAAGTCAATGAGGGCAATGATGCCACAGGTCTAAACAACTTGGAAGTAGTGGGCCCAGTAGGACCTAGAGAAGGACCAGGGCCAGCCTAGCTAGCCCTGGCCGAGTGCTTGAGGGGCGCGATGGCCTGGCCCTCCTCTCAAGGGGGAGTTCGCATCCAATTAGAAGTCTGAATAGTAGAGGAAAGAAGTCTAAATAACAGAGGAAAGAATAAATTTAGATTAGGAAAGATATGTTTTGTTTAGAAAAGGAGAGTCCAAATTTACAAGGACTCTACCTCTATTTGCTTAGGGAACAAGTCATAGGAAGTATAAATGTAGGGGACATGTATTCATATCAATCAAGGCAAAAAAAAAAAGAAGATTATTCCTCAAGCTCTCATGCTCCGTAGCCCCCTTGCATTGGCCCTCTTCCAGTGCCGCCCCCGCCTCTTACACTATTGCCAGCCGTATGACTATGGCCTCTCCTTGCACGTGGTTGTATGTGGGTGACCATAGGTTGTCGCCGCTTTCTCATCTTGCCCCCCTACCTCATCCTGCTACAAATCTACGCAACCCACCTCCCACCACACACCTATCCTCTTTGGTTGTTTTATTCTACGATCAAAATAGAGCAACCATATATTAATTATGGAGTAGTAAGCATGCACACTAACCTTTCCTTTGTTAATTTTCGCCAGATTCATAGGTGAAAACTAAGGTGGGCTAGCTATTAGCACTTCTATTTGGATAACTGATCTATCCTTGTTAATTTTAGCATAGTAAATATAAATATTAGCATCAAGTATCAAACATGCCTTAGTCATGTCTATGGGTCTATGCTGAGGTGAGACTTTTTGAAGAATACAACAATATATATAAATGTCACTCACGATGTGATGATCCTCTTTTATAGTATCCGTGGCGTGGAGCTAGCGGATTGTGTGCTCTGCATCCCACTTTGTCCTGCTTGCATTGGGGAGTATATATAGTTCCAAGCAGAAAAAGATGAGGCACGCATTCAATTATTCACCCCTGTCGCCGTCCTTCTCAAGACAAACAAACAACAGTGAACGATTGAGCGAAAAAAGGCGTTTCCCAAATTCACCCTAAATTCTACTATGAAAAAAGAAGATTCTCCGTCACATCAAAATGTCGGCACATGTATGGAGTACTAAATGTAGATGAAATTAAAAACTAATTGCACAGTTTTGTTGTACTTTGCGAGACGAACGTTTTGAGCCTAATTAACCAATATTTGGACAATTATTACTAAATAAAAATAAAATTGCTACAGTGCAGCACATTGCTGCACAGTAAATTCGGGATGCCCGAATCGGGCGTCTAAACCAGGCCAAAGTCTTGTTGCCTCCATGCGCTCCGATCCTCTCTCCGCGTCTCATTCCGGCTGGCGTGCCATACCATGCAATGCGCAGCTGCTGGCTGCTGCCATACCACAAAGCAGCTCTTCATCAAGGAATCTTATATTCTGTAGCTAGTAAAATCAAGTCAAATCAAATCCACTGGTGAAACCTGCTTTCGGTAACAAGTTGTGCATGCAGCCGTAGGCCTCTCTTGTATAAGACTAGGTAGCTAGCGGGGGATTTGAAATCCTACGAGAATCAAACCGATCATCATCGATTCAAGTGAAATTCAGTCCTACCTACCAACGTCCGGAAAAGGATCGATGAAGTTTGTGTGTCTATACCTAATATCAAAGTATAAACTTTTTTTCTTTGTCCCTAGGTTCATCATTTCTCACTCTCATCCTTGATCTTCTATCACTCACTTCGGCAAAATGATTTTTCTGTCCGTATTTTTTACTATCCAAAGTGCCCTCGCGTCAATCTTGATCCGTATTTGACCACGACTCATGACTCATCTCATATGAGTTAGAATTGTGGGCGTTTGTGTGTTCAACGATGGTATGGAGTTTGGTTCCAATAAATATGGACAAATGACGCGATCACTGAAAAGTACTGCTGAAGTAGTTGAAGCGAACAGGGATAAATCTCCGAGCCACATGTTATTCAGCTAACCACACAACAAGGTGTATCTTCCGTCGTAAAGTATGAGTACATTTGCTAGTGATATTGAAAACAGAAAGAATTGCTGTATGACCTGTCATATTTTACTTCCCACAATACCCTCGTGCACCTGTTTGTGACTAATCCATTAATACTTATTTGACATAATGCCAAATAACTTGGTCAAATTTAAAATGATTTGATTTGGTACTATGCTAGAAATATACTACTATTTTTAGAGTACCATACATACAGATAAGATAAAGGGATGGCAGTTGAACTTAGAAACCTACAATACTACCGATAAACCATGGGAATTTGAGTATTGTTTGGCATGGTTTTAGATTCTCGTAGTAACGTTTCAAATCCATATTCACTACACAAATGTTTCTCTCATGAATTAGAATCATTTCATGAACCATTTAGTTAACTCGCTGAATTCTTAAAACTAGGACTAGAGTACCATTTAGATGGTAGAATCATATTGGTTCCAATTCTTAGTGGATCGAAACAAAACAGCGCCAAACGGCCAACTATGAAACAATTATGCCTCAGAACGTTTTGTATAGTTCCAAACTTTTTGCCTGCCTGAACGAAACGGCTCCAGGTTGGTTTTGTTGCTAGATTCTATTTCTAGTTTCTCCAATACACTAGTGATCGTATTTTTCTAGTTATCCTTGTGCAACAAATTAAAATAGGTTCTATTAAAGTTATTCTTCAGCCACAAAAAGTTCTGATTTTTAAAAGCATATTTATATTCATATGTTTTTATAAAAAAACAATTTTAATCAGAATCCAGCTTACCAACCAAATGGTCGCATAACTGATTCATCACCTGTATTTTCACAGAATCTAGATTCAAAATGTCTGTACTAGAATCTGAATCCCTATCAAATTGGCCCTAAAATCAGAAAAAATAGGTTTTCAGGTGCTGGACTAATAAAAAAAAGAGAATCAGTCCAAATGATTCTCTTTGAAACATTTCTCTCTTTATTTGTCATATTTTAGCAGCGATTCTCATTATTCTATCGAGAATTTAAAATGTTTTTGGCTGCTAAACACACCCTTGCATTGATCTGCTGGATCCAAACTGTACAAAGCAACCACGATGACCTCATGGATCTGCAGATCTGAACAAAGTACGCGTGCCATCGATACAAACAACGACGGATACATACGTTGTAACCGAAAGGAAACCCCCTCCCACCTCTTTCCCATCAGCACTGGATTCCCTCCTCGTACCTCCAACCGGATTCCTTCAACCATCGGTATCTACTTATCCCTATCTTTGTGGACTTTTTTGTTTTAAAAAAGTCTAACCCTTTAACATTTTTTTTGAAACTAACAAACATTCCTAGAGGTAAACATCTCAACAAACATTCCTCACCAATAGATCTCTGGTCCCGGTGAGACCCTTTTCTAGAAGTAAACATAGAACTCGCCGTGTGCTCTACAAAGCACGGAGAGGGCAGTACATGCCTTGGAGAATCTTTGGACGTGACAGTGACACTGATTATGGCCACATAGAACGGCTTTGGGAGGTGGATGAGGTAATTGAGACGGTGAAAAAAAAATCGTCATGGTAAAGCTAACCTGGGTCAGTGCAATGGGACCTATAAGCTGCAGTCACCATTTAATCTGATATTTTTCGACGTCTCACGCCTCATCGTATTTGTATTCTTGTCTTAGAAACATCAAAATTCTAGACCACCTTTTAGGTCAAGGTCATTGTCAATGGAGATTGAGTTTCATGGCATTGTTTTCGAGAGTACCATATCAGCCAAAATACAATTAAATATGGACCGAACAAGAAACAACCAACTCATCATTTTATTTTGTTTTACTATCATATAGCCTCTGCTTAACATTCAATTGCACGAGTCCTCCAGACTTGAAAACTGTGTCAAAGTGAGTTTCATCACCTCTTCTCTCTTCTTTAACGTCGTTGCCATGCTATCATCAATGCCTACGTGACACACTCTATTTACGGCATGTTTGGATCCCAGTTGCTAAAAATTAGCACTATGTCTGGATGCTAATTAGAAGGATTACTGTAGCACCATATGAGCTAATCATGCCCTAATTAGGATTAATAGATTCGTCTTGTCAATTAGTCTCCGCTTATGCAATTAGTTTTGAAATTAGTTCATGTTTGGTCTTTCTGATTAGCATCCAAACATAGTGCTAATTTTTAGCAGCTGGGGTACGAACAAGTCCTAAACGAAACGCCCACCGAGAATGACCCTCGTTCAACATGACATATGTAAGCATTTAATTAGTGCACGCCGAGTTCTTTTGTTCATTTTTGTGTGGAGATTCCATGGATGGATTGGATAGTTATTTGTGTCTTCAAGTTTCTCTGTTTTTTTACCCGCCACCGGCCTCCGACCCCTCCGTCGTCGTGTCCATCAATCCCGTCCATATCATACCCGTACGCCATGCTCCCAGAGAGTCCTTGTAGCACAATGCTCCCGGACTCTCCGTCGTCGTGTCCATCAATCCGTCCACATACATAGTATATATACATACTCCTATGTAGATGCAGCCTCCCGTAAGGCAAGCCGCTCTTCACCACGGATCTCGTCTTCAATTCCTTCGTCCTTGCATGTCGATTGATTCTTCTTGATTGATAGAATAGATAGGGAAAAAAGAAGTCTTGTTGCCTCCCTAAGCTCCGATCCTCTCTCCGCGTCTCATTCTGGCTGCCGTGCCATACTACACAAATGCGCAGCTGCTGCCATACCACAAAGCAGCTCTTCATCAAGGAATCTTATATTCTGTAGTAAAATCAAGTCAAATCAAATCCACCGGTGTAACCTGCTTTTGGAAACAAGTTGTGCATGTAGCCGTAGGCTTCTTCTCTATAGGAGTAAGGTAGCTAGCGGGGGATTTGAAATCCTACGAGAAACAAACCGATCATCATCGAGTCAAGTAAAATTCAGTACTACCTACCAATGTCCGGAGAAGGACACAATTTGAATTCCTATCTCTAAGTCAAATTTTGTATGTAAAGATTGATGTAGTTTATATATCTATATTTATACCTAATACAAAGTATTTTTTTTCTTCGTCCCTAGGTTCATGATCTCTCATTCCCATCCTTGTTCTTTTGTCACTCCGGCGAAATGATTTTTCCATCTGTATTTTTACTTTCTATATAGTTCCCTCACGTCTCTCTTAATCTGTATTTGACCTTACCCATCTCATACGAATTAGAATTGTACGCATTTGTGTGTCCATCGATGGTACGGAGTTTGGTTCCAATAGTACATATTGAACCAAATGACGACCCATCTCATACGAATTAGAATTGGAAAAAGTCTACTTAACCCCCTGAACTATCATCAAGTGTCTAACTTACACCCCCAACTATAAAACCGTCTATTTTACACCCTGAACTATCCAAAACCGTCCAAATTACACCCTAGAGTGGTTTTAGACGGCGGTTTTGCTACAGTAACCATGGTTTTGCTACAGTAACAGCGTTTTTGACTTTTCTTTTTCTATTTATTTCCGCTGAATCTTTGAAAAATCATAGTAAATTACAGAAAAATCATAAAATAGAAAATCTAATTTTGTTGGACTCCACATGAGTAGATCTACACAATGAATATATAATATAGTATGTTTTAGTACAAATTTTTTCTGTAGCTTTAAATTAATTAGAAAATCAAATTTTGTCTGTAATTAATTGGAATAATTCATAGCTACAACTTTTATGGTCCAATTGTGGTTAAATTTTTATAGTAAACTAATTATTGTATGCTTGAACTGTAGTAAAAATTTCATACTGATTGGATCATGTATAATTTAGTTATAGATTTATTTATATTTAACAAGCATAAACCTAAACATAAACCTAAATAAATCTATAATTAAGTTATATATGATCCAATGAGTATGAAATTTTTACTATAGTTCAAGCATATAATAATAACCCCATCATAAAAATTTCACCACAATTGGACCATAGAAGGTGTAGCTATGAATTATTCCAATTAATTACAGACAAAATTTAATTTTCTAACTAATTTAAAGCTACAGAAAAAAATTGTACTAAAACATACTATATTATATATTCATTGTGTAGATCTACTCATGTGGAGTCCAACAAAATTAGATTTTCTATTTTATGATTTTTCTGTAATTTACTATGATTTTTCAAAGATTCAGCGGAAATAAATAGAAAAAGAAAAGTCAAAACCGCTGTTACTGTAGCAAAACCATGGTTACTGTAGCAAAACCGCCGTCTAAACCACTCTAGGGTGTACTTTGGACGGTTTTGGATAGTTCAGGGTGTAAAACAGACGGTTTTATAGTTGGGGGTGTAAGTTAGACACTTGATGATAGTTCAGGGGGTTAAGTAGACTTTTTCCAATTAGAATTGTGCGTGTTTTTGCGTCTAGCGATGGTATGGATTTTGGTTCCAATATATATTGAAACAAATGACACAACTGTTACATAAATCTCCGAGCCACAAGTTATTCAGCCGACCACACAAGGTCTATCTTCTGTTGTATTGTATGAACATATTTGCTAGTGATACTGAAAACAGAAAGGATTTCTCTCTATCTGTCATATTTTACTTCCCACAATACCCTCATACACCTCTTTGTCCCTCCATGACTAATCCATTAACACTTATTTGGCATAATGCCAAATAACTCGATCAAATTTAAAATGATTTAATTTGGTACTATGCTAGAAATATACTACTACGTTTTAGATGGATGAAGTACTATACATATAGATAAGATAAAGGGATGGCAGTTGAACTCGGAAACCTACTAATCCATGGGAATTTGAGGATAGTTTGCAAGGTTTTGTATTCTCGTAGAAACGTCTCAAATCTATATTCACTACATAAATGTTTGTCTAATGAATCAGAATAATTTTGTGGAACCTTTTAGCTAACTCGCTGAATTCTTAAAACTAGGACTAGAGCAACATTTAGAAGGCAGCATCGGTTCCAATTCTCAGTGGATCGAAAGAAAACGGCACCAAACGGCCAACCGCGAAGCGATTATGCCGCAAAACGTTTTGTATGGTTCCATACTTTTAGCCTGCGTGAGCGAAACGGCTCCAGGCTGTTTTGCTAGATTCTATTTCTAGTTTCTCCCATACACTAGTGACTGTATTTTTCTAGTTATCCTTTTTAAGTGTAACAATTTAAAATAGGTTGTATTCAAGTTATTCTTCACCCACAAAAAATTCTGATTTTAAAAGCATATTTTTGTTCATATGTTTTTTATAAAAATAATTTTTAATCAGAATATAGACTGCCAGCCAAATGGTCGTATAACTGATTCATCACCTAAAATATTTTTGACAGAATCTAGACCCAAAGCGTTTGTACGAGAATGGGCCCTAAATTCAGAAAAAAAAAACACATTTTTAGGTGTTGGACCAGGCAAAAAAAGAATGGGCTTCAAATAATTCTCTTTGAAGCGTTTCTCTCTTTATTTATCATATTTTAGCAGCTATTCTAGTTATTCTACCGAGAATTTAAAATGTTTCTTGCCGCTAAACACACCCTTGCATTGATTTGCTGCATCCAAACTGTACAAAGCAACCACAATGAGATGGACCTGCAGATCTGACCAAAGCACGCGTGCCATCAATACAAACAACGACGGATACATACGTTGCAACCGAAAGGAAACCCCCTCCCGCCTCTCTCCCATCAACGCTGGATTCCCTCCTCGTACCTCCCACCGGATTCCTTCAACCATCGGTATCAACTTATCCTTTTCTTTGTGGACTTCTGTTTTCAATCTAGCCCTTTCAACAAACTTTTTTTTGAAACTAACAAACATTATCTAGAAGTAAACATTTCAACAAACATTTCTCACCAAAATAGGTCTCCGGTTCCAGTGAAAACCTTTTCTAGAAGTAAACACAATCTCTACGAAGCGGAGGGGTAGTATATGCCTTGAAGAGTCTTTGGACGTGACAGTGACACTGATGTGTTATGGCCACATAGAACGGGTATGGGAGGTGGATGAGGTAACCGAGACGGTGAAAAAAATATCGACATGGTAAAGCTAACCTAGGGTCAGTGGAATGGGGTTTATAAGCCGAGACACCATTTAATCTGATGTTTTTCGACGTCTCGCCTCATCATATTCGTATACTTGTAACATCAAATTTCTAGACCACCTTTTAGGTCATTCTTCTCAATGAAAATCGAGTTTTATGGCATTGTTTTCGAGAATATGTATCCGTCAGAATACAATTAAATATGGACCAAACAACCAACCTCAATGTATGACTTCATGTTATTTTGTTTTACTACCACATAGCCTCCGCATAACATTCAATTTATATGGGTCATCCAGAGTTGAAAACTGAGTCAAAATGAGTTGCATCATCTCTTCTCTCTTCGCTCTTCTTCTTTAACGTTGCCATGCTATCATCTAGTGTGAAACGAAACGCCCACCGAGAATGACTCTTGTTCAACATATGGCATATGTAAGCATTTAATTAGAGCACGCCGAGTTTTTTTTTTCATTTTTGTGTGGAGGGCGGAGAGGACTATTAGATTGAAAAGATTCCATGGATGGATGGATACTTACCTTCTAAATTCCAAATTTTTACACTCTCTCCGTCACATCGAATCTTTAGACGCATACACGGAGCACTAAATATAGGTAAAAGAAATAATTAATTGCACAGTTTGTCTGTAATTTGCGAGACGAATCTTTTGAGCCTAATTAGTCTATGATTGGACACTAATTATCAAAGTGCTACGGTAGCAAAAAATGAAAAAACTTGCCATCTAAACCAGGCCTTATTTGTGTCTTTAACTTTCTCCGTTTTTTGACCCGCTACCGGCCTCCGACCCCTCCGTCGTCGTGTCCATCAATCCGCCCATATCAGAGGAGAATACACGTACGCCATGCTCCCGGAGTCCTTGTAGCACAATACTCTCGTACATACTCCTATATAGATGCAGCCTTCCCCGTAAGGCAAGCCGCTCTTCACCTCGGATTGCGTCTCAATTCGTTCGTCCTGCCATGTCGATCGGTTCTTGATTGATATATAGGGGAAAGAAATAAAGAGAGAGCAGGGGAGGGACAGGCAAAGCAGAGCCCGTAGCGTCCTTGTCACAGATCGAACTAGATTGCTGGCAATGTCGTCGTCGAGGGGGTCTCTCGCCGCGCTGCTCCTGCTGGCCTGCGCCGCCGGCACGCCGGACGGGTCGGAGGAGTGGGGCTACGTGGAGGTCCGACCCAGTAAGTAATGCTACAAGCTCGATTACTTCTCATCTAATCTGCCTGCCGCTGCTCGTTGTTGACTCGTGAAAATCCATTGCTGGCTGCTGCTGCTGCTGCTTGTTCTTCAGAGGCGCACATGTTCTGGTGGCTGTACCACAGCCCGCAGCGCGTGGACAACGGCACGACGCCATGGCCGACCGTGCTGTGGCTGCAGGGAGGGCCGGTGAGTGGGTAGTTAGATTGGATGGATGGAACTGTCGTTGGCTAGCTTGTTGCAATTGCAATCAATCAAATCTTAAATCTTACAATGGATGGATGCAATGGTTCATCACTCACCAGGGCGCGTCCGGCGTCGGGTACGGCAACTTCATGGAGATCGGGCCTCTGGACGAGGACCTCAAGCCCCGCGCCACCACCTGGCTCGCCAAGGCCGACCTCCTCTTCGTGGTCAGTAATCCAATCCTTTACAACTATGCTGCAATGCATCATGGTCTTCATGGATGAACAGCAATCGATGAACATGAACGGCAATGGCCACAATGGCAGGACAACCCGGTGGGCACGGGGTTCAGCTACGTGGAGGGCGGCGACAGGAGCCTGATGGCGCACACGGACGACGAGGCGGCGCGCGACCTCGTGACGCTGCTCTGCGCGCTCTACCGCGACAGCCCCCGGCTCCGCGGCAGCCCGCTCTACATCGTCGCCGAGTCCTACGGCGGCAAGTTCGCGGTCACCACGGCGCTGGCGGCGCTCAGGGCCGTCGGCCAGGGCCGCCTCCGCGCCACCCTCGCCGGCGTCGCGCTCGGGGATAGCTGGATCTCGCCGCTCGACTTCGTGGTGAGTTTTGTTTGATTTGAGTCCATGTGGCTGTGCTGTCATCGCCAGCAGTAATTCAATTCCTGGCTGACTACTGTATACTGAGGCGAGGCCCTGTTTGGATGAATGTTAAAATTTAACTCCCATCACATCAATATTGCGGCAAATGCATGGAGTACTAAATATAGATTAATTGCATGCATGTCGGCATAGATTAGGAGTAATTTACGAGACGAATCTATTAAGTCTAATTAGTCCAAAATTAGAAACTTTTTATCAAATAAGACGAAAGTGCTACAATGCTTGTTAAACTTTAACATCTCTAACCAAACAGATCCTGACTTGGTGTTCTGTATTTAATAGTCAACGCATGTATGTCGTGCAGTGCACTAGCGTGACAACCGCTTTTTTGACAAAAGCCAGCAGCAGTATGACGAGTGAGTAACTGAAATGAATGAGCTCTGCTGCATGTATGTTGCAGTTGTCGTGGGGGCCGTTGCTGTACCAGGTGTCCCGGGTGGACGAGAAGGGCCTGCAGCAGTGCAACAGCGTGGCGGCCAAGATCAAGGAGCAGCTGGAGAAGCAGCAGTTTGCGGACGCCGAGGCATCGTGGTCCGAGCTGGAGAACGTCGTCAGCGCCAACTCTCCGTCGTACGCACGCACGCAGCACCTTACCTGATACCCCTCCTCATTGTTCCTTGCTGCATCCTGCTAATGACACTGAATACTACTACCACAATGCAGAACTTCTACAACTTCCTCAAGGACGAGTTGTCGGGGGACTCCAGCACCACCACCGCGGCGGCGGTCTCAACGCTGGCGTCCTTCCGGCGCCGGAACGGCTACTCGGGCTACCTCAAGTCCATGGCGGCGGCGGCGGCCTCGTCGTCGGAGCAAGAGGGCGGCTTCGACGGGCTCATGAACACGGTCATCAAGAAGAAGCTCGGCATCATCCCAAAGGACCTCAAGTACGTCCGCCGCGCCTTGCTCGGCTTAGTAATAAAAAATTTAAATTGCTGAGACTGTCTGAGAGCGAGATGGATGGATCGATCGTCGACGGATGATCTACCATAGCATACCATCCAAGAAAACCGAGCTATTAGGAATGACTAAAATGTATGTGTGCCTGCACTGCAGTTGGGGCGACCAGTCCGACGACGTGTTCGTGGCTCTGGAGGGAGACTTCATGAAGCCCAGGATACAGGAGGTCGACCAGCTCCTCAAGCTCGGCGTCAATGTCACCATCTACAACGGACAGGTATACATACCACGTTCTGACTCAACCGAACTCACTGACTGACTGATGATTGGCGTTGGCATTGGCACGACAAGCTACCTAAGGAATAACCTTACACCTTATTGCTCTGCTCTGACCGAGCAATGTCCGCGTGTTCTTGGACAGATCGATACCCCTTACTACTACTATTAGCTATAGGAACGAACAGCTATGCAAGGACCCAAACTCACACATCTGACGGACTGTCGTCGGATGAAGGCTTCATTCCTGCCATGTTTTACACACAGTGGTCACTGCACATTTGCAGGCAGAGTCGTCAGGCCAGTCGGCGGCCCCCTCTGTATGCCGCTCCATGTGCACGTAGGAGTATGCAAAATCTTGCCCTTTTGCTTGTCCGTCCTCGTGTCACAGGCACATAAGCAGCCAAACATTATGGGTTCGCACGTGTTGTCTAATGATCCCAAGGAATATGGACTGTCGAATCCACTGCACATCACTTGAGTTCAGTAGCTACACTCGTGTCCTCCCTCAGTTGCGAGTTTGCGACAGGTTCTGTTCACGATGTGATATCCTTATACTCATCACGGGCATGTTCGTCTCGTTTCCTAATTTGTCTCAATGCGATCGATCTCCTTGTTGTTTATTTGTATTATTATATATACGTACTTGTAAATTGCAAAGCCTGAACATACAAACAAAACCACTGTCTGCCTTGCCTTCCAACTGATCCTGGCTCATGCATACCTACCTACCTACCTACCTACCTGATTATTGCTAAACCAACTGACATTTACAAGCTCTTGTTTGCAAGTAAAATAACTTTGGTTATACTAACAACAAGACTTTTTTTTCTCTTGCAGCTCGACCTCATCTGCGCGACCAAAGGCACCATGGACTGGGTTCAGAAGCTCAAGTAAGTGTAGTCTCTCTGATCTCGCAGGCACAACACTACACAACACAATGGACGACTGCTTCTCTGCACTGTGTCTCTCATGATCCACAATTCACACACCTGTACTGAACGTGAGTGAATAAGTTCACAAGAAGTTGCCTAGCCTAGCTTATTGATAAGATGCCTGCTGCTGCTTTTGTCGTCATGAATCAGGTGGGACGGCCTCAACAGCTTCCTGAGCGCTCCCAGGACGCCCATCTACTGCGACAAGGAAGGGCAGTCCGGCACCCAGACCCAGGCCTTCGTCAAGTCCTACAAGAACCTCAACTTCTACTGGATACTCGAAGCTGGACACATGGTAATTAGCTCCACTACCACTAGCTAGTAACCACCATTCATTCGTTAATTCGTTCTTTCCATTAGCACTGCATGCACTGCACATTAGATTGTTGAGTAAGCACGCATGTCGCTGTTTTGCACATTATATCGCTGTGAGTGACCAAGCTGAGAAGGTGACGCACCATCCACCCTGATAGCTAGCTAGCTAGCTACCTACTGTAGCATACTCGCTCGTCCAGCCCCAGCGCTAGCTAGCCATTACCCATTAGCAGTAGGGAGAGGGAGGGATTCGGCCTGCAGGTTCCATCCTGCATGAGCTGGAAAGAGAGTGTGCATTCATGCAGTTGGTGAGACAGCTTCTTCATGGCCACGTGCACCAGAAATGTTCCGTGCAACAGCATCTGCCTGTCAGCCTGTGCTGTGACCCATCGATTCCCTCTTCTCCCTGAATGAAGAGAGACTCAGGCCACAGGCCAGGCAGGCACACATGCACCAACAGTGATATATCATAGAGCTAGCACAGGTATCAGGCAGGGAACTGCTTCACTGCCTTCTTCAATGGTTATGGACTTGTCATTTGTGATCCGTCCGTACATGTCCAATACATAAAGAACGAAAAAAAATGTTTTTATGCATGAGATCCTAATAACATGGATTATTATACTGATGCCTACTTCTTGTCTTGATGTTGATGTCAACAATAAACAGGTACCCATCGACAACCCTTGCCCCGCGCTCAAGATGCTGGCTGACATTACGAGATCTCCTGCCAAGTAGGACTAGGGGTGTGTTCAGTTCCAAAAAAAAAAAAACACTGTGCAGAAAAAAGATTCCCCGTCACATCAAATTTGCGATACATGCATGGAGTACTAAATATAGATGAAATAAAAAACTAATTGTACAACTTGGTTCTACTTTGCGAGACGAACGTTTTGAACCTAATTAGTCAACGTTTGGACACTATTTACCAAATAAAGCCAAAACGTGCTACAGTACTTTTTTTACACCCTTTTCAGGATCTAAACACACCCTAGGGGTAGCAGCAAATCAAGACGATGAAATGAAACAGCCTGACACCAATTCTTCAAGATTCTTCTTCTCTCTTATAGCTTTGTAGTATTTCATACAGTTAGAGGAAATTAAATTATTGGTGCAGCATTCATGTACTATTATGTAACAATAAACACAAAGGAAAAAAGATAGTGATAGAGTGAGAAAGATATTTAATTTGGCAGCTATTGCTGTGTAGCACCGCTGCAGAGCTTGCAGCTGAATTTCAAACATGAAAATCTATTGCTTGACAGTGCTGGCCTTCTCCTGTCTCAACATAACCCCGCTGAGCTGGGAATCAGATCGGCTGACTTCAGGCAAAGCGATGTCTGGCTGCAGTCACGCACATCTCACCGTCCACTCCCATCCGATGGCCAGAGGCGGGAGACCAACCAAGCTCCCAGCTAGCTGGGCATCGGCCCATGTAGAGACGGCCTGTTTCCCAGATGGACTAGTCGTGCGGTTCGTTTTTTTTTCTTTGGAGCGGCTTTTATTCTTTTTGGTGCGGCCCTCGGCTTTTTTAGCACGAGTTTACCACACCTGCTCGTGTTTTGGCGCGAGCCGCGAGGGTAAGGCGATCGTCTCGTCCCTGCGTACTCAGGTGCTGCATGCCGGCGATCATCGTCGGAGGCAAAGGTGCCAAAAACTGTAAGCTTCTACCTATTCCAGCATACTCAGGCTGCAATCTTGCCCTACTCTGATTTGCTTGCTTTTGTCCTCCGTAATAACTCTGTTGTTTTGGGTTTGACTCAAGGGGAAATCTGCATGTTTGAGACGAAATATTGAGGGAAACATCAATTTGTTGCATGCATCAAAACAAAATCTGAATATTCAAGATGGAAGAGGTGTGTATTGCCATGGCTATTTCTTTCTGTCCATGAGATCTGATAGATTTTTTCGTTGTTTAGATTTTTAGTTAGCAGCAGATATAACATCTTGTCATCATTAATTTTTATTTGTAGAGAGATTTCTGATTTATTACCCCAAGTTGGCATGAAATTCAATAATATAAATGAGGCTCGGATGTTTTGGGTTAGCTATGGAGGTCAAAAGGGCTTTGAGGTTAGAAAAAGGTACACAAACAAAAGAAAGTCAGATGAGAATGTTAGATCTTGCAGATATGTTTGTGCAAATGAGGGTCATAGAGTGCAAGATAAAAGAGGTCGTCTAACAAAGTGTCCAAGAGCTGAAACTAGAACCGATTGTCAAGTTCGCATGGGTCTTGTACTAGACCGAGAGAAGGGAAATTATAAAGTCACTGATCTGATCTTGGAACACAATTAGATGAAATAGTCAGGTCACAGATACAGTACAGTAAGCCTATACAGTAAGGTCACATAGAAATAGAATAACTGCTAATTCTATACAGTAGTCATGCATACAGGTTAATGAATTTCAACATGGAGATTGTGCGCAAAAAAAGAAAAGCTTTGTGCACAGTAGTGATATCATTGCATTAGAGATCCTATATGTATTCAGGAGACGATGCAGTAATTACAGTTAGCTAATTCCATAGCCCCCCTTTTGAGATGATTCACACTTAAAATGGCTCTGCTAGTAGCTTGCTGAAGGTCATCTGTTGACCACGGCGGCAAGTAAGCTAGCCCATCTGGGGATCCACCTCCACAGTGCGCATGGGCAAGAGATGCAGGCCGAGCAGGCACACCGCCGGTGGCCGTGCGAGCGGCTGGCAAGCCGGGGAACATCCCCATGGTGCACGGCTGCCGGACAAGCGACGGGCAAGACTTCAAGGAAGAAGGGGGACACCTCGCAGATCGCGGCAACTTAGGGTCGATCGACGAGGAAGCCGGCGGCGGAGGAAAAGGATGAAGCGGCAGTGGAGGAAAAAGACCAGTCGCCGGCGGAGTCGTCGCCCATGGGAGATGCGTGTGCTCTGTTTTTTAATTTTTTAGAGAGAGTGCGTGTGCTCTGGTGGAAGACTGGTGGGCTTGATGGGCTGGAGTGGACTACCTGCGTGGCCTGCTAGTTGGAAGCGTCCCGCGTCTCGCCGTTGGATGCGAGCGGACGGACGGATTTCTGCGACTGCAGCCATACGTCGCTCACGGTGAAGTCAGCGGCTGATCTGATTCCGCTGAGCTGACCTGGTCTCGCCTGCTTCTTGCATTGCTTCAGCTCCTCTGTATTAACTTGCCTGCTTCTTGCATTGCCTCTGCTCCTCTATATTAACTTGCTGTACTCCTCTGTATTAACCTCTACATACAGGGATAATTAACCAATTGCCACTATTTTAGGGAGAGTGGCAACAGATTTGCCACCCATGTGAGAGAAGTGGATGTGAGAGGGATTAATTGACCATAGCTAAAAGTGGCAAATAGTTAAATGTCCCCATACATACATGGCTTGTGTTAGGTTGCCTTATGCAGATTTGCACAGTGCTCAAAGCAGGCCTAATGCTGCATTAGTTAGTCACTAGTACAGGAATGACATATACTCCCGGTTGGCAACCCCCTTTACTCCCGGTTGCCCAACCGGGAGTACGTTTTCGGGAGTAAAGGTTCACAACCGGGAGTAAAGGGGGACTTTTACTCCTGGTTGGTAATACCAACCGGGAGTAAAGAGTTAGCTGGGCCCGTGGCCTGGCAGACACCTTTACTCCCGGTTGGTAATACCAACCGGGAGTAAAAGTCCTCTTTTTTTTTCCTTTTCCTTTTTCATTTCAATTCATAATTTATTTTGGTTTTAAAATAGGTTTTCGTATACGATTTTTGCCCTACAAAAAATATATGCATACACGTGCATATAGTAAAGTTTGGTTTCGAGCAATGTACGCAAGTAACCCAACTAAAAAGAAAGTATATACAAACAATTTGTGCACCATATATAATACAAGCTTGCATTGTATACTTTCATCATTGTGTCCATCCTTTGGATGCGATAACAAGTTGTCATGACCCATTACATTCAAAATAAAGTTATCATGACCCTAGTTTTTTGGAAGCCATTGTTCATCGGGGTTAAAGTAGAACTCGTCGCCGAGCTTTAAGACCTGTTCATTAAGAAATCTTGCTATCGTCTCTTGCATTGCTTTGAGATGGTGTGTTTGCAGGGTTTTCTCTTTTAAATTTGTAGTCTACAATTTGAGTTAAAGAAATATTATTAGTATATATATATCAAGAATAATGATAAATCAAGAAAAAAGTAGTAGTATTTAGATACATACTTTTTCCGTCTCTAGACGAGTTCTTTTTTAGCACAACTTCAGGAACTCACAAACATAGTATCCACAGTGATTGGTCCCCTATGGCTGCCGCAGAATCCACTTTAGAAGAAAAAAGATTCAGTATCCGATCCGGTATAGGTAAATTGATACATATAGGAACCAAAAATAGAGAAATTGAACTAATATAGCAATATAGTACTTAATTGAAGTTTATTTACACGCAATGGCGCTTTGCGTTGTGTCATATGGTGTTTCTGAATGAATTCTTTCCAAACACTGCCCAATAAAATTAAAAATATTTGGACTATTAATTATTGCATATAGAGAGACTGATATATACATATATAGAATTGTGCTAGAGAGATTGCAATTACCCTTAGATAATATCTATCATTTCTTGGTATTCTTTTTGCTCTTTTCTCATCGAGTCCCAGATGTACAGACAAGATTTCTCTAGATCGATTTCCATCAATATCCAGTGCTTGCTGCATGTGTATGCATACGAAGGTACATAACACTCATTATTTAACTTGTTAGAGTCAACCCGCTAAGGTACATAACACTCATTATTTAACTTGTTAGAGTCAACACTCATACAAGATTTCTCTATATATATATGGTGTGTTTTCTATACTCTCAGGCGTAGTTACTCCTACCTATCTAATTGGATTTATGTGCACACACAAACCCGCTAAGAGTATATTAGCTCCACCGCTAGCCTGATTTGCGGCTCGTTTGCATGTGCATGTTGACGTCAGCTGCCGTTATATATCTCCATGATTTGTGGCCGATGCCGATTTGTTTGCTTATTCGAAAACATGTATATTTTTTCCCTACCGTATATACGAGTTTTTTGACTGCCGTATATGTATCCATGTGAAAACAGCTAGTATGGATGCATACTTTATATACTAGTTTTTTATTTACTACCGTATATGCATCCATGTGAAAACATCTAGTATGTATGGATGCATACGTACTGCTATAGTAGTATGCATGCATACAGTCACGTATCACTAGATTAATTAGAGTATGTATTCATACTATTAGAAGCATGTATACATTTATACTCAGAGTATATGCATATACTTTTCTTCACAGGAGAGTATGCGTACATACTAGTGAGTATATATGTATACCTACCAATGGAGTATGGCCCACACGTGTAATGAGAGTATGAGTACATACATTTTTTATAAGGAGTAGTATGAATACGTACATGCTTTTATGGAGTATGAATACGTACACGCTTATAGGGAGTATGTAGTCATATACTGGATCTAATCTAATCTGAAAAAAGTATGAATACTCTCATCTAAAAAAACATGGAATTGCAGGCGCCATTGCTCCTGTCTCACGCTCGATCTGCTATTGAACTGATGGGTAAAAGTTTGCATCTTCAGATGGAGTATTTACCAACGAAAGCAGCTATCGGCGGCGTCCTGGATCCCGGCGCGGCGGATGGAGAGTTCGGGGGAGCAGCTACCGTGGACAGGGGAGCAGCGGCCGCGGACGGCGCAGCAGCGGCCGGGCTCGCGTCGGAGGCAGCTCACGGCGCGAGGGCGGGGCGGCGTAGCGCGTCGTGGAGATCCGGCGGCCGGAAGAAATCGGGCATGTGGCGTCGGGGAGGCAGCTCACGGCGCTGTGTGTTGCGGTGGTGGAGTCCGGTCCGCCGCGCGCACAGTGCAGCCGGTAGCGCGGTGGAGTCCGGTGGCCGGAGCTCGGGCAAGTGGAGTCCGGCAGCGGCGCAGTGGCGGCGGTGCCCGATTTGGATCGGAAACGCGTGAAGATGGAGCAGCGGCGGCAGTAACTTCCGGACAGAGAAGAGGGGAGAGAGCAAAGGGAAAGAAGGCCTATTATATACGGAGGACATTTACTCCCGGGTCTTACCCCTGACCGGGGCTAAAAAACCCTTTACTCCCGGTTGGCAATACAAACCAGGAGTAAAGGTCAGATATTTCAGGCCCGCGCAAAATGCAGCCCACCAAAGCTGGGGTGATTTTGGCTTCCCGCCATTTTCAAAGCAGGATTTTGATTTTTATATTTCTTTTTATTTATAATTGCTAAATTACTATTATTTATGTAGAAATTAATATAGTTGTTATAATTTTTTTAAAAAAAATAAATTAGAGTTTCTTTTGCTATACTACAGACATGGAAAATATATAACCTAAAATATTTTATTTTTCTTTTAAATATTGAATATAATGTAAATAATAATCATTATTTCATTAATGCAAAAATATAGTCTTCAAGGAATACCATTAAATCTATTGTTTTTAGACAGGAAATTTGTTTTCACATCTATTTTACGTCCATCTTTTCATTGGTGGACTCAGTTCAACGTATAATTACATGGTGAAGTCGTGCGAAAATTCAATTAAACTAGAAAAAGTATCAAACCAATTCAGAAAAATCACAAACTTGGCGGTTGCTTCGCATAGGGCATTTGCATGCCTGAGAAAAAGTTTGAGATCAATACGACACTTGGACCTCAGAATCCCTAAGAACCCAGGTGTATAGACATGGTTCGATGGAAGGTTTCATATACCTTTGTAAAGCACGTGTGCTCCGCCCTTGTCGAAATGGCTTGAGATTTTTTTGGCAATTATTTACACCCAAAATATGTCCCCACACAAGATCTTAGGTTTTTATGATCATTATTTTTATTATTACATTTTTCTTCGTGCTGCGTGAGACAAAATATGGTGAATTACATATCGAAAACACTGGAATTCTGCAGCGACCTCCACAAATACTTGTCTCCTAGGGCACAAGAGACCATGTGGCAAAGTTTGGCATAATTCTGGATCTTTTCTGGGTTAGACACAGTTCAACGTAGAATTACCCGGTGAAGTCGCACAGAAATTCAATTAAATTGGAAAAGGTACCAAACCAATTCAAAAAAAATCTCAAACTTGGCGGTTGCTTCACATATAGCATTTGCAAGCCTGAGAAAAAGTTTGGGACCAATACGACACTTGGACCTCAGAATTCCTAAGAACCCAGGTGTATAGACATTGTTCGATGAAAGGTTCCATATACCTTTTGTGAAGCACGTGTACTCCTACCTTGTCAAAATGGCTTGAGATTTTTTTGGCAATCATTTACACCCAAAATATGTCCCCGTACAAGATCTTAGGTTTTTATGATCATTATTTTTATTATTACATTTTTCTTCGTGCTGCGTGAGACAAAATATGGTGAATTACATATCGTAAACACTGGAATTCTGCAGCGACCTCCACAAATACTTGTCTCCTAGGGCATAAGAGACCATGTGGCAAAGTTTGGCACAATTCTGGATCTTTTCTGGGGTGGACACAGTTCAACGTAGAATTACTTGGTGAAGTCGCGCGAAAATTCAATTAAACTGGAAAAGTACCAAACCAATTCGGAAAAATCTCAAACTTGGCGGTTGCTTCACATATGACATGTTAAATGCTAAGAAAAAGTCTGGGACCAATACAACACTGGAGTGTCCTCATCATTTAGCGCTATGCTTGGATCTTTGTTCACTCTGAAGGGCACAATTATATCTTCCTTTTCGTAATCTACTGACATGTCTGACTTGTCCTTAGTTCCTACAATGTTTATTTTCCTGCCGCTACCTCCTGTACCTCCTCTTCAGCTTCCCCCATTGGGGTATCATTTAAGACACCAGCATATTCTGCAATAACGTCATCGTCCCATTGTTTTTCTTCATCTTCTTCCATTATAACACTGCTTTCTCCGTGCTTGGTCCAACAAATATAGTTTGGCATGAAACCCGACTTAAACAAGTGTGAATGAATGTTTCTTGAGGAGGCATATTCCTTTAAATTCATACATAGGGCACATGGGCAGCACATAAAACCGTCTCGCTTGTTTTCCTCGGCCACACGTATGAAATAATGCACCCCATCAATGAACTCTTTGGAGCGCCGATCAGCGTTGTACATCCAATTCCGGCTCATCTGCAGTACACGATATAAGTACATACGTATTAAAATCTTGAGCATATAATTAGTTATATTAATTACACAACATGCAGGCATGCATGATAACTGATTAATTTACAGAAGCCTCAGAACTGTTTACATCTACTCTCTACACTCATTTTGGTAATTAAAATATTATAAATTCCTCATTTACTAAATAAAAGAAATTAAATGAAAAAAAATAAAATTCTTTTATAAATATCTAAACCATGAAATGTAGGATGAAGATGAGAGGAGAAAGAAGATGACGACCTTTACAACAGAAGAATTGATGGAGGCGTCGAAGAAATCGTTCTTGTGATGACTAGCTGGCTCGTTTGAGCAAGAACACGGGAACGATGAAGCAACGACGAAGAATAGAGCTCCAAATGGCTCTGGCGCGAGAGGAATGCAGGGCTCAGTATATAGAGAAACATTTACTCCTAGTTGTGCTTAAAAACCCGGACTGGAAGTCCATTTTTACTCCCGGTTGGAGCCACCAACCGGGAGTAAAGGTTCACTCCACATCTACTCCCGGTTGGTGTCTCCAACCGGGAGTAAAAGTCTACCTTTACTCCCGGTTGGTGTCTTCAACCGGGAGTAGAGGTCCTCGCATGATGAACTGGTCGTTGAGTGTGGGACTTTACTCCAGGTTGATGGCTAAAACCAGGAGTAATTGTCCCTTTACTCCCGGGTGCAATAAATGCCGAGAGTGATTCCAAAAGTGGTGCCGAGAGTAAAAGTCAGTTCTCTACTAGTGAGTACTATCTCTGTCGAACAAAGTATGTCGTTTTGGTTTTGTCCTAAGTCAAAATATCTTACGCTTGATCTATAGAGAAAATAATCAACATTTATGGCACCAAATAGGTTACTAAGCAAATATATTTCATCATGAATGCAATTATACTTGTTTGATATAAAAAAAAATATTAGTATTCTTTCATATAAATATAGTCAAATTTAAGATTGTTTCACTTAGGACAAAATCAAAATGACTCTTGGCGCAGGACAGAGGTGGTACGTCAAAATTTATTGTATTAGCCAATGCAGGCTTGCACAAGCTGATGAGGCCCATAAAATATAATTTTCTCCCCTCTCCATCTATACTATAATATGAAAGTGTCCACATGGAATAGAATGTAACCAATCGAGAACGATAACACCAACACATTGTATATATTTATGCTGACTTAGGTTATACTACATGAGTTCTAATACAAACACCCTATACAAACTTCTTTCACTACCAAAATCATGGCTGCATGTTCAATACTTCTATCTATATATACATTAAAGGTACAAGAACCTTTTCAAGAGCTCCAACTTATATACAACATTGCTCAAAGTTTCAGGCTTTCAGCATTCACCTGAATATGGCCAACTTTACATAAAGCATCACCAGTAACGATAGTATGATATGCAACTCTCCTACGTGTTTGAGAAATTCAATTGCTGAGAAATAAGCTCAGGTTTTGCCCATGTGATATACATCGAGTATTACCACAGGGCTACAGCACCGGAAAACTTGGTTTTCCTAAGCATATAAACTAATAATAAAAGGCTACATGTAAATACATATACTCATGTTTCATGGTTTCTTTAAGTATGTGTATGTCCTACCAGATATTCCTAGTTACAGGCCATTTTGATACAACAAAAGTATTCCATGCTATGTTCATCAATCTGTCCACCTCCTTGTCCTTTCTTCTTACTTCAACTTGTCCACCTCCTTGTCCCAGTTCAGACCAAACATCTGCCGCCCAAAGGGTACTATCAGGTTGTACCGGAACACCTGCAATTTTACATCAAAATAGAACTCCTTATCATCCCATTTTGGTGATTCCACTAATGAGAAGCCATGTGAGCTGGTTCAAGTAGCACCTTATCATTTATCTGGCGAATTTGCTCCCGGAGAACCCTGCAGTCATCATTCCAGTTAGAATCATCATCTTCAGAGCGGTTTGCCCATGCCTTCCTTAATGCCGACCTCCAGCCCATGATCAGACCACGGATTTCCTTATTCAACTCAACCCATTCAGGTGCACAACCATTCCTTGAAAGTATCCTGTAAAGGGTGTCCTCGGCAGGATCGGCATGAGGATTTGAAGTGAGGTTTAGGGGTTTGCCCTTCCCTGGTAGATTTTCAAAGTGACCTTCCTCCATTGAATGCCATATTCTTTGTTCAACGACATTTACAATGTCAGTTTCAGACCTGAACAATGGCAAACAAGCTATTATGGACAAACAAAATCATTTGATAAGTAATGCATGACTGACAGAACTTGGATGTATCAATGAGATACCAACCTGAACATTTATCCAGTCTTAAATTAAAAAATTATTGGTGATTTGGCATGAGCATCTACAAAGTCCTGACGTCAAGGCAGATATTGGAATGCATAGACCCAACCTACTGGCTTTCATGTTTGTGATGCATTGTGTACTCTTATGAGTAATCAAACTGAGAGATTGATAACTAGAAGCAATTAGCCAGCTGCGTGCCAACTACAGGACATAATCTCTTACATTAAACTTTATTTACAGCACAACACCAAGGATGCATAATGGGAGCTTGGACCATGGTAAAGAGAAAGAAAGGAACAGCATAGCGGTATCTGCAGGTTTTGCTCAGATGCCTTGCCTAGCTCCAGCTGATCACAAATAAGGCATCCTATAAACATTAACAGTTATCACTTTAGGGTGAGGTTTGAACTTTGAAGCAAGTTCAATTCTTGGCCGACACCATTGAGATCTATTTATCTATCTATTGAGGACACCATTGAGGATTTTGTTACAATGGGCAGTATTAACAGTGGCAAGAGGGCTTTAATCATTATTTCACACTACCTCAAGGACAAGAAGGTTACAAACAAACAAAATGTCCAAAACAGTGAGTACCAATTTGGTCATCATCACCAGAGGCAGACCTACCGCTACCTACAGCAGGGTGGGACAGCTGCCCCAGGTAGCCATCTGTGTTAATCCCCCTAGCCCCACTGCTCAGGTCTCAGCCATGGCTGATCCTGCTATCTGAAGGAGCGACAAACAAGCTGGAGAAGGTTGAAGACGAGCGACCTCGAAATTGCTCATTTTCCTGACATCATCCCAGCCTCTGTTTATTTTTTGGGCTGACTAAACGGGTAAACTAGAGGTCAGCTGCTCAGCTGCAGCCATGGAGGAAGGGGAAGGGCAAGCAGCAGCAGGGATTGGAGGGACGACCCAAGGTCGCCTTGCACCTTGCGCCGGCAGCCAGGGATGGAGCAACAATGATGGCCCAAGTTCGTGGTGTCCCTCTTATCTTGGCATGAAAAATAGAAAAACTAGAGGTAAAACTGGTTTAATTTCAATTGCAATTGTTCCCGTACATGAGTACGATTTTTTTTTTAGTTTGTGGTCTACCTCCGCCCCACCTATATTTTGCGGCTGGGTCCGCCACTGTCAGCGCCCCAGATATACCTTAAAACAAACACCACTCGGTGTAATAGTTGTACAGAATTCACATACAGTGTGATTGGAAAGGACTGCAGTGCCAGGTACCCAAACGTCAGGATGGTTGATGGGGTCTTACGTGCAAGAACAGGATGATAGGGTTATGAAATGGACATTTGAGTTCACACAAGAAACAAGATGTCCGCGTGAGCTAAAATTTGAGAAAAGGTAATTATATCTTGGAAACTGCAATCGGGAACCTAAACAAAAGAAAATTTCAATCTAGGCAAGTAGAAACAACACATCAAACCTTTTGATACTATGTGATAGTTCCGATGAGCAGATTGGCTGTACCATACTATCAATTTCGCGTCTGGAATGGTAGCACAGGGAAATCATCCTACTTTTTCGCTCTTATAGCAGTGATTCAGAGCCCCTACCATGTGTATCAGTTAAGACTTACTTTTTGTGAAGGTTAGCCTGCAAAATTTTGCATGCGACGTCATGGTGGATTTTCTTCCGTGTAACGTCTTGTGAAACAAATTACACAGAACTAGCAAACAGTTACTATGAATGAACAACTATTCAATTGCCACCGCACAGCACAACGAGTAAATAAAGATAAACTACGATTTTTTTTTCCTGCGAACGGTGCGGAGGAGGGATCTGGCGACAGAGACACCGACCTTACTGCGTTGCCGCGCCCGCGGAGCTCGGGAGGAAGCTTGCGCTCGTTGACGGCGTCCATGACGGCGGCGAGGCGGTGGTGGGCGGACCCGGACGGCGCCTTCTTCTTTCTGCTGCTGCTGCTGTTGCCGGGGGACGTCGACGAGGCGGAAGGGGCGGCCGGGTCGGCGCCGGCCCATGAGGCCGACCAGAAGGCGCGGCGGCTGCGGGCCGGCGCGAGCGCGAGGAGGCGGCGGGCTGTGGCGCCCGGCACCGCCATTGGAGAGACAGACACCCTCTGACCCGGGCGGCGATCGAGGCACGGCGGCGAACAGGAACAGGCCCGTCCGTGGCTCCGCAGCCTCCACGACAACACCACCAGGTTCCGATTCGGCTGGAGGAGTTGGAGCCTCGGTGGGCTGGAAGCGGGCCATGGGCTCCGGTGGGCTTGCGCTTCTCGCTTCATGGGCCGTAACTGAAAGAGGAATATGGATCGACCTTGGCTTGTATTGATCTCACGAGCTAGGTGACGCGGCGTAGCGACTGAGTGGGAGGCGCGGCGTGCGCGTCGTGGGCGGAGCGGGCACCGTGCGCGCGCGCGCGTGTTTGATCGACACCGGTCTACATGACGTGTTCAACCGTTTACATGACTCCGTTATCACCCCCCACACCCACCCACCCACCCACCCCCGTGCAGTGGCAGCGTCGGGAGCTCGGATGGTGAGACTGGAACGGAACCCTTGGAACGTAGTCGTCGGCAGCCCCTTCGTCATCACGTCGGCGAACTGGTCTGTGGGCACGTGGATGACGCGCAGCTCACCAAGCGCCACATGTTCCCGGATGAAGTGGATGTCCAGCTCGATGCGCTTCGTTCGTCGGTGGTGGACTCACGTAGACGGCGGAGATGTTGTCGCATTAGGCGATCATAGCGCTTGGAACGTCGCAGTGAAGCTCGCGGAGAAGTTGGCGAAGCCAAATGCACTCGGCCACGCCGTTCGCCACAGCCCTGTACTCGGCCTCCGCGCTTGATCTCGACACGGTGGCTTGGCGCTTCGACGACCAGGACACCAGCGCATCGCCAAGGTAGATGCAGTAGCTGGATGTCGATCGATGCGTGTCCGGGCACCCGGCTTAGTCGGCGTTCGAGTAAGCGGTGATCTTGGGAACGCCTGTGCCCTGCAAGTGAAGCCCGTACGCCGTCATGCCGCGAACATAACGTAGGATGCGTTTGACGACGGCGAGATGACACTCCCATGGATCATGCATATGCAGCCACGCTTGCTGCACCGCATAGGTGATGTCGGGACAACTGATGGTGAGATACTGCAGTGCGCCAGCGATGCTGCGGTACTCGCCGGGATCATGGACAACCACGTCTGTCGTCACCGGTAGCTTGGCCTTGGTGTCAATCGGCGTGAGCGCCGGCTTGCAGTTCGTCATGCCCGCCCAGTCTAGGAGGTCTTCGGCGTATTTCGCCTGAGATAGGAAGAAGCCACGGTCGTATCATTGTACGTCGACGCCGAGGAAGTACCGCAATGGCCCTCTGTCCTTCACGGCGAACTCGGACTGGAGGCGGTGGACGATGTCCTGGAGAAGGCCCTCGGTGGATGCACTGAGCACCATATCGTCAACGTAGAGGAGGAGAAACGCCATGTCTGTCCCACGGCGAAGCACGAACAAGGACGTGTCGGAGCGCGTCGCGACGAAGCCGATGGCACGGAGGAAGCTGGCGATCCGCGTGAACCAAGCCTGCGGTGCCTGCCGAAGGCCGTACAGGGACTTGGAGAGGAGGCAGATTGTGTCCAGTTGTGTCATGTCGACAAAGCCGATCGGCTGCTGACACAGCACCCGCTCGTCGAGGTGCCCGTGAAGGAAGGCGTTGGAGATGTCGAGCTGCCGCATCGACCATCGGTGCCCTGCAACCAGGGCGAGCACGGTGCGGATCATCGCAGGCTTGACCACAAGCGTGAACGTCTCGCCGAAGTCGACTCCTTGTCGTTAGGTGAACCCGCGGACGACCCACCGTGCTTTGTAACACTCGAGGCTGTGAACACCCCACTTGGTGGTGACGATGTTGGCGCGTGGTGGCCGGGGAATGAGGCGCCACGTGTGGTTCGACTGGAGGGCATCGAACTCATGTTGCATCACCTCGCGCCAGTTCGGGTCACGCAGAGCCACACGCGCGGAGCTTGGAATCGGCGAGATGTCGACGCTGGCGCCTGCAGACGTGGTCATTGCATACCTCGGGTTGAGCTTGAAGATGCCGACACGGGATCGTGTCACCATGTGGTGACACTGCGGTGTTGGTGACCGTTGTGGCACCGGAGAGCCCTACGTTGGCGTCGTGGTCGCAGAGGGCTAGGAAGAGGACCCCGGCATGGCGTTGTAGTCACCGTGCGACACGTCGGTGGCTGGTGGTGTCATGGCGGGCGACGTCGCAGGTGGCGTGACCGCGTGTGGTGCCGGGGATGCAGCTTGCGGCATTGGCGACATCGTGAAAGGAGGCGTCGTAGGCGTTGCTGGAACGCCCGTCGCAACGCTTGAGCACTCGGGCGAGGCAAGGGCGCGCGTGTGGTTGTTCAACCGGTCGTCCAGGCATGATCACCACCATGTCCACGTCAGGTACGGTACCCGTGGTAGTAAGAGAAGGAGGCGCCGGGAGGAGTGTGCACTGCTGGAAGGGGAACTGCAGCTCGTCGAACACGACATGCCGAGAAGTGATCACACGGCAAGTATCCGGATCGTAGCAGCGGTAGCCCTTGTGGTCCGCCAGGTAGCCCAAGCACACACATGCGATGGAGCGAGGGCTGAGCTTATGGTCTGATGTTGCGGATTGGTTGGGATAGCACAAGCTGCCAAATACACGAAGATGATCGTAGGCGAGAGGCGTGCCGAAGAGGAGCTGGTGGGGCGTGACCGTGCCAGTTGCTCGGCAGGGCGCCGGTTTAGAAGATAGGTGGCCGTGGCGAGTGCCTCCGCCTAAAACTCAGGTGGCGCGTGTGCGTGGAGAAGCATGGCGCGAACAATGTCGTTCAGGGTACGGAGTGTGCGTTCCGCTTTGCCATTTTGAGCGGATGTATACAGTCAAGAGAGGCGAAAGGCAATGCCATTATCCTGGAAGAACTTGCGGAGAGCAAAATTATCGAACTCTCGGTCATTGTCAATCTGAAAGGCGAGAACGGGCAAACGAAACTGACAATGAACATAAGAACAGAAAGACAGAAAGGTAGGAACCACGTTAGATTTGTTCATCAAGGGAAACGTCCAGCCATAATGAGAATAGTCATCTATGATCACCAAATAGTATTTGTTTCTTGATATGCTAGGTATAGGAGACGTCCAGACGTCTAAATGAACTAATTGATGAAGAAGAAGTAAACGGGAGCCGCACATGCTTCCCAAGCTGACAGGCGTGGCAAGTGTGGGCGGCGGACTTTGTACAGCTGAAGGGAAAGGATCGCAGAGCGACAGCAAGCTGATCGCGTCCCGGATGTCCCACTCATTGGTGCCAAAGGTCGACCGAGGCAACGGTGGCGTGAAGAGCTTGATGTGTAGGCGGATGCAGCGGATAGAGATCATCATTACTGTTACATCGGAGCTTCACCTGATGGGTGCAAAGGTCCTTTATGGAGAAACCATAAGGATCGAATTCAACTGACACAGCATTGTCACGGGTTAGCGATCGAACAGACACTAAGTTTTTTATCAAAGAGGGAGTAACGAGAACATTGCGAAGAGCGAGAGGAGAGGTGGAGGTGGAGATAGATGAATTGGCGAGGTGGGTGACGGGCAGGGATGCGCCGTTGGCCACCGTGACAGAAGTAGGAGAAGACAGGGGTTGGATGGAGAGGAGGTTACCAGGCGTTGAAGCCATGTGCGACATCGCGCCCGTGTCTAGAAACCAGTTGGAGGGGCCGGTGCCAGTGGGTGGAACGTCGGCGTTCGCCAGAGCGGCAATAAGGGCGTTTAGATCGTAGGCGGGCGGCGCCCCGGAGTAGCCTGCGTGAGGGCCGAGATGCGGCCCACCGGCGACGAATGCCCGTGGCCGGCGTTGTTGCCGAAGCCGCCACCGTGGCCGGCGTTGCTGCCGAAGCCGCCACCGTGGCCGGCGTTGCTGCCGAAACCGCCAGAGGCCGGAGGAGCCCCCCATGGTTGTTGGATCTAGATCCTCCGGGGTAGGGCCGCCAGGCGATGGTGCCCCAGTGGCAGGAGGGGTTCGGTGACTACCCTGGGCGACCATGGCGTGATGTGTAGCCAGCTTGCCATGTTGAGTCTCGTAGAGCTCCTCCAGCAGCAAGAAGGAACGTGCGGAGAGGAAGGTATGCAGAGGCTGCTTGGAGGTGATGGTGGAGTTGGTGTGGCGGTACTTGCCGTTGAGTTCGCGAAGCATGTTCAGGACCTGGGATGGCTCGGGCACTGGCTGGCCAAGGTCGCGCAGGGCATTAGCAAGCTCCTTCAGCTTGGTGGTGTAGTCGGTGATGCTGAGGTCGCCCTGGTACAGGTTGTGGTACTCCGCCTCTAGGTACACGGCACGGTGGAGTTGATGATCGCAGAAGAGGTCGACGCAGTGGCCCAGATGGTGTAGGCGGTGGCGCCGGGAACGCGGATGATGCGCATGACATCGCGCGTCACGGTGTTGTAGATCCAATTGACCAGGCACTGATCAACCATGATCCAGTCCGGGTCGGCGCGTTGGGCAGCGGTTGGGGCGGTGGCGATGTGGGAGGTCAGCCCGAACTTACCGATCACCGAATCAAAGAAGCACCGCCACTCCTGGTAATTAGGGTTCACGATGTCGAGGACCACCGGGACGTGGGGTTTGATGTTGATGGTTTGAAGGGAGGTTGTGGTTGGAGGAGGAGGAGGAGGAGGAGGAGGTAGGGGCGCCCGGCGTTCGCCATCGTCGAACGGGGCGGTGAAGGAGGCAAGGTGAGGAACCGCCATGGAGGCATGGATGGAGTTCTCGAACGCGAAGAGCGGATTGGTGTCCATGGCAAGCTGCGGAGGAGAAGGTGGGCGCTGGGACAGGGGATCAAGCCGCGCTTCTTGATACCGGTCTACATGACGTGTTCAACCGTTTACATGACTCCGTTATCCGTAACCCTCCATGGGCTCTGGTAAGGCCTTCTTATCAACTGGGCCTCGAAGCATAGTTGATGGCTTTGCATGGCCGCCTCTGCTCCGTCCGGCTGAACGATTCTTCCGGCGGGCAAGCTGCAGCTGGTGCATGGAGATGGATGGCAGCGAGGCGACCCAAGAATTTCTCCCCGGCATGTCCTCTCCTTCAGAAATTAGGGAGCCCTTCTCGCTATATATGCAGCGGATACATAGAAGAGCACGACCGAGGAGGAAGCACGAACGCGTGCACGCGCAGACGTCGAGGTCGAGAGGTACGGTAGCTCGGAGCGTCGTCGGAGGGGGACCCGCCACCGCCACACTTGACCGCAAGCCGGGCCGGGAGACCGGAGACACAGACGATCGATCGATCCATCGGTGGTCCAGCAGATTCGTCGGTAATGGCGGAGACGGCGGACATGGAGCGGATCTTCAAGCGGTTCGACACCAACGGCGACGGCAAGATCTCGCTGTCGGAGCTGACGGATGCGCTGCGGCAGCTGGGGTCCACCTCCGCCGACGAGGTGCAGCGCATGATGGCCGAGATCGACACCGACGGCGACGGCTGCATCGACTTCAACGAGTTCATCACCTTCTGCAACGCCAACCCGGGGCTCATGAAGGACGTCGCCAAGGTCTTCTGATGCATCACATCATCATCCATCCATACAATACCATCGATCGATGATCCTGCTTATATATATTTATATATATATATCTATCTACGTACCATTCTCCAGCTTCATCAACATATCATTTCAGCAGGCCTGCCTCGCCAGTCTTCACCTTCTTATAAGCACTACTAGCTAGTATTAGGATTTTGTTTTTATTCTAATTTTTCTTGGCTTCCAATCCAATACATGTGGACTTCGTTTTATTTTTTTTTATTTTTGCCTCGATCTGATAAATATACCTGAGAAGGCCAGGCCAGCTTTTTATGTAATTCATTCATTGGACTATTGGAGAAGCGATCCATCTCTCCTTAATTCGTAAACAAAGTACTGTGCGTTTCAATGGAAACTGAGTGGTTCTTTTCACTATCAATTTCTTACTTGTTTTGATATGATGAGGGAAATTTGATTTTTTTTATGAGATGAATCTAGCTAGTTTGTTGTTGATCGCACGATCGGGAAACACTTAAGTGTCACTGCTTGAGACCATAAATGTATATGATTAATGGGCCGGCCTTCGTGATGCCCGAGTCTTTCCATGGTGACCCTATTCGGGCCTAAGAACCCGCCTTCATCAACTCGTGCTCCTTTCCCTAAAAAAAAATAAAAATCAACTTGTTCTCTTCGGTCAACAAATAAATCTCAACACAGCTTTAAGAGAAACAAAAATATTAAAATTTTTATGTAACCACGCTTGCTCTCCCCTAGGTTCATTTTCCAACAAAAAAAATCCTACTAATGCTTCATTCCTTCCAAATTATAAATTATTCTAGGTTTTGTAAGTCAAATTTTATAGAAAATACTTTTATTAGATACACCATAAATATAGTTTGATAGTGGATATATTTATTTAGTATTATAGATGTTAATATATTTTATATAAATTAAGTCAAAGTTAATAAGCAAGTTTGACTTAGAACAAAAACTAGATTTTTTTATATGATGAATGGGTCAGCCTTCGTAATGCCGAGTCTCATGCATCTATTGGGCCCAAGAGCCCCTTCAACAAATAAATCGACGTCTCCACTCTGCTTCTCGATCAACAAATAAATGTCAACATAGCTCGCAGCTTGATCTATAGTTAGATGAGTAGGCATGTTTGGTCTGTAGTTTCACCTGATCATGTTCGTAACTTTTACTCTTAACTTAAATATTAAGAGGAAAGCTTTTAAAAAACAAATAAATGTCAACATAGTTTTTAAGAGAAATTAAAATATTAAAAGTTTATGGACCCACGCTTGCTCTCCCCTATGTTCATTTTTCAACATAATGCTCCAGGCTAGTCTCAGTAGTTAGTTTAGTTTTATAGCGTTGTTTCTAAGACTGCCATGTCACAGTAGAATAAAATAAAACTTGGATGAAGTAACACTTACTTTCAATGCAAAGATTCATTCAATAGTTTCATAGGCATTTAATTTCATGACTCATAGAGAGTTGGTAATTGTGACAAGATAGTTTTGTTTAGTTTTTTTCTCTTCTTAAATACATTGTCATGTCATAAAAATGACTATATACGTGGCAACCTACTAATGCAAATGAAACTCACACGAAACTCCCATAAGAGTGGCCTAAATACTTTATCTATTCTAAATTGTCAGTGATTTTAGATTTATTCCGAATCAAATTAATTTCTCTTTATAGAAAAATGTGCAAACATCTATGACATCAAACAAGATTTATTAGATACACCATTTAATATATTTTAGTAATACGTATGCTTATTTGATATTGTAGATATTAATATATTTTCTATAAATTAGGTCATAGTTAAGGTGAGTTTGAATCCAGTGACTAAAGTTTAGGAGGTGTCATATGGGGGTGTTGCATGGGGTGTTCGGATACTAATAAAAAACAAATTACGGAATCCGTCAGTAATCCGTGAGATGAATTTATTAAGCCTAATTAATATGTCATTAACACATGTTTACTGTAGCACAACATTGTCAAATCATGGATGAATTAGGTTTAAAAAATTCGTCTCGCAAAATAGTCTTAATCTATGCATTTAGTTTCATAATTAATCTATATTTAATACTTTATACATGCGTCCAAACATCCGATAGGACAACGACTAAAGTTTTGGAGGGGAATTCAAACACCCTCTTAGACAAATTTGACTTAGAACCAAAGCTAAAATGACTTAATAGAGGGGGTGCTTTTTAGCCTTAATTTATCTAGTTGTGACAAACTCGAGCATTTTTTTTTCTAAAACTAAAACATTATTGAAATATTGAAAAAGGAATGTGTACACCTATTTCTATCTAGTTCCTAGCTAAGAGTCAGTTTGGTGTCACTCTCCATCCGCTAGTTGCTCCAGCTCCCGCTTCCCTTGGATCCAGCTCCACTCGCTCCGCACCCGAAAAAACGTCGTTTGACAGCGCTTCTTTTGTCAGCTCTGGCTCTAGCTCGACGGCGCTGAGGGGCGCAGGCGAAGAGGCATGGCGTGAAGGAGGGGCGCAGAGGGGGGCAGTCGTAAAGGGACCCCAATAGGCCCACAATGGCGGAGAGGACACGGGTGGCGGAGGACAGCACTGGCAGAGAAAGGCGCAGACGGAGAGGGCGGCATGGGCGAAGAGAACGACACAGGCGGAGAAGAGCACAGACAGAAAGGATGACACAGGCAGAGTGGGCGGCGCAAGCGAAGATGCGTGGGGAGCGGGTTTTTTCCGCTCCTCGCCCGCTGTGCAAAAGGGACGGAGCAGGAGAAGTGATTCTTGCATGAAGCTTGGCGGAGCAGAGGCGTTTGCCAGCGCTCCCCTAATTCCCTTGTGGAGCAGAGCAGGAGAAGCATTGCCAAACTATTGTTGCGTCTGTACCTTGTTTTTGCGCCGCCATACCAATTGTGTGTGGAACACTATTTTTCTCAACCGAAGTATTTATTTCTTATACTAGAACAATAAATGGATCGATTTGGAATTTAGAGTGAAAAGAATGGGTAAAAATTCCATCTGGGTGGAATAGAACATCCCCCTCTGCAAAGGAATCCCATATCCATAGTACTCCCATTCGGAATAAAAATAGTCATGCATTTACAATTTTTATAAGCGCACGAGAATTTGAATCTATACGATTCCGTACGTTTGGCAACACTTTTAGAAGCATATTCTTTATAAGAATCACTCCTCCGAAGCTAAACAGAAAAAATTCACTTGGATTCTAATTAGAATCAGACGGAAATCACTTATTCATTTACACTGAGAGGTAGGAACTAAACCAAAAACTAGAGCTCCTCACTGCTCTCTATTCATTGTCCATTAGAATCACTCTAGATTCACTTCACATGTACTCTCGTACCAAAATAACTCCATCTACCAGATAGGCCTAAATGGGTAAAATCTTGCACATACCCATACCATCGTCAAAATACCAAAAAAAAAGTACTTTTGCTAGCCCGTGCAATAATCTAGCTGGGGCCTGGGCAACGTTAGCCAAAAGTCCTCGACTGGCGATTAATTCGAAGATATAGGCTGTGTTTAGTTTTCAAAGTTGGCAGCGCGAAATTTACTGTAGCGCAACTGTAGCATTTCGTCTGTATTTGGTGATAATTGTCCAACCGTTGACTAATTATGATCAAAACGTTCGTCTCGTAAAGTACAACCAAACTGTGCAATTAGTTTTGATTTCGTCTACATTTAATACTTCATGCATGTACCACAAGTTTGATGTGACGGAAAATCTTCTTTTTGTATAGTGCCAATTTCAGGAAGTTTGGAGGAACTAAACACAGCCCTAGATAGCAAATCCCTTGGAAGGGACGGCATGGTTTGACTCGAACTGTCAGCATAACAAGATAACAAATCGATCGGTGGACCGCGCACTGCCGTCGATCGGATTCACATTACATTACACTGGTCGGTCGAGTCGATATGAGTGAAGGATGGAAATTGGGATCGATGGAGTCGAGTGAATGAATGCACTGTGATGGTGCGTGCGTGCCTCCCACTGGGGAGTCAGCATCATTCCTACCCTTGAATATCATCCGTCTGATTTGCCTCAATACTAATTTCCAGCACACTGCACTGCAAAGATGGGTAAAGAAAGCGATGCATCAAAGCGCCCGTCGGCCATCATTCCGGCCGTTCCCCGATCGACTGATGACGATGATTCCCTCATATGTCTTTCCGAATAAAGGGCACGGACCGACGAGGAATCTCTGCTCTAATAGCTACTGCTGGCCTCTAGGTCTTGGGTCCTGGAGAATTGTTGTTAATCATGCTCCAGATCTTCAGCGTATCCATGCATGATGCATCCTCTCTGCTTTGTGCTTCCTCCGTGTATGTAAGGAAAAAGAAGCTCGTTCGATCGGCTATGCGCATCCACCTCTCAGCAGGCAGCCAGCAAGGAGTGACCAGTAGTGGTCACGTAGTGCAGAATATACACGTCTTGAGCCACAGTGGTTGGGTTGAGGATCCCATCACTACCATCTATGATCTATCTTATATCCTGGTCCAGCTGAAGATTCAGATGCCATCCATCCATCTCGTAGCTTAGTAGCTAGCTATTCCAGGCCCCCTATTCCCTAATCTGATCTGATAACTGTAACCACATGATCGACCGGCCTGTTGCAAGCATGCACGCACTCACGGCAGTGCAACAACACATACCACCGTCGCCTGCAACCTTTTGAAAAAGAAGTGCACTTGCTTGTTCCAGAATATTCCCTCGCATGCATGCATCCCTTGCTCCGATCCTTTGCTTTATTCTTACTACTATATCATTCAAGTAATCAAGTGAGGCCTCGTTTAGATTCCCAAATTCACCTCCAAATTCTACTATACAAAAAGAAGATTTTCCATCACATTAAAATGCCAGCACATGTATGGAGTACTAAATGTAGATGAAATCAAAAACTAATTGCACAGTTTTATTGTACTTTGCGAGACGAACATTTTGATCCTAATTACTCAAAGTTTGGACAATTATTATCAAATAAAAATAAAAATCTACAGTGATTCGGCACAGTGATTCGGGTGCCCGATTTGACGATCTAAACGTGGCCTGAAATGAGGTTCTTCCCTGCTGGCCCTGGTGCCCTGGATGGATACCCTTCCAATTAGTTGACAACTCTTGACTAACCAGCTGAGGCCATGCACGATTCCGGCGAGCTTCACAACATTGTCCACGAGACTATGAGAGGTCATATTATGGCAGGCTAGCTAGTAACGTAGCTAGCCCCCACCACTTATTGCGAACACAAGGTTGACAAGTATCTTTGTATATTCGTTTTGTGATGAGTGATTGTCAATGTGATCCACGAAGTAGGTTGAGTGGTAACTAACTCTACTATGGCGAAATCTATGTGTGCATGTCTCTTGGCTCGTGGTGTGCAGGTGTGGAGCACGGAGGCGGTAGTCGACGGCGAGGTGAAGGTCAAGGAGGACGTGCCGTGCCGACGGACCGGGAGTGGTGAAGGGCGGACGTGAGGCTTGGACCGAGGGACCAGAAGCTGGGTGACTAACCGCGGTGGCTGACACTTGGGACATCGACGAGTGCGAGTGTACATGGTGATGAAGACGGCGTCGGCCAAGTCAAAATGGAGATGATGACGTCGTGGCACTTGGCGGAGGTCGGTGGGCCGAGTCAAGGAGGAAGGCGAAGGCGTCATGCTTGGCGGGAGGTCGGACACGCGTCGACATCGGGGGTTTGGTGGTTTCGTCCTCAAAACCATCGGCGGGGGACGCGTATGGAGTACGCTACTCACGAGCGGTTTGGTGGTTTGGGCCTCAAAACCATCAGTGACGGGTTTATGGGTTTGGACCTTAAAACCCGGGCGGAGGTTCCGAGGAGGAACGGACTAATTACAGGCAAGCATTTGCATGGCCTACAGCTACTGCCGTAGTGTCGTTGCACGTACTATGTACTCGGCGCGCGCATGCATGCATATAGGTATGTTTTGTATGTCTATGGAATGCATATAGGTGTGGTTTGTTTCAACAAACAAAGGAAACTCTGCCGAAATTTTTAACTTTGGCATACATGCATGTTATAGCCACACGATGTTGACTAACTTGTGTACGTGTTTTGCAGGCTCGATCGTAAGAAAAACAAGAAAATCTTTGATTGGGCCCATCACCATCGAGACTACATCGAAGAGTGGGAGATGTTCGACGAGAACGTGAACGACAACGACGAGCCGCACACGAACAGAGACTACAGGCGGTACCAAGCTTGGTACCACCAAGCGACTCGTCCGAGGCTTAAGCTATAGTGGACACATGATGACTACGCTGACATTGAGTCATCCGAGGATGAGGACACGGCGTACGACCACTCTACTCGTGTAGGTCGCCAGGTGGGAGCAGGACCGATCTTGGACAGAGTGGTATGTCATTTGCTCTACTTTTATATATCAATTTGCGTAACAATGAATTACAACTTAAAACTTTGTTGTAGGGCAACTCCCTCAGGATGTCGGTCCAAGAAATAGAACGCTTTTGTCCGAGGGTGAGGGACGATGACACACGTAGCTTCCTTGATGTAAGTATCTATAAATATACAAATATTAGATTACTAACACGTTCAATACATTCAGTTGACATGATTTTGTGCACCAGAGACTGGCACGTCGGCTACGCCGTACCGCTGCGCGCTGTGGTTGCAAGACAGGCACGACGCAGGACGTGCACGTGCCTTCTGCACCCAGAGGTGGCGTAGGTTCGTCTAGCCACCCACCTACAGGGTCGCGAGGCATTTGCACCGAGGACGACGACGATGACCACGAGGACGAGGACCAGGGGCATGAGGAGATTGGACCGTCTCAGCTAGACGATGCTCCCTGGACTCAGCCTACGCAGCAGGTCGGTACCAGGCGACGTCGACCACCTGACCCTTACACTCCAGGCACCCACGCTCTTGGACACAAGGGCAAGAGTAGGTCTAGGTGACAGTGAGGGACTGTAGCCGACTTGTGGACTGTATGAACTGTATGGACTATTATTATGGACTGTTATATCCTATTATTATGTATTGTATGAACTACTATGGAGTTTATGGCATATGCACTGTAAACGCTTTGAGGATACTCATATATATTGTTTAAGGTGAATGTCATATGTAATTGTTGATGACATATGTTTATGTGATATTTGTGTTTGGATTGAATCAAAAACAGGGAAAACTCTGCCAAAATTTTCTGCAACATGTCAAGTCGTGCAGTACACCGATAGCATGTAGCCTTTTCAGTGATTTATCATGTCACTATCCTATCGTACATCCTCTTTTACAGATGAATTGATTGATCAAGAAATCTAGCCTTTACAGATGAGTTTTCAAATAGGTTTTTCATTAATTCAAATAGGCTTTTCAGGGATGGCATCTAGGCTTTTCAGGAGCATTAAAGCCACAATACAACGGCTCTCCACTCCACTGCTAGCTATATATACACCTTCCTCCATACAATGCTAGTCACTTGAAACCAGAAGTTGGTTATCTACGAGTAGTAATGTCTGGAGGGTCATCTAGAGGGAAGGAAACGGGGGGACTAAGGGTACTCCCATTGTGTGGGAGGGGTCTCTGGGTCCGGAAGACTTTGATGAACCAGTGTATCATTTTCCTGTCGAGACCAAGAGAGATTTCACCAAAGAGTGTCCACTCCGAGGATATGATAACCGGAAAGAAGATTGACCAAAATGTAGGCATGGTGAGAACTGCTTAGTGCAGATGTTCGTGGAGGGTTTGGATGGAGGTCGCCGATTCTTCAAATGTCCGCGAGCAGAGGTAATTGGTTTTAAAATTTATTACTCAATTTTTTTTCTCCATTATTTTGCATCTCATAGGCGAAACTAACTGCATGTTCACTAAAATCTTTGAAATGCAGTGTTCAGAGTCCAAAGAAAACTGTGACTTCACTAGGTGGGTCGATCCTAGACCAATCTATCCGCACGCACAGTACATCTACTACTTGCAAGACCGTATCTTCGAACTGAAAGGGAAGTTAGCAACGGTTACAAGGACGACAAAGCAGACGATACCAGTAGTGGTGCTGTTTCACAAGACGGACCATGCCATGATCCATATTGCACCTGCCCTAACCACAAGAACAACGGGCCTCCGCCACCACCCCGCCACCTCCACCATCAACAATGGGAGGATACTGTGGAGAAGGGGCTACACAGTTTGCTATGTGGCCGCACTACTAGATAGAATAAATCTATCGTGTACACATGCCATGTAATGTGCTTGTTGTTCGCTCTAATTACCTAAGGCATGTTAGGTTTAGTCCAGGACATATGTGGCCTAGTTTGGTACAAGTTCTAACATGCCATGTCCTATGTTATGCGTGTTGAATTGTAAAATCCAGTACTTCCTTATGTTTTATGTGCACCTCGAGAACTAGTTTCAGTAACTCAGTAACATTAAACCTGATATATGACAACACTATGCAAGGTCCAAAAACTTAAAGTGCATATGAAGTACATGACGATGAAATAAATAACACAGAACATGCCCTAGGTACATGACTTACCTAAAGTACATTAGATTAAACACATTGCAAACTACATCGACCACATTGTTTATAATTAAACCATACAACTAGCATATTACTGAGTACAACGAGGCCACTTTCTCTTTTTTGGGCATCGGGATTCTCCTCCATCGCTGCCTTCGCTCGGCGCACGCGCTCAAGCTTCCTCTCCCTCTCCTCCCTACACGCAGCAACACGTCTCCTTTCTTCCTCTTCCTTGTGCTCCTTTGCTGCTGCCTCCTCTCTGCGTCTCTTCTCTATTATCTCGAGTCACTCCGCATCCCACTCCTTCAGGCCTTGTAGAAGTCGCATGTCAGCCTCCTTGATCTCAGTGTCGATCCACTGCTCAAAATCACATAGCGGTGGAGGGGTCTACAGCAAATGCAATTGTTTCAAATCCAATTATTATGCAAAACTTCATATGACACAAATTAATTAATAAATAAAAACAATTTCTCATAATAAATGTACTGCGGCGCTGACGCTCTGTAGGTTCCCATGCAAAATTGGAACACATCCAATATCTCTGCTTATATGTTGCCTCATCTTCGGAAATATCTACCTTGCAAGGATCGCCACAGAAGCACATAGGTATTGGCACACCGCTAGGGAGCGGCTTTGGGACGTACGGACTTTCGGTCATCCGTCCATAGCTACAATTCAATAAATTCCGTTCTAATATAACAAAATAAATAACAATAAACCTTAAAACTAAGGGTTTAATATATGATGAAAAAGATCTACGCATACCTTTGTTTTCTAGCTTTTCCACGCCTAGGCATCCTACGGTTGTACAATACATACGAATTTTAAAAAGTACATGAACAAATAACATGTGAAGTTCATAGGTTAAGAATATGACTTTATTTTACCAAATCGATTCGAAATAAATAAGGAAGGGTGACAGGATACCTAGCTCTCGAAGATCGACGGATAAAATCCAACTTTTCACGGTCTAATAGGTCGATTGAAGAGGTTGGCCGAAGTGTACAAAGGAAAAACCCGAAGAGAAGGAGCAAGAAAACGAGAATGACTCGGGGAGGAAGAGGGGACTGGTTAAAACGTGGGCTCTTGACGCCAAGATCTATGGCGCCAAGGCATGGTGCCATCGTCATTGGCGCCAAGCTCCCTGCCACGTTAGCGCCACGACGGCAGGGTCTTGGCGCCAGTGACCCTGACGCCATGCCGTTATATCTTGGTGCCGACGACTATGGCGCCAAGACAAGGGTCCATTTTTTAAAATCTTTCCGCATATTTGAGAGAATCTTAAAAAAAAAAAAGCTAAAAAACAAAAAAAAAGACGGGCACTGTACCTGCATGCTTTCTCTTGCTTTTGTGGTTGCATGCCTGCCGGCTACGGTTCGAGCAGTTCATCTCTTCTCGCAGTTCAGTTTGTCGGGACACAGACAGCATGCATGCAGTAGCCGTACGTCGGCCGTCGGTCCGCATGTGCCTTGCGTTGATGCATGCGTGCATGTCGTGCTCCAGCTTGACACACTAGCTAGCGGCGGTACTTGCATTGCATGTACGGAGTACTCCTACATATGCTGCCGCTTCTTTCTCGGGACCGGCCGGCCGGCCGGCCGGTTACCTTTAGCAGCTAGCTAGCTCCGTGTACTGCCCGCCGGAGATCCATTGCTGTTGGCGAGCAGTCAGTGTGTCGCCGGTCAAGCATAAGGTTCCAAGCCGTCGGAGTTGGAGGGGACGGGACGCCGCCTCGGCCTCGTTGATCTCTCTCACTTGGACTCTGCTGCATGCATGGCATATTGGCATGCTGCACAGGGAAAACACCTCCGATCCTCGTGGCTTTCTTTGTGTCTCCCTCACCGTTTGCTTTATGACCAGCGTGCAAACGGAACATGCATCTATAGCTAGTCCATTATTCACTACTAGTCGATATCATCAAGTTAGTAATTCGTCAGTAATAATACTAGCTGACTAATTCGTCAGTAATAATACTGTTAATTACTATATGGTTGATGGGGATGATATATCTTGAGCAACCTTGACTTTTGAGCCGGCCAGGGCGTGCATCAGCCAAATCAAAGTAAAGCTGTCGACTAATATAACCCCAGTAAATAAAAGCATGGCCCAGGTTATGATGTGGTACTTAAAATATATGGCACAGCCACAGCTCAAATGGGGGGCAATGGGGCCACCAGATGTCTGCTTAAATCTCTAAAATAAACCCTACGTACTATTCTATATATGCAAAGCTGTGGAAGAATTAATGGGACTACAATGGCCGGCAGATATGATTGCTGTATCTTTATTTGCATAATTGCATATGCAAAGTTCATAATTACTATGATTAACTATAGAAAAGGCCCTTCATTCAGCCCTTTGTGTGTGGCGCTAAATATCAGTACTAATGGGTCAATCAAGGATGGATTATCGTATCGAGCTAGTAAAGACACCAAATCAAAAACCAGAAAGCCAGTTTTTGAGCCAAAAATCCAAAAGTTGTGTTAGAGTGCACAGCAGGTTTGGCCCAGCTCATTTATGCATGAGCCGGCGCCCCTCAAGTCCGAAGCCCACAATATATCAAGGTCTTAGTCCTAACTCAAACCAAAAGACTAACCCCTTTTTAATCTCCAAAAGGCGTTCTCCCGACCCCATGTGACCTCTGAGACATTAACAGCTCCTCTGTCACCATGTGACACTTGAGATTTGGATCCGACCCAGCTCGTTGTACCCATGAGCTGGCGCCCTTTGGACTAAGATCCATTGGAGCCCACAATATATCTGGATCTTAGACCTAAATCAACCAAAAAGACTAGCCTGATAGGTAAAAAGTGCCCTCGCCTTACATGTTGTGTTCCTGTATCATTAATTTTCGACGTGGAACTAAACCTAACCAGCTGTAGCTCAAACAAACTGGCTCTAAAAGTACCCAAGCAAGTTTGCTTGATCAGGGAGCAATCTAAGCCATCAATTTCTCGATCGAGTGCGTAGCAGGCAAGCTGACTAGCAGGTCGCCAACTGAACAGACCCGCAAATGCTCTAGAGGGTCATATACATAGCAAACTACAAGGAAGAGCACTTCTGATAGATGATAGGTGGGAGGGGCTCCTGAGGTTCCTCCCCTAAGAATAATATACTGCTACTAGTTCTGAAACTCTGCAGCTGAACAATGTTAACTGCAAAATTGAATGTAGCAGTATGGAAAATGGAAAAGGGCAGCAGGAGGCCAGCACGAGTGCACAGTTGGACCGCCCGGGCGGCCAGCGACCTGGAAGATGAAAAGCGACGACGACGGACGATGTGACGCGAGCAGTGGAAATGTTGGTGCATGGTGGCTGCTGATGTGCGCGCAGCAGCTAGCGCAACACATCCATCTCGGTCCATGGATGGCGCTTTGCTAGTGCTAGTGCTGCCAAATCCATCCATCCATCCATCCGTGCCTTGTCGGCCTCAATAACCTGCATGCAGTTACCCACCGGATCGCGGAGATCGATCGAGATTAGATTACAGAGGTACGCATCCATCTTGTTGGTAGATCCATCCATCACCAGATCATGACGAGCTCCATCTATCTATCGATCGCTCGTCTCTTCCATTCCATACTAATTACATATTTGAAATGAATCAGACGGAGCAGAGAGACTACTAGTACTCTGGATCCCTATAAGCTCGACCGAAGATTAGTATACTACGACGTTTGATTCTCACTTCTCTCATAAAGGTGAACACTACAGCTAGCTAGCAATTCAGGTCCCGGATTGTTGAACGGATCGATCACATGCCTGACGCATGAATGCTCCCACGGCATGCAACGAATTAGCTATGCCTATATGCATGCAGCAAGGGCCTGGATATTCATTCTTTTTTCCTGCTCCAGGTGTTAAGGTGTTAGTTCAGGACCACTGCCTGATGGGTGATTATATACTATCTATCCCATGTCGATTCATCATGACGTTGCTGGTAACCAGTTTTGTTGACACCTGTCGATCCTGTCCACCAGTAGTAATAAGGATTTACATATGGGAGTATATATATCTGTATCATCGATCGGCAGATCCAGCGTTAGTTTAAGCTTCTCTCCAACTCGATGTCTCCATAGATTAGATCGGTTAAAAGCAAAGCCGACACAGGCGGATTTAACAAGCTACCAGGCTACCTTTGGGAGGGGGGGGGGGGGGGGGGGGGGTGTTTAGAGGGAACCATTTCCCAGCAGGGTTCATTAATCTTTGCTTCTGTTTCAGACAGGCGCATGCTTCATGTTCCATAACCATTACGACCACTATGCAGCTGCTACATATAGTGGTGATCTTATATATCGAAGAATATGCAGAAATAATGGAGACCGTCCATAGCTACAATTAAGAAAGTTGCTCGCTCTGTAGATGAGAAAAGATGGATCGATGATGTAGCCAGGCATCCGACCGAAGGTTGGTGGCTTGGCTCCGTGTTGTTGTCGTTAAGCTTGCCAAACTATATAGGTGGACCTTATATGTAGTCTAGTAGCCTAACAGTACACACTCCAATGAGATTCAGTTTGGTTAACTATAGTTTTCATATTTATATACAATACAAGTGTATATGACTAAGCACGGTCGTCTCCGACTGTCCATGTCAACTAACTACCATGGTGTGTCCATGTTGAAAGCATCTAGCCATTTAATTTGGTTTGGCGATTAATGACAACATGGTCATTGTCACAAATATTTGTTTTACAATCTTATTCTTCAGTTAAGTCAAAGTGAAGGATTATATTAGTATACTTTGGCCTTAATTGTTTTTTTTTCATAGTGATGGTTCAAAGGATTAAGGATATTCTAGTTCTAATATGTGTCATTTGGCACTGAAAGACACTTAAAGTATTATAGGTCTTGTTTTTCCTTTAATCGTACTATAAAGGAAACAATGATCGGTAGATTCATCTAGCTTTGAGCCTAGAGTTTAAGTGGCGTGCGTACATATTTAGGTGCATATAACGTGGTGTGCGTGCGTATTTAGGTGCAACTTCGATATAAAAGGCCATCCTCGATGCCTTGTGTAAGGGGGTCTCTGTCGCTCCCCCAAGATGCTTTCATCCGATCGAAGTTGCGTATGCAATGCTCTGCAGGTGGGGAGTGATTGAGTTAGGAGGGAGAAAATAAGATAGTAATTTTTTCACTCTCTCACTTCCAGCTAAGCTAGCGAAATCGATAGTATCACTAGGGACGCCCCTAAGAGGTGTCTCTGAAATCGGATGCCGAAATGACCATATTACCCACACGGAAATGAAATATAGACGGCGATATATTTTATACTTGATAACCCGCCCCACCCGGCCACTCGTGTGTGAGTGCGTCTTGCAGCTTGGAGGCTTTCACTCCATGGGAAGAAGGAAAAATACTTGAAAAGAGGAGAGAGAAAGGATGGTATGTCGCGGCTGCGGCGAGCAGCATGTCCCTGGAAAGCAGGAAAAGCCAGCCATGATTCCTGATACTCACATCTCAAGAAGGCAGGCAGCACCTGGCCAGCAGGCCGAACCCTAATCGATGGAATATACGGCCGCGTGTGGGTGCAAACTAAAGGTACCTGTTGTATCATGATTCGATGTGGGACTTGCAGATGACTTCTTAGCTTGCAAATGGTGCTGGATGCGTGTGTGTACCACATCGGTCCAACTCGATCGATCGTATAGCGGACATATAAACAAAGGACATTGTTGCATTGTTTGGTGATGTTTTCTGAAGAGACATACACTGTGTGGTGGTGTGGCCAGCCTGCTCGATCGATCGCTAGCTTTGACATGCGTGCATGCTCTCGATCTGCTGTGTGTGCTATGTGGTCCACCAAGCCTTTCTCCGGCGCCGGCCTCTTGCTCCTCTTTGATCTGCAACTTTATTTTCTCCATCCACGCTTTTGCATTATATTCATTTCTTTTTATTTCTTTTAATTTCCCATGCTTTTCAGATCCATGTTGTAGAGAAGCACATTTTGGTTTGCTTTTAGTAGTTTATAGTTCAGTTGTTTTTTCTCTTCGCCTTGTTTTCAGCATAGGGAATTCAGTGACTTCCATATATACATATCCTTTGGGATATACTACTTGTAATATAATTGATGCAGAAGTGCCTATATATACGCACCAGAAGATTAAATTATTTTGGGGCTGCAGAGCGAGATACTTTATCCTATTCAGTTTCATGGTGTGTGTGTGTACGTGTATAGCTAACAAATTCTCTAGTGCTATAATCCAGAACAGCAGATTTGTGACACACAAAAGTATATACACTTTGTTGAGCAAACTCTAGCTATAGCTAACAGCTATTCATATCACCATATACATCAGAGTTCGCACCATCACTTTCAGAGGTGAATTGTCAGGCAACTAGAAATTAGTTAGGCCCTGTTTGGTTTGTGAATCATTCAGTTTAACTCCCATCACATCAATGTTGCGGCAAATGCATGGAGTACTAAATGTAGACTAATTGCATGCATGTCGGCACAAATTAGGAGTAATTTACGAGACGAACTATTAAGCCTAATTAGTCCAAAATTGAAAACTTTTTGTCAAATAAGACGAAAGTGCTACATTGTTTGTTAAACTTTAACACCTCTGACCAAACATGCCCTTAAAGGTGAGTTGTTCCACATGTTCATGGATTGCAACAGCACATGCATCAAGCACCAGTCGTCTAGCTTGATCATTGCATTGTGAATCACTAATAATTATATTCAAACAGGAGATAAAACCATGAATGCATGCAATCCATAGGTTTAAGGTTTTGAAAAAAAACTCTCAAGTATCTACAGTAGAGTCTCTCTCTGTCTCTTTTTTGAGAGTACACAGTATAACACAAACGCTTATAACACAAGCACACTCATATCTATAAACGCATGCATGCAAAACCTACCTTTACGAGCACATTTAAAAACTAGGCCGGCAAATTCTCGAGACAAGATTGACGAAGTCACCACAAGTGTCTCGCTGTCGATGAGAACGTCGTCTACTACCGAAAGTATAAAGCCGTTAAGTCCTAAAATACCAGCCTAGAATTTTAGGTGTTATTGAGGCTCTTGTAACCGATAGGCACTGCAGTCTCTGGTAGTATGGTAGTGACGCAATGGTTGTGTGAGCATGCATGCATCCTAGAGAAATTACTAAATTATACTAATAAGAACCTAGCAAATTAAAACAAGCAGCAAGAAATTAAACCAACGCAGAACTAATAATGCACTCAGGCTAGGCTAGAAACATATATAATTGGAGCTAGCGATGGTCTAGTTGATACTTTTCCATTATTCGGCGACTGCTTTTCATCACTGATCGCTTTCTTTCTATCAATCCGGTCTGGATCGGCCGGTACTAGTGGAGTGGCGCCAAACGATGGATCCATCCATGGAGATGCCATCAAACAAACCAGTCCACTGCAGGCTTTGCTGCTGCTGCCGCTGTCCCTTCATTACCCCCCTTTGCAAAAAGCGACGCCACACTACCGAAACCGCGCAATCGACAATAATAATTAACATTCTAATATGTCACTTCACAGATACTAGCGTCCAAATACCACACTTTGATAGATAACACTATCTAGGTAGGGACTGCATGTCTGCTTGCGTATGCACACGGTGCATATACATTTCCTCGGATTGCAAACAATATAGAATTATGTTATGTCTCTTACTACAGATTTAGGGCATGAAGGGCGTGTTTGGTTGGCCGCCACAGCCAGCCATGCTACAGTGAAAGCTGCCACATCATGCAAGGCCAGTGTTTGGTTGAGTATTCAACTTTTTCACGCCACCGATTTTTGTATAGACTGATGATATTTTTAGCTACAAGTGTGGTGTGCTTTTGGCTCACCACAGCTCGCCACACAATGTTTGGCGCCGCCACAAACTCTGGCGCATGGCGTGGCTAGCCGCGGCGACAAACCAAACGGGCCCGAAATCCATCGAATTCCCCACATCCTTCTACGGAGACATCTCTTCTTCTCTGATAGTAGCATCGCCTTCTCTAGCCGGGATTAGGGTTAGGGTTTATAATTTTGTGGGGATTTGATGTAGAAGCTCTATATGCAGAGGGATAGCCAACAAATGAAGGGGGATCCAACACTACCACGATTTTAGGAGGCAGACATTTGGATTAAGGCATCATTTTGTGCAGCTGTCTCATCAAGATCGGCAAGTGCTCTTTGCTCATTTTGGGGATTTGCCAAAATTTGGAGATTGCAGTGTTAAGCCTCTTTTGTGTCCTTTCGGTGGCGCCCTTCGATATTTAGAATTTAATTTTGAGTTTGTTTTGTCATAAATTTATTTGTTTGTCTTAAAGTGCTGGGTCCATAAGTTGGTCTGATTCCTGTTTAACGGGAATGAAGCCGGATACTTCTTTCCATTATCTAAAAAAAGGTTAGGCGACCCCTAGGAAATGAGCCATAGGCCTCTGTTTACTGAGGTGGGTATTCTACGGTGACCTCCTTCTACCCGACTATGAAAATAACTATTAACACAGGAGGGCATTCTAAGAGTCCACCTCTAGAAATCGATTAACAGAAGTGAAACACTCAGCAATCCCACCTCTAGAACAATTATACCAGAAAAATTTGAAAACCTTTTCATATATAAACAGTTATACAAAAGTTGCATATATAGCTCGACGCGATCTACAACTTTGTAGTTGATAACCTTTTATTTGAAAAGGTTTAGAGTCCAAAAAAAAATCATTTTATTCCTCTAATTTTCTGAGCTTTAAAATATTTGAAGAGCCTTGGATTTGACATGCTTTACACCAAAGTTTTAGTTCTCAATACGATCCATAACTTTGCAGTTAACAGGTTTTTTATTTGAAGTCACTTATATTCTTAAATCTTTTTTTATATTCTAAGGTTTCAAAATTCAAAATTTAGAAATTTCAAACGACTTCAGGTAGTATTGACAGGATTTATATCAAAGTTGTAGTTGTCAATATAATCTACAACTTTGCAATTGACAAATTTTTATTTTAAAACACTAAGAGTCCAAAATATCAGTTTCAAAATTCTTAGATTTGAGATTCAATTTTTTGGAAATTTTAAGCTATCTCAGGTGGTGGGAGCGTGGAGAGAATGTGCCACCAGACTTGCCTAGCGAAGGATCAACTAACGAGCAGATGGTCTATGCTTAGCCCATGGCGATGCCTTCATGTTAGACCTTGAGTGGCGCCGAGTGCTCAGATCTGCTTGCTGCCCGACATTCAAGTTAAGTTAGATCTCGAAATAAGACCTAGGATGAGTTGTGAACACAATACAAGTCTTGAGCTTTTTATGACAGCCCTAGTTACGATTGACTGCTACAGGAGGCGGTGATTCTAGTGGTTTTTTCAGAAAGAGGAATCTAGAATCAGCGGTTAGTGATAGGGAAGGAGGAGAATGTGGTGGGACCGTGGGAGAGGGATGACTCAGAAGCATACACTATTCCCAGCAAGCAAGGTGAGGCGATGATGGGGATGGATGTGGTGCATATAGTGCAAGCGCAAATCCTTGGCGATGATAACTAGTGGAGATTAGGATCTTTTTTCTTTTTCTGGAATTTAGGAGTATAATGTTGATATGGGATGTCGAGATCCAGTAGCCAAAGATTTGATAGATTTAGAGAACGAAAATCGATGATTAGTAGATTCTAAGGAATTATATAGATTCACAATGTATGCACTTATTATCATCAAAACTACTTGCACATCATGTCATGGGTATGGCACGTTTGAAGCTTTGAACTCCATATATGGAGAGAAGAGCTAGCTGGAGAGCGAGAAGGAAGTAGAGAAAATTAAACACAGCATATATAACGGCAGTGCTAGCTATCGGACGTCCGAACGTCCGCGCCTGGACTCCGTTTCGCGCGCCCCATATGGGGGCTCGCGCCGCCTTGATGTCACCTGCGCCACCCAACCCCACACGGGGACCACTCGCGCCCTCTTCGCCTCCCCCCGCCTGGACGTCTGCGTCTACTCAGTGGCGCCCCAGCAGCTGCAGCAGGTGGGTCCCATTGCAACATGAGCAACACCAGATCTAGTTTTGCAACATCTAGAGGCAACACTTGCAACATCTGTTCGAAACAGTTAAAATATTTGCAACATACATCTGCAACACTTGCAAAAACACCTAAAACACTTGAAAACCATTGCAAACATACGCAACATCCAAATAAAACATTTGCAACGTCTGTGTGAAACATATGCAACATTCAAATAAACACACTTGCAATATATGTCTGAAAAACAGATGAAACATTTGGAACAGACGCTTGCAACATATGTGTATAGCCATTGCAACAACATATATATGCAACATGCCGATCTACTTTTGCAACATCCTATCAAACACTTGCAACATACCTCTGAAACACTTGAAACATCCGCTTGCAACATGTGCTTTCAAGCGCAACATCTACTTGCTATTTGGATGAAAATGGAAGCTCGTCGACGCGGAGCTCAATGCTAGCATGGAGATCGATGCCGCGGAGTGGCGCGGGGGAGGGGGATGCTAGCGGGTAGGCGGCTGCGTGGCTCCAGACGAACGGAAGCCCTGAGGAGAGCATTATCGTATATATAAACGTAGGAACTCACATATACGATCACTCTACATTCGCTATTGCACTCAAGTGCTATATACTCAAATTATACTTGAATCAGTCACTCTGTAGGAAGCTTTTATCACTTGTGTGTTCGATCCACACAACATATCTATGTCCATTTTAGAATGTGGGATGATTAAGCATTAGGTATGTGGAGTAGGGATGACAATTGATACATACCTGACGGATGACACTATCCCATATCCACACACCCGCCAGGTGAAACTTTACCCATCGTGTTACCCATACCCGCACATAGGTAGGAAAGTTCACTCATACCTGTACCAGTGTAGGTAATGCTACCCGACCGGTAATCTGCACCCGAGTTCACACACACGGTGGCCGATGATGTGTGATGTGTTGTGATCGAGCGCGTGGGCAGTGGCCATGATGCTCTTCTATGTTGTAGTTATAGGTGTTGTGTGCACTGCTACCATTGCGCCTCCATATGCGATGCACCGGTGCCCCCACCCCCAATTCCGTGCGCCGTGACTTGACCGGCCAACCCCGATTCCGTCACACGATGCCCCAACTTCAACTTCAACTTCATGTCTTCGTTGTGCGATGCCGAAGCAACCCCTTGACCCCGAGTCCCCGACAGTGCTGGATGGGCCAAGGTTGATGTTGTGCGGTTGGTCGTGCCGTTTGCGGATACAGCACTGCAGGTCTATAGGCTGTGAGAGGTCATCCTCGTCACTGCCGATTATCCTCTGCCGGCATGAATTCTAGCAGGGATAGGAGTTATGAAGTGGCAGTGATCCACTGTTCTGGCGTAGTGGGTACTTGGGTTTCTCATGCCCATTGTCATCACTATATGTGGAGGAGCGAGGGAGCAGTAGTGGTAAGAAATAAGCAAACGGTGAACAACTTGAGTGCATGCCATGTCCCGTGACTTTGCTTTGCGATGGACATACTCCTAGGTAGTAGCTAGCAGAGGCTTGTATGATGTATAATAACAAAAAAAAAGAAAAAGGACATAGTAGCTTGTTGCTCGGCAGTCGAAAGCGGAAGTGGACATACGACAAGGAGAAAAACAGTGACAGTTGGAGTGCTACGTCCCTCTCGATTCTCTCTTTTATCGCCCTCGCTCCAAGCGTGGGGCCCACATGCGGTAGTATGTATGTAGCCCACAGTACAACATCACTCGCTCGGCATCACTGAGACCGCTGCGGCACTCCTGCCCTTTATATAGCGACCCCCTCCGAGGTCACTCACTCCCCATTCACTCTTGGTGCTCTTGCCTGAATATAGTTCCTCTCCTCTCTCTGACTCTTGTTCGTCATCGGCCTTGCTATCTCGCTCGGCCAACCGGCGGGCGTCGCGCGAAGTAGCGCACGCAACAATGGCGGACGCCGGGGAGGGGCGGCGGGTGTGCGGCATGCCGGAGAAGGCGCAGCTGCACGTGGCGATGCTGGCGCTGCAGTTCGGCTACGCGGGGTTCCACGTGGTGTCGCGGCTGGCGCTCAACATGGGCATCAGCAAGCTCGTCTTCCCCGTCTACCGCAACATCATCGCGCTCTGCCTCCTCGTCCCCTTCGCCTACTTTCTCGAGAAGTACGCCGGCCGTCCTGCACTGCCACTGCTTGCAATAATGCATGCATGCCTGTGCTCGCTGATTGATGATGTGTATGAACTGCCTGCTGCAGGAAGGACAGGCCGCAGCTGACCCTCAACTTCGTCATCCAGTTCTTCCTCCTCGCGCTCTGCGGGTAAGCTACAGACATATCTGCATGCATGCATGCGCATCATGACTGATAATCCTAGTAGTAAGTAATTGCGACCGATGCACGCATGGTTGTCATCATCATCAGCATCACGGCGAACCAAGGGTTCTACCTGCTGGGCCTGGACAACACGTCGCCGACGTTCGCGTCCGCCATCCAGAACTCGGTCCCGGCCATCACCTTCGCCATGGCCGCGGCGCTGCGGATCGAGAAGGTCCGGCTGGACCGCCGCGACGGCGTGGCCAAGGTGGCCGGCACGCTGGCGTGCGTGGCGGGGGCGTCCGTCATAACGCTCTACAAGGGCCCCACCATCTTCGGCCCCAGCGGCGGCGGGGAGATGACGACGGTGAGCAAGGCGGTGGGCGGCGACAAGAACTGGACGCTGGGGTGCGTGTACCTGATCGGGCACTGCCTGTCGTGGTCCGGCTGGCTGGTGCTGCAGGCCCCCGTGCTGAAGAAGTACCCGGCGCGGCTGTCCGTCACCTCCTACACCTGCTTCTTCGGCGTCATCCAGTTCCTCGTCATCGCCGCCTTCATGGAGAGAGACGCCGACGCTTGGAAGTTCCACTCCGGATCCGAGCTCTTCACCATCCTATACGCCGTGAGTTTTCTGATTATATACATACATACAAGTACTATATCATACGGAGTATAGTACTCGATTATCCAGCACAAGTATATACATACATAAACATGTATATAGAGAAAATGAAAGATGCGTGCCACGTCAGGCACCTGTCATGTGATTGAGACATATAGATAGAGTAGTAGTGCATTTCTGAGGCAAAAAGTATACTAAAGTGGTGCACGCAACAACTAAAAGTAGTAATAGCTAGCTAGCTGTACAAATGACGCCTTTTTCATTCATTCAGTATATTATTATGAACTGAAAAGCTGCTGCCTGGGTTAATTAGTTCTTTGTTTATCGATCATCAGACCCCTGAAGCAACAACCTTTATTTTGGACTGTTGTTCTTGGTCCTAACCATCCAGTGCTGCTGCCTATGATATGTGTATGCATGCCTGCAGGGGTTCATCGCGTCCGGGGTGGCGTTCGCGGTGCAGATCTGGTGCATCGACCGCGGGGGCCCGGTGTTCGTGGCGGTGTACCAGCCGGTGCAGACGCTGGTGGTGGCCATCATGGCGTCGCTCACCCTGGGCGAGAAGTTCTACCTGGGCGGCATCATCGGCGCCGTGCTCATCATCGCCGGCCTCTACCTCGTGCTCTGGGGCAAGAGCGAGGAGAGGGCGCGCATCGCCAGGGACGCCACCGCCCTCGTCTCCGGCGCCGGCGACCGTGACCGCGAGGGCCTCCTTGCGCCCGGCATCGGTGGTGGCATCCGGAGCAAGGCGGCGGCGTCGGGCGGCGTGACGCAGCCTCTGCTGCTGCCGTCCTCCACCTCCACCGACAATGTCTGACCGGCCGATCGATGAATCCTTCGTCATCCATGGTGCATCGAGATCTGAGGCTGCCACTTCTACAGTTAGCTCATCCATGCATGCTGCGCCTCTGCACTCGTGGATTGAGCGATATGATCCGATCTAGTATTATTGTCAGTTAGTCTTTTTTTTTTTGAGGTTTTCCTTGTTGATTTCAGGCATGTATGTATGTATGCAGCTACCTACGTATATGCATTACTATGGTGTGTGTCGTGAGCGAGCAGACGACGGCAAGGTGAGCAGGTCATTACGACTTTGATCACGACCTGCTTTTTAATTAATTCGTAGTACAATACTACGTACGTACGTAGCTAGGATTGTTTGGAACGAGTCTGCATATATGCATGATCTCGTCAGTGTGTACGTCAATATATTATTAATTGATTGGTGTGTTCAAAGAGGCGGCATGTGTGTTGATGTTTGGTATGGATGTGCATGCGCAATGCATTGCTCATCATCACTGGAGTTTGCAGGTATAGTTATGCCTTTGATTAAGATCCACCTGCTAGCCTGATACAGTAATCTGTGAGAGCAAGCTGCAGAAAATACCCTCCGAACAGGTCTGTTCTGAATGGGAACAAAGTTTGTTTGGCTGAATTAGATAATTATAATTATATCTTATATACTCCCTCTCCCTCTTAAAACATACGGAGTAAGATGTGCATGTAGTTGAGTCCCGTAGGACACCGCTTCTGCACGTCGCTGCTCCGTCGTCTAGGGGTTCCTCTCCTTCCTTCTTTTCAGGGTAGGAAGGAGAGGGACTCATCTCTCTTTTACAATAATTTTTTGGTCTAGTTTACTTATTAGAGTCTAGTACAAATAAATCTACCGACGAAATTGAATGATTTTTTGTTAGGATCGACTTGGTGATTGGCCACAACGAGATTATTGTTGTAGGCGTCGATTTCATCGGCTGAAGCTCAATTTGTGGCCATTATATGTAAGGGGAGGAGTGCTCCCAGGCACTCCTCCTGAGGACACGAACTCTGCTCCATTGATCTCATTATCGATGAACGCAGAGAGGAAATTAGATATGCACGAAGAATCAAGGGTTGGAGATGTTGAATCTTTAGCCTATATTGTACCCGACGATGCAATTGTTGATGTTCTTTCATTCATCATTTTAGATACGTTTTGGACTGATTCCGGAACATTGGATCTTACAGCACATCTAATATTTTAGGGTTGATCATTGGATTCAGCATAAGGACTGTTGTTTCATGTCCAACAAGGCTATGTTCCGCATCGTGTAAAGACACTGGGGTAAGAAGATGACGGAAGAATCTAGATAAAATATTATCTTTTTTATTTTAGTTTTTTTTCTTGTGTAGTTTGGGAACGTACTGTTTTGAGTTCTAATACAGTTCTCCCTTCCCTTCTTTGAAAAAAAAATGAAATTTTGTTATCTTTGAGCAACAAATAGTTTGATCATATGAACAGTTTATAAACAACAAAAGTAGTTATCTTGAAGTTGTATCTAGAAATACTTTCTAATATTCAAACTTTATTGCCATAAACTATATATTATGAGAGAAATTAGTGGTCAAAGTGTGATCTTGAAGATCACACCAAGTTGAATATGCTTTACACCTGTTCGGCTGGCTGGAAAAACGGTTGATGCTGATTTGTTGTGAGAGAAAAATACTATTATTTCGCTGAAACGGTACGGCTGATAAGTTCAAGCGAACAGACAGCTATATTTTGGAGTGGAGAGAGATGGAAATAATAGAAGGCTGTTCCGTCAGTGAAGATGAACTCTGTTGGAAGCCAGTGCAGAACTATTTGCAGCGTGGAACGGTGGAGCGCTCAAGTGGACAGGAGACTAGTACTCAGTCTGTAGTACTCTCTTGACGAATCCTATTCTGTTTTCTAGTTAATTATTTCAGGGGTAATAAAGTAGTCATGCCTGCAGCAGTGCTGGATGGAAAATTAGTAGGAGTAAGTGGGCTTCACACCTCTCACAAAATCCATTAGCAAGGGATGGATGCAGGATCCAGCATGGCAATGGCATGAACGTTGAAGATACAAGGGCAGGAGGCAACTCCTTGAGCCTTTTGCCCAATGGCCATCTGAAGATGAAGCAGGGAAGTGGTGGAATGCAATCCGAGCTGGGCTGAGGTTTTCTGGGCTGGGCCCAAGTGACAAATGAGCCATGATTTGTTTTTGAACACAAATGTTTGGAATGGGCCACGATTCGGATGCAAGTTTACAACGATACCTAACCTATATAGGTCGGCCCGCCTCCATCTAATCCTAATCCATTTAAGGGCTTATTTGAATGTAGTCGGATTCGCATATAGGGGTGGATCAGAGTGGAACTTGAACTAAATTATACCCCAATCCACCTCAGCACATGTGGATTGAGGTGAATCCGATAACATCCCAACAAGGTCTAAGTGTCATTTCATTCTCCAACAAATATTATTCTTGGGGTGATTAATTGATCATCTAGTATTCAGATGAGGCCTACGCAATGTACAGTAAATAAATTAAGGATTATTAGTATATCATATTATTACTTAGTAATTATGATGGCAAGATTAATTTGGATAAGTCCTAATACATTGATTAGTGCACATTTTGTGTGCCAATTAGAGTAGTAGTAGTAATGGTGCTAATTAGCATATTATAATTTTTTATTAGTGATTACCATAGTTGCAAAATTAAGTGTTAGTGTATAATTAGTTTTATTGTTTTTAAATAGTATAGTAGATATAATTAGCAAACTATTCTATCTCATCCACTCACACATGCGACCAAACAAAGAAATGGTTCATCTCATTCTTTCAACCAAACACGCGATATGGATTAGGCCCTATTTGGACTGTGTTTAAGCATGGCAACGGGACAAATTTGGATCAGGTGGAGTTTCCGTGCACCAAAAACCGAAACCCAAAGTAAAAACCTAAATCCACCCCGAACAACGATTCGGGTGGAAATGCATCCCTAAAATCAAACCCGATGAATCATCCAAAACCCAAAAAAATTTCAAAAAACCAGCAAAGACAGCATAACAGTACATGAAAGTACTACTGTACTAGCAGCTACAGAACATAAAAACTAGCAAAATCAACAAGATACAAAATTATAGACCATGAAAGTACAAGTACTAGCAGCAATAGAACATAAGAATATGTCCAGACCATGCTGTCCATGTAGAACTACAACATTAGAACATGCAGGACTAGCCCAGATTCCAGAATGCACAATATAGTCATACATAGAGTTGAGATTTTACAAATAAGAGCAACACCACACAGGGAAAAGCACTCCAAGTTCAACAAGTTCAATACAAGTGCAAATCAGCACAAGTCAACATTCGTAGTCCTCCAAACAAATGACATTATTACAGAGAGGAGTTTTCTGGATCAAATAGGTAGGCAATTGGAGGCATGAGGCATTCATCTTCACTTGATGAGTTCATCATTCATCGATTATGCTGAAATCATCTTCATCTTGTGAAATAAAAATAGAGACAATAGCTTATTACTTGAATGTTGAACGCATTGTAAATTCACAAGTTGAATACAAAAGCAAACGACAGCAATACCATTTCTTCATCTTTTTCATCAAGACAAGTCATCAAAGCACTAACAAAAGTGGACTGAGAGCTTGCATTGATATAGTATTCACAAATTAGTATTATAACTTATACGAAATGAATAACACATACTTATAGAAATTACACTTACCTAACATGTCGGCATGAGAGCATGCTTGCATACATAAAAGTGCTTCTATCATTGATGGTGCAAGCCTACTATGATGTGGACTAATTATTCTCCCATTGGGACTAAAGACTGACTCGGATGTCACCGTTGTCATAGGAATAGCAAGGACGTCACGTGCAATTTTTTGTAACGTTGGGTATTTGAGCCCTGCATGTTGCCACCACTGAATGATATCCAACTCTTGTGTCCTAGGCAGCAGTGGCTCTTCCAAGTACAAATCTAACTCCCTTCGCACATAAGTGGAGGTCATGGCTGGCTGTTTGGACATGTAATCATCAAAAGTGTCAATCCAATCTTCATCATCCATAGTAAGAGCACTTGGTCTAGTTTGAGTATCATCTGTTGTGGCAACATCCTCCATAGAATCTTGGTATTCTAAAACCATATTGTATAACAAGTCTTTCACTTTGTTGACAGCTTCCATAGCTACACTTTCTAACCCATGAATTTTGAGGAAAAGAGCATTTAACGGTTGTAATTTACACTCTCATGCTCGTCATCGAAAGAGGAAGAATTTCATCTCAAAAATAGTTTCAGAGGAGCAGGTGCTAACAAATCATGAAGACAAGGCTGCTGCAATCTTTGAGTTCTATAATCAGTTGATGAGTAAAAGTGCCGATCGAGACTTAACCATCAATTTGGATGAGTTAGATTTGAGCCAGCATGATCTCGCGGACCTGGATGAACCTTTTACAGAAGATGAGGTGTGGGTTACCATCAAGCACCTACCTCCAGATAAGGCCCCTAGGCCTGATGGTTACACAGGACGTTTCTACAAGACATGTTGGCAAATCATCAAGAAGGATATAATGGCAGCCATTGCTACTATTCAGCGAGGGAATTTTAGGAATCTTCATCTTATTAACTCAGCCTTGTTAACCCTCCTACCCAAAAAGAATGATGCGACATTGGTTAAAGATTTTTGGCCAATTAGTCTCATTCATAGTTTTGCCAAGTTAATCAAAAAGTTGCTGGCCAACCGCTTGGTAGGGAGACTCAGTGAGCTTGTGTCGGCCAACCAAAGTGCTTTTATGAAGGGGCGGTGCATCCATGATAATTTCCTTCTTGTCCAACAAACCACCAGGTTCTTGCACCAACAAAAACAGCCACGGATCCTTTTGAAGCTGGACATTTCTAAAGCTTTCGATTTCGTGTCGTGGCCGTTTCTATTAGAGGTTCTTCAGAGAAGGGGGGTTTGGGCCCGTTTGGCGGGATATGATCAGTGGCTTTCTTGGCTCATCATCATCTAGGGTGTTGCTTAATGGGGTTCCTGGAGAGGTCTTTTATCACCAACGAGGGCTACGGCAAGGCGACCCTTTGTCTCCAATGTTTTTTATTATGGTGATGGACGTCCTGAATAGCCTGATTGGAAAAGCTACCACTGAAGGTTTGCTACAGCCCCTTTCCACTCGAAGTATCCATCATCGTGTCTCCCTTTATGCCGATGATGCCATTCTGTTTCTTTGTCCGGTCGCTACAGACATGCACATGGTGGATGCTTTATTACAGTTGTTTGGTGCTGCTACGAGGCTCAAAACTAATATCCAGAAAAGTTGTGTCTGACCTATTCAATGTTCTGAGGATGACTTGGCTATGGTGCAGACTCATTTTTCTTGTGAAATCCAGGAATTTCCTTGCAAATATCTCGGCCTTCCTCTTTCTCTCAAGAAATTAACTCGAGCACAGTTGCAACCTCTGATTGAAAAGGTGGCTGATCATCTGCCATGATGGAAGGCTGATTTGTTGAACAGGGCTGGTCAGGCTACATATGTGCAATCGGTCCTCACTTTCGTATTGATCTATTTTGCTACTACATTGGAGCTCCCTCCAGGGTGTTTAAAGCCAATAGACAAGATCGTCGTCATTTCCTGTGGAGGGGCAGGAAAGAGACAAATGGTGGACATTGTTTGATTGCATGGCCCAAGGTCAGTCGTCCGAACGAATTGGGAGGTTTGGGTATTTTGGAACTATAGAAATTTGGTTGGGCTCTCAGGGTTCGATGGCTGTGGCTAAGTAAAACTGAACCCGATAAGCCATGGGCAGCCTTCCCTGTCACAATTCATGAGAATGCCCAAGCTCTTTTTGCCTTGGCCGTTACCACAACGGTTGGCAATGGGGCGCACACCAAATTCTGGACCGATAAATGGTTGAATGGGTCTTCTATTGAGTTATTGGCCTCTCATCTATTTGCATGTGTACCAAAAAGGAAGGCGAGAAGGCACACTGTTAGGGAAGCGCTAATGGAAAATAGTTGGGTGCAGGATATCCAAGGCCACCATTCTGTAGCAGTCTTGGCTGAATTTCTAGATCTCTGGGACTTAGTCCAGGAAGTAGTACTTCAGCCTGAGGTCGATGATGTTCACAAATGGAAATTTGAGGTTTCAGGAGAATTCTCTACCAAATCAGCGTATGAGCTTTTCGTCCTTGGAGCAGTCCTTTTTGAGCCAAGCAAATTGATCTGGGGTAACTGGGCTCCCAGGAAGTGTAAATTTTTCCTCTAGTTAGTGGCACATAACCGCTGTTGGACGGCTGATAGACTTGCTCGATGTGGTCTACCCCATTCGGAGCATTGCCCATTTTGCGATCAGGAGGATGAAACAATCCAGCACCTCCTATGTTCATGTGTCTTCTTGTGGCAATTTTGGCACCAGCTACTCCGTCGTTTTGGATTACCAGATGTTGCACCTCAACCAAGTATGGTGGGATTCTTTGATTGGTGGCAACAAGCTGGCAACGCTTTCAACAAGATCGTTGGGCGAGGCTTTAATTCGCTGGTCATGCTAGGGGCTTGGATCCTTTGGAAGGAAAGGGACAACATAGTGTTTAATGGTGTCTTGCCCAGGTTAGAACGGGCACTTCTCCTTGCACAGGATGAGGCTGATCATTGGATGTTGGCAGGCGCCAAGAGTCTTAGGTCTGGTTGCTGCTAGTCATGGTGGATAGCGGCTCTTGTAGTTGTGGTTTTGGTCGTCTCTTTTGTTATGAACAGGCACGTTTGTAATAGTATAAAAACCTGAGGTGTGGGTGGTGTGGTGTGAGTTTTTGTATTGGCTATTTGAGCCTTCTTTTTCCTATCTTAATGCAATGATACGTAGCCCTCCTACGTATTCTAGAAAAAAAATTATACCTAGGATCTAGGACAGCAACAACAACCATCAAACCATGCATATCTGACCAATACTTGTTGAATTTCTCTTTCATTTTAATAGACATTTCTTCTACCTTAGGAATATCACTGCTTTGCCACTTCCTAATAGCAAAAAGATGTTGCATATTTTAGGGAAGAAAAGGTTGGCTGTGACATATTTAGTGCCTGACAGTAGTTCAGTTACATCATAGAACACCTTTAACCTATCACAAAGCTCTCTAGCAAACTTCCAATCATCTTCAGTTGGAACAGATGGAGCATGAGAAGCAAGGTGCTCAAAAAAATCTTGGTATATTAGTGCAGTGCTAAGCATAATATAAGTAGAGTTCCATCTAGTTTTACAATCAAGAGCAATTCTTTTTTCATATTTTCCTTTCATTTGTGCTGCCATTTTCTCAAACTTCTCATGCCTTTTAGGAGTGGCCGACCAGTATGCAACACTATCACGCACTCTCAATTTCCTTCTCCATGAGACTCATTCCATCTTTCACAATTAGATTTAAAATATGTGTAGCACAACGCATCCCTTCTCTAGCAAACTTGCCTTCCATAGCAGCCTTGTTCTTTGCAAGGTCATCACCATCGGTGCCAATCATATTCTTCATGTGGTTGTCATTGACACTATAGTTGTCAAGAGTTATAGTGGACAGATTCCTCTCAATACGCCAATCTAGGAGAACTTCATGAAGAACATCAGTTATAACCTCTATTGTATGTGGTGCTGGAACATAAATAAACCTACAACAATAAAATATCATAAGTAATACATAATACAAGAACACAAAATAAACTTATAGACATGCTGATTTATTGTTACCTAATAAGAAAACTTTTTAGCTTCCAATTATCATCTAGAAAATGAGTTGTAACTGCCATGTAACCTTTCCTCTGGTGGTTTGCTGTCCACAATTCCGTAGTAACAGCAACACGAGAACTCAAATTCTTGATATAATTCACCATAGATTGCTTCTGCACTTGATACATATCCAAGATAATCTTCCTAATTGTGTTTCTAGACATTACCTTGAATGTTGGTTGCAATGCAGCACAAAACTTGTGAAATCCAACATGGTCCACCATGGAAAGAGGATACTCATGGACAATAATCATTAGGGCAAGTTCTTTCCTAGCGACATCTTGATCAAATACGCAATTCTCTAATGTGATTGTGCCATCTTGTGGGTTTGCAGACAATTTAAGAGTGGACTATTTTAAACCTTTTCTAGTAGCTCTATCCTGACATGCTGCAAGGTGATTCTTCAAGTGAGTTGTAATATTTCTTGTTTCCCCACCTAAATGTTTTTTACACCAATGGCATTCTGCTTTCTAAATCCCATTTACTTTAATCAAATCAAACTCTTCCCAAACTTCAGATCTTAGCTTCCTCTTACTACCAACGGGAACATCATCTTCTACTTCTAACACGTCAGTATTACCTTTACCTACAGTTCCAGAATCGGATGGTGGTGCTGCTGAATCGGATGGTGGTGTCACTGAATTGGCAGCAACACGTGCACGAGTTTGAGGACGAGAACACACAGATTGAGATGCAGCAGCAGCAGCTTGAGATTGAACCACCAGGAGTCGACATTGCTCACTTCCTGAGTCAGGAATCCTGACAAATGCACCAAAAAAAAGACAAACACAAACACATACATAGGATGACTCTCTGTACTGCCTGACACTTAGAAGGTGCATGAAATTTAAGACCCAGGGAAGGGGTGCGCCACCGTAGTACCGTACCTGCTGGCCTGCTGGCCACCGTGCGCCATCGTACCTGCTCGCCTCCACGGCTCCGCCCCCGGCTTGGTGCGCCGACGAGCGGCCCGTGGCCCCTGCTGGGCACGCCGCGAGCGCGCGCGCTGGGTGGGCGGCGCTGGCTGCCGGCAGCCTCTGCGGTGCTGCCTTATGGGCGGCGGGCAGCAGCAAGGCGCCGAGGCGGCCGTCGGTGGGTGCCTGGGTGGGGTCGAGCTCAAGCACAGAGCACCGTGAGGTGAGTACGGATCCACACCGAGAGGAAGAGGTCGAGGGCTCGACCGCTCGAGGCGTCCCTGCGCCGTGCGCTCCGACTGCGGACTGCTCGAGCCGGCGGCCATCGGGTATGGGGTGACCGCGTAAGGGTCCTGACTCCTGAGGGGAGGGAGAGGGATTGAGGATTTCAGGCTTTTTGTTAATGGGCTATTAGTGGGCTGAATTATTTTGGGGCCCCGACGGTGATCCGCCGGCGAAACTAAAAAACAGCCCATACCCACTAACTTTCGGTGAAACGAAAGGCCTTCCCCTCCCGTCTCAACTTGAGGCGGGCGACCCAGCCAACGCACCAGGAAACAACCAAAGTCTCCATTCACCGCTGGTGTCCTCCACTGCTCCACACCACACGTCGCCCACGCCAGTGGCAGGACCGTAGGGTCCAGAACCACAGCACAACAGCCTCACTCCCTGTCCAACTGAGTTCTTAAATCCTTGTATGTACTGCATGTTCCAACCTTGTCCTCGTCCTCTTCGGCCTCAGTGTTTTCAATTTTTGCTACTGTAGCACTTTCGCTTGTATTTAGCAATTAGTGTTCAATCATGGACTAATTAGGTTCAAAATATTCGTCTTACAAATTACAGACAAACTGTGCAATTAGTTATTTCTTTTACCTACATTTAGTGCTCCATGCATGCGTCTAAAGATTCGATGTGATGGAGAGAGAGTGTAAAAATTTAGAATTTGGAAGGGAACTAAACAAGGCCTTCGTTTGTCTGTCTGTGCCTCTGTGACCTCTTACTCCTGCTAACATTGAAAATATCTCTAGCATTGCATTGCTGCCATATCATAACATGCATCAGCAGAACCAAATCCAAGACCAAGAATGCTCAACTGATTCTTCAGTTTTCAGTTCTCACTCAAGACCTCACTGTGTCAGTTGTGCGACTGCCATCTACAACTGGAAGCAAGCATACACAGCTGAACACAAAGGATACCACGCTCTACCACAGGCACAAGAATACTTTGTTAGCAACGGAGACTTGCTTGGGAAGGAGGAAAGAACTTCGATGCGGAAAAGGAAGAACAGGATGCGAATATACGGTAGAGTACTTTTAATACTGAAGAGTGCTTTACAGAATGTAATATGTTTAACTGGATTCAGGATCGATGCCTCTTCCCTCTTTCTATCGGGTACTTATACTACTCCTACACCGTCCACTTAGGGCCTGTTATCTTGTTGTTGGGCTTCCTTGTCGCGGGGGCCTGGCCCATTCTTCTGGTGGCCTATCAGTGCCTGGGTGCTGAGTATCAGCAGGAGAGGTGCTGACAATCCCCCCTTGTTTAGAACCGGCATGTCCCCAGGCCGGTGCTCTTGGGAAACGCTGCTTGAGCGGCACCAGCAACTCCCAGGTAGCCAGAGATGGCGGCATGTGCAACCATTGTATCAGCACTTCCTCGGCCGGGGAATTCCCGGTAGTCCAGCGCTGATCCAGTATCTGCTGAGGCACCTGAAACTCTGAAAGAATGTTTAGCAGAATAGGAGTGATAGGGTTATTACCGTGCGAAGCCTTCAGCTGAGATACATGGAAAATTGGGTGAATAGATGATGACTCAGGTAAGTCCAGCTTGTATGCAGCAGGTCCAATACGAGCTAGGATCTTGTAAGGACCAAAGAAACGGAATGACAATTTTTGGTTGGCACGCCGAGCAAGAGAAGACTGTACATATGGTTGGAGCTTCAAGAAAACCCAATCACCAATTGCAAATGATCGCTCCGAACGGTGCTTATCAGCCTGCCGTTTCATCTGAGCCTGGGCGCGGCTTAAGTGTTGCTGAATCAGTGACAGCATCAGCGCACGGTCATCTAGCCAATTATTGAGATTAGCAACAGGAGTAACGTTTGGTGCCATCAAGCCAAAATGCCAAGGAGGGAACCCATATAAGACTTCAAATGGGGATCTGCCCAGGGAGGAGTGGAAGGATGAATTATACTAGAACTCGGCAAGGGAGATCCACTGGGTCCATTTGGAGGGACATGCATGAGCGAAACAGCGCAAGTTCGTCTCCAAGCATTGGTTGACGCGCTCGGTCTGGCCATCCGTTTGTGGGTGATAAGCCGTGCTCATACGCAGTGAGGTACCCGTCAGGCTGAACAGAGTCTTCCAAAATGCACTGGTGAATATATGATCACGATCAGAGATAATAGCTAGTGGCATACCATGGAGGCGGTAGATTTGATCCATGAACAACCGCCCAACCGAGGCCGCTGAGAAGGGATGCCTCAAGGGAATGAAGTGTGCGAACTTCGAGAGCTTGTCCACAACGACAAGAATAGCATTTGCTGAACCCGAAGAAGGCAGGCCTTCGATAAAGTCCATACTTATGATTTCCCAGGTGGCTGTTGGAATTGGTAGTGGCTGAAGGAGGCCAGGCGCCTTGGAACGATCAGGTTTGGCGCGTTGGCAAGTGTCACAAGCACGGATGAATTCTGTGGTTGCAGTTCGCATCCCAGGCCAGAAAATAGTTGTTTCAGTTTTTGATATGTAACTGGCACCCCAGAATGGCCACCCAAAGGACTGTTGTGCAATGTAGACAGCACCTGAGACTGCAGCCGAGGGCTGTGTCCCAGCCATACACGGTGCTTGTACCTGATGACTCCATTAAGCAGAGAATAATGAGGCAAGGCAGCAGGGTTGACAGCCAGTTGAGTCAATGTTCTGTGCTGTAGCATTAGATGCATAAGAGTCTACTACATCAGATAGCCACTGTAGCGAGGAGGAAGAGACTGTCAGCAGAAGTGCTTCGGTATCTCTCCGTGAAAGGGCATCTGCCACAACATTGTCTGCACCCTTCTTGTAAACGATCTTGTAATTAAGCCCGAGCAACTTAGTGAAGACCTTCTGTTGCCATAGTGTATTTAACCGTTGTTCATTCAAGTGAATCAAGCTTTGGTGGTCAGCGTGGATATAGAACTCCCCTTGAATCAAACAGTGGTGCCAGTGTTCTACCGCCAAAAGTACTGAAAGCATCTAGGCCCCGAGAGTTGGTTTCGGCAATTGATGACAACGCTTTATTACCATGACTAACGTGTGTTTTGCAGAAACTTTGGTAAGTTAGGTCATGGAGGTGATAATTGCTTTGGGCACCATGGTAGTCATGCCCCTTGATGGAAATCGTTTCGGTTTTCAAAGGATTGACGTCAAGATTAAGGACGGTTAGTTCCGGATGTCAAGGTGTTGAGTTACATTCGGAATAGTCGTTAGGATCTTTATTCTTTCCTTTGGCCATACTATAAAGGGGGGCATGAGCGAGTAGCTTGACCTAGGTGAGTCTTATGTTTAGGTGTGGTGCACACTTGTTAAACTTAGCACTAGGAAGCTCTAGAATAGCTCAAAGTTCAGTTGGAAGCAACTTGGTTCAAGTTGCGTCGCGTTTCGGAGAGTTTAGAGGGGTTTTCCCTTGACCGGACGCGGTGTCTGGTACGACCGGACGCGTCCGGTCAGTTCTAACCGCTAACTATGTTTCAGCGCTGACGACCGGACGCGGTCCTTGCGAGGACCGGACGCGGTGGTCCGGCTGACACGTGTCACTTGAGGGAAACCACCTAATCGGACACGACTGGAGTGTGATCGGCGTGTCCGGTCACGTTCCAGTAAGGTCCTCTGACGATCGGACGCGTCCGGTCATCACTGATCGGACGCGGTCGCGCGTCAGGTCTGTTTACAGTAAGCTCCCTACACGACCGGACGCGTCTGGTCACCCCTGACCGGCGCGTCCGGTCACTCAGCCGAAGTTTCAGAATTTCGACCGTTACGAGCGACCGGCGCGTCCGGTCACTTCGACCGGCGCGTCCGATCACCTCGTATTTTGCTGAGTTGGCAGGTAACGGTTGGATTTGACTGTGGGGTGTATAAATACATCCCCACCACCTCTTTTAGAGGTCTCTTGCTCTTTTGTTCAGCTGAGAAACACCTTTGGAGTGCAAGGGAGTGCAAGAGCTCTAGTGAGGATTGTGGTTTGAGAATCAAAGCTTGAGAGTCCTCCACTAGTGAATAGAGAGTAGCAAGTGTGCATCCTCCTTCTCATTAGGCTCGTTGTGGTCAAGTGAGAGTTCTAGCTTGTTACTCTTGGTGATCGCCATCACCTAGACGGCTTGGTGGTGATTGGGAGTTTGGTGATCATCCGGCGGAGCTTGTGGATGACCCAACTCATCTTGTGAGCGGTTTTGGGTGATTCACCGCGACGGAGTGTCGAAGAATCAGCCCGTAGAGAGCACTTGATCCTTGCGCGGATCAAGGGGGAGCTACACCCTTGCGCGGGTGCTCTAACGAGGACTAGTGGGGAGTGGCGACTCTCCGATACCTCAGAAAAACATCGTTGTGTTCCTTGCCTTTACTTTCAAGCATTTACTTTCTCGTATTTACATTCTTTGCTTGATTTACTTTCCTAGAATTGCCATGCTAGACTAGGATTGGAAACTATGGTGCAAAACTTTTACCGGTAGAATCTCTAGGAACACAAGTAGGTACTAGGGGTGAATTCCGGCTTGTAGGATTTAATTCTTGCAATTATTTTTTAGAAAAGCCCAATTCACCCCCCCTCTTGGGCATCTTGATCCTTTCAAGTACAGCAAGGTACTCCTTCTCATACGCAGACAGGCCACGGTTGCGAGGGAAGAGAGTCTTGTTGATGAAGGCTAGTGGATGGTTATCTTGATGGAGGACTGCGCCTATGCCGATACCGCTGGCGTCAGTGTCAATGTGAAAGGGGCGCTGGAAGTTAGGTAAAGCCAGAACCGGTGCTGAACTCATAGCGGACTGTAAGGCCGTGAAGGCTTGTTGCTGAGCTGGTGTCCAAACAAAGATTGCATCCTTCTTGAGCAGCTCGGTGAGTGGCTGTGCTATAATGCCGAAGTTACGTACAAACTTTCGGTAGTAGCCGGCAAGACCAAGGAACCCACGGAGAGCACGGACAGATGTCGGAATTGGCCAGTCAAGTATAGCTTGAACCTTAGATGGATCTGTGGCGACGCCAGCTGCACTGAGGACATGACCGAGGTAGGCCACAGAGCGCTGTGCAAAAGAGCATTTAGATAACTTGAGCTTCCAATGGTCATTCCTGAGCCAAGTAAGTACTTGCCGAAGATGATCAATATGTTCCTCTAAGGATTTACTGTAAATGAGGATATCGTCGAAGAAGACGAGGATGAACTTGCGAAGCCCTGGCGCCAAGGTACAATTCATTGCGCCCTGGAATGTTCCTGGAGCGCCTGTGAGGCCAAAGGCCATGACACGGAACTCATACTGTCCTAGGTGAGTTTGGAACGCTGTCTTATGCTCATCGCCATGCTGCAACAATATCTGGTGGAAGCCGGCCCTTAAATCTAGCTTAGTGAACCAACTAGCTTCATATAATTCATCCAGCAGCTGGTCAATCACTGGAACAGGGTACTTAGACTTGACTGTCAGGGCGTTCAGCTTTCGAAAATCCACACAGAACCTGTAGGACTGATCCTTCTTGCGAACCAAAAGGACTGGGGAGGAGAACATACTGTGACTCGGTTGAATTAACCCTTGAGACAACATCTCCTGAACCTGGCGCTCAATCTCGTCCTTTAGAGCCGGTGGGTACCGATAAGGTCGAATATAGAATGGTTGAGCGCCGGGAACAAGCGGTATGGAGTGGTTGCAAGGTCTCAATGGCGGAAGGGAATCTGGAGAGCGAAATAAATCACTGAATTGGTCCAACAAGCTTTGAACTGCTGCCGGAAGCTGATCAGAGGGAAACTCAGGTTGCTCCGTGTCCATAGCACAGACTTGCAAAAACAGATCAACTGGAGGGTCAACCAATTCTCCCTGTAGGGTCACCGAGGTGCCAGCATACGGAATAGTGAGCCACTTATGCTTCCAGTGGACTTGCATTGGGCTAAAGGACTCTAGCCAGTCCATGCCGATAATCATGTCAAATGCAGACAGAGGCAACACGCGAATGTTGGATGTAAACTGATATGGACCAATACTCCATGGAACATTGAGTAAGGTTGCAGCACTACACAAGTGACCACCACCAGCAATACGGACACTGCAAGAAGTAGGCTGTGCTTGCACATCATGAAGTTGAGCTGCCACTACTTCACTGATAAAAGATGTGGAACTACCGGAGTCGAGTAACATGTGCACAGGAATACCCTAAATCGATCCAGTAAAGCGAACTGTGCGCGGAGCTGGAATACCTGACAGTGCACTCGGTGAAATGGCCAGGAACACTTGTTGCTCGGTGTCCGTGGGAGTAGCTTGGTTGGCGTCAGGTTCATCATCCGAGAGCAAATTCCACAGTTCCTGGACAATGTGCAGCTGAACTTGGGGGCCACACTTGTGATCTTTGCTCCACTTGTCACCGCATTTGTAGCAAAGGCCTAGTGCACGACGGTAGGCCTTAACTGCAGCGAGCTTGGCGTCGACAGAAGTAGCAGCCGACGACTCAGTAGCGGTTGGCGCGGCCTGCAACTTGTCGTGGCGCGGCGGCAGGGGCAGCGGCAACGCCGTCTTGGGGATAGATTTGCTTGAGGACGACCAATCACCGCGGAATGCAGTACGCGCAGATGGCGTACTGCCCACCTCTTCCTGCACCAAGGCCATAGCAATAGCAGCATCCAAGGTTTTGGGCCGGGAGACAAGAATAATAGCTTTGAGTTCAGAGCGAAGGCCATCAATAAATCACATGGTGTAAAAGAGGGGATCGGTGGAAGTAGAATAGGATTTGAGTTGATCAAGGAGTTTGCTGAAGCGCTCAACATATTCTGTAACAGTGGTGGTTTGCTTAATCTGAAAGAGTTGACGAATGAGCGCTTCGTGTTGATCGCGATCGAATCGCTCGTGCAGAGCTTGGTAGAAACTTTGCCAAGTCGCGATGGCTGGGGTGTTATCGATGGATTCGTACCAACAAGCGGCAGTGCCCTCAAGGTACATGGAGGCGACGCTGACCCAAACTGAAGGATCGACAGTGTACATGTTGAAATACTTCTCACAGTTGGAGCGCCAAAGGCGGGGGTGCGAGCAATCGAATTTGTTGAATGGAAGCTTGGGTAGGCGATCGGTGGGGTGTGGGGCAGGATTGTGGGGGTTGGTGGTGGGTGATTGAAACATGGGATGATGGAATGGCGGACGGGGAGGGATGGTAATTGGTGGCGGTGGGCGATATGGCAAGGGTGGAGGAGGACGCGGCGGCGGAGGCGGATAAGCTTGGGACTGAAATGGAGGAACAGGAGGATCAGGGTTCTTACCCGTGACCGGGACATTGGTCCAGGTCGCCACGGACCCAAACCCAACATCCCGGTGAGACGGTGCTTCGCCGTGCCCCTGGGGCGTTTCATTGTTGGTGCCGACCGGAGCTCGAGCAGCCGCGGAAGAAGGGGACGCGCCGGTGTGAAGCCAGTGCGACGCGGCGTCGAACACCTTGCGGTCAGGCCCCGTGGACAGCTTCTTCACTTCGAGCTTCAGCCTTCAGATCGTCAATGAGGCCCTCCACCTCTGGGCGCCAGGTACCCAGATCGGTGGCCGCCACCTCCAATGCGGTGACGCGGTCGGCGTGCTCTAGGTCGGCGACGCGTTTGCCGATGTCGGTGGCGATGTCGTTGTAGGCGGACTCGAGGGCGTCGAAGCGCTTGTCCACCGCGGCGGCACGGGCGGAACGGGCGCTGTCGAGGTCGGAGAAGCAGCGCGTCCACCGCTCGTCGTGCTCGTCGAACCGGCGATTGAAATCCTCCTTGGACTTCTGGATCTCCTCGAGAATCAACTTGAGGTTCGGATCCATGGCCCCGAGGGTTCGTTGGAAGCGTGTGAAATGGCTGTGGTGGATCTCGTGGGGTTCCAGCTTGACGACGGCCGGCGGGTTTGTGGAATTGGGGCTGAGTCCGATACCAAATTGTTAGCAACGGAGACTTGCTTGGGAAGGAGGAAAGAACTTCGATGCGGAAAAGGAAGAACAGGATGCGAATATACGGTAGAGTACTTTTAATACTGAAGAGTGCTTTACAGAATGTAATATGTTTAACTGGATTCAGGATCGATGCCTCTTCCCTCTTTCTATCGGGTACTTATACTACTCCTACACCGTCCACTCAGGGCCTGTTGTCTTGCTGTTGGGCTTCCTTGCTCGCGGGGCCCTGGCCCGTTCTTCTGGTGGCCTATCAGTGCCTGGGTGCTGAGTATCAGCAGGAGAGGTGCTGACATACTTACCGCCAGTTTCTTCCCTCGCTTGGAGCTAATGCTTCAGACGGCAACACACAACATACATATACATACATACTCTGAATCAAAAGACAGGGAAATTAAACAAACACAAGGTCGCCTCACGTGGCGCCACAAACTATCATTTCACGTTCAGAAACATGCCACTGAGGATGAAATAATTCAGAGCCAAACACAGCTTGTGTTACCCCTTCACGGTTCCACAAGTACATGTACATCTGGCGTTGTCGGAGGGCACGTGGCTCACCATGGCATAGCAGCATTATCAGATCAGATCCATTGCCCACAGATGCATCATGCATACATTACACCCAAACAGAACCTGGTCCATTCCCATTCGATCCCTCTCAAGGAAGGAAGGAAAAATCCACTGAGGTGCCCAGTCAGTTCAAAGGGGGTACAAGTAACCATACTACCATCCAGTCTATAAAAGAGTCCCTCCAGAACCCCACGAAAAGGACAGTCAGTAACAACCACCTATCCGTGACTGAAAAGGTCAAGTACCCACCATGCCACCACCCAGCATTACTACGGCTGTGTTTAGATGCACTGAAAAGTGCACTATGCAAAATAAGATTCCCCGTCACATCAAACTTGCGATACATATATGGAGTACTAAATGTGGATAAAATCAAAAACTAATTGCACAGTTTGGTTGTACTTTACGAGACGAACATTTTGAGCCTAATTAGTCAATGATTGGACAATTATTACCAAATACAAACGAAATGCTACAGTGTATTTTGGCTATCCAAATTTTGGATCTAAACACAGCCTACAAGTAAAATGACTAGTGTCCCACGTAAGAACAAGTAGCAGCATTTATGATTTGCCTTTAGGGATTCGCTGCAGCTCAATGCAGCAAGGTCAAGAACGACAGCAGGCCAAGTGTCCCACATAAGAACAAAAGCAAAGGCATTTCCCACTTTTCACTCAGATCCGCATCTGTATGTACTGCCCAATCAAAGGTCCTTTCAAGTGGTCCAGGAATAATGTGATACTGTATGTAGTACAGTACTATCAAGGTTTCACCAAGCTCTCGTGAAAGGATAGATATTTGGCTATGTTTACAACCTTACCAGAAGAATCGATCCAGATATTCAGTGATGTATTTATTGTGGCATGGTCCGGCACTGCCTAGCATAGTACTCCCTCCGTCCCAATGAATATGCAATTCTCGCATCCCGAGAAATCAGCCATCACAAATTTTGATTAAAATTATATAAAAAAATACTAATTCTTATGAGACAAAATAAGTACCGTTAGATTGGTTATGAGATATATTTTCATAATAAATTTATTTCGAGACATAAATGTTAATACTTTTTGCTATAAATTTAGTCAAAGTTGACACAGTTTGAACGGCACGTTTCCCATAGTTGCACAATCAACCGGACGGAGGGAGTACTAACATTTTCAGTTTGCGGAAAAGGATAACTTTTCTGTTTGCTTGATATTTGAAAAACGGCAAATAATATATCAGGTTGGTAAACAACCCATGCTTAATAGCAGGCCTTTTTAAGCAAGATGAATTATTCTCTTCTTCAAGGTGTGAGAAAATGTTGACTATCACATTCACACAATCAATACCTTTGAACCTACTCCAAAAGCTATGCCACACACGCACACCAAATTCCAACAAAAGTCGTTCTCAGCAAAATGAAATAAAAAGAAAAAAAAACATATGTAACACAGCCCCTTACAGTGATTCATTGCTGTCATCACTCTCTTCACACAAAGGCGCAGATTGGATTATAACCCGAGCTCCAGAAGGAAGCCTGCAGTTTTGAAACGGTCTATTTTGTCAGTATCCAGAAACAAAACCAGTAGATGGACGTATGAGAACAGTGAGAGGCAACTCAACTTTCTTCGATCTTGATCACGTCCTTGTCCTTGTGGAATGACTCTACTCTCGCAGAAGATAGTTTACCCAGTGATGGATCAGTCATCCTATTGCTTGCACTCTTTGATGAACCCAGTGGTGACGATCTAGTGCTATATTCTTGTTGACTAGAGCTGTTTCTCACATCAGAGGCAGGGGAGAGTATTGTTCCATTCCTCGATTGCTTACATGATATGATTCTGATAGTCTGTGGAAGACACCTGAAACTACCTGACTCACAAGAGCTTTCTGTATCACTTTTGGAATGTCCGCCTCTGTAAACTCTGAAAAATGTTCAAAGGAGGCACTGGGTCAAAAGTCAGTAGACTCAGCGGTACCAACGAAGTCCTAACCATATTCAGACATCGAATTGCTTGAGCAACATAGAAAAAAAACACTGAAGAATAAAGTGACAGTCTGCAAACTTCTAGCTTGGACAGAATTTAGTAACACATTGCAGATACCATGTTCAGTTTGACACCTGAAGTAACAGCGCAGAGTAATTACACCATTTTTATTCAAGCATCTTATTGGTGGAGTCTCTGATCTTCTATATCTCTAGTCTAGGATACTATCATAACATAGAATGAAGACATAAGAAATAGACTCGAGCTTTTAGCACCCAATATTAATGCAACTAGTTAGCACCCAAAATTAAGTGTGACTAATGAATATGACTTGAGATATGAAATAACAAAAAATACAGTAACTACTGATCAAGAAGATAATGAGGTGTGATAGGCTACACTCGGGGTGAACAAGCTTGTTTTCCGCAAACCGGTTGAAACCATCCAAGCATACATGGTAAGCAATCTAGCCACCCTCCTCACCAGGGATTAATCAATTTAACGGTGAGGGAACACCCCTAGGCTACACTATCATGATTAAATCAAGCATCGTTCTTACTGGCACCATAGTCCAAGATTAGTAGCTGAGAACAATCTGTGGTAGTATTGTATACTGTACCTATCCTCGTCATAAGATGATGAGCGTTTGAGTGAGCTGATTCCTCTCCCAGACTCATCCTGCTTCTTGGTCTCAACCAAGCTCCCGCTGAAACATTCAGACTCTGGAGCTCTCATCCCAACTGTTCTTGTATTACAAGGGATTTTGTCAAGGTGTCGCAACGCCACAGGAGTGGAGAACACTGGAGAAGGGAACTCAACCTGTGTAAACCGAGGCCTGTACGATGGGATGAACCCAAAGCCTCGGTGTTCTTTCACAGATATAGACCCACAGGTGATGATCTGCATTAACAAATTGGCTGGCTTCAGTTTCACACCCATGGGACCAAGCATGTGTTCCTCCTCTAGCGTCCTAAAGCTACTCCTCCTACTGGCTTCCGCTCGTATCAGGGACTCCAAGGTCTCAACTCTGCCACCAGGCGAAGCATCAGAGGAACACACAGCCGGCGATTCCTGAACGATCTCAGGTACCTTTGGTGACAGCATCGAGCTCCTCTGATTATATTCCTGAATCTCAGCATCAGACGCCGTATCCATGGACACTCCCACCACGCGAGAATGGTGTTCAGCAACATCCCTCTCGCTATCATCTGTTTGTGTGGCGGCATCCTGAGCCCCGATGGGTCTGCAGACTCTGTACTCCGAAGGTCCTGGGGAGCTTGCCTCTGACAGTGGAGCGTTTCTCCCTGCAGGTTCAGGGGACTGGTTGCCGGACGAGCCTGATTGCGCGGTCCGGCACAGGTCATCCTCGTGGATGGTGGAAGCCGACGACGATGGCAGCACTGCTGATTGCGCCTGCTGCTGTGGCCGTGGAGTGGCAGGCGGAGGTGAGATCTCCTTGCCAGCGGCAGACGGCGACGACGACGAGAAGCATCCTTCTTGCGAGCCCCGCGACTGTGGGGACTCTTCCTTGCCGTGCTTGATGCCCTCCACCTTTGGGTTGCTGACGCCATTCTGCTGCCGATCTGAAACAGCAAAAGCACGAGCACGAATTGGACCAAGATCTGATGAAAACAATGCATTCACAGGCCGCACACAGAGAATGAATGAATCAGTCAGTCGTGGAGATACCTGGCGGCGGCGAGCGGTCAAGGAGCTCGGAGCCCTTGAGGATGTACTCGTTGCCCTGCGCGGGGAGCACCAGATCGTCGTCGGACAGGTCGTGCCACACGAAGCCGTTCTTGTAGCTCCTGGCGACGCGATACAAATTACAACAGGAGGGATCAGCAGACAAAAACAAAAATAAAGGATGGAATTGGATTGCGAAGTGCAGCAGGAGTACCTCTTGCAGGACCAGGAATACATGGAGGCCATGCCCTTCCCCCGCAGGACGTTGAGGCGGTTAATCACATCTGCAGCGGCAACGCCATTAACGCGAATCGCATCATCAGCTAACTTGTTGTTGGTACGCACGGGGAGCGAGTTTATGGCGAATTTGGACCGAACCGGAATCGGAAGGCGGCGCCTTTATTGAGGGAGGGATGGCTGACTGACCTCGCAGGTAGAGACCTTCCTCCGGGGCGGCGAGCGGCACCTCGATGAAGTGCGGGTGCTCCAGGTGGCGGTTGCGGCAGAGGTAGTACACCACGGCCACCCTCTTGGCCGCCGCCGCCGCCGGGGCCGGGGACGAGGCCGGGGGCGGCGACCGCGCCGGGGTCTGGTGGTGGCTCTTGCCCGGCGGCTCGACCCACACCTTGTTGCGGCCGGGGCTGGTGCCCGTGCCCGTGCCCGTGCCCGTGCCGGTTCCGCGCCGCCGCGCCGGCCTCCCCTCCGTCCCTGCCCCGGCTGGAGGAGCCATTCGCGGAGGGAGGCAATGGGCGCGCCGCCGCGGATCAGATCACACGGTGCTGGGCATGGAACCCTGAGCAGCGGCGGCTGGTACGGATGGGGTGGAAGAATGGAAGAAACAAGAAAGCGAATGCGGCGAAGGATATCAGTCAGTCAGTAATTAAATGGAGCAGGCGGGAGCCGGGAGTTCCGGACGGAGGGGGAGGAGGGAGCAGCACTAACACAAGAGCAAAGCAGCGGTGAATGAGAGTACGAGAGCTCAGCTGATGAGACGAGACGAGTGATTAGGAAGGAGATGGCGGAGGAGAGGCAATAATGGAGCAGCCGAGCAGCAGCGGCAGCGGCATGTTGGTGCACGACGCGATGGGACTGTAACATGAGCCGGCGGCCACTGTTGCTGACGAGGCATGGGGCACGGCTCGACCCCCCCCCCCCCCCCCCCCCCCCCCCCCTCTTCCTCCTCGTGTCGTGTCACGTGTGTCCTCGTAGCCACCACCAACTCGCACGTCCCTCCAGCGAGGCGTCCCGAATCCGGACGGACGAGACGACAGGGAGAAGGAGAAAGGTGGACGGACCGTGACTGCACTGGAGTCGTGTTGGCGAAGACGGACCGGCCGGGTGAAAGCGTGATGAGTGTGAGGAGGAAGACGATGGATGGATGACGCGATTCGAGTGGGGTGACGAGTGAAGCGAAGGTGACTGTCAGTCCACCGTCGTGCTGCGTTGCTTTGCTTTGCTTTTGGATGGATGGCTTTTTGGATGCTAAAATGCTTGGGTTCTCTCTTCTCTGCCTCGACGACGATGAGCGACCGGAGTCCGGGGAGGGGGCCTGGATCTCAACTCTCAACGACACCACACCAGTACACCACCAAGCTGAAGTGATGAGTGGATTTGAGGCTGAGGCCCTGTTTAGTTGCCATGCAAACCCAAAATATTTTCTCTTCCACCCATCACATCGAATCTCTAAACGTATGCATGGAGCATTAAATGTATGTAAAAAAATAACTAATTGCATAGTCTGTCTATAAAGTTCGAGACGAATCTTTTGAGTCTAATTAATTCATAGTTGGACAAATTTTACCAAATAACAATGAAAAGTGCTACAGTAACTTTTCACCCAAACTTTCTCAACTAAACACAGACTGAGCTACCTTCTACTGCTCCTATCACTGTTACCAGCAGTTGTACTACGTACAACAGTACTCCTACGTACGTACTCCTACTACACTCGTAGTCGTAGTAGCAGCTTTTTTTCTTGCGTTTGTGTTGTGGCGTGGTGTGGGGCTAATAAATCGTCCAACCAAATGCTACTAAAAATGTGGTCACTCACACTGATGATGGACTCGAGTCGATCGCGTAGACGTGGGCGTGGGCACCATCCTGCTCCTGCTCCTGTCCAATCCATCAGTTTCTGGGGTCTCGCTCCCTCTCATGTGCTGTGCCTGTGCCGCGCCCATGTCCGATCCATGTGCACCTGAAATCCAGTCCTTCGCCCTGTTTAGTTACCTGAAAATTTTGTAAAATTTTTCAGATTCTCCGTCACATCAAATCTTTAGACACATACATGAAGTATTAAATATAGATAAAAAAATAAAACTAATTACACAGTTTAGACGAAATGGACGAGACGAATCTTTTAAGCCTAATTAGACCATGATTGGATAATATTTGCCAAATAACAACGAAAAATGCTATAGTGCTGTTTGCAAAAAATTTTGCATCTAAACGCAGCCCTCGGTTAACAAAACAAATTGCCAGTCGAGACTGAACTCTTAGGTCCATAACTTCAGCATCAGCAGCAAGGGTAGACTAAGTCTCTTTAATTTGAGCTTTGCATCCCAAACCCTGCCCTTTGCCCTTTTCACATGTGATTAAGAAGCACCCCCTTTAATTTAAAACTCTAGCCACTACGTACTACATTAGTGTTGCAATGATTTGGACCCTTTCTCCTAAGCTTGGAGGCTAGTACTACTGTATTCCTGAAGCAAGGCCATGTTTAGATCTCTTCAAAATGCAAAAAGTTTTCCAGATTCTCCGTCACATCACATATGCCGGTATATATATGGAGCATTAAATGTAGGTAAAAAAACTAATTGCACAGTTTGTCTGTAAATGTCGAGACGAATCTTTTGAGCCTAGTTAATCCATGATCGGACAAAGTTTATCAAATACAAACGAAAGTGCTACAGTACTTTAAAAAAAATGCAAACTAAACATGGCCAAGTTAATTAAGGGAGAGCACTCAGTACTTGCTTGCCCATGTGACGAACAAGGTAAGGTGTCCATTCATATACAATCTTAATTTCGAAAAAGATGTGCATACAAGCCTGTATAATGACTAATGAGACAAACAAACTGGAATATCAAGAAATGATTAGTCGAGTGTTGTACGTAGTTTAGATCCAAGAGAGGCACGTACGAAAGCTCTCTTGCAACTAATTTCCTGCACATGTACAGACTCCGCTAGCTTCCCTGCCGGCCGGCCCCCTTCTGTTGTACGTGTTCTGCAAAGATTTTTTTATAAAAAAAGGAGAGAGAGAAAAAACAAAATGAAAAGGATGGTGTTGTGCAAGAATTGCCTAAGGCACCGTTTGGATGCCAAAATTTTTGGCAAAACGCTACTGTAGCGTTTTCGTTGTTATTTGATAAATATTGTCCAATCATGGTCTAATTAGGCTTAAAAGATTCGTCTCGTCCATTTCATCTAAACTGTGTAATTAGTTTTATTTTTTATCTATATTTAATGCTTCATGCATGTGTCCAAAGATTCGATGTGACGGGGAATCTGACAAATTTTGCAAAATTTCTTGGAACTAAACAGCCCCTAAGAAGATCAGCATAATTATTGTCCCAATTTTCCGTATCGGATTTAGATGTCGTTTTGGATAAGATTTGGGTCAAACATTGGGAATATAAATCATCAATAACTTTTAAGTCGTTGAGTTTGCAAATGTAAAAATTATATGAATAGATTTGTCTTGAAAAATACTTTCATAAAAGTATACATATATTACTTTTTCATAAATATTTTTTATAAAATCAAGAGGTCAAAGTTGTGTTTTGGAGACCGTGTCGCTGTCCTAAACGACTTCTAAATCCGATACGGAGGGAGTATATATTTGGCTGCATAGTTTGTAGAGGCTGGAATTATTGTTCCTTTAAAAAAAAGAAAATGTAGTATTTTGAGAACAAGAAGAGCCGACATGCATCGTTCGCGAAATTTTTTGGGAAATGGTACTGTAGCACTTTCATTGTTATTTGGCAATTAGTGTCCAATCATGGTCTAATTAGGCTTAAAAGATTCGTCTCGTGAATTTCGTCTAAACTGTGTAATTAGTTTTATTTTTTATCTATATTTAATGCTTTATGTATGCGTCTAAAGATTCGATGTGACGGAAAATCTTGAAAAATTTTGTAAAATTTTGGCAACTAAACGCGCCTTTCATCCACCGACGGCAACCGCAGAAAAAACATACTGTATATATCTGCAAACAGGAAAGGACATGCAATTGCTTTCGTGGGCGTGTTGCTGCTTCTGCAAACAAAACAAGGAATCAATGCAAAGCGACACACCAGCAACACAGGATGGGATACTTGTTCATATGCTGCAGTCACTTGGACCCTATTTGGAACACGGGAAGTATATTTTCTGTTTCTGTGTTTTTTATGTGAAATTAAACTTATTCATGTAAAATTTATGTACGATTTCTGCGAAATTGCTGCATACCAAACAGGCCTTTAACTGTTGGGTTCGGCTATCAGCAGGCAAGCGTATCCTATCACCTGTCTAGTTTAATCACAGCAAAAAAAAAAAGCCAAAAACTAAATTATTACACTTGGTGATGGAAGTAGTACAGCCTTCTACGGCCCTGTTCGTTTATCTTATAAGCTATACTTTTTCAGACAACGAACATTATTTTTCTCTCACACCAAACCCGTAAACAGTACTATCAGCCGTGTCTTACTCGCTTCCTTTTTCCTACGATAGGAGGTGCAGGTTGGTCTTGTTTCAAAAATCCCATACTAGATGATGAGAGTCAGGTCACTTGATGAAACTACCGAATACATACCAATCACTGATTACTGTGAGTCACATGGGGGGATGGATGGAAGAACCTGTCCTGCCTCTTGCATAGTACTTCCTCCGTCCGAGAAAAGATGTAATTATGGGATACGTGTCAGTTAAACTGACTCAAGTTTGATCAAGTTTATAGCAAATAGTATTAACATTTATGTCTCCAAATAAATTTATTATAAAAATATATTCTATAACTAATCTAATGATACTTATTTTATATCATAAACATTAGTATTCTTTTTATATAAATTTAGTCAAAGTTGAAATTGTTTGACTTCTCAAAAATCGAGAATTGCATGTTTTTGTGGACGGATGGAGTATTACAGTAGTGTCTGCATTGGGACAGACTGCGTATCATTGACACCAGACCAGTATATATGATATTTTTTCTTTCTCCATTAATTTTTCTGAATGGTTAAGCACGGGTTGTTGAGGCTAGCTCATCAGAACATGCATTTGCAAATTGCAATACAAGTATCTAAGCGCTGCCATGCATATAGGCGTAGTACCAGCTAATGACAATATATATAATAATAACAGTACAATGTTATCAGCACAAGTCAACTCTGGTTGCGCATGGTAAGCATAAATAAACAAATTAAAAGAACACGAAGAATCGTATTGGTACTCTCAACTTTTCAATGCATGTATGAGTATCAATTTATCTAGGGAGAAAAAATGTGAACAACATGACACACGCCGATCACCGATGACTGTGCTGAATCCTGATTCAGAACTACCGAATCACGATATATATAAACATGCAGGAAATCTTCACAATTGTATGTATGCATGCATGTCTCGGCATTAGCCATTAGATGATCATTAACTAGTGCATCATCCACCAGACAAGATTCATTAGCTACCAATAATTTTACTGTCTCTTTCTTCCTTTCTTCCTTTCCAGAAGGGAATCGAATACAGCTAATAGCTCAAGTTGCACATGGAGCTAGCGGTTATATACATATGTCGACTAGTTGTCGCCGAAGATGCTACTAGGTCTTATTTCCCCTTTCCGTGACGAGTTTTGGCCGTTGCATGAGACTACTCCGTTTTCTTGCGGCGTATCGTGCATGCTGCTGGTTGCACTCGGTGGCTGCATCCGGTAAAACTCGTAACAGCACTGTAGCACACGCAAAGTATATGCTGGTACTACATTGAGAGGGTAAAAAAAATGTTGTTCACTTTAAGTACATACAGTACTAATCACCTTTTATTTGGGTTACAGCCTCTTCTTAGCTATCTACTCTCTCTTTCCCAAAAACGAAAAATACAAAAGGTTGAGTTTACTCTCGTTATAAGCCAAACTTCTTTACTTGGGGATAAGTTTATAAAAAAAATATATATTAACATCTAGAACGTAAATTAGTTTCTGTTAAAATCCACCATACATATATCATGATTACTTGATATTATAGTTTTCGATGAAATTAGTTAAAGTTACAGAAAATTGACCTACAAAGAAAAACCATTTACATTTTCAAACAAATGGGAAAATTGACCTACAATTTTAGGTGTGCAGACTTAAACACACACTTCATACGATCGTAGTAACTAATAAGAGATCAATAAGAGCTGAACCTGCAACCTAAAATCCTTACTTTTATTAAAACATGAAAGATGAGTTTTGAATAAATAAAAAAGCATAATAAGCGCACGAATTTTAAGTTTACTTGAGGGTAAATATGTTGTAGCAATTTTAAATTTTGTTAATAGCTCAGTTTCGTTCACTTCCCCAAGGCAACATGTGTACTCGATACACAAACATGGCTTTTATGAGTAGGATTTTATCAGCCATTTGAATTTTGTTCGACCTGTATTCTAACAAGTAACAAAGTGAAACCGCTTTGAAGGTTATAGTTAGAAAGGAAGGAAAATGGCTTCTACGATCAACTCCTGTCACATCAGGTCTTGATCCAAGGACTAGAAGCAAAGTGACAAGTGCAAGCTCATGTTAGCTAATTTTCTAATATAATATAACTATATATATAAGATTAAAATTTGTTCACGAGACATGGCCTGTAACAAGAGCCATCATAGTTTAAGTTAAAGTTTCAATTAAATGCATATTGAAGATATATAGATGTGTCATACGGACATGAAAAAAAAGACTATGAACATGTAGGGAAAAATATACAGAGTTTTGATAAGTTTATCACAATCAAATAAATATTATCTTTATATGTGTGTGTTGTGTAAAAAACTGAAGAGAGAGGACACGCGTAAAGATAAGTAGTTTTTATAAGTTATAGGTATTATAAACAACTCTTAGTACTTATATCTCTATTCTACCTCATGTAAAAACATGGCTTGCTGGACTAGTATTCATTTGTTGAACTCGATTATAACCGCACAAGTACTTTGTACCTATTAATTTAAGGATTTGCTGTTTTTCTAAAAAAAAACAGCATCTGTTCATGCAACGGTTGACCCATGACGTGAAGATCTACAGAAAGATGTCCTAATCTTGAAGCAAGATCAAAGGATCACGTCATCGCCCGAACCAAAGACAGATTTCAGGCGCCTGCTTTTTAGGAAAAGTGATTAATTTACGGGTGGGCTATCAATTAAGGGCTTCGACAAATAAAATGCCGGGCAACGTTCAGAAATCTCGATTGTAAATAAAAGAGCCATACAGGTGGATTGATCATGCATACTAAAAAGAGTGCTGCTACATATATGGTCTTGTCGTGCAAATTATTCGCGCAGGCGCAATTCAGGCTTCGACATACCAAATCCCAAAGGTAGGACGTGAGCCCAACAGCTCTTTTGGAGGAATGTCATCCCAACAGCTCTTTTTGAGGAATATCAGCCCAACATCTCTTTCTGAGGAATGTCAGCCCAACAGCTAGCCAGTTAGTGAGCGTCATCGGCCTTGCCAACTCTGCTTCAGTGGGCCGAATTATGTCACAAGGTTTAAGCCGAGCTGAGCCCAAAGCTAAGGAAATCATTCATTTGGGCTACAACAGTTTTTCCATCTTGGACCAGCCAGCGCAGGAAGAAGATAAGATTAGTAAACACAAGGAACCGAATTGCCATGTAATGGAGGTAGCAACCCAATTCCTTTTATAAGGGGCGTGGTGTAACATCCGGTCCCGGCATACACGGCCCAGACCCATTCTACCGATGAGTGGTCCCACCTGCGTAGCAACCCGCTTGAGCTTTCGTCCTCGCTTCACTCGAAACGGTAAACCGAAGGTTACTACGTGTCCCTGACCCTGCTATTTAAGCCGATCAGTCCCACAGGATTCACGGCATGGTACTAAACACAGGTTGCACAGTACCCGAGCTACAGTAACCCGAATTTGTCCTGGCCCAATCCGATACTACAGTAACAGTCTGCTACAGCATTCCAGCTGCAGTACCGGACCGCTACAGTCGGAAGTCCAGATGTACAGTCTTCTAGCTACAGCGCCGTCCCACTGCCCCGCTACAGTAACATCAGCCCATTCCGCGAATTGGGCCCACTTGGCCCATTTGGGGCTGTTACACGTTGCTAGTGCCCGGAAGTCCAGAAGGACGTGCGCAGTCCGCCCTTATCCGCCTCGCCATGCCCTGCACATGCGCCCTGCCCTTGTCGCTGCGCTTGCGGCTTCTTCCAACGACCCTGCTCCTTCTCTTTCCGCGCAACCGGGACCCGGGCTGAGATGAGGATAAGCACGCCTGGTCTACAGGACCCAGTCGTGCCACACGCCCCGAGCACCGACACCTGGCTCGTTGTGCCTGATCCCCCAACGCCTAGGCCGTGCCCCATGACTCTCTGAACACACCTCTAAAATATGAAACATTTGAATGCAACATACGTTTAAAGCAGATGAAATAGTTGGAACATACACTTAAAATATGTGTGTGAAACATATGCAACATCTAGATAAAACACTTGCAATTTGCAACATGAAAACACTTATTTTTGAAAATAACATGAAAATACTTACTGCAACGTAAGACTGAAACACCTAAAACTATTAGAACATACTCTTGCAACATATGTGAAATATATGTAACATCCAAATAAAAAATGTTTGCTTACTGTCGGGTACCATGATTAGGGGTACCTAAATCATGGATAACACCTTTTCATCAACCAAAACTAAGCAAGGCCGTCCGCGAGTAGTTATCCGTCTCACCCGAGACCGGCTCGGTCAGCAACCTTCAATAGATCGATTCTCCGCCTCGCCCGAGGCCCCGATATAGGGTCTCGGACGCAGAAAGTTCTCCGACTCGTTCGACCCGAGCCTCTGATGCCGCTCTCCAATTGGCGTGCTCGAGACCCCTGTGACGTCACCCACGTCCCTGCACCGATCAACCGGACAAGCCAGGAGAGACAGGGGTCAAGTCACGATGTCGTCGCCCATAACAGCATGGGGAAGAGCTGCTGGTCACTATGCCGCCCATACTGGCACTATACGCACGATCCGGGTCTGCGCGGCGTACGAGGCGCCGCTCTAGGCTGCTATTCCCTCGAACGGGGTGAAATCACGCCATGATTCACGCCCCCGAGGCCTCGGCTCTCTACGTCAGTCAAACCGCAGGGACAGACGCATCACCACAAGGATAATCACGACTCTATGCGTCGTAGCTGCGTCGTCCACAGGGCCACGTACGACAGGACACGTCGCTACAACATCAAAGGACAGGAGCCACTCCTCCAACAGTAGTACGCCACCAACTACCAGAGGCCTCGGATCTTCCTTTCCAAGAAAGACATCACGTAGCGCATGCATGTAACACTGCGCTCCCCTTGCATCTATAAAAGGAAAGGACAGGGACCATTCTAGGGACGACGGACAGAAGGAAAAATCCATACGCGACTTGACTCATCACGAGCAAGCGTTCCACACTTACGCATCTTGAGATCTGGAAGCTCCTCCCTCTCTCACCGGCTTGTAACCCCCTACTACAAGCACCTCGGTGCAAGGCAATACAAGACTCTCCTCCCCACTGGACATAGGGCATTCTTCGGCTCGAACCAGTATAAATCGCTTGTGTTCTTCTTGCACACCATCCGAATCTCATACGTATAAACGCTCATTCACCTGTTGGGGTTAGGGCCGCTGGTCCAATCACTGACACTTACATACGTCTGAAAACAGATGAAATATTTTGAACAAACGCTTACAACATGCCTCTTAACACTTGCAACATATACAACATCCTGATCTACTTTTGCAACATCCACATAAAACACTTGCAACAACCTTTTCTTTCAAAAATCATGTCTCAAAATACTATTTGAAGTTCTCATATTTTGAAATCCAAATTTTTTAAAATATATAAACAAACTTGGTTGGAGAAACAACAAAAACCAAAGTTTAGATGTCGAGAGATGTACAATTTTGCAGTGGATGACTTTTTCGTTTGAAAACATTTGTGGTCTTAAAATTATACTAGAAATTCTCATGATTTGAAATCCAAAATTAACAAACGATCTCCGATGGAAAAACAAATAGAACCAAAGTTGTAGATCTCGATGAGATCTAAAATTTCCTGTTGAAACTTAATTCATTTGAATTTATTTAGGGTCTCAAATATTCATTATAATACTACAAAACTCAATAAAAATGAAAATATCATCTCTTCAGTCACAAGTGGCTTTGGAGTGGAACGAAGTGGCTTTGAGGTGAAATGGTTAGAGGACGAGGTCATTAGTTGCAGGTTCGAATCTACCGCCGCATGCTTGCATATTTTCACATGGAAATTTGCATGACCTTTACCGTGAGGCTATATGGTGGGGGCTTCTCGGGATTAAAAATGTTATTTTTGGCCTGATTTAGGATTTTTGGAAATGATTACCACTGCCGGTTAACATGAACTAGCGGTGATGATCATGATTATCACAGCTGAGAAGCCAAAACCTGTGGTCCAAAATCGGGAATGCAATCGCTTGGATAGAGGCCATACTAGGAAAGTCCGACTTGAAGGATGGGAAGAAAGACCAGGCGGCATCGCATAGCACATAGCACTATCACTCTACCGTCTGGGGATGTTCTTCTCCGTAGGAACATGGAATTGCATAGCACATATAGCACTATCACTCCCGATAGTGCTATGAAAGAAGGTTCGATTTGCTTGAGAGCGAGCATGAAAAGGAGTCGATGGAGTGCCCATAGAACCAATTTTTAGTTATTATTTCGATTGTTGTGTTGTGAATTAATGTTTGATTATTTCCCTATGTTGAGAACCATAAGCTACTTGTATTATAAAAGATTATTTGCTTGTGTTGCTGCCATGAGACTTGTGCTTATCTGAGAATATTTTCCTCGGTTGAGAATATATGTCTTTGAATTTATGATGTGTCTTTGCTACCATAAATAGTAAAATGCTCTGTTGTGTCCTGTCCATAACTCCATATATTGTTGTGTCGTTCCTGCCATATTCATCAATATCTTGTGTAGATGAATGACAAAATAGAAGAATTGGCCAAAAAGGGACAAAAGGGAATAATTGGCCAATGATAATGTGTCTCATACTGCGTTTAAACGATGACTCGATGACTCGGACATCTTCTTCAGAGGAGACGTTGTCTCCGGATTGAAGCTGGATGGAATTACTCTTTCTCCACCGAAGTGCATCAACGGGGATGTATCATCGATCCAGAAGATGGAATCCTCTTAGCCTTCGCCAGCTTGTTTTCATAGCTGTTGGGGCTGCTGTTGCAGCTGCATCCTCTCACAGAACACTGCAACTGTTTTAACAGACAACCGAACTACGCCGACGAAGGATGCACAACCAGATAGCCATGCGACATCCGGCCCTAGTGACGCGACGCCCATGCCGGGCGAGGCCGCTTGACGTCTCGCAAGGTTTGTTGATGAGGTGCAGGTCAAGCGAAGGTTGCCCTTGCTTGCCACTCCACCACGGCAGAAGGCGGCAGCCGCGAGGCCCCTGCCAATCAGGGGCAGGAGCAGATGAATCGCCGCCCAACCGCTGGCACACATACCGCCCTCAAAGTGGGGCGAGGTACTCCTCAGGCAGAGGTTGGGTGTCGCGCTGCCGGCGGCTCTGGCCTCACCTGCGTTTAAGGTAACATTCGACGCCATTCGCACTGGGAACTTGATGCTGAGCCAAGTGGATGCCCTTGACGCGCTGTTCCCAGCGTTCAATGGGTGCGCTAGAGAGCTCTTCGTGGAAGCCCCGTAGGACGTCGCGGTGTTCGCACGTTTGCTCATTCCATTTATGTAATATCAAGCATGGAAACAGTCTGCTAGGCTGGTTCGGATGTTAGACCACCTAGCGTGCTCGATGCGCGTCGTTTGTACGGAAAAGCTCTCTTCTTCTTAATAGCAATGATACGCAAATCTTTTACGTATTAAAAAAAAACAGTGAAGATGCCCTTTGTGTTTGTGCTTACTATTGTAAAATCATGTTTGGCCAGGGACTTGTCTCTAAAACCTGTACACTTCAGTTTGTTTCTTAAACTTGCATACACTTCAGTTGTTTGGCAATAATAAAATCCAGCCCTGTTTCTCGAGAAAAAAACCTGGTCACTCTTCAGGAGCAGGGTCCGCTAACATTCTCCTTTCTTCCCTTTGTAAAAATAAAAAAGAATAGAAATTTCTAAAAAGGGAAATTTTCCTTTGAAAAAGGACTGTCAGGCTGCCTTGTCTGATAATGGTCGCTGATCAGAGCGTGGCGCCGTGGCCTACAAATAAACAACGAAGGACATGTTCCCCGTGCTTGGATATTTTAAGAGATCGAATCATCGGTTGATGCTACATCAACTTCACAAATCTGATTTGGATAAAAATTTCCGCAATGAGCATCAGGTGGACCCATATTGGCGACGTTACGTTCAAAGACTGATCCTGTATTGCAGATGCAGCAATGCCTGTGCTTATAAATAGTCATCTCGATCGGCATGAAAATCAACGGCGGACGCAGTGTGCATACCGGCGTGCAGAGCAATGCCCAGCATGGATGCCTTTCTTGTGTCGCTACTCGTCACACTCTTTCTGGTGAGTGCGCACAACAGCATCTAGCTGACTGCTGAGCGCGTGCAATGCACTCTGATGCCCTCCGGGTGACCATAATTTGCATGTGGTTTTCGCATTACAGATTAAACAGACCATATTGGTTAGCAGCAGCAAGAGGGCCGGGCTTTTTTTTCGAAAGACCAGAGGGCCGGGCTTTGCTGAAACGATTACTTTTGGTGTTGTGTTAACGAGTTGCATTATGCTGCCTGGATGCAGGTTTGTGCAGCAGCTGCGCATCCAGCGGCCTCGGACGCCATGGCGACGCCGACGCTGGCACCGACGGACTATTGGCGAGCAGTGCTTCCTGACACCCCGATGCCCCAAGCCATACACGACCTATTGACCCAATCTACAGGTATATAAATATATATGTCTACCTTTTGTTTTCCATTCATGCGTCCGATTGAGTAAAAGTTGTTACTCCCTCCATTTCAAATTATATATATAGATACAGTAATATATATCTAAGTGCACAGTAAAAGCTATGTATATAGAATAACTAAAGCGTCTTATAATTTATAATGAAGGGAGTAATTTGGAATGGAGGGAGTACAAAATTAGTAGATACTTGTAAATTAAAGAGCTAGGATATTGATGTGTAAAACAAGTTTTCCTACCTTGAGCTAGTTTAATTCATTTGTACTTTTACCAACTTGGACAACCATCTCCGAGAGTCTTTCCAAGACTCACTCTCTAAACCACCATTTGGAGATCACTTTCTATACCGTTCTTTCACTCTCCAACAGTTTTTCTATATTTCGTGCGCGCACTCTAGAGATTTAAACCACGCTGTCCATCTTTAGCTAGCGAGAAATTCAGAATAGATGACGGGTATATTTTGATATCCAATTAGACAAACTGTTAGAGAGTATTTTTTCACTAAAATTTTTATTCATAACAATTAGCAAGGATATGGAGAGTCTCTTGGAGTTGTTCTTATCATGAGATAAAACTATATTTTTCACCAACTTGGGAAATTCTCTCTTACTGTTAGAGCAGGATGGAGGCGAGTCATGGCATTCCGTAAAACAAACAATATGTTCTTGTTTTATAGCTTCATGAGCGGCACCTAAAATTTCATTCCAACGGGCACGAAAGCAGGAACATGATTTTTTGAGTCGCTAATAAGGGCCATAACTTCTAGCGCCACATAAATTTCTAGCTCACCAAGTTTTCATTCTCAGTGACATAAAAAGTAATTTCACCTTTGATCCGGTAAGAGTTCAATTTTCGAGTATGGTTAAGGCATGTTGAATAAGGATACGATAGTAGTATTTTCTCAACTGATGAAATGCTGATCAAATAGAGAGACCTTTTTTTAGTTTACTTACAAATATTATGTATCATAGAAATTTTGGTAACTCAAATTTCCTTTCTAAATTAAATTTCAATTTTGGTAACTCAAATTTCCTTTCTAAATTAAATTTCAATTTCATACTATCTATTAACTTTTTTTATTAAGGGAGATAACAAATAAAAACACCCCATGTGCCAGTTTCACTTTGGTTTCTAAGATTCATCAATAAAATGTTTTGTTGCAAGACTCAATCTCTCTCCTATTTGGTTATGTTGCTCCATCACACATGTATTAATTTGACCGTGCTCTTTTTCCAACATAGAGCTCCTATTGTAGTCTTCATCAAAATTAGACACTCTAAAAGTACAAACCCAACAATTTCTAGAGCTTTAGTAAAAAAGCGAGGACAAGCAAGCAGGCATAACGATTTTTACTATTTGCATAATTTCTGAAAGGATCAAGATGCCCAAGAGGGGGGTGAATTGGGCTTTTCTAAAAATTGATTGCAAGAAATAAAACCTACAAGCCGGAATTCACCCCTAGTGCCTACTTGTGTTCCTATAGATTCTACCGGTAAAAGTTTTGCACCCTAGTTTCCAATCCTAGTCTAGCATGGCAATTCTAGGAAAGTAAATCAAGCAATGAATGTAAATATGAGAATGTAAATGCTTGAAAGTAAGTGCAAGGAACACGGCGATGTTTTCCCGAGGTATCGGAGAGTCGCCACTCCCCACTAGTCCTCGTTGGAGCACCCGCGCAAGGGTGTAGCTCCCCCTTGATCCGCGCAAGGATCAAGTGCTCTCTACGGGCTGATTCTTCGACACTCCGTCGCGGTGAATCGCCCAAAACCGCTCACAAGATGAGTTGGGTCATCCACAAGCTCCGTCGGATGATCACCAAACTCCCAATCACCACCAAGCCGTCTAGGTGATGGCGATCACCAAGAGTAACAAGCTAGAACTCTCACTTGACCACAACGAGCCTAATGAGAAGATGGATACACACTTGCTACTCTCTATTCACTAGTGGAGGACTCTCAAGCTTTGATTCTCAAATCACAATCCTCACTAGAGCTCTTGCACTCCCTTGCACTCCAAAGGTGTTTCTCAGCTGAACAAATGAGCAAGAGAACTCTAAACGAGGTGGTGGGGATGTATTTATACACCCCACAGTCAAATCCAACCGTTACCTGCCAACTCAGCAAAATACGAGGTGACCGGACGCGCCGGTCGCTCGTAACGGTCGAAAACCTAAAAAATCGGCTGAGTGACCGGACGCGCCGATCAGGGGTGACCGGACGCGTCCGATCGTGCAGGGAGCTTACTGTACTCTGACCTGATGCGCGACCGCGTCCGATCAGTGATGACCGGACACGTCCGGTCGTCAGAGGACCTTACTGGAACATGACCGGACGCGCCGATCACACCCCAGTCGCGTCCGATTAGGTGATTTCTCTCAAGTGACACGTGTCAGTCTGACCACCGCGTCCGGTCCTCGCAAGGACCGCGTCCGGTCGTTAGCGCTGAAACACAGTCGCGGTTTAGAACTGACCGGACGCGTCCGGTCATACCAGACACCACGTCCGGTCAAGGGAAAACGTCTCTAAACACTCCGAAACGCGGCGCAACTTGAACCAAGTTGCTTCCAACTAAACTTTAAGCTATTCTAGAGCTTCCTAGTGCTAAGTTTGACAAGTGTGCACCACACCTAAACATAAGACTCACCTAGGTCAAGCTACTCGCTCATGCCCCCCTTTATAGTACGGCCAAAGGAAAAAACGAAGATCCTAACGACTATTCCGAATGTAACTCAACACCTTGACATCCGGAGCTAACCGTCCTTAATCTTGACGTCAATCCTTTGAAAACCGAAACGATTTCCATCAAGGGGCATGAATACCATAGTGCCCAAAGCAGTTATCATCTCCATGACCTAACTTACCAAAGTTTCTGCAAAACACACGTCAGTCATGGTAATAAAGCATTGTCATCAATTGCCGAAACCAACTCTCGGGGCCTAGATGCTTTCAATTTCGTCACCTCAAAATGATGAATAAGCATAAACCAAGCCCTAGACAAGCTTTACAAGGCTAGCATGGCCAAACACGAGCAGTATGGGCAAAGAACATACTTAGTGGGGGTGGTTTTGTAATAGAATCAACTAAGGTGTATGAGTTTTCAACAAAATGCCTTATGGGGGTGTAATATCAAATTTCCAAATGGCACGGGATCATTTATGCAATTTCCCCTTTATAGGACGTACTTTGACTATCCAAATGACCTTAAATAATAAATTTTTATGTAATGTTTTATTAATATTTCAGAAACCATAATTACTAAGAAGTGATTTTGAGAAATAAGTCTAATGGTGTCAGTTTTGTGGCATATATAATTAATATATTATTGAAATAATTGTTTTCAAAGCATAAACATGGATAATCAAATAGAGTCTTATAAGATTATTTATTTCAGTATTCCATGCTTTGTTTTAATAGTAAGAATTCTCAAAAATCCATACTAAGAGCATGTTTACTAGAGCTTTGCTCCCAGCTTCTTAGGAATAAATTTTGTGGAGCCCTACCAAACGTGTATCTAAATTCTAGTGGAGAGTTAACAAAAATCACTTCTTTATTTACACTATAAGTTGGGAGCTAAAAAAACTGCTCCTCATGTTCCCCATTCAATCACCACCAAAATTACTTCTCACCTACTCCCCAATGTGTCACCGCCAGAACCACTCCATCAGAGAATCAAGGAGTGAAGCTCAAGAATCAGAAAGCGAAGCTCTACCAAACTAGCTCTAATATACTCCATCCATCGTAAATACAAGATTATTTCTTTTGTTTAGTTTTCTATGTACAATACTTTTCTTACTAGCTTATTTTATTTTCATTATGTTCCATCTATTCTCAAATCTTGATTTTCCATGTCACGAAAACTAGTCCTCGATCTAAATGAGAGCATGTATACTCCACATGTTGTCAATTGGAAAGGAAAAAAATTCCACATGCTTTGAGATTTTTATAAGTTATGTTGCATGCAATAAATTAAAGTGGCATCATTACTATGTTATGAAATAATTCAATATATTACTTTTTAGATTCGTAATTCCATTTTATTTTATTATTGTAAAACCAAAATATTCGTATTAGGTTTCTTAGAATAAGCATCAATTTGATGCACAACGTTTTTCTCACTAAACTAACTTTGATCAACATTCTGTTCACATAAATGAGTTAAAATTGTTCAAGCTTGACTTCTAAAATTTCATGGGTCATGATTATTTCCCATGATTTCCTCATAATAACTCAACAAATATACAATGTCATATTTGTTACAAGGACCACGAAAGAAAATTGAAATAAGAAGTTTAATTTTCTTCATTCTTAGCATTTACATAATTTTGCAATTAAACCAACCTAGTACATAAAATATAAAAAGTTATATATAATTTACATGTATAACATGTGCATGAAGTCTATTAATCGAATACTTATTTTCTTTCTAGAACATGCCTTTACCCTCACTAATCCATAGTTCAATACTCATTCACAATGTCTATGAATGTATGGTTCCCAAGGTGAGGAAGAATCAAGGAAGGTCACCACGTCGTATGGGTACCAAGGTGAGGACTCAAGGAAGGTCACTACATCATATGGGTCCCAAGGTGAGGACTCAAGAAAGGTCACCATGTCATATGGATCCCAAGGTGTGGAGGACCTAAGGAAGGTCACCATGTCATATGGGTTGAAAGGTGACAAGGACTCAAGGAAGATCACCATGCCATATGTGTTGCATGGTGGTGAGGGCTCAAGGAAGGTCACCACATCATATGGATCACAAAGGGAGGACTCAAGGAAGGTCACCACATCATATGGAATCCAAGTTGAGGAGGACGCAAGGAAGGTCACTATGTCATATGGAATCCAAGGTGAGGAGGAACCAAGGAAGGCCCCCACATCATATGGGTCCCGAGACAAGGAGGGATCAAGAAAAGTCACCACATCATATGGGTCCCAAGATGAGGAGAGGACAAGAAAAGTCACCATGTCATATGGATCTAATGGTGAGGAGGACCCAAGAAAGATCACTACATCATATGGGTACCAAGATGTGGGGGACTCAAGGAAGGTCACTATGTCATATGGGTTCCAAGGTGTGGAGGATTCAAGGAAGTTCACCACATCATATGGGTGCAAAGGTGACAAGGACACAAGGAAGATCACCACACCATATGGGTTACAAGGTGATGAGGGCTCAAGAAAGGTCACCACATCATATGGATCCCAAAGGAAGGACTCAAGGAAGGTCACCACATCATATGGGACTCAAGGTAAGGAGAGCCTAAAAAAGGTCACCACATCATATGATAGGTACCATGGTGATGAGGATGATGCTACGAAGGTCACCACATCATATGGAGCTAAAGGTGAGCAGGACATGAAGAAGGTCACCATGCCATATGGATCTCATCAAAGTGAGGAGCACTCATTAAGAATCACCATGCTAGAAAACAAAGAGAGTACAAGTGAGAAAGGTGACACAAGTAAAGGTCAGCTAATATATTATGAAAATCTAGCATAATGATGTAAACATTTTATATGTTTTAAAACAAGTTTGTAGAAATATGCTAGAGTCTACTCTTTAATAATATCAACAACATTTTGATTCATGTGATGATATATAGGTAGCGGGAGAACAAGTAATCTTGGAGTATTTATTTCAACTAATAGAAATGATGAATATGACACCTAAAAGATAATACTTTTGAACTTTTGAGTTTGGGTAGAGCAAGAACTTTTAGTTGGAAGAAAACTAAGACTTAATTTTTAAATATACATTTTCAGTTAGGTAGAGGAATATTTATAGAATAATAGTGCCTCATTAAAAAAAGTGCAACTGATGCAATTGTAGCCCCTACATGTCCCATCTAAATTAATTCAATGCCTCATTTCATTCATTCGCCTCCTCTCTCTCTCCTTATTTAATCACTTAATTTAGATTAATTGGACTAATTTATTTTACAATAACACTTAATTATTTGGAAGTGAATGAGTTAAATGCTTTAAATTATGTTGTAGGCCATAAACTTGCACATCAGCAGGCTTCAAAATGGGATATTTATGGTGTCTCAAACTTGTTTCAGGGGTCGTCCATGACCATGATGTTCGCAGACACAACCACAACCACAACAACGGCAACAAGCTAGCAGATGTTTTCTTCTTTCATGATGTCATACGTCCGGGGTCCGTAATCACACCAACCATTCCACCGACCACCTCCTTACCATCTCTGTTGCCTCGCCGCGAGGCTGATGCCCTCCCGTTCTCCACCGAGCGCTTCACCGACATCCTTGCCATGTTCACGCCAACATCCGATGCCATGGGAAAAGAGATATGGTGGACGCTTGACACCTGCGAGAACCCACAGCTGCTCCCTGGTGAGAAGGCTGCTTGCGCCACCTCCCTTGAGTCTCTCGCTAAGCTTCCTACCGCCCTCCTCGGGACACACAACGTCCGTGCTTTCTCTGGCGACATGCCCACCGATCCTACGGGCACATCGGCGCAACGCGGGAGGTACAATGTAACGGCCGTGCGGAAGCTCTCCGAGTCATTGACTGCAGCGACATGCCATGACTTGACATACCCCTACGCAGTGTTCTACTGCCACACAACCAACCCAGTAGCCACATACCTAGTGAAGCTAGTGGCCCAACATGGCAGGGTACCAGCCATGGAGGCGTTGGTTGTGTGCCACCTCGACACATCGCTGTGGAGTCCTAGACACCCGTTCTTAGTGGCGCACAGTCTCAAGCCAGGGGATGCAGTCGTGTGCCATTTTCTCTCTAAGTTGAGCATCGTCTGGGTCCTCGCTGGTAAGCAGGGAGGCATGCTTGAAGCCTAGTAGCGTTGAGTACCCGAGATCATTTCTATGAGCTTAGAGCTCTATCTATGGCATGGTTGTAACCTATGGACCTAAAGTGGCTCTACTATACTATGAGTCAATCTTGTATTGTGATTTTTTATTTAATTTTGTTTTAGCAATGTGTTGTCCAAAACTATAGTCCCTAAAGTGGAGGAATTCATGAATTTAGGAAGCAAATGTGAGAAAAGATTAGCCAACACTTCTTTCCTCTCTCGAGCTAGTAGACTAGAGCTAGTTAACTCCATCTTCTCATCTCTTCCTACAATCATTATGAGCACTCTCTCCCTCCTTACCTCAATCATTAAGCAAATTAACAAGTATAGAAAACACTGCTTATAGAGATGGGCTGAGGCAAATGTAAGAAAAACACCAAAAGCATCATGGATAATGGTTTGCAAAACAAAGAAAGAAGGTGGTATAGGGGGTTCTAAATCTCAAAACACACAATGAAGCACTTCTTCTGAAACATCTACACAAATTCTACAACAAAATCAACATTCCCTACATTGACATGGTATAGGAGAAGAATTACTCTAGTGGAAATTTTTCTAAAGCTTGTAGACAAATATAAAGGGTTGATTTCAACCATTATATCTGATGGTAAAAGCTGCTTTCTCTAGGAAGACATGTGGGATAACAAAGTGCCAAGATTACTCTTTCCCGAATTTCACTCATTTGCAAATAACAAACTAATCACAGTGGATAAGGCCTGGAGAATGAATGAAGCCTCCAACCTTTTTCTTCCTTCCTCTCTTCGAGCAAGCACATGCTCAATTTCTACAGCTTGTAGCCTTTCTTGACAACCTGAACTTATCACAAGTTTTAGATTCTTTTAACTACATTTGGAGCTCTCGAGTGTTTTCTACCTCTTACAAGGCCCTATCTGGACATACAAAAGTTCACCCAGCTTTTGCTTGGCTTTGGAAATCCTCTTGCTAAATGAAGCATAAGTTATTTCTCTATCTAGTTCTAAAAGATGGGTTAAGCACAAGGAACATACTCAAGGATAAACAGGCACTTGTATAGTTTTGATTGTGTCCTCCGTAGCTGCAACACTGAGGAATCCTTGGAACAACTCTTCTTTCAATGCCCATTTGTTGCAAGTTGTTGGAGCATCATCAATTTCTAGTTGCCTCAATCTCTCTCAAGATTTCAAGCATTGGAATTTTTTAAGATACATCTTAAACCAGCCATTCTTCAATGGACATCTTCATTCTACTTTGCTAGTGTATATGGGATAAAAGGAATAACCTTATCTTTAGAGGAATTCAACCATCTGTATTGAAGTGCAAGACAAATTTCTCTAATGGAGTGACCTTGTTGTTATACAGGGTCAAAACTAAAAAGTAGAATTAAGCACCTCTTAACTTCATGGGTAGAAAGCTTCTTGTAATCTTACTTTTATGTTTTTTTACTTCCTTCTTTGTTTCTTAACCTTTTCTCCTTTTGACCTCCCTTGCCCTCTGTTCTCCTATAATTATTTGTTTCTTTTACATTTAATATATTTCAGTAAAGGCCTTGCCCCTCCTGTTCTTTTAAAAAAACACTATGGTCCCTTGCCTACTTTATGTTGGAAATACATGTGCTATTCTACCAAAGTTTATTAGGGCCAGGCCCATGCCTAGGATTTGGTGTCCATGGAGTGAAACACAAAATAAGGCCCCTATATCTTGACAAATATAATAATAAAATTAGATTTCATTGTATAATGATATACAATTTTCAATAATAAGAACTACACTAGGTATTTAACCCTCTCAAGCATTTATTAAACCACGCTAGGAAAGAACGCATGATATTAAGGCCCTGTTTGGTTTCTGAATCATTCAGTTTAACTCCCATCACATCAATGTTGCGGCAAATGCATGGAGTACTAAATGTAGACTAATTTCATGCATGTCGGCACAGATTAGGAGTAATTTACGAGACGAATCTATTAAGCCTAATTAGTCCAAAATTGGAAACTTTTTGTCAAATAAGACGAAAGTGCTACAGTGTTTGTTAAACTTCTCTAACCAAACAGGCCCTAACCTAATTGAGAAGCAAGATGATAATGAGAATTGAGAAGGCATATCAGTAGAGAAGAAAAAGTAAAATCAACAAGCACTAGGAAGGACTTATTGGTCGGTCTATGGCATTCAGGAGGAACTCGTCATGGCAAGTGTCGCCTCGTCCTGTCAACAGTCATGGTGCTACCTGTGGTGTGCGCTGAGTGATGGTTGGTGCCGATGCCAAATGCATTGAATTGTGGTGTGGAAGACGATCGAGAGTCCGAACATCGTGACAGAGTCACGTAGATGATTGATGAGTGCTTGCATGCTCATTCTTGTGGGCTATGTCAAGAAACTAAAAATGCAACTAACACTTAGGCTAATTGGGCTTAAACTAATTGGACTTAGTGGCTTATTGCTGATTAGAGGGGGCCTAATTTTTTTGGGCTCGACGTGGTGGCCACTTGAGCTGCACAATGTATGACCCTAATTGGAACCTTACTGTGTAAACAATAGTAGATACCTAGACAAAGAACACAAGCAGACATGTTAATGCGAATCATAACAAAATTGTATAAAGGTACTAAGCATCTGTTTATTTCAGCTTTTATTTGGCTTTTGCGAGCCAAAAGCCAGAAACTGAAACAAACAGGCCAGCTGTTGAGTTATCTCATAAGAAGCTGGAAAGATGGCTTCTGAAGAAATGAACTAAAAACTAAAAGCACGAGGTTGTAGGTGTGCTGAGAAGCTAAAAATTTATTAAAAAATCAATAGCAAAAAGACAACAGACGGAACTCAAAGCCAGAAAGCTAGCTTTTGAGCCAAAAGCCCAAAAGCCACAACTCAAATAAATATGCCCTAAGAAAGCAACATACACACATACAGTTCATGTAAACGGTAGGCACCCTTTATAAGCACTAGTTACTTAGAGAACACACTAGTAACACTAGGGATAAATTCAACTAGCATGTAACCTATAAAAAATCCAACAAGAATGCAAATAGCCTAGGTTTTTAGTAAACCATAGTTGAACCTTAGCGCTCATAGATGGAGGGACGCTGAAGCTACCTTTGCCATGGCTTAAGTTGGCAGCGCCAGTGCAACATTGTTTTGGAACCAACCATCAGTCACTTCTGAAACCGCCATAACCGGTCTTCTCTAGGAATTGCCAATTTATGGCAAATTTGACCCCTTTCAATTGTAATTAATTTTGAAGGGTGAATTTAAACCTCTCCTGATCACTTTTTACTGTCAACCAGATCTCCGTGAGTGTCAGCGAAGGAGGAAGGAGAGAGAGCTTACAAAATGCAACAAGACAGGAGAATTAAACATGAGCTAATTATAAAACTAGTTGCACAGATAGAGACTAATTTGCGAGACGAATCTATTAAGCCTAATTAACCCATCAGTAGCACATGTTTACTGTAGCACCACATTGTCAAATCATAGACTAGTTAGGGTTAATAGATTCATCTCGCAAATTAATCTCCATCTGTGCAATTAGTTTTGTAATTAGTCTGTATTTAGTACTCTAAATTAGTGTCTAAACATTCAATGTGAAAGGGATTAAAACTTAGTCCGGGGTATCGTACAGTTATGACAAGCTCAAAAAGAGAGGCTTCTTGAGCAACCCACGGAGCAAGACGAAAATGGACAGATTGCAGGAGCACGACCGTTCTGATGCACCACCGTGCTTCGCTTGCACTCGTGGCTTGTGACGCGAGCTGAGCCACACGCGGCACATCAGAACGAATCTGGCTGCTTTGCCCCGCGCTCGGACGGGGGATCGATCCAGTTCATCGCCCTGGCAGCCGTAGGTGTGGCCGAGTATAATAAACGTGAGCCCACCCCAACCTTATCGCCAGTCACCCACCCCCCCAAAGACCCTCCCAAAGTCCCAAAGGCCGCCGCCGCCCGCCAGCCCGCCATGGCCGCGCAGTCCTTCCTCCTCGCAGCCACCGCCACGACCGCTGCGCTCTTCGCCGCTCCCTATTCCTCCGCACGCCCTTTCCACTCGGCCCACTTCGTCGCCGGCCCGGGGGGCGCCGCCGCCGCCAGGGCGCTCGTCGTCGCCGACGCGTCTAAGAAGGCCGTAGCCGTCCTCAAGGGCACGTCCGAGGTCGAGGGCGTCGTCACGCTCACGCAGGACGACGACGGTGCGTTCCCTGCCTATCTTATCCCCACATCTTCTCACCTCGCCCACCTAACATCTACTACAGGCTAGCTTCGCCAGTTGCCTTGCTGGGCAGCCAAAACAGGGAACTTTATTTCCCCCCTTTGTTAATTGGGTGCATTTCTCTCTGGGTCGTAGCAATTTGATCAACCTCATATCACGCTTAGCTAAAAGTCTGCGCTTGCTTCTGCTACTAGTAATACGGATACAACGATTGCTTCAATTTGCCCTGCAGCAGGCATCAGCTTTGACAAAAACAGCTTCATGCTTGCTGTGAGAACTCAATTCGAACACAGCTTCGTTCCTCGCACTGTTTTGAAGCAAATGTATCATGCATATGACTAAAATCCATCAGCAAAAGTGTCTAATCTCGCTAATTCAAGTGTTCCTCGGGGGAAGGGTGCTAACCACACGGAGTGTTGGGCTTAGCTCATTGATTGCTGACTGCCTGACCAATGCAGTTCCCTACTGACTTCTTATGAAACTATGAGTTTTTCATCACTAGCGCACATATGTTTTTCTTATGAAATGCGAATGGTTTTGTGTCTACTCTTACCCCTCTGAATATTGATCTTGTATAACAGGACCTACAACCGTGAACGTCCGTATCACTGGACTTACTCCTGGACTTCATGGCTTCCACCTCGTGAGTATTGTTGTCTTTAGTAGCTTTCAGCATTAACATCTTCATTTGCAAACATGATGATGATAAAATTGTTCATTTTGCAGCACGAGTTTGGTGATACTACCAATGGGTGCATATCGACAGGTTGTAATTTTCCATTGATCTTAATTATGCACACAGTTGTGATATTTTTTTTTCCTTAATATGGTACTCCTTCCATTCCAAATTACAAGTCATTTTGGTTTTTCTATATATATGGCTTTTGCTATGCACCTAGATATATGTTATGTCTAGATACGTAATAAAAACTATGCATCTAGAAAAGCCTAAACTCTGACCCGCTCGTGAAAAAAAAGAAAAGCCTAAACAACTTACAATTTGGAATGGAGGGAGTACCGAATTTTGGCTGTCTTATGCAATCACTGTTAAATTTCCATAAAACTAATTTCGTCACCAAGATCTGGTGCTATTCATTTCTTTTCCTTCTGGCTATAGTTTCATGCATCTTCAATTATGCTTGCACTTTGATAATAAATTGAGTCGTCTAGCTGTTCAAGTTGCCAAGTCTAACTTAAAAAATAACCTTTTCTATCTTACAGGACCACATTTTAATCCAAACAATCTGACACATGGTGCACCAGAAGACGAAGTCCGTCATGCGGGTGACCTGGGAAACATTGTTGCCAATGCTGAGGGTAAGGCCTGTAGCAACCAGTAGTACACTTGTGATATTCATTAGCAAATTTCTTCTTCTGGATTATGACTTGTTTTATGGCATGTTTGTTTAATTGGTTGTGATACAGGCGAAGCTGAGGCAACCATTGTTGATACCCAGGTAAATTTGGAAGACCAAGACCATACTTTTATACTATATAAGTTGTGCCCAATTCAGTTTGGTAATTTTTGTGATTCCTTGGTATTCAGATTCCTTTGAGTGGCCCAAATTCAGTTGTTGGGAGAGCATTTGTGGTTCATGAGCTTGAAGATGATCTGGGGAAAGGTGTGACTAGTTCTACTTGCATTCCACATTTTCTTTCTATTCAGTTAGTAGTATGCAGCCCTTTTAACATTGTTTTTTGTGTTTAGGGGGCCATGAGCTCAGCCTCTCTACTGGAAATGCTGGTGGAAGACTGGCATGTGGTATGTTCTCTTTGCTATATTTATGAATCCTTGCCGTGGATATACGATGATATTGTTACTTAAGTATACATGAGAAGGGGCATTGAAACTTGTAATCGGTGTCCATTCAGTTGTTTTCTTAGACGATAAAAATATAAGCCGTCGCAACTGCTTTACATGAAGTATTCATGTGAACTCCATAGTGTTTTATGTTTTTCACCTAGTAACCATTGTTTGCATTGCTGAATCATTTGCTCTTGTGCAATGTTTCATGTCCATTTATCTAATTCTGTGTTCCTTGCGCAGGTGTTGTTGGCCTGACTCCATTGTAGGTTGCTCGCCAGGTGCCCGGGTTGCAGTTGCAGCTTCACTGTTACATCCTTGGTGGCCTTTTGTCTTCAATCGTGTTATTGGGACAGTGCCCTTTTTTGTATTAGGTGGATTCATGCCATGCATGGTATGGTGCGTGATAGCCTTTGCAGGTCGGTTGTATAAAAAAAATAACATTTAGCTGAGGAAATAAGTGTTGTCACATATCCAAATCGATCTATGAAGTACTATGAACATCAACTGTTTACTGCTATGTTGTTTTCATACCTGTAAAACGTTTGAACATGCCTGTTTTATTGCATCACTAAGACTAAGCTGGCACGCTACTTGTGCTCTTCGTATCACAGGTATTTGGTGTGTGCGAAAATACACGGTGCAAACCACCTATTAGGTGGAAACATGGAAAGTAGTTTAAAAAAATACTTTTGTAAATTGAGAATTTTGAAACTTTATGACACATACGTAGGGAATCTATATATCTACTCACATGCAAAAGGGGACGGGGCAAGAAGGGAGTAAGAGCATCTCCAACATCTCACCAATACTTCATCTCCAATAGAATGATATCGGTGATCATCAATACTATTTTTTTCAGACTATTGGGGGAGATGCCCCAACAGATCAACAATAATCTCTCCCAATATATGGGGCCCACCTCCCTCCACCTCGGGTCCACGATGATCATGACTGCCGGAGCAGAGCTTTTCGTGAATGCGTCTTCCACCGACCACCAAACTATCTCCGACGAGCGTCGCAAGAGAGAGAAGTGACAGTTAGAGGTGAGTCCCGGCTATTGGGGGAGATACAACTCCCCCTTTATTTGAGGGGAGATGGGGGAGATATTAGTGATCACCATAAAAAGGGGATGAGAAAGGAGAGCTGTTGGAGCATCAAATTTGACTTATCTTCTTCAATATAACAGGTTTATGGGGATAGGGGATAAGAAAGAGGAGCTATTGGAGATGCTCTAAGGGACCGGATGACAAGAACGCAAGCTCAATGCATGAGCTTAGGCCGTCGAGGATTGTCGTGACGTGGAGCAGGAGACAGGGTGGTGCTCATCGGGCGGTGGCCCAAACTCGAAAAGTGTAAGGAGAGTGGGGCAGCCGATGGGCTTGCATGCAAGCATGGGTGCTTAGACTAATTTGGTTGGATATGATAACAAAATGACCTTGTAAGACAAGAGGAGGTTAAAGTTGAGGGAATTATGTAGATTTTTTTTAATAATGCCACATGAACGAAACAATTTTCAAAACTACCTTAGAGGATTATGTAGATGATTTTCAATAGTTTGGGTTAGAATACTTGGTTTTATAGGTGAAAGGGTGAATAGTCAACTAACAATAGTTTGAGGGGTTTAGTAGACTTGAAGTATACGGTGGAAACCACCTATTTGGTGAAAAATATGAAAACCAGTTTAAAAATATACTTTTGTAACTTGAAAATTTTTGAAACTTGACACATATATAGTGCATCTATATATGTGCTCACATGTAAAAGTTGGGATGTAAACTCATTTTTTTAGAAAAAAATAAAAAAACACAAATTTCACTTGTATGTGCACTACAAGACAAAATTTCTGGATTTTTGTCTTCTAGTATGTGCACATGAATTTTGTTATTTTCACATGAATTTTTCAAAAATGACTTTGCATCTCAAAATTTTTCATGTGAGTTCATGTATGGATGAACTACATATGTGCCAAGTTTTAGAAAATTTCATGTTATAAAATTAAAACTAGTTTTCATGTTTTCACCTAGTAAGTGGTTGTCACTACGTATTTTCTCGTTTACAAATAGACTGTTGCATGTCTAATTCATATGCACCAGGTGCTCAATGCGCGATGGGTAAAATCATATACTCTCAGGCCTCAGCTCTGCCACTTAATCAACTATTTTGTCCTTTGGATCTTAAAAATAGAACCAATTTTGATAAAAAGCAAGTTTAAGAAGAATTCAGGAAAACCAGCTTAAGTTTGCTACTTTGAGATTTTTTTTTGTTTGGTTCACCACAATTGTGAATGATCAACGCTGTGATTATAATTAGATAGGACTGAAAATATTGTAATTTATTATTTCACTTTTATCAAACTAATATTCTATCTATATGTATATATCTAGTAGTATTAAAGTATGGAGTGTTTTTACATCTTTCGCTCTCTTCTGTGTTTGTACGAGTTAGAGCAGCGTGTTCAGACACAATGTAGAGTTTGATTTTGAAATAAATTAGACCGCATGACGCGATCATTGAATAATTCTCAAAACCTCTTGTGCCCCTAACATGTTAGAGCAGTGGAGTCGTCCTCATCCAGACACAGTGGAGTCTGGGGCTGCTCAACGCTAAGAGCCTGCAAAACAGGCCCTAAATAGCCGAGGTAGTAGCTTTGGTGTGTGCATGCATTAGCAGTTCAGATTGATCACAACTGATTAAGATGGTCATTGCCATTTGAATTTGCACATTCATTTTCAACAATTTTTTAACTCTGGCACCGTATTGGAGGGCATGAGCGAAAGAATCGAATATGTATGCATGATGTTACCGTCTGCATGGCTGCTTGCGGGCAGGTTGAAGAAAGAGGGAGGGAAAGTGGCTACTTAGAAGTTCTTGGACGCCTGGTACGTGACGCCGAACTGCCAGTCAGCGGGGAGAACGTGCCTACATATGTGTCAAGTTTTAAAATCTTTTTAGTTACAAAAGTATACTTTTTCACCTAGTTTTCATGATTCCACCCAATAAGCCGTATATTTTCCCACCATATATTTTGGGCGATACGAGCGCTCGGACATCGACGGACGCGTGCGCCCGGCTGCGTGCCCGTGCATATGCGGGAATTCTGTTTCGCTCTCACAGGTGGGGACCGCTCGCGTCGCTCTGTTTCACGAGGGCATGCACGTGGGGATCACCCGCGCCCACTCCGTATCGCGCACGCGGAGACCGCCTACGCCCGCTTCCCACGCCCACTCATGAAATACTTGCAACATGAAACATTGCTGCAACATGTCTGAAATAGATGAAACATTTAGAATGTACGCTTGTAACATATGTATATAGTCACTGCAACATATGCAACATCCAGATAAATCACATGTAACATACGTCTGAAGTAGATGAAACATTTTAAATAGACACTTTCAACATACGTGTATAACCATTGCAACATATGCAACATCCATATGAAACACTTACAACATATCTCTGAAACACTTGAAACATACGTCTGCAACATATGCTTTCGGCACAACAAGGGTGGGCGGCGTAGCGAACTGACGCGGTGGAGGCGGCCATGGCAGGCGGGACGAGTTCAGACGAGCGGCGTAGTGAACTGGCGTGATGGAGGCAGCCCTGCAAAATGAGTCCAGGCGGGCAGGCGGCGCGATGGAGGCGGCCGCAGCCGCAGCAGGCGGGGCAAGTCCACACGGGCGGGAGCAAGCTGTGCAGGCGGGGGGCGCAACAGGCAGGAGCGAGCGCGCGGCGCGGTCCAGGCGCTTCATATCATTATCGATATATTTTTCCCTTGTATAAACGTGCATTCACGGATGCAGGATTGTGTACGTTTGAGTGGTGGTGTGTAGCCCTGATCACCGGTTCATCAAAACCTGTGGCATGGAATCGTCAATGGACGCTAGAGACGGGTTGAACCAAGTAACATTGGATAGATTCGCTTTGTTTTAAGTCAAAATTATTTAAGTTATTTGTATAAAAAATGCAGAAACATGTACAATGGTTTTGTATGACCAGAATATTGCCAAAATGCCGAAACATTAAGGTAAATGGTATGATCATTCAGGAGAATGCTGACATCTAAAGTCACATCTGCAAGCTCATACAACACGCAGTATTTGTTCTAACTTCTCTCCAAGTCAGAAGCTTCCATTCTAAAAACTCAGGAACTCTCAACAACAAGGCCAAATAACCAGCACTAAAGCAAAAGGAAATAATAAGGCTCCAGAGGCAGCAACTGCGCATGAATCCGGCATTGTCCGTTGATGAGTTCCGCAAGATGTTCAACTAGCCCATCCTGCAATGACGATGTAGACATATCATCAGTCAAATCGTAGTTTTATGGAACATTCATATCACACATACCGCCCTGACTATAAGCTCTGAAGACTAAAGCAAAAAGAAATATGCAGATTCACTCCCACCTACATGAAGTCCACGTTTCAATTGACTAGTCTTTATTTGCACAATGGGACAAATAACAAAGCTGAAGTAAAAAACATATTGCTTGACTCAATATGCATTGTTTGACAAAGTTTCAGACAAATTTTACTAAAACAATGGGCCAAAGATCAGAGAAGTAAAAGTAGAAGGATTTCTCCACTGTCTTCAATGAAGAACAGCAACTGCAGTGAATGAGGAAGAGGATATAGCTTCCCTAAAAAAATAGCATGTTGAGCCTCAACCATCTTTCCTGTAATGGAGAAGAGGATCTTCATAATCTATATTGGAAGAGTGGCTATAAATCAAACTGAATTGGATCGTGTCCTTCGAAAATAATAGTTCACCAATGATTTCATAGCACAAGCAAAATAGCAAGGGAAGAAAATAGTGCATGGACAAATAACTTCATAGAACAAATTATTGAATGATTGCAAGGGAGGTGCATACTTCCTTTTCCTGTTGCCCATAGCATTTCTCATGTCATTCTTTGGCATATTATTGCCTGGAGTTCCCACAAACTGCATAGGAGACATTGCAGATGCACCACCTGCTACAACAGGTGGCATAGACGATGTTGGTGCAGGAACAGGTGGAGCTACAGGTGTCGGCACTGACGCTGGTAGGGGCAATGTAGCAGGTGCTTGTGAAGGTGCAGGTGCAGGAGTTGGTTCAGGAGGAGGGCGTGGTAGGATGTGCTTCAGTCTGTTATTCCTGTAGTTTTTCCAAAAGAAATATTGCTGCCTATGAGCAAGCTCCTGTCAATCAATTAGTTGGCAGGTGTTAATTTCATACAAGTAGTCTTAATTAATTAAAAGAATATGGCGAAAAGTAAAATTATGAACATTTATAAACCATGCAAAAGCTCTTTCCTTCACCAGTTCCTACACAAATAAATATATCAACCATATTCTACACCTGAGTTGCATGGATAGGTGGCTGAGAACGGGGAATAGGTAAACGTCTTAATGTTTCATATAAAATGCTTAGTGACATCAGGAAGGAAATTGAAAGGTGTAAGGAACTGGTGGAGAGGTCCATGGCAAAAACTGTTTCTTTGCCTACTGCTGCTTCCTCAGGCGATACCACTAACAGCAACAGGAACAAGAGGGGACCTGCTTCTGCATTGGAAAATGCTTGGGAATTGGAAGACCATAAGCAGTTGGATGTAGTAGAGCAATTTATTCTGGAGGGATATCTTTCAATTTTCTGAGAAATCCATATCTTCGAGAAACCTTTGCCTTTGTTAGTTTGCTTGCACCCGCATCATGCAAGGTTTATATAATTCCTGGGTACAATAGAGTTAGGGAGCAACTCCTGAAGCAAGAAAGGAGGCACATAGAAACTCTACTGGAGAGCACAATCTGCATTGATGGGTGGTCAGATCCTCAAAGGCGACCAATCATCAATTTTGTTGCTGTTTCTGAGAAGGCACCTATGTTCTTGAGGGCTGATAATTATTAAGGTGAGTACAAATCAAAAGAATACATTGCTGATAAGTTGAGGGGTGTTATTGGAAAGGTAGGTCAACAAAATGTGGTACAAATCATTACAGACAATGCTGCAAACTGCAAAGGTGCTGGTCTCATAAGTCATAATAGAAGCTGAATATGATAACATATTTTGGACACCATGTGTTGTGCATACCCTCAATCTTGCTTTGAAAAGTTTATGCGAAAGGCAAACCTAAAAATAGGAAACAACCCTTCTGAAGAAGAAATATTTGCTTGGAGGCAACTTGAATTTATGCATGATGTTAAAACCAAGGCTGCTATGATAAAGAATTTCATAATGAATCACGGCATGTAGCTTTAAATGTTCAATAAGTTTAGTTAGCCGTTTCAAGTTACATTCTATTGCTGAAACAAGATTTGCCTCAATTGTATGTATGTTGAAATGGTTTGTTGCGGTAAAAACAGCCCTCCAACAACGAGCATCTACAGAGATGATGCTCCAACTACCCTACTTGTCAAGGACAGGATATTAGTGATGTATGGTGGGGCAAGGTGGACTACATTCTTAGGATTACTACTATATAGCGGACACCGACACACCATGTCTTCACTTAATGTATGAGATGTGGGATTCGATGATTGAGAAAATGAAGAAAGAGATATGTCGATACGAGGGATTGAGGGGAAGGAAGAAGATGAGGTGTTAGACTTATACTCGGTTATTCATGACATTGATTGCTAGGTGGACAAAAGGAAATAATCCACTTCATTGTTTGGCTCATTCACTTAATCCAAGGTACCAATAAAAACTGACTTGTCTCATTCAGATTTAGCAAAAGGTGGCTTGAAGAAGGTGTTGGCTGTGATCCGTGAACCACCCCACAAGGATAAAGAGGTATAAAAAAATGAGGATGAATTGCTCCAGAAGTTGTTTCGAGTGCCAGAAGAATTGGCTAAAGAAAAAGAAGAGTACTGATGGTTCTCTAGTTGTTCAGAAGAATTTAATGATCCCGACTCAATCTTATGATAGATGGGCTGTTTCCCCTATGACTTGGTGGACAAATCATGGACAATCTATTTCCTTATTGATGAGTATGGCCACCAAATTTCTTAGCCAACCAACCTCATCTTCTTGCTGTGAAAGAAATTGGAGCAACTATAGTATCCATAATGTCAAGAGAAATGCCTTAACTCCAGAGCGTGCTGAAGATTTGGTCTTTGTGCACTCAAATCTGAGTGCATCTGTCAAGAAGAACTGATGCATACAAGACAGGAGAGACAAGGATGTGGGATGTGGGAGGAGATTCTTTTGAATCACTTGGTGGTATTGGCATTCTTGAAGTGGCTGATCTCTCCCTTGATGATCCTGAATTGCAAGCTGTCTTTTGGTTTGGGTTATCTGCGGCTTGATGTTGTGGATGAGAATGAAACAAACGAGACAAATTCCTAAACTTGGTGGGAGCCTGAATTGCAAACCTGAATGTCTTTTATTATTTCTTAAATCTAAGACTACTATATTTGAGAACTTGAGATGAGACTTGAGACCTGCTGTGCTGTAATAAGAACTTAAGTAATTACGTAGATTGCAACGCTTCACTGTTAGTTTGTTATCAGTTTTAATATGCATTATTATCCTTTTATTTTAAAATAGTAAAATGTATCCATGAATCGGAATTTTTAGGAAATTGTCGTATCCGTGTATCTGTATCCTTCCAATACATATACATGTATCCGTATCCGTGCTGCATAGTTCTACACAAGCACTAATATCAAGTTTGTGCGACTTTCTGTTTTTTGATAGGTCCTAGCAAGCAAGTCAAAATAATAAGGCCCAACAGAGCAACTTCAGCTAGGTTTTGAAAGGAGGGATGGCGCTGCAAGACGGTAAATAAAAGCTAAAAAGTGGTGGTCAAGTGTGAATGTGTGATTCTAGGCAAAAAGATCACCTTGTTTGTTGGATGTGCCATTGCATTTCGGAAATTGGCATTTTGGAGGAGCTCAAGAAAGAAAAGGCAGTGTGGGTACCTGCATCATCAGCAAAAACAATGAGCAAGCCATTTCCTCAGTTGCAGACAAAACTACTGAACATGGTATCACTCACATTATGTATTTGATATACTCTGGTCGCTGCCAGTATTTTAGGTACTTGAGGTACCCGATAAATGCCTCATCCTCGAAATATCTATTCTGCGCGAGATCTATTCAGGGGAAAAAAGAGCATTCAAATCTTCCATGCAGTACCAAACATGATGCGCATTGAACAAGAAGATCAAGTAAAAAAACAATGAGCGATGAGGCACACAAAATGATGAAATTCAAGCAATACTAGTATACTACTAACAATATCACAGCCTTAGCTTAGAAATCATACCCTATTGATAAGAAATCACTAATGAGGCCCATGCAGATAGGACCAGTTTGAATAGGTGGGAATGGGATTTAGACTAGTGCTAAAAACTCCTAAGCAATCATAGTTCCCTTCTCAAGCAGGAACTTACTGACAAACACACACTACTACGAAATTTTTCAGTCCGGTGCAATGGATTGCTAGTTACTAGCAGTACAACCACTATCAAAATTGGTCACCAACCGGTTGAGCAACACGTTCCATAGGTGCGTGCAACATCAGATTAGCTAAACCTAACCAGGTGATATGAAACAGAGAATGGAGGACAGTACAGTACAGTGGATGTAGGTAGGGTTGGCGAGGCACTGCACAAACTCCAGCTCGAGTAGGAACCGCTGACTCCCATTGTCAGCGTCCTTGTACGGCGGCGGCTTCGCGCCCGCGCCAGGGTTGGACTCGACGTCGGCCATCGGGGTTCGACCGGTTCAACCCAGGGGCGGATCTGGTAAAGGGACAAGGATGTGTACACATGCACACCCAGTAATTTTTGCAAAAAGTTAGAAGTTAGTAGGCATCAAATCAAATAGTAAAATAGCTTGAGGTTAGAGTTTGAGAACTCCGTTTCGCACAGCAGACAGGGAAGAGAAGGGGGGTGGGAATACCTGGTGAGCGCTCTTCGCCGGCTAAGAGATCGGAGAAGGTCTCGGCACCTGGAGTACGGCGGCGGCGGCGGCGGCGGGAGCCCACCCAGTCGTCGCAGAGAGAGAGAGCGCAGGGTGTGAAGGTGACGGATGCAGCGGCGGCGACGGGTGCCGCCCAACTAGGATCGGATCTGGGAAAGAGGGAGGATCGATCTGGACTGAGGCACTGTCGGCGGTGCGAGACAGGCGGCGGTGGCGGCGGCGGTGAACGGAATCAGAGGAGGGAGACGGGGAACGAGGGAAATTCGATGGTAGACGGTTGGGCTTGGGGGTGGGGTGGGGAATTTTTCTATTTTCAAACTTGTTTTATAAATCTTTTTTTAATAACAAACTCAATTTTTACTTTTATTTCTAATCTTTTTTTCGCGCGTTGCGGTAGTACTGGTTTGTCGTGCCATCCGACCTAGCCTCGTTCGTTTTGGTCCGGAACGTGGCTTGATCCACCCGGGTTGACATGGCCCGGTTTGAAGTCAGGTCGGTCCAGGATTGGCCATTCGGTTAAATACGGCCTAGAATAAAAATATGTTGATCTAGTCCTTTCTTCCCCCCTCTTTGGCCTGGAACGGAGATGGACCCTCATAGGTTCGCAACCTATCCTAGCAACACGAGCTGGCGCGACTCGAGCGGACACGAGCGGCATGAGGCGACGGCGCGGTGCATCGCGGGGACGCAACGACGCGGCACCAGGCGACGACGACTGCTTCCCATCGAACGTCTGCGCTCTCCGCTGCCTTCTCGCTGGCAACGCATCGCCCTCATCTTCCTTGCCCCCTTCTCTCCCCGGCGCTAGGGTTCTTGTTAGGGTTCTCGTCGCCGCTAGGGTTCTTGCTTGCCTGCGCTCGATCCGTCCCTAGGTCCAGGTTGACGACGATGAGGTCTGTGGACCAGTCAAGGAAGCATTGGCAGTTCTTGAGGAACGCCGGGAGGTGGCCCAGGAGTGGTTGTGTGGTGAGGCCGTGGTTGGTGGGCCTCTTATTCTTCTTGGTCGTCGGGCGGTAGACGGAGGCGGAACCAGCAATTTTGATTAAGGGGGCCGGACAAATGCGATCACATTTTTTAGTGTGATAAAATATATATAATTATATGTTTCAACAACTTTTTTAAAAAAATTACACTATTTCTAACCAAAATCATCATATTTTAATAAAAAATAGGTGAAATTAATATTTTTTGGTGCTATAAATAAAAATATGTATATAGGTATTTAAATGAATCTACTGTGCTTGCCCCCCCAAACCCAACCCCCCGTTCCGCCACTAGTAGGAGATGTAGAGGAGGGGGAGCAGGACGAGCAGGGAGAGGTGCGCTGGCTTGCAGCTCGTCGGAGGAGGAGCAACCCATTGCCGTTGACTCTGTAGCTTTTGGCAACAGCTCAAGATCTACCTTCCTCCACCCCCGTGTTGCACTTACCTTCTCTGCTCTCCTCTCTTTGTTGGCCTCACAGTCACACACTGGAGGAATTGGAATCTACATTATTTTTCCTTGGCTTCTGGTATGTACAGTATTTACTAAGCTTGATTCAGTGATAACTCTGCAGCAACCGGCGGCAGCTTATTTCTTTATATGTACATTGAACAGAAGCCTCATCTCTTGCAGCTACTAGATGCCAGATTACTGATTAGAACCTGCTACTAGTAGTGTCAAATTTTAACTTTGATGATCTTTGTGAGACGTCATTTGCTCTAAAGCAACCCCGGGCTGCAGTTTCTAATCAGGGTTGATTTTGTCTTCCTCTTGTTCTTTCTTTCTTTCCTTTATTTATTCAATCTGTGAAATAGCTAATGATCAGTTGTTATCTCGTCTGAAACTTATTATACTGTCACGATGAACATTGGCCTTTGCGGTAGCTGGTGTGTATGTATGAATTAATATGATCTGGTAGAAGTTTCCTTCATGTTTAGATCTTCTGTCGCTCTGTCAGCTAACTATTTGTGGGCTGTGGCATTTATTCAACATGGAGTACTATGCTAACCTTAGCAAGAACGGCTCTCGTTGTTCACCCTTCACCCTGGCATAGCTAGCTATAGAATCACATCAAGGGGCCATGTTTGTTGTTAGCCAATTCTGCTGTCCTTTTATAGTGAACTGTGCTATTTAGAATCTGTACATATTTGCCTTCAGTCAGGGTTTTAGAGACAGATTTGCCTATGTTACTTTAGAGTTTAGATATGTAATTAGTGGCTAATTAATGGACTTATATCAGTAAGATTTACGTCATTTAGATGAGTAAACTTAGTACCTTAACCTTGCTGTAAACTGGCATCCATGTTCATAAACGAAACTGTACAAACTTAAGCTCCCAAGATTGATGTCAAAACTGTCTTTCAGAGTTTCAGGTTCAGGGTTCAGAGTTTCAGTATTTTCAGTCCAGCTCTAATTGTTTAGTTTAAATTATTATTAATATATGACCGTACTATTTATATTTATTAAAGTCAAACAACAGTTTGAAGCATATTTGGATACTCAACTCATTGTAAATCGTTGATCACTTGTCAACAAGAACTGTACTATTTAGAAGAGCATAACTCGCATATTTATTCTCGAACTGCACATGATAGCCAGCAACAGATATGCTTCTGTCTTTAATTTTTGGCCTCCTATCTAGGGAAGTTCTTTAGATCAATATAGAAATGCAAGGAATGATCTGTTCATAGTTTGAAAAAATTACTCAGCGCGATGTGTGACGTAAACAATTGCACTTTTTCTCGGTGCACATAGAATATCTTCAGTTTTGTTCTGTTTGCATTTGGAAAATGAAGAGCCAACACATGTAAGTTGCCATTGAAAGCTGCATGTCATTCTAACTGTCCCAGTAGGAAATGCATTTCAGAATCAAATTCCAAGCTGTCCCATTTCAGAAATGCATTGTACTTTTTCGCAACCGTGCCGCAGCACGTTTTTCATTAAGATGGATAATTATATGTATTTTTGCCATCTGTACATATTTCTTATTTTTACCAAACTAATAGTTTGTTTGCACCCCCTCCCACCTCTTTCTATTGGTTGGCGATTGCTATATCATAATGTCCAGCATTTCCGTTTTAGGTTTTGGAGAACCTAAGGATACTGAGGTAGTACAAGGTGCCCAGAACGTTTCAGTTTCTATCAAGTTGCTGCGTAGAACCCTTGCATTTTAAACATTCAGAGATCTAATCTAAGATTTGTGCCAGATGTGATCTTGTGGAAACAAGATATTACTACAAGATACAGCAAGTAGAAGACCCCTTTCAAAGTTTCAATACCTTGATTTTTGTTTGTTAGATGATCCGTGATATGTATCGTATAAATTCCTCAAGGGAATTATCGATTTTAACTATTGTAATAGTATGTTGCTGCTAATGCACTTTTGTATTCCTTATTATCACTCGAATTTACGCTGGTTGCAGACTTGCAGTTGCGTCTGATGCACTTTGTCAGTTAAACGTCTGGATATGTATACATGCTATCAGATTCTCAGCCCTGGATTCATCCCTGGCTAACTGAACAACAAAATAGGAGCAAGGAGATTGGTTCTGCTAGGGAATTTGAAAGCATCTAGACCCCTAGAGTTGGTTTCGGCAATTGATGACAACGCAACATTACCATGACTAACGTGTGTTTTGCAGAAACTTTGGTAAGTTAGGTCATGAGAATGGTGACTGTTTTGGGCACTATGGTTTTCATGCCCCTTGATGGAAATTGTTTCGGTTTTTAAAGGATTAACGTTGAGATTAAGGACGGTTAGTTCCGGACGTCGAGGAGTTGAGTTACGTTCGGAATAGTCGTTAGGATCTTCGCTTTTCTCCTTTGGCCGTACTATAAAGGGGGGCATGAGCGAGTAGCTTGACCTAGGTGAGTCTTTTTGTTTAGGTGTGATGCACACTTATCAAACTTAGCACTAGGTAGCTCAGGTGAAGCCCAAAGTTCAGTTGGAAGAAACTCGGTTCAGGTTGCGTCGCGATTCGAAGTCTTTTGAGCCATTTCTTCTCGACCGAACGCGGTCTCTGGCTTGACCGGATGCGTCCGGTCAGTACTGGCAGTCACCGCAGACTCAAGACGATCGACCGGACACGGTCCTCCCATGGACCGGACGCATAGATCATATTGACCAGAGTCAGAGAGGGTAAGTGTCGTGATCGGACGCGGCTAGGAAATTGATCGGACGCGTCTACAGTGCGTCCGGTCCATTTTCAGAGAGGAACTTCGTTGACCGAACACGTCCGGTCGTCACCGATCGGACTCATCTGTGCGTCTGGTCAAAGTACAGAAAGGTTCCAGAAAGGATTTTGAGCGACCGGACGTGTCCGGTCACCCCTGATCGGACTCGCCTGCGCGTCCAGTCACCCAGCGCCTTTGTTTTTCAATTCGACCGTTGCCACCGACCGGACGTGTCTGGTCACGTCGACCGGTGCGTTCGGTCAGTACGAAAAATGCTGAGTTGGCACATAACGGTTGGGATTGACTGTGAGGAGTATAAATACATTCCCTACCCCTCTATTTGAGGTCTCTTGCTCATTTGTTCAACTGAGAAACACCTTTCATATGCAAGGAAGTGCAAGAGCTCTAGTGAGGATTGAGATTTGAGAATCCCAGATTAAGATCCCTCATTAGTGACTAGGGAGTAGCAAGTGTGCATCCACCTTCTCATTAGGCTTGTCGTGGTCAAGTAAGAGTTCTTGCTTGTTACTCTTGGTGATCGCCATCACCTAGACGGCTTGGTGGTGATTGGGAGCTTGGTGATCATCCGGCGGAGCTTGTGGATGACCCAACTCATCTTGTGAGCGGTTGTGGACGATTCACCGCGACGGAGTGTCAAAGAATCAGCCCGTAGAGAGCACTCGATCCTCGCGTGGATCAAGGGGGAGCTACACCCTTGCGCGGGTGCTCCAACGAGGACTAGTGGTGAGTGGCGACTCTCTGATACCTCGGGAAAACATCGTCGTGTTCCTAACCCTTTACTTTCAAGCAATTTACTTTCTCGTATTACTCTTGTTACTTGGTTTACTTTTCTAGAATTGCCATGTTAGACTAGGATTGGAACTTAGGGTGCAAAATTTTTATCGATAGAACCACTAGGAACACTTGTAGGCACTAGAGGTGAATTATGGCTTAGTAGAATTTAATTCTCGCAATAAATTTTAGAAAAGTCCAATTCACCCCCCTCTTGGGCATCTTGATCCTTTCAGAATTAAACCTGCCCAGGGAATGAGTGATACCAAGGGGATCAACTAATTCCAGGCCTGGATTGATTCATCTTCTTGATTGGATCCCAGCCGTCGAATGAGGCCTTAGGGAACCACTGGCTTGGACGCCCACGCGTTCTCGCGTTGTTTCACGCGTCCATGTAGGGTCCGTGTCGCCCCGAGTGTCACCAGCATCGAGAAAGAGAAGCAAGGAGGGAGATGCAACATCCGATCTACTATGGAGACATCCAGATGCAACGCTTACGATATACGTCTGAAGGCAGATGAAACACTTACATATGAAACACTTGCTGCAACATTAGATCTACTTTTGAAACATCCAGATGAAAACACTTGCAACGTATGTACGGAAACAACTGAAACACTTGGAACATATTGAAACACTTGCAAAAATATATGCAACATAAAAATGAAACACTTGCAAACATACGTCTGGAAAAACACATGAAATATTCAGAACATACACTTGAAACATGTGCAACATCCAGATCTACTTTTGCACCATCAAGATGAAACACTTGTAACATCTAGATGAAACATCTAAAATACTTGAAACATACATTTGCAACATGGGCTTTCAACACAATGTCATCTCGTTGTTTAGACAAATGGAGGCTTGTCGTTGTGGAGCTCGACGCTGGTGCGGAGGTCGACATCGGTGCATGGACCTCGTCGTGCGGCAGTGGCACAGGCAACTCGCCGACGGGACGGCTTCAAACGAAGCTCACCCCTCGCCTGCTTGCTGGAGCATCCGTCGTGGTGGCTCGCTGACCCGCGGCTCGTCAGATCGGTGGAGGCGGCCACAGCGAGCGGGCCGGCCACGACGAGCATGGCTGTGCGTGATGGGGCAATGCGGTGGAGGCGAGCAGCGCGGTGGAGGCGGACAGGAGTGAGAGAGGGCACAGTGGAGAATTATATTTTTTTAGTAGGGTGCGAATGAGAGGGGGCGAAGACATGATAGTGAGTGGGGGAGATGCATCCATGCGCACATACGCCCGTGTGGAATCATTATCACTTACAAATCTATCTTTTCTATATGCCATACCTTGTAGTTTTGAGTTATTTTATTTAAGGTCATTAAGACACTAAAAAATAATAATATAAAATTTAGCAACATATTATTTTTCAAAAAAATAGCAACATATTGATCGCATACTAGAGCTTGCTATATCATATAAATTGTAAAAAAACTTGTATGAGGCCAAATAAAAATAAATTTTATAAAAAGAATCGTAGATTTGAGTTTTTATTTAAGAGATGCAAAAAATAATATAAAATTTTAGCAACATATTAACTAGGCTTATCGTCTTAGAAAAACTATATCTCCCTTGTATGATGTCCAAATAAAAATACATTTTATATAAAAAATATAACTCTCAATGAGATCTACAACTTAGCTTGAGTGTAGTCATTTGAGATTGTTGAGATGCTAAAAAATTATATAAAGTTTCAACAGCATATTAATTTTGTATCAGGGTTTGTCACCTTAGAAAAATCATATCTTTCTTGTAGGTGTTAAAAATGATTTTTTTACATGAAAACTATAGCACTCGAGGAGATATACAACCTTTTTAGTTTTGTTTTTTCTCATTTGAGATCATTAAGATGCTCCAAAAATACTATAAAATTTTAGCATGTTGATCACATATTAGGATTTGTCATATTAGAAAAATTATATCTTTCTTGTATGGCGTCTTGTAACGATAATTATTATGAAAGTTGTAGTTTTCTAAGAGATTTATAACTTTCTAGTTTTGATTTTTTTAATTATAGATTGTGAAGATGCTTACTCAAATTAAAAATCTAGAATCTAGAATGTTGTAGATCTTAGCAAAAAGTATTACTTTCATATAATAATAATTATCCTTACACAACGTCGTAGAAGAAAAATATCATTTTTTTCTAAGACGACAAGCCCTGGTACGTGATTAATATACTACTGAAACTTGATAGTACTTTTTGAAGCATTTCAGCGAACTTAAATGAAAAAAGCTTAAAGCTAAAAAGTTGTAGATCTCATCGAGTGCTACAATTTTTATATAAAAAGTATCTTTTTGACACCATGCAAGAAAGATATGATTTCTCTAAGGTGACAAGTCCTGACACGCGATTAATATGATGCCAAAACATTACATTATTTTTTTGAGCATATTAACAACTCGAATGAAAAAACTCAACAAACAGATCTCAGCAAAATCTACAATTTTATATGAAAAGCATCTTTTTTGACACCATACAAGAAAATATAAGAAATATAAAACTTTTCTATGGTAACAAGCCTAGATGCGATTAATATGTTGCTAAAGCTTTATATTGATTTTTAAGCAGCTTAACAATCTTGAATGGAAAAACTCAAAACTAAAAATTTGTAGAGCTCATCGAGATCTACAATTTTCATATATAAAGTATCTTTATTTGATGTCATACAAGAGAGATATAATTTTTCTAAATCGACAAGCCCTGATACATGATTAATATGTTGCCAATACTTCATATTATCTTTTTGAGCATCATAATGACCTCAAATGGAAAAAAAATCTCAATACCAAAAAGTTGTAGATATTCATTGAAAGCTACAATTTTTATATAAAAATTATCTTCATCCGATGTCGTATGATACATTTTTTTAATGTAGAGCCTTGCCATGTCATTCCTAGTGACCAACAAAGCAGAAAACCAAAGTAGGGTCTAAGATGTTTCGAAAAATATACCATGCAAAAGCAAAATTGCTTCCAAAAATATAGTTTAAAGTTTCGCCCGTTTGGTTAGCACCCTATTTTTTATTTTTACAAAAGAAACATTTTTCCACTATTTTTAGATAAAGGAAAATAATTCGGCCTCTACATTCACGCATTAATGTATATAGCCCAAGATACAATCAACTAGCAGTGAGGCTACAGAGAACAAAAATTCAAAAGAGTTATGTGGGAAAGAAAGCTAAAGCTACTTTAAGCTCCAATCCCGTTGCTAAATCTCCATCCAAAAAACTAAAAATCTCTATAACACTGACTTCCAACTTTTTACATCCCATCTTCAAAACATCTCTCTCCTCTTTAAAACACTTTTTCCACTATGACGTGTTAGCGGCCTATATAGGCCAAGCCAAACAAAATGTTGTTTTAATATATATATACCACATGACCATATCGTAATCTTAATTCAGATTTCTAATGCATCGAAGCGGTTCTATTCCTTGTAATTTATTGTAAATGGAGACCCATATCGGTTATGTTTGAATACTAGCAACTTCATCGACATGCAGGGCTCACATATTAATAAAAAATAATGGGATTTATAAGCACTGTCTCTACATTTTGCATGGGCTTCAAACCAAAGATCTCACACTTTGCCAAAATTCTGCCGCTGCTGCTAAACGAATCGTTGGTTCTTGTAACGATGAGAAGTACCATCACACTCTCTGAAAAGACTCAGGCCCTGGCACTGGCAGGACTGCAGGAAAGGCACTGAGGGCTTGTTTAGATTGAAGAAAATTTCAATCCGATGAATAGTACTACTTTCGTCTTATTTGGTAAATATTGTCCAATTATGGACCAACTAGGCTCAAAAGATTCATCTCGTGATTTTTAACTAAACTGTATAATTAGTTATTTTTTTACATACATTTAATACTCCATGCAAGCGGCTAAAAATTGATGTGATGGAGAGAGAGTGAAAAAACTTGGAATTTTGAGGGAAACTAAACCAGGCCTGAGCAAAGATGATCGTGGGAGAATAGCCTTTTTGCCTTTGCAATGTCCCCGTCTCTCAAGTAGTTTTGGTGTGGCTTTGTTTTAAAAGGGAACCAAATCTGTCAATGAGTCTTTTAAAAAGAAAAATGCTGCCTGTAAACTGAGGTTCCCCAGTTCTTTCACATCCTTCCAGCAACGAAAATGACTTCGTTGTCAGTGTTAACCACCAGGATAGCAGGCGTGTGGACGTACAAGCTGCCGAACAATCGGTGTCGCGCGACGTGTCCCGCGGCGGGCGGTCCGCCTCGCCTTGCCGCTAATCCAATTCCTGCGCGCGCTACCAGAGAGGCTATAATCTCCTCCACTCCCCTCCCTTCCCTCCTAGCTATCCATCCGGCACGGCCAGCATCTGCTCCAGCTCGAGCTCCACCATGGGCCTCTCAACAGCTTACTCCCCGGTCGGATCGCACCTCGTGCCGGCCCCTCTCGGCGCTGGCGCCGCGCACCGTCGCTCCGCCCAGCTCCACCGCCCGCGCCGGGCCCTGCTCGCCACCGTCCGATGCTCCGTCGATGCCGCCAAGTGAGTAGTATTTCAACTCACGACATGAATGCGTGCCAGCAGCTAGGCTGACTAACCGTATGCTACGTTGACGAGAACCGCAGGCAGGTGCAGGACGGCGTGGCCACGGCGGAGGCGCCGGCGTCGCGGAAGGACTGCTTCGGGGTCTTCTGCACCACCTACGACCTCAAGGCGGTGAGTCCCTCCGGCCTCCGCCTCAGGTGGTGGTCCTCCTCCTCCCCCGGTCCCTCCCCGTGTGTTCGCTGAAATGCTCCATCGGCTTTTGCCTTTTGCCTCAAACTCAAAGTAGAATCCCTTTTTTCCACCTAAAGCTAGCAGCGTTGTTGGTGTCATGGTGTGGACCGTTGGACGTGTGGTAAAGCTAAAGCTAAAGCTAGCAGCGTTGCTACGATACTGGATAGCAACAGCTTGCGTTAGGCCTCCGTAAATATCGTACAGGCCACCAAACCAAAGCGCAGGGTGGAGTGCCGGCGTCATGGAGAGCGCTGCACTGCACGCCACTGCTTGACTTTCTATGCTGCTCGTATATATCATCATATAGTACAGTACTAACAATCTGTCATCCGTGCCGTTGAATGGATTGGGACATGTACGTACAGGATGACAAGACCAAGTCATGGAAGAAGCTAGTGAACGTTGCTGTGTCAGGCGCGGCTGGGATGATATCAAACCACCTGCTGTTCAAAGTAAGTAATCTTTTACTGACTCTACTTGTTCCCTATCTAGAGTTGCAGTATTATAATGTTGACCATTCGTTTTAACACAAAAAATTTCAGCTTGCCTCTGGTGAGGTTTTCGGACAAGACCAACCAATAGCACTCAAGTTACTCGGCTCAGAGAGATCGTTTCAAGCTCTCGAAGGTGAATGGCTGCTTCTTCTTCTTTCTGCCTTGCTATCTGAGAAGAAGAATCAATTCATATTTGCTACTCACTCCGTTCCAAATCACAAGTCAGTTTTTGGTTTTCTAGATACATAGTTTTTGCTATGCACCTAGATATATATGTTATGTCTAGAAAAGCTAAAATGTTTTATAATTTGGAACGGAGGGAGTACATAGCTTAAGTTTCAAGCTGCTTTTACAGCTTCCAGTGTTTTACTCTCTGATATCAATGGATTACTGTGACAGTGAATATTCATCACATGTTCCTCATGTGCTCTCAAAAACTGCAACTGTAGGTGTGGCTATGGAACTGGAGGACTCGCTGTATCCATTGCTGAGGGAAGTCAGCATTGGTATAGATCCTTACGAGGTCTTTGAAGATGTAGACTGGGCCCTTCTTATTGGTGCTAAGCCCCGAGGTCCTGGCATGGAGCGAGCTGCGTTACTGGATATCAATGGTCAAATCTTTGCTGATCAGGTTTCTTTTGCACTCTGTTCCTCCTTTCTTCTCAAGTACTATGTCACCAAATTGTAAGAAATCCTCTCAGGAAGGTGCCAAGAAGCATGCATTTCTGAAACTTCACCCTCAAATTTGAAGGATTCCTAAGCATAGAACCTGCAAATCGCCAAAACCAGAAACCAAGTACAAATTTGAGTAAAGCAGAAACCAAGTATAAACTTGAGTAAAGCAGAAACCAAGTATAAATTTGAGTAAAGCACACAAAAAACGACAGTGTATTCTTGTTATGATCTGAAATTTTGAATTGTGTCAGGGGAAAGCACTTAATGCCGTGGCCTCGCGGAACGTGAAAGTCTTAGTTGTTGGAAATCCCTGTAACACTAAGTACGGACACTTGTATGTTTCACCAAGTATTAACGATTTTATGCCATCACCATGTCTTAGTTGTGGCTTGCCCTTGATGCAGTGCGTTGATTTGCTTGAAAAATGCTCCAAACGTACCAGCAAAAAATTTTCATGCACTGACGAGGTTGGATGAAAATAGAGCAAAGTGCCAGGTGACTGACGTTGAACCTTTATTATGTCTTCCATTCCAAACAGGAAAACAGATTAAGAAATCACACACAATCTCCTTTTGTAGCTAGCACTCAAAGCAGGTGTATTTTATGACAAAGTATCAAATGTGACTATTTGGGGGAACCATTCGACAACTCAGGTGAAGATTTGATTATAAATTAAATGAGCAGACTATTTTGCAGACACATTTCTTCGCTGATGGTTGGCACTAACTCCTCTGCGTAGGTTCCTGATTTCTTGAATGCCAAAATTGATGGAAGACCAGTGAAAGAAGTCATTAAGGATACCAAGTGGTTAGAAGAAGAGTTCACCATGACAGTTCAAAAGGTATGTGCAATACATTTGGAGTTGTCTGTCACTCGAGAAATTAAGTCAAGGTTGTACCATAATTCGATTCATTCCTATATCTAAACAGCGTGGAGGTGTGCTCATCCAAAAATGGGGCAGATCGTCAGCTGCATCAACTGCTGTTTCAATAGCGGATGCTATTAAATCCCTTGTAACTCCTACCCCAGAAGGCGACTGGTTCTCTACAGGGGTAAGTTTTGAGGCCTTTGAATTGATCACAGCTTTGTTTCGGCATTCCTCTAATGGAAAAAGCGATAAAAAAACACACAGGTTTATACGACTGGAAATCCTTATGGCATAGCAGAGGATATCGTGTTCAGCATGCCATGCAGATCGAAGGTACGATCTACTAGTGAAATTGTCCTCATTATTTTTGTCCTAAGATAAGGTACCACTCCGATGATTATAAAATTCTTCAAACAGGGTGACGGTGATTACGAACTAGCTACTGATGTGTCAATGGACGATTTTCTCTGGGAACGGATTAAAAAGGTAAGGGCTATAGGAACTGCCATCACGGATATGCTGAGACTATAAGCAGCATAGAGATCTTACCCTAACAGTTGACCCTGTAATATTTTCAGAGTGAAGCTGAATTGCTTGCTGAGAAGAAATGTGTTGCCCATCTTACAGGAGAGGTAAGTCACTGTGACGTATTTTAGCTTAAAAAGAGAGAAATCCTGCCGGAAAGGATTGGCTTATCTTTTTCTGTTTGTGCAATGCAGGGGAATGCATTTTGTGATCTTCCGGAGGATACCATGCTACCAGGAGAAGTGTAGTTTAGTTACAGAAGCAATAGCAGGGGAATGCATTTGTCTATACGATAGCTGAGACTTGAGAGAAACAGCTGCTTACAAAATGCAGCAACTACTTTTATTTATATATATACAGAGTTTATAAATACGATAGCAGATGTGCTGTGCGCACATGCTGTTCGGCCTGCGCCCGTGACCGCCCTAACCTGGTCTTTGCTAAGACCTCGTTTGAAGCGTATGGATTCTCAACCCACGTGTATTGAAGTGGATTGGAGTAGAATTAAATTAAATTTCATTATAATCCACTTTAACACATTGAATTGAAGTGGATACACATGCGTCCAAACGATGCATAATTGGGGCGCGCACGTGCCCGTGGTTCTACTTCCACGATCGCTCCCATATAGTTCTGGAACCGTCTTTTACGATTTTTTTTTGCCATACCGCGTCCACTCCTGTGTTGCGCTTCCATTATTGAGTTACAACTCTCTTTTATAGTATTTACTGTCGAGATCTTGTATAGTTACAATCTTGTGTTTGGTTGTGTCTCCGCTCATAAGCAAGTGTTGTAACTTTGTTTTTTCTTCACATTTAGTTACAACTATGTTATTTTGTAGTTACGACGTGTTATATGTGCGGTTACAATCGTATTGTAACTCTGTTGTTTTTTCCCTCATTTCTCATTTCTGTCTTCATCGGAAGGGTTGCCGCCGAACCGTCACCTCGTAGAGCCGTGACCATTGTCTTGTGGGCGATCCCAACTGAGCCCTATGAGGTGGTTCCTCTGCTAATCTTCTCATCATTCTCCAACGCCGAGCAATTTGTCGTTGTGCCAACATTTAGCGTAGCGACACATTGGGTTGATGATAAAACCGCACGCGGTCGGGCGAAGTGACGCCAAATACGCGCCTAGTGAACCTGACACGGCGAGGCGAACAGACGCCACCGCATCGCGTGCGATGCATAAACAGAGAACCCCCTATACAACCTGGGCTTCCTAATTTTCATATACAAAGTATCTTTATTTGACATCATACAAGAGAGACATAATTTTTCTAAGACGAGAAATCCCGATACACTATTAATATACTGCCAAAACTTTATATTTTTAGCATCTTAATGACCTTAAATGAAAAAAAATATTGATACTAGAAAATTATAGATTTTATGAAACCTATAATTTTCATATAAAAATTATCTTAACCTGACGTTGTATAGAAAACAAACGGTTTATTTAAGGTAGAGCCTTGTCATGTCATTCCGGGTGTGCAGAATTTAAAACCGAAGCAGGGTATAAAGTGTTATGACAAATATACCATGCAACAGCAAATTGCTTCTGAAACTATAGTTTAAATTTTTCACCCGTTTGGTTAACGCTCTATTTTTTTCTTTTACATGAGAAACACCTTTTTCCACTATGACGTGTCAGCGGCCGGCCTATATAGGCCAAGCCAAACAAAATGTTTTTTTAATATATACCCCATGGCCAAAGCATAATCTTAATTCAGATTTCTAATCCATCTAAACGGTTGTATTGTTTGTAATTTACTGTACAAATGAAGACCAATATCGGTTATTTTTCAATGCTAGAAACTTCATCGACATACACGGCTCAAATATTAGTAAAAAAATAACAATAATGTTTAGAACAGGACATCCGTCCACCCGGACGCTCCCGTTCGTGGGCCGTGACGCAGCCCGAATGACCCCCATGTAACCACAGATCTTGTACCAGTTCAGCACACTAAAGGAGGCAACGGGCAAGACATCACTGACCCAGCAGACTGAGCAGAGCACAGTCGTCCCCGCCCCGAAGATCTCCCTATCGGCCTATCCCCTCCCACCCACGCCCTCTCAGCTTAGGCATGACAAGTTGACAACGATGCCCAGGGCCCCATGGCGGCCCCGTATCTGTCCCTGCGGCCTGCCGCCGGCACCGGCGTTGACCCCGATCCGCACGACGCGTGGCGTGCGCTCTGCCGCCGCCGACGAGCGCGTCCTCGCGGAGTTCCACGAGGCCTCCCTCCGCGTGCCCGACCTCTCCCTGCCTGCGGAAGCGCTTCAACTCCCATCGGCGCCAGCATCGGAATCAGACGGGATCTCTCGCATGCCCTCGTTTCGGGCGACGCGAACGCAGTGCTGCGGGCTGTTACCGTGGCCGCGTCCGGTACGTTTCGCTTGACCGGCGCGATCGATGCAAGGTTTCTCTTCTCTACACTGTTGAGCTCCACACGCCGATGAGCCTTCATTCTCCCAAGCAGCGAGGAGATGTTGCACTGGAACCACATGTTGCAAGCGTATGTTTCAGATGTATGTTGCAAATGTTTCGTATGGATGTTGCATATGTTGCAATGGTTGTACACTTATGTTGTAAATGTCTGTTTCTAATGTTTTATCTGTTTTTTCAGACGTACGTGGCAAGTGTGTTTATCTGAATGTTGCATATGTTTCATTAGTGGCGGAGCTAGCATAAACTTGTAGGAGCGGTCAATTTGTCTTATGAAGCTCAAAGTGTACACAAATACCAGATCAATTAGTCACTAACCATAAACTTCATGCAAATTAAGACCTCAAATATCTAATAAATGGTATCAAGTAGACTCTATTAAGTACAAATCAACATTTAAATAGTAACTTTTAGTACACTCTATAGCCTAAAATTAATACTTAGGCTCCAACAAGGGAGGGGGGTGTGTGTGGGGGTGGAGGCAAGGCCCAAGTTGGCCTGGCCTAAGCTCCACCAGTGTGTTTCACACATATGTCACAAGTGTTTTATTTAGATGGATGGTGTGTATGTTTAGAATTGTTTTCAAGTGTTTCAGACACATGTTTCAAGTGTTTTATGTATCTTCAAATGTATATTGTAAGTGTTGCATCTGAATGTTTTAAAAGTAGATCGGAAGTTGCATACGTTGCAATATAAACCCGACTGCCGCAGCGGCTGGAGGGGACGCGAGGGGTCGGGTGAGGGGTGCAAACACTGCGCCGGGATCAGGTGGGGCGCAGACGCCGTATGGGGTTGAGTGATACGCGTAGTGCAAGTGTGGCCGTCCGGACGCTAGCACTGCCAAAATATTAATGTGATTTAAGCACTGTCTCTACATTTTGCATGGCTTCAAAACGAAGATCTCACACTCTGCCAAAATTTTGCCACTGCTGCTAAACGAATCGTTGGGTCTTGTAACGATGAGGAGTAGGGATGAAAACGGTACGGATATTTTCTGACCGTATTCGAGACCGAATCCGTTTAGAGATGTTTTAATCCGTCTGTATCCGAGTTCGGATATTTAACATCCGATACCGTATTCGTATCCGAATATTTAAATCACATATTTATGATGTCGATATCCAATCATATCTTATCCGACATTTTTTATACTATCCGTATTCGAATCCGAATCCGGATATAAATATGAAAACAAATATGATATCAGTGATATCCGTCCGTATCCGATCCGTTTTCATCCCTAATGAGGAGTACCATCTACCATCACACTCTTTGAAAAGACCAGGAGGCCGACTTACAGACTCAGGCCCTGGCAGGAAATGCACCCGGCGAAGATTATCGTGGGAGAATAACCTTTTTTTTTCCCTTCGTTTTGGTGTGGCTTTCTTTTTAAAAGGGAAACAAATCTGTCAAAGAGTCTTTTAAAAAGAAAAAAATGCTGCCTGTAAAACTGAGATTCTCCAGTTCTTTTTAAAGTTTAAAATGACTTTACTTGTCACTGTTCTCCTCCTTCTGAGGAACCGCCTGGATAGCAGACTTGTGGACGTACAAGCTGCCCAACAATCGCCGTCGTGCCACGTGTCACGCGGCGGGTGGTCCGCCTCGCCTTGCCTTGCCGCCAATCCAATCCAATTCCTTCGCGCGCTACTGCATACAGCTACTCCTATCCATCCGGCACGCCCAGCATCCATCCACTCCTCTGCTCCAGCAGTCCAGCTCCTCCATGGGCCTCTCAACAGGTTACTCCCCGGCCGGGTCGGGCCTTGTGCCGGCCCCTCTCGGTGCCGGCGCCGGCGCCGCGCGCCGTCGCTCCGCCCAGGTCCGCCGCCCGCGCCTCGCCACCGTCCGATGCTCCGTCGACGCCGCCAAGTGAGTAGTGCCGTGTTTCAGCTCACGGCTAATCCCCGATGTGGACATACATGAATGCGTGCCAGCAGCTCGATCGGCTGACTAGCCGTATACGTTTGATGAGAACCCCCCAGGCAGGTGCAGGACGGCGTGGCGACGGCGGTCGCGGCGGAGGCGCCGGCGTCGCGGAAGGAGTGCTTCGGGGTGTTCTGCAACATCTACGACCTCAAGGCGGTGAGTCCGTCAGCCTCACATGGTCCTCCCACAGTCCCTCCCCGTGTTCGTTGAAATGCTCCATCGGTTTGGCTTCTTCTGCTCTAGCTTCGCCACTGGCTACGATACTGGATAGCTAGCGCACATATAAATTTCTTTTTTTTTCTTTCTCGAATACGCAGGAGAGCTGCGTATCATTGCATATAAATTTCGTACAGATCACCAAACGAAAGCGCAGGGTGGAATGCCAGCGTCATGGAGAGAGCTGCACTGCACGCACCTCTAGCTGCGTGATCAAACGCTTTCATTGCCAGACAGCAAGATGATGTTGACGTCTAACGCCTCCTGAATTGACATGCATGCCATAAGGACTTAATTTGGTTCTTATGCTGCTTGTATCATCACATAGTACAGTACTAACAATCTGACATCCACGCTGTTGAATGGATTGGGACACAGGAAGACAAGACCAAGTCGTGGAAGAAGCTAGTGAACATTGCTGTGTCAGGCGCGGCTGGGATGATATCAAATCACCTGCTGTTCAAAGTAACAAATCTTTTACTGACTCTGCATGGTTTCTATCTACTAAGAGATGCAGTATTGTATTGTTGACCATTCGTTTTAACACAAAATATTCAGCTCGCCTCTGGTGAGGTTTTTGGACAAGACCAACCAATAGCACTTAAGTTACTCGGCTCAGAAAGATCGTTTCAAGCTCTCGAAGGTGAAAGATTTCTTCTTTCTGCCTTACTATTAATTTGAGAAGAAGAATCAATTCATATTTGCTAGTACATAGTTTAAATTCCAAACTACCCCTACAACTTCCAGTGATGTACTCTCTGGTATGAATGGATTACTGTGACAGCGAATATGTATCACTTGTTCCTCATGTGCTCTCAAAAACTGCAACTGTAGGCGTAGCTATGGAACTGGAGGACTCGCTGTATCCATTGCTGAGGGAAGTCAGCATTGGTATAGATCCTTACGAGGTCTTTCAAGATGTAGATTGGGCCCTTCTTATTGGTGCTAAGCCCCGAGGTCCCGGCATGGAGCGAGCCGCGTTACTGGATATCAATGGCCAAATCTTTGCTGACCAGGTTTCTTTTGCACTCTGTTCCTCGTTTCTTCTCAAGTACTATGCCATGAAATTGTACGAAACCCTCTCAGGAAGGGTGCCAAGAAGCATTTCTGAAACTTCACCCTCAATTAAGAAGGATTTCCTTAGCATAGAATCTGCAAATTGCCGAAACCAGAAACCAAGTATAAATTTGTGGACAGTGAGCATAGACCAGAAACCAAGTATAAATTTGAGTAAAGCGCACAAAAAATGACAGAGTAACTGTATTCTTGTTATGATCTGAAATTTTGAATTGTGTCAGGGGAAAGCACTTAATGCCGTGGCCTCGCGGAACGTGAAAGTCTTAGTTGTTGGAAATCCCTGTAACACTAAGTACGGACACTGTATGTTTCACCAAGTATTAACGATTTTATGACATCGCCATGTCTTAGTTGTGGCTTGCCCTTGATGCAGTGCGTTGATTTGCTTGAAAAATGCTCCAAACATACCAGCAAAAAATTTTCATGCACTGACGAGGTTGGATGAAAATAGAGCAAAGTGCCAGGTGACTGACGTTGAACCTTTATTATGTGTCGTCCTTCCATTCCCAACAGGAAAACAGATTTAGCAATCACACACAATCATCTCCTTTTGTAGCTAGCACTCAAAGCAGGTGTATTTTATGACAAAGTATCAAACGTGACTATTTGGGGGAACCATTCGACGACTCAGGTGAAGATTTGATTATAAAATTAAATGAGCAGACTATTTTGTAGATACATTTCTTCGCTGATGGTTGGCACTAACTTCCCTGTGTAGGTTCCTGATTTCTTGAATGCCAAGATTGATGGGAGACCAGTGAAAGAAGTCATTCAGGATACCAAGTGGTTAGAAGAAGAGTTCACCATGACAGTTCAAAAGGTATGTGTGCCTCTCCCTGTTTGCAATACGTTTGGAGTTGTCTGTTACTCGAGAAATTAAGTCAAGGTTGTACCATAATTCGTTTCATTCCTATACCTAAACAGCGTGGAGGTGCGCTCATCCAAAAATGGGGCAGATCTTCAGCTGCATCAACCGCTGTTTCGATAGTGGATGCTATTAAATCCCTTGTAACTCCTACCCCAGAAGGCGACTGGTTCTCTACAGGGGTAAGTTTTGAGGCCTTTGAATTTTGAATTGATTAGAGCTTTTGTTTCGGCATTCCTCTAAGGGCCGTTTGGAGGAATTGGAATCCACTTAGAGCCTGTGTGGATTGAAGGAATGCAAAACAGAGGAATAGGGAAAAACGCAGGAATTAGATGTGGAGTTCTTACCTAAACAGAGGAAAGGAAAAACATAGGAAATATACCGGAATTGGTGTTTGGATTGAAGGAATTTGCAACGAAGTACAGGAACTCACATTATGCATCCATGACACACTTACGCAAGGGTCACTAGATAGGTAACCACATGATTCAAGTGTAGACCTATAGCAACATCAGAAAAGAAGCTAGTTTATCATCGATGGCACACACAAGACAGTGATAAAGTGTGTACAGCCGCCTCGGTCTTTGTGAAGGAACAAAAATCAATAGGTTGGATGGATGTTTTATTTCCTGCATTCTGCACATAGAAGGAAGCCGTTCCTGTGGAAAGGAATTTGTCATTCCTTTGATCTAAACACCAAAATGCAAAACCTTTCCATAGGATTGGATTCCTCCATAATTCCTTTGGATTTCCTCCAATCCAAACAGGCCCTTAATGGATTAGGCTATTTGGCTTGAAATTTGAGATTCCACAACTTTCCAAAGTTTATATATAAGCCTATCTCAAATTCATAATGTGAAAGGTAGAAATTGATTATATAGATAACTGTGTTATGTTTTTACTCTTCAACTTATAGCACGCTCTCAACTCGCTTCTCTATAATAGAAATACAACATATACGCATCTCTCTTGCATGGCTAGTATACAAATATATTTCATATGCAACCATATTAACTTAATTAATGTGCCTAAATTATAATTTATTAGAATGAATTCAATTTCAAGGATTCAAACGGGCCTAATGGAAAAAGCGATAAAAAAAACACAGGTTTATACGACTGGAAATCCTTACGGCATAGCAGAGGATATCGTGTTCAGTATGCCATGCAGATCGAAGGTACGATCTACTAATCAAATTGTCCTCATTATTTTTTGTCCTAAGATAAGGTACCACTCCGATGATCATAAAATTCTTCCAACAGGGTGACGGTGATTACGAACTAGCTACTGATGTGTCAATGGACGATTTTCTCTGGGAACGGATTAAAAAGGTAAGGGCTATAGGAACTGCCGTCACTGATATGCTGAGAATATAAGCAGCATAGAGATTTTACCCTAACAGTTGACCCTGTAATATTTTCAGAGTGAAGCTGAATTGCTTGCTGAGAAGAAATGCGTTGCCCATCTTACAGGAGAGGTATGTCACAGTGATGTATTTTAGCTTAACGATGTGTGCGTGTAAAATGAGAGAAATCGTGCCGGAAAGGATTGGCTTAGCTTTTTTTTTTTCGTTTGTGCAATGCAGGGGGATGCATTTTGTGATCTTCCGGAAGATACCATGCTACCAGGAGAAAAGTAGTTTAGTTAGAGAACTCAGAAGCAATAGCAGTGGAATGCATTTGTCTATGCTAGTACAGTTCCTGGCGAAAACATCGACGATAGCTGAAACTTGAAACAGCTGCTAGCAAGATGCAGCAACTACTTATATATACATATATATTCAATATATAATTGCCATACGAATTTGACTCTGATGCAAACCTTTTAGACTAATAAAGCAACCAAATATGATTGCCGAGCTGCTAACCATGCATCAAGCAGTCATCGAGTCTCAATAGCAAAAACAGAAGCAAAACAAACAGAACCAACCGGCCATTTTAGCCGCAACTTGCATTCATCGTTGTGAACAGACACATTTGCAGGTTCTATATGTCGTGCGACACGATGAATATTCATTTTGAAACCAAACACTCAAAAACACCAGCACAACTATACTGCAAAAGCATCATGATTCCCATGGAGGATCTGAAATATATATACAGGATTTTGCACTAACATTGTCCACTACAACCAGATGCATGGCAAATGGCATCATCACACACCAATGAGGCAATTCGCATACTATAACTAAATAGCGCTTAATTCATACATACACCATTAGCTCTCGAGCTGCAAAATGGTACTGCTAGTGCTAAACACCCCACAGGTCCATGTCATGCAATGCAATACACTTAAAAGCTAGCAGGAGGCCCCAGTTGAGTCTGCCTCAAAACACAGGATTAACCTAAATGTCATGAGATTTATCTTAATCCAATACCAGGCTGCTACTTGCCATAGATGCACATGCCCACCTCGTAGCTCACTAAGAGCATTATTGCCGAAACGAAGAAAAGGCAGAAGCCACCACGCAGCACCGCGGTAATGGTGTTGCAGCCACAGTGTATACGGGTATCAGGCTCAAAATCTGCAGAGAAGAGCAGCTCCATGCCTTGATCCTTTTGCAGAGCCCACTTATCTGCACCTGAAGGAACAGCTAAACTTCCTATGCGGATCACTTCAGCAGAAACATGGAGAGTATTGGGGCGTGCTCCAGAAATATGAGCCAAGGATTTGCGGTGGTTAGCTGGGAATTCCCCTGCAAAAGCTGGGGGAGCAGAGATCGAATCCAAAATCTTTACAAATCCCTTTCCGATAGTACTACTCTTAGCCTGACCATCTGTGGAACACAACACAAAAAACTTGTCAACAATGTCCATTTAAAGGTGTAAAGATAACGACCAGGAAATTGCATGCCAGCTGTATATAACCCTGCCCCAAGTAAGCAAGATTGAGCTAGATTCTCTCAACAACACAAATCGTCTAATACTTCAATCTTGCTCAATGAGGATAAGTAAATACATATAGCATAAAAGAATCTAGTGCAACATGTACAAAAAATGCTTCTTTTCCATCATAGATCAAGATATACCGGACCTATTGTAATTTTTCATAATAAGATTACCTGGTAAAACAACACAATTTAACTGACTACCAGCTTCGGGTAACCTAGCAGACGACGGGGCACCAACTACAACATTAGGTTCTAAAACCTTTTGAGTTGGACTATATGTATACATAGTATTGTTGACCTGTAAAAGTAGAAAAATTTTGGGTGATCACAAGTACATATCTATGATCTGAAACAAACTCAGCAACTTCTTCTCTTGCTTCAAATGATAGCATACCTCTTGGGTAAGGACTGGGCCATTAAAAGCGTAGGAACTGCTACCAGCTGGCTGCTGTATGGATCCCAGAATATCATTAAATAAATTATCATCCATTGCATCAAAGTATTGCATACCATCGTCCACCATGCCAATGCCAGATAGATTGGTTGCTGCAGAGCCAAGAATGCCATTCTGTCCAAACCCATCATCACACATGGTGGAATCGAAGGGTGCATCATAGAACATCAAAGAATCATCCTCAGGCAGAACTGAATTTGTCACAGAAGAATGTGGGGGGTCAATGATACTTGAGCCCAAACGGGAATCTTCTTGTATTGACTGTAACAGTTGTTCCAGCTCATCTGGCTGGAAAGTCTGGTCATCAGGGAGTGGAGGTATCTTGTCGTTAGCTCCATTTACAGCTTCCGCCGAGTCAGGTGTTTTCCATGCCCAACCATCCGAAGGCCAGATGGTTGATCCATTGCCAAAAGGGAAATCCAGATTTGCAGCATCTGCAAAATCCTTCAGCTCTAGGAACCCATCACTGGGGCTGGAATTATTAAAAAAATCTCCAGCATTGGCATTTGATATGATATTTCCATTAAGCATTAAAGTATTTTGCTCCCCAGGTTCAACATACTGAAGAAAATTAGAGCCAAGGTTTGGGTCACTTAAAATGTCCCCAGAATTTCCATCTACATCTTCAGAATGGTTGCTATTATTTGAAGTATCAGAAACTGGCAAACTAGGTGTACCATTTCCATTTTGATCACCGAAACCCTGAAAAAGGAAAGAACGACATTATTAGAACCATGAATCTACCAATGTATAAAATTGATACCAATATCAAAATGAATCGAGAAACAAAAAAAGATCACCTATGTGTCATAACTTACAGAAAAAAAAGAGAAACACTGCATGGATGGATAGTAAGCTCATTTTTACGTTGAAGAAATGTTTTCTTAAAAAAACTTATTGTTAAGGAACTATTATGTTGGCAATCTGCACTCTGTAGCATGATCACCACACAGTTTAAAGAAGGAAATGACAACACAGAATCCCAAACCTTTTTAATGTTCAGACATGAATACTATGATATCATGACTCTTGTAGTCGTGATCTCATACAACTTGCTACCTAATCCTGAGAGAAAAAGTAAGGTTTACGCCAAACGACAAAAAGAAGTCAGTGTCCTTGCTACACAGCATGGGATAGAATTTCGTCAATACAAGTTAGAACAACGTAAATACCAAAGCAGAAGGAAATCCTGCAAACCTGTCAACAGCAAGGTGCATGATTAATCAATATGATGTAAGGTGTGACAAGAGTAATGTTCTGTTGACAAGGTACATTCCACAGCTGTGGGTCTCTTTGGACAATGAGCAGAACATGAATCTTATAATGGACTACAAGCCATCAACTGTTATCCTAGAGAAGTGCGCTAAGAGAAAAAGTGCAGATCTCCATCAACTGTTATCCTAGAGAAGTGCGCTAAGAGAAAAAAATCACATTTATACTAGCATATTTTTAGCATCTTTTTACTTTAGGAGGCAGGAGGATGTCAGGGCCTTTGGCTGTTGTTCACCATGGGAAACCGGAGCTGCTCTTTGCTGCTTGTGATCAGCTCGGTGATGAGGACATGTGGTGGGAGGCCGTTGATTTGTGTGTTACCTCTGTGTGTAATTGGATTGCAGTGGGTCAGTCGTCAGGGCTATTGTGTTCTGGTTTTGTTGGTTTTTTTTGTGTTTTAATCTGTGTAAGGTTTTCAGGCCTGGTTTCCCTCATAAATTAGGCCAATTCTATTCTTCTTAATTGAAAGGCAGAACTCCTGCTATTATGTTAAAAAAAAACTTTAGTCAGACACCAGAAGCAACCGATGAAAATTCTGATACTAGACGACCAAAATCCAACTTAAGAACAACATAAGAATAGGAAAGGTGCCTTTTAAACAATTATTCTAACCCACCTATAGAACCCAAAAAACCATTCAACAGGTAAATAACAATATCCATAACAACTGCCCGTTAACCATAAAGCAATGTATTACCAAACAAGGTACCAGGACTTTATGAATGATAGATGGCGAAAGTAGTACAGAACACAGGTAGGTCATTCAAACAATCCAGTCGATGCTTCAAACTAAATGTCCTGATGTGTACTTCAAACATAAAGTTGCATGCTTAAGATCGAATGGAATTATTCAGTGCATAACAAAGGCTTTCATGAAAAGGAACAAAGATGCTACATAACTGCATACAGAAGATATATGAGAATAATTCATACAACTAGGAGCACTAGCTATCCCATGAAAATGAAATTTACAATATCTATCGCTTCTTCAGGTACCATTCATTGTAACTAAAATAATGCAATACTTCAGAGATACAGCAAATATACCTCCCTTCTTTTATTATCTTGACGTGTTGATGGCTTACAAGTACAACTTAGACTAAATATGAACATCAAATTGAATTCTATGTACAGAAACACTGGCAGTTTTTCATGCAAGTTGACTGGTTGCAACCATACCTGAATGAGATCACTCATTTGAAGATAGCCCCTCTCCAGAGCACCAGGGATCTGCACAGGGGCGCGGGGAACCTCAGGGTCAACAGCAGCATCACCCTCCACTGGAAGCAAACCGACATCTGCGTCATCCTCCTCCCATTCCTCCTCAACGAAGGGCGCTCCATACTGTGCCCCATTCTGAGGACCTGGGCCAGCTTTCTGGAAGATCCGGCACACCACAAACGAGTCCTGTATGAACAAGTTTAGAAATCAGTGTCAGTACTAAGAACAGTGCATTTGTAAGAGTACAATCAGTGGTGTCAAAAGAAGTAAAATTAGCCCTTTGGTTATAAATTCGCATTACAGTCCGCACATATCCATTTTTCACTGGAATCAGGTAAAAGGATCCATTTCCATTGAGCAATCATCTGGTAAAAGGTCGCAATATCAATCTAACTCAATTCCCACCGAACCTATCTATCATGTAGTCAGATACCCGCGTGGGACGCAATTTCGTTTTCTTATTAACAGAAGATTGCGCCAATCAAGAGTATTATGACCAACATATATAGGAAACACACTACAATAGTGCAATTCGATAAATGATGACGAAACGGATTTGTGAAGTGTGTGAGTAACACGCAAGCAAGAAGGGGGACGGGGATAGATAGATTGAATACCTGCGGTACCCCCGCGGCGTCGTCGCCCTCGAGGCGGTACTCGTGCATGACCCAGTTGGTGCGCTCGCCCTTGGGGGCGCGTCCGGCGTGGAAGACGAGCGTCTTCTTCATCCCGACGACCCTGGGCCCATGGCGCACCTCCCTGTCCTTGCCGGTGGTCTTCCAGTACCCTCCCGACGTGGCGCGGTTGGTGCGGGCGCGGTTGGCGTGCTTGCGGTCGAGGCGGCTGAAGAAGTACCACTGGGAGTCGCGGGAGCGGAGGCGGGAGCGGGCGGGCAGGTCCCAGGGCTCGAGCTTGTAGAGGTCGACCTCGGCGATGGCGTCGACCTTGAGCGGGCGGCCGAGGACCTTGCGCTTGAGGTAGTAGGAGACGAGCTCCTCGTCGGTGGGGTGGAAGCGGAAGCCCGGCGCGAGGGAGGTGGCCTCAGCCGCCCCCGCCGCCGCCGCGGGCGGTGGCGGTGGCGGCGGGGCGGAGGACGACGACGACGAAGGGTGGGTCATGTACGCGCCACCCGAGCAGACTGGCTGGCGGCGGCGGCGCGGGCTAGGGTTGGGAGAGGGGACAGGGGATTGGGAGGATTGGAGTGGATTGGGGAAAGTTTTGAGGGAGATGAGAGGAGGAAGAAGGGGGTGGCTTGGGCTATAAGAAAGGTCAGGGGCCTTTTCGGAACACCACGGTAAACAGAGCAAAATCCAAGGATTAAAATACTGATTCTGTTTGTTTTCTCTTTCCAGCGCAGCTGACCCAGCGCCCAGTGACCCCCGGGCCTGGCCATTGGTCTCTCATTGCTTTGGCCTTTTGGGGACGTTTCGCAGAATTCGCCCTCAAGGATGGTGTTTTTCTAGTTATGGCCCCTTTAAAACCCCGCCCGTTAAAATCCCCGTGCTAAACTATCTTTTTGCCTCATGAAATTTTATGGGTTTTGATGAGTTAAAAAGCATTAGGTTGGCAACATAGAGTTCTCTAGCGTGGTTGTTGGCTTAAGGCCTTGTTTAGATTGCAACTTTTTGCAATCTGGGCTACTGTAGCATTTTCGTTTGTATTTGGTAATTAGTGTCTAATCATAGACTAATTAGGCTCAAAAGATTTGTCTCGCTAATTACAGACAAACTGTGTAATTAGTTATTTTTTACCTACATTTAGTGCTCCATGTATGCGTCTAAAGATTGATGTGATGGAGAGAATAAAATTTTGAAATTTGGAAGGTAACTAAACAAGGCCTAACTTATTTTTTGTTTCACTCTACCATTATAACATGTGAGTATAAAATTCTATGTCCTAAGAGACCATTAACCCATTTTGCTTATGATATACACCAAGGAATTTCTCATATTAGATGATGCAAAGAGCAACATCATGCTTGATATCTGTACCGTTTGAGGTGAACCGGAAGTGGGTCTCATTCAAATTATGGCAGCTACGATGAATGATCATGTACTTTATTGCGGCCTCAATTAATAAGTATAAAAGACATTCACAATACCCAAGAATTGTAACTTATTACTCCTAATCCATAAAATACGTTTTCCATTATCCGAAAACTTGTAACATACTACTTCCGCTGTCCCTTATCAAGTGTTGACGTGGGATACATGCTGGTTAAACTTTTTTTTTTATTTTGATTAGATTTGTAGAAAAAATACTACCAACATTTGTATCTCTAAATAAATTTATTATAAAAATAAGCTCAAAGATCTATCAAATGATGCTAATTATGTATTATAAATATTAATAATTTTTAATATATATTTAGTCAAAGTTGAATACGGTTGATTATATATTTATAGATCGGATGACTCTCGTAGCAACTTGGTGACAGGAGCAACATATACGCGCTGACAAATAATAATGTTGCATGTATACGAGTAGCAAGATCCTATAAACAGATACGTGCTCCCGTTTGCCATCCGCTGCTATGATATCGTTGACGGAAGTAGCCAAGCACGTGCGTACCAACAATGACCTGTTCATTCGGCTTATAATTCGTCTTTTTCAACTTATTTTTTCAATTAGAACAATATTTTTCTCTCACAACAAATCAGCCAACGGTGTTTTTCAGCCGGCTTATCAGCACAGCCGAACGGCTCCAATAAAATAATGATGCCTGGTAGGGGCTGCAAATCGCTAAACTCCGGGGGAGTGGAGCCCGTGGAGTGACGCGAGCGGCGGGAGAGGGTGCTTCGCCTCCACGGCTCCACGTGACCACGCGTCCGGGGACGTTTTGGTGGGTCGGGTCGGGTCGGGTCGGGTTCGGGTCCACGGGGAAGTTTCGCAGCTGCTGGGGATTGGGTTGACCGTGGACTTTTCTGTCCGTTCCCGCGAGCCCGCCGATTGGAGTGAGCTGACGACACGTGACTGATGACTGGGACCAAGATTAGCGGCGGTGAGTCACTGAGGCCGCTGGAGCCCTCGCGCGCGGCGCCACGTCACGTGCCGATGCCACGGAAGGAAGGGAGAGTCAAATCAGTAACAATATTTGTTTCCAAGTAAGCCCTCGCCGAAACAAGACGTCGTCGTTGCAAAGTGTTGCACCAATGGAATCGGTCGGTTCACATTTCACACACACACATATGTTCCTTTCTGCTCGTGTCAGCATCTGTTAGCGCAACTCAATTCCAATTCGTACTCGATATATAGGCCACTCGTTTAATTTAACTTGCTATACGCTGCTACATAGGGATATAACAACGAAAATGTAACATATCATCAATTTTAAGGGTTTTCTCGTGTTTTTTTTTTGGAAAAATAGAAATGGATCCCGGCCGAGTACATACAAGCGGCCTGCGCTATGTACCTTAGTTTTATTTTACAGCTAGCAAACCCTTGTTAGCTTGTACATATATATCCAGCAGACCAGCATTACACATTGACATTGTATTGATTTGTAGACATGTACGTACGTGACTGCTGTCAGCTAGTACGAGTACTTGGGAATTACTTAACTGACCCTGATTTATTTGGCCTAATCAGTCTGCTTGCCTCCAACGCAGAGTTCGGGGGTGGCTAAGCCGCGTCTACTCCACGCAAGATTCAGAGCTAATTAAGCGTCTGCTTGTTTAATTTCCCATACCAAATTTGCGTCGGGCTGGTTACCAACTTAGGTTAGTCTCAATAGAAGTTTCAAAGGAGTTTAATTCTCATTTGGTGCTATGACACTTCAACAAATTTATTGATGAGTTCACAGGTTAATTATAAAGAGAGAGAGAGTTTTATCCAGATGAAACACATTGTCACAATTATCAACAAACAAAATACTGACGTGATAGTCTTGGTAACTGGATTATTATGAATTTATGATACTCTCCATTCAGACCGACCTTATCACTTACAAGTAGTATGCATTAGAGCATGTTTAGCAAATTTGTAGCTCTAAGATCAGGCTGGATTGCAGTTTGTGCAAAATAAATTAACGTGTTTCAAATATTTATATTCAATTTAAGTTAAACAAAAACTATATGCGTACTCCGTACATCTCTCAACCGTATACCATCCTCGAATGGCAGAAGCTGGAACTATGTTCCATTATCATAAAAAATCAAACTTGCTGACGCCCGAACGTCCGATCCGGGGCGCAGTGTCTTACGTTGCCCACGCGCAAGAGGAGCCTGCACCCGCCTATTTTTTCGCGCACCCCACCACATGCCCCTCAGCTTGGGCATTCGGTAATACCGAACCGATCGGTTCGGTACTTCAGTTCCCACAGAAATTCGGTTCCTTGAAAAATAGGTACGATTGATTCCTTCTAAAAATCGCTACCGAGGAAATTCGATTCGGTACTTTCGGTTTGGTTTCGTTATTTACCGAATAGTACCGAACTGATCACAGAGCCATGTAATAGCAGATTCAAAAGCTAATTTTGACATGATTTCATAGAGAATAATAGTGCAAAATAAATATACATATAAAAGTCCACAAGATTATAAGAGTGAGTACCACAAATACATAATATAATAGTCTACAATAGTACAATCAATAATATAATGACGCTCAAACTCAGCACATTTAGGTAATTCGATAAATTCGGTTCCCCGAGGTAAAGAACCGAATTTACCTCGGTAATTTCGGTTCCTGGGAACTAGGAACCGAATAGGGTACCGAAAAATTCGGTCTCGGTACTTTCGGTTCGGTTCTCAGTATTTTCGGTTCGGTTCTCAGTATTTTTTGCCTAGGGCTACATGCCCCCACTCTTGCACTCAGTTTTTCTTCGCTCACTCGGCGGCACCCCAACAACGGGCATGAGCCGCTTGGACGTCACCCTACAGCTGCAGCAGGTGGGTCCCATTGCAACATGTGCAACACTATATTTACTTTTGAAACACCCATGTGAAACACTTGCAACATATGTCCGAAAACAGCATAAACACACATCTAAAACACTTACAAAACACTTGAAAAACACTTGAAAGTCATTGCAAATATATGCAACATGCAGATAAAAGCACTTGCAACCGACGTATGAAACACTCGAAACATACACTTGCAACATGCATGTATATGTAACATTCAGATCTACTTTTGCAATATCCAGATAAAAACACTTACAACATATGTCTGCTACAGATGAAACATTTTTTTGCGACTTGCTACAGATGAAACATTTGGAACATACACTTGAAACATACGTGTATAGCCATTGCAACATGTGCAACATCCTGATCTACTTTTGCAACATCCCGATCTCCTTTTGCAACATCGATATAAAACAATTGTAATATAACTCTGAAACACTTCAAACATACGTTTGCAACATACTCTTTCAACGCAAACATCTCCTTGCTGCTTCGCAGATGGAGGCTCGTCGACGCGCGAAGGTCACCGGTGTGCTCGCTGGCGACGCGGAGGTCGCCGACAATGCGGAGCTAGGCGCCGGTGCACAGAGGGCAAGTGTGGGCGCAGCACAGGCGGCGATGCACGCAGAGGACGGGTGGGTGGCGCGTGGAGTTCACCGGTATGCTCGCGCACGGTGCGGAGCTCGCTGGCAACACGAAGTTGAGTGACGCAGCGTAGAGGGCCGGGTGAGGGCGGCATAGGCGGCGGTGACGCAGAGGGCGGGTGGAGGCACGCGGGCGGCACAGAGAGCGGGTCGAGCGTCCGGACGTTGAACGCTCGGATGAGAACGTTTCCGTAAAAAAATGTATAAAAATACATAAATATATGCTCTGAACGTGTGCTGTAGACCCAAGATCTCTTCTACAGATAGTTGGTTCTGAGAAATTCACATATGACGATCGACTAGAGCTACGCCAAACAACACAGCCTAGCTGTCAACTTGGTCAACCTATGTGATCAACGGATCCGTACGCGATTGTACCGCACAATATACAATTCACTGGGGGATCATATCACATCGCTTTGCCGCTCCTCCATTCAATCGTGCGGAATTATACTAAAAATACTAGCAGTAGGATGGACTAACAGTGGACGTATACATATACACCACCAACCTGTCCCATCAGTAACTTTTTGTTTGATACGGTCAAATGTATTACTACTGTATTATTACTCACTCCTTCTTAATTACAATGGTACACAAATATTTTGCGTATTCGAGAAAAAGATTCACTCAGTCTCAAAGTAAATATACCCTAATATGTAGTAATTGCACTTTGTAAATAGAGAAAGTAGAAAAGCCTACTACAACTAGGTTGTCCAAATTCCAATACTACAAAAATGTTCTTATTGTGGGACAAATTTGAGTACTAGAAGTATTTACATTGCATACATCAGTGATCAATCTTTTCGCTGCCAATAGCCTCCATGCATCTCCGTTTAAATTGAATAAAGATTATTAGAATCCAACATACCATACTTCCTTGGTCCATAAATAATCGCATACCTCCTTTTTTTCGAGAAGTCAATATCTTTTTCTTAAAAAAATGACTAGATCTTACTATGAAAATACATTCCACTATTAATTAATCTAATTATACTGATTATACATCATAAATATTACTATGTTTTTGTATATATTTGATAAAACTTAAAATGTTTGACTCTTGGGACGCAGGGAGCATTATTTATGGCGTATGTGGTAGAGTCTTGATCTAGATTTTCTACGAAAGCTTATTCTATGAGATAAATGAATCTCTGACTTGAAATATGTTTCTGTGATTCGTTAAGATAAACTCTATGCATACAATAATTCTGTGCTCGGAGTGAATCGGTAGCTATTTTTCTCACCTTCCGGCCCCTAGTACCTTCCAGAGAATCGCTTCACATAATTAGAATATAGAATCACTTCTTAATAAAAAAAATAAAACTATTTGATGGAGATCATCTTAGATTCAGCTTTATTATTTAACAGAGATCCTCTTGGATTCAGCTTTAGGAGCTTTGCCAAACAAACCCTTAGAGCATCTCCAAGAGTTTGCCAAAATTCACTTGGCAAATATCATGATTTGGCAACTTGCTAAAATATATTGCAAGTGAAAAAATAGACTCTCTCCAAAAGTTTGCCATTTGGACTTGATAAAATAAGAAGAGGCCCGCTAAGCAAACGAAGAGCCCCGCTAAGAAACGAAGAGCCCCGCTAAGCGAACGAAGAGCCCCGTTAAGAAACGAAGAGCCCCGCACGCGAAGCCGGATGCGCGCTCGCACTCAGTGCGCAAATATGCGCGTGGAGGGGGGAGATTTACCAAGTTGCTAAAATTTACCAAGTTGGATGCCAAACTATTGGAGCATAATTTTTCCTGTTTTGCCAAAAATAGATGGATGCCAAGTTGATTTGGCAAACTCTTGGAGATGTTCTTATATTTTATTGGATTCTCATGTTTTGAAAACCTATGCGCTCGTTAGAATGACTCTACCCTCTAGAATCTAGTTTGCTTGGACTGAATTATGAGATTTTTCATGTCATAACATCTCTGCGAACAAATCCTATACTACATCATTAACAAATAATCGTTATCACAAAATGTGCACAGCGTAGCTAAATATGCTCTTTTTCTTTGCTGCCTTGAATATAATAGCATGCATGCGCCCTTCTCCACGCTAGCTAGTGCGAGTACATACTGACAAATATTGACCATAATTATTTATATACCGAACTATCGATCGTATATATGTCCATGCGTATATTATTATGGATAGCACACAGTACACCCTGAAAAAGAAAAATATGTGGATCCAACGGCTGGCACACATGCAGGCATGCGCAGCTTCTGGTGTCTTCTTGGTTTGCTTTGCGAATTCAATCACGCTAGCTAGTTTGCTAAAGAATTGAGAATCAGACGACTAATGCATAGTAGTACGTGGACAATTAGCAGTGTACTACTCGTACTAACTAGTTAGCGTTTGCTAATACTGAAATATATATATTGTGGGTCAAATGACCTACAGTCAAACACGCATATATACTACTTATAATAATATATCTGAGGTCGTCATGCACAACCTTATCATTCGTGATGCAGTCGATCTGCTAACAAACCACGATGCTTCCTTCAACGCGACATCCCATCTCTTTTTGCATGCGTGTGCGAACTGACAGAGGAAAACTCGACCGCTGACACTTCAAATTCAGAGTTTTAGACAATGCAAAAAGATGCACATCTTCTCTGTATATATGCGTGCGAATCATGAATTGGTCGCCACTAGCTGTAGCCATGGACTAACAATTAAGAAGCTACCGTTGCATTTCTTTTTTTTAATGCAATATTACAGATCCTTTTCTTATATAATTTGTGTGTGTGTGTGTGTGTGTGTGTGTGTATATATATATATATATATATATATATATATATATATATATATATATATATATATATATATATATATATATATAAACCAATGCAATCCGCAGTGTTGCTCCTTCTCCTATTAAACAAAGAATAATATTGTTCCTCATCATCATTTTTATTTAATAATTTATTTATCTTTCAAACTTCATCAGTATGTATATTACTCCGTTACTGATCCTTTTAGGATTGGGAGCGGGAAATTTTCAAATAATGCACAGGCTCTCCACTCTCCAGCGTGTTTACGTCGTATGAATCCGTTTGAAGAATGTACCCAACAAGCTGAGTAGATAACGCGAGTTGTGTTTGGACGAGGTGGATTGGAAGAAGAAGAAGAATTGAATTGAATTGAAGGGAATATACAAAAGTAACGCGTGCGAGTCAAGTCCATGTCCACCACAATTAGCTTCGCCTGTCCGGCATCCCTAAGCCAGCTGCTCATTGACCGACTACCGCTACATGCATGTCGCTTTGCTTGAAGCCAGCATGCCAACTGCTTCCACTATTTGGACTGTTTCCACTTTCCAGCAGCATGAAGCAATGCTTAATTTGCTTTATTTTATTTGCCCTCTTTGGTGTGAACGGGGTTTTAGACAAAGAGTTGACATATATACCAATTGCCAACAACACTAGAATGTCTGAATGTCAATGGCCTATACAAAGTACAAACGCAGCGAAACTGCCTGCAGGCTGCTGGACTGGACAGGAACAGTTGATATGATGATGATATACTGCATATCGTATCCTATGCACGTGGCTTCACATCAGATGATTTCCTCGTCAGAAACTCAGAACTAATAATATATAATAACAGCAGGGCCATGAACTGATCTGAAACTTTCAGCTGATCGACGCACCTGATTGATGGCTTGGATAGCTTCAGTTGGCTGATTGGCGATGCCGATCATAGGCGTGCGTCCTGCCCCCACCAACGCCTACTGCTCTCTTGGCATAAGTAAAAGAAACAATTTTTTTTAAAAAAAAACTTCCTGCGCAGTGCACGCTATCTCTCCATCTTTTTTCTTTTCGAGCTTGCTATCTCTCGCCATCTGGTTGTATGAGTTGCTGGCTCGAGGAGCCAGTAAACAAGTCGGCCTGGCTCTTTGTCTGGCCCATCACAAGTTTCAGCCTATATAACGGCTGCCTCTCTAGGAGTGCGCGTGCGTGTGCGGGACAGGCCTACAAGCAGCTTGCAACTAGCTGGATTCTCTTACAAATTTAGTCCTGCAGGAGGAGAACTCGAGAGGTTGGATTGCGAACATGTTTGAAACAATGTCCCATGCTGATCTTATTCGGGTGTTTGTAACTATGTGGACAATTTGGTATGCAAGAAAGAAGGCAATCCATGAAAATATTTTTCAGAGCCTGTTACTGACACAGCTTTGTAAACAAATATGTTGTTGAATTCAAAGCGCTGAAGCCGACTCAAGGGGCAAAGGCAAAAGTTCAGACTCAACATCCTCGGTGGCTGCCACCGCCAGTTGGATGCATGAAGATGAATGTCGATGCAGCTATTCCAAAGAACTTGAGAAGGGCATCAGTAGCAGCCATAGACCGAGACCAGAATGGCCGTTTTCTGGGAGCATCGGGAGTGGTCCTTGAAGGAATCACGTAACCGGAAATAGTCGAGGTAATCATCTGCAGAGAAGGTCTAGCTTTGGCATCTGACCCCATGTTGACCTCATTCCGGTTGGCATCTGATTGTGCTAATGCTATTAGAAGCATGGCAGGAACAGGCATGGGTCCTTATGGCCAAGTTGTGAAGGAGATCAAGGAGGGGGCTCGTGATTTTGTTCTGGTTAATTTCGTTCATGAGAATAAAAATTCCAATGTTGATGCTTATACTTTAGCTAGGAGCTTGATCTCTTTTGATACATGCAGGCATGTCTGGCTGTTAGATCCACCTTCGGGCATTTGTATAACTCTTATGACCAACTCCATGAATAAAGAGTGTGGTTTCCCCTAAAAAAATTAGGAGGATTAAACATAGGATAATTATAAAACTAATCGAAGCCGTGACTAATTCGTGAGACAAATTTATATATTAAGCCTAATTAATCCATGATTAGCATATGTTTACTGTAGCATCACATTTGCTAATCATGGACTAAATAGGCTTAATAGATTCATCTCAGAAATTAGTCACAGCTTACACAATTAGTTTTATAATTAGTCTATATTTAATACTCTTAATTAGTCAAACATCCGATATGATAGGGACTAAAGTTTAGTCACATGTATCAAACACCCCTTAAGACAACAAAATAATACAATCAACAGAAAACAAGCGGCCTCCCAAATGGATACCTTCTCCATAAAGCTGTATTTTCATGATAAACTTAGCGTTATTGCTTAGTTTTGAGATTATTTTTCCTAAATACAGGATTTATAAACATATGAAGAAATCCATTATTTTCTATTTATTAATGAATGGAGTGGATTCCCCTGATGCTGTATTAAAATACTTGTCTTGCAGAGGCTAAAAGATAGCTTCTTGGCTAAAGTGATAAATACAGTGATAAAAATGCTGGTGTTATTGATTATATTCATTTTTTTCTTGGAAAGCTTCTTGACTAAAGTGATAAAAATGCTGGCATTACTGATTGCATTCATTTTTTTCTTGGAATGTAGCATCTAACGTTTTCTGATTTTTTTTCTGATACCATTGTTTTGCATGAACATTATGTTGTATATGGTGACCGTTGCCATCGTATGATAGTAGGAGGATGGGGTTGGGTTACATCGGTTGTATTGTCGCCAAATTCAGAACAGGCAGATGTTGGGCTGGAAAGTGGTCTGAAGCTAATATAATATGATGGTGAAGAACAAGTCTGAGTTTATAATTGAGTTGGAAGAAGACTATGAGCTCAAGCGTGATCTTGGATATCTTGATCTAGTGAAAGTACGTGGAATTGTATTTGATTGTCTTAAGTTTGATGGGTGATTTATTTTGTACTTTGATGAGTTAGCTCATGACCACATGTTGATAAATAATTGTTTTGGAAAACCAGAGTAGTGGCAGAGGTTCCTTGCCCTTTGGCTCTCAAACCACCCTTGGTCAGCCTCATTCATGCGTAGTCATTCATTTGTAGTGTTTATATAGCGGGAGATGAAAATTCCTCGGGGGATCCTACTACATACAGTCCATTATCTAGCAGAAAGAATTGTGTTGGTTGACGACATGGAAAAAATGAGTATAACTATTGAGGAAGGTCTACGAACACCAAAATGATCATAAGATTAGAAAGTATAAATATCTTATTGACAATTGGTCAGCTAAACACTGGCATATTTTTAAGTTTTCTAGACACTTTATCCAGCATGCTCTTGTCTATATCAAGGTGATCTTTTATTTTTTTACTTGCAATTTCTTGAAAATTTTAATAAAAATAATAATAACCTCATGTTTTTTGTAGGGCGAAGATTTGATTCAGAAAATCAAAGATATATCTGTATTTGATATATTGCTTTCCCATATGATTTGGAAATCCATTGCTACATGACGCATACTATTATGAAGAAAAACTTTTTACCTAGGACTCATGTACATTCATATATGATTTATAATTCAGCCATGATAATCTTGTCACACTAAAAATAAGTTGGATACTATTAATATTTACTATTATTTATGGTGGTTCAGTATGGATGAGAAGCGCGAAGGAACAACATGGCGACTGGCTGCTGAACGGGCAACAACTGCTGCACCGAAGAACAAAGGATGATCCCCGGTAAAAAAAATGGATCGTGGGTGATATAAGCCTAACCCTAACCCTAATACATGGCTTTGGTACCATGTTACTAACCTTGGGGATCTAAGAAGATAAGCTCTCCACAGGTGGAGATAACTATATATATAGACAACCTCATGGGCTATATGGGCCTCTAGTATAAGGGCCTTCATACACTTAACAATGAGAATGAAACACACCTATTTGTAGTTTCTCATGGTCATTATGGTGTTGCAAAAAATCTATATCTTTTAATCATTTTCCATTTCTTAGATATTTCTAACCATACAAGAATACCTAGACCTAGAGTATTCTATTCTCACCATAAAACATGACAGCTCTAGCTCATGTATGCTATCTACTTCTCTAGAAAGTTCCACAAAGATGCATTAATTGTTATATGCTCTACCCTTTAATGCATACTTCTCTCCATTAGTTGTCTTATCCTAGCTACCTTGTGCCATGAAGGTTTTCCAAAGTTTAATGTTGATGGTGTGATGGCGTGTTCTGAAAATAAAGGAGCTATTGGTGTCATGTACAGAGACAGCTCAGGGAATTATATATGTTGCTGCTAGTGTAGTGGTCATTAACGGTCTTGTTGACCCGCCTTCCCCAAAAACATTGGCTTGCAACGAAGCAACTCTGCTGGCACATATAACCTGGGTGCAAAGAAGTGTAATAGCTTTAGACTGCATGGAGGTGGTAATGAATATGCGCAGAAGCAAAGCTTGTGTGCTTACTCGGCAATCTTGAAGGAAATTAATGTAAGAAGAGCTTTGTTTCATGAAAGCATCAAGGTAGACACTTGAAAAATAAGGCACATGCTCTCGCTAAAAGTGTTTATATATATATATATATATATATATATATATATATATATATATATATATATATATATATATATATATAGAGAGAGAGAGAGAGAGGAAAATTTCTTTTTACACGTACGTGTAGCTACTCGTAGTACAGGAACACCGAACACGGGCGTCCGGCGCGCGGTCGTAGCTAACGGGCCGATGACGGCGTTCCACCCAGGATGCATGTTGGAACTCCCCCGCACGGGTTTAGTAGCGCACATCCTTACCCGTTTGATGCGGTCCTCCATCTCGACTCGAAGCCGCCGCCGCCTCCTCCTCTTCCCTTCCTCATCTCGACCTTCAAGCCTCCGCCGGAGCTCCCAGCGCCTCGTCCGTCGAGCTATCTGCTGCCCCTGACGAGCAGAGTCCAAGCCACGCAGGGGCCTCCCCCACCGACTGGTGGTGGCGCTGTCCCTCTCCACGGCCGGTGGCCCGAGCTGGATCCGCGCGCAGGCTCCACATCAAGGGATAGCAGCTTCTACGTTGGCGCCGGCCGTGCTCGCGTCCGCGTCACTCCCCGTCCGATGGCAGCGGCGGCAGGCTCCCACAACCACCGATGGACCTGGCGACGCGCGGCCTGACCCGCAGGCACGGCAGCCCCGGCCTGCTCCTTCCCCGACCGGCGGTACGCGGCTCTGCCCCTTCCCGGACCTTCAGCGGCGGGATGTCGCTCCGACGCTCCCCATCCACGCGACACCATCTTCCACCCGACCGGTGGATCTTCTTTCTCGACGGCGGCGCTTCTGTGGTGGCATCGCAGCGGCGGCGTGGCAGCTCGCTCCCTATGGAGGTGGATCTCGCACGGATGGGGCTCCTGCGGCTGCACATCACGCCCCACGCAGCCATGCGGATGGCGTCCCAGCTCGAATGGCACCCACGGCGGCGACGATGCCCGCGCGGACAGCACCCACGGCAGCGGCGATGCCCACCTTCACCCGATGAGCGGCGGCACCCTCCACCAAGTCTGCGACGGGGCACTCCTCCCCTGAATCGGTGGCGCGCTCCTCCAACGAATCGGCGGCGGCGGCAACGGCCTCCCCGGAGTAGCTGCTCGCACCAAAAATACACACCTCGTATTTCCTACTCCCCGTGATTAAGTGAAGGTATTAGGAAATAATTCTTGGTTTCCGACGATGAGTATGTATTAATACTTCCTTACATTCTGGCGTGCATATACATATAGTATGTGAACATACTCTTTTGATAAAGAGTACGGGTACATACCTACGTATGTGAACATACTTTTTCATTTTTTTTCATTTTTTTGATCCTTAGTACTTTACAGGAACAGGAGCTTTTGATGATTGTGTATCTGCCAGCTGCTTCTCTACCGTATTGGCATCAAGCATGAACACGTGGGTGGCAATCGCACAAGGATGGATACATAGTCAGTGGATCTTGTTGTGTTCTGTTTTTTATTTCAATTATATAGTCTCATAGATACTACATTTAATTTTGCTTTCTACAATTTTTTAGAAGGTTTACCTTTACATACTGCCGGTATCACAGAAAGTGAGTGTAAAATTTCGTTCCACAAAGGCAGTTTCATGTATATACAGTTGATTTTAAAAGTATGAATTGTACTCCTTTCATGAAAAAAGTATGCATATATACTCCTTTGAAGAAAAAAGTATGCATATATACTTTGTTCAAAAGAGTATGAATATGTACTCCTTACAGCCGAACCTATCAGTTTGCCCCTACATTGTAGATGGAGTACATACTCGTGTCAATGTTTGTGTACTGAGTATGTACTAATACTAGCTCCCGTCAAAAGTATGCACGCATACTAGCATACTCATGTCAATGTTTGTGTACTAGTACTCGTCAAAAAAAGTATGTCCACATACTAGCATAAAAACGGTACATATACTCTGTAATAAAATTCTATGAGTATATGGACGTACTCTCAAATACGTGTATGCAAATATACTCATTTTGTTTAAAAGTATGTGTCCATACTTTATTGATGGAGAAAACGCTACATATACTCTGTAAACCACGTGATTGGATCTCAAGGAGAAAAGCCCGACGAGAGAGAAGCTAACTGCCAGCCGTAATCCACGTGAATAGCGTACGGTTAGACTAACGGGTTCGATAAGACCCGATTAGATGTCTCCCGTTAGGTACTGTTCTACTACGGCAGACAGTGTCTTTGTCTAGCGCCTGGGTCTTTGCCGAGTACTATTTATCGCACTACAGCATGGCTGTTTATAGGAGGCATTTAAAAATGCCTTTAAAAGTCATCAAAATGCCTTCAAAAACCTTTTTAGGCATATTTGGAAATGCCGGCTATAAACTAGACTCAAAAGGTCTTTTAAGGCATTTTTTAAAAATGCCTTCCAATATCAATATAAAGGCATTTTCTAGATGCCTATAATACCTTTTAAAGGCGTTTTCTATAAGCCTTCAAACATTGATGGAGGCGCTATTAAAAATGCCTCCAAAACCAACTCATACATGCAGAAGTAATCAAAACAGCAACATCCATCGAGAAATTAACCAATGAAAGAACATGTTAACAGCAGAATCCATTTAACCTTTCAGGCATACACAGTTATATTTGTAACCAAACACAATCAGTAAGTAAAAAAATAGTCAAATGTCTATCTTCAAATGATGTTCCTGAGTCTTGATGTTTAGGTCCCCATTCCTGATGCAAGTTTCTTGCTGCCTTTATAAGAGTGTCCACATCACAGCTAATATATACATATGTAAGTATAAATCCATCTAAATATACTATGTCGCCACAGTACTGGCCTTCATCAATGTTCAGAAACCAAACTTATGTTACTCCTGCTTGAAAATAACATGTCCACATCCAGCTATATACATATATGTTATCCTCACTTGGCAATTGCTCCTACTTGAAACCAAACATGTCCCAATGAGTGAAGGTATATACACAAGTGTGCTGATGTATTACTGTAAGAGGTAGGTAAATGACTATGATTAGGAAAAAAGGGTGAATGAGAATGTTTATCAGAGCAGCGGTCAAAGAATTTAATTAAATAGGTAATAATTCTAGAATTAGTTACACTGACACATCTCTATCTGACAAGTGACATGGCCATATTAATTCCAGATTTAGTTACTCAACAGAAATTCTCGTCAACATATCTCTATTTGACACAGTAATATATACAAAGTTGCACTGACAGATTAACAATTTCAATGCAAGATTCATTCATAGGTTAGAATAATGCACGACCCTTCATGACACAAGATTTATCCCATTAGTGCAGTAAAAAAGACAACTATTAGTCTGCAAGAAACAAAAATAATGGAACTTAGTTCCAAGCACCTAAACCAATCCAAACTTTCATTGGGAGCTAGAGCTTTAAATCCAGTTTCTGACACTCAATATGGCAAAAGTAGCACCAAACTCTTGCAAAACTTATTCTGTAACACCATCCACAGGTCAAACTACAAGCCTGTGTGTTTCATAAATCCATCCAGGGTAGCAAACTGACATCTTGCCTAGAGATGCCAAAAGTAAACTATCATAGTACCATGAACTTTCAGAAATGACAAAGAAAAACAGAAAAGTAGAAGCAAGAGATGCTTACTTTTAATTGTACTAACATCGAGATGTTGTTATATGTATGTTGCTTTTGTGGCCCTCTACAAACTTGGATGATGTAAGTTGCTCTGTTTTTTCTTTACACACATTCCTCTTTGCTTGCTTCTTTTCTGGCAAACCTTGCGAAGCAACTTGGCCTTTGTCCAGACTTGTAGCATCAGCTTTTGATGTCGACCTTTTTGGTCCTACAGTTCCTCTCGTGTTCGGGGTGATTTTGCTAATGGAGCTACAAAACTACAACAGAAAAATTCAGATTTCAAGCCGAACTTCAGTAAGTGTCATTGCTCAAGATAGTGTGATACCTGCTTAGGCTGCAATGGAGTGACATCTGCACAAATGATCTGCAGTGTGGTTATATCAATGTAAAGTTCAAAGTTTCATCATTAGAAATAAACAAAGGAACCAATTTTAAGTCTATAGGGATCATACATTTTGCCGATGCCATAGTATGCAGCGAGCAGTAGCACTTCCCAGATTCTGTATCTTCCCATGTGCACGAGGCAATATGGTTGTTTGTTTATAAACAATGCTGACGAGTACCTCAATGTAATCCGCCAATGGTTGACCATCGTTAGCTTTAGCTTTCCTATCAGTTTTCTGAACAGTCCCTAGTGTCACCAGTTTTTTACTATTTGGAGATGTCAGACCAATCTCCATACCACACTTTATATCTTTCATATCATTCTACAAAGATTACTATTAACTCATCTTCTACTATTTCATTAGAAAAGACTAACATGAGAAAAGACAACAGTTACCTTATTAAGTGGTGCCTGAAACTTTCTTTGTTTCTTTGATGTCTCCTGAAGGCTTTGCGGAGATGTTTTTTCCTTGGTATTTCCCAGAAGTGTGTGCTCTACTGTCTCTCTCTTTATTTTTTGCAAACTTTGCATCCTAACATTTTCAGTTTCCTAAGGATTGAAAACAAAACTAATTACAAACTGCATCTAATCAGTAAATCAACTCAAACGGACACAATTTACCTCAAGTTCTACGTGTCTCTTGTTTGAATGTGAAATTGATTCCTGATTATCTTCATTCTTGTCAAGCATTTTTGGGAACCTGAAACTTGACTTTTTAGTTCACTGTATTGCTGCTCCAACTTAGTTTGATTTGACATTAGAGTTTTCACCACATCCCAAAGCTTCTTATTTTCTTCTTTCACTTCCTGCATTTCAAATAAAGCTTCAGATATGCGAGCAGAGCCCACACCACCTGCTAACAGACCTAGGCCAGTCCTCCTTCCACTCCTCTCTTTTGGGAACAATGTTATGACCAAAGTTATGACCAAATAAATTTTTCAACCATAAGTAAACTAATGAACTAGTTGGAGGAAGAAAGCAACATACAATTTTTTCAAAGTTGTAATCATCAATTGGCTGCCCATTTTTTCTGGTATGTGTTGCTATATAGAGCTCAGCACGGCCTATTTGTCTTCCTTCCTTTAGTTCCTGTATTAAGAACATTAGGTGGACCACACAAAGGCAAACAATGATTAAAGGTCAACAACAATAATGTCTCTGCAATCAGGAAATACCATTTGATCTAAAACAGCTGCATTACTTCTCGATCCAGTGATGTGCCTCCCATTCAGTTGCAGTGCCCTAGTGGCCTTGTTCTTCTCAGATTTAAGCTAAATAAATACATTAAGCATAGTGATTCAACAACCACTCCCATTGATGTGAAATGGGAGTGAAATGAAATTTGCTGTTAAAGAATGCTCAATGGAAATAATTAAGCTAGCACAGCATACCTGTCCCGCATTTGATGTCCAGTGATTCACCAGCCACTCCCATTGAGGTGCTGGAATCCTTTTCGCACAACCATTACTTATATTTTGTCTCCTAGATAAATTAGGCTCAAAGTACTTCCTCTTCAAGACAACCTTGAAGTCTTTTCACTTTTTGCTTGCAGATTTCAAAACCCAAGGCTTGTAAGACTCATCAATGTCAAAAAAAAAATCCCTGCATGAATTTACATTTCTAATCAACATTAACTTTCAAAATCATCGAGTAAATAAGTGCAGGTTGTGCCTATGTACCTTTACAGTTGTCCACAACTTGTCTTTGTGAGATTTATCTACCTTACTCCAATTTTTGTGTCCTAAAGAGATTTCTTTCCCTCTAACAAGGTATCCAATGAAATTTGTTAATTTGCAGGTCTTTAGTCCACATGGCTGATCGTATCTATTAAACTTCAACTGGATCTTGCTGTTAAGATCATACTCTTTCCACATCCGCTTCATCTTAGTTGGCCCTCTCACATTCCTTTGTTGTTCTTTTGGTATGTAAAAACAAATTATTGCATCAATGTTTGATATGGAAAAAAACTCAATTTTCAGTGTTCAAAGACTCACCATGCATATTGATCTTGTGAAAGTTATTTGCATGCTCTAAGTCATCTTCAAGTTCTTCCTCCTCATCTTCATATCCAGAGTCATCTTCACTTCCATCTTCCTCAGTGTACTGATATTCATCATCATCTTCATCCTCACCACTGTTGCTCAATTCATCTCCTTGTTGATTCTGCAGAAAGACTAGCCGTTCATAATCTCTCTGTTCATCCATGAATTTGCTTGGATAGGCATCTTCATCACTTCCTAAAGTGACCTGGAAAAACAAATAAAAAACATTAGAAAACCTAAAGAAGAAAATTTAGCAAATTTGATGGTACGATCCATTATCACCTTCAACATCTTTGATGGTGCAATGTTGGCTTCTCCAAATCTATATTTAGATTTCTTATTAAGCCTTCTCTTTTTGCTAGTTTCAGGTTCTTCACAAGGATATTTACCTACGTCTCCTCTTGCTCTTTTTCTGTCCATCTTTACTGCAATAATTTTATCCAATATACATTAGTAAACATATCAAAACTAGTGAAACATTATAGCATCAGAAAATGCACTATTATGGACAACTAGCTTCCTTCAGTTATAGCAGTTCAGAAACAAAGTAAACATGGAACAATAAGCAGTGACAAGCAGTTGAACTAAAAGTGTACTAGAAAGTGGAATAGGAAGGAGCAATGAGAGCACTAGAGTCAGCGGTACCTTTACCTTAGTAGATCAACAGTGGTCCCATCAATATCATTCCTAATCCAATTTTCATCCTCATCATGACTAGGTATATCATTGCTCAAATTTTCAGTGTGACTAGGCCAACGATCTGTACAAGAAGGCTATGACTAACCATAAGATACACAATGTTATCAAAGACAAAGAAACAGGTCAACAAGGTTGCTGAGCGTGTTCCACTCAAGTGGGTGAAAGTTTATAGTGGTTTTGCTCTGCATTTCCAACCTAAAATCCAGTAATATGTGAACCTATTCCACTTGATCATCTATGTTTCAACAAAATTATCTGGTCACCAACTCGTGCTACTAGCTAGTAGTACATGTCAATGCCATTTTCTTCCGTTTCTAAAATTCTAGTACATACTACAGAGGCTGCTAGATAATAGTATAAATTTGTTAATTTTTTAGCTAGTAGCACATGTCAATACTATTTTTCTCCCTTACTAAATTCTATAGACTAGAGAGGCTGCCTGCTAGATCTTATCATCATCACACTGGCATCAAGGCAAATAATAATAGTACAAATGTGCAACAGTCTCTACAGAAGCAAAGAAGCATATGTGTCTGCCTGTCAATGAGTGAGCAAGACCATCCATTCAGATATGAGCAACACTAATCAGACCCATGACCTAGTGCCCATCGCAGGAATAAAATTTGCATTTACAGGAGGAGCAACTCGATCATAGCAACAGCATAAAAAAATGAACTATTCCCCAGTCTAGACGACCCATGACCAGCTGGCTACTAGTTCTGAGGAGAAGTCACAAGCAAGGCTAGCAGATACGGTCAAGCAGTAAGCACTTAGAAAACAAGTTAAGCACAGTGAAATTCCATCTCGGTACAGATAACTAGCACCGTTTATTTAACACAGATCAAGTCAAATAGAAAAAAAATGGGAACACATTTTGAATCAATCAACATCTCAATAGAGGATTCAGATGATTGGTGGCTATGGGGATATACCTGGATTAGTAGTCGTAGCAGGGAACAACGATGCTTGTGTAGGAACTCAGTCGTAGCAGGGAACAACGATGCTTGTGGAGGAGCCCTTCAGGATCTCGACCTCCTCGTCGGTGACCTCGGCGTGGGCACAGCAACCTGACCTCGGCGAAGGGGGAGGCGCGATGGTGGTACTGATGGTCGGCGTCGGCGAGGAACTCCTCGTTAACGAGCCCTCGCCGGCCGCCTCAGGCCGGCGTGATTCTGAATCGCGAGCCCTAGCGGACGCCTCAGGCCGGGATGTAGTGGAGGACCTCCTCGTCGGTGAGCTCACGAGCCCTCGCGGCCGCCTTATGCCGGGATGTGGTGGAGGGCCTCCTCGTCGGCGACCTCGCGAGCCCGCGTGTCCGCCTCAGGCCGGTGTGACTCTGAGTCGCGAGCCGTGGCCGCCTCCTCTGTCTCGCGATTTTGGGGAACGATTCGCAACAGTAGAGCCGTGGCCGCCTCCTCTGTCTCTCCGATATGTTTTATTTGTGAAGGTCCGATCGGTGCGTGTACAGGATAAGGCCCAAGTGCCTCTCCGTGCCTGAGTAGCAAGGCCCAAATGGAAGTCGATCTACATGTCCGTACGAAAGACTATAGAAGGCATTTTTAAAAACGCCTCCAATGCTCACATAATTAAAGGCGTTTTTGAAAAATGCCTCCAATGCTCAGATAATTAAAGGCGTTTTTTATATTAGCCTTCAAAAACCATAGTTTTAAAGGCCTTTTCATAAGAATGCCTTTAGATAAAAGGAAATTAAGGCAATTTAAGAAAGATGCCTTTAACAAAATGCCTTTAATTAAAGGACGTGTTGTAGTGTCGGACGCTCAGCAAAGGCCACCTTTGCCTAGCGCCGGGCTCTCGGCAAAGAATACGCTCGGCAAAGATTCCTTTGCCGAGCGCCATGCCCTCGGCAAAGAGAAACACTCGGCAAAGAATGTCTTTGCCAAGCGCCAGGCGCTCGGCAAAGGATAGCACTCGGCAAAGAGCCACCGCAGAACATACCGGGCGCCTACCGTCGGTCTTTGCCGAGCGCCCTCCGTTAGGCGCTCAGCAAAGGTGGCTCTTTGCCGAGTGCCAACCTTGGCGCTCGGCAAAGGCACCTCTTTGCCGAGCGCTGACCTTTGACGTTCGGCAAAGAATTTTCTTTTTTTTGTTTTTTTTCTTTCAAACTTTTTTGTCATGCATTACATATTATTTAAAAGTATATGTTAAGTTTTGGTACTTTTTAAATCTTTTTACTATATATATCATTAGTTTATTTGATTTAATTGAATTTCTCCGATAAACGCGTGTTTGAATTGTAGGTGCATCGAATCTCCGAATTGGACGGTTCGAAAATTGATATTCGCGTTACTTAGCGTATGTTAAGGCCGTATCCAGGAGCACGCATGAAATATCGAACATCTCGCGCACGGAACACGGCGACCAAGTTGCACGTGAAGTGCTATTAAATTATAAAAAATGCAAACAAAGAGCCTGTTTAGTTGCTAAAAAGGGAACCCAAAAAGTGCTACAGTACCTCTCACATCAAATTTTGTGGCATATACATGGAGTACTAAATGTAGACGAAAGAAAAAACTAATTACATAGTTTAGTTGTAAATCACGAGACAAATCTTTTGAGTCTAATTAGTCCATGATTGGACACAAATTACCAAATAAAACGAAAAGTGCTACAGTAGCCGAACCCAAAAAAAATCACCAACTAAACAGGCCCAAAGTCCGAAAATCACGAAACTTAGCGAAACGTCTTTGGAGCACATGTGGAGCACATGTGGCAGCTTATCCAGCTTTGCCGAGTGCCCCAGGCTTGGCCCTCGGCAAAGGCAATCCTTTGCCGAGTGCCAGGCTAGAGGCGCTAGGCAAAGAATTTTTTTTAAAAAAATTAGTTTGCTCTTTGCCGAGCGCCAGGCTTGAGACGCTAGGCAAAGAATTTTTTTTTTAAAAAAATTAGTTTGCTCTTTGCCGAGCGCCAGGCTGGAGGCGCTAGGCAAAGAATTTTTTTAAAAAAAAATTAGTTTGCTCTTTGCCAAGTGCCAGGCTAGAGGCGCTAGGCAAAGAATTTTTTTTAAAAAAAAATTAGTTTGCTCTTTGCCGAGCGAGCGCCTTACTGGAGGCGCTCGGCAAAGAAAACGTCACGCCGTGACCGCCGCCGTGACCGCCGCTTTTCTTTGCCGAGTGCCGCCCAGGCGCTCGGCAAAGGCTTTGCCGAGCGCCCGATAAAAGACGCTCGGCAAAGGAGCCTTTCCCGGGCATTTCGTTGTCGGGAGCCCTTTGCCGAGCGCAATTCGGCTTTTGCCGAGCGTCTCAGGCGCTCGGCAAACCCGCAGTCTGCAGTAGTGTTCGCACCCCGACGTCTCCCTTCGCTAGGTGCGCACGTCGGAGCAGATACTCGTGCGTGTAGAGAAAATGCACCCTATATATATATATATATATATATATATATATATATATATATATATATATATATATATATATATATATATATATAATATTTGGCTCCTTGGGAGACTACAAATTATTCATGTACCTCAAAACATTGTGATGCATAAGTAAATAAGAGTCTACCTTCCTCCTAAAAAACCATGCTTATTTGCTTGAAAGATTTTCAACTCTAACCATATGCCACCATTTGAATATGCAGAGAATTTCACTGCTGATTGAACATATGGTATATACATAACCACCATTTCACTGGACGGTTATATCGCCAGGTCAAATTGGCAATACATATGTGCTGCCTTTTGATCCATTGCTATGGTGGCCTTGACCTTGCGACTCGCCAGTATGCTGTCGCTGCCACACCTAGCCTCCTATCGCTGATTCAAATAGTGGTAATAAGTTCCTTTAATTTCCACAGGAGCTAGCAGGGCTACCTCCACCTTACTAAAGGACAAAAGTTCGGATAAAATTTCATTTTAATTTAGGAAAAAAAGAGAAGAGGGGTGTTTGTGTGTTGAGAGGAGAGGGGGTGTCTGTTGAGAGGAGAGGAGGAGGACGAGGAAGTTGGAGTAGCAAAGCTCTTCTAAAATCTTGCTTTGTTTCAGGTACATTACACAAACTTTTTATTTTAAATTTCATCCATTTAGTTTGTAAATCTAGTTATTATTTACTTAGGTATTACATTTTAAAAGTAGTCAGTGTGTATATAGTAGATTTAGGCTATTAGTAATTAGTTAAACTTTATTGGACTTATATTTAATAGAATGTTGGACTTAGGTTTATGTTATATTAGAACACATTAGACTTAGATTTAGGTTATATTAGTAATTATTCAAGGATGTTAGTAATTTGAAATTTTGGTTATATTAATTAAAGTATATTAAACTTAGATTTAAGTAGCAGTCATATATAAGATTTGTTCTGGACCTAGGATTTAAGTTTATTGACTACATGGCCATAGTACCCTCACAAATGTCATAACCGGTTCCCTAGACTAGGGTGGGCCAGGATGATTGGCCCAGGACGACTCCAACCTGAGGGTACTTCACAGACTTGGGTAACAAGGCATAGAAAAAATATACATAGAAATCGAATCAGCCCATTGTAACTAACTGGCAAACCAACCTATAAACCACTTAGGTTAATTAGGACTCTATATGCACCCTTACCCCTAGGACTATATAAGGAGAGTAGAGATCCCAACCCTAATCAGCAGACCCTTAGATACACCTCAACACATTAGTTCAATGCCCCTACAACCCTTCATACGAAGCACAAGTAATAAAATTCTCCACATACACTGGACACGGAACCATTGCCTGAACTGGTATAAATTTACGTCCCATGTGTAACCCCTTTAATTTAGTGTGCATCATATGTTGATTACCGGTCAATGGTAAAAAAACACCGATAGTAGTTTGTATACCAGGTAGAGGCCTTCCCTGCAGATTCATCTAAATATATTAGATGGATTCTCTAAGTTGTTCGACCATGTGAAGTGCGAGAAGAATTAATTATCAAAAACCAGGAAATGGAATAGCATGCAATAAAATCTATTACTAAATATCATGGCAAAAGCCATGTATCTTTTCTGCATATAAAAAATAAAATGTAAAGGCTCTAGAAATGCCACGTTGCATTTCTTAGACCTGTTGAGTGGGCCTGCAGTTGCAGCCCTAGCTGCAGTGAAGAGAGCCCTTATACAATGCACAAAATTAAAGGCCCATCGTCCAGCTGGCAGGTGGCCCTCGCCGCGATCACGACTTGACCATTATCAAGAGGGAAGGGATACAGTGCAGATTAATCTCTCATGATATCGCCAGTTATATATATATATATATTCACATATTGTAGTTTTGTGGTTGAAATAACATATTGTCTGTAGATAAGGCATTTGGTCCGATCCTTTGTATATCTTACTGTATTGCTAATTGGATATCTCAATGAATGTCCATATTAACTCTCACAAGACACACTTGAAAATATGATAAATTCTAGAAAATCTCGCACAAATCACAAACATCCTGCCATTTTTGGGTAGACAATAAGTACCCATTGTATTTTATTTTCTTACATCTCTCACAATCATCGTTGAAAAAAAAACCAGTCATCTGTTCTATTTTATTTTCTTAGAAATTATCTACCTCTACCATTATAAAAATAATCTAAGTAATCTCTAAATCTCTATCTAAACTACCCACCACTGCTATTATCTAAAATAATCTATAAACTAACCCGCAATCTTTGCCTTAAGTACCCACATACACATGTCATCGTAAAAAGTAATATAAATAACGTCTACATTTGCACCTACATTATTCACCTTTACTATTATTAAAAATAAGCTGGAGTAGCGCCTAAATCTAATTTAAAGTTAAGTATATACACATATATCATTATAAAAAATATCCTAGAGTATTTCTGTATATGCTTCAAATATTAAAAAAAAAGTAACCCAAAGTATACATGTATAATGTGTGTTTATGCAGAGAGAATTGTATGGGAACGATGGAAATACATGAAGATAAGTACGTCCATTGACAAGCGGATAAAGTATGCATATACCTGTACTAGTATAATGCTTGAATAAAAATACATGAGAGAGTATCAGCCGGCACACATGCAAATGGAAAAAATATGAATATGGAAGGAAAAGTAGACAAAACAATCATAACTAATAAAGTCTATCACAAATTCACAATAAGATAACGGAAAGAAGTTGAAGTTCTATGAGTAAATATGAACACGTGAGATAGAGTTTCAAATATAGATATATCTAACACACATGCATGCAAGTGCAATGCAAAAATGGAAACGTATACAGCATCTGGTATCTTAGGCTGTGTTTAGATCCAAATTTTGGAGTGCCAAAATACACTGTAACATTTCGTTTGTATTTGGTAATAATTGTTCAACCATTGACTAATTAGGCTCAAAACGTTCGTCTCGCAAAGTACAACCAAACTGTGCAATTAGTTTTTGATTTTATCCACATTTAGTACTTCATACATGTATCGCAAGTTTGATGTGACGGGGAATCTTTTTTTGCATAGTGCACTTTTTAATGGATCTAAACACAGCCTTAAGTTTATTGCAACCGGATAAAAATAGAAAAAAAAACATATATTGAATATTGTTAGAATATGAACAAATAAGAGATAGTGAAGATAGGTAGTTCTCTCCCTTGAATTAATGGCCCGTACGTAAAGCAGCACGGGTCGATAGACTACTGCTAAGCTAATGTGTACTGTCGATCCCCTAAAACTCTAGGTTTTATATTCATACTCGTTTTGGACTATACAGTTTCCCATCTAAGAATATTATCAAGAATCATAAATAAATTTGGCTAAGCAAAAAAACAAATCAATCATTACAGTGATAATGATTTTTTGGAGGTTCATACTAGCTATAGCCTATATATAGGCTGCGACTAACATGGCAAAATAAAGAGTTCTAGTTAATACCGCTCGTGAGAGTGATCGAAGAAACATATATGCATATTTGGACTCCAAAATTTTGAAGCAAATCATTCAAATACAACCGTGTCCGGATAACATATACAGTAGTGGCGATGCTGGGATCAAGATAGGTTAGCGAGAGGATGAACTCATGCATTCTAGATTTTCTCTAGCAGTCACCACCACAGTACATGGGTAAAAGGTGCCATGGCCCTATGTCATTGCATGTAATTTCATGCACATGTTCTTACTAAGCCGCCAATGGCCAATTACTCAATTCAAATGAAAAATGGACACTGTTTCTTTTGAAAATAAGCGAACTGTAGGGACTTTTATTTTAACCTGATATTCCCAATAAGTTAGAAAAAAACTGACTATTTCTCAGAGTCATGTGAAGAATGCAATCGATAATAATCTTGATTAATGATTTATAGAAAACTTGGATGCGAAGACACTGCATAAATCTTACATGTATTCACAAATGTTTCTCATATATATTTCTAAAGTAAAATCGATAAAACCTGTGCAGGTTTAACATGCACGATAAGCTGATTTGTGTCAAAACTACTAGAGTTGTCTCCAAAATGATGAATGAATATTACTACTAGTAGAATCAGATTTTACTGCTAGGGACATGTATAGTACTAGGCATGCATATATGTTCGACTTTCCTTGCCTGGCTATACTAGGTAGTGGGCACTGGAATCTTGGCTGATCAGTGATAAGGGCCATCATTCTGATGTTTCCAAAGGAAATGTACTCTATTGGCAGGATAAAGTAAAGAAGAAGACACCTTTTTGTGCACTAATCATGTGCAACAAGGTGCGAGACCAGAGGCGGAACCAGCCTTTTTGATTAAGGAGGGCCAGACAAATGTGATCGTATTTTTTAGTGTAATAAAATATACATAATTATATGTTTCAATAAATTTTCAAAAAAAATCTACACTATTTGTAACTAAAATCATCATATTTTAATAAAAAATGGGTGGAATTAATATTTTTATGCTATAAATATAAATATTTATATATGTATTTAAGTAAATATACTGTGCTTGGGGGGACCACGGCCCCTGCTAGCCTCCCCCTAGTTCCGCCTCTGTGCGAGACCCCAGCGTTTGCCTATAATCACCCCCCAGGTTATGCTCGTCCAAACTTGACGTGCCTCTCCGGTGAAGGACAACAAATTTCTTGACAAACTAAAACGAATCTCATTTCCCTCTTCCCACATCAGAACTTAAAATTAACAAAAGATCGACCGACCTCAGCCTGTTCCTACTGAACACATGAAGATGTTCAATCTTGGGCCATAAAGTTTGCAAAATTGGTTATAGTAAACAAAGGCAGTGACATTTGACGCCTTTTTGGAGAGACCTGTTTGGATCCACCCAACTAAAATTTAGCTAGCTAAAATTTCAAAGCTAAACTTTAGCTAGCTAAAAGTTCTCCCAGCTAATAAACTTTAGCTGAGGTGTTTGGATCCTTCAGCTAATAGACTCAGCTAAACTTTAGCTGAGTTTAGCTAGATTGAAGCAACTAAACTTAGCTAAACTTTAGTTGGTCTTTTAGCTGGGTCGTTTGGATACCTAGCGGCTAAATCCAGCTAAAGTTTAGTTTGTGGATCCAAACAGTAGTATATCAACCAAAACACATCCAACCACACACTTCAGAATTATAGCGAAGTAGTATGTCAATCTACAGTTCAACCACAGCATGAGTTTGATTGCTGATAATATGAGATCCATGCCTTCTCTCTTTTTTAAGAGAACAATCAAACTCATTCATGCTTTGAGTTTTCATGCACGCAGATATAAAAAAACAAAAAAAAGAACTTAGTAGGAATTCAGTTGTGTTGTGGGCCAAATTTTGCAAAGTTAAACAGGCTAGTCAGTCACATTTGCTTTGATGCCATCTTATTGGAGTATTAGCACCATTTAATCAAAACTAAAATTGGAACACCCATCACACGAATTCATATATATATATATATATATATATATATATATATATATATATATATATATATATATATATATATATATATATATATATATATATATATATATATATAGACGATTGATCTAGCTACACACGAACAGCAACAGCATGAGTTTGATTGCAGTTTTGCCCTTTTCCTTTTTCAAGATAATGAAAACAGCAACCAAACTCTCGTGTTAATTTGAGTGTGTTGCAAACACGGATACAAATACTATCCATCTTACCTGATATATAGGTGCATCGGACCTTCATTCTCATCAAGTCTGATCGATCCCAAATGCCATTATTACGTACCGAGCTGCGTGGACGTCGACATCGACGACGACCTCCTGCCGCCGTTGGCCTGCCTGTCGAGCGGCACGGCGGGCTGGTGTCCGGTGAAGAGCGCGAGGTGGCCGACGAGCTTGTCCTTGCGTGAGAAGGAGGTACCGCAGGAACAGAGCCAGCGGTGGTCGCCGCAGTGCTTCTCGTGGGTGCGGAGGTCGGAGAGCACGGAGAAGTGCTTGCGGTTGCAGCGGTTGCAGAGGTACATCTTGGGGCAGTGGCTGCGCTTGTAGTGGTTCTTGGCGCAGATCACCGACTTGAGCGGCTGGAACTTGGCGTGCTTCCGGTTCCAGCGGCAGCCCTCCTGCGGGCACGAGTAGAACGACCTGCTGGTGGTGGCGGCGTCTCCCCCGGCCGCCGTCGCCTTGGCCGGGTTCGCCAGCGCCGCGCTGCTCTTGTACTCGTCGCCGTGCGCGCGCATGTGCATGCGCAGGTTGGCGTCGCGCTTGAACCCCTTGCCGCACACCTGGCAGTAGTGCGTGTACTTGGCCAGCAGCTCCGCCGCCTCCAGCTCTATGATCGTGCCGGCGACGACCTCTTCCTCGGCCATCATCACAGCCGTCGTCGCCTCAGGCTGTGATGATGGCATGGCCGCCGCAGCAGCTACAGGTGTTGTCCCGCCGTAGCTGGTGCGGTGCTGCTGCTGCTGCTGCTGCCGCCACTGCTGCTGCATGACATGGTCGGTGACGGTCGCCTGCTGGTGCTGCTGGCCGTGGTGGTCGCCGCAGGTAGCTGCTGCAGCGTCCGCCATGCGGCCGTTGTTGCCGTGGCCGGCGGCGATGACGCTGCTACTACTCCCACCCTGCGGCTGCGCCTGCGCCTGCGCGGCGTTAGGCGCCGCGCCGCCGTGGCCGCACAGCTGCTGGAAGGCGTACATCATGGAGGAGGCGGCGGCCATGATCTCCTGGATGACGGCGCCGGCGCCTGGTGCGCCGGCGACGGGCCCGGGCCCGTCGTGCGCGAGGGCGAGGCCGACGAGCGGCTGCAGCTGCTGCACCTTGTCCCTGAGCACGAACAGGTTGTAGAGCAGCGCGTGGTGGCACTGCGCGTCGGCGGCGGAACCGGACCCCGCAGCCGGCGGCTCCTCCATGAAGCCGCCGCCGCCGTCCATGGTGGCATCGAGAGCGTGGCCATGGTGGAACAGCTGCTGCTGGTGCTGGTGGTGGTGGTTCTGTAGGTAATACGGGTTCCCCCCTCCCCCGATCATGGTAGCTAGCTACTTTCTCGATCGATCTCAGGCTGATTAGCTTTCGGTTCGTGTGTTCTACGCATGCGATATGAAATCTAGGGGCCGGAGCCGGAGTTGTATTTGAGAGGTGGAAGAAATCGAGGTGGGTCAATGGAGATAACAATCAAGGGCATGCGCGTTGCCGGAGACGGCCGGAGACGGGATGGGATGGAAGTGGGGAATTGTGAGTAGGTCAACTGGGGTTGGGGGCTGCACTTGACAACATCCCTACTTGAAGCCTCCCTCAAATGACACCCAGCCCGAAAGCTGACACACTATTCTGCTTCTGCATGACTGGCTAGCTAGCTAGCTAGCAGGACATGTCAGAAAATAAATATATATATATATATATATATATATATATATATATATATATATATATATATATATATATATATATATATATATATATATATATATATATATATATATATATATATATATATATATATATGCATCCTATGTTCATACCCGGCCTCCCTCCCTCTCTGGCCCAAGAAGGCCAATGCAACTATGGAAGAACAGAATATAGGCTGCCGTTTAGTTCCCAAAGTTGGGAGTGCTAAATTACTGTAGTGTCACTGTAGTATTTCGTTTGTATTTGGTAATAATTGTCCAACCGTTGACTAATTAGGCTCAAAACGTTCGTCTCGCAAAGTACAACCAAACTGTGCAATTAGTTTTTGATTTTATCTACATTTAGTACTCCATACATGTATCACAAGTTTGATGTGACGGGGAATCTTCTTTTTGCATAGTGCATTTTTCAAGAATTTTGGAGGAACTAAACAGGCATATTTTAGTCCAATCATGCATGTCCCAGCAGCTCAAATGTTTGTTTAACTAGGTATGGCAAGGTCCTTCCTCCTTCGGATGAAATATAGTATTAAGATAAGATAATCTCCATTTGATTGCTTCTCTCCAAGCAGGCATCTGCTCAGCAAAGCAAGTCAGAGCATCTACTCTATTCTGAATAAAAAAAAAGATATACATAAACAAGCCTGCGCAGTTTGTCAAACGAGGGTCACTGACCTGTGGGACACAATCTCCTTCCTGATCTACCGATAGATTACTGCACTTTGGTGTGCATGCATGAGCCTGGACAGGACTGTGCTAGTAGCTAGTTGTGTTCAAATGCAAGCATTATTATAGGACATGTTGTACGAGGCGTTATCCAGGACAATCCAGAGGCTCTTCTTTTTTATTTTGTTGCCCCTAGCACTGGTTAACGACGACGATCGACTAGCTAGTATGCACCTGATGAGGACGCGAGATTAAAGTAACTACAGTCACGATGGTGTGCCACACGCCCATGATCTATGTGTGAACAAGTGACGCACGCAATGCTGCTGCTTATATTGCTTGAGGGGAAAAGGGAAGCTCCCTACCTATTTTTTTCTTTTTCTATGTAAATATGAACAAAGCATATGTACAAGTCACAAGGCTTGTAAAGTCCAAAGAAGAAAAAAGTAAGCATCATTGGAGACTCTCTTGCCACAAAGACAACGGGGAAGAAACACTTTGCTAGGCTTTGGTACACACCAAACCAAGTTCCTCCTTAAAAGCTATTCTCCAAGAGGTCAAAGAGGTAGCCTTATTATAAAAAATGAACCCATTTCTAGCATTCCAAATCGTCCAGCAAGTAGTGATAAAGATTTCTGTGAAAATATGGCTGCCAAAATCTCTTCTAGCTTGTATGATCATATCCAAGGGCTGAAGTAATGGAGCTCCAACAGTCACACTGAAAGGGCACTCAAAAAACAAATGAAAACTAGTTTCTTCATGGCCATTAGTACAAAGGACACAAGTGTAGTCATCAAGATGTTTATTCTTCCTTCTCAAGAATAAATATAGTACAAAGGGCACGCAATGCTGCTTATTATTCATTTGTTCCCATCCTCTGAATATATACAGTGCAGTTGTTTTGCGTTGTTTTGTCTATTTTTTTTTCACGAACGTGTCGTAGCACATATTTCATTAAGCAGAAGTAGAGTTTTGTTTTACAACTTTGCGACAGACAGGTGCGCAAAGTGACTATAGAAGCACTAGCAGCGACCGCAGATGCCTGTAACCCGCCATCACCATTCATTGGCTTCATCCTCGATCCGTGCTGCTAACTGGTTTGCCATAGATGCTGCAGCGTTGTTAAAGGTCCTTGTATTTCTTTCCTTCCAAAGTAACTAACTGACCAAGAAGAAGAGAGAATCAAAGCCGTGTCGCAGGTCCTTTTTCTCGAATACGAAAGAGTTGCGCATCTTTGTAAGGGCCTGTTTGGATCCTCTCCTCTAAAATTTAGAGCTCTTAAAACTTTAGAGCACTTTAGCTCACTTTTAAGGTCTAAAGCTCTAATGTGAGGTGGGCTAAAGTTTAGAGATAACTTTAGACCACCTGTTTTGGAGACTTTAACTCTAAAGTTTAGAGCTCTAAACTTTAGAGCAGGAGATCCAAACAGACCCTAATTAAGGTAGAAACGTTTGATACAAACAACGCGCTTCTGACGAGCGCCTAGAAGGTCTACAGGATTATAGTAGTGGACTAGACCATCCTAGTAAACAGATACAAATTTTGATATTACGCAAATGATAGACAAGATAAGGGCAACGACGCAGCCTAGGAAGAGGGGTTGCGCTTCCGCTGCTTTTGGCGCGACTCATTCCTAATGTCGTGGAAGAGCGCTTTAACGTTGAAAGCATTGGGCCCGACCTCATAGAGAGCTCCTCGTAAGCCTTCTTCGCTGATGTGCTTGGCGTTGACAGACCAGTGACCAAACACAATTGCTGCATGATTAGGATCTCACCTCGTTTGGAGGTAGGCACCTAAGAGGCTTTGAGCCGCTAGGCGCTTGCTTTGCTGCGGCAGTGCTGCCTGCTTGGGTGGCTCGCGAATGAGCAGGGAGGCCCTCTTACATGTCACTTTGTTGATGAAGTTCTCAAGGCGGCGCGCGGTGGAGACATCGTTGTCCATGGACTGGCGGGTATCACCGGCGGCGTAGTGGGAGGGCCAGCATCCGCCGTGAGGTCGACCGGACCGAAGCCTGGCGGGTAGCCCTCCTCATGCCTCGTGGATTCATTGACCTGTGGGTGCCCTTGCTGAGGCGACACCGGTGGCGAGTCCACCACCCACTGACTGGGGAGCGGTGGTGGTGTACGTCTCTACAGCACCAAGTCGGCGTGCAGGGACGATGTTTGCTGCCTTCCCAGAAGGTCGCAGGTGTAGATGCAGGAGACCACCATCGAGGCCCTCGTCCTCCAGCTGGGCGTCGGAGCTACAGCCAGGCTCCCAAGTACAGGGCACGTGACGATTTGGCTGGCTGCGATTGAGGCTGCTGCGAACTCCTCCAGCATCGGGACGTTGCAGGTCCTTGACGATCAGCTTTATATTGTTTTGCGTTGTTATCGATCAATCTAATACTATACTTATATGGAGCAAAAGGCGTCTATTTTCCACAGCACGGAGATTGATTATTATCTCAATGCTCTTTCCAAAGCTAATGCTCCTTCGTCCTTCCAAATTTAGTTTGAGACCGGCCGCAAATATGAAATATCTATTTTCATCACTCATCATGCTAGCTACTGGAAAATTCGGAGGCAGCGAGGTGTGTGAAAACAGAGACCCACGAGTCCTTGTATAATCAATGAGGATGATGGCGCGTGCAAAGCAATAATTAGGTAGGCAATTAGCAAGACTCTTAAGACAACGAGTCTGGATCAGTTTTTCGGTGTCCTGGCTAAAAACACTCTAGTTTCTCTTTTCCTTCTCTCTGTCACATTTTAAGCGTGCAGTTTATTATTAACCTTCAAGTTGCACGTCAGTCTGACTTTCAATAAGGAACAACTGTACTAGGTAATGAATACTCTTCAACTATCGAAATTGATTTGCGAACTAATTATAGATCGGTTGGTTAAGTTCCTTGTGGTGGAACCTGCTAACCCGGGTTCAAGTCCTCGACTTGGTATGGGTGCTCGCATTTTCCTGGATTTAGTCCAGGATTTAACGGCACTATGCTTTCAGTGGTAGGCAGCGTTCCCGTCGATAGCGTGGTGACTTTGTGAATCTCAAGATCTGCTAGTTCAGTCATTCGGAGGTGCTCATAGAGGTAGGGTTTGTATACGTGTGTTCATAGGGGTGAGTACGCGTGCATGTTGTGGACGTCTGGGTTGTATTATGTAATTCTAAAAAAACTATCGAAATTGATTTGGCCCTCTGGAAAGTGGTTATCTATTTACTAAAATATTTGGTACTCTATTTAGAGTTATTGAATCTTATTGGTTTTAGACAAAAAAAAACATGAGCACATCTACAAGCAATAAAGCAATAGAAACATAAATAAATTAGTTCTAAATAATTGTATATATATCATAAATAGGTAGATAAAATTTAGAGTTATTTGGTTCTTATGAACTTTTAGAGATGAATCTAGATTTTTATTATTTTTAAACAAAGAAATCCACATATAAAACCAGTCAAGGTACCAAATTTGTCCGGGTCAACAGTTGATGGGGTCCATTACCGGGTAGTTCAAGGTTGAAAATTAAACTAATGTGCAATTTAGATTTTAAAATATATGTTACCCCTTTTTTAATATATATCAGCTAAATCTCATTAGATGGTTTGTTTAATTTAATGTAGTTTCTCACAACGTGATGCTTTGAGATAACAGTGGATATTTAATAACACGGGTTGTTGTAGGTCACTAATATGAGAGTTCATTTACATTTAATAGCTCGTCACATAGGCATTTTTTTATGACCAATCGTGCCTGATCGTTTACACCTGGTGCCTTGGCTACCTATACTTACCTATCTCGGTTATTCTCTGCATCCCGTGCATACCTGATTCTAGACTTGATGAACTAACAAAACCAACTAAAAAACAAGCATATCTTGTGTATACCTACTTCGCTAGCTCTATTAGCTTACCATTGGAACTATGCCTACACGATGCCCTCCAGGAAAGCAAATGCCCTCTTTCGCTTCGCGTTTGGTCCTTCCACTTTGTGTAACTCCGAATTTACCTGAATAAATCGGAAGCTTTCCTCCCCTAAGAGAGTTCTTTCTTTTTGTTTTGCATTCCCTGCTTTCCTCGTTCTCTCCTCGGGATAGATTTTCCCTATAAATAACCGGATAGAGATATTTCCTTACTTATAGAGCCAGACTGTGCTTTAACACACGACATCCTAGTCAGAGGGGGAAATGGTCAAATAAACCTATTCCATGAGAGATCTTTTACAAAGCACTTTCAAAAATGTGCAATGTTTTTATGAAGAGAGAGAAGTTTCATGAGGATGAAACTCTCTTGACACGATTAATAACTCTATATAAGTCATAAAATTAAATGTTTATCAAACGATAGAATGAAACTATGTATTGAGAGTGGGTGTTCTATTCATGTTTCATTTCATTCACGTGATAGATAGTCTTGGAAACAACATCATACTCTCCACCGAGAATTGCCTAACTGATCAGTTTTTTTTCTTGTTTTCAAAGCCAGTTGTTTTCTTGTTTTCAGAACCAGATCAGTTCGATTGGATGAGTTTGGGGCCCACTACGGAAAACGCAAAACTCGCATCCCTATACCTGTTCAATTCCAACGGCCCAACAGACTACCATTGTTGTCTGAGAGCGCCGTACGTACTCAACTGACGACCAGCTGCTAAACACGAGCAAGACAAAACTCGTGTGGTTATGCTTTCTAAGTACTGGCGGTTAAATGGATGGATCGGCATTACCCCTACTACTAATATATAAGTCAATTAGTCAAAAAGGGCACTTTGGTAGGCTCCTATAAGCATTGACCGGTACTTCGGTTGTGCGGCTGAACGTTTCAACAACAGACTTATGAGCTGTGTGCCTGTGACTGTGTGCGCGGTTAAATGGAAACAGGATGTGTAGATAGACTCAAACTTTATAATTTTTTTTATCAATAACTAGGTTCATGTCCGTGCATTGCTACGGGACAGCAAAACTTTTGTACTAAAAACATACGGATCGCACGATAAGATAACAATACTGTAAAAGTATATGACCGACGTTAAAGTGACATTTAATCCAAATGGTTAAGTTCGTGAAATTAACACAGTCACAGAGAGCACGGCGTTGCAGGCTTACAAACTCTACTGTATAGATCTTTCCGTGATGCGGCTAAGATCATGTTTTATACCGGTAGGAAGAGATCTCCAATATCTATTTCTTTCGTGCGCCAACAAATCTACGAATAAGTTCCACCACATCTTCATACCATCCTGTACACGGCGCCGGCAAGCGAATTAGCCACAACTTATGTAATTAGTTTTATAATTAGCTCATGTTTAGTCCTAATTGATATCTAAAAATTCAATGTGACAGGAATTAAAGTTTAGTCTTGGGATCCAAACACCCCCTAACTCTCTACTTCTGCTGGCTGCTCACCTGCACCACCATGCCTATGTGTCTGCACGTATATACTCTAATGCCAGAACGTCTAAGATGGTCTTTATTGTCCACCATTTGAAAATATCAGAACTTTAAGGTTGCAATTTGTGTATGCTGTAAGATTGGGATGCTTTGCACTGATCCAAGAGTCGAAATTTTTGATGCCATTATGATGTCTAAGCTTACCAATCAGACAGAGACGAACTTGATTACGCTAAAATATTTTCAACACCGCTTTCATATACTCCATCTGTCCTAAAATAGAAGTCATTCTCGCTTCCCGACAAGTCAACTTTTTTTTTAACTTCGACCAATTATATATAAAAGAATATTAATATTTACAATACATAATTAGTATCATTAGATAGACCATTGAATATACTTTCATAATAAACTTATTTGGAGATATAAATATTGCACATATATTTTTTACAAACCTAGTCAAAGTTGAGAAAGTTTGACCTGCACGCATCCTATAACGACTTGTATTTTAGGGCAGAGGAAGTATATGCTAATGGGAGAAGTCAATAGGAAGTCGTGATGAACACAACACTGCTTTCATATTATATGCTAATGGGAGCATGAAGAAACACAGGGGAATGGACCTATATACTAACGGTGGGAGTATTCGCTTAGGAAACTGCAGAAGGTTCACCGGTCTCACCATGTATAACCTGCACATCTTTTATTTGGCACCACTGATGTTCTCAAGGAGCAGCCACTTTTTAATTTCAGGTCTGCATGCTGGAAACACTAAAATTAGGGGCCAACCTCATTGAGCCGTCTTGCTTGAGCTTTGCCAACAAATTATACCATTGGCAAAGACTAACACATAAAGAGGTAGAAGTTGTAAGAATAAAGCTAGGTGGCCTACTATGCACCTAGCCTAAATTTAATACCCTCCAAATTATGGACAATACCATATGAACTGTTGTAACCGACATGTTAACTTCATCATGTAGTACACCTAAGTATTGAACATGCACATGCATAGTTTTTTTTTATCATAGAATATTTTTTTCCTATGAGACAACATAATTTTTTTCTAAGTGACAGCAGAGAGCCCCAAAATATTAGACAGAAACTCTCATTTTACTATCTCTGCATCTGCTAAACAATGATTAAAAATTTAACTGAAGTTTAGTTAATCCATAGAATAATTTGGACTGTGCCTTTTGTACTGCCCCAACAATTCTTCTACCAAGCATATACAAAATCTAGTTAACAGCATTTGATCGACAATCAAAATTCATTACCTTGGTATCTGAGGATCATAATACAGCAGGTAGTGTAGTGACCTGTAGCGCAACCGATAACCTGGCACGTTGACATAATTGTGCAGGAAAAGTAAATTTGGCATTCTACATGCTATTGAGACATATCTTTGGCTTAACTGCAGTTGCTTCAACCTTCTCCCACACAAATTCTTCAACAAGCTAAGGAGCACCAGAAGCCACTGCATCATAATTTGAAAGGAGCTGCAACATTTACACACAAAAAAACAATTATCCTATTGAAACTGTGCTCTTGGATTGGTGCATATCAATGAAGATCTCTTCCCATGTCACTTGGAAAGGCAATCTACAGACTACACCAAAAGGCAAAAAATCCACAACTTAGATTCTGTTTTTTTTGTTCTCAAACAAGCATATTTAGTCCAATCATCTATGACTATTAGGACCTGTGATGTTCCAAACTTTTCAACTACCACTACTGTTCCAGCTCCAGCCCTGTTAGCTGTGAAAAGTTCTGAAGGTCTACCCTTCAGAAAACTGCAAATATGATAGAAAATGCAAATTGCAACTGATATCTAGATGTGTCCACTCTTAGTGCCACAAATGTTGCTTAAGTTTCATCAACATGCTCTAATTTTCTTGTGTGAAGCTGACGTTTCAGTTTTGCTATACTTCACTTTGCATAGCACTATGTTCCCTCCTCCCTCCCTCTCTCTCTCGCGTTAGAAACTTAAACTGCAGCATGTGTAACTAAAGGTTTAGGTGCCTCCGCTGGATCAGTTATTGTTGGTTGAAAGGCTTTTATTGATGAGGCCTGATCAATTGTGTCTCAAGTATAAAGTTCAATTATTTCTTTTCTAAGAGGAAAAAGAACTGCACAGATCAAGTAGCAAAGGAAATCTGAATAATATATACCTCCAGGCAAGGAAAGGAATGTATAAGATGTAAGATTCTTTGAAGAACAATAGTATTTTAAAAATTCATCGTGTTTTGAACATTTCTGTCAGGCCAACAATCTCATCCTTGAATGAGTTTTGTTCGATGCAAATAAAAGACATGAATTAAAGTCTCTGACATAGCTTGGAAATAAACTGTTGAATGTTTCCTGTACAGCTCTCTAACCTGCAAATAAAAGACAATATGCATAAGTTAGCAGTCAGTAGATCTCAAGGGGGCACATTGGCTAAAGGATGCAGCATTACGGCCATTACCTAGCCATGTACTTGTTGGTGAGAATTTATATAAAGAATGAAAAAGACGACAAGAAAGATTGGCATTAGGCCAACTCCTTTTGGTTCTTTACAAACACATCTGAAAATTAACACGTGGGCTGTGGGCATCAAATCAAAACAACAAAAAGAACATGCATTTGCCCTCCTATTTTTATGAAAAAAAAGAAAGGTGCTGCAGAGTTATATGATTGTCAATCTTATCAGCACCATCAATTTTTGGCAATTGTAGAACTCAACCAAGATACCCATTGAAGTGCTACATCCCTAGCTCGCAACCCAATTAAGAGTAAGTTCTCGCAAGCCTAGCTCCCCAGCCATTATTAAACTGCATGAAGGGCTCCGAAATGAAGACCACTATTTGAAAAAAGAGTAAATGATAATCCCAATCAACTAATTGTCTTAACTTCATTTTCTTGGAAAAAAAACAGTTTATGCAATTCAATAATAGTAAAAAACAGTTGGCTGCCGCATGGACATCTTGACATACAGCTTCTCCAGCCCATCCAGCTCACCCTAGCATCCGCGGGGAGCACCAGAGCTGGTGCCACCACTTATTCCGCTACCGCCACCAGCTGTGGAGTCCTTGATTGACGAGTATCAATGCTGAACGAAAATGTATTGCACACTGTTTCAAGTACACAGACTCCTAATACTATTTATATTCAGATGCGGATTATGAATATCTTATGACTGATGATAGTGAAAAACTAAATTTATTGCACAACTGAACTGAATTTGTTGAACTCTAACAAACAACCATTAGTCTGAGAATTGAAACAAAAGGGCAATGGCGGCTACACTTACGTCAAGCAAGTCGGCGTCGATCTTGAACTTCCACGATGGCAGACCAATTCCGTCGCCAGAGTTGTCGCCACTCAGGCCTTCTTGTCCAACAGGATCGAACAAGAATACACCAGGAGCCATCTGCAGCAACGCACGGCTTAGTACAGTCCCTCGTAGCAATGGATCGAGAAATAATACACCAGAACCAGGATGCTTGCTGATGGATCTCGCTACCACGTGACTCCCTCAACCTTGTTGCCGCTGGATCCTATGGACCTCGCCCCGGTGGAGAGGGCATCGCAGAGGAGGACGGCGCCGGAGGAGATCTTAATAGCAACGGTGAGGATAGGGAGAGGTAGGATGCAGTCATATGAGCAGGTTCCAATAGCACCTCGATCACACAGGAACATGATTAAATAAAATTTGCATGATCTCAAATATGCAGTGATCATCTTATAGTAGTGTTTCTCATGATTATCATGAAATCATTCGCTGAGTAAGGAAATTGAAGGGAAAAAAGTTATCATCCAGAATAGGATGAAATCATAAACCGCACCTGATAAAGCAGTTGCAGTCGCCTTCTTTTAGCGAGGCATCGTCGAGGGCCTCTTCGCACCCGTCCGATGGCGTCGGCGTCGACGGCATGGCTGTCAGACGAGGAGGGGGCGTTCCGGCGGCGTCTGCGGGCCGGAGTGGCATCGTGGCGTCCGGCCGACGAGTGCCTGGCGTGCGGCTGTGGCGGGGCGTTGTGGTGTCCGGTGTCTTCTGTGGGGTGGCATGGATTCGCAAGAGCGCACCATGGGAAGGAAAGGAGGGGCGCGTCGATGTTGGCCTGGCGTCGATCGAGGATCCGGTTTACGTGGAGATGAAAGATATCTAACCAAGCGAGAGAGGGGCACCGCATGATTGTTTCCTTTCATGCATGATTATTGTTTCCTTCCATGCAGGTGGCCTCAGGTGATCGATTTGTTTCCTTCAAAGGTTTCCTTCCATGCATGATTATTGTTTCCTTCCATGCATGTGGCCTCAAGTGATCGATTTGTTTCCTTCAAAGCGGGCGGGGATCGCAGGGATGGCGGTTTCCTTTTCTATCGCGCTGCGGTGAAAGTGGGCGGGGATCGCACGGTGAAGGCAGAGCGACGACCCCAACAAATGTCGCAACATTCCGTTGTCTTAGTTTTGTTCTTTTTAGTTGTGGGAGATTACTTTTAAGTTGATATTATTAGGTTTGTAATCAAATATACTATTTAATAATTATAAATTAAGAAGACTGTGTTATGTCAGAAGACGCCTTATAAACTGGACCAGAGGAGTATACTCCCTTTGTCCCTAAATATCTGTCGTTTGCGCTTCCCGAGAAACAACTTTGATTAAATATATATTAAAAAATATTAGTATTTATAGTACATAATTAGTATCATTGGAAAGATTTTTGAATCTAGTTTTTTAATAAATTTATTTGCAAATACAAATGTTGCACGTATTTTCTATAAATCGAGTTAAACTTGTGGCACGCATACCAACGGTGACAAATATAAAGGGACGGAGGGAGTATATCTATACCTAATAATAAAGAGGTAAAATTTCAGGCTCTTTTTTTCGTTCATTCATGTTTTTTAGTCAATCTCCCTATAACTACTGGATAATGGAGAGTTTCTTCCATACGGACTTATATATATACAACCCGTACTCATACGAGTTATAGTAACTCTTGTCTAGCGCGATACGGAGTCCGATTTCAAAACATATTGCATAAGTGCTCATATGTGCTATTATTAGGTAATAGATATACGTTTATTCGGAATCCATATACCAAACGTCTGTTGCAAGCTTACTTTGAATAGAATACGATATACAATGGAGACTCCAATGTATACCCGGCCTGCACAGGGTAGCAGTTGGAGAGTTGAAATCGAATTGCCCTTACTGACGCACGATTTACTCCTTTATTGGGATAGAGTTTGTTTTATGTACATGATCCCAACACATGGGGATGCTTTTTTTAATCATCAGGCATACACGCTTGTGAGTTCGCCTCCAAGGTTTAGCTTTTCGGTGTTGGGAGAGCCTTTTTGCTGCAGGGCTCGGTGCCAGGTAAACTTGTTGCTATGTCATCGATCATCCCTGGTGATCGTGGGTGGTGGGCTGTGGCGAGCTGGTGCTGGGAGCCTCGGACGGCTTGCGGCTCCTAGCCCAGCGCGTTGAGATCCTCGACGCTCGGCATCGTGTCCGCAGCTTGCATCGATCGAGACATCGCGAGTCATGGTCTCCTAGATGGAATCATGGGGTGATCCGGATCGACAGTAGATGACGGCGGTGCAGCAGGAAAAAGAGCAGCGCCTTCGTGGTGGCGTGGAGCCTCCGCATCTGGTGTCGTCGAAGCAGGCTTGCTGATCGGTTTAGCGTGTGGTCTCGCGCACACATCCTACGTACACACGTCGACGCTAAAGAAGTCCAACATCGTACCAATGTTAGGCCAGGCAATGAAGCACTAGCACGTTCGCCAAGAAGCAGGTCGACTCGCAAATCCACAATTCCACGTACATATACAAATCCATAATTCCACATGCATATGCAAAACCACTGTACGTATTAAACCAAGAATCGAGCCATGCATATGCACACGGGCATGCAGAAAACATGCATGGCAATTAATCGGCCGCACCATGTACGTCTATTTTTTTTTTCTATTTTTTGTTTTTTTAAAACTTTTTCCATCCATAGCAGTTCTTTCCTCTTTTTTTTTTTGCTTTTTCCATCCGGTTCTAGGATTTGTTTCTTCCTAGAGTTGTTGCACCGTTGATCCTTTATTAACAAACAAAAATTTCTAGCATCAAGTTATTGATGTCCATATAAATACAAAAAAAAATATTTTTATTAAAAACCTGAATCAACCATGTTCTAATTAATCAAACAGTTCAATAGTATGAAAAATAATATTATGGTATATTTAAGAGTAATTTTTCTATACTTTGCAACATGAGAAAAAAAATTATCACAATTATGTTTTAATTAGACACTATCATATTATGCAAACAATAACTATATTACGGATGTCATGGTTATCAAAAAAATAAATTATATCTTTAAAATTTATATAGAAAAGAAAAACATAAATAAATATTTAGAATTTCTATCACCGTGTTTTCATAAACATTTGCTTGAATTTTCTCCTGGTGCTACGCATAAGCATATTTGCTAGTAATAAATAAAAACGGAAAGCATATGTGCAAACTCCAATCTTCCGGCAAACTTATGGGTGGTGGAAAGACTCCAAATCCAGCAAACTTATGGCTATGGGTGGTGTGAAACAAATCGTATGACGCGTTGCAGGAGACTAGGGCAAATTCGAAGAGTAGACATGTTCGTGATTGCGTCATCCTCTACGTTTCAGAAACAAACAAGGCTTGACATGTGTCAGCAAACGACACCATTGGTTTGCCAGGAAAAAAAAACTGGGCAAACCATGCATGGCTTTCATACAGTGATTGTGTCATCCTTTACGTTTCAGGAACAAACAAGGCTTACATGTGTCAGCAAACGACACCATTAGTTTGCCAGGAAAAAAACTGGGTAAACCATGCATGGTTTTCATACAGCATGACTGCATACAGTCCACGGGGCACTGCCTCGTCAAGATTCATTCACCATTTCACCTTCATTCACCTCAACATGTAACGGCAAGCATTTGTGCGCTACCTAAAACTAGGGGTAAGCATAAGGTTCAAACACTGGCCAAGAAAACAAGGGACACAGGGCCAATCTCTACAAGGAACCCCCAACTAAAAGAGACAGTAGGTGCATTGCAGCTTTCACCTAGCACTGGGGCCGTGAGACTTCTGCTTCGCCTTTGCCTTCTCTATCAGGGGCTTCAACTGCTGCTTCTCCTCAAGAATCTTGAGGAAATTGAACAGGAACGGCACATAGTTATGCTTCCTCCTCAAGTTCTCCGTCTTCCACTTCTTCGACTTCTCTTCCTCCATTATGATCTTCTCAGTCACAGACTCGATCTGAGCTGCCACCTCTGCTAGTGACTGCTCAACAGATGGCACGTGCCTGATCGCAGAAGGGTCACCCATCTGTTGAAGGAGGCTCTCCCTCTTCCTCTGGAGGTCTTTGAGCTCCGCTGTGTACATCTCCTTCCGGTTCTTTAAGATTGCCATCACACTGAATCTTATCTCATTCTGAGAGAACATGTCAATGTGCTCCTTAATCACAGGCTGTGCTAGCCTAAGCCACCCTGCATCACCAACACCGCCTGGGCATTTTCCCAGGCTTATCGGTCCTTCCTTTAGCCCATCAAGCTCATACAGGACGCCATCCACTGGAACATAACTTATGAAATGGTATACATCATCGTCCTTGCTAGGTGGTTTCTGCTCCTCAGAGACCTCTGATCTTGCAAACGAGTTGTTTAGCATGCGAATGCTTGCACAATTGACTATAGCCAGTCCTTTGAGCTCAGGTGGCAAATCCTTTGCAAATTCCTTCAGCTTTTTAAGTTCGTCACTAAGAGTGATGCCAGGAGAGTTCAAGAGAACCGACAGGATAGCTTGGGTTGCACACGCGTTGTTAATTATCTGCAAGTCAAGAACATCCTTGATTTTCAGATATGCAGATGAATAAAGGTGGGAGGAGTTGCTTGCCAACTCGAATGCTTCTGACCTGGTTGGCAAAGAAAAGGTTTGGGATTGCATCCTTGATGACAGGACGCTCATCCTTTTCTGGAGGTCGCCATTTGTATAGCACTATTAGCCCATATATTGGTCTGGCAAATGCCAACACAAATTAGGTTCTGTTAACTCAGAAAAATAATGGCATTCACATTAATGCTAGATGTAGGATAACATACTGAAGATCATTGAGAGCATCCAGGTCAAGTGAGTAGAGTTCATCAACCTGATAATGAAAAAGATAACATAGCATATCTGCCCGATTTTTTAATATGTAAAAGAGATGTCAAGTTTCACAAAAAAAAAAGCCAAATAGGAGAGCCTCACTCTTTGTTTTGCAAAAAGTAAATTTCTGTTCTTAGTTTTATTATTACACACAACTAAAAGCTTGAAAAGTACAAGAACAAGCTACAGGAATCAATAGATGAAGGGGAAACACCTGCCACTGTTTTACTATCTGAGTATGCTTAGATTACAGCATGTTTTAAATAAAGGCTATTGTGGTCTTGTAAAAAGCCAGTTACATGGTTCAGGCAGCGTACAGAGCTAGGCTAAACTAATTTGATGGCCATTTATATGCTTAAAAGGACCTTAACAACTCACTATGGCTGTTTTATCATACAATCATCACGAATTATATCAGGCAACATCTGTCACAAAGTAATGAAAGTATTAAACAAGCAAAACATTGCCAGATATTCTTGGTTCTAATATCTGTGTGGATAATTGCTTACAATTCATTCCATTTCAATAACAAGAAAAGATGCATCGTATGCTTACTTCGGTAAGGTGTAAACATATATCAAAATCAACGGACTCCCAATCTTACTGTAACTGTATATAATGGGGTGACTGTTTGCTAACCATCTACCTTTATCAAGAACATAGACTCATAGAGTGAGGGTAGTTGATTACTTACTTGAAGACCCTTCAGTTGCATCTGCTGCAACAGTTCTGTAAAAACACCTGAATATACAAGATATGAAAACTCATGAGTTATGTCTTCCCTTGCCAGAAAAAAAAGGCCAATCAGTTACAATGTGAGAAAAGAAATTAACAGTGTGGCTAGTTCACATATGTATAACATAGGGAGGAAGAGTGGTCTAGGATCTAGAATTTTGTTTTCCTCCCACTCCATTGCAAATGCCAAAGACAGGAGTTTCTTGTGACAGCTCAATATGAAAAAGCAGAAATACATGGAATTCTAAATTGAGAATGAGTATTGTGTTACTCCAAGGCAGCCCAAAATAAAAAGGCAGAAATTCTGTGAATTCAAATTTGAGAATTAGCTTTGTGTTACTTCAAGGCAGTGTCCTAAAAGACGTGGCTGCTCTTCATTAGGTGCAACAGATGTATGCAAGCAGGCATATACATCTCAATTTCCCAACCTTACTAAAAAAAGGTGGGAACTCGCATGTACTGTTATGAAAAGCTTATCTTTGTAATGCAGTATGAAACACTGCTAATGCAGGTTGGTCCAAACAATAGTATCAAAATCCAACGAAAATAAAATGACATTAGGCAATCATCAATCAACATGACTGGTATGGTATGGATTCTCTATACAAAATGCACGATTTTTCTTTTAAAAGGACAATCACTCAATCAGGGCCAATGATGAACCCGTATCATTGTGCCATACTTGGAACATGTGTTAAAAACAAAAACTTGCAATGTATAATAACTAAACAAATGTATAACTTTTTGGCAACAGAAAATAAATTTACCAGGATCATTCTCGATTGCAGCCCACGACATGTTGAGAGACTTGCTCCAAGTCTGAAGACAGAAAACATAACAGTAAAGATGCATTCTGGAAATCAGGTTCCTTAAAGACTGCTCCCGATTGCTCGCACGGGAGAATTTGAGACATCCGTGGCACCTTCGTGCGCTGACGCCTGGCCTTGGTTGTTTTGCATAAAACCCCTTCACACCTTAGAAAACCAACCCGCAGTCCATCCAGATTTTATGTATACACCCTTCATCTAAAATTTATTTCAACGTCAAAAGAGAAAATTTGAGATCTGTGTGATTTTTACAGAAACTACCCATATCATTTCGCAGAGGACCCCCTCTCCCATCCCCAGCCCTAGCTTCCTGGCCTCGCCCTCATTCTGTTCTCTCTGTTCTCTCTCTTCTTGACGACGCCGCCGCCGCCCCCTCGCATCTCGCCATTCATGGCCCGACGACACGAGGCATGTGTGTGGCAAGATGCCGACGTTCTTGCCCTCCGGCGGAAGCGCAATTTTGGGATGCGCCGTCCGCTGCCCTCCCGTGGCTGACCCTACTCACCCGCTAGGACGCAAGAGTCGGGGAACTCTCTCAGATCCAATGAGGCGTGGCTCCACGCGACGGCGATGCGTGGTCTGCGGATGCGAGCGAGCTGGCGCTAAGACTGCCCCTCCCTCCTGCTGCAAGGGCAGCCCTCTCCTCCACCCAACGATGGATCTGGGCGTTCATCGATTTCCTCCAACTCTGATTCGATACATCGCTGCAGAACACCGTGCCGCTCGATGAGGACGACCGGCCGCTGCCGCCGACCATGCTCATGGCACAGGTGCCCACCTTAGAGCAGGTACTTCTCCCTCCCCCATAGGAGACGTAATTAGGCTTTCTTTTGTCCCTCCTATTTTCAATGCCTAGCTTGAAATCTATGAGACCTTGTATAGAAAAAAAAAGTATCATAGCAAACTACGATAACTGCATTTATGTATGCGCCACTTTTCATTTTGAGATCTCCCTTTTTTTCTGTTTGCATGGCTTGATGTGGTTGAGATGAATATATATACTATGTCTCATATGCCTGATAGTAATTTGCGAAATTCTGTCTCACGTGAGATTTTAATCTTAGTGAAGCCTATGGCTGTGTTACTAAATGTAATTGTACAGTGGGTTGGAGTAGAGTATGATTGCTCATGTTACTGTATTTTTTGTTATGAAAAAATGATTAAAATTTAACATTTCTGTAAGCATAAGCAATGAGTGGTTGAGCAGTTAAATGATGCTCTAAATAAGTTCTCTCTTCCATATTGGAGTAGTTATTGTGTGACGGACTAACTGCAATTGCCTGCTGCATGCTAGCATAAATGGGATGAGGTGATTTGTCCTATGCCACTCTTGTTTCATAAACTACACATTTATGTTCTATTTTGATCTTTGGGAGTTAGAAGAGGTTGATAAGCAAATAACTGTATATCAAATTGTCCAGAGAAAAGAGTCATGAGACGTGAGTCAGTGTATTGGATTGTTTTGTATATATATAATAACAGCACAATTTTATTGTGCACATATGACGGCAGCAAATGAATGGCCACCCATTAATCACATCAGTTGATTGGACTGCTGGTTACTGTTTGGTGAGTGAATCGATCTACTACTATTTAGATTCGGAGCTGACCTGCCATTTATGAATGAAACATTTTGCTAAGGCAGTTTTTCCTTGTTTCTTTTTATTGTTGTACTCCGTATTTGGAATGATGTGCTATTGGAAGGAAAAAATATATATAGTACTACGATGGCATATCTTACCGTATAAAAATAGATTAGTAATCTTTCCTCTGATCATTTGTTTGTGCTATTAGTTCAGGTCTTGTGATGGTGATGTAAGGTTAATGGCACACAAGCAGGTGGATGCTTCCATTGCTTCTAACATAAAGAATCAAACAAAAAGTTGGTGAGTTTTCTCTTCGAGCAGCCATGAATGTGACTTTGACATGTTCGAGCAGCATCCATGATTAGCATTTTAACTTTTTATTGCCAAAGAAGCTATACCTGTTTCTGTTAAATGTGCACGGGCATTATTGATCTTATGGAAATGCTGAGGTGTGACAATTCTTCATTAATAACATTTACATCCAGTTTGAAGTTTCTAAGTTTCACTGTTCACACGACTATATGGCACATACGGATTTATATTTAAGGGATATAATGATTTAACTTTTTATTGCCAAAGAAGCTATACCTGTTTCCGTTAAATGTGCACGGGCATTTGATGATCTTATGGAAATGCTGAGGTGCGACAATTCTTTATTAATAACATTTACATCCAGTTTGAAGTTTGTAAGTTTCACTGTTCACACGACTATATGGCACACACGGATTTATATTTAAGGGATATAATGATACATAGAAAACTGAATTGTGCTGGTGTCTACAACATTCCTTGAGCGAGCTGGGTGATTATCCTAGATACCTGAAACTTGATAGGTGGAGATTGGCCACAGCAACCATGAGCAAGCAGGATGATTCTCCTAGATACCGAAAACTTGATAGGTGGATATTGGCCACAACAACCAATAAGAGACTCGGAGGAATTTGTGTATTGGAAGACAATAGTAGGCTGTTTGGATAGAAGAATTTGTGACCCAACAGCAACAGACCATGTATGGCTAAATTAATTGCCTATCCGTTGCCTCCATGTAAATTTAATAAATAATAATTTATAATAGTATTTCAGACAGCTGGCTATAATATATGGTTGTTATGAGTTGCTCGAAACTTGTGATATATGGCTACACTAACTGAATGAGTTCTTGTTCATTACTGCAATTTGGTCATATACATGTAATGTATCAGAAATTGTGTCTTCTTCTTTCTCCATTGTTCTTGATTTGATCTTCTCCATGTGTTCCTTATATGGTTTACTTTCCTGTGGTTGGTAGGGCGCGCAAGGCGCGCAGAAATTTCTAGTACAGAAATTAGGGGTACCGGATAGTCTAGGAGCATAAAAGCAGGGGTGGACCCAGTAAAGGACATGTGTGTACAACACCCAATAATTCTGCCTAAAGAATCGAAATTAGTAGGCATAATACATGTATACACTTCAATTTTTTTGAGATGGTATACAGTTACTTTTTTTTTGAGATGGTATACACTTGTAATTAGAACAGATCCGAATACAAGTAGCCAAAATAGCTTTAAGTAAGGTTCGGATGCTAGGTTTCGCACAGCAGGAAGGGAAGAGAAGGGGTCAGGAGAGGACCCAGTACAAAAATTCGAAGTTATTCCTAGTAGGCATCAAACAGCAGTTAGGGTTTGGGTGCTCGGTTTTGCACCGCAGGAAGAGAAGAGAAGAGGTGGGAATACCTGGTAGGTGCTCGTCGCCGGCGAAGAGAACGACGAAGGCCTCGGCACCTGGCGTAGGGCGGCGGCGGCGGCGGGGACCGCGCAGAGAGGGGGAGAGAGACAGGGAGAGCTCACGCCGGGTGAACCGTGGTGCGGTAGACGGGGGTAGCCCAGTGCAGGCTTCAGTGTTGTTCAGCCAACCCGCCCCCAGGGAGAAAATTGCTATTATAGGACGCGAAACAATGAGCTTCGCTATTATAGAACTCCAAAGATCGACTTCGCTAAAATGACCTTTGAAACGTTGACACTTCGTTATACATGACATTTGGGCCTTTTAATCTATTTTCTCAACTCAAATACATGTATTTTGCCTCCATATGACCTTATTGCCCTTCTGCTCATTCACATAAGAGATTTAACGATCTCCTCTCTGGTGCCCGACTGTTCATGTTCGTCTCTCCTCTCCACGTGACTCTCCACCTGCCGCCCGACATGGAGCTGCCTCAGCCCGGCGATCCGCCGCCCCAGCCCGGCGATCCCTCGACGATGGCCGGCCATCCCTCGACGGCCGTCTCCCCTGGCCTGAATGCACTGGCTGGCGAAGGGCAGAGGGCGGCCAGCCATGGCGGTGCCCTAGGGCTGGCCACGCCGGGCGCCCAAGGTAGGACGCCGCGCAGCCAAGGGGAGGACATGGCCGCAGCCCCCGATGTCGAGGCTGCCCTAGGCATGGCTGACCAAGGCACGGCCGTGGCGCCTGGTGCCCTAGGCACACCACCTGGTGCCATGTCCGCGACCCCTGGTGGCCTGGACGTGCAAGCCGCGGCAGCCGATGGTCATGTACAACACGCAATGGAGGCCTCTACTGACGCCAGTGCTGTAGCCCTACCCAAAGCATTGCTGCCCACTGCTCCTCTTCCGGCGATAGAGTACAACCTTCCTGTTCTTCAAGTGCAAAGGTATTGATTGGCTGCACTAAATTTCTTATTTTTTTACCACGATACTAGTAGACAGTAGTTAAACTTGATTTCACTTGTTTAGGTCCGAAGTAGATTATGTGGAAAATATGGAAAGAGTTGATTGGGATAATATACAAATAGTCGAGACACACGATGACGAAGGTCGTTTTGCTGTTATGAGTGAGAATAAGATGTGTGAGCTTCTAGGCTATACAGACGAGGACACAACAAATATACCTGCACAGGGCTGAATGGATGAACAGAGGCATGATAATGAGCTTGGGCATGATGATGATGATGGTGCAGCCATTCCTACTAATGATGTCATATCAGGTGAGATGGTCATTTCATATGATAAGAACAACCCATCAATGGAGATAGGAACAGTGTACCTAACAATGGAGGAGTTCAAGCTGGCAGTGCGGCAATTTGCCATCAATGAGGAGTTCGATTTAGGAGTAGAGAAGTCATGTAAGACAAGATATAGGGCTTATTGCAAGTCCGGTGATGAAGATTGCTCTTGCCCTTGGAGGATAAATGGCACTAAACAAAAAGGCCAAGCCAATGTAGAGGTGAATAATTTGTTTTTATTTCATTAATTCTGCTTTGCTGCAAATTTCATGTTAATTGCCTGCTTAATTGCCTGGATGAAAGAAAAACTTGCTTGCATTGTATGTAGTACCATATATACATATATGCACTTTGCATGCCTCCTTACTTTGATTTGACAGCAGCATGCAGCACGTTGTTCACTTCATTGATTTATACATGCATGCCTCTGTACTATATATACATATATGCACTTTGCATTCTTGCATTGCCTCTGTACTTTGACTTGACAGTAGCATGCAGCACGTTATTTGCCTCTGTACTTTGCACTCGTTGAATCATGCACTAGCCTCTGGACATTGATTCATGCCTCTGTACTACAGTGCACAGTATCTCATTGATTTATTTATTTTTGCAGGTAACCGCCTTAGTCGATAACCATACATGTATGTCTAGCATGAGGCAGATAACTACAACTCCAAATTGCAAGTGAGTAGCTAGCAAGGCTGTGAGTATCCTTAGAGATGATCCAAATATTGGTGCTAAGGAATTACAAAAGAAGTTGCAGCCAGATCACAAGTGTCAAATTACATATGACACTGTATGGCGGGGTAAAGAAAGAGCTCTTAATGAGGTTTATGACAAATGATCAGATAGTTTTGAGCTGTTATTTAGGTGGAAGGCCGAGGTAATGAAGCGGTCCCCTGGGAGTGTAGTTGAGATTGAGGTACTTGAGGTGGATGGTCAGGTATATTTCCACTGTTTTTTCCGTGCTTTTAAATCATGCATTGATGGTTTCTTGGAAGGTTGTAGGCCTCATTTGAGCATAGATGGTACAACACTTAATGGAAGGTGGAATGGTCAGTTGATGGTCACAAGACTTAACTGTTGCTGACCTTTCTGATAAGATTAGAGAAATGATTATGGTACTTTGGAAGAAGAGAAGGAATATTGCATACAGGCTACCTAAAGGCAGGATACTTCCAGCTATCATGCATCAACTAAAGGCAAATACTAGAGGGCTGGGACACTTGAAAATTGTTGGATGTTCTGATTGGAGTGCAAAGGTGTGGGACCATAGCAGCAGAGTTGAGAGGCATATTGTCAAGTTACACCAAAGGACATGTACTTGTCTTGAATGACAGCACACTGGTAAGCCTTGTCAACATGTGTTGGCCTATGTAACCCGCCAATGGGGAGTTGACTTGAAACAGTTTGTGCATGACTATTACTCGGTGAATAGATTCAGGGCTGCTTATAGTAGAGAGATTGAGCCTATGACAGACAAAACACAATGGCCACAAGTTGACCTACCATTTTCAGTTGGTGCACCTCTTGCTAAATTACTTGTTGGAAGACGCAGGAGACTAAGAATGAAGGGATGGATGGAAGGTGGCCACAAAAAGAAAGGTTCGAAAGATAGTGAATGTACCAAAGAGGGTGAAGGTCAAAATAGAGGTGACAACGACACTGCTCCAACCAATACAAAGGGAAAGAAGATGATTAGAGGACCTATGACTTGCAAAAAATACGGTGAAAAAGGTCATAGCAAGCTAGTGCCAAATGCCCACTCAATGGGACCGCTGAAAAGAGGTAAGTAATTATTTTCTTTATCACAAACTTGAATGGAAATGGCATTATTAATTTATTTCATTACTTGTAGGAAGCGTAGGCAACCTAAGAAGAATGTTACAAAAGTTGTGCCAGCCGAACCTAGCACCCCACGGAGGCCGACTAGAGAAGAAATCTTACGGGATAGTCCAGGAAGGGTCACTAGAGGGTAAGGAATATTGACATATTTACTTTACATTAATTCATTTCATTTCTAAATTATTACTCCATTTATTTGTTTACTGTACATTAATTCCTTTCTGTAAGTAGAAGTGTGTTTACTATACATTAATTCAATGCATGAGCGTTTTGATAAATATGCATCTATTTATGTGCAGCAAGCTTGCGATATTGTTAGGAGAGGACACCTCTTCGCAAACCGACACCATTAGTCATGTGAGGATGCCTACGGCGGCTCCACCCAAAAAAATGACTCCAAAGAGAAAGCTTCACATTGGATGAATTATTTTATTTGTGATGAGATGTAAACACATGTTTTATTTTATATTTCTTGGATCTCGTTTGGAACTAAATTATGGTCTTCTGCGATGAACTTATTTATGCTATGGTTTTATGAGATGAGCTCGTTTGTGTATGGATCATCTTTGAGATGACCTCGTTTATGTATGCATCATATTTGATAATTTATATTACATGTATGAAATTGTACATGGCGGCCAGTCATGCCTAGGAGGCGGCCAGCCATGTACAGGCGGCAGCCAGCCAGCCCAGGCCACGCCCCGCCATGGCCAAGCGGCAGCCAGCCAACCCAGGCCACGCCCAGCCATGGCCAGGCGGTGGCCAGCCATGGCCAGGCGACGGCCAGCCAGCCAGCCAGCCAAGGCCACGGCCAGCCAAGCCCAGACAACGGCCGGCCAGCCAGCCAAGGCCGCGGCAAGCCAGGCAGGCCAAGCGAGCGTCCAGCAGCCCCTTCCCACGTCTGTTGAAGAGCAGAAGGGCAATACGGTCACATGAAGGCAAAATACATGTATTTGAGTTGAGAAAATAGATTAAAAGGCCCAAATGTTATGTATAACAAAGTGTCAACGTTTCAAAGGTCGTTTTAGCGAAGTCGATGTTTGGAGTCCTATAATAGCGAAGCCCATTGTTTCGCGTCCTGTAATAGCAATTTTCTCGCCCCCAGGCGAGGGTACCCGCACCGCCGCACGGAAGAGCTTCTTCTCCTAGGCCGTTTTTTCCACACATTTCTTTTGCAAAAATAAATCTTCTTTCTTCTTTCTTCCTTTTTGTCCTTTTATAATTTCCTATATCTTCATGAATCAAGATTTCATATTTATCCTCTCCTGGGACATTGGTTCAAATAAAAATAAAAAATAATACTTATTAGTACATGGTAAATAAGAAAATAGGGTATTTTTATATTTTATTAAGGTGATTTTTTTCTACCGAAGCTAGAAGTCATTTCACCTGAACTTAGAACAGTTTTATGAACATGAAACGTTTTTTTTCTCTTATTAAAACTATAACACTTTTTCCTAAACTAGGAATAGTTTTTTCTCTTAAACTATAACACTTTTTCCTAAACTAGAAATAATTCTTATCTTCGACATGTGTGTTTTTTTTTGCTAAACATGGAACAATTGTTCTCATGAACTAGAAATAATGTTTTTCTCAATAAAAATGATATGGAATCATTAAAAAAAATAGGTGCTCCTATGAAACTAATGAAGAGTACTGACACTTCGATATCTCATGAAATTAGCATTGAATCTTCCTAGGTTGCTGAGCACTTTTGTGTGTTAGAATAGTCACAATTTGTCAACTTAGACATATGGGTGAATCTGGCTAAACAATACGTTTAAAAGAGTTTGTAAAATCACAATTCAAACCACTCCTTGAGTGTATTATATCCTTTCAAAGAGGGTAAACAATGAAACAGTGAACAAGAAAGTACAGGCATAGTGGCATTAAGCCTATAGGAAAACTCCAACCGAAGATAAAGATATACGAGTTGGAAGAGTGACCTCGTCACGAGGAGAGAAAAAGAAGGCTTCACTTGACAAGATAGGAGCAGATACAGTTTAATTAACCATAGTTAGACTGGCAATTCAATAAAACTAGAACTAGGACCTCGGCTGGTTTGGTTCACTTAAAAGATTGGGTGTGCAATCAAACTAGAGAAAGCTAGTTAAACCAATGAATGCTTTTAACAAAAAAACAGGACCAATGAGCCGCTAAGAAATCGAGCGTTGACACGCAAATGGTGAGCCGTTAAGAAATTGGGCGTTGGCGCTCAGAGGTTGAGCCACTAAGAAAATGGGTGTTGACGCGCGGAGTAAGTGATGGGACCAATGAGCTGCAGGCATTAACGCGCGGAGGGGAAAGAGCGGAGTAGCTAACGAGACCAATGAACCGCTAAGAAATCGGGTGTTGACACGCGGTGGGGGGAAAGAGCGGAGTAGGTGATGCGTAGGCACATAATTTAAGCAAAAGGGGAAAGAGCGGAGTAGATGAAGAGACATGAGCCACTAAGAAATTAGGTGTTGATGCGCGAAGGGGGAAAGAATGGAACAAGTGACGCGTGGGCACAAAATTTGAGTAAAATAGGCAGCCAAAGTGCAAGACAGAAGGTTCGAACGCACCACCTAGTGGTTAAGAAGGGTTGTCACCACTGAGCTATAAAATTTATTGTGCTTGCTTATGCATATTGTTCTATTTAAAGGTTTTGAGCGTGACGGTTCAAAAGGTTGTACCAAGCAAACTGTGAAACAAGGCCTCGACTGGTTTGATGTTTGCTCTTGTCCTAATAACTATGAGTTTAACCAATGGAGACAAGTATGCATTTAGGAAAAGTGTTTAAAATAACAATAATGCATAATTGAGGAACAAGAGACGTTACTCATCTCACATGCGTCTAAATATCCCTTACGGATTGGATCTTGCCAATCATCCTCTTCAATCTCGAATCAACTCCATTATTTCATCATTGGAGGAGGAAGTGGAATCTTCTTCTTTATCATCATCATCTTCTTCATCTCCATTTGTGATTGAGCTTGACTCAACTTGCTTGCCCTTATTGTTCATCTTCTTATGCTCATCACATGTGAAAGCAATGCTTTGTTGTCTTGATAAAGTGGCTTCTTCTTGACCCATATTTCTTGCCATCTCAAATGCCACAATCTTTCTAATGGCAAGAATTGGGGTCATTATGCTCAAGTTATCCATGTTGTAGAGGACGGCGACGATGGAGCTATATTTCTTTGTTGGTAGCACAAAGACAATCTTTATCAACACATCTGCATTGCTCACCTTGGTCAAACCTATTGCATTGAGCTCATTCACAATTAGATTCAAACGGTAGCATCTCAAAGGAATCATAAGATATTGTTTCACCAAAAAATTATGTTCATGAATGTTGCTAGACCCATGGTGAAGCTCTTGCAATTTTAGCTATATTTCATTAGCTCTAGTGAGCATAAAAACTTGATTGAACACAACACTAATTGACTCAAAGAGACAATTTCTAGCATGATTGTTGAGGTGGATCTCTTTCTTGTCACTAGCGAAGGGCTTATAGGGATTCTCGAGGGGTTTCATCCCGTCCCTTGACTCTCCAAACACCTAGATCAACTATCTCTAGGTAGAAATAGCAAGACATCTAAGCACGCCAATAGAGAAGTTAGTGTCATCAAAGTGCGGGGCCTACCAATATCCATCCTTTCCACTCTAAATAGTGTCTAACTCAATGATGATTAGCCAAAGGTCCAAATTGAGCAAACTAGCTTTGATACCACTTGAAGGGACCGTGACGCCTAAGAGGTGGGATGAATTAGGCAACTTAAAAAGTAATGACCAACTAAAACTTTACTTATCAAAACCTATGCGATATATCTATCTAGATGTGCATTGTGGTTCTGCTAAGTGTTTACTCTCTGTAACGTAAAAAAGTTTTCCATTGTAGGCTCTAATCCTACCAATTAACCTAGCAAGCTAGACTAGGAAGGTAAAGCAAAAAAACTAAGAAATGCAAGTAAGTGCAGAAGCGTAAAAGGTTAGAGAAATGCAAACTCCTGCGACGATCTGAAGCTCACCTAGTCCTCGTTGGAGCCCCTCACAAGGGCCAAGCTCCAAGTTGGGTAGTTCTATGGATAGACCACATGCCTTCCCCACACGCAAGGTCTTTGTGTGATCACTTCTCGTGGACAGCTTCCAACCATCCTCACTATCGAGCTTCAGACCAAAATGCCAGCCTCGTTCCCTTTGGTACATCGTCGGTAGCCATACCACAAACATGGTTGGTGTGATCTCGCAAGATTACAAGCCCCTAGGAGTACAAGTATGGTGTGAGCAAGTATTGAGTAGAAAGAGGTATACAAACCTCACTAGGCACTAAGCCTAAGCCTAGAGCAAGCGCTAAATGCTAGTCTAAACTAGTCTAAGCACTTATGCTAATAACCTACTCTTCCTTAAGCCTTTTCATGGCTAGAGCACTTGGAATAGAGCCTCAATTCACTAGCAACTTCAGCGCACTCCAACACATCCCAAATGGCCGAGTATGGGGGTATATATGGCCCCAACTTCCAAAAGTAGCTGTTGTGAATGAACTTTAGATTTCTAGTGAGCACTGAAGATATCCCGTGCATGTGTACTAGCCATTGAATCCGACCGTTGGAGATCCAAAGGCCAGTGGTGTTCTCCAGTGCATGACTAGCCAATTCCGATGCGGCTAAAGCCCTTCTACATGGCCTCTGTCTTGCACCCTTAATCTTCGGTGCATCACCGAAGGACTCTAGTGCATTCAACTTTTCACCATGCCTCCAATAGACCTCTCTAAACTTAAGCTCTGGTTCACCATCCCTACTGCTCACTAAAAAATAAGACAAGGTGTTCTTCTTTTGCCCTCTTGTCGGGGCACCTTCCTAAGCTCCAATTCTACCATGCATGGAGGCACCCTAGTGCTCTCTTGACTTCAGTTCTTCATGTCATTTCATCCGAGCTTCTTCCACTTGATGTCTTGGACTTCTTGCTTGTCTTCTATGGTTTTCAAGACAGCTCCTTGTGACTTTGTTTAGGGTGTTAATCACATGATCACATCATCGCCTTATCCATGTCCATCCTTTGCATCGATAGGACTAACACCTTGTATATTATCGCAAAACATTTAGTCCAATTGATCATGTCATCACTAGTCACCAAAATCACTTAATGTCCTTCGTTGGGTGCTATTTTCCTTACCATCGATAAGGTGGGGCCTGCCTCTAAAAATTATTTTTTAAAAATTGAAAACCAATCATAAAAATAGCAACAAAAAAACGTGTTTTAAATTCCAAGAGAATCATACCGGTGGAGTCACAAGTCATGTGATTTTTAGATTCAAACTTAGGACTAGGTGCCTCACAAGAGCCTACTCTACTACTACACCACAAAGCCACTTGTGATATGCCACAGAGTCACTTGTGATGAAGTGTAGGATGCTATCCTCTTGCATTAACTTCTTTTAATCTTGTATTGAATGTTTTGGCCCACAAACAATTTGAAATGAAAAAAAAATCCAACTACTCTCTCCATCCAAAAAAGAATGTGGATCTCATTTCTCGAGGAGTTAAAAATCTCAAGTTTGAATATGTTAATTGAAAAATATTAACATAGCAAACATCAAACACGAAAGGTAGAGAATTATAATGGAGTAATTAAGTAGGTGCAGTGCAAGCATGAGACATTCAGACATAGGAGTATGAAGTATACTCCATTCTTGCATTGATTGACTGATTCCAGTGGTATGGTACAAGTGGAAGTACATAATAACAAGATTACATTACTGCAACGACTGATGGTATCTGGACCATGCTCGGTCGCTCATGAATTTGCACAAACTAATCAAAGTCTGGTCCATCCTTATTCAGCTCCAGTCCAGCAAATACATTATATAATCTAACACGCCTAGCTCGTACAATCAAGGAACTAATAAGTAAAACAGTAGTACAGTATGTAGCAAGCAACACAATACTAATTAATAAAGCACGATCAACAAACTGGATGGGTGAACACTGACACAGAGCGGTAGCAGCAGTAGTAGTACACCTGCGCAGGCGGCAACAACCAATCCCTCGTATAGCATCCCAAATCACGCACGCACGCACGCACGACGAGTCGAATTCGAATGATCATCAGCTTGGTCGGCAGCTAGCTAGGCTGCCGCCTGGCGCAGGAAGAAGTCGTCGTCCTTCTCCAGCCTCTGCATGGGCTCCGGCTGCAGCGCGAGCTCGACGTCGATGCCGCCGTCGCCGCTGCGGCCCGGGTACAGGTACACCATGCCGTCGAACTTGTTGTTCCCGCCGCTGCGGACGCGCTCGGGCCGCCCAAATCCGAAGTCGACGTCGTAGACCTTGAACCTCGGCGAGCTGCCGACGGCCACGCAGTTGGGCCCGGCGTCGCTGTAGTGGAACAGCTTGGGCGCCGCCTCGTACTCCTCCAGCCTCCTGGCCACCGCGGCGGCGTCGTGCTCGCCGATGGCCTTCTGCAGCAGGCCCGCGGCCAGCTCGGGGGGCCCGCCCAGGAGCATCCCGGCCGGCACGCCCGTGAACACCGCCTGGATGAGGTTGCCGAAGTAGGCCGGCGGCAGCGGCGGGTCGAGGCGGGCGCGGCAGTCGGCGAAGACGGCGAAGGCGGTGATGTCGGCGGGGCCCAGCCCGCGGGCGCGGGAGACGGCGCGCCAGATGTGCGCGCCCAGGGCCTGGAACGTGGAGAAGGGCTTGGCGCTGGCGGCGCCCGGCGGGAGCGCCGCGTTGGCGGCCGCCTTGATGCGCGCCACGGTGGGCGCCGGGAACGAGAACACGCGCGCCACCAGCACCTTCTTGGGGCCGTTCGGGTCCGTCTTCTCGTGGGCCTCCGCGGACGCCGGCAGCTCCAGCCGCACGCGCACGGACCGGGCCAAGGACCGGTCGTGGATGGGCTGGAGAGACACGGGGGCGCCGCGGCAGAGCTCGGCCCAGGACGACATGAAGTGCCACGTGGAGGTGCCGTCCAGCACCGCGTGGTTGAAGGCGCACCCCACCGCCAGACCGTCCTTGAGCTTCGTGAACTGCATGCATGCAGGTGCGTCACTCGGTGAGTTACCAGATTTACCCTAGATTTTGTTTTCTCTTTTTTTCCTGTATAAATAAATTAACAGCCTGTTCGTTTCGCTGGTTTATTGTGGCTAAAAGTACTGTTCGCTGGTTTATTGTGAGAGAAAAACACTGCTGGATGGCTGTTGATTCCACTTAATAGCTCAAACAAACAGAGTGTACAACAGCAGTAAAAGTCCAAACATTCTTGTACCATGCCACTGCTACCGTCACCATCAATCAGGCAGTGTTTAGTTCTTAAAAATTTTTATCTTCTACCGCATTGACACGTATATAGAGTATTAGATGTAGACGAAAAAAACTAATTGTACAGTTTTTAGCAAAATCACAAGACGAATTTTTTAAGCTTAATTAGTCCATGAAAAGCCTTAAGTGCTACAGTAACCCACATGTGGTAATAATAGATTAATTAGTATCATTAGATTCGTCTCGCAATTTTCTGATGGGTTCTATAATTTGTTTTTTTATTACTGTCCGAAAACTCATTCCCGACATCCTTCCGACACATACAACGTGACACTTGAAAAATTTCTTCTCCCCAACTAAACACTCCCTTATGCATGCTGTAATAACAAGATCTCAATTGATTGGGTAGTAGTAGTACAGCCATATGCCTGGCCAATGGTTACTCTGCACTGCAGTTGCTGTTGGTACCAGCAATGGCTGCAATCTTCCATGTGCCAGTATATGGGTAGGTAGCAGTGCAATTGACATTCAAGACTCATTTATTGTGAAAATTATTGTGGATCAGCTCATATAGTACTTCCTCCGTTCGAGAAAAAAAAATGTAATTATGAGTACGATCAAATTTATAGCAAATAGTATTAACATTTATGTCTCCAAATAAATTTATTATAAAATATATTCTATAACTAATCTAATGATACTTATTTTGTATCATAAATATTAATTTTTTTTATATAAATTTAGTCAAAGTTGAAACTGTTTGACTTCTCAAAAAACGAGAATGGCATGTTTTTATGAACGGATGGAGTATATCTCTGGTTCAGGAAGATGACTGTTCATTTCTCTCGTAATCCGTATTTTTCAGCTTATTTTTTCAGTAAATATTTTTATTTCGCAGCAAATCAACGAAGCCATAACTTTACAGCGATGCGAACGGGCTCGATACTGTACATTGTCAAAAACCGTGTAAAGTATACTATTAAGAAAATACATAATTGGTGTGAAGAGTAATACTATGCACCAGGAATTTGCCAGTGTGAGTAGCTTCGAAATTTACGTTTGGAGACTCGTACATTTAGTTTTTTAAAAATATATATATATGCTTGTTAAGTTTATCTTGTTTGCTGTTTTAACGTGACATCATGACGAATGAACGGATTTGTACGTTTCGATCTTGAACAAGGCGTCACGTATATATATCCACAATGTGACGCACGTACGCAAATATAATCCACATAATATAGCGACCGACGAGAGATCTGGGAAATATAATGTCATGCACTCACCTGGACGGCGAGCAGCGGGCAGCGGAGTCCCTCGAGGTTCATGACGCCAGTGTAGGGCACGAGGAGCTGCATGACCTTCTCCGCCTCGTCGCTGCAGTCCCCTCCGGCGAGGTCGTCGACGGCGACGCCCAGAGCCTCGGCCTCGAACACCTCGGCGCCCTCGTCGCCCTCGACGGCGAGCGCGCCGTCGTCCAGCTGGCGGATGCGGCCGGCGAGCGGGTAGAAGACGCGGAGCGCGTCGGCGAGCGCGGCCGTCATGCGCGCCACGGCGTCCGGGAACGGGAAGTCCGGGGCGGTGCGGTACAGGAGCAGCTTCTGGTTGTAGTAGAAGGTGATGTAGGGGAGGTCGAAGGTGGCGAGCGTGCACCGGTTCTTGGCGGGCGCCACGGTGCGGGCGCCGGTCACGGTCACCGCCGCGTCGACGGCGGGGCAGGGGCTGCTGCCGTTCTCCACGCCCATCTCTGCTGCTGCTGCTTGCTACAGCAATTGCTAGCTATACGCCAGTGTAGTGTGACTGTGAGTGTGTGAGAAGCGGGGTGGAGGGAGGAGGGTGAGTGATATAGGGGAGGCCAGCAGGAGGTGGGTGGGTCGGGCATTAATGGGGGCTCTTCGTTCTGCTCGGCCATGGCCGGGGAGGGCGACGGGCGGCTGGCGGACTGGGGCAGGAGCACCGCACAACGGCACGACACGAGAGGGAGAGAGGTGCGGACTGTAGTAGAGAGGGAAAAGGAAGGAAATCAAGAAAAAATGGCTGGCGACCGGCCGGGGAACGAACGAAGACGACAGCACAGCAGGGAGGCGATGGAATTGAGGGCACGTTTAGTTGGCGAAATTTTTTTTTTCGGCTACTGTACCACTTTTCGTTTTATTTGGCAATTTGTGTCCAATGATGGACTAATTAGGTTTAAAAGATTTGTCTCATGATTTACAACTAAACTGTGTAATTAGTTTGTTTTTTCGTCTATATTTAGTACTCTATGCATATGTCGCAAGATTTGATGTGACAGATACTATAGCATTTTTTTGTTCTCTTCTTGAACTAAACAGGCTCATTGGAGGTGGAGGAAAGCGACGGAGGTGGTAGATGGTTCGGTTGGGAGGATCCGGATCGGAGGAGGCGCACATTTATGGCCTGCCGCGCGGCCTTCATGGCTACCACCACGCCATCGACAGACGCAGCTGTTGCGGGGGTGCCACGTTTAGTTCCAAAAATTTTTAGTTTTTTTTTATCCATCACGTCGAATTTTTGGTACATGTATGGAATATTAAATGTAGATGAAAAAAATTAATTGCACAATTTGATGAAAAATCACGAGACGAAACTTTTGAACTTAATTGGTCCATGATTGAACACTAATTGCCAAATGCAAACGAAAGTGCTACACTAGCAAAAACCCAAAATTTTTCTGGAACTAAACGTGGCCAATTTCTAAAAAAATCTCCCATCACATTGAATGTTTGATCACATGCATGGAGTATTAAATATAGACAAAAAAAAACTAATTACACAGATTACGATAAATTTACGAGACGAATTTTTTAAGCCATATTAATCTTTGCCAAAAAAATAAGTAAAAAAATCTTTTGCCTAAACGAATCTTGCATTTTTTTTGTTTGAATTTATAGAGATTGTGCCCTGCAGATTCAAACCTAACCTCTTACCTCACATATAAACCCCCTACTATACTTAGTCAAATCAAATTTTAGGAGTGATTCAGAAGCTATAGTGCAACAAAACATTTATAGAGATGGTTGACTTTATCAACAACCCCTAAAAAAGAAGTAATTATAAAAATCATTTGTGTGTTAGTGAGTGATGATCATCTATCACCCTGTTCGTTTCGCTGGTTTATTGTGGCTGAAAGTACTGTTCGCTGGTTTGTTGTGAAAGAAAAACACTGCTGGATGGCTGCTGATTCTGCTGATCCAGCGAAACGAACAGGGTGTATATATCTATTGTATATACTCAGTGGCGACTCTAGCAAAATGGGTCACCTAGGTCAACAAACAAATAAGATTGAGTTAGGTAGCGTTTGGTTGAGAGTCAAGGTGAAATGAGATGATCATGTCTCTGGTTTGTGGAATGGGACGACTCCATTTTGCGTCTGGTTGAAGAGGGATGGGGCGACAACGTTTTTTGTTTGGTTTGTAGACATCAAAAGTAGGATTAGCCACTAACAGTTGAGGCCCAATTGTGAGTTTTTTTTCCTTTTGTTCCTCCTATCCTCCTCTTTCAAGTGTTTGTGCTCCTTCGTTTGGTGGTGGGTGCTGGAGGTTTGGCCGACAGTGATTCTCGACATCATTCTCGAATCCGAGGGCATGGGAGGGAGAGGAGGATGAGGGGAAGCTCTCGGGTGGCTCACCTTGGCTGGGTCATGACCAGAGAGGGAGATCAGGTGAGCGACCCATGCTATGAAGGGCACTGGAGAGAGAGAGACAAAGGTGCTGGGGAGGAAGAAGCTGGGAGCGAGATGGTTCAGGGAGCTCGGGATGGCGATGGAGTGCAACCCGGCATCCCGAGGAGGTCGTGTTCGCACCGATGGGGCCGAGCCGCTCAGCTGGATCTCGTCAGCCGTGTGGAGCTAGAGCTTGGGGCCGAGCCGCTCAGCTGGATCTCGTCAGCCGTGTGGAGCTAGAGCTCGCCGATGGGGTCAGAGCTCACCCACGCGCAGGTGAAAGCCCAAGTTTGGTTTTGGTAATTAATGACACCAAGTTGCTAATGCTATTGTATCAAGTGTGATTAAGCTAGGCATAAGCAACATGTGATGGAGGTGGAAATGGCATGGAGAGATGGCCACAAGACCACATGATTTGGTGCATGAAATGATGAGCAAGATCATGGTGGAGATGGACATGAAATGATGGACATGATGATCAAGTGGAAGAGAAGGATCTAAGAGCGCAAGGCAAAGGTATAACCATAGGGTTTTCCTTTTGCCGGTCTAAGATGAGTAGAGAAGTGATTGACCGGGTTTAGGATACATAGCCGACTATCAAGAGGGGCAATCACGGTTAGCTCGGAAATCAAGTGCCACTAGATCAATGTCTTGAGCATATGCATTTAGAATCTAGTAAAGAGCTAACATAACGCCTTGGAAAAATGTTTGTGAAATGCTAACACACATGCACATGGTGGTGTACACTCGGTGATGTTAGCACTTTTGCGAAGGCGGTGGAGTTGGAGCGGTAGAGAGGGGTTTGGGTTCCTCTCTCCCTCCCGCCGAGCTTGCGAGGCGGGATTCGGCGCTTTTTGGAGAAGTGAAACGCCTATTTTCTATTGCGCCGAAAGTTGGAAAAGAAACGGAGGCGAACGGAGGTCACTACGTGCACCGGACGCAGCACCGGACGCTGCACCGGACGCTACACCGGACGCGGGGCGCGTCCGGTCAGTTCATCGCGGCGCGGGTGCTGCTAGGGTTCGTGCACCGGACGCGGGGCGCGTCCGGTGGTGTCGGGAGCTTACTGGACTCCCACCGGACGCGGGCACTGTGGCGTCCGGTGGGTCCTTCGGTGCGTCCGGTGGTTGTTTCGCGGTGCGCGGCTGGGTGCTGACCGGCGCGTCCGGTGGGTCACGGGACCGGCGCGTCCGGTCGTCACCAGCGCGTCCGGTGGCTCGGTCAAGCGCGTCCGGTGGTTGCAACGGCTAGTTCTGACCCGCGCGATTTTGTTTGTCGCGTAGTGACCGGACGCGTCCGGTCACCCTGACCGGCGCGTCCGGTGAGTACGTTTTGAACTGGTTCGCGCGGTAACGGCTAGCTGCGTACCCCTTCGTTATAAATAGATGGTGGACGGGTTTTGAGGGTAACTCTTGCACATTTTGAGACCTAGAGACATCCTTTGAGCTAGAGAACAACCCCTCCACTCATCTCTCTGTTTGATTGCACATCTTGAGTGAGATTGAGTGAGATTCAAGTGCATTGCTTGAGAGTTGCATTCTAGAGGCACTTGATCTTCGAGTTGCTGCGGATTTCTTGTTACTCTTCCGTGTTTCCCGACACGGTAGACGGCTTGGAGCAGCGGAGGTGATTGAGCTCGCAATTGGAGATTGTTGGAGCCTTCACCAAGTGTTGTAAGGGGTTCTTGATCCTTCCCCGCGGGAGTTCGCGAATTGGATACTCTAGTGGAGCTCGTGGCTTGGAGGATCCCCATCTTGAGTGCGGTTGTGCGGTGCCCGCCGAGGGCTCGACTCTTGATAGTCGATTAGCTCGCGAACCGACAAGTGGGTGCATCGCCACAACGAGGAGTAGCTTGCCGGGAAGCAAGTGAACCTCGGTAAAAAATATTGTGTCATCTCTTTGCCGAGGAATTCTCTTGTGTGATTGATTTATTGGTACTTCTCATCTCTACACGGCGGTATAATCACTCGAAGCTCTTCTCTCGTATTACATCTTGTTTCTAGCTTGTTGTTGTTGTTGTGTTTAGTGGATAGCCTTGTACTAGACTTGTGTAGGTGGCTTGCTTAATTAGTTAGAGCTAGTGCTTTTTGCTCCGCCACCTTTTGTACTAACTTGAGGTTGAGTAATTGTTGTAGAAGTTTTAATTAGGCTATTCACCCCCCCTCTAGCCTATTTGGACCTTACAAGTGGTATCAGAGCCGAGGCACCGTTTATTTGAGGCTTAACAACCTACGGTGAAGAAGAAATGGCTCAATTAAGTTTGCACATCAACAACACCAAGAAGGCACCTCACTTTGATGGCACAAATTATGCATATTGGAAGGTTAAGATGACCGCACACCTCAAGTCAATCAATAGAGAAGTGTGGAAAGTCACCGAAACCAAATTTGAGGTTGCTAATCCGGAAGCACCTACACCGGTGGAAGAGAAGAAGCTCCAATGCAACGATATTGCCATTAGTGCTCTTCATGAGGCATTAGATGACAAGACATTTGAGCAAGTGAAGAACATAGAAGTTGCACATGATGCTTGGGCCAAGCTAGAAGAAACATTTGAGGGTACCGAAGGCACAAAGACCGCTAAAGCATATATCTTGCAAGAAAAATTTTCAAGCTTCAAGATGCAAGATGATGAGAGTGTACCGGAGATGTTTCATAGGTTGCAAGTGATTGTCAATGAGCTCAAGGCACTTGGTGAGGAAGTCAAGGACAACCAATTCTCTATGAAGTTCTTGAGAAGCTTGCCCAAGAGGTTTGATACATTGATCACCGTGCTAGTGAGGACAACATTGAAGGATTCAACTCCTCAACAAATATTTCAAGAAGTGATGACCGATGATTCATATAGAGAAGATGATGAGAAGGATGAGTTGGTCAAGAAGAAGAAGAAGGAGAATGAGAAGAAAGATGATGAAAAGAAGAAGAGTGTGGCATTCAAAGCCACCACATCCAAGGGTAAATCCAAGATTGAATCATCAAGTGAAAAAGACTCAAGCTCTTGTGATAGTGATGACATTGATGAGAAGATGGCTCTCTTTGTCAAGCAATTTGGCAAATTCATGAAGAAGAAGGGCTATCGTGCAAGAAGAAGGAAGAACTCATCTAAGAAGAATGAGCATACCATGAGATGCTTTAGATGCCATAGCAAGGATCATCTCATTGCGAAGTGTCCTTATGATAGTGATGATGAAGATGCTATCAAGAAGGAGAGAAAGAAGCAAAAGAAGAAGCAAGAAAAGAAGGAGAGCTCTCATAAAAAGAAGAATGATTCTCATGTTGCTACATGGGATAGTGATGATTCCTCAAGTGATGATGAAGATAACTACAAGAGCAAGAAGAAGGGACATGCTAGCATTGCAATCCAAGAGAAGGTCTCCCTCTTCGACACTCCATCATGCTTCATGGCTAAGGCCACTAAGGTATCATCCGATAATGAGAGTGATCATGATAGTGATAGTGATAGTGATGAAGAAGAATTCACTAAAGATGAACTAATCACTATGCTAGAAGATTGCACTCAACATTATAAAGAATCTAGAAAGGAATGCAAGGGCTTGCTTAAGGAAAAGAAAAATCTTATGCAAGAACTTGATGAGCTTAGAGCATCTTATGAGAGTCTAAAGGTAGACCATAAGAAGCTTCAAAAGTCTCACACTAAGCTTGAAGAAGCTCATTCCTCTCTAGTTGAAAAATGTGAAATCATGCCAACTAATGTTGAGAAAGCTAAAACTTGCAACATAGGCATATCATGTGATATAATTGATGAACCTTTTCATAAGCCTATTGTCGTTGCTCCTACTAACCCTTCATGTAGCGCATCTACATCATCCTCATCTAGTAGTGATGGTTTCACTTGTGACTCCACACTCATAGTTGAGAATGAAAATCTCAAGAAGGAAGTGAAAGAGCTCAATCACACCTTAGCTAAGGCTTATGGTGGTGAGGACCGCTTGCTTATGTGCTTGGGTAGCCAAAGGGCTTCTCTCTATAAAGAGGGATTGGGCTATAACCCCAAGAAAGGCAAGGCCGCTTTTGCTCCTCACAAGACTCGTTTTGTGAAGAACAATGGTAGTTTTTGCAAAAGTTGCAAGCAAGTTGGTCACATAGAGCAACATTGCATGAACAAGAAATCCAATGCTAAAGTATCCTCAATTAAGTTTGATTCTTTCTATATACTTACCAAGGGTACAAATGGTGTTCATGCTAAGTTCATTGGTACACCATGGATGGGCTCAAAGAAGAAAGCCATTTGGGTACCAAAGAGCTTGGTCACTAACCTTGGAGGACCCAAACAAGTTTGGGTACCTAAAAAGAATTGATCTTATCTTGTAGGTCAATTACAAAGCCGGAGGAAGGCATTGGGTGCTTGATAGTGGGTGCACTCAACATATGACCGGAGATTCTTGTATGTTCAAATCAATTGATACAAGTCAAAATGGTGGTTTTGATGCTATCACTTTCGGCAACAACAAGAAAGGCAAGGTCAAGGGGCTTGGTAAAATTGCTATCTCAAATGACATGAGCATATCTAATGTGTTGCTAGTTGAGAGCTTGGACTTCAATCTTTTGTCGGTGGCACAACTTTGTGATCTTGGTTTCAAGTGCATATTTGGTAGTGATGATGTTGAAGTCATAAGTGTTGATGGATCAAATTTGATATTCAAAGGATTTAGACATGGTAGCTTATACTTGGTTGACTTCAATGATAGTGAAACACAATTGACATCATGCTTGCTTAGTAAATCTAGTATGGGATGGTTATGGCATAGAAGGCTTGGTCATGTTGGAATGAAACAATTGAACAAACTTTTGAGGCATGACTTAGTTAGAGGCTTGAAAGATGTGACTTTTGAAAAGGATAAACCTTGTAGTGCTTGTCAAGCCGGCAAACAAGTTGGAAATAAACATCCTAGTAAGAGTGAAATGAGCACATCAAAGGCATTTGAGCTATTGCACATGGACTTGTTTGGGCCAACAACATATACTAGCATTGGTGGCAACAAGTATGGTTTTGTGATTGTTGATGACTACACTAGATACACTTGGGTGTTCTTTCTCTATGACAAGAGTGATGTTTATGATCTATTCAAGTCTTTTGTCAAGAGAGTGCAAAATGAGTTTGAGACTACCATCAAGAAGATTAGAAGTGACAATGGTAGTGAGTTCAAGAACACAAGAATTGAAGATTTATGTGATGATCTTGGTATTGGACATCAATTCTCACCAACATACACTCCTCAATCCAATGGTGTAGTTGAAAGAAAGAATAGAACTTTGATTGACATGGCTAGATCAATGCTTAGTGAATACAATGTGAGTCATTCATTTTGGAGTGAAGCCATCAACACGGCTTGCTATTGTAGCAACCGTCTTTATTGCCATGGGAAACTTGGGAAGACACCATATGAGCTATTGAATGGAAGAAAGCCAAACATTGCATACTTTAGAGTGTTTGGTTGTAAATGCTATATTCTCAAGAAAGGCACTAGATTGAGCAAGTTTGAAAAGAAATGTGATGAAGGGTTCTTACTTGGTTATTCTACCACAAGCAAAGCTTATAGAGTTTGGAATCTCACAAATGGCACCTTGGAAGAAGTTCATGATGTTGAGTTTGATGAAACCCAAGGATCTCAAAATGAAGCTCAAAACCTTGATGATGTGAGAGGAGATCAATTGTCAAATGCAATGAAGAATATGGATATTGGTGACATAAGGCCGAGGCAAGTTGATGATGATGATGATACTCATGTGATCAACCAAAGTGTGCAAATTGATACAAATCAAGCAAGCTCTAGTGGTTCTCATGACGAAGTGCAAGATCAAGGTCAAGCTAGTGGAAACAATCAACTCCCAATACTCCAACCTACTAGTATTGCAAGAGATCATCCATTGGACCAAATCATTGGTGGAATTCAAAGTGGTGTTCAAACTAGATCAAGATTAGCATCCTTTTGTGAGCATTACTCATTTGTGTCACTTGAAGAACCAAAGAAGATAGAAGATGCATTGAAGGATTCCGATTGGATAAATGCCATGCATGAAGAGCTAAACAACTTCACTAGAAATCAAGTTTGGGAACTTGTTGAAAGGCCGAAGAACTACAATGTGATTGGTACTAAGTGGGTCTTTAGAAACAAGCAAGATCAAGATGGTGTGGTTGTGAGGAACAAAGCAAGATTAGTAGCACAAGGATACACTCAAGTTGAGGGTCTTGACTTTGGAGAAACATATGCACCGGTTGCAAGATTGGAGGCAATTAGAATCTTGTTAGCATATGCTTGTGCACACAACATCAAGCTCTATCAAATGGATGTCAAGAGTGCATTTCTCAATGGTTACATCAATGAAGAAGTTTATGTTGAGCAACCTCCCGGTTTTGAAAATGACAAGAAGCCCAACCATGTTTACAAGCTCAAGAAGGCATTGTATGGTTTGAAGCAAGCACCTAGAGCATGGTATGAGAGGTTGAGAGACTTTCTTCTCTCTAAAGGGTTCAAGATGGGAAAGGTTGACACCACTCTCTTCACCAAGAAAATTGGAAATGACTTGTTTGTGTTGCAAATTTATGTGGATGACATTATCTTTGGATCAACCAATCAAGACTTTTGTGAAGAGTTTGGAAATATGATGGCTAAAGAGTTTGAGATGTCTATGATTGGAGAGCTTAGTTACTTTCTTGGACTTCAAATCAAGCAAATGAAGAATGACACTTTTGTAAGTCAAGGCAAGTACATCAAGGACATGATCAAGAAGTTTGGACTGCAAGATGCTAAGCCAATGAGTACACCAATGGGCACAAATGATCAATTGGGTATTGATGCAAGTGGCAATATGGTAGATCAAAAGCAATACCGGTCTATGATTGGAAGTTTGCTCTATGTCACCGCTTCTAGACCGGACGTGATGTTTAGTGTTTGCAAGTGTGCAAGATATCAAGCTTCACCTAGAGAAAGTCACTTGAAAGCAACCAAGAGGATATTGAGATATCTTAAGGGCACTCATGATGTTGGATTATGGTTTCCAAAGGGGTCAAGTTTTGAGTTGATTGGATTTTCGGACTCCGACTATGGTGGATGCAAGATTGATAGAATGAGCACAAGTGGCACTTGTCAATTGCTTGGAAGGTCTCTTGTTTCATGGTCATCAAAGAAACAAAATAGTGTTGCACTATCTACCGCCGAGGCCGAATACATTAGTGCCGGTAGTTGTTGTGCACAATTGCTTTGGATGAAAGCAACTTTGAATGATTTTGGAATCAAATTCAAGAATGTACCTTTGTTTTGTGACAATGAAAGTGCTATCAAGATGACACAAAATCCGGTTCAACATTCAAGAACCAAGCACATTGACATAAGGCACCACTTCATAAGAGACCATCAACAAAAGGGTGATATTAGCATTGAAAGCATTGGCACCGAAGATCAACTAGCCGATATCTTTACAAAGCCACTTGATGAGAAGAGATTTTACAAGTTGAAGAATGAATTGAACATACTTGACTTCTCCAACTTGAAATGAGTGCACCCCCACTTTCTTATATGACATGCCTCTCCTCCGACATAGCAAGGTAAAGTTGTTTGGCATATCATTCATACTTTGCTAAGGACATGTTTAGAACATATAGACATATTTGCATGACAAATAGGCTCATTCATGAAAATCAAATGAGTTTAATGTATATATGGTACCACTATTGCTTCTATGTTTGATTGATCTAGTGGTAGCATATGACATGTTTGTGGGCTTGCAAACCTAGCGTTGAATCTAGAAAATGAGCTCATGATGTGTAATTCAACATGGTCAAGATAACCCTTATACTTTATGAGGTGTGAAGAAGCTTGTCCTTGGATCAAACCGAATTACATATTCTAGGCAAGTGATCTAGATTGAACCATAATTTGGACTCCCTCATATTGATTGACTTAACTCTCACTAAAATTGGCACCTTTTTGGTGATTGTTGACAAAGGGGGAGAGAAAAGTCACAAAGATAGAAAAGTCACAAAGGGGAGAAAGATATAATAAGAGGGGAGAGAAAAGTCACAAAAAGAAAAAGTTACTAAGGGGGAGAGAAAGCATAAGATAAGACTTTGGAAAGGAATCAATTAAATTTTGAGCACACAAGTAGGGGGAGCAAGCTCATGAACTATTTGTTGCATTTGTATGAGCATTAACATGATGAATTGTTGCATTGCAAAGCTTAAATTCTTATGCACGTTTGTTTGGTGATTGCTAGAATTAGAACTTGAATGATGATTTGTTGAAAGTAGCTTTATAAGTGGTATCTAGACACCCTTTGCTTATATTGTTGATCTCACGGGGTACTTTAGTGTTTGTGATCTTTACAAGTGATGAATTACAAGTGGTGTCTAGCTACATCGATGCTAAGGATGGTATATAAAGGCAACTCCGATTGGTATCACGCTTCAAAGGTCCATTCTATATACCTTAGCATCAATTTGATAGTAGTAACTCTCCTAAAATTCAAATCCATACATATGTGCAAAATTGAACCAAACTCATGAAAGCACATATGTAGGGGGAGCTAATACTATCGAAATTGAAAATTGATTTCATTTCATATCTTTGTGATGGTTGTCATCAATTACCAAAAAGGGGGAGATTAAAAGCCCAAGTTTGGTTTTGGTAATTAATGACACCAAGTTGCTAATGCTATTGTATCAAGTGTGATTAAGCTAGGCATAAGCAACATGTGATGGAGGTGGAAATGGCATGGAGAGATGGCCACAAGACCACATGATTTGGTGCATGAAATGATGAGCAAGATCATGGTGGAGATGGACATGAAATGATGGACATGATGATCAAGTGGAAGAGAAGGATCTAAGAGCGCAAGGCAAAGGTATAACCATAGGGTTTTCCTTTTGCCGGTCTAAGATGAGTAGAGAAGTGATTGACCGGGTTTAGGATACATAGCCGACTATCAAGAGGGGCAATCACGGTTAGCTCGGAAATCAAGTGCCACTAGATCAATGTCTTGAGCATATGCATTTAGAATCTAGTAAAGAGCTAACATAACGCCTTGGAAAAATGTTTGTGAAATGCTAACACACATGCACATGGTGGTGTACACTCGGTGATGTTAGCACTTTTGCGAAGGCGGTGGAGTTGGAGCGGTAGAGAGGGGTTTGGGTTCCTCTCTCCCTCCCGCCGAGCTTGCGAGGCGGGATTCGGCGCTTTTTGGAGAAGTGAAACGCCTATTTTCTATTGCGCCGAAAGTTGGAAAAGAAACGGAGGCGAACGGAGGTCACTACGTGCACCGGACGCAGCACCGGACGCTGCACCGGACGCTACACCGGACGCGGGGCGCGTCCGGTCAGTTCATCGCGGCGCGGGTGCTGCTAGGGTTCGTGCACCGGACGCGGGGCGCGTCCGGTGGTGTCGGGAGCTTACTGGACTCCCACCGGACGCGGGCACTGTGGCGTCCGGTGGGTCCTTCGGTGCGTCCGGTGGTTGTTTCGCGGTGCGCGGCTGGGTGCTGACCGGCGCGTCCGGTGGGTCACGGGACCGGCGCGTCCGGTCGTCACCAGCGCGTCCGGTGGCTCGGTCAAGCGCGTCCGGTGGTTGCAACGGCTAGTTCTGACCCGCGCGATTTTGTTTGTCGCGTAGTGACCGGACGCGTCCGGTCACCCTGACCGGCGCGTCCGGTGAGTACGTTTTGAACTGGTTCGCGCGGTAACGGCTAGCTGCGTACCCCTTCGTTATAAATAGATGGTGGACGGGTTTTGAGGGTAACTCTTGCACATTTTGAGACCTAGAGACATCCTTTGAGCTAGAGAACAACCCCTCCACTCATCTCTCTGTTTGATTGCACATCTTGAGTGAGATTGAGTGAGATTCAAGTGCATTGCTTGAGAGTTGCATTCTAGAGGCACTTGATCTTCGAGTTGCTGCGGATTTCTTGTTACTCTTCCGTGTTTCCCGACACGGTAGACGGCTTGGAGCAGCGGAGGTGATTGAGCTCGCAATTGGAGATTGTTGGAGCCTTCACCAAGTGTTGTAAGGGGTTCTTGATCCTTCCCCGCGGGAGTTCGCGAATTGGATACTCTAGTGGAGCTCGTGGCTTGGAGGATCCCCATCTTGAGTGCGGTTGTGCGGTGCCCGCCGAGGGCTCGACTCTTGATAGTCGATTAGCTCGCGAACCGACAAGTGGGTGCATCGCCACAACGAGGAGTAGCTTGCCGGGAAGCAAGTGAACCTCGGTAAAAAATATTGTGTCATCTCTTTGCCGAGGAATTCTCTTGTGTGATTGATTTATTGGTACTTCTCATCTCTACACGGCGGTATAATCACTCGAAGCTCTTCTCTCGTATTACATCTTGTTTCTAGCTTGTTGTTGTTGTTGTGTTTAGTGGATAGCCTTGTACTAGACTTGTGTAGGTGGCTTGCTTAATTAGTTAGAGCTAGTGCTTTTTGCTCCGCCACCTTTTGTACTAACTTGAGGTTGAGTAATTGTTGTAGAAGTTTTAATTAGGCTATTCACCCCCCCTCTAGCCTATTTGGACCTTACAGCAGGCATGCCTGGAGCTCGGCCACGCGCCGCTGGAGCTCGCCTACTCTTCTTCCTCCCATGCGCACCTCCTCTTCGTCCCACTTCGCGTGACTCCGTCTCCTCGATTTTCAAGGGCAGAGTCATCCCAAATCTAGCTAGAATATTCCCTTGTGGGATCATCCCATCCCTCTCTAACTCTAAAATAAATAGCACAAAAGAGGGATCATCCCACCCCATACCACCAATAAATAGAATCCTAAACTATACCAGACCTTCAGTACAGAGGAATTCAAAAAACGTCAGGGTCGGCCTATGGTTTACTGTAGATTCGCCCCTTACTGGCACTGTCCATTTGAGCAGCAGCCAACGAGAATTAAATATGTTGCCACATTGGGTAGGGCCCTTTTTAGTTTCCAAATTTCAACCCCAAATTCCACTATGCAAAAAGAAGATTCCCATCATATCAAAATGTCGGCACATGCATGGAGTACTAAATATAGATAAAATTAAAAACTAATTGCACAGTTTTGTTGTACTTTGCGAGACGAACATTTTAAGCCTAACTAATCAAAGTTTAGATAATTTTTACCAAATACAAACGAATTGCTACAGTGCGCATTTAATGCGCACGATGCAGATTCGGCCCCCAGAATTGGGATCTAAACACGGCCTAGGAGGGATATATTATGCCAAGTCGTTGCAGGGAATCAAGTTGTTTTGTTGCGTGTGTATGGATGAGAATGCATGCATGGCATGCTTGTGCTCAGAAGTGCATGCCCTGGCTAAATTCATACTCCATCATCCTTGAATCTCAGAAATACCAGCCAGCTCACCTCTCAGATCAGATCAGAGCAGAGAGGGGGAGAAGACAAGCTGGAGGTGAGTGAATATTGCATCTACCGTTCTGTCGATCGACCTGTGGATGCATGAGAAATGTAGGGACGGGTAGTCGTGACCGAGCGATCCATCGATGCAGACAACCATTGTAAAATTGATTAAATTTATAGAAAAATGTGTTAATATTTATAATATCAAATCAGTACCATTCAATTTAGTCATAGTATGTTTTTTTAGTATCATACATTTTGGTATTTTTCTCTATAAAGTTAGGTCCTTTGTGATCCTATGGTATAAATTTAGTTCGTTAAAATTTAGGGTTAACTTTAGACCATTTAGCTCACTTGTATGATCTAATAATGAATTAATGGCTTTCTTGTGTGGTTAGATAAACTTTATACATCAATTTAGATCAACTACGTACTTGGAGCTTCAAGAGATAAAATGGTCTCAACTTTACAGTGGTTAAAGGTTAAACTGTAGACAATGGGAACTAAACAAGATCCTAGTTAAATTTATGGTTTATGAAAAGTAAGTTCTTTCTTTGGGACCAAAGGAGTAAGGGTATATGGAGTCAAAGCCATATATATAGTACTTAAATCAGTAGTACTCCCTCCGTTCGTATAAGTCGTTCTTATATTTTAGATAAATATTTTTTATTAAATATTTAGATATACATTATCTAAATATATATTTATCTGGAAAAGTCATACAGAGAGAGTAGATACTAAAGTATGGGAGCTACTGAATGCTTACAAGGAGGAACGGTGGCATATGCATGGTCGACACTGCACGAACTGATACCATTGATGGATCATGCGTGGATGGTACATGCTCGCTCTGTCTCTAAATGTTGGTTGCTACGATTTACATGTCAATAACTTTGACTCGATTTATAAAAAATACGTGTAACATTTTTATCTCTAGATAAATTTATTAAAAACTAGATTTAAATATCTATCAATGATACTAATTATGTATCATAAACATTAATAATTTTTAATATATATTTAGTTAAAGTTATTTTTCGAAAAACGAAAACGACAAATATTTAGAGACAAGCGAGTACCGTCAAGCTGGCCTGGCCTGGGTAGCACTGCACGGCCTATATATCAAATGCACAGCGATATATGTGGATCCACCGCTCATGCGGATGCCTGCATGTATCGAGCATAACGACTGTCACGGAAAACAACAGCATGAGCTAGATAGCCTCCGGCAGAAATAACTGTATGCATGTGGGCAAAGCACACTTACCAATTACTCTATCTGTTCCAAATTATAAGGCGTTTTGATTTTTTTTAGTTCATTCATTCTGCTATGCATCTAAACATATATTTACCAGAAAAATCAAAACAACTTATAATTTAGAACGGACGGAGTACATTATTATTAGAAAACATAACATTTCTTCGCGTCGCTAATTGTTTGTTTTCTAGGTAGAGTTTATTGTAGATAGGAGTATGTTTTTTCTAGGTAGAAAAAACAACATTTCGAGTCACTAATTGTTTGTTTTCTACTACTGAGTGCAATATTGCTACAGTAAGCAGTTGGAGCGAGCTGACCCTACATATTCATTGTAGATTTGTAGCGTACGAGTAGTAGTAGCAGATCGACGGCCGGCCGGAACGGCACTGCACACACCAAAAGCAAAAGGCTACCACATCTACACGACTACACGCATGTGACGAGGTTTTTTTTTTGACAACACATGTGACGAGGTTGAATGCGCAACACATGGCAGAGTTGGCAGGAGGCATTTCGAGCCACTCGGGCCTTCCAAATCCAGTCTTTTCTTCGAGACAGGCAGACAGCAGTATTACTCTGGCCCGCTCGATACACGTAGGCCCGGCCCATGATACGCGGTGCCCGATCAATTCAACGCGGTGGTATAGCCTCTGCGTGCACATTCCGCCTACGCCGAGACGACCTTTCGTCTTCTCGTTCTTTTTTCCTCCCAATAACGTAACGATTTCTAGTAAAGTTTGATTCAAGAGCTAATCACTAGCAAGCTAAAAATTAGCTTTAGTGAATCTTAATTGATTTGAATTATTTTTTTGTCAATTAGTAATTATCCCTATCTCATCCAAACAAGCCCAAGAAGATTATAAGAGTTTACAGTAACATAAAGTTGTATTTTCTCCCCATACCTTCGCTAGATTGTTGTCTTCGTCCTCCTACTGAACTTGCTGATGAAATCACCGACTCCAGGACCGTTGCATCATGCTTCACCTGGGAAGATGATCTCAGCAAGATATTTAATTCTTTTTTTCTTGAAAACAGACAAAATTCTTTGTTCTCCCAATGGTCCAACAAACTGCAGCCAATCCAAACTTGTTTACCATATGGGAGACTGCAACAAACCCATAGCCAGACTAATTGAAAGAATTGGATCTAACTAAAACTCCCCAAAGGTGAAAGCAAGGATATTCAAAACATAATACTCCATCCGTCCCTTTATATCTGTTGTCGTTGGTGTGCGTGCCACAAGTTTAACTTGATTTATAGAAAATACGTGCAACAATTGTATCTCTAAATAAATTTATTAAAAAAACTAGATTCAAAGATCTTTCCAATGATACTAATTATGTACTATAAATATTAATATTTTTTAATATATATTTAATCAAAGCTGTTTCTCAGGAAGCGCAAACAACAGACTCGATTTATAGAAAATGCGTGCAACATTTGTATCTCCAAATAAATTTATTAAAAAAACTAGATTCAAAGATCTTTCTAATGATACTAATTATGTACTATAAATATTAATATTTTTTAATATATATTTAATCAAAGTTGTTTCTCGAGAAGCATAAACTACAGATATTTAGGGACAAATGGAGTACTTGATAACAAGGCATTCAAAAAAGATGAATGGTAGATTTTCTTTCAAAATGCAATAGGCACAAGAACATCTTTATTTTTCTTTTTATAAGGTTCTCTTTGGTCAGAATTCATTTTGTAAAGTTAGCCACATGAACATCTTTATTTTTGGAGGCAGTTTTGCCTTCCAAATTTATTTGTTGTTATAGGGCCATAGCTAATACAACACACAGGTGCCTGTTGTACATTTTTTCTAATTTTCCCAATCCCAATTTGCAATGTCTTTGTCGTCACTGACTTCGTATCTAAAAATGATGTTGCACAAGCATCTAAGCTAGTCCTGCAGACCCTCATGTAACCACCTCCGAAAACTCAATCTCCAATTTTTGGTACTTAACTCATTCACCGAACAACTTTGGTTGTTGCAAATTTCATATAGATCAGGAAATTTATCCTTTAGGGATACCTTTCTGCATGAGGGTGTCTAACCAAAAATCAATTGATTTACCAGTCCCCACACTCATGGATCTTGCTGTCAAATAGATATTCTTGATTTAGATTAGGTCATTCCACACAAGGCAATTATATGCTTTTATGGGTAATTTGGGTCAAACATTTACCTTTCATGTATTTCTTTCTCACAATTTCTTGTCAAATTCCGTCTTATTTTTTTAGTTTCCACCACCGCTTACATAATAGACTTATGTTCATTTTTCTCAGGTCATGAAACCCTAGCCCCTCTTTATTTTTGGGCTTGGTTATAATATTCATTTTACAAGATGTTACTTTTTATCATCCCAAACCATTGCCAAAATAATCTTTTGCTAGTTCTAGTCAAAGGGAGGACGTACATAGGTTGACATATGTTATTTACATTTTAAAGTATTGTGATGACGAATATGAAAACACTAGATAGAAGAGATAGAATAGTATCCTCACTTTTGACAGATGAAATGGACCGTTCTAAAGAAAACACTTATGATTGTACAAAATATGTTGATGTTGGACTTATTTGCAAGAAAAGTAGAAAATTGAAAACAGGGAATCTTATGCCAGCATCATTGTTATTGCATTTCATGATGTGTATTTAGTGTATTTATCGAACAGGCTGGCATATGTGTCTTGATGTTCTCATTAGGAAGGCAGCAACAAACCTTAAATATGTTCTTTGTCTGCATGTTACTCAAATTAGGTTCATGCATAGTACTCATTCCAATCTTATTTCACAACTTTTACTTATTGTTTAGATGAGATCAAAGGTTTTATACATAAAGTCTTTTGTGCGGTATAAGTGTAACTCGAAGCACAAAAGAATTATGCAGTCAACAATTGATATACAGGAGTCCAGAACCGAAGCTTAGAGTCACAAACAGAAGGATTTTGGTTTCAGTGTTGGATCAGGCTATAAATTATGGATAAACATTGTGTTTACAGATATTTATTTTTTTTATGCCTCTGTTCTTCAAGTATAAGTAGTAGTATCTGAACTCACGCACTAACTTAAACCACCACACACGCACACACACTCACACATGTCATAGTGCGCAAGTTAGATCTACACCTATACAAAGAGGCTCCACGTGACTGAGAAAGATCCGAAGTCATCCAGGCTTCGAACGTGACGGGCATGTTACCCTCACCATTGTGGCGTATTCACCTGGGAGGCAACGTAAATTATTATTGAGAACTTACTGTTCTCGGTGAGGCTACTGCGCCGGCCAGCGCACGAACGCGGGTGGGCTGCCCGAACGCAGTTGGAGCAAGCCAACCGAGTGGAGCTCGGTCCTCAGATATTTACTTTTTTTTTGCAGACGTGTATGTGCTAGTAGTTCTATCGTACACTTAAGGGCTTGTTCGGTTGTCTAGATCCATGTCCTGCTCAAACTATTCCTAGCTGGATTGATTGAGTAACTTGCATATCAATTCATCCGCTGGATCGGTTCCTGCCTATGTTCCTGAATAACTGAGTGGTCCCTAAGGAGGATTATCTGTATCTCGGGTTTTCACTTTTCGGTACGTAGATTTTTCAGGCATGTACGTAGTAGGATCTTTGGTAGTTTGGTTTGCTTGTCTACGTCTCGGCCTTGCGCGGGCTTTGGGCTTTGGCAGGTGTCCGTAACCTACTTGTTTCTACCCCATTTGTCGCAAATCCGGCAACAAAAGCAGGACATGGCAGGCCTACATGATTAGAGATTGGAATTCCTTAGAGAGAGCGGAGGCCGCCTGCAGGTAGGCCCACCTACATCCCTACATGGCCCAATTGGAACATAGCAGGCCGCCCTATGCAGGCAGGCCCACCTACATTCGTACATGGCCCAATTAGAACATAGCAGGCCGCCCTACGCAAGGGGTTACTTTTAGCCATGGCTTATCATGCCAGCGTACAGGCCTAGTTGTCCGTTGAGACGCTGAGTGTCTCCTTAAGCTTGAACGCTCGATTGTTTCTGGATCTTTAGCAAGGGTACGGTCATGTGGCCTTCACTGACATCTTTCTTTTTCAGACTGAAAAAAAGATAGGCGCCCCCGTACGACATGGAAAGCACAAGATAGATACGGTTCAAATTGTACAATCAAACCAAATACTCAATCGAATGGTAGGGTTGGGGATTAACAGAGCCATGGTTCAAGTTTTGATGTTTTGTTTTCCACTGGGGTTGTCTGACTTATTTGAATGCATTTGATTTGAGCTACTCGTTTTTTTTTTGCGTGGATTTCATTTTGATATACTCCGCACCAGTGTGCACGTCTCCTGCTTCCTTCTAGTAGTCGTCGTCGTAGTCGCCGTCGCCGAAGGTCTCCTCCTCCACCCTCTCGGCGACGCGATCCTCGAACTTGTCCTCCAGGTAGCTCGCCCCTTCCGCCAGCGCCAGGCCGCCCAGCAGCCCCGCCGCGGCGCCCACCGCCAGCCCCGTCCCCATCCCCATCTTGCTGCTCTTCTGGGCAGGTGCAGCAGCCTCAGCGCCGTACGCCGCCGCAGGAGCAGGAGCGGCGGCTCCATAACCATAACCACCACCGTACGGAGGAGCGGCGGCGGCGGCGGCTGCGGCGGCCGGGTACCCCACCGGCGGCGCGGCGTACGGCGGCTGTCCACCGTACGCCGGAGGCGCCGCGTAGTACGGGTCGCGGGCGGCGGCGGCGGGGTTCCCGAACGCGGGCGCCGGGTATGGGCTCGGGTCGTAGTAGCGCGGCGGCGGGGCCTCGCGGACGGCGACGCGGACCTCGAGGCGGCCCTGCGGGCGGCCCGAGGGCCGCTTCAGCCTGAGGGTGCGGGAGACCTTGGGCCCGCCGACGACGCCGCCGGCGTCGTCGAGGACGTCGCGGAGCGGGAGGCGCGCGGAGCCCACGAGCGGCTTGACCTCGTCGGCGTCGTCGCCGCCGCTGGCGGCGTGGACGACGTCGACGTGGAGGACGGCGTCGCCGAGGCGCGCGGCGGAGGCGGGCGGCACCGGGACCACGACCTTCTCGTCCCACACGGGGTCCTCGCCGTTGTCCGGGTCCACGCGGGTGGAGCACTTGGGCCCGTCGTCGTCCACCCACAGCACGGCGTACGGCCTCAGGTCGCCGTTGCGCCAGTTGACGTTCTTCAGGTTGCTCGCCGACCCCACCGTCACCTCCACCTCGTAGCGGGAGCCCATGGCGCGCGGCTGCTTTGCTTTGCCTGCCTGCGGGGGCGGGGATGGGTTGAATGAGATGGGACGCTCGGGAAGGATCGCTGATGAGCGAGTGGGGAGATGCCGACGGGAGGGGAGGGTATAAATAGTGGGCGGAGGTTGAGGGGTGGGGCCCGCCTGTCAGTTGGGGAGGTGGCGTGGCGGCTGGCCTTGGGACGGATGGACGGTTACGGTTGCGACGCTGCCTATGGCTTTGTGTGCTAAAATAAATGGAGTAAAGAAAAGGCTGCCGGGCTGCTCATCGGTTTCTTCTTCCTTGAGCCGTTGCATTTGAACGGACCAGTGGACTACTGCGTGGGCGTCTGTTTCTTCTTTCTGTCCTCTCCTCCCTATATCAATAGTACGTATTTTCTTAGTGGTTAAGTTTTATGACTCTCCCCAAAAAATGACTGTACTTTGTTTACTCCATCCACTCCTTGGATGGCGTTCTGCTTGGTTATTGGGCACAGGCTCTTCCTCTCCTCCGATCAAAGAATGTTTGACGGTATGTATTTACTCTCTCCGTATCGGAGTTAGAAGTCGTTTAGGATAGTGACACTGTCTCCAAAACACAACTTTGACCTCTTGTTTTTATAAAAAATATTTATGAAAAAGTGATATATGTATACTTTTATGAAAATATTTTTCAAGATAAATCTATTTATATAATTTTTACATTTACAAACTCAACGACTTAAAAGTTATTGATGATTTATATTCCCAATGTTTAACCTAAATTTTATCCAAAACGACTTCTAAATCGGATACGGATGGAGTATTGGACAATCTCTTCCTCCAATCACCGAACTAACACAACAATATGCGAATATACCCATGGTCAAAGAGAGACAAATGATCTGGCCTGCGATTGGACGATGCTATAGGCAGGAGTAGCGTGCATGCTTGATGCCTGATGCTATCCGGGTCCCGTGCTGATGCTTCTACTGCCGAGAGATCAGATACGCCTAGTGGAATGGCGGTGGCGGGCACCACACCCACACGCTCACACGGTTTCGACGCGCAACTCAAAAGAGCTTCCGGTCGCGTCTGCCCATTGCTACCAAGCGCACCATCACGACTCACGAAAACTTTCGTTTCCGTCCCGTCCCATCCTATATTCCCAACCCATCCTATTCCTATCCCACCACCAGAATCCAGTCCCTTTCGGCTTGCTTGCTCTGTTGCTCCAATCCGCCGATACCAAACCAACACATACATGCCTGGCTCTGTGCATCTATACAGATGAATAAAATCTACGAATAATTAAGCCCTTATTTAGTTCCCAAAATATTTTACAAAATATAACTATATCGATACTGTAGCACTTTCGTTGTTATTTGACAATTATTGTCCGATTATAGACTAATTAGGCTTAAAAGATTCGTCTCATGATTCACAACTAAACTGTATAATTAGTTTTATTTTTTATCTATATTTAATGCTTCGTGCATGTGTCAAAGATTCGATATGACGAGAATCTAAAATATTTTGCAAAATATTTTGGAAACTAAGGGCTAATCTATGTATTCTTTAAGACCAGCAAACCAAGCAAAATACGGTGGCAACTAATCAGCCAAAACCACTCACTGAAACCCGCTGGAGTGTGCTAGAAGAGCCTGAGCATGGCTGGAAAGCTCCAGAACTTCCAGAGCTGCCAGCAAAGCCAAGGGTTAGGTTTAGGGCTCCACAAGACCGATCGATAACATAACAGTGAGTTCGAGACAGAAACCGTCGTGCTGCAGATGGTTTCTGCCCCACAGCGGCCCGCTGAGCGCAGGAGCTAAAAACCAGCAGTTGCATTCCAACAGACGAGCGAGCGCAAGCATGTTCCAAACCCCCGCAAAGCGGGCATCATCAGTCATCACACTATATTTGTTCAGTTCATGCAAACTTGAGCACGCCTGTTTATTATACTCGTCATTTTGCCAACAAAAGAGATTTTCATCAAGCACTCCCACTCGCACTACCCTGGAACTGCCCAAAACTAATCTGCCAAGCTTTTTGAAGCAATCTCATACACGTTTTCGGAGAGTCCATTGGCTGACACGATCATCTCCAGCTGGGCCTGCGCCACAAATGAAGCAAGGTGTTACTACCATTGCCCTATCTTTTTTTTTTGTGAAAAATACCATTACCCTATCAATTGGACTCTACATAGACTGCACACAAATACAGTACGTCACCTTGGCAAGATCTTGTCTGGTCTTGTCATATCGCCTCCACCGAGAAAATGCTGAAACCATGCGGGAGGCCACCTGATTTCACACCCACGAACAAACCACGTTAGCTAACAATTCTTCAAACATTTGAGCGTGGTCCAGATTACAGAACAGGTACTTGACATTAACCTGAGGGTTTATCTTGTCAAGCTGCAAAACAATTTCACCCAAGAACTTGTACCCAGAACCATCTTTCGCATGGAAGTTCACAGGTGATCCACAGAATCCTCCGATTAGCGAGTACACCTGAGTTTTTTTTAAAAAAAAACTTAGTAAGGTACTCAGGTGCTCAAAGTCCACATGAAAAATTTAAGCTGATGGCACCACCAACCTTGTTGGGATTCCTCATGTCGAAAGCAGGGTGAGACAGCAACTTCTGAACATTTGCAACATTTCCAGGAATCTCTGAAGTAGCTTGAAGAGCAAACCACTTGCTTACAACCTATCAGAGCAAAACAAACAAACAAACAACAGGTACCCCCACTTAATTTGTGTGCTACATTTTTTTTTCAAAGAACCTGTGTGCTACATTAGTTCATAAAAACATTTATCAATAACAGATATAGTATAAGCAGTCATATATCTTACCAAGTAGTCATCCTGCCACTTGTTATAGAAATCCAAGAGGGCATCATCACGAACTTGGCCTGGATTTTGGGATAATGCTGCTAATGCAGCAAACTGCTCTGTCATGTTAGTTGCAGATTTGTACTCATGCAGTGCAAGCTCAATGAAATCTGGCTCATTCAATGAGGCAAGGTATGCTACAAGGAACATCAGAAAACTTGAATTAGGTGATGTTCTCTCGATCATGATTCCTCAGTTGGAGCGCAATAAGTTTGCCAAAGAGAACATACCAAGGCATGTATTTTTCAATGCACGGCGAGCCATACTATCATGATCAAATGTGTAAGCCTCAGAACTCCTGTTGCTTTTCACCTAACAAAAAGTTTAAATGAAAAGCTGATACATGGGAGAACAAGAATAACACAAACAAATCCTACGTCCATCCCAAATAACATGTCTTCCAGATTTCTGCTAAGTCTAAACTACTTTAAGTTTGACCAAGTTTATAGAGAAGATTGTCAGTATTAATGACACCAAATAGATATACTATGAAAAATATGTTTCATGATGGATCTAATAGTACTTATTTGGTAATATAAATATAGGTACATTCTTTTATAAAGTTGGCAAACTTAAGATAGTTTGACTTGGAACAAAACTAGAATGCCAACCAGGTTTTTTGGAAAAGAGATAGTAGCAACTTGGCTGGTGCCACTTACAGCTGCAAGAAGATCATCTTTAAGTTGCAAGGCAAGCTCCTTCTTAATAAAGTTACGGACAGCATGAACTGCATCCGGATCTGCAACTTCCATCATATCCATAATCTCCCCTTGACCAGGCAAAGTTATTGCTTTCGCAATGAATTCCTGTAACAGATTACAATAGCCATTTTATAATTGAAGTGTATCCTGTATATTACAATAGCCGCAAATAATTTTACCTTATCCAAGCTTGTGTTGCGCAGAATTGATCTAATTCCATCAACAAAATTTGGATTTAGGACCAGTGTTTTCTGTTGCTGGAAGTCAGCAACGAGACTGAGCATCAGCTTACGTGCCAAAACTTGGCCGGCTTCCCATCTAGGGAATAGACAGATCATTAGATTGAACTCTTTAATAGAAAACGAAAATATCTTTAGCATTGTGATCCAGAACATACCTGTTAAATTCATCTGAGTCATTGGCAAGCAAGAAAAATAGGTCACTCTCACTCAGATCGGAATCTAGACGGACAGGAGCACTATATCCCCTCAACAAAGAAGGAACTGGCTTCTCGGGAATGTTTTTAAATATAAACCCTTCTTCCTTCTGAATAATATAAAAGCACATTCAAGTATCAGAAAAAAAATGTCAAGACACTTAAATTTGATACAACTAGAAAACTACAACTAGGTGCCTATGTACAGGCAACCACAGGCTTACTGACTAAAAATCTTATTGCACATAATTTGAGGTCCTACAAAGGGCTTCTGAATGAATGTAAATACAAAAAAAAAAGAGTCGCAATTGTAGTAGAGTATCAACAGTGTAGCACTGAATGAACAAATACCAGCCTATCTGCATAATATGCAAAAGATCCACAAATCAAACCATGCTAATTAAGTTCATTTCTTGAGGGGATAGCTTGAAGGAAGATAATCACGGTCGTTTTTACCTTTTTAAACTGAAGCACAGTAGTGAAGACAGGCTGGCCATCAGCAGAGAGTGTTTGGAGAGTTCCATCACTGTAAACGGAAGTGAGGGGCATATCTTTTCCAGTAGAGTCAACAAGTCCAACAGCAACAGGTATGAACATAGGCTCCTTAACCGGTTGGCCAGGAGTGGGTGGTACTTCTTGGCTGAGAAAATAGAAAAGTCAGATGGTTTAGAAATGTACTATTTTCACAAATTACTACAATATAGGAAGAAACATTATCAGGGTATGTAAAACCCATGTGCACTAGCATCAATGAAAATGAATGTAAGTAGAAAGTTGGAATGACAGTTTAACATATATCTAATCGTAAGTACTAAAGGTCAATAAGTACTTCGAACCCAGAGAATGAGGAAGCTTACCTAAATTTCAAAGAGAATGTCTGAGAACTAGGATCATATGAAGATGCCACCTTGACTGTAGGCGTACCTGCTTGAGAGTACCTATTGGATGGTTTACAATTAGATAGTGATCACAACAAGTAACCCTTAATAAGCATGATTGGAAGATAAGTGTCTACTACCATTGCAAAAAGTTTGGCAGTTGTGCATTATTTGCATCACACATGGCTGCATAGAAGTCTTCACAAGTGACAGCTTGCCCATCATGCCTTTTGAAATAAAGATCCATGCCCTGCAGAGGAAAACGTGGAAAGTAAAAGATATGTGTACAACATTGTACCAGACACGCGGGGGGTTTGCCCACAGCTTCAGTTCAAAAAAAAAAGGAGACATCCCATGGGAAACATTACATGCACAGGATTCACAGTAAGGTAATGTCAAGAATTTTTCTTATACATTTAAGAAACATCAACTTATTGTAGAATTATGATGCACAAAGAAATTCTTGAAGGAAAATCCAGAAATTATGATCACTGATATGGATAAAAGTTAGCTAGCTTGTAGCGTATAAATAGGTAAATGCAGATTTACATGAAAAGTAATTTCATTTTGTTTATGGTTTTTGCTGACATATATACAATTAGAAAAGTAATGGTCATGGATGTGTATTAGAGATCATGCTAAAGTTTAAATGGAGATGGCATTGTACACTTGTTATGGGGTGTCAACTAGAGGGGAGGAGCCCATAGGATCAGCTATAGGGACTGGATCAGTTAGATGTAATATTAGATTTAGATCAATTAGAGATAGGATCAGAATTGGATATGATTTGTTAGGATTTGATTGGGCTTTACTTGGGAGTTGAGGAATACCCTCTATATAAAGGGAGGTGATGTATGAAGCAAGGAGGCAATGAAGAATAATTAATCTAATCCCCTCCCCCAAAAGAAAAAAAAATAATACTCTAGTCTCCCTCCACGCCAACTTTGCCCGGCTATCTTCCTGGCAATGGTTATTCCCAAATGAACTACGGTTCATAACAACACTTGTACCCTCGCATTTCATGTCGAAGCTCAAATTTTACCTTTCGAAACCCTGATGCTCCAAACATGGTCTTGTACATTCTGACAACTTCAGCACCCTATAACAAGTACATGTCCAGGTCACATCTCATTGCCATTTTCTATCAATGCATGGAAATTGAAAAAAGCTACATAAACGAACCTTCTCGTAAACCTGAGATGAATCCCATAATGGTTGGATGAAGGAACAAAGAAAACAACAAAAAACAATGTCAGCTTTAATCATTAACTCTCACAATGTTTGTTTAATAGGGGACAGGATGAAAAATGCGTACCGTCACTGCCAAGTTATTCATAATCAAAGTCACCAGGGGTAGATTCATCAGATAAGGTTTCAATGGTTCAACAGGAGATGGATAATAAATCAGTTGATGTTTTGTGCATCTCACTGTATGCAGCCAATTTTAGAGACAACAAAACTCACCAGTATAGAAGTTGTCCATCTGCCAGTGAAATTTAAAAAGTTACAAACTGTATCTTTATTTCTGGTTCAAAGCAACATAGAATAAATGAATTCAAATCGCAGAACAATTGAGCATTAGCACCTTGATATAGGAATGGGGGCGGATAGGATGTGCCATAGGCCCAGCATCCTGGATATAAGGGAAGACGACACAGGTTGGTCAAAATAAAATCGAGCTGCCGCATGCTGCAGTTTACTTCATTCAGCAACAATCTAACAAGAATGCAGTGATAGAGTAGATCAAGAAAACCTGTGGGAATTGATAGATTCTGAGTTTGGAGACATCAGCAATTCGTTTTACTGTGCGACAGCCAAGGTCCGAAGAGAACTCCTACACAAATAATTTAATTAGAAGAGTAAGATGAACAAACAAACTTGCAGCAGCTAACACATGGCCGACTGCCTGAGTATACCTGATCCCTGAAAACGGTCAGTCCTTCTTTCAGGGTTAGCTGGAACCAATCACGGCAAGTTACTCTGCAACAGCATAGAGATAAGGAAGTCATTCCTTTTGTTAGGGAAAAAAAAAGATCATTCCCATTTAGCCATCCCAAGCTATTGCTTGTCATGGCTTTAATCTCATCAGGAAAAGCACCAATTAATGAGAAAAGAGAGAAAAAAAGAAGTGAAAAGAGAACAATTATTAATCACTTAATCAGTCACAAAGGAATTAAATACGAGTTATGATAGCATCATTGCAAATAAAAAGAATATCCACTATTGTGATATCGTTAAGACAGTTACCTATTCCCAGTCCAGTTGTGGAAATACTGGAAAAGCAACGAGCTGTAAGTATAATTGAATTCACTAAAAAAAGAAAGAGCGGATATATCTACAAATTTGTGTACCTCATGTCCAACAACACCCAATATTGCAGCATAATCACCATCGGTGGCAGTCTCTGGTGATGCCAATACAAGTCTAGATTGAAATATCTGTTCATTCATAAACCAGTGTTAAAAACAAATTAATGTGTGAAATTTTCCAAGGAAAGGAGGAATCTTACATTCAAGCTCTTGTTTTCCATCGCTCCCCTGCAATTAACAGAGTTACCTTTATCAACGGACAATTTGGGTCATGCTATATTGTACAACTGGGCAATTGGCTTGTTAACATTTAACCAAAGTATCAAGTTCCACAAGTTAAACCCACAACACTAGAGGAAAGGGGGGAAAAAAAAGCATTCCCAAAATATATGGCAGCATCGTGATAAAAATAGGAAAAGAACTTACATATTGAAATCAGGGACAACAACAATGTTGAATAAATCAAGATCATACTCCAGACCAAAGACCTGGCAGGTGGCATGAAGAACTGAATCAGCTATCTGATTTGAACTAAAGAAACTGCGGGAAGTTATAGGCAATGAAACAGGAGCAACCTCCTCATCCCACTTCATTGCTGCTTTGAGAGAATACATAGCATGTGCTGTTTTTGGTAAATCTTGGGCAGGAGTCCAAATTCTTAGTGTTACGTTGCGGCCGGAGCATGTAACAAACGAATCCTCCCGGCATCCCAGCTGACCAGCAACTAGAGCAAACAGGTAGCTTGGTTTCTTGAAGGGATCCTCCCACAGTGCATAATGCTTTCCACCCTACAGTGCAAAAAAGAAAAAATGGCATACAGTGATTGTCCCTTAGCTCTACTGAGTGATAAACAGATTGCATTAGGACTTAGGAAGCTAGCGTACCTCAAGGTCTCCCTGCTCAATAAGATTCCCATTGGACAATAATACCGGATACAAAGTTTTATCAGCTTCAATACGGCAAGTATATTTTGCCATAACATCCGGGCGATCCTGTGATAACATTCAACATTTCCAAATACAGAGCATGTATTAATCAAATATCAACACCTGGTAAAAGAACATATTTATAGAGACAACATGATATTTGATGCCTCATATATCAAACCACAAGCAAACATGGAATCAATATACGATATCTGATGTTAATAAACAGTAGGTAAACCTTAACACCATTCTATATAGTAATTTTACTGAAAGTAAGACCTACCTGAAAGAAGGTAATCTTCCGAAACCCTTCTGCTTCACACTGAGTGCAGAAGTTACCAGTAGACTTGTACAGCCCCTGTGAATGTACAAGAAATTAGAGTAAAAGATACCCTAGCTGTTAGCCTACATTATATCTAATGGATTAGCTAGTAGGACTGTATCCCTCTAAAAGCAGTCAGTACCTCCAATGATGTGTTTAGCTGAGGATATATTTCTGTAACAATTTCCAAGTTGAATACGCCAGCAGGTGGTGTTGAAAGTGTCAGATGGCGAGAATTGACTTTATACTCTTCACCCTAATTATCAAGTAGATACAGGCAGGTGAGGAACAAAATAGGAGAATAAAATGTATATTTTTTAGGCAAAACTTTTTCAAAGAAAATAATACATATTAACTGCAGCAGGGTTTCTGATAACTGTGTTGTGTATTAGGCAATCCCTATCATACTAAGAAATATTTGAAGGATAGAAATCCAGTGAAATATACAGTATCCCACTAACTCACTGCCGATATCAATAGTGCAACAGGAAAACATTATAGGATGGAGCAAGTAATCTAATGTCACAAACCACAAGAGACCACTATGGATATTGCCGAATGTTACTATATACAACAACTATTTCTCTGGAAATGCCTCTGTCATTTCATCACAATCCCTTCAAATTTTTCAAACAGATGGGCCCCCTGTTATCTGCCCAGTGCAATTCAAGTGCAAGCCTCCATCTGATTACCATTTTTCCCCTTGGAAAGAATTATAAATTATACAATCATTCTGACCTGGAACAAAACTAGTTTCTTCCCACCGTTTGTTGGTAATCGTGCGATATTCCTGTCAGCATATTTCCCAAATACATGCTATATATCCTGCCTACTGTTGTACAAATATGTGGCAAAAGAATCTAATCTAAAAGAAGACGAGGAGATGGTTATCAATGTTCAAACTCATGATGAAACTATAGCAGTTTGGTCGTAATAAGGATGACAAAGAAATCAGTTATCCTGCAATTTTAAAACATCTAAACACAACGGAAACGCTATGTGAACTAATTATCACCTTTAATTCAGTACCATTGACTTTGATTGATAACAGCTTGAGGTCACGCCCATGAAGAACTAGTGGAGCTGAGATGCCAGCTACAATATATTACAATTGAAAGTTAGTTAGGAAGTCGAGGAGCTCATCTAAGCTCCAAAGTTACTTCTCATGGTATAAATGGAAAAATAATGGAGAAGAAAAAAAAAGATATGCAAGAGAGATGTAGAGGCCTTGATGAGGTACCATATGATAATATTTTGCCAAATAAAAGAAAGTACAGGACAATAGTTGCAAGGTTAGATATTGACCTTCAACTCCAGGTGATACAACTATTTTAGATGTAACTATGGTCTTTTCTTCACCAAGTTGAAATTGCAAATCCACCTGCAGTTCAATTAGGTGACAGTAAAAAATTAGAAACAAAAACCAGGCAAAAAAACAAGGAATCAACAGTCAATTTACAAGAAACATAGCCCAAGCACGGACTAATGGTATCAAGATAAGTAGATTACTATGCATGTGCACATCTATCTACATGCTAGCCCCATTTGAGAACATGTTTGTCTAGGATGCATGGCTAGATCAGTGAGTTGGGGGAAAAATGGTAGATTTTCATCAAAACTAGGTTCAAGTACTACTAGGGGTAAATTGTACTGGATATATTTCTTAACAGTAACTGTCAAAGGTTTATGTTGGACACTGTGTTGATTTCTAAAACAACAGCTATTCCAAAAAGAAACTGGATTCCAAACTGCTAGTGCTAACCTCACATAGGGCACAGCAACTAGAGAATTTCTAACGAAAACGTTCAAATGCGGAAAGCTGTGCAGGAAAGCAATTAGAAAAGGCATGTAGTTACCGTGTCAAAATAATAATCAGGTGCCTTGTAATCTTTCAAGAATATCTCCTTGGGGGCATCCATGTCTGGTTCTTCAGTGGCAGCAGGAGGCGGCTCTGTTGCAACAGAACAAGATGTCCTCTTGCCAACAAACTTTGCCCTCTGAATTATGGATATGAAAAAACGGTAAGGAAAATATAAATGGAAGAGCCATGTAGGCACATTGCATGCCACGAGCTGAATAAATTAAAGAAATACACTGTTATTACTACATCCTACTAGTCAAAAGAGAAAATTCAGCTCTCCTGTGTGTGCGGAAAGAACAAGACAAACTTCAAATAAAAAAATTCTTATTAGCACATAGTAGAACCAAGCTATTTTCTAACCTAGCAGGTAGCAGCTCACAACATATATGCATAAATGTATATATTAGATAATGATAATAAATAGTTGGCATGAAGGAAGGTACTAACATTTAGTGACAAGGGAGGCTCGGATCGTATCCAACGTGAACCCTGCAACAGGATAAAACGAAGAATATATTAGCGCTGGTTACACACAAAAAGATTGTATAACTGAAAACAGGTAACAGCATTCAACAAACTATAGTAAGAATCCGACAAAAAAAAAAAGCGAGGAATGCTACCTCTTTCCTTGAATTGTAAGTGTTGCTAAAGCAATTCTTTACTGACGAAGTCCTCTTCGGTGAACACGATGGCAAGGTTTGATACTGCCAAAAAGTGAAGGAGGTCACTAGGCAGTCACTGACTACAAGAAGTTGGCTTGCAGAATATAACACTTAGTCGCGACAACTACAAGACAATAAGCAGTTTATCTGGTTATGTCAGAAGAAGCATGTACCAGTAATAGCACTAGAAAGAGCCTAATACATGGAGGAAGAATCCCCGGTGGGCAAAGCAGGCAATATAATCTAACATGAATGAAATGTACAATGCAAAAAACAGCTGGTCTATGATAATTCAAGTGCCTATCGAAGTTCATATTAGTATACATGCTAACTTGGTCTAACAAGTAGAGTGACCTGGTAACTAGAATCGAAAATTCTGGAGGACTGGAAGAAGAAGAAGAAGAAGAATGGAGACACAGAGAGGGGAGGGCAGTGACTGCAGACTAGAGTTTAGATAGGGGCAGTGGAATCACATGGAAGGAGGAGAAGGCGGCCAGAAACCCGGGCCTAACGAAACCGCAGCCCCGGCACGCCGCTGCGGGGCTAATCAGGCGACGCGCCATCCCCAACCGAACCAATCCCAAACGTCGAAGAATGAATCCTAAACTGGTAGGGTAGGCACGCACGAGTTAGTTGCACGATGCAGCAGCAAGCAATCAAAACAAAAAGGAAGAAATCGAGGAGAGCCGGCGGCGGCGGGCGGATTGGATTCGGAACAACAGAGTGGTGGCTGCGATTCACCAGCGCGAGAAGGGGGAACCGATCCGTCCGAGCAGCGAGGGCCAGGCCAGGGAGCTCCTTACCGAGCAGCGAAGGGATCGGGCCAGGGCGCCAGGCCACTGGATGGATCTGCTGCACTCCCTACCACCAGTGGAGCGGAGCGCAGGAAGAGGAGGCGGCGGCGAGGATGATGGAGTTGCGGATGACAAGGCAGGCAGGTTGTTGTGTGTTATGATGATTTCATCACAGTTTGACGATGTCATGGGCCGGCCTTCTGGGCCCACGTCTCGGTGAGTGTTTGCCTTCAAATATCTTATCTCTCCTCCTTTTCTTTTCTTTTTCTTTTCCGGCTCCCGAGGAAAAGAAGATATCTTTTGCATGAAAGAAAAACAGAAATGAGCCCTTTTTTGCGTCGGTCATTGGTTCCAAGTCTGCTAACATACTGTACCCACGTAACAAGGCTGGTCATGTGATGCGACAGCTACTGTCTGTCACACATAACAACCTTAGAAAGATTTTGGGCCCGTTTAGTTCATAAAATTTTTAGAAAATATTACTGTAGTAATTTCGTTGGTATTTAACAAATATTATCTAATCATGGACTAACTAGGCTTAAAAGATTCGTCTCGTGAATTTCGTCTAAACTATGTAATTAGTTTTATTTTTTTATCTATATTTAATATTTCATGTATGTATGTGTTTAAAGATTCGATGTGACGAGGAATCTGAAAAATTTTGTAAAATTTTTTGGCAATTAAACAAGGCTTTTTTTTCTAAACGAATTTGAGCATCTGAACTACCGATTGTATTAATAAGGAACAGTCCTGAAAATTTCGAAGTCCACAGGGGAATTAAAGCCAAAGTTGATTTCACATTGAATGTTTTGATTCTGAACGCAAGAGACTTTAAGCACGTTGTTCAAGCTTGATGGTACACAAGACACGGTACACAAATATCACATGGCGAAGAAGAAAATAATCTACTGATCGATTGGTCCTCGTTCACATGGCCACATATGGGCGTCATTGAGGTTGTAGAGGTTTCTATCTTTTTTTTTTTCTAAAAAACACCTACGGAATCCTTTTAGATTGATTATATTTTATTTTATTGGATATGGTTGCGTTGACTAATAAAGCTTGTACTGTACTTCTCTCGTCGCTTTTAAGGATTCCCGCAAGCAACAATTATCCGCCGTGCGGAAGGATCTTTGTTCCAATAATAGGGCTGTCTAATACTCCCTCCATCCCAAATTATAAGACGTTTGACTTTTTTTATCCTAAATTTGGCCACTCGTCTTATTTAAAAAAATTGTACAGACATAGTAAAATTTAAGTCATTGAGAAACTTTTATTAATATATCAAGCCACGATAAAAAATTAATATTTTGCACAATTTTTTTTGAATAAGACGAATGGCCAAACTTGGTGTGAAGGGAGTGGATGCTAACCATCGGGTTTAAACTGTGGTGTCCCGTGTGTTTGCATGTTGTGTGAGTGCGTGTATTTTGTGTGTCCAAGTTATATCCAATTAAAATTGTCGTGCATCAGACAATAGCATGTGCCGTCTATTTGACTGTAGATTCATCGTATCAATAGTATAATAAAAATCAACAAATAATGTTTTCCTTCTCTCGTTGCTTGGCAATATCTCTATTTTTTTCTTCCAAAGAAGATACTATAAATATATATTCACCCCTATACAAATGTTTGACCAGCGTATATAAAATTGATGAAATTACCCATCGTCGTATATCGACGGACATGCGTCTACATCTAAAAGAATAATTCATTGTAAATACAGAGCGTACTCGAATCTCCATCCTTAGTTCCTCGCCTCTACTCTAAAGTCTACACGACTACACTACTCAAAGTTTCTCAAATTAACTTATTATTAAGGGATCCTCTCTCATCTCATCTTATCCTGACCAACAACATTCTCTGAGTTCAACTGTTCAAGTCATCTAGTTCAGCGTTCAGTCATCTAGTTCAGCTTCTTCAGTTCAGTCTAAACCATAGGCGAATCAAAATCAATGGGGAAGGCTATCTTACCAGTGTATCAAAGTGCAAAACAATTTCAGCGACAACACTGGCCCAGTGCTCATGCATGATTATTCAATTGAAATGAAAATGAGCCTGGTATGTCCTACAGCGGCAGTGTTCGTGGGGCAAGAAAATTAAACTTGAATGATACTACACTAATTCTATTGCAGGAGAGGCTTGACTTTATCAGTGCCTTTGCCGCCCCACTTTTGCACACGGCTTGAAGCTTGTGCTGCCTGCAGTTGCCAAATAAAGAAGATCATGAGCAAGCCAGTTATCAGTCACTACCTCTGCTTGCAACTGCAAGAACCAAGCAAGGGATAGTACAAAAAGCCATGAAACTACTGGTAGATTGTTGTTACCTCTGCTTTCCAATCTGTCCTCCAAATCACAACTAGCAAGATGATCGTCTGAAGTGTGATACCACAAAGCATGCCAGACCAAATCCCCTGCGAGTATGATCATCGGAGGAGGAGATAAAATTAGAATGTGAGGGAATGTAATTAACTAATTAAATTACAAGGGTTGACTAACTATGTGTGCAACATAAAGATGGGATAGCAATTCTAACTTGTGATTGCAAACAACATGCAGTTGAGAGAATTAAATTACCCCAACTCCAAAGTTGAACTTGTAGCCGAGCAAGTAGCCCAGGGGCAGGCCGAAGATGTAGTAGCAGCCGAGGTTGATGTAGGCAACGAGGCCTTGCCATCCACCCCCAACCGCGACCCCTGAAACCACAGGCTGCACGCTGTTGAGCACCATGGTAAGCCCGAGCAGGCCGGCGATCTTGGCGACGGCTCGCTGCAGGGTGGCGTCGCTGGTGAATATGATGGAGAAGCTGTCCCTGAAGATGAGGATGAGGGCCATGCACACAATCCCAATCAGCAGCGCCTCGCTGACGACCACCATGACCGCGTTCCATGCGGCCCTTGGACGGCCGGAGCCAAGCTCATTGGAGACCCGGACACTGAAATTGAATGACCAAGGAGCACAGCAGAGCAGAGGTTGTATATATAGCTATATATATTAGTTTTTTTTTTAGGAATAGCAATATATAATAGTACCCGGCAACAGCAAGTATATAGAGTTTTGCACAAGGAAACAAGTGGATTTATCTGGACCTGATAGCAGCATTGAGGCCGATGAAGATCATGCCCTCCCATCCGTTTATGTTCATGCTGTGAGATATATTGATATATGGGAGGGAGAAGAGCCATGTTCGTGAGTCAGTTGTGCTTGGTTAGTTAGTTGTGCGTAATAATATACAAAAAGATTACTAAACAAAGAAGGGATCCTGATAATAATCTAATAGATCAGTACTCCAATCGCACATACCATATGCCTAGCGAGTCAACGGCAATCTGCGCGTCCTCCAGGTCGCCGGTGAGCACGGTGATGGTGCTCATGTACCATATCTCGAGGCAGAGCATGACGGCGGACTCGAGCGAGAGCCTGACGAACGCCCAGATGTCGCGGAAGGCGGCGACGGACCATCCCCTCCAGCCGTCCTTGCACCATCCGACGATGTAGGCCATCTGGCCGAGCGCGATGACCCAGTGGGCGACGTCGTAGGCGGCGGCGGCGCCGGGGAGGCCCCAGCCGAGCACGTAGACGAAGAGGTAGTTGAGGAGGACGTTGGCGAGGAGCGCCCCGAAGCCGATGTAGGCGGGCACGGTGACCTTGCTCTGCGCCTGGAGGAACTTGCTGGCGCCGAAGTTGATGGCCATGGCGTAGATGGAGGGGATGATGTAGATGGAGAACCTGGCGGACTCGCGCGCGACGTCGGCGTCCTGGCCGAGGAGCAGGAGCAGCGGCTCGGCGAAGACGAAGAGGGGCGTCATGAGGACGCAGGCGGAGACGAGGATGAGCCAGGACCGCTGGAGGTAGACGCCGAGCATGGCGACCTGGCCGGCGCCGAAGGCCTGGCCGCAGAGCGTCTCGAGCGCGCTGCCCATGCCGAGGAGGAAGCCGAGCGCGAAGGTGGAGAAGACGGAGAGGCCGATGGAGGCGGCGGCCAGCGGGAGGTTGCCGAGGTGGCCGATGAACATCTGGGTGATGGAGCTGATGGCGTACATGCTCAGCATGCCCACGGCGATGGGCAGGCCGATACCCCAGAGGCGCTTGGACTCGTCCCAGACCATGCGCGCGGCGTCCCCAGCGGTGCGCACCGGCGGGGTGTCGGGCTCGTGGGAGGCCTGCCGGCCGCCGAGGAGCGGCGCCGCCCTCTCGATGGTGCTGGGGTCGCCCCGCATCGCAGCAGTCCTCCAGGCGCCGCCGGTGCTCGCGCTCGCGCTCGCGATGCAACTAGGGGTGTGTGGGGTGTCGGTGTCCGCGTCCGCGCGCTGCCCGTCTCGTCGCCCCTGCATTTATTAGGGTAGGTCGCTCGATCACAGCCACACCTCGCAACTGCACCAGCTCTGCTACTGCACGTCTGCACCTCCGCCGCGCGTTTAGGCTATCCGCACTCGTCCACCTCTGTTTTCATCTCTAAAAAAAATATTCTATCTTAGTCATCAAAATTCTCTACTCTATACTCATTTCTCTCACACCCATATTATCTCTATCCCATACTCTATACCTACTATTCTATATTTTATTCCTCTCTCTCTTCCTCTCTCCTAATAACTTTCTCTCTCGTAGCTAAAGTGTTTACCGTGGCCTCCCACGTACGCTGAGTTTAGTGGATGCCTGTGCAGCCGGTAACATACCGGAGTCTTTACAGGGGAGCCGTGCAAGAGCGCACTACGCTATCGCGGTCCGTTTCCAGATGAGCGGTGCGGTCTGTCTTAGGTGCAGCTACCCGTGCACTGCTTCGCCTCCTCCCGCCCCATAGCCCAAACGCATCTCGTGATGATGACGCGCCCCGCGAAGACAGTGTGCCGGCATGTGCTCCGTACGTTCATAAAAGTAGTGTTTTTTACATACGAGGCTGTGTTTAGATGGGACTGTAAAATATTTTGGAAACACAGTAACTCTTTCGTTTTTATTTAGTAATTAATGTTCAATTATGGACTAATTAAGTTTGAAAGATTCGTATCGTGATTTACAACCAAACTATGTAATTAATTATTTTTTTACTTATATTTAATGCTCCATATATATGTCCAAAGATTCGATGTGACGGAGAATCTAGTAAAATTTTTAGAACTTTGAAGCATCTAAACACAACCTAAAAGTATACTCCTCCGTGTTATTAAAGAACGACGTTTTGAGGTTGTTTTAAATTAAATATTTTAAACTTTAACTATTAATAATTTTTTTGAGTTGAGTTTAAAAATATGAAAGTGATGTAAGTAGATTCATCTCGAAATATAGTTTTATAAAAGTATATATAAACTATATTTTATATTTTATTAGAAAAAGTAATGATCCAAGTTATTTTTTAAGACCATGTCAATATCTAAAACTACATTCTTTAGGACATGGAGGGAGTAAGAGTCCAAAACAATCTTCTAATCCATGATTTTGTGCCAGATTAAAAAAAAGCACCTTCAATAACAGCTAATCCTAACTCTCCGTCTTTTGGCACTTGGAAAATCAACCCTGTCGTGCGGATAAATAGGCGCACAATGTGGAAGGATGTGTGAAAGAATAAGCATAGGACAATGTTCTGATACAAATGTACCGGAGAGAGAGTATGAGTGATTTAGAAATACTTCGAGATTCCTGATGTAAAATTACTTTATATCTTTTAAGAAAAGGATTTTGGAAACCATTGAAGGAGGCCAATAAATAACTTCCAACTTTTTTTAGTCTCTTGGAAAACTCATTAATTTACTAAGTGATTATTTAGAAACTGTTGGAGATGATGGAGAAATTTTTTAGCTACATAAGCAGTTTTACCGCTAAAACTTACTTAAGCAGTTTTACCAGTAAAACTAAAGCTGTTTTAATAGAATATTTGTATAAACAACTTTTTAAAGTAGATAAAAAGAACAAAAATGATTATAGGTGTTGTTTGAATCTCCAGTTTTACAAAAACCAACTTTCATAAAACTTGTTTTACCATAATTGCTCCTAAAATTTTGTTTGGATCATCTAATAAACTCTTGTACAAGGAAAACCTAATTTTCACAAAACACCAAAAAAACATGAATTAGTAAAAATGACTCCCAAGCATTTTTTTTCTAAGAACGCGTATTGGATAACAAGAACAAAAATGATTATAGGTGGTGTTTGAATCTCCAGTTTTACAAAAACCAACTTTCATAAAACTTGTTTTACCATAATTGCTCCTAAAATTTTGTTTGGATCATCTAATAAACTCTTGTACAAGGAAAACCTAATTTTCACAAAACCCCCAAAAAACATGAATTAGTAAAAATGACTCCCAAGCATTTTTTTTCCTAAGAACACGTATTGGATAACCTCGATTTTCGTGTCTCCCTGTTTTTTGTGGTTAGCAGATGTAAACATATTATTAATATAAACACATGCTAACTAACTTACTTACCTAAAACTGTTTTTTTTTTCTAAAGAACTGATTAAAACTCAACATGTTTATATTTTAGAGATCCAAACAACCACGTAATGTCATTTCTCTTTTTTCTTTACTTTTTGCTCCTTTAATTTTTTTTCTTTTTTCTTATCCATTTGGTCGTCTGTCTTGTCCCACGTCTCACAACTGTGCCATCGTCCACACACTAGGCGCCCCGGTGACTCCGTGGCCGTGCTCGCCCCCTCGTGCTCTGGCGCGTCCGTCAAGCCCTCGACGCCTGAGCACCTCGTGCTCCGAAGACCCAAAGCCCCGGCCTCCATTCCCCTTGGCGTGAGCACGGCCCGTTTTGCCGCCACACCACACCCAAGCGCAAGGACGAGGGTATTTTGAGGTTGGCCTGGAAGCAAGAACGAGAGCGCCATGAGAAGCTTCTTATTTTTTTACGGGAAAGCTCTATAGCACTCGAGTGTTTCTCAAGCTCTCAACACTCGATTCGATCTCTCTCCTAATTCGGCCCCACCCCACTTCTTCTCCATGTCCGGTGGGCTTAGAAGAGCCTTAGGGGAGGCAAGCTGGCCAGGCGGTGGGGACAGCAAGAGGGCAGCGTTAGGGTTCCGGCGACAGTGGTGGTGGCCGGGCCAAATCGGGGTGGGGGTGCACATGGCCATGACGGCAGCGGTAGGGGGAGGGGAAGAAAGAGGCCGCTGTGGGTGCAGTACGGTCTTATCAGAGCTCTGCGGCCCTACCGTGCCGCGGCAGCATGGTGGGTGGTGGTGGCGTGTCAAGAGGAGGAAGAAGAACAGTGAAAGAAAAATCAAGTGCCCCAACATTCAAGGTCTCAAACACTCGGTAGACAGACTCCTTTTTTTAACTCTGTTGATCGCCAACGTCTCGTCTAACTTCCGCATCTCATCTAACCGGGTTTTCTGCGGCTCCACGGGAGAAACCATTTTCTTTTCACCTATTTAGCGAATTTTTCCTAAAGCTGCCCAATGCTAAAAATTTCAGCTGCCTAGTGCTCAAGCATATTTTTGTTTATTCAAATGAAATGAGCTTGATATATCTCCTATAGTTGCAAAGTGTCACGGGGCAACAAACTAAGGGTTTGTTTGGTAAGGCTCCTCCCTAGCTTCGGCTCCTGCGGAGGAGCCCTGCCAAACGGTTTTCTAGATGAGCCATTTTTCAGTGACAAGTAGAGGAGCTGGAGCTATTTTAGAGAAGTCATAAATTGTGGCTCCTCTGAAACAGTTCCGGCTCATGTGGAGGAGCCCCGAGGAGCGGTGCCAAGCAACCCCTAAGCGTGCGTGATAGTAGTACTACACTAACTCTACTCCAGGAGAGGCTTGACTTCATCAGTGCCTTTGCCGCCCCACTTTTGTACACGGCTTGAAGCTTGTGCGGCCTGCAGTTGCCAAAACCAAGGAGATCAACCATGTGCAAGTAGTTAATACCACTGCTTGCAAGAACCATGGGATGGTAAAAAAATTGGCCAAAAAAAGGGGGGGGGGGGATGGTAACAAAAACAATGGAGCTAGTAGGTTTGTTGTTACCTCTGCTTTCCAATCTGTCCTCCAAACCACAACTAGCAAGATGATAGTCTGAAGTGTGATACCACAAAGCATACCAGACCAAATCCCCTGCGAGTATCATCATCGTCGCAGATAAAATTAGAAAGTGAGGGAATAAATAATAATTAATTAAATCACTACAAGGATTGGCTAATTACGTGTGTTTCATTCATGCAAACATAAAAGCTTCTGATTGCAAGCAAACAACATGCAGTAGTGAGAATTAATTACCCCGACTCCGAAGTTGAACTTGTAGCCGAGCAAGTAGCCCAGCGGCAGGCCGAAGATGTAGTAGCAGCCGAGGTTGATGTAGGCGACGAGGCCCTGCCATCCGCCCCCAACCGCGACCCCGGAAACCACGGGCTGCACGCTGTTGAGCACCATGGTGAGGCCGAGCAGTCCGGCGATCTTGGCCACGGCTCGCTGCAGCGTGGCGTCGCTGGTGAATATGATGGAGAAGCTGTCCCTGAAGATGAGGATGAGGGCCATGCACACGATCCCGATCAGCAGCGCCTCGCCGACGACCACCATGACTGCGTTCCATGCGGCCCTTGGACGGCCGGAGCCAAGCTCATTGGAGACCCGGACACTGAAATTGAATGACCAAGGAGCACAGCAGAGCAGAGGTTGTATATATAGCTATATATATTAGTTTTTTTTTTAGGAATAGCAATATATAATAGTACCCGGCAACAGCAAGTATATAGAGTTTTGCACAAGGAAACAAGTGGATTTATCTGGACCTGATAGCAGCATTGAGGCCGATGAAGATCATGCCCTCCCATCCGTTTATGTTCATGCTGTGAGATATATTGATATATGGGAGGGAGAAGAGCCATGTTCGTGAGTCAGTTGTGCTTGGTTAGTTAGTTGTGCGTAATAATATACAAAAAGATTACTAAACAAAGAAGGGATCCTGATAATAATCTAATAGATCAGTACTCCAATCGCACATACCATATGCCTAGCGAGTCAACGGCAATCTGCGCGTCCTCCAGGTCGCCGGTGAGCACGGTGATGGTGCTCATGTACCATATCTCGAGGCAGAGCATGACGGCGGACTCGAGCGAGAGCCTGACGAACGCCCAGATGTCGCGGAAGGCGGCGACGGACCATCCCCTCCAGCCGTCCTTGCACCATCCGACGATGTAGGCCATCTGGCCGAGCGCGATGACCCAGTGGGCGACGTCGTAGGCGGCGGCGGCGCCGGGGAGGCCCCAGCCGAGCACGTAGACGAAGAGGTAGTTGAGGAGGACGTTGGCGAGGAGCGCCCCGAAGCCGATGTAGGCGGGCACGGTGACCTTGCTCTGCGCCTGGAGGAACTTGCTTGCGCTGAAGTTGATGGCCATGGCGTAGATGGAGGGGACGATGTAGGTGGCGAACCTGGCGGACTCGCGCGCGACGTCGGCGTCCTGGCCGATGAGCAGGAGCAGCGGCTCGGCGAAGACGAAGAGGGGCGTCATGAGGACGCAGGCGGCGACGAGGATAAGCCAGGACCGCTGGAGGTAGACGCCGAGCATGGCGACCTGGCCGGCGCCGAAGGCCTGGCCGGAGAGCGTCTCGAGCGCACTGCCCATGCCGAGGAGGAAGCCGAGCGCGAAGGTGGCGAAGACGGAGAGGCCGATGGAGGCGGCGGCCAGCGGGAGGTTGCCGAGGTGGCCGATGAACATCTGGGTGATGGAGCTGATGGCGTACATGCTGAGCATGCTCACGGCGATGGGCAGGCCGATGCCCCAGAGGCGCTTGGACTCGTCCCAGACCATGCGCGCGGCGTCCCCCGCGGTGCGCACCAGCGGGGTGTCGGGCTCGTGGGAGGCCTGCCGGCCGCCGAGGAGCGGCCCCCCATCGATAGTGCTGGCGTCGCCCCGCATCGCAGCAGTCCTCCCGGCGCCGGTGCTCGCCCTTGCGCTCGCGATGGATCAAGGCTGGCCGTCTCGTCGCCCGGGCATTATTTGGGGATGCTTTATATAGTTACCTCGCTCGATCACAGCCACACCTCCCAACTGCACTGCACCTCCGCCACGGGTTTGGTGGCAACTAACGGCCTGTTTGTTTGATGAGTTAAAGTTTAACAAACACTGTAGTACTTTCGTTTTATTTGATAAAAAGTTTCTAATCTTGGACTAATTAGACTTAGTAGATTCGTCTCGTAAATTACTCCTAATCTGTGCCGACATGCATACAATTAGTCTACATTTAGTACTCAATGCATTTGCCGCAACATTGATGTGATGGGAGTTAAACTTTAACATGTGTAAACCAAACAGGGCCTAAGGTGGACTGCTTCGGCTCCCTGGCTCTCTCTCGCACTTCCGAAAGGACAAACACCATTAAATTCTGAAATATTCACTTCCACGGAGAGTCAAACTCAAGACCAGAGGTGCTGCTGAGGCTCTTGTCCACAATGGTCAGGCCCGCCGGTCATTATCGTGCGGCGCCTTTTCCTTCAAGATTCGTGCAAGTCAGCAATGTGGGGAGCGCACGAGAAGATGGGGAGGCCGTCAGGAAGCGTCTTCGGCACCGACGTCGACGAAGCACTCAACATCCCGAGCCAGTGCCGACACAATCGAGCGAGGCAACTGGGGCGGGAGGGGACAGTGCCAGTGAAGAAGAGGACTCGCAGCATGCCAGCACGCGTGCATGGCCGCAGGACGGTGGGTAGGGGCGCAAAGTCCGCGGGTGGGGGTGAGATTCGAAAAGCGGGGAGCAGAAGGAGAGGATCAAAGGACCTCCACAAGTATGAGGAGGTGGGCGGACGCCGGTCACGCGGTGGCGGGCGGCGGGCATTGTTGTTTGGGCAGGACCTCGCGGGAGGCCTCAAACGGAGGAGGTTGCAGTAGGCCAGTAGCACGGACCTGGCGGCAGCGAGATGGAGTAGCGTCGGACTGCAGAAGAAAAGGGAGGAGCATAGACCTGGCGGCGGCGTCTACGCCTCAGTCGTAAGGTGCGAGATGAGAAACGAAACAACACGTGACCAAATGATTTCTGAATCACGATGCATGTTTGGGTGGCTCACGATTACGCATGGTGAGCCAAATGGTTAGGGTTGTGATTTTTCGCTCTTGTCACTAGGCTACAAGGCCTTTAGCTCCTGCTCCTAATGCTGCTCGTGACGGTGACGACGAGGAGGATGTTATGGAGGAGGAGGATCGGAGTATATGTACATATAGTCGAGCACAGCTTGCTAGAGGCTGGCCGTTTTTCAGGCCGTTTAGCTAGTTACTATTTGAAATTAAAAAATAAGGGATTTGCTAAAATTCAGGTGCCTGAATTTTAGTTTCTTTTCAGGTGACGGTTATTGCAAATATTTTATATTAAAATTGCAGATTCTGTTTGTTGCAATTTCTATAATGTAATCTGCAATTTTCATAACCGAGAATAAAAAATCTGTTACACAAAGCCATAAACCCGACAAAATCTTATTTGCGTTGGTACAAAGACAATTAACAATTAACAATTATTTTCTATAGGAAGACAATGACAAAATTTGATATGTTAGAATACAAAGATAAATAACAAATCACAAAAGTAACAATTTATTTGTACTACTTAGAGGTACAATAGTGTTGCCTGAAATTATCTTAAAATTCAGGTACCTAAAATATAGGGGAAGTGAAAAAAATAATCAATATTATTTATTATTGGTTAGCTTGGTTAATAACTAGTTAAATATTTTTTTAAAAAAAGTAGCCTACATATTAGTCCTCCAGTTTTAGATGTACTACTAGAGCTATTTTTTTTTTGAAGAATTACTAGAGCTAATTTAAATTTAGCTAACTAGGCATAGCCCTTACATCAAGGGGCCCTATGTCTCCTTTTCTAGTTTCACTGTCGTACTATTTATGTACGAGACGAGACACGAGATGGAGATGGCAAATCCATGCATCGTTTTCGTTTACAGACAAATGAAATCACGGCATACGTCACCAGCGTATATGCATATATATATATATATATATATATATATATATATATATATATATATTTATTTATTGAATTCTTATATGTATATAGGATAAAAATGCAGAAACTATCGGGTAATTTCTATGCCATAGGCGACTGCGCCCCGGCGAGCTCCGCGCGAACGACTCCGCGGACAACGGCACATGGGATCTGTAGAGGGGATATGGTAACGACGCCATTTCTTCCATCGCGAAAATCGCTTGTTTCTTCCCTCTCGTTTCACGTGTAGACATCTCGTTTCACGTGTAGACATCGTGTAACAGTTTTCTTCTCTTTGGCTGTGTTTAGATCCAAAATTTGGATAGCCAAAATACACTGTAGCATTTCGTTTGTATTTGGTAATAATTGTCCAATCATTGACTAATTAGGCTCAAAATGTTCGTCTCGTAAAGTACAACCAAACTGTGCAATTAGTTTTTGATTTTATCCACATTTAGTACTCCATATATGTATCGCAAGTTTGATGTGACGGGGAATCTTATTTTGCATAGTGCACTTTTCAGTGCATCTAAACACAGCCTTTCTTCGTTTAGTTGTCACGTCATCAAAATACTGATATGACAGCATAATAAATAGGGATAAAAATTATCTTTGTCTGCATTAGGAGTGCCCTAAAAGTATATTATTAACATGCATGTACCGACCAGTTTAATTAGGGTAGACGAGCAATTACTTTATATTCCAACACTAATACTTATATATATATGCATGGGATGATAATTAACAAATCGCAATCTATTAATTTATTGTCCAAATCGCAATCCCACTAAGAATTCTAGGGAAATCACAATTGTTAATAAATTATGTATTAAATCGCAATCTGTTATGATAGTACAATTATGATAGTAAGTATCAAATAGGCTCCCAGTGCAGAAACTATCCGGTAGTCTCTGTAACATACTCCCTCCGTCCCATTATAGATGTCGTTATGGGATGCGTGCAGGTCAAACTTTCTAAACTTTGACTAGATTTGTAGGAAATACGTGCAACATTTGTATCTCCAAATAAGTTTATTATGAAAATATATTTAACGATCTATCTAATGACACTAATTATGCATTATAAATATTAATATTATTTAATATATAATCGGTCAAAGTTTAAAAAAGTTGACTTCTCGGGAAGACATCTATTTTGGGACGGAGGGAGTAGAACACGATTGATAAAACCATTACTCCCGATGCAGTATTTCTCAGCCGTATCCTGCTAACAAATTGCCCAATCGTTTCCGGGAGCTTCTCTCACCTCCAAATCCTCTACGGGCTGGTCGTCTCGTGTGGCCGGCAAGCAGCTCAAGCTCCTCGCCTCCTCCCCATCGACCCACGCCGACTCTCCTTTTCCTCCATCGGCCGCTTTCTCGTCTCCCTCCGCTGCGACACCCCGGCTGCTGCAGCTATGGCGGCCGCGATGCCAGAGCCCAACGTGGACGACGCGGATCTGAGGGCGGGCGGCGTTGGGGACGAGGTTTCTGGGTGGCGGCGGCGGCCGAACGTGACGAGCGGCCCCGTGCTGCTGACACCTACCGAGGGGAGATAGTTTCTGCGGTGGGAGCGTGCTAAGACTGTCCGCAGTGGCATAATCTAAACGATATTCTTTAGAGTATGAATATAGAGTAAAAACTGCTGCACTGGGTACTCTAAAACGATACTCTATCTTTTCTCCCACTCTATATTTAGTAGTACAGTGTTTACTCTATAGTGCGCAGTGGCGGACCCCACTAGCTAAACCAAGGAAAAAAATGCTATAACTCACAAACCAAAAATCCAAATTAAATTTCAATTGCACTATTAAATTCGTCTCAATAAATCCTTCAAAACTAGATCACACATGGATATATTTAGATAAAGTGACAAGTGGGTCCCACAGTGGATAGAGTGGCTAGAGGATGATATAGAGGATGGATGGGTGCGGGAGAATTAAGTATAGAGGAGAGAATCTTGCTGACTAGGACGTATAGAGGATGAATATAGAGGTCCATAAGTGCGGATAGCCTAAATGCTTACATAAAGAATTCCAGGGAAATAACAGATTGCGATTTGTATGTGTGTGTTCTGCGTTTTTTTGTGATTTTTGAATTAGTTAGTGTTAGAGTTCGTCCCACACATAATTTTTTTGGGTCCACCAGCGTATAGATGTATGTACAGGAGACCATGGATCATCTAGGGTTAAGCTCTCGTCAAGGGCTCAGGGCGAATATATATGCCTATTTGCTCTTAATACAAATGTGTTCACCGATACTCCATCCGTCCACGAGAGAATGTAACAATGGTATCCGTGCCGATCAATTTAGTTCAGGTTTGATCAAATTTATAATAAATAGTATTAACATTTATATCTCTAAATAAATTTATGATAAAAATATATTCTATAATTTATCTATGATACTTATTTTGTGTCATGAATATTTTTACTTTTTATATAAATTTAGTCAAAGGTCAAACTGTTTTTTTAGAATTACATAGTACCACGTAGACGGCTTATTGAAAAAATGAGAATTGTTTTTTTACGGAATGAGTAACAGAATTCTTGACGAATCTAGGTAGCTGCGCTCTCTAGGCACTAGCTCCTTCAACCCACGACAAAGCAAGTGGTAAACAATAGCTAGCACTATTGGAATTCGCAAGTTTTGTTAAGGTTCAAATTCCTAAGAAACGGCAGAAAAAAACCTAGGGAAACTATTTCCCTACGGTAGTTGGTCAGGAAAGATTCCTAGGGACGAATTTGACGCCAAAGAAGAAACTGCCCTACGGTTTTCCAAGGAATCCTAGGAAAATAATCTTTCCCTAGCATTTTAGTCCCTAAGGAAAACTCGCTAACATGATTGGGCCCTGGCCTTGAAAAACTAATGTGGCTCGAACCCTAGGCACCCCTGGTGGTCCCCTCCATGTCGCCGCCGCCGGCGCCGGCGCCGGTCGCTGCCCTGGCACCAGCGCCCGCAACCGCCGTCCTCTCCCCTCCCCTCCCTCCCCACCCCTCCCCAAGTCCACCGCCTCCTGCCTTCACCTCCCTTGCACGGATTCCAGTAGGGGGGCAACGAGCCACCGTGGGAGGCCCCACCCCCATCGGCGACGGCGTCAACCACCGTGGAGCCCGCATCCTCCCTCCCCCTCTCCCACCCCTCCCCTCCTCTCCCTCACACGGGATGCAGCGTTGGGGAGCGTGGCACATGGCCACCGCCACCCGCGTCTACGTGGTGCGGACGGGTTGCTGCCCCCACTGCCGGCGCCCCACCACCCTCTACGACACCAGTGGCTGAGGCCGTCGCCGCTAGCGCCCCGAGAGCTCGCACGAGGCCCAGATACGGCGCACCGGCACCCCCTCCGCCGCCGGGGCCGGCCTCAACTGCCGAGGCGGTCACCCAGCAAGGGGCTCGGTGCCCCACCACCAGGACAGCGCTGGGAGCGCCACCCCTGACGACGACGGCCACTCCACGCCGCTTCTCTCAACGACGGCGGCTCCCACCTCTCCGCGAGGCCCGGGGCCTAACGTCGCCGCCGCCGCCGCTGGGGCCTCCCCGCGGGCCAAATCGGGGCGGCCCCGCCCCCTTCAACGCCGGCCACCTCCCTCTCCCCACACGCGCCCCCTTCTTACCTGGCTGGTCCAAGGCCAGGCGCTGGTCCAAGGATTCAGACTCCTCCGACTCTGACCTCGACACCTCTCCCACCCCGCCCTCTTATGCAGATGTCGTCCACCAGAGCTCCCTAGTACAGGTGGACCGCCCCGTTCCAGCCACCTACGCTGCGATCGAGTTGCCAGCGGAGGCTTTTGGTGAGTTCCAAGGCGGGCCTCGAGCTGGTCGAAAACGGTGTTGGCACAGGCGCAAGAGGAAACCACAACGCGTCATGACACAGGGTGGGCACGCTCATACCACCGCTGTGCTCCGTCAAGGCGACCGCGGTGCGATGGGCCATGGCGCTGCCACACGCGCCCCAGCCCACCAGCGACTGGGTGAACGCGACGCGGCGGGCCAGGGCGCTGCCGCTCGCATCCCTGACCACCAACGCCTGGGCGCGCGAGTGCCGCCACAAAGACGGCGACACATCTCACCACCGGACTCAGAGGGGTGGAGGGAGATGCTACCCCAACAAGCAGACACGTCGACGACCGCTCACGTCACCAAAAGCAGGCGGCCACGCCAGCGCGGCATCCCGGAGCCGTTGCGTGGCCGGTGCCTGAACTGCTTGTCCTTCACCCACCGCATCGCCACCTGCCGCGACGATGTTTTTGTTGCCGAGGATTCAGGCACCTGGCCAGGGACTGCAAGTGCTCTCGCTCACTTGCGGATTCTGCCTAGCGTCGCTCCGTCAGGGCGAGCCGGGCTCCGGGCAAGCCCAGGCACGCTGTCGGGCTCGCAGGCGAGCGGCACAACTCTAGCCTCTCTGCCTTCGGCCACCGCGCAGACGACGACAACGGCGGCGGCAACCACCATGGCACTTTCGGCGGAGAAATCGACAACAGCTCATGTGGTCCATGACTTGTGGGACCCATACAACTTCGAGTCCGCCTCCGCAACACATCCTGGTTGTGGCTAGGACATTTGATGGCATCCTGCCTCAGATCCCATGATTCTTGAGGCAGCGCTGCTCTACGACCGCGGCGGTCTGCAGGTTGAGGTCGACCCGGTGGAAGTGACCTCCAGCCAGGGTGCCCCTTCACCCTGTCAAGAGGAATCAGCCATGGCATCGGACCCAAGGCCGGCCACTAAAGCCAAGCCGGCGACGTCCCCAAGGCATGAGGCGGCCAATGGAAACCATCTGCTCCCGGCCTCTGATGCAGCTCCAACCACGGCGGGGCAGGTCGTTGATGGGATGGAGGTCCCACCGTCCTCCCCAACGATGGCACGCTCCACGGCCCAGTACATGGCTGCTGGTCCGCAACCTGAGGCTGCTGACGGCACGGCTACGGGCGGTGCTCCGGCAACAACTGTGCTGAGCACTGAGGACACGCCCACACCGAGGGAGGCCACGAAGCGGTTGGCCAGGTTCTCCGAGGAGGTCCTGGTAATGAGGCAGTCTCCTCTCATCAACTCCCCGCCCAAGCAGAAGCCGCCGCCAACGCGGACCTTGCCCCTTAGGAGCAGGCGAATTGCTGCTCAGCAGCTGGACCACGTCTCGGCGTCCAAACGTGGCGGAGAACTGCTCATGAAGAAGATGGGGTTCCTAGCACCATCAGCACCGAGTTCCTCTGACCGAGTTCCTCTGTGGCCAAGCGTTCGTACGACTCCTACTTTGAGGGCCCCCTTTTGGATGCAAACATTGAGGCTCTCGACGAGTTGTTCCCAGCATGCACGGCGATGACAGGTGGAGTAGCTCGCCGGCCTTCGACCGTGGCGCCATAGGCCTGCGCATACTTTATGTTGATCCCAGTGGATCCCAAGGTTGTGTTTGCCAAAATGTAGCCCCTCTGAGGTATCAGCTGGGCTGCAAATGACCTCTCTTGTATCTTTTTTTAAAAAAACTTCTATCTTCTCAATACAATGATACGCAATGCTCTTGCGTATTTGAGAAAAAAAAAACCTCGCTAACATGGAGATGAAATCTGCTGACATGGTCACATGGAGATGGCTTCTGCTACATGGAAAGGTTATTTCCCTAGTAATTCTTTATGTAGGTTGAGACAAATTACTTCCGGTTGAAGCGTTTAATACAGAATTTAGATTTGTATATAATTGCGTATTTAAATTGGAATTCAAATACAGATGGATGGACCGATGGAAGCTTCTACTCGCTGCCATGTAGATTGCCGACCGATGGATGGAGACAAAACGCAATAGAGAACTGCAACGTAAAAAACGTGCATGCATCGGTCCACTTCATATTATGCTTAGTACTACACAATTAATATTTTTTTATTTAGGGCTCACACAATTAAGATTTTTTTTACCTTTTATTAATCTCTGACCAACCAAGTCACGGGTTTGTAGTAAGATATAACTTTTACAGGATACAAAATCCTGCAACATTTGATACAATATTTTTTCCCACACTTCTAAATGATGTCAATTTATGGTCATATAAGTAATATAAGGTTGAAATCCATAATACAGACAACTAAACAACCAACTTATACAACCCATAGGCAAAAATCATCTATTTGACTGTCTGCACCACATTGTCAAATCATGGACTAATTAGGCTTAATAGATTTATCTCGCAAATTAGTTTCAAACTATGCAATTAGTTTTGTAATTAATCTATATTTAATAATCTAAATTAGTGTCCAAACATCCGATGTTACAGGGGCTAAAGTTTAGTCCGTGGAACCAAACACATAGCCATGATCAGATCAATCATGAATATTGTTTCAGTATACCACTGTGTTGATATTTGATACAACATGATTTCACACCCACAAGCAACCAAAGATTACAAATGCTAATGCTATAATTTTCAAGAATCTCTTTCACCTACAAGCAAACAAAGAGCCTCTGTCACGGTAGAAGCATGCACGCAACAGGGAAAACCATCAGTTGTGCCTATGACAGCATCCAACAGCTTGACAGCATCTGAAAAAACATAGATGTTCAGTTTATAGCACTACTGATCTAATATATCTCAGTGACCTTTCTGCATATATGAAACATTCAGACAACTAGAAACCCAAGTGAGGTTTCTTTTACAAGTGAAAAGCATCTTCATCATCTCAAGCGCAGAAAAATCCAGAAGCATAGAACAAGTAGATGAACTGACTGACAACAAATACTAACTTAATCAACCATCTACTGCTGTCAGTCATTGCATAACTTAATAGTTCATGGCCATGTTTACTGTTTTCAAAACAAGGCCATATCAGACAAAAGCAAATGGGACCGCTGCATGTGCTTGCTTGCTTCCTCGTCTGTGTATTATCTAAATAGTAGTTCATCACAACGACAGGGAGTGTGTTTGGCATTGTCCACAAAGAACTTGCTGGATAAGGCACCCTACACCTCAGACACTTGCACCACTGACTCTGATTAAAAGACTTAGATTTCACCGACTCTGATCAAGACAGGAAGTCAGGAACTGATCCTTTGTGGCCTCCATCCCCATATCTTGCCAGCAACAATACAAGTTTCCAAGTTTACACATACTTAGATTTATTTTTAGAATCTCGGCATCAGCCTTCAGTCTCCTCGGCAGCAGTCTTCACGGTAGCAGCCAGATCACATAAAATGTTTCAGCAGTCAGTGAGTTAGATATCAGATCACAGAAAATTGGCTATTTTCAGAAACTTGGTTACTTTCAGAAACTTAGCTATTTTCAGATGTGCAGTCTCGCTCTCGCATGGTTTGGGGATGAGTCGGCCGCACCAAATCCGTCCATGGAGGAATCCGCGCCATACCCTCGACCGGAGATGGTGCGGCCACAACACTGTTGTCGCAGCCATTGGTGAAGCAAGCCGACGCAACTGCCCCCGCTGCCACAGCCGATTTTGACGCAGGAGAAGCAAAATGGCGCGAGCCACAGCCGGATCCCGCACCCAAGCTTGGAGACGGCATGCCTCGTAGTACAGCGCTATCCTCGGCCGACGACGATACCTGGACGAGCCGCGCCCGTCGCCTCACGAGACGACGGGTTGACTCTCTCTCCTCATTGAACTCGCGGCGGTGGGGTGTTTTTTTTTTTTTTTGCAAAATGAACGGTTTACAGACGACGTATACGGTATACCGATGCGTGTACTCCCCCGTCAAATAAAACATGCAATTCTAGCACAGTGTCATGTTTTTAGTATCTTCACTTTGACCAATTATATATAAAAAATATCAATGTTTATGATATCAAATAAATATCATTAGATTAATTATGAAATATATTTTTATAATAAATTAATTTGAAGCCATAAATATAAATATTATTTATTATAAACTTGGTCAAACGTGAACTACTTTTTCTGGCACGCAACTCATAGTTGCATGTTTTTACGGACGGAGGAAGTACACATGACACTCCATATAACACGAAGCCACAATAATTCAGATATAAGCGGGGCAGGTCATCATGTTCCGACACGCCGGTACGGACGAGGAATCTATATATTAGCATTCTGACGTGTACAACTAAATATATCTATTACTATATTGCGTGCATAAACTTAAAAGACGAACCCCCCTATTCGTAAAAAAAAGAACTTGGAAGACGAACTACTACTACATATGCATGCATATGATCAGACGGTATTAATTGAAAGAGATAAGTAGATGACGTGGCGCAACGAAGTTCAAGATAATAGTTTAGTGGGGTTTATGTTAATTGCAAAGGATAAGTGGATGACGTGGTGCAAGGAGGTTCAAGATAATTAGCTTAGTGTGGTTTGTCTTTATATTATATATAGATATGTGCCAGACATTGACATTGGTTTAAAAAGATATGGACCTTGATGTTGACTTAAAAAACTATAATCATCTTTAATCTCTTTCTTTTCTTCATCTCGAACAAGTACTAATTTTCTAAATTGAAGATATGGACATAACACGAGAAAAATGTAATAGAGAGATGTATTTTATCTATTGTGAGGCCATGCCAGAGTGGCAAATGAATATTTGCTATTGGATAAGCTTAACCGAATCTTAGTGACTTAAGATGCTCTAACATGAAGTAGAGGGTTGTGACAATAATCCGATACCATAGGAGAAATCTAGTTATCTTTGCTTTTATCTTTCCCTTACATGCTCTATCTTGTTTTGATTGCAAGTTTCTTGTGTGACAACTGGTATTTATGTTAGTGTGCTTAGCTTAGATTTTATTCTTACAAAACTAGGACCTTACTCTTAGTATGAATCTAAGCTAAGGATATGATTAGTATGTTTGCCCTAAAGATGTATTAGATTGTCTTTGTAGAAGAATTTAGGAGCCAAGGTGCTTAGGGGGTTAGAGTTTAAGCTAAGGTCATCACAATTACCTTTTACACCCCTCTTCATCCTCCCTTGGGTCATTCGATCCTTACAACCCTCTCAGAAGCATAAAAATAATTTTAGGGTACATTGATTAATTAGGAGCTAAAATTACAGATTTTTCAGAATGTGTAGGCCTAATAATTATAGATTAGAGCATAAAAATTTACTACCATTGCTCATTTGAAAGCAAGTTTTAGTTGTATAGCCAAGAAGAATTTGCAGTATATAGAAGTTTAATAATCTTTATAAAGAAAACATCAATATTTGTGATACAAAATAGGGGAGTGCTGGCACCCGGACGTCTGATGGATACCGATCCATTGGACGGTGCCGCGGACGCAAAAGGACGCCGCGTCCCTTAGTACCGTGCCTCCCCTACAACACGGGATCATGCCCGCCCCACCCGCACGGAGCAGAAGTAGAGATCGGAACCGCCGTTCCTCTGCTCCCCGTGCACGGAACACGCCCCCAACCTCGTCCGCCCCCGGATCGAATAGAACGGGTTTCCCATCTGCCCCCAACCAAGCCGCCCCCAACGCACTCCCATCAGAAAATTGTTTGCAACATCAAACAAAAAGCAATACAAGGTGAAACATCAAAACAAGTCTACTACAACATCAGAACAAGAGTGACTGCAACAACACAACAAAGCTACTCTACTGCAATACAAGATGTAACATCAGGAAAAAAATACTAATGCAACAAAGAAAAAATACTGTTGCAATAGCAAACCAAAGCTACTGCAACAACACAAACAAAGCACAATGCAAGATGCAACATCAAAAAAAAAAAGACTAATGCAACAAAAAAATTACTTGTTGCACAACAAACCAAAGCTACTGCAATAGTAGAAAACAAAAGGGCCGTGTGAGATGCAATATCAGAAAAAAGACTAATGCAACAAAGAAAGACTACTTGTTGCAAAAGCGAAACAACACTACTGCAACAACAGAAACAAAAATGCAATGCGAGATGCATCATAAAAAAAGTCTAATGCAACAAAGAAATGTTGCTTATTGCAACAGTAAAACGATGCTACTGCAACAACACAAACAAAAAAGCTCAATGCGAGATGCAACATCAGGAAAAAAAAGACTGATGCAACATAGAAATATTATTTGTTGCAACAATAAAACAAACCTACTACAACAGAGCTTGCCGGAACCCTAGCCACCGTTGTGTCCCTCAGGTCCAGATCCAAAGGAGTAGGAGGAGGAGGAGGAGGAGAAGGAGAAGGAGGAGGTGGAGGAGGAGGACGGCTCAGATTCAGAGAAGGACCCACCTACCTCGCCGGAAGCCGCCGCCATCGCACTCATCTCTGGTGGCATGGAGGTCGCAGAGTGAGGGAGGGAGGGAGGGGCGGCTCGCCGGAAGCCGCCGCTGTCGCCCTCCTCTCTCGGTGGCATGGAGGTCACGGAGGGAAGAAGGGAGGGAGGGAGGGAGGAAGGGAGGGAGGGTGTGCTCGCCAGATGCCGCCGCCGCCGTGGCATGGAGGTCACGGAGGGAGGGAGGCAGCGCGCGAGTAGAGCGAGGGAGTCGAGGAGCCACGAGGAAGAGAGGGCGAGCAGAGCAAGAGAAGTGAAGCACGGGGAACGGGATGGGATGGGAGAGGTAGTCGAGCGGCGGATAAAGATGAGAGGGGCGGTTGAGTCCATATGTGACACGCGTCTAGATTTGTCGGACGTTAGAGTCATAGCATTACCGTACAAAATAGATAGCCTATAAAATTGTGTTACAGGGAAAAAGAATTAAATGATATTGATTTGGTGTCATCAATATGGATACATGTCATTGTAAATAAATCTGGTCAAATTTACTACCGTTTAATTAACTTTGACAGCGGTACGGTGATTTTTTCCTGAGACAAAGGGTGTGTTGAGATAAAAAAACTTTTCATGAAAAACTACAGTAACGAATCTTGCGGCACATGTATGGAGCATTAAATATAGACAAAAAAAAAACTAATTGCACAGTTTGGTTGGAAATCGCGAGACGAACGTTTTGAGTCTAATTAGTTTGTGATTTGACACTAAAGTGCTACAGTAACAAATGTGCTAGTGATGGATTAATTAGGCTTAATAAATTCGTCTCGCGGTTTCCAGACAAGCTATGTAATTATTTTTTTTATTAATATCCAAAAACTCCTTCTGACATCGCACTGTGACATTTTCGTAAAAGCTTTTCATCCAACTAAACCCACACAAACCTATATTTTATGTCTCCCAACGAATTGACGAGCGGTCAATGGTCAAAGATGGATTCTTTCAGTCTGTTCACTTGAGCTTTCAGCCGCTTATTTTCAGCCAGCCAGCAATGTTTTTTTCTCATAACAAATCAGTCATCCGTACTTTCAGCGGTTTATTTTCAGCCAAGCGAACATGCTGTTTACTGTTATAGATAGATACTCCCTCCGTCTCTAAATGTTTGTCTCTAGAAAACCGTATTTATCTCACAGACACGTTTTCCGGATGACAAATAAAAAGGGACGGACTAGTAGACTTGTAGCACCTGCAGATGCAGCTGCAGTATTGCTCCTAGATGGATGTTGGATCAAAGGATTCAAAGCAGGGAGCGCGATTATTGGCCGATATAGGTACCAGTATATAAATACTACTGTACTTTGGGAATGACATTGGCGGTGTTTAGTTCCGTAAAAAGGTATAAAAAAGTATTGTAGCATGTTTTAGCTTTATTTGATAAATAGTGTCTAACCGTTGACTAATTAGGTTCAAAACGTTCGTCTCGCAAAGTACAACCAAGCTGTACAATTAGTTTTTAATTTCATCTACATTTAGTACTCTATGCATGTATCGTAAGTTTGATGTGACGGAGAATCTTTTTTTGTACAGTACTTTTTTGAGGGAGTAAACACAGCCATTGTATATGAGCAGAAGACCGTACGTGTGTACGTTGATCCACATGGCAACAGATACGTGTGGACGTCAGGACGTGTGGCTTTGTCACCCTCAGAAGCCAGCTACCACTACCACATGCACATGGACAACCGGCGGCGGAATAATGCGTGCACATGCCGGTCGCCCGATCGGGGATGGAGTCCGACTCCGGCACTGCACACGTTTAGATGCCATGCTAGAGTTAAAAATTTTTCACTCTCTCCATTATATTAACTTTTACACGTATGTATGAAGCATTAAATATAGATAAAAAATAACTAATTATACAGTTTAGTTATAAATCATGAGATGATTCTTTTGAGTCTAATTAATCTATAATTAGACATTAATTATTAAATACAAACGAAAGTGCTATAGTTAAAATTTTTTAACTTTTTACAACTAAACAAGGCTGGAGTGCTCGACACAGAAGCATAGCAGCAGGATGAATAGCGAGGACAAGCGGACAAAAACAAAGCTATCTACCGTCAGAGTACTACCGTCCACTACTACATTGGTTGCGTTGAGACGGGGCTGTAAAATTTTCGGAAACACAGTAACTCTTTCGTTTTTATTTGATAATTAGTATCTAATTATAGCTAATTAGGTTTAAAAGATTCATCTCGTGATTTATAACCAAACTGTGTAATTAGTTATTTTTTATCTATATTTAATGTTCTATGCATGTGTCTAAAGATTCGATGTGACAGAGAATCTTGTAAAATTTTTGGAACTTTGAAGCATCTAAACACAGCCTGAGGCCTCGGTTAGTCGGCTAAAAATTTTTGACCAATTTTTTTTCTCCTTTTGTGATATATGCATAGAGTATGAAACGTAGATAAAATAAAAAACTAATTACACAGTTTGGTTCGAAATCACGAGATGAATCTTTTAAGTATAATTACTCCATGATTAGCCTTAAATGCTACAGTAATCCACATGTGCTAATGACGGCTTAATTAGGCTTAAAAGATTCATCTCACGATATCTAGACGAGCTGTGTAATTAGTTTTTTTTTATTTCGTCCACATTTGATACTCCATGCATGTACCGCAAAAGGGACAATTTTTTGGCCAACTAAACAAGCCCTGAACCTACGAGCCTTGGACAATTAGGCTCCGTTTAGTTCTCATCCAAACCCCATCACATCGAATGTTTAGACATGTGCATGGAGTATTAAATATAGATAAAAAAAACTAATTGCACAGTTTGTATGGAAACCACGAGATGAATCTTTTAAACATAATTAGTCCATAATTAGTCATAATTGCTACAGTATACACATATGCTAATGACAGATTAATTAGGCTTAATAAATTCGTTTCACGGTTTTCAGGCTAGTTATGTAATTAGTTTTTTTATCAGTATTCGATCTACCTCTTCTAACATCTAGTAAAATATCCCATACGACACCTAAGAACTTTTGACCCGTGAACTAATCAAGGTCTTGGACTACCCGCAATGGGTACTCTAAAACGATACTCTAAAGCTTTTGAGTATGAATATAGAGTAAAAACTGCTGCACTGGGTACTCTAAAACGATACTCTATTCTTTCTCTTACTCTATATTTAGAATGACACAGTGCTTACTCTATACTCTATAGTGACGGGCTCTACTAGCTAAACAAAGGAAAAAATGCTATAACTCACAAACTAAAAATCCAAATTAAATTTTGATTGCACCATTAAATTCGTCTCAATAAATCCTTTAAAACTAGATTACACATGGATATATTTAGATAAAGTGACAAGTGGGTCCCACAGTGGATAGAGTGGATAGAGGATGATATAGAAGATGGATGGGTACGGGAGAATTGAGTATAAAGGAGAGAATCTTGCTGGCTAGGATATATAGAGGATGAATATAGAGGTCGATGAGTGCGGATAGTCTTACACGGATCAGGACAGCAGCACCTAGGAGGTAGGAGCAGCTAGGACGCAGTACTACTGGAATACTCCTACTAGCCAGTAGCACCGTGCGTGATCCATCGTCCCATGCTGCCATACTCTGCAGTACATCGGAGCCCGATGGAGAAGAAGGCTGCCGTGCCGGCATGCGGCACGCCCAGCTGTCACCCTCCACACGCCGACTTCCCCGAGGAGACAATTCATTCAGGGACGGGCCACGAGCAGGTGCAACTGCTGCAACAACGACGTGCAGCCGCGCGCGCTCGTACTAGGGCCTGTTTAGATGCCCGAATTCGGGTATAAACAGTGCCCGGGTACTGTAGCAATTTGGGTTTTTATTTGGTAATAATTGTCCAAACATTGATTAATTAGGCTCAAAATATTCGTCTCGCAAAGTACAATAAAATTGTGCAATTAGTTTTTAATTTCATCTACATTTAGTACTCCATGCATGTGCCGACATTTTGATGTGACGGGGAATCTTCTTTTTACATAGTGAAATTTGGGAGAAAATTTAGGATCTAAACGGGGCCCTACTACAATGGCAAACTATAGGCTTTGATCCAAAAAATTTCGAGAAAAAATTTCTATAGCATTTTAGTTGTTATTTGGTAAAATTTATCTAACCATAGACTAACTAGACTCAAAAGATTTGTCTTGACATTTACAGATAAATTGTGTAATTAATTATTTTTTTTATCTATATTTAATGCTCCATACATATGTCAAAGATTCGATGTGACGGGTACTGTGCAAAAAAATTTTTTTGGGTGTTTTTGAACTAAACAGGGCCTATATTTGGATTCCATCGGAGCCGTCCATGCAAGCGGTTTGGTACCGTGGTGCGCTCAGATCCGTTGTACTGTACACCGATTATATTTTTGCTGGCACTTCAGATATCCCCATCATCCCTGCCGCCACGCAGGATTTCCTCAATTTCTTTTTGTTGCACAAAATAAAGTAAAGGCTGGCTTTTTTTTATATCACTTCTCCTGTACTCCAGGTGCCTGAACTTTAAGATTATTTCAGACAACATTCTTGTAGCACCCATTAATACTAGTAAATTGTTCTTTTTATGATTTATTATTTATCTTTGTATCGTAACATATTAATTTTTTGTGTCGTAACATATTAATTTTTTATCCTTGTCTACATGTTAGTAAGGAAATAATTTTGTCCTGGTCTACCTATAGAAATTTTTGTCGTAACACAAATCAGATTTTATTGCGTGTGCGATTTTGTTTAATGTTTTTTTATTCTCGTTACCGAAAATTGCAGATTGCGCATACAGAAATTATAACGAACGAAATTTGTAATTTTAAAATAAAATATATGCAATAACCGTCGTCCGAAAGAAAACTAAAATTTAGGCACCTAAAATTTAGCGAGTCCCTTATTTTATTCAATCAATTGAGCATACATAACGTTGTACACGTAGAAATGGATATGGAATCTGGAAAACGCACCGGTACCAACAAACACGCCTCTTTCACGCTTTAATGAAAAAAAAAGCATAAGGGCAGGACCAACAACAGATGCTAAATATTCTGCGGTAGTTTCACCTAAAAGAGATGTCACGTTTTTTCTAATGAAAAAGAGATGTCACGTTCACCCAAAAGCATTTGAGGCAAGTAATTTTATAACGCGAGCTGGTTCAAAGAAAAGGAATTCCCTTAAAGTTGAGGAATGTCTGCGTTATATACATCTCCCTAATTGGGTTTTTAAAAGCATTCCAAACATTAACTGGGTTGTCTTGATATTTTTAAAATGTATAGAGAGAGTATATGAGAAATACTAGCATTCTGGGACTCGGAATATTGCAAGTTTCTAGCTGCGCTAGATTTGATACTACTAGGTGATAGGTATATTAGACTGTGCGTTCCTACGGACACATCAAATTTAAACAAAATATTATAATACAGAATACTATATCTGATATAAACAGATTGCAATGGATATAGTTTGAGCAAAACATATATGCTGGTAAAAAGATGGAAATAATAAAGAGCATCTAAACGTGACACACGACACCTGATGGAGAAATAAAGAGCATCTGACGTGATACACGACACCTGGAGATACGTGTGGCTGCGGCTATAGCTTTTTCCTTTCATGATGGGATGGATTCACAATGCCTTTTTAGTAGTGCAAAATCTCTTTCTGTTGAGGATGAAAGATCCATTTGCCGATTTTGCGCAAAGTGGCAATGCTCCTATGTTGCTTCCTCTTCGGTTCTAAATAAGGGCCTAGCTACTTGTTCAAAACCAGATGGTACCCCGCGTGCTGCTGCGGAATTTGTAGTGTTATATAGAAAGAGAATTTATGGAGGGAGCATGTAGAGGAAAAATGTCTCATAGTGTAATAATCTTTGGCTCCTTCATAATTTTAACTTGAAATCTTAAACATGGGAGACAATGACTCATCTTCAATGACTAATTAAGAAGCTTGACAAAAATGTGTATCAATCAAACGGTATCTCTTGATAATGAAATGTATATAGAGAGAAGAGGAAACCATTCAAATCCTCACTTGGAAGCTGTATATAGCAATCCATCATGAATAAATACAGATTAAAATACAAAATCGTTCTTTCTAAAAGCAGGACGTGAGGAAAAAACTGGTGCACGAAAGTGAGCGTTGCTTGGGTTGTCACCGGAGATTATCAGGTACTGTAGCAAATAGCACATGACTATATGGCACAACGCACGTTAGAGAATCAGGTAATAATACAATGCCTGTTGGATTATTAAGAAAATCATCCACCGGACCGGATGATAAGTAAGGATTGGATAGAATAAGAGGGGAAATGATACTAAATTTTAAAGGCAAGATATAGAAATCAAATAAATTACTAATGACTACTATTTTTAAAAAAATCTAGTTGGGCCGGCATGTTGAAGTAGCGTATTGTGTCGCCTATTCCCATGCCTGCAAGCTGGATTCACGGGAGACGGGACTCGAACCGAAGCTTGGTACAGCCTTCAGGCGTCAGCGGCGGCGGTGGCTAGTAACAGAGAAGGGACAGATAGTTCATATTTACAAATTACAACACAGGACCAACGTAACACAGCTGAGGTATATGACTGGTGGTCTTCATCTCCTCTCTACCTTGGCCGCTCAGCTCCTCTCCGTCGGCGCTGGTGCTGGCTTGGCCTGCGCGAAGCCGCGCACCTTGGCCTTGGCGGCCTGATGGATGGATGGACCACGGTTTGTACTTACAGAGGCAATGGCATGCCCTGGTCCTTGTCCTTGAGCGCCTCCACTGCCCCGACGCCCGTCGCCACCATCCGCGACGCCTTCGCTGCACTAGCCATGTCCTTCTGTTACTAATCCTTGGATAGAGTTCAGTTGATAAGACAATCGCTTTCTCGCAGACTCACAGTAATGGTGTGAAGTTGTTCTATCGTGAGCTGAAGGGCAGGCAGATTATTTGGGATAGCAGCACATGTGTAGAGAAGACGATGAGGTTGTGGGAGACCGACCAGAGGACTACAACAGTGGAGGGAAACCAGCGGACTACATCAGTTATTTAAGGTGTGCGTGGCACCTCCTGCACTGTCTTGCTTCATCAGAATTGGAAACGGAGAGTGTCGGCGTGGACATAGGACGGGACGCTTCATCAGGTCTTTAGATGCGCTTGAAGGTTAGTGAGCTGTGGGACTCACACGATGACGTGGCTTCATGAAATCACAGAGAAATCTACTAGTGGGTTCCTCCTATTTAGGTATAGTAGATGATGACTAGATGTCGTGCATCCACTGGCAAGGACGATGTTGTGAATCCACTACCAGAGCATTTCTAAATCTTGCTCTCTAAATCACCATGTGAAGAGTCATTTACATAAAAATTATTTTCTATATCTTTTCAATATGAATATGATATATGCATGCAAAATGGTGGATCTACGAATGGGATACGGCTTATCCTTAGATTCAGCCCAGCCCATGAGCCTATGACCATGCATGTGTAAAGACAGATTACTTCCCTTCCACTGTTCGGTTCCTCGCCGGCCCATCCCCAGTATAATATAACGAGCGCATGTATCCGGCGCTAGGAGGCCGAATCGAGTCGGCAGCCACCGGGCCGCGTTGCTCTCGGAACGGATGCGATGCCGCAGGCCCGCACGCGCGCGCTCTATGCCGCATGGCGCCGGACCTCCGGTGCAGATGCAGACGTGGCCCAGCTCCGGCAACGTGATCACAGTAGACGTATGGTGCGTTTGGTTCGAGGGACAAGGTGGTTATCTTTTTTTTCACTCCTTACTTTTTTTATTTGTTTATAGAATGGAATGAGTTAGTTTATCATCATCTCACTTTTCACAGGCTAATAATTAGTATATACTCCCTCCATTCCAAATTATAAGGCATTCCAAGAATCTTAGAGAGTCAAAGGATCTCAAGTTTGACCAAATTTATATGATAAGATAATAATATTTATGATACCAATTAAGTATCATTAGATTATTCATTAATTATATTTTCATAGTATACCTATTTGATGTTATAAATTTTTGTAATTTTTTTATAATTTTAGTCAAACTTAAGATGCTTTGACTCTTCAAGATTCTTGGAATGCCTTATAATTTAGAATGGAGGGAGTACATGATGAATGTGTTGATTCCACCAAAATTCATGGGATAAACTTATGATGCATCACCTTATGAAGCATTGAGTGACTCCACAAACCAAACCATACACCACTCGTAGTAGATGTAGACAAGGACAGTGATGGTACGGAGCACATGGCAGCAAAAAAAACACTATTTGGCGAAATGCATGAAGTAATGAGCATGGAATTCATTCAAAAATCATTGTCTATTCTCAATTGAATTCAGTTCACAGACATGAATTTATCATCATAGAACTTAGGATCGTCAGACTCCAACAACCACGATAGACACAACACCTTAATTATTATGAAATCATTAAATGACAGGCACGGCACCTTCATCACTGTAAACACACTAAAAATGGAAAAAAAACCCTAGTGCGAAAACTTGCATTGAACAGGGCTCGAACACAAGTCGTGAGTGCTCCACTAAGCAAACCTGACCATTGAGCCATCGGCTCGCTCGTCAACAAAGTGGATAGGGTAACTAGGGAGAGATGAGTTTTAACTAGATTTTTGTTGAACATGAGCTGGGTTCAGACTTCAGACCGACTAGGCCCAAACGTGAACCAGTTGGCGAGCCAAGGAGGGGTTGGAGGGGGGCTGCCCCTCTAATTTTGTTGTTTCACCATTATACTTTTTTTTGTTATTTTTCCATTATACTCTTTAATGACCTAACTACTATGTGGTTAAATAGTAAATGGTCACCTATCGACATCTGTGATCTGTCCCCCTCTCCCTAAACCAAGTCCTGATTGACTTCACCACTAATTATATACTATCTAAATAAGTATTGTGTTAGTAAATGAATAGGGAGAATAAAGATGATCAATTTTGACTGGTAACTTCAAACCGGCGGAAGAGCATGCATCAGTAGTAAGCTAGGCAAATCCAGCAAGAAGAAACGTACAAGCTACTTCGAATTCACTAATACTATACTACTATAATATTTCCCTTGCCTGAGCGAACAGAGCGACTACAGTAAATTAAATATAAACTAGCTCTAGCTAGAGGTAGGCAGATGGATAGAGTTTAAACCCTAGGTTCAAATGGATTTTTTTTGAAAGAGGTTCAAATGGATTCTCAATTGTGGTGATGCTTTTGCATTGGCAGACAGTATAGTATAACGTATAGGGGGTGAATCGTCCCCACTCCACGGTCCCCAATTACATTTTTTTGAGGAAAGGTCCCCAATTACATTGCAGATACCATCCGTCGTCAGTCATCTGATCAAACTAATAACGAGTTCCCGCTGCTCCTCAAGTTCTCTCATTGACCGGTTAGACGTTGATATTGTTCGTTCTGTTTAAAAACATAGGTTATATTAGTTTTGTTTAAGATATATTTTAAAAAATTTATCAAGTTCATTTGAAATTATATTAACATCTGCAATATTAATTAAATAAATTATACTCCCTCTATTTCAAATTCAATTTTAAGATACTTTGGCTTTTTATTGTTTTTGTTATGTATCTAGATAGTGTACATACGAGGATATTGCAAAAAGTAAAAGCTAAAATGTCTTATAATTTGGAATGGAGGGCATAGAAGTTTTATGGTTATCATCCACAATACTAATTTAAATTTAGTTCAGGTTTTAGAGTGACGTCAGTTTTTTTATACTCAACGGCTCTCAGGAGGCATTGTGTTGAAGTTTTCTATTCATTTTGTTCTCCCATTTTCTCCCAATTATAGCTTCTCTAGGCTATGCTCTTATATATACATATATATTTTTCGATCTAGCTATACTCCCTCTCTGCTCATAAAAGAAAGCATATTATGCTCTTATATACATCGTAAATTTGACCAAGTTCATAAAAAAAAGATATCAACACCAATAAATAGATTTATCATGAAATATATTTTCATTGTGTTTACTTTAAACTTAGTCAAATTTAGGATGATTTGACAAAGGATAATAAGTTAGAATGACTAGGAGAGAGTACACCAATAAAAGCATGCATTACTCTCCATGGCAATATACACCAATAAAAGCATGCATAAAGATATCAACACCAATATGCATTGCCACAAATACATGTATGTATGCATAAATTCTCCATGGCAACTATTACTTAATATTATTAGTTATTTTTAGCTCGACAACTCAGCTATAACTCGTGACGAATATGGGGCTCCTGCAGTAGGATGGAGAGTCGCATGTATATATACATACAGTGGAAAGTAGTATCAAAGTACACAAGTTTTGGTCGTACGACACAATCGACAAACTGAAAAGCTAATTTACCTCATGTAGTCATGCATGTTCTTGTGTCCATGTGCCACGAGTATACTTTATCAATTATTAAAGATTATTTAACATGCTGTGTGTCCTTTATTAATCTCAAAGATCTAGCTAGCATTGCATCGAGCATACTAGTTTGCTCTCATGCATGGGCCGGCCTCACCGTACTGCGCATGCATGCCGCTGTTCCATTTTTTTCGTTCCAAAATGACAACATGCATCGTGTGGATCTTAAAAAGGTACTGCATATCCCCATTGAGTAATATAATTACTCTTTCTAATCGAATATTCAAATAAACAAGCTATCTGATGTACTACATTTGACTGTAAAAAAATATCTCAATTTGTAAATTTGTAAAGTAGTTTTGGAAAAAAAAACTAAAATTTAATTGCCTTTGTTATTATTCAATATATATAGGCACACACATAATATACACAGTGCCCATCGGTCAAAAAAACAGAGCGAAATATGTAGAGACGCTAGTACTGAGTTTCTGCACATGCATGTGAAGAATATAATGAAACATTTGCTGACATTTTAATTAATTAGTAGAAAACATAGGGATGTTAGGAAGGTTTTTCGTGAACCCACAAATCTATTATAATTTTGCAGGTTATCCGTATAACCGCAAAAATTAAGTCTACTTGTGGGTTCGCGGACAATTCGCCTTGCATCTCTAGGAAAACATATATATAAAATACCTGTGAAGAATTAAACATTTGTAACCTAAATGTGAAGAATTAAACATATGTGCTATGTGGACATGTTAATTAACAACAAGCGTATAAACCGTTGATCTGTTTTATTATATGACTATACATATATCCATATGGTATGTGTCTAATTGTTTGGCATATCTGTGCAACCTTTGAGAGCATATATATAGACATGTATATATGAAGAAATCCCTGCCGCATATAGTGTGTGTTGTTCTTTTAGTTTGTGAAGGTTGTTATTTTCCTCAGCAGGAGTTTGCATTTGGTTGGTTTTATTGCATTGTAACAGAAAAGACCCCCTTCTTATCCCGAATTATTATATCACACAACCAGGAGAAGCTAAGCCTCAGTAGTGCACATGTTATGTACCCTAGATTTAGCATTAGTAGCAGTGTGTAACGCTGTAAATCCCAAAGCATTAATTGGCACAAAACTGTGCAAGCTGATGTGTTTTCATCAAACAGAGAAGGCTGCATGGTGGCATAATACCTCTTCCAGGAATTAAGCTAACAAATGCATACACGAAGCCAAAGTTCACTACAAAAGAAATGCATTTGAGCCCTATATATATAGATTCCTTATTGCCGGGACATGTACGACCAAGACATGAAATAATCTTTCTATAGAAGAGAATACCTATTATGAATTAAAACAACGGTGGGAGCACCATATATAACAAGGAGGGGTGAAGCTATTTTGTAATTAGGGGGGCGCACCCCCTCAAAAATATAAAAACGGTGACTTTAGCTAAAATTACACAAATCTCTATGACTAAAGTCTATACACCCATAAGGTAATTAAGTGGACACTTCCCTCTAATTTATTCTAGCTTCGCCACCGATAACAAGCTTGATTAAAACATGTACTACAGAGCCCCGCATTTATATTATACACACATGTTGACGGGTGTGTATGCATATATAAGCAGACATTATTATGTATATTAACCCCTTGCGAGAGCTAGTATAATCATCGCTGAAGCATGCATCCATTCACAAAAAATACCATATATATACTGGGAATACTAAGCTAGCTAGAGGTTCATCTTTACCAAAAGGCTTCATTTTGTACTTCACCAGTGTGACAAGTGTCAGTATGCATTATATTGTCATCATCATATCAGACCACAATTATTTGAAGTGATAAAAATCGACACAAAAATCTCACACGAGTGCATAAATAGTGGAGCTGATCATCTTCGCGGCAGAGTTTTGCACAAGAGAGATCAAAGAGACGTACAGCATATAATAAGCATCCATCATCTATTTATCATGCTGCATCTAATTAATATAAATCAAACATATATCACAATGGAAACAATGCAAGCAGCAAGCTCGATCGTATCTTGCGCTGACATTTGGCACAGCCACACAGTCACATGCATGCAGTTTGCAGTAGTAGTATATATTACCTTCTTCTTCTTAGCAGAGTACGTACTGTATTAGCTAGAATTGATCAATCGAAGAGCCTTTTATTAGCTCCGTCCTGGCAGCATGCTTAATTCGATCTTCAGTTCTAGCTAGCTACAAGTAACTATATGATGATGATGAGTCGCAGTCGTCGTCCTTCAGCTGTCGGCGATGAACGATCCTCCATTTCTACTTCAATTCCTCGGTCATGGCATGGATGGATCCCCTCCTAGTATGGCGGTGGCCGTGCATGAGCCCATGCAAGCCCCTCGTGCCCGAGCTGCAGGCCCGCACCGGAGGCGGTGCCGCCCCCTGGCATGAGGCTTGGCGGCACGCCGCCGGCGCCACCGCCGAACATTGGCATCGCCGAGGGATCCGCCATCCCGCCCATTATCAGAGGCGGTCCTCCGCCGGGGCCAGGAGGCAGCTGCGGCAGCGCCTGCCCAGGCTCCTCCTCGGCGTCGTCCAGCGGCAGCCTCTCGTAGGTGGCGTTGGCGAACGTGGACGCCATCACCATGACGGGCCCCGCCGCGGTGAGCGTGCCAACCACGCTGCCGCCGACGACCTGCCCCTGCCCGCCCGCGAGGTACACGGTGAGCCCCGTGGATCCCGGCGGCGCGGGGCCCGGCAGGAACGTGCCCGTGAGCGAGAGGATCTCGAAGCGGCCTCGGAGCGCGACCACGGAGCCCGGGGCCGCGGGCTGGCGGAGCGCGACGTCGGTGACGGTGCCCGCGCCGCTGAGCACGCACACGCCGCGCTGCCTGCGGCGCGCGAAGTGGGCGATGGACTCGGCCACGTCGGCCCCGCCGGCCACCTCCATCACGTGGCTGCGCAGCGCGTTGGGGCTGTCACGTGTCACGAAGATGGGAGGCTTCGGCTTGTTCTTGGACCCCGGCGGCCGCCCGCGGGGCCGCCGGTTGCCCGTCACCACGGCGCCTTCCTTGGGCTCGCCGGTGCCGTTCTCCCGGTCGTCGCCGCTCCCGCCGCTCGTCGGCTGCTCGGTGGCGCCGTCCTTGTTGGAGGAAGGTCCCATTTCTTCTTGGTTCTTGCCAAGGGATGGCTCCGGCAGGCCGAGCCGCCCCTCGTCCCACCACCTGTTCGCCAGCTTCAATTCTCTTCTACTCCTAGCTTGCTAGTAGGGTTTCGATAATCGAGCTGCTTCTTACTTTCTTAGAACAGCCGGACTCGACGGATCCTCGATCGACTTCTTGCAGATTCTTCAAGAAATCTCTTGCTCCCTGCTCTACGCCTTTGCAGATGCAAAACAAAATATAAGAGAAACATATTAGCTAGCTAGCCGACCGCCATGTGTCAAGCAGATCCAAGCAGCATGTTTTGATCAAAAAAAGATGGGAGCATATGTGTCTGAACGAGAAGAGAAGACTCGAGTTCGATTGGACCGAAGAATTGATGAATTAAGGAAGCAAGAGCAAAGATCATCGAGCAACTTTTACCATGTGTGTTTTGCTGAATCCACCAAGAGCTGACCTCAAGACAAGCAAGAACGAAATCAAAAGAGACTTGCCCCCCTCCATCCCCTCCTCCTCCTCCCTCTTGTAATTCTCTTTTGCTACTTTTCCTTGCAGTTTTGTGTGTCTTCCCTCTGCTATATATGGGGAGAAGACTTGCAGGGAGAGGCTGAGATGTCAGAGTGAATTATATATCTATTTTCACTTGCCCTATTCCAAGTTGGTAGACATATGTAATATGTTTGTATGTGTACACAGGCGCATGAAGCACCATTTAAAAGAAAAGTAGCAGGACAAGAACATGAAAATGCTATGACCACCCTTGCAAACTACACACAAGTTGACTGACGAACCCACGAGAAAATATAACCTCATCATATATATGGTTTCATATGCATATGGACCACACAGATGTAGTTTTCCAAAGATGTATTCTTAATTAGTACTTCCATGTACATAGATCACTTAGTGCGTATGTTACACTAAGATATATAGCCAAAGAAGTCTTTTTACCTGTCAACCATCTGCTGCCGTATACATATGGTTTAGATTTAATTTAACATATGTGTCATAGTAACGTACCACCTAACCGAATGTGTAATATACTTTTATCTTATACCTTCGTCGCCACGCACCTAAGAGATGCAATCCTTGAGTAGTGGTGCTTATCCAAACAAAAGAACATTTCATTCACTTATTCGCAATGTAATATTTCTTCAAACCACATGAATTCTAATTAACATGTATAAATAATTGTCAGCAAAAAAATAATAGCCTAGATTTATAGAAAAAATATTAATGCGGCATGGTGAAAAATCTAAAACAAACCTAACTGTTCCTATTTAACTTTCATTTTGGTGCATCATGCATCTTTTGGCAGCAAAAAAGAATTGCAGCATATTCGATCGATCAATAGGTAGTGTGTAGGAGTCATGCATATGGATCCCCGCTTCAGATTATTATTATAAGATGTTTGGTGTGTTGCTGGTGAGGCATACTTGCTTTTACCTGGCAGCTGTGCTTTAGGTAGGATTTAGGACTCTGGAGGTTAGTTTGTGGGAGACCAAGGTTCCTTTGCTACCTACACCTAGCGTATGTGTCGCATGCATAGGGGCTGCTGGGGAGGGGAGGTGAGCAAGTAATTCCTTTCTCACAAAATTCAGTAGGATGTATATATAGGGTATCTCAGTTTACACAGAACAAACAAAATCACATAGCACCTGTAATATATATGCGGTTTCATTTGGTGATGTACTTTCATGCAATATAATATGCATGGACAGAAGATATGATATTGCGATCAATTGCCCTGTTCACCCGACTTATAATCCGTACTTTTCAACTAGTTTTTTCAGCCGAAACAGTGTTTTTCTCTCATAAAAAATCAACCGAAACAGTGTTTCAGCTTGTTTTTCAGCACAAGCGAACGGGACCAATGCATACTTTCAAATGTCCAACCTCTTTCACTAGGTCCATCTTCTTATTATAGTCACAATAACCCCCTCCTGTGAAATTTGAGGCACTTTATGTGCATATATGCTGGGCAAAAATGAAAACAAATTAAATGTTTATATTTTGATGTTGCATTTTTAAAATCCTTAATAGATAGATCTGTAATAATGTATCCTTCATTGAAAATCTTCAACAAATATGTAAATTAATAGAAAACATGATTAATTTTAAAAGTACATGGGGCTTGAACAATGGTGAGCATGGAAGCAATGCATTTGTTTTCGAGATCATACTACATTCAAGTTATTTAGGGCCTGTTTGGATCCATTAGCTACTAATAGTTAGCTAGCTAATAGGTCACGACTATTATTAACTGCGATTAACTACTTTGGTTCAACTAGTGAAATAGTTGTTAGCTGTACCTAGACCTGTTTCGACCCAAAGAACTAATTATTAGCAGCACTACTATCTCTTTGAATCCAAACAGGACCTTATTAGTTTGCTTAACAGCAGAAAAGGAGAGTTGGTTTAGGTACAGTTAGTTGTTAGTATGACACATTCAACTTAAGGACAGTGAAGAATTTATTAATCGTCGACTTGTCGATTATAAAGCATACATGGAACATGAATAATATATGGCTTGAGGCCCTTAATTTGTATTAGAAAAATATAGAGTTAGTGAATAAAACTAATACTCCATGAAAAATATATTAAGATCCAATCATCCGTACGGCTGGATCGGATGAGATGTCAAACCATACATAACGGACGGAGCCTTTGTTTTGCATTGCTATGCATGGCTTTGTCTGGTCGGATCATATGATACATATATGCTTGTATATATCCAAAGCATCCATTAGTGTCCAATCACTTGAAAGAATCTTAATTTCTTAACTGAAAATGTTTTTTAATCAGCCTCCGACGGCTAAATTGGGTTATTTTTCTACTCCTACTTCTGAGCAAAAAAACGAAAAGGACAGATTTGAGTTGAGGACCTACTGTGTTCAAGTTAAAAATGGTTTATGTATGGATAATATGAGGTTTGCAATTGCAACTAACGGTCATGCATTGTGGGTATCCCAAAATTCTACTTGCTATGTCGACTTGTGGATTATCATGGAAGAACATGAGTGGCCTTTTCCTTGAGGTCCTTAGGGCCTGTTTGGTTGGTGACCAAAACTTGCCACGCTAAAGGTTCGTCGTGCCACTGTTTCTTCGGCAGCTGTTTGGCACACCTATGACACGCTACACTTTTTTAGCACCATATTTCACATGTTATAGGATCATTTTCGTGCCAAACTTTGTTACAAGTGTGGCTTCGATTTGGTCGCCATATTTTTTTTGGCAACCATAGTTTGCCGGCGTGACAAGTTTTTGTCACCAACCAAACATGCCCTTAATTTGTGTTAGAAAAATACAGAGTTAGTTGAGATAAAACTAATGCTCCATGGGGGAAAAAATTAAAATCCGATCATCCGTACTGCTGGATCGGCCGGATCAGATGTCAAACCCTGCACAACGGATGGAAATTTTGTTTTGCTTCAAGAGATGGCTTGTCTGGTCGGATTCATATGATATACATATACATATATGTTTGTATCTATCCAAAGCATCCATTACCGTCCAATCACCTGAAAGAATCTTAATTTCTTAATTGAAAATGTTTTTTTTATCAGCCTCCGACGGCTAAGGCTCCATTCGGTTCTTCCGGAACGGGCTGTTCCGCGTCTGGAATGGTTCCGGCGCTATACAAATTTGTGAAGAAACAACCGTTCGGCTGGGAATGATTCCCCAGTAACCGAACGAGGCTTCAACCGGATTAATTTTTTACTCCTGCTTCTGAACATAAAGGAAAGACAGATTTGAGTTGAGGACCCACTGTGCAAACTAAAAATGGTTCATGTACTATGGATAATACTAGGTTTTCAACTAACGGTGTTGCACTGTGTGGGTACCCCAAAATTTTACTTGCTGCGTTGTGATGACAAACACCCCAACCCCGGAAAAAAAAATACACAGTAACATCTTGGGTAGTTCATTAAGTTCTGGTACATCTCCAAGTTGAAAACTCTTATTATTATTATTATTATTATTATTATTATTAGTCCTAGCTATTAGTAGTGTAGTGTAGGAGTACTTTAGCTAAGTTCTGGTACATTTCCGAGTTGAAAACTCTTATTATTATTAGTCCTATGGCCCTGTTCGTTTGGCTGAAAAGCCATAGCTGAAAGTATTGTTCGCTGATTTGTTGTGAGAGAAAAATACTGTTCGTTGGCTGAAAAAGTACGGCTTATAAGACAAATAAACAGGGCGATAGGAGCACATCTGTCAGGTAGCTAGCATATATGAGATGAGAAAAGGGCAACACGAAGTGAATGATTAGTTTAGTGGCAACAGCCCGTATAAAGCTCCTAATGATGCGTGAAAGGAGATCCAAGACGTGTTAGTGATCTTTAATGACAGACAGCTGCGTGCTCATATATAAAATGGGCACAGATTCCTGTAGTGTGTGTGGCTAGGCTAAATGGCTAATGGTGGTCCATGCACAAGTTGCGCAATGCAAGGGCGCCGGGGAGGCCGGGGTCGGAAATGATCCTGCTGTCACGCCTCCTCCCCTTTCTTTTAACTTAATTCCCTCGGATTAGATTAAGATAAGCACCAAGCTCCAGAGGAGGGGGGGCCTAGCAGGGGCCGTGGCCCCCCACAAGCACAGTAGATTCATTCAAACACCTATATAAATATTTGTATTTATAGCACAAAAAATATTAATATCACCCAATTTTTTATTAAAATATGATGATTTTGGTTAGAAATAGTGTAGATTTTTTGAAAATTTGTTGAAACATATAATTATGTATATTTTATCACACTAAAAAATACGATCACATTTGTCCGGTCCCTCTTAATCAAAATCGCTGGTTCCGCCTCTGCCAAGCTCCGTTGGCACGACACGCGTACGTCGAAAGAAGCACAATCCAACTACACTAAAGCTGTTTACTATACATGTCTTCTTCTTTTGTATACAGGACCTGTTTAGATGAGCTAAAAACTAGGCTAAATTGGTTGAGGTTAGCCAGGTAAAAATTTAGCCCACTTATCAGGTAGGTAACAATTAGCTTTATGTATGAAACAGTCCCATAGAGTAGCAAGCAAGTAGTTTTAAATTTGGTGATCTGATTTAAATATATAGTTATTTACTAGTGTCATGCATGTTAATCATGCCATATATTTGTGTTATGTCCTTTTTCTTCTAATTTATTACTCGTAGTAAAATGCTATCTTAGTGGAAATCTGGCTATCGCGGTGATTTCCCTTTTGTACCTGGGATACTGTAGCTGGACCATGTCATTATCCAAAACGTCACACAACTTTGTGATAGTGCGAGAGGGAATGCATGGTTAGTGCAAGGCCGCAGTACAACATGGCTATTTCTTTTCACGGTGCTGGTGCTGTTTCAGTGGAGTACGGAGTAGCTGTCTGGTTGTGCAGCATGGCGTCAGTTGGAGCCTCAAGGTACACACACGAGTGCTCCTTTCACGGCGTCGCTTTATTAAGGCCTTTTGGATCAGGATAAGCACAAGTAGAGTCGGTTTAGTTCTCAAAAAAGGAAACCTAAAAAGTGCTACAGTACCTGTCACATCAAATCTTGCGGCACATGTATGGAGTACTAAATATAGACGAAAGAAAAAACTAATTACACAGTTTAGTTGTAAATCACGAGACAAATCTTTTGAGCATAATTAGTCCATGATTGAACACAAATTACCAAATAAAACAAAAAGTGCTACAGTAGCCGAACTCAAAAATTTTCTCCAACTAAACAAGCCGGTAAAAATCACCTTCCCTCCCCGGGCATGCAATGTGGAAAAGAGTTGCTGCATCAGATAAGCTTTGCACCATCAAAGCTAATTTAACCCTTTCCCAGCAGTCTTCAGTTTTGAGACTGTCATCAGTCATGTACAGGGAGATGGGTGCCTAACATACACACACACATATATATACATATACAGTGATGTGCTATTTAAGGTTTGGTCAGGGTAGGGTTGGAGCCTAACACACAGTAAAGCTTGCGTCTCCTGCAGCCTGGAGTCGTCTGGTTAGGCGTGGGTTACAGTACTACAGTAACATGAATGTCTAGTCGCAATCACAGTGACGGGGAAGGCAACTTCTCATAGGCTAAACAAGTATAAACAACACGGCATCGCCAGCAAAATGCTGGTTGCGTCAGATGAATGCAGTAGACAAAACCAGGTTCAGGTTCAGGTTCGATTCACTCACCACGATACACAAAGTCAAATTTGGCATTTTTGCACCCCCTCCTCCCAGTCCCACTTGCACCGCCTGCACCTCAGTCGAGACAGATCGCATCTCTGGCACAAAAATCCGATGCCACACACCCGAATTCCCAGCAAAAGCACAAATGATTACACGAACGAAAAAACAAAAAGACACGGGTATAAATGCGGCAACAACGATGGTAAGTCATCGCATATCTTTTGCGGTTCACAACGCAACATTTACCAGCCCTAGGCGGCTTCAGCGATGTACACCCATGTATTGTATCTGAAAAACACCATGTGAGGGATTAGATCGCAACAGCACACATCACCTCACAATCCCCAAATCCACCAATGCTCCGTTTCTTTTGAGAATCAAGAACCAACGCTCTGGTCATTAAGTGCGAAAAAATGGGACCATACAATCAGGCAATATACATCATCACATGCAGCGACACACATGGGCTGCAACCTTAAAGTCAGAACAGCCATGCTGCTACTTGGTAAGGTAGTATATGAGCAAGAAGACAGCAATGAAGGATGCCACCATGGTTGCCATCCTGCGGCTTGATTTCGTCTAAAAAACCTGTCAAGTAAAGTTATAGTGAGAAAAACAGGGAACTGGAGGGAGCAGCTGATCTACAGATACGGAAATCCTCACCATCTTGAACTTGTCCACCGTCCCAGAAAGAAATCCTCTCGAAGCATCCATATCATTACCCTGAACCGGAAATTAATGTATCAGGGTTTTATTGACAACAAGATAAGCGTGTTGCAGGAAGGAAACTAAGTACCATTCTGTCCAGCATCCGGTTATGATTCTCCACTTCTTCATGTATATCACCAGTCAACTGAACATACAACAGATTCAGTAAAAGATTAGTACAATCACAATATACCCAACATTCCATGATGCAGCAAAGTTCAAAGTGGTATCAATAAAATGTGTGAAACAAAGTAGAACACACAAAATTGAAACATGATGGCCTTTATCACTGTATGCATAAATCCCAGATGAAACATTGTATTTTACTGATGCAATTTCATGTGCCCTGTAAACACTATAACACCGAGATGGGAAGATCTCATCGTATGCATGAAATCCCAGATGGAAAGTAATCTCAAGTCGATCCTGGCAGAAACAATGCAAATGGGTATATGTAACCATGTCATACCAGCCGGTTGGTCTAGAAACCTGTACCAGTACTAGTATAGCTACATGAATTATATGAAAATTCCAATTGCCAAACTATTGCTTTATAGTCATCTTAAAGATCTTTGTACAAAAATTAGTAATTTTTCAGCAATTGCTAATTCTGTTCAACATCAGTCTATCAAATTGACAAATAATCTCATCTTTACTTTTGAGGATGTAGCATAAATTTATTTATTATCAACACTAACGGAAGCTGTTTCAAATATTTCCAATCATTACCATACTCAACACTGTGGCACTTTGCTTTCCTGTTTTTTAGGTTCTGCCAGGTCCACTGAACCCAACAAAAAATTGAAATGGTCTGCAAAGATAGGAAAGTACAGCATACATACTCTTTTGAGAACGCTGACCCTATCATGCAAACTGTCCAGAGCTTGATCATTCTCATGCTCATGAATTTCACGAGAAGAATAAGCTGGAGTTCTCACCCCACCTTCTTCAATGCAATCAAATAAAGCAGCTCTATGGCTGCGGAAATCCCTGCAAAGAACAAAAATGGATAAATGGAATCATTACGGTTTTGCTAACAACCAAAGTAGTGGAATTATCTACTGGTTGTCTGTACTTCCAATGACTGCATAAGGAACATAGGACAAAGTAGTCATTTTTCATGGTATCTGTCTATTCTTTTCTCACTTTTGTATAAAATACGGCACTTTATAGATACCTAGTCTCATATCTTATGGATCTTGTCAAATTTCATGTAGATGTCATGTAACCACACCTTTTCCTTAGATCGTTAATGGATAAAAGGTAATTTTGTACAAAGCCACTATCACAAAGCCTATAAATGAAATTAAGAGGAAAGAATGGTAAATTGGAAAATAAGGATAAGCTACAATCTGATGAGGAAACAGGAAGGCTGTATGCAAGCACTTGCTAGTTGCTGCTCTGTTGATTTTCTTGAATTACGATTAGACTGCAATTCACCAATTAAACGGAAGGAATGAGCAATTTCAGTAGGTAAGTTAAACTACCAGTAGACCAACGAGCAATTTCAGTAGGTAAGTTAAACTACCAGTAAACCAAGACCAGGGACAGTGACAGTCTGAATGAGTCTGCCTGTGCAATTAGTAAGTATCGCCGCTGCCTTGCGAAATGACTAGTGTTGGGAAAATCATGAGGAACTAATGAAAACAACGTTTACAAACATTGCCACAACTGAATGTAACCATCCATTTGCAAGTAAAATGGGACACCAGGAAGGCAGGAACAGACAAGCTTAACTTAGTACGGGGATGAAATGGAAGATTATCATATCCTACACTATTGCCATGTTCTGCTAGGTGCTAGGAGCAGAAAACAAAAACCCAGCATTTAGCTTTGAATAAGTTCAATCAAATTGAGATACGACTAAACTGGTTGTCTGGCTGCCTGGGGAAAAAATCATGCATGATGGATAAAGGAGCCACAGTTGTGGCAATCTACTGATTCGAAAGAACTCGCTGCTAAAGTTGGGCATCCAGAGGGGTAAATGGCATTAAATTCATAATTCGGCAACACCAAACACTAGTACTGTGGAATCAGCTGACGCGTCACAAGAACAATGGGATTTCCTTCCCCAGGAACCAGGGACAAGTGTGGCGCAGCAGATAGTACTCAGCAGGTAAGGTATGGGTAACAGGATCCACCGGATGGTGCAACGAACGGGATCAAGTATACAGATTTGCATGAGCAGAGTTGTTCGGCACCAATACCACATTACTTCGTCTCAAAACGTCACATTCCTAAACACGCAAGCTCACTGCTCACGTTATGACATCAAGCAATACGCGGATGAACCTGAAGAAAAACGCGGAATGGTTCGAGCTACCCACTAATAGTCGAGAACTCGAGATAGATAGATAGATCATAGCCTGGGGATTCTAGCTAGGGTGGGGCTATTAAAGATCCTGACCTCCTCGAGTTCATCGGACGCGACCTCCACTCGCGGAACAGTTCTCACGGGTGCGCGGAGAAGCCGATGGAGCCTGCCTGCCGGTGCGGGTGGGCGGCGAGATCTGATGAAAGCTTTTTTTTAGGGGAATCTGATGAAAGCTTGGTGCGCCTCCTCCGTCGATTTTTTTTTATTTTTAGCCCAAATTTGACCCGTGTTTTGAAAATATTTTTAAATCTAACCCGTTTGGCCCCGCCACCATGTATGGCGGGGCAAATGCACTGAACCCCGCCATGCATGGTGGCGGGGTGCATGGCCCACGTGGCAGGGGTGGCAGGGCGCCTCGCCAGCGTAGCAGGGGTGTAACCCGCCATGATCCGTGGCGGGGTACCCCTAACCCGCCATGATGCATGGCGGGGTACAACCCCGGCCATTTAAAAGCCCGAGCACTTTATGTTTTTTGTCATTCATCCATTCCCCTCCCCTCAGCGGCCTTCTCCGGCGTCCCTCCCTCCTAGGGCTCCTCCCCGTCGGGTATCGGCCCATCGTCGGACCTTGTTCCGGCCACCCCTTCTCTGCGTGCATCGTTGTAGTATGTTTGGTTAATGTAGTTAGTAAAGTTATATTAGTTTTTATCGTATTGGTATTGTACATTATATAAGTGAAATGTGTTTTGTGTTGAAATCGTTTCGTGTTATTAGATGGATGACTCGTATCGTGAGTCGATTTGGAGGAAAAAGGGTCGTCCTAGAGAGATGTACCCCGACGTGTCTTGCAAGGATGCGCCCGTTCATCCCGAGGAACCTTTACCTAACTGTGACTGTGGTCATCCGGCACACGTGGGCCAGTCGAGACATCCGGATACTGCGGCTCGTTGCTTCTACACATGTTATAGTTGTAGCGTAAGTAATTGTGCTCTTTGTTGTTCTTATTGGTTTCTGATGTTGTATTCGCGATGAGATAATTGAAACTTTTGTATAGCCCTACTTTCGGTGCTTTTTCTTCTAATGAATCGACGGCCCGGACAAGTTTGACCCAAGGATTCTCCTTTTCTACCCCGGCATTGATCATTGCAAGCGTGAGGTGTTTACTCGCTGGGTTCCGCCCCCTTCAAACCCTCCTCCTATGACGGAGGAAGAGAAGGCCGTAGCATCGGCACGGCGGCTCGAGGATCCTCCAAAGTGCCTTTGCGGAGAGCAAGCCGTGGTAAACCCACGCAATGAACAAGAGTTCATTTGTCCTCTACGACATGAGGTAAGGTTTGAGTGAACCTTAGAATGTCATGTCCTATATGTGTGTTTTACTGTTTTGATTTTGTAGGATCATGATTTTCCAAAGTGCCGTTTCAAGGAATGGATCTATGGTCCAAAGAGCCATTGGCCGGAGTCGGAGAAGAATGAGGAGGTGCCAGACTGGAAGAAGAAGAGGAGGTCTATTGCGCCTCCTGTGATGTGCAAATGTGGTGTTGAAGCTAGCTACGGCCTTGTCCCTTCAGGCCTTGGTATTGGGCACTTCTGTGGCCACATGATCGATTATGACGAGGTTTGCTAGGACTGTTGACACTTAGTGCTAATGTTTTATTTTGTTTACTTTGGTACGCTAACTTTGTATTCATCTATTTGTTGCAACAGAGCACTCAGAAATACAACTGGGAATCATATGATGATGTGTATAAGTTCAAGGATGAGTATAAGACAATGGTAGCACTTCGCAAGATGAGAGGATATCCTGCAAGCTACGTCACTGATTTTGTTAAGAACCATAAGAAGAAAATGCTACGACAGGCCCAAGACCTACGTGTTCGTAACCCGGAGAGTATTGCGTGGAAGAAGTGGTACGAGCAAAAGAAGAAGGATGTAGAGGAGTACCAGGCACGGAAGGCTGAAGAGGATGCAAGGAAGGCTGCAGAGGAGGCTGCGAGAGCACAGATGCAAGGCTTGAACGATACTATTGACTCATTATGTGCGAGTGAGTCATTGCATTTTTGGAAAGTCAATGTTCTTTGTTTGACTGTCAATAAAGTCATTGCAAAGATCCTGTTAATTGTTTGCATTTTGTACTTGCAGAGATTGGATGCACCGGCGACTGGCAAGCAGATGTGGCTCGTGCTAGGTACATGGAGAATAGGACAGTAAAGCGGGACGCAGGAGTTGGTGGCACCGCAAGCCGTCCGATTGTGGTTGAAGAGGAGGCCGAGCCGGAGGAAGACGACGACACCGGGAGGATAGGCGAGCTCATTCGTTTAGCCGAAGAATTGGGGTACCCGCAGGACGAGTGAAAGCATCTAGGCCCCAAGGTTTGGTTTCGGCAATTGATGACAACGCTTTATTACCATGACTAACGTGTGTTTTGCAGAAACGTTGGTAAGTTAGGTCATGGAGGTTATAACTGCTTTGGGCACCATGGTATTCATGCCTCTTGATGGAAATCGTTTCGGTTTTCAAAAGAGTGACGTCAAGATTAAGGACGGTTAGTTCCGGATGTCGAGGTGTTGAGATGCATTCGGAATAGTCGTTAGGATCTTCGTTTTTCTCTTTTGGCCGTACTATAAAGGGGGGCATGAGCGGGTAGCTTGACCTAGGCGAGTCCTATGTTTAGGTGTGGTGCACACTTGTTAAACTTGGCGCTAGGCAGCTCTAGAATAGCTCAAAGTTCAGTTGGAAGCAACTTGGTTCAAGTTGCGACGCGTTTCGGAAAGTTTCGGGTCGTTTTCCCCTGACCGGACGCGGCCTTCGGCATGACCGGACGCGTCCGGTCAGTACAAATCCGCGGCTAGGGTTTCAGCTCTGACGACCGGACGCGGTCCTTGCGAGGACCGGACGCGGTGGTCAGAAGTCGACACGTGTCACTTGAGGGAAACACCCGATCGGACGCGACCTGGGTGTGATCGGCGCGTCCGGTCACAGTCCAGTAAGGTCCAGAGACGACCAGACGCGTCCGGTCATCACCGATCGGACGCGGTCGCGTGTCCGGTGCGATTACAGTATGCTCCCTGCACGATCGGACGCGTCCGGTCACCTCTGACCGGCGCGTCCAGTCACTCAGTTGAATTTCGGATTTCGACCGTTACGAGCGACCGGCGCGTCCAGTCAGTTCGACCGGCGCGTCCGGTCAGCCCGTGTTTTGCTGAGTCAGCGGGTAACGGTTCGTTTTGTGTGTGGGGTGTATAAATACATCCCCACCACCTCTTTTAGAGGTCTCTTGCTCATTTGATCAGCTGAAAAACACCTTTAAAGTGCAAGGGAGTGCAAGAGCACTAGTGAGGATAGAGATTTGAGAATCAAAGCTTGAGAGTTCCTCACTAGCGATTAGAGAGTAGCAAGTGTGCATCCACCTTCTCATTTGGGCTCGTAGTGGTCAAGTGAGAGTTCTAGCTTGTTACTCTTGGTGATCGCCATCACCTAGACGGCTTGGTGGTGATTGGGAGTTTGGTGATCATCCGGCGGAGCTTGTGGATGACCCAACTCATCTTGTGAGCGGTTTTGGGTGATTCACCGCGACGGAGTGTCGAAGAATCAACCCGTAGAGAGCACTTGATCCTTGCGCGGATCAAGGGGGAGCTACACCCTTGCGCGGGTGCTCCAACGAGGACTAGTGGGGAGTGACGACTCTCCGATACCTCGGAAAAACATCGCCGTGTTCCTTGCCCTTTTACATTTAAGCATTTACATTCTCGTATTTACATTCATTGCTTGATTTACATTCCTAGAATTGCCATGCTAGACTAGGATTGGAAACTAGGGTGCAAAACTTTTTATCGGTAGACTCTCTAGGAACACAAGTAGGCACTAGGGGTGAATTCCGGCTTGTAGGATTTAATTCTTGCAATTATTTTTTAGAAAAGCCCAATTCACCCCCCCTCTTGGGCATCTTGATCCTTTCAATTGGTATCGGAGCCGTGTTGCTCCTAATTTAGGCTTTACCGCCTAGAGCAAGATGTCTAACGGGGAAGGACCACCTCCCACCTTTGAGGGGGATGATTTTCCATATTGAAAAATCCGCATGGAGGCGTATCTCGAAGCCATAGATGTTGGGTGTCTTAGAGCCGCAACCCAAGGGCTTCCCGCTATCAAGGATCCCGCAAACCCCATTGGTGACGAGGAGAAGTACGACCGGTGGAATGCAAAGGCCAAAAATGCACTCTACCGGGGCTTAGGCAAAGATATCTTCAATCGTGTGCGTAATGCAAAGAACGCTCATGAATTGTGGGAAAATCTTTGTGCTCTCCATGAGGAAACTAAGAGTGAGCGTGAGGAACGCTATCACATAGCTTTAAAGAAAATTAATTCTTTTGAGATGTTTCCCAAAGAAAGTGCTAATGACATGTACACTCGCTTGAATGTTCTTGTAGAGGACCTCAATGCTCTTGGGCTCACTCAAATGAGCCAATCGGATGTTGCAAGGAAGATCTTGAGTGTGCTTTCCGTTGAGAAGTATGGTCACATTGTCACCGTGCTTCACCAAAGTGATCTTTCCACCGCAACACCGACTCAAGTATTGGGGAAGATCAATGCTCATGAGATGTACATGCATATCACTCCGGAAGAGGGCTCATCATCTTCCAAGAAGAAAGACTTGGCCTTCAAAGCTAGTCATGACAAGAAGAAGAAGAAGGGCCAAGCCATGATGGTGCAAGAAAGCTCAAGTGAAAGTGATGTTGATGATGAATCACTTGCACTCATGGTGAGAAAGACCACCAAGATGCTAAAGAAGCTCAACAAGAGTGGCATCAAGTTCGATGGCAAGAAGAAGAAATTCTTCACAAGTAGCAAGAGAAAGCCAATCTCGGAGATGGATTGCTACAATTGTGGTGAACTTGGCCACCTAGCTCATCAATGCCCTAGACCACCAAAAGACAAGTACAAGAACAAGAACAAGGGCAAGAAAAATGATTCAAGTGATGAAGAAGAAGAGAAGAAGAAGAACAAGCCATACAAGAAGAAGGATGGCAAGAAAAAGGAGTTCCACAAGAAGAAGGGAGGAAAGGCATACATTGTTGGTGATTGGCTCACCGACATTGAATCATCTTGTGAGTCCTCCGAAGATGAGAGCGATGATGAGAAAGAGAAGGTTGCCGCATTTGTGATGGGGCCATCATCTTCACCGACATCTTCATCACCACCTTCACCGCCTCCTTCACCATCATCGTCCACTACTCACCTATGCCTTATGGCCAAGGGTGAACGAAAGGTACAAAACCATGATAGTGATGATGATGATGATAGTGATAGTGATGATGAATATGACACACCTTCTTATGATAAACTTGTAAAATTGCTAAACAAATATACTAAAATCATAAGAAGGACTAGAAATAAAAATGATGATCTTCAAAATAAAAATGAATCACTCTCATCTAAGCTTGAAAATGCTCAAAAGACTAGTGGTGAGCTTAGAGATCAAAATGAAGTTATGTCTTCCACTCTCAAGGAGCTCAAAACCTCTAATAAAGAGCTTAAAGATCAACATGATAAACTTGAGAAGAAGCATGATGAGCTCATCACTAGATATAATTCTCTAAAAGACAAATACACCACATTAAAAATTGACTATGATAGTCTTGTGGTTGCTAATGAACTTGCTCTTGAGACACATGATGCTACTAACAATGTTGTTAAGTGTGATATAGCTACATAATGTGATGATTTGATCATTGAAAGCATTGAGCAAGGTTCTAGTAGCAAAGGCAAGAGTGTGGTTGAGTCAAGCAACTATGATGATTATGCCAAGATCAAGTGTGAGAATGAGAAGCTTGCAAATGAGAACGAGAAGCTTAAAGGTTTGATGGCTCTTGAGAAGCAAACAACAAATGAGTCACTCATTGAAGAAAACAAAAAGCTCAAGCAAGAAAAAGAGCATCTCAAGACCGGCCTAAGCAAGTTCACTAGAGGTCAATATTTGCAAAGTGAGCTCCTCATGAACACCGTAATGAAGATGGATAGAAGTGGTATTGGGTACTTGGCAAATCAAGAGAAGAAGGCAAAAGCTCAAAAACAACAAAGCAAGTCAAAGCCCAAGCCAAAGAGATGTGTTAAGTGTGGTCAAGAAGGTCACTTTGCTCATGAATGCAAAACTCCACCACCACAACCCTTGCCCAAGCATGCTAGACCCTTTGCCTTCAATGCTCATTATATGCTAAGAAAAGATTCAAATGGAAAGATGAAAGTCATGTTTTTGGGTCTCCCAAACAAGAATAGGCCAAAGAAAATTTGGGTTGCCAAGTCACTAGTTGAGAAAGTCAAGGGCCCCTCTCAAGTTTGGGTCCCTAAACAAAAAGCTTGATCTCTTGTGTGTAGGTGAACTACAAGACCGGTGGATCTTATTGGGTTATTGATAGTGGTTGCACTCAACATATGACCGGTGATCCTCGTATGTTCACCTCCATTGAAGAGAATGGGATATGTCAAGAGAAGATCACATTTGGGGATAATTCAAAGAGCAAAGTCAAGGGTATAGGCAAGATTGCAATATCAAATGATCACTCACTCTCAAATGTGCTCTATGTTGCTTCATTGAGTTTCAACTTATTATCCGTTGGGCAACTTTGTGACCTTGGCTTCCAATGCTTGTTCACACCAAATGAAGTTGAAGTTTCAAAGATAGATGACAAGCAAGTGATATTCAAAGGCTTTAGATACAACAATCTTTATCTAGTTGACTTCACCTCCGAAGATGCAAATTTGATGACATGTTTGTTCACCAAGACCTCACTTGGTTGGCTTTGGCATCGGAGGCTTGCTCATGTTGGAATGAACACTCTCAACAAGCTATTGAAGAAAGAACTAGTGAGAGGATTGAAGGATGTGAAGTTTGAAAAGGACAAACCTTGTAGTGCATGTCAAGCGGGCAAACAAGTTGCAAACACTCATCCAACCAAAGCTTTCATGTCAACTTCTAGAGTGCTAAAACTTCTACACATGGATTTGTTTGGGCCTACAACATACAAGAGCTTGGGTGGTAATCTCTATTGTCTTGTAATAGTGGATGACTACTCAAGGTATACATGGACTTTCTTCCTTCATGACAAATCCGAAGTGGCAAATTGCTTCAAGAAGTTTGCAAAGAGAGCTCAAAATGAATTTGAAGTCAAGATAAAGAAGATTAGAAGTGACAATGGTAAAGAGTTTGACAACACCAACATTGAAGCTTATTGTGATGAAATTGGAATCAAGCATGAGGTCTCTTCAACCTACACTCCTCAACAAAATGGTGTAGTTGAGAGAAAGAACCGGACTTTGATCACCCTTGCAAGAACAATGCTAGATGAGTACAACACTCCGGAGAAGTTGTGGGCCGAGGCAATCAACACCGTATGCTATGCTTCAAATCGCCTCTTCCTACAAAAGTTTCTTGGCAAGACCCCCTATGAGTTGCTTAATGGGAAGAAGCCGGACGTCTTATTCTTCCGGGTGTTTGGTTGCAAATGCTACATCTACAAGAAGTGTCAACACCTAGGGAAGTTTCAAAGACGTTGTGATATTGGTTTTCTTGTTGGTTACTCATCAAAGTCCAAAGCATATAGAGTATTTAACCATGCCACCGGTTTGGTTGAAGAAACATATGATGTGGAATTTGATGAATCTAACAGCTCCCAAGGAGCAATTGAGAATTGTGATGATGTAGGTGATGAACCCTTGAGGGAGGCCATGAAGAACATGCCGGTGGGAGACATCAAGCCAAAAGATGATGATGACGATGTACAAATTGTTGATCCACCATCTTCATCACGTGTGCCTCAAGATGATGACAAGAATGAGAGAGTTGAAAATGAAGACACTTATATCTCTCATGAACAAGCCGAGGCACAAGCTCAAGATGTTGATGCTCCCCATCCACCTCCTCAAGTGGTTGATAGAAGAAATTCACCTCTACTTCAAGCACATCCACAAGAACTCATCATAGGGAGTCCTACAAAGGGAGTAATGACTCGATCTCAAAAGCTAGCTTCTTTTGTTGAACATCACTCTTTTGTCTCTTGTGTTGAACCTAAGAATGTAGAAGAAGCTCTTCAAGATCCGGATTGGGTGAATGCCATGCATGAAGAATTGAACAACTTCACCCGCAATCAAGTATGGACACTTGAAGAGCATCCTAAAGGTGCAAGAGTCATTGGAACCAAGTGGGTGTTCCGAAACAAGCAAGATGACCAAGGCATAGTGGTGAGGAATAAGGCAAGACTAGTTGCAAAGGGGTTCTCTCAAGTTGAAGGTCTTGATTTTGGAGAGACCTTTGCACCCGTTGTAAGACTTGAAGCCATTCGTATCCTCCTTGCATATGTATCACATCATGATATGAAACTATATCAAATGGATGTGAAAAGTGCATTCTTAAATGGCTTTATAAATGAACTAGTCTATGTTAATCAACCTCCCGGGTTTGAAGACCCTAGATATCCTAATCATATTTATAGGTTGTCCAAGGCACTATATGGGCTCAAGCAAGCCCCTAGAGCATGGTATGAGTGCCTCTGGGACTTCCTCATTGAGAAGGGCTTCACCATTGGGAAGGTCGACACCACACTATTCACCAAGAAGCTTAATGGGGAGATCTTCATTTGTCAAGTTTATGTTGATGATATCATCTTCGGATCAACAAATGAAGATTATTGCAAGGAATTTGGTGAATTGATGTCGAAGGAGTTCGAGATGTCAATGATTGGTGAGCTCACATTCTTCCTTGGTTTTCAAGTCAAGCAAATGAGAGAAGGGATTTTCATCTCTCAAGAAAAGTATACCAAGGATCTTCTCAAAAGATTCAAGATGGAAGAATGCAAGCCAATCAAGACCCCAATGCCATCAAATGGACATCTCGACCTAGATGAGGGAGGTAAACCGGTTGATCAAACTCTCTACCGTTCTATGATTGGTAGCTTGTTGTACCTTACCGCATCTAGGCCCGATATCATGTTTAGTGTGTGCATGTGTGCTCGCTTTCAAGCGTGCCCTAAAGAACCTCACTTAAGTGCCGTAAAAAGAATCCTAAGGTATCTTAAGCACACCCCAAGCATTGGTCTTTGGTATCCCAAAGGAGCTAGATTCCAACTAGTTGGCTATTCCGATTCGGATTATGCCGGTTGCAAAATTGATAGAAAAAGCACATCCGGAGGGTGCCATTTGCTTGGGAGATCTTTAGTATCTTGGTCATCTAAAAAGCAAAATAGTGTGGCTTTGTCCACCGTCGAGGCGGAATACATTGCCGCGGGGGCTTGTTGTGCACAAATCTTATATATGAAACAAACCCTCCTAGACTATGGAATTATTCTTAAAAAGGTGCCACTTTTATGTGACAATGAAAGTGCCGTTAAAATTGCTAACAATCCGGTACAACACTCTCGCACCAAGCACATTGATATCCGCCATCACTTTCTAAGAGATCACGTTGCTAAAAATGACATATCACTAGAAGGTGTAAGAAGTGAAAATCAATTAGCGGATATCTTCACTAAACCTTTGGATGAGGCAACCTTTTGTAGGCTAAGAAGTGAACTTAATGTGCTTGATTCAAGCAACTTTAAAAAATGAGCGTGTGTTATCCCTTGCATTGCATTGTATTATATGCCATGTTTATTTTATCGCAATGCATTTAGGGCTTGGCTAACACGGTTACGATAACCCTCCTTTGGAGGAGTGAAGAAGCCTAACCGTGGATCAAACTTGATAAGCAACCTAGCTTTACTTTCTTGTATTGCATTGCATATGCATGGTTGTTTGTTTGTCTTTTCTTTTCGGTTTTGCTTTGAGCAACCGCTGTGTTCGTCCATGTGTAGAGAGAGCATTTTGACGCTCCTAAAGGTTCAAAACTCTATTGCATGGCCATACGTTGCTCCTCGGGTGTTTATTGCCTATTTTCTTAAAAATAATACTAGCTTAAGGCAAACTATTTTGAAAATTTGAGGGTTTGAGTGAGGTCACTCATATCAGGTTCCAATTGGTGTTTATTTGTGTCTCTTTGAATTGGAACTTGATTGGGAGAAGTCGCGTCGTAGTTCGGAACGAAGAAGGGCGAAAAACAGCGACCGGACGCTGGACCGGACGCTGCACCGGACGCAGTGATGCTTCACCACCGTGTCCGGTCCCGGCGTCCACCAGCGCGTCCGGTCATCCAGAAGACCAACTCCAGACCTAGTGACCGGACGCTGCACCGGACGCGCCTCTGTTGACCACCGCGTCCGGTCCCGGTTACCACCACCGCGTCCGGTCATTCGCGATGAATTCCCGAGTTCCCCTCGACCGGACTCTGACCGCGTCCGGTCAGACCGCACCGGACGCGTCCGGTCACTCCAGGAGCTTACTGGAGTGTGACCGGACGCTGCACCACCGCGTCCAGTCATAACGACCACCGCGTCCGGTCATCGCGCGACGAATGGATCTAACCCCTCCATAAAACCGTTCGCCCTCGACCGCGTTTTTCACCCGTACGCGATTTCACCGCCGCCGCCGAACCCTAGTCGCCGTCTCGCCGGATTCCACCGCCTACTCGCCGTCTTCCTCGCCTCCGGCGAGCACTTGCCGTGCCTGCGCCGCGCCTCCACGCCCAGCTGCCTGCACGCGCGCTCTGCGGCCCTTGCTCACAGCCGCGCCCGCGCAAACCCTAGCCGCGAGCCACCGCCGCCGCTTCCGACCGCTCCATCACCGCCGCCGGCTAGCCATCTTCTCCACCACCGTGGACCTCGCCTGCACATGCCGCGAGCTCCCCCGTGCCAACCCTAGCCCCTCGATTCCATCCCTCGGTCGCGCTCTTCGCTTAGGGTTTGCCCTAACCCTAGCTCGAGGTGACAAAATCATTCGTTTTCGTTCAATTTCGTTCAATTTCATCGTTAGGGCTAACCTTGACCGTAACTTTCCGTTGATTATCTCGACTCGATCCTTTCAGAGCTCGTTCGACGAATTCGGGAAATCTCGCGATCTAGGTCACCGCATCTTGTCACCGTTGTCTCGTCGATCCGAGGTAGCTTCACGTTTCGATTCACTTCGTATCTCATATGCTTGCTATCTCTAGGTTTTCGTACCTTTTAGTTATATATGTGCTTATAGTAGATCTCTCTATTCCGTCATTGCAGCGAGTCAGTCGGTGTGTCAGGGTGAGATCAGTTTGCTGAATCCGAGGCCAAGCCTGCGGATACGGATTGAGGCCAAGCCTCTCAAGTGACAGTTCACCATCTTACAGAGGTTCTCAGTCAGTTTGTCAGCATGGTGCATTGCAAGAACGCCGGTGGTGCTCCTGATGACGGGGACGACAGTCCTCCTCGTCGGTTTGAGATTGCGCGTGGAAAGCGCATCAAGATCATGGCCAGAAAGAAGAAGAAGACACTTACAGATGCAGAGATTGCTCAGGCCGTGGCAGATGCAGCAGAGCAGGCAGAGAGAGGTGGCAGGAGCAGTGGCATACGCATAGGCGAGCGTCGCTTTCATCTTGAAGGTCGACAGCTCGGCACAGAGGCCACTGAGGGTACTGAGGATGCTGGAGCTACAGAGGGTATGTCCGTTGATCCACCTACAGAGACTACAGAGGCTCTAGAGGCTACAGAGGATACAGAGGAGCAGCCAGCTCAGTCTCCACCACGTCGCCGCTCCACACGTGCACGTACTCAGGTGACTCCTAGGCCAGAGGGCCAGCGTCGTGGAGCACGTCCTCCTCCCAGAGCTAGAGGTTCACCCCCGGTCGAGCACTTTGACTTGAGGGGTGCTACAGCACGTCAGGTGCAGAGTTTGAGGTTCGTGGAGGTCAGCCGGTGGTTTCCACCAGTGAGGGATCACAGAGCTTCAGAGGGTTTCTATACCCCACTTCAGGAGGATTTCTACAGGGCTCTAGTTGACAGTGGTATTGCTTTTCGACCTCAGAGAGTATGTCGGCTTGAGGCACTGGTTGAGGTTGTGGGAGAGCAGCTTCGTCCGCACCTGTCCTATCTACCTGGCTTGTCAGATCTTCTTGGACGGACAGGTGCATACTGCGGTACATGGGTCAGAGAGTTTTATGCTTCACTTTGGATTGATCCTGCCCATGAGTTCATTCACTTTGCATTCCGAGGCCGCGATCACAGACTTTACAGCTCTAGAGTGAGGGAGATCCTCAGACTCCCAGCTTCTGACACGAGGATCCATCAGTTATGCTTTGGTCAGACTCCTCCACTGAGACGCCCTCACGGCGGGGCAGTGCCTCCTACAGACTTGGTTCGACCCTGCTTCCGTGAGCCTTTTGGCGAAGGGTCTCGTCGTACGCCTGCCAGCCTGACACCACTTGCCAGAGTTTTGGATGCTATAGTCAGACGCACTCTTCTTCCCAGACTTGGCTACAGAGAGGGACTGACTCGTATGCAGCTATGGGTTGTTCACCACCTCCTCTCACAGATACAGTTTGACATTTGGGATCTCATACTTAGCGAGATGGAGGACACCATAGCTGAGGGCTTCAAGGGTAATCGTCAGCTGCCCTATGCACACTGGATCTGCTTCATCATTAGATCATCCATTCAGCTACCAGCAGAGATCCGAGCTGAGATATCAGACACTACCACTGCTTTCCCTGAGTATGATATCCGTCAGCTTTGGGCTTCAGTTACTAGAGATTAGGCCCCAGTGCCTGGATAGCGTGAGCGACCTGAGGTTCCTGAGACAGCGGCTGAGCAGGACGCCAGAGTTGATGAGCTTGCTGAGGCAGAGCTTGCCGATCTTGACGCTCAGCCTGCTGATATTCCTGAGGATGCGACTTCTGACAGCACTGATGAGGACTACCAGCCCATCCCCAGGTACCGGTCTCCTCGGTCTCACGACCACGAGGCCGGTGGCTCTGGTTCAGCCTCCCGCTCAGACCCAGCCATGGTGGCTATACTTGAGAGGTTGACCTAGGCACAGGAGCAGCAGCAGCAGCAGCAGATACAGCGACAGGCTTAGGACACAGCTGCAGCACTTGCACAGATTCAGGCTCGTCAGGACGAGTTTCAGCATCAGCAGCTTGAGATCCAGAGGCAGCAGGTTGAGATGCAGCGACAGCAGTACGAGATTCAGCGTCAGAGTGCAGCTAGTCAGCAGTAGTACTTGGATCTCCTGCGCCACCTTGTCACTGTTGGGGTTCCTCCGCCTGCTTCTGTTCTGACTTCTGTCTTACAGTCGAGTGGTCCATCGAGTCAGGGACAGCCGAGCTTCCAGTTCACATCTCCACAGCAGCAGGTTCCCCAGTCGTTCCAGTCCCCGAGTTTCACTCCTATTCACACGGGGTTTACACCTTCAGACCAGTCTCGCCCTCACCTCCTGACAGGCACACCATTCGGTGATTACAGTGCTACTTACAGCGAGTTGACTGGTCAGCCGACGCCCTCGCACACTACATTTGCTACTTCTTCAGGGTTGTCAGCTTCAGAGGCAGCTGTTCCTCCTGTGACAGGGACGGGTACTACAGAGACTATTCCTTCGTCAGTTGCCTCGACAGATCCCCCTGCTATTGGCTCGCTACAGGCTCAGGTCACACAGACGGATCTTCTTGTTGCTACTACATCAGTACCTGTTCCTGCTGCTCAGACCCAGACCGCTTCACGGCCACGTGCTTGTTCAGAGGGTCAGCCAGATAGCTCAGATTCCGAGGGAGACAGTCTGCACTTCGTGATTACTCCGCGCACCTCGGCACCCGACACGACTCCGTCTGTCCCCCCGTCAGATCCTTAGATTAGTTTTTTTGGGTGCTTGATGCCAAAGGGGGAGAGAGAGTAGTTTCAGGGGGAGTTTGATAGAGGGTTTTCGTTCTTTGTGTGCTACATTCATGCATCATGTTTATTTTTTTAGTCATTGCATTCGTGTGACTTGTTGTCGTGTGATAAACCTTGAGTCTTAATGTTTTATCTTGTCACAGTTATTGTTATAGCTCTAAGGTTGTGCTTCCGTGCCTTACTCCAATTTCTTATGAGCTATATCTTTATGTGTACTAACTCTTCATGTCTTATCTTATGAAGTACACTCCTTTGGCTTGGGACATATAAGCAATTCCTAACCCTTTGTGCCTATTGCTTTTTGCTTATGTGAACCAAGCATGTTCGAAAACCTCAACTCTAATCTTTGATATCTTAGTGTTGTCATCAATCACCAAAAAGGGGGAGATTGAAAGCATCTAGGCCCCAAGGTTTGGTTTCGGCAATTGATGACAACGCTTTATTACCATGACTAACGTGTGTTTTGCAGAAACATTGGTAAGTTAGGTCATGGAGGTTATAACTGCTTTGGGCACCATGGTATTCATGCCTCTTGATGGAAATCGTTTCGGTTTTCAAAAGAGTGACGTCAAGATTAAGGACGGTTAGTTCCGGATGTCGAGGTGTTGAGATGCATTCGGAATAGTCGTTAGGATCTTCGTTTTTCTCTTTTGGCCGTACTATAAAGGGGGGCATGAGCGGGTAGCTTGACCTAGGCGAGTCCTATGTTTAGGTGTGGTGCACACTTGTTAAACTTGGCGCTAGGCAGCTCTAGAATAGCTCAAAGTTCAGTTGGAAGCAACTTGGTTCAAGTTGCGGCGCGTTTCGGAAAGTTTCGGGTCGTTTTCCCCTGACCGGACGCGGCCTTCGGCATGACCGGACGCGTCCGGTCAGTACAAATCCGTGGCTAGGGTTTCGGCTCTGACGACCGGACGCGGTCCTTGCGAGGACCGGACGTGGTGGTCAGAAGTCGACACGTGTCACTTGAGGGAAACACCCGATCGGACGCGACCTGGGTGTGATCGGCGCGTCCGGTCACAGTCCAGTAAGGTCCAGAGACGACCGGACGCGTCCGATCATCACCGATCAGACGCGGTCGCGTGTCCGGTGCGATTACAGTATGCTCCCTGCACGATCGGACGCGTCCGGTCACCTCTGACCGGCGTGTCCGGTCACTCAGTTGAATTTCGGATTTCGACCGTTACGAGCGACCGGCGCGTCCAGTCAGTTCGACCAGCGCGTCCGGTCAGCCCGTGTTTTGCTGAGTCAGTGGGTAACGGTTCGTTTTGTGTGTGGGGTGTATAAATACATCCCCACCACCTCTTTTAGAGGTCTCTTGCTCATTTGATCAGCTGAAAAACACCTTTGAAGTGCAAGGGAGTGCAAGAGCACTAGTGAGGATAGAGATTTGAGAATCAAAGCTTGAGAGTTCCTCACTAGCGATTAGAGAGTAGCAAGTGTGCATCCACCTTCTCATTTGGGCTCGTAGTGGTCAAGTGAGAGTTCTAGCTTGTTACTCTTGGTGATCGCCATCACCTAGACGGCTTGGTGGTGATTGGGAGTTTGGTGATCATCCGGCGGAGCTTGTGGATGACCCAACTCATCTTGTGAGCGGTTTTGGGTGATTCACCGCGATGGAGTATCGAAGAATCAACCCATAGAGAGCACTTGATCCTTGCGCGGATCAAGGGGGAGCTACACCCTTGCGCGGGTGCTCCAACGAGGACTAGTGGGGAGTGGCGACTCTCCGATACCTCGGAAAAACATCGCCGTGTTCCTTACCCTTTTACATTCAAGCATTTACATTCTCGTATTTACATTCATTGCTTGATTTACATTCCTAGAATTGCCATGCTAGACTAGGATTGGAAACTAGGGTGCAAAACTTTTTATCGGTAGACTCTCTAGGAACACAAGTAGGCACTAGGGGTGAATTCCGGCTTGTAGGATTTAATTCTTGCAATTATTTTTTAGAAAAGCCCAATTCACCCCCCCTCTTGGGCATCTTGATCCTTTCAACGAGGATGCCTACGACATGGGAAGGATAGCCGAGCTACTTCGTCTTGCAGAGGAGTTAGGACCGATGCCCGAGGAGGATGTTGAAGTAGAGGAGGGTCAGGCAGCGTACCACAGCCATAAGACACCGCTGTTCGACGCATGGGGGCCAACAGACATGACCCAAGAAGAGGCCGAGTTGTACTCTCAGGCCGCGGACGAGGCGGAGGCGGCTTACTACCGTCGTCAGGCCTCTCAAGCCAAGGCAGTCGAGGCCACCAAGGGTAAGGAGGTGGTAGTGGAGGATTTAGATTCCGAAGACGAGTTGCTTATGCAGTGGTGCACGCAATTTGATTGACGTACAAGTGTCATTGTAATAATTTGCATTGTCACGTCTTCACGTTGTCGTTGTTAGTGTTTGTCGTTTGTAGTGGCTTAGAAACTTTGTGTCGTGTAGTTTGTCAGTGTTGTACTTTGAAACATGTCATTGTAATATTTTTCATTATCACATCTTCATTCGTTTCATTTGTTGGTCCACTCACTAAGATTGTTGTGTGGTTTATCCGTGCAGTTTGTAAATGCAGTTTCTTAGTGCAGTTCCTGCGCGGCCGCAGTTTCAGGGCCACCCCGCCATGGGTGGGGGCGGGTTAGGGGTACCCCGCCATGGTACATGGCGGGGTACCCCTAACCCGCCCCCACCCATGGCGGGGTGGCCCTGAAACTGCAGCCGCGCAGGAACTATGCCTTCATTTTGCGTCAAATGATCGTGACAAATGCAGGCATGCCATGTTTAGTCATTTACAACAAGTTTATGGAAGGTATGGCAGAAATAATTGCGTTTACGCCAAAGATTGAACGAGTGTTACCAACTACATTAGTCGAATCGAAATAACCAAGTACAGTACTGCTGCTACACGTACACATAATTTAATTGTTCTAGCACTACATAACTATGATAACATGTGTCCGGTGCCTGCTAAATATGACTACTCTACTAATCGCCAGGGGTGTAGGGGTCTCGTGGTCTCCGTCGCCTCCTCGGATTCGTAGGGACCACGTTGCTTCTCCAGCCAATGTCTGTGCGGTCCCGTTGCTGCCTCTCGCGCTGCCGCCTATGTCCACGATCGAACTGCTGCGTCGACGACGGCCCCTGCAAGCAAGCAACCTGATGAGCTACTCTAAATGTTGAGCTACGAAGAGTAGAATTAAAGAGAAAGCAAAGCATAGGGACCTGTTGCTCGGCTGGTGTGTAGTTCTCCTGCTGTGTGTAGTCGACCCCCTGTGTACCAAAAGGAACACCGTACAGCTGTGAGGCACCCATCTCGTCGTGACCGGTGTAATCCCACTGGGGAACGTCCTCGTCGTCGTCGTCGTCGCCACTCGTCGTGTCATACTGAAGTGCCTCATCCAAATCGTCCGGAGCCGCTGGACCCTTCCCTCTATCCTGCGGAGTACGAATAGACGAGGACGCAGCCCTGGTGTCGCTAGCAGAAGCAGCTGCAGTGGACATCGTCTGGCTCCTGGACCACGTGGGGTTGTACGGTACGTCCAAAGTCGTATCCGCACAGCTCAGCTTCTGAGCCAACTTTTTGCAGCCTTTTTTCATTCTCTACAGGTTTAGAAGACAACAAGCATTATTAAGCGTGAATTTTAAAGGTAACTGAGTTGTAGTCATGAATGTTACTATCAAAAGTACCTTGACAAAGGCGCGAAGAGGGTTGGTCTTGTCGTCCCTAGTCCGAAAAAGTTGCCTGGAAGCTTCCTCGGAGTAGTTCGACAACTGTTGTGCCTACAACATCACACAAGGTTAACTCGATCATTTCAATTGAATTTTAAAATCCGTGCAGTCGCTTGAGAATGTAAGTGCAAAGTACTTACCACGTATCTATTAAGAGGGGCCCTAAGAAGTTGTGTTTGCACCCTTTGCGCATCGTCGAACGCATCGGCGATGTCATCCTCACCGGCCACATCTGCAGGCATGTTGGTGTACGGGACCATGAGATGAGTCCTCGTACTTCGCTGCAGCCATTGTAGGTACTCCATCCATCTTGCCGGGTGGTGCTGCGGAAGTTCGTTGATGTGGCGACGATGCCTGTTGTACCAACTAAGCAAATGTGGTTCGTGCGTCAACGCCCAATCCTTTTGCATGGTCCGAAGCCTCCGATCGATCCTGCATTGCCATATTGCATTAGAAATGAGGCGCTTAAGTAGAATAAACATATTGGCATCGTACCTATGCAGCTGAGCGTTGGTGGAGTACAGCGGTGGAATTCCTTGCAACCTCCCGAACTGTCTGTAAACCCTGAAAGGGTAGTGCATCTCGACGACATGGAAGAAGATAAGTGGCCCTTCATAAAGCCACTCGTCCCCTTCCTCCTCGCAGCGTGGACTAAGGTAGTCCTCTAGCTCCCACCTAGACCACGGTGTCCATGTTACCTGCAAAGTAAAGAAACTTAATTTAGTATCAATCTCATTGATAGTGCCTTTAGTAGGAAATGTGGATATAACTTACGTAGTTGTGTGTCAACACGTCTATCGCATCCGTGTACTGCTTGTACCTCCTTTCCAACTCGCCCCTCACTACCTTAGCGTCTTTCCAGATGAAAAGGGCGGTGGGTCGAACGTCTTGGTGCTGCCAAACCTGCAAGTCACACAAACACGGTGTCACTAATCTCTTTAGTCGTATGAAGATATCAAAGTAGTAAATGTACTCACAGGCAAATGCGGAGGTTTAGTAGGCCTCCCAACCGGAAACCGCTCCCAAATCCATACTTGAAGTAGGTATGAGCAGCCACCTAGGTTGGCATTGTTCGACTGGCGACGACAGGCGGTACAAAGCTGACGGTATGTCCAAGCAAGGACCGCGGTACCCCAGCTATAGGTTGCAATATTCTCAAGTGGCTGGATAAGGATCCTCAAGAAAATCCAGCTGATGCTGTCACCTGAGGAGTCGGGGAACAAGAAAGCGCCCAAGAAGTGCCACAACCACACCTTTGCATACACCTCGACCTCGTGATCTGGAGCACCGACCGGAGGCCCTGCACCAAAGTGCTGGGTTATCCATGACGTCGACACTCCTGAGGTCTTCCTGCAATTACAATTGAAGTATTATTGTACAAAAATAGATGTAGCTGAAATGGTTGTATCAGTGATTTCAATGGGGCGCAAATATGAACTTACTTTGTGCCTTTAACTTCAGCCTCTGATGGCCTCCTACCACAGAACTGCTCCACCAACTGTACCCAATTAGACTCGTCGACGACCCCAGTCACCGGATGACCAGCCAAACTGAGACACAATATCATCTTCACATCCTGCATCGTGACAGTCATTTCCCCACATGGTGTGTGGAAGGTGTGCGTCTCCGGTCTCCACCTGCATCATTACAAGTTTCTGGTTATAGGCAAGTTGACGGCCCAATTTTACAAAACAAAGACAATAAATGAAAAATGCAATGTTACCTATCAACAAAGGCAGTAAGAAGTGCAGGGTCTAGTGTGGGGAGTGTACTGTTGTACACCCGAACGATCTCAAGGAAGCCCACCCGCTGTATGTAGGGCGCGTATCGCTCGTCCCAGCTATGTACGCGGTGCGTGCGAACACGGAGCGCACGCAACGGCCTCTGCTGCTCCGACAAGGCCTGGGCCCGGTGGTCCTTGTCGTAGTCAACCTCAATGAGGCTAAAGCACGGATGAGGAGCCCGCGCCTCCATCTTGCAACCCTGAACCTGCCTGTTTGAATAAACAAAGAAAACATTAATAACATTAGAACAATAATAACGTTATAAAACAACAAAGACAAGTAAATTTGAAGATTAAAATATCATAAATGCATGTTTACAATATAGACCACCTCTTGTCTCGTCCGCCTATGAAATCTAGCGTTATGACCTGGATTCTTGCAAATGGAGCAAAGGTTCTGCGCACGTTCTTCGTTAAAGTCCCCGCCACCATACATGTCGGCGCCGTAACCTTTCATATTGTCCATATTGCCTTTCAATCGCTTCTTCTTCCTCCTTCCCTTCCCTACCTTCTTCAGGTCCGGATAAGGCGCGTAGTCCTCACCATAATATGGAGGCCACTGCGACTCGTCAAGGTATGGCTCGAAACTCTTCTCCCAAACTTTGAGGGTGTTGGCACGGAGATACAAGGGTGACATGTATGGTGCAACTGTGTGGTCAAAACCTCTAAGCCAACAAGAGGTGATCATGTGTGAGCAAGGGGCATGCATGATCTGAGGGACGTTGCAACTGCATTCTGCTTTATCAAGATCGACACGGTACGTTCGGCCACCAAATCGTTCGCCGCCCAGGTTTGTGCCCCCTCTAGCTCGTACGCAGAAAACAAGCATGTCCCGTCCATAAGCCTCGGCAACCTGTTGTTTGGCCAATTCCTCAGCCTCCTTCAAATATTCGTGTGCCGCCTTCCCCCATCTTCCAAGCTCCTCTTCATTCCTCAGGGCTAGGCCATACCGCTTAACAAAATACTCATTGCACTTCCTAAAAGAGAACTCGACAATACCAGACACTGGAAGAGATCGAACGCCTTTAAACACACGATTGAAAGACTCAGAGGAGTTTGTTGTCATGATGCCGTACCGGAAGCCGCCCTCATCAAATGCTAATGCCCACTTGGCTTTATTTTCCATCTGCTGGTCTAACCATGCCTTGCCAGCTTGGTTGAGCATCTTCTCTAGTTCTACCATAGTCTCGTTGAACTCGCGTTCCGTACGTTTATTACAAAGCTCCTTTAACTTGTCAGCCACATCCTTCTTGCGTTGACGCCGCCAGAAATTGGCGGCAAAATGCCGCATGCACCAACGGTGCACTAGGGGTGGGTGACCATCAATGTGTTCATCGGCTGCATTTAGAATTCCAATGTGACGGTCCGAAATCAGACAAATAGTGCGAGAAGGGCCAAGCACATGAACACAGAGCAGACGCATAAACCATGACCATGAATCATTGTTTTCCCCCTCCGCCAAAGCAAAAGCCATTGGCACTATCTGGTTCTCTGGGTCTACAGCAGCAGCCATCATCAATGTGCCCCTGTATTTGCCGGTGAGGAACGTGCCATCAACAAGAACAACTGGCCGACAATACTGAAATGCATGTTTGCACTGATCGAAATACCAGAACACACGGTACAGAATATGCCTCAACAGGTTCTGAAGATACAACCCTCCTGTGTATATGAACGATCTCATGCCAGGGTTGAAGTGTTCCATCGCACACAAAATGCGTGGAACCCTGTTATAGGCTTCCTCCCAGCTACCCCACCGAATTGCCAAGGCAATTTGCTTTGCCCGCCAAGCCTTTTCATACGTGACCTCATACCCAACAAATGTGACTATGGTCTCCTGCAAGAAAGACACCGATACGTCGTTGTCCTTATCTACAAGACCCAATATACGACGGGCTAGGTACCGAGCCGTCAACTGGGGATGGTACCTTTTACCCTCATTAGTCTGGCATCTGTGCGGCTGTTCCACCGAAGTTACCTTCCACTTACCATCACTCCGCCTCTTTCGTGCATTCAACTTCCACGAGCACGGGAATCCAGCCTTACATAATATGTGGAATTTTACCTCCTTGTCAGAATGTCGAACCATGTAAGGCCTATGATGATACACAGCATAGTCCTGAAGGAACAACTTCATCTCCGACATCGTATTGAAAAGCATTCCCTTCCTCAGAATTAAATTTTTATGGTTGTACAATGATTCCTTACACATCTGCAAACCCATGTCACAAACTGCCATATGCGACATACTTACATCGTTATAATTTGGCACACCGGTAAAAGGCAAGCCAGCCTCCCTTAGCTGTGTAAGCTCTGCCGATGTATAAGAGGGTGGTGCAACGTATTGTTGTGGCTCCCTAACCCTGCTCCATCCTTCATATTCCACTCCATCATCTGGATAACCGGTGGCTAATGTGCCCTGACTCTGCATGCCATGAAGTACCTCAAGCGGTAGTCCTGAGGGCATGCCACGAACTGGTGTACACATGGCAGGTGCACCTCCAGAGGGCATGGCTTGAACCGATGCTCGCATGGCATGTGGACCTCCTTCCTCATTTCCTGAATCGTCAGAATCAGTGCTAACATCATCACCAATCATTTCCTCCGCTGCCGCCTCCTCCTCCTGTTCAAACTCGTCTACATCAAAATCATTGCTTATATGACCAACTGGAGGAGAATGAACCCGCTCCTGCGTCAAATTACCATCTAAGTCCATACTCTCCATAGTTTGTTGCATCTGCACACCACAATCTCCTAGAGTATCACTGTCCAAGGACGGCTCCTCATTCTCAACATTATCCAGCACCAACTCAGCCATGCCGACATTCGAACCTTGGATGACCCTATTGTATCGGGACCACTCTGCTTGGTTGCACAAGTCCATCATCACATAGTGTGCCCTATTCTTTCCAACATCGAACCTACCCTTTAGTGTGAAAGCCTCGCCAAACTTCAAACTCAAACGGTCACATAGATCGTGGAAACTAGGGGTGCCATCAAACCATTCCAATTCTTCATACATATCCTCAAACTGGCAATCCTCTCTCCTAACACTTCCTCCGTAAAAAACTCTTACACCGTAATCCATCTACAAAACGATTTGACATCTGATTATCAACTGACCAATATGGTACCACTAATTACTACATAACTAACTAACTAACCTTACTTACCTACCACGTAATTAACTTACTTAGTAACTAAATAACTAATAATACCTAATAAAATCCGAATAACTAATAATCATTAACTAACTAAATAACTAATACGAACCCATTAACTAAAAACCAATATTAACTAACTATAAAAAATATCTAACTAAATAATTCAATAACTAAATAACTAACTAAATTTCTAACTAAATAACTAACTAAATAACTAAATAATTCAATAACTAACTAAATAACTATTGTTAAATAACTAAATAATCGTTTAATACAATGAATAATAAATAATTAAATAACTAAATATCTAACTAAATAACTAAATATCTAAATAAATAACTAAATAACTGAATAACTAAATAACTGAATTATTAACCAATATCTAACTAAATATCTAACTAAATAACTAAATAACAAACTAAATAATTCAATAGCTAACTAAATAACTATTGTTAAATAACTAAATAATCGTTTAATACAATGAATAATAAATAATTAACTAAATAAATAATAATAACTTAATAATATTTACTACAAATAAATAATAGTAACGACAAAATAAAAAAATTACCGTAAATCGGGTTGCGGCGTCGCGACGAGGTTGCCCGGGCGGCGGCGTGCCGGGGCAGGACCGGGGTGCAACGGTCCGCGGCCGGGGGGTGGCGGCGCGGGAACGGCGGCCGGAGACGCGGCCGAGGGCGCGGTGGCCGGGCCGCGGCGCCGGGGGCGCGGGAGACGGCGCGGCGGCGCGGACGGCGGCTGCGGCAGCGCGGCGGCCGCGGCAGCGGCAGCGCGACGGCGTGGCGGCGGGGGCGCAGCGGGGAGCGGCGTCGAGGCGGAGCGCGGCGGGGCGCGGCGGGGCGCGGCCGGGGCGCGGGGGAGGAGCTCCGGGCGACGGCGGCGGCTCCGGCGGCGGCTCGGCGCGGGGAACGGCGGAGGCGCAGGGAAAAGTGTGCGGGCGTCGGCCGACGGGCGTGGCGGGGCGCGGCTTTTATTTACGCCGCGCCCCGCCATGATGGGTGGCGGGGTACACCCCGCCATGATGGGTGGCGGGTTTGGCCTACCCCGCCACCGATCATGGCGGGGTACGCCCGGGTGGCTGCCACGTCAGCGTGCCACGCGGGACATGCACCCCGCCACCATGCATGGCGGGGTTCAGTGCATTTGCCCCGCCATGCATGGTGGCGGGGCCAAACGGGTTAGATTTAAAAATATTTTCAAACACGGGTTAAATTTAAATTTTTTTTCAAATTTAGGCTAAAAATAAAAAAAAATTCCCTCCGTCCTTCCGGAGCAAGACGACGCAATGGGGGCCGGAGTGAGTGGGCCCAAATCGTAACCGATATTGGCCGGCCAGGCGGGCGGGCCTTCTTTGTTTTCGGGTTGGGTGGCGTGCACACTACTGCTACGAGAGCTGGGCCCATCGCCTGTCGGTTACATTGCGGCCCATTTCAATCAATTGGAGAAGAGAAGTTCCATTTGTTCTGCGCGGCGCGAATCGCCCCGCCTCCGCCTTCCGGCGATTGACGCCGCCGGGGAGGGGGGAGCCCTCCCGCGTCCAACGGTCCAAGCAAAGCAGTCTCCAGCCCCGACGCCGAAACGAGACTTCCTCTCCACCAGGTAACGCGCAACCTCACTCCCACGGCGACATTGCGATCCAACGATACTGCATTGCATTTGCTGCGTTGGCGTTAGTTTTACACCGGCCACGCCTAACACCTGCTCGACGATATGCTCGATCAGATCCGTAGAATAGTATGCCACACCGAGTCATCGACATCCTATGAACGTCGGTGTCTGACAACTAGGTATGTCTGTCATTAGTTCATTACGTGTTATTCTGCTGGACCATGCAGGGTTCGGCCGATAAAAAAAACTTTTTTTATCGGCCGAAAGTCGCCGATATTTCCGAAATTTTCTTTTTATCCCCGGGGTCCGACAGCCAAATTTTTCCCTTCTTTTCTGTTTCTACACAGACAATCCAAAATCAGCCACGCGACGGTCCAACACTTATAATGACTTATTCTTGTTTTGATTTGTGAACAAGTGATGTTTAATATCTTAGGAATAGTTTCAAGTCAAATTCTACAGTTTTTTTGAAAAAAAATTTAAATTTTTTTGAATTTGGTCTGATATTTCCGATATATCTTGCTTATCCTTTTTATCCGTGACGTTCGATAAATTTTAATTTCCGATAATGAAAACCTTGACCATGCTTAGCGTGGAGAAGCTGCTTAAGCGCTGTTCAGCATAGCACCTGCTGTTAAATGAGATTCCCAGACGTTTTGTGCACTGGTTACTATATACCTGGGCCCCCTTTCTCTCTCCCCCTCTCCCCCTCCCTCCCTCCCTCTCTCCCTCTCTCTCTCTCTCTCTCTCTCTCACTCACTCATCCTCTAAAGAGAACCAAAAGACCTGCCTTCTATTGTTTCTTTAGTTTTCTTCTCAAAATCTGTAACTTACTTGGGTGACTTTTGCATTACATGAACAATAAAAAAAAGCCTATCCTGGGTGATATACATGGTTTGCTTTGATAAAAGGTCTAGATGCATTAAGGGTTGTTGCTGCAGGCAACACTAAATGGGAAATGACAGTGACATGTAATGTAAGCACAAATTTCAACTGATCCTATTACCACTAGCTTACAGGGTTTTATAGGTTTCACATGAAGAGGCTTTGTTCAGGAAAAAAAAAAAAACTTGAGTCCGCCTTCAGTTCCCCTTTCTTCATGTTCACATAATGTTCTTGATTTTTCAGTCCATGTAACCATACTTTATTACGACCATTGTTATCTTTTTGGGGAAAAAAAAGAGAGATAAGCAATGGCTAAAGATACTTGCTTGCATAGTCCAACAGGTGTTCAGTACAAGCACTAAAATTACAATACACTCAAGAACCATCTGGTTTCCACATAGCAAACTGAAATGCAGTACCTTTACTGTCTATTTATCTTCAGTGTTCTATTTAGCTGCACCAAATGATGTGTTTCTAACTGAAAAACTATTTCAATTTAATTCTTCTGAAGGACTTCAGCACGCAGAAACTAGGACTGCTAAACTACAAAAGTGCAGCTTAATGTTTTAGTTATGAGTTCATCAACACACAGCTTCTTCAGTAACACAATGCCCATGCTAGAAAACTTGATTGACATCTGTAAGATATTGTTACCAAAACTGTCCAAACTTGTACAATAACTATCAAATGCCTCGTTTTGTCATGCTTCATGCAGATAGGCAAAGGCTACTGACTGAAGGTCATCCATATCATGATACCCACTCCCTTGCGTGGTGCAAGAAGGATTGCTGTTGTTGTAGTAGTCAGGCATACATAAATCTAGCTCATAACCTTCAGAATGTTGAGTTGATGTTGATGTGAAGCAGTCATTTGCAAAGTATAACTGCCTTTCACTCTTTACTGAAGAATTGTTTGCCATTGTTGGGTGGAAAAAGAGCTGCCCATCTTGAATATAAGGTGCTAATCTTTCACAGTTTTCTTTCTGAGGGTTTGATGTCAAGGACCCATCTCCATATCCTTGTGTTGCTAGAGCTTTGAAAGACTCTAGTTCTGCTTGCAGACTGACCACCTATGAAATGTCACAAGTAATACACTTTGTAAGTGTTGATTTCCTTGCAGTGTGAATTATTATGATACAGTGAGCTTTTTAAATAACCAAGAATACTATAAATTTATGCATTACAAAAAGGGTAACGAAGTTGCAGTCTCATAAGATAGGAAGATATGTCTATTATATCATGACACTTAATGGTTAGCTGCATTTATGAAATTATATGATACTCCAAAACTTTTTCATGTTATAGGTAAGTTTGTTGTGAATGTTATTTCATATGAGGCTTATAGTTTTCAACATTTGCCAAACTATATCACATTTCTGTGAGGCTGCAGCTCGACTGCTCGAGTGACATTTCCCCTTTCTATATTGAATGTGAACTAAACACCTCATTTATGCATAACTTTATTTTTGGAAATGAGTGCTAATCTAGAATCTTCTTACCTGTTGTTGCAGAGAAAAGATGTGAGCAACACAGCCATATATTGGATCCTGAAGCCTGGCCTGTGCCTCATATGACATAGTGACTGCAGCTTCGCAGCGGTCACTTATTGGGAGATGCATTAGGAGCTTTGAGGCATTGCTAGCCCCAAAGACCTTATGGATAGCAGCGAAGTGTGCAGCCCCTTGCTCACGACAGAAATATGGAGCGAAGACACACCCCTTCACACACTTCCTGCGTAGGAACTTGCACGCACCACATGGTGAGCCAAGGCCTGTCATCTTGGGTCTTCTTGTTGATGCTGTTGTTAGTCTATTCTTACTCCTTGATTTGAATGCTGTGAATCATGGGGTCATCATTCTCTGCTATTTATAGAGACTAGCTAATGCTGTGAGTAACTTAGTATATTGAATAATTAATTCATCTTGGTCTCCCTAGTGGACTACAATTCAATTATTTTAATCACGGTTGTTCCACTCCTTTCATGTTCATTTAACTCTGTATTCTGCTTCAGATTCCTTCCAAAGTGGTTAAATGACAACGATGTAACACTCCAAATTATTTATAATTTTGTTGTTGATTGTTTATTAGTTGATGAACTTTACATTCTTTTCCCGGACTACGCAGGAGTGCTTGTTGCCATTTCATCAAGAGGAGGAAAAAATACAAGGAGAGAGGCTGAGCCATCTCCCTAAACACCCATTTTCTGATAAACTTTACTCATATGCAAGTTATGTGTTAATCTTACCTCCTTTTGCTAGTTCAGTATGGACAGAAATATCAAAATGTGCTGAACAAAATTTATGTTTTCTATGTTGTAGTCATCTCTAAGTACATGTTTAGAAGCTTTGCATTTTGTTTCTGAGATGTATCACATGATTAGATTAGAATTAGATAATCACTTCCCATCAAGTTTGTGTACCACCTATATGGCTAAACAGGTGGACCTCTGATGATATTTATTCTACCCTACTGGCTTGCCTATAGACCACCACAAATATTAGCTTTATTCAATGTCGCTGCTTTTTTTGGTGCTATTGTAGTTGTTGTACTAACAGCAGTTAGTTTATTTAGTTAGAATCTTATGGAGGCCACACTGCTCATTATGTAAATTGTGGTGCCTCTGCTTGGCAATTTGCAGAAATAATGATAAAGCTTGCCCACACCAAGTGTGCCACTTTCCAGACTAATGAAAGTATATAAAGGAAATGAAATGATCAGTTGTCACTACCTGCCACACCAGTGGCATGTATTTAGCCTTTACTATCATTCTCCTCTTCCCAACTAAATTGTGCTGTAGACCAAATGGAGCATAATTAATGATGCTTTTTTGCTAATCTAAACTTTTCCCTTAGCTGGTTCCTATTGATTAAATTCTGATGAGAAAGCTGGTCCATTTGTTGTTTTTTACTTTACTGGTTATTTTAGTCACCTATGTATTTTCATTTATGTTGACTAGGCTATAGCATCACCTATAAATATAAACAAAAATTTCTTTTCTTTTCCTATAAGGGAGTATAATAAATATTCTCAGTTTTGTATTTTTTTTTATCAATAACGGAAATGGCCTTACTATTTCACTGCTTTCTGCATCATTCAAAAGCTAATGTACAGCTCATAAATCAGCATCCTTTGTTGATGGTTGATCAGACACCTACTTGTTTGTGGATTGGCCTGCAGAGTCCATAAGCATAAGCATAATTTTCTTTTGGTTTGATTAAAGTAAAGCTTTCTGCTTCCTATTTGTTTATAAGTTTTATATTCATTATCCTGTACGTCAGTACTGCAGGATTAAAAAATTAAGAACAGCATGTAAATTGAACCAAATAAATAATTACAACATATCATGAAAACAGTAATTTGTTACTCCAGTAGATTGTCATAGCAAGCTAAAATATGAACAGCATGTCTTTGGATCTTGATATGGTAACACGTCGCCACAGCCTTAGTTGCCTATGGGTGGGGGGGGGGGGGGGGGGGGGGGGGGGGGGTGAGGTGGGGGGACGATGCATGGAGAAACAATCATGTCTTCATGAATTCTGCAGTTATCTGCAAAATTTGCATTCTCTAACTCATGTTAGATACCAAATCTTTAGTGAATAGAGACCCATGTGCAATTGTAATAAGTTAGTAATGGAAGCATTGTTATCTAATTTTCGGACGTGGAACCCACTCTGTTTTTTGAGGGATAAGGGCCCACTCTGTTGTGGACGTGGAACCAGTTGAAGTGGTTGGTGTTGAGGATTAAAAGATAGAACCATCCTAAAGCGATATTGTTCAGCTTTATGTGTGCATGCCATTAGTACTTTTGCAAGTATTATTAGTATCATGATATGCGTCATTTTTGTTACACAGAAAAGGAATTCAACCCCATAGCTTTAGTTCAGTGTTCATTTACCTGGTTTCGTTGGCTGTTAGCTGGCAATGGAGGTGATTAGGAGGAACAGGTTCGTGTTTCGGAAGAAGTAAGACCCCTGGCCTGGTGGGTAGTTAAAATGTGAACATCAATGAGTTGCAGCTGATTGCACGGGGCTCTGATTGGGTGGTCAAATTTGTCAGTATTAGGATGCACTAGCTAGCACTAGGGTAAGCAGTGGATACATACATATAAATAATTAAATTAGGCTAGAGTTACCTGCACGCATACACCAAACTAATAGCATAGGACCAGTCAAGATTCAAGATGTTGGACAGTAAATAGATTAGAACCCCAATTGATCTGCACGTGTATGCATGATTGGCCGGCAGACATATCTGATACCTGTATCAGAGGAGTGTGGGGGAGGCGGTCGCATAGACGCATAATCAAGTGGAGACTCATAAGCATCTATTTAACTGCTGAATATTGCTTGCTTTTACGACTAGTTACTATTTAGTGGTTTAATTAAGCTTGATTGGCAGACAAGCGATTGTGATCATCTCCTTGCTTGTATGCATGCAGGGCTCCACTGTATGTACCTGTGAGGCACGTCTTGCAGAAAACAAGTGTATGTTGGTCTTTGCTGAAATCCAGGAATCAGTTGTCCAGCTACTCCCTTCTCTGCCGTTGGATTACGTCGTCACAGCGACGTCTGAGCTTGGTGCAGGGGACATGTGAGGCCCCCCCCCGCCACTGGCATTGCCGGAGGTACGCACGACGCAGAGAGGTGAGGTCGTTTTCCTTCCTTGTCTTTCTCTCTTTCTCTCTTGGCCGGCCGGTGAGTTGCTAACTCTTACACGTACGGTTGTTATTAGTTTGTTGCCATTAGTAGATAGAGTACTTAAATAGGTGAGCCGGTTTCAATTTCAGCTTGTAGGACAGAGACAGCATGCTTGGCTTATTCGGAGGCTATGCTGTAACCCATCACTGATAAGACTTGCTAACTCAATTTTAGTCCATGTTGATGATGGTGATGGAGCGGGACTGCGGGAGAGCATTGAACTGAAGTAAGTACTATAGTGCATGCCAAAGAAGCAAAAGCTCTCCATCACAGCACATGCTGCAACTGCAACTGCAAGCAAGCAGGTGTTAGGAAAGAAAGCTACTTGCTGCATCGTCTGTATTAACCCGTGCCGTGCCGGAAGAGCAGGTACCTATCTTTGACCAACCGACTGACTGCCCGATGTTGGTGCAGGTGCAGGACTCAAGAGAGAGAGACGAGGTGGCTTGGTCATGATCTGGCATCTTGTGGTGTGGATGAGTGACTGATGCAAGCTAGTGCGTGGCTCAAGAAACCGAAAAAAAAATGCTTCAGGACATGACAAGTGCAGACAAAGTCCGTTTCGCTGTATCAACAGCAGCAGGTCTTGACCTCCGCCCCATAGCCCGGCGGTGTGTCCCGTCCGGTCGCCATTGTATGTATGTATTCCGGTTCCTGCGATCTTGAACTAATGGTTTTCCCAAACTTTTTGTTCTGGTCTGGGACGGTAGTGGACACACGTGGAGCTTCAGGAGCAAAAGGACGGTGCTGTGTATGGTGGTCTTACAGTCGGGGGTGGTGGTGCTCAACTTCAACACGCGCTGGTGAACAGCTAAAACTCTGCTGTGCAGTTCCAGATGCATGCACGGAAATGCACACTCATGTTACCTACCGGCTTTCGTGCTGGTTTTACCTAGCCATGCCCTGATGATGGATCTCGTCTGAATGCACAGTTTGTGTGTTTTGTAGGCAACTAGTGGAGTGGAGTTTGAACTCCGACAATAACCTGATGAACAAGAACAACTATCGATGTCGCGTACGTGGAGAGGTAATTCACAATCCCAGTTTTTGCGCTGAATCCCTATCTGATGCATGGTCCATCTCGTTGCGTTGTTGACTGAATAAATAGTCCATTTGCGTCTGTATAAACCTATTTGTTATCTGAAGATGCACAACTCATGCAGAGGCTGGAATAAAGACCATTCTATTTTTTCTAAAAAACCACGTATACGGGTCTCAATAGCCGCGTGAAGAATGAACACGAACAAAGATTCATATATGTACTAGAAAAGAATGCGGCGTTGCCGCTAAGGGCCAGTGGACGTGCCAGAGAAGTATTTATGAGGTGCTTGAGCGTGTCATTCAAGTGGGAGGTCTCTTTTGAAAGTCAGCCAGATTGACCAACATTAGTAGAAACATGTCATATTTTGGATTTGCCCAGAGCATAATTTATTGTTTATCACTTTGTTAAATTTAAGACCCAAATCTCCAGTTAAAATTGACTGCAGCCTATTTGGAGACTCCTTCATGAAAAAAAAAATCAGTTCCATATTGTTTGCACTATCTTATATCAGCACAAAATCATTGTCCTACAATGAACGTATAAAAAATATTTTAAAAAATAAACACCAAAAAGCACAGAATAGAGAGATAAGAAAAATTAGTGATATCAAACTGACCAAAATTAGTGACACCAAAAAATAAAAAAATGCAATTGACAAAATAATTCAGTATATGAAAAATTATGCCCTATGGTATCAAACTGAATTCTTAGTTCTAACTAAGCAGCAGAATTTATACTTTGCAAATTAGTGATACACATAATTGATTACAGTGTACAAAACACCAGCATAATGATACTTCTGTAACTTGCATTGAGAAACCATATAGATTTTTAACATTCAGTTCACAGATTATCTTAAAATTTCACTACTAAACAGAAAGTGGACTAAGTTTGTAACCAAATTTTGTTTTTTATTTTAATTGTCATAAAATCAGCTCAATAAAGTGGTAAGTGGGATTTGCTTTGAGATAAGGAGCATGAGTTGCATCTTGCCTTGTATCACTAAATTGTGGAACTCAGAATCATGCAGTGGAATCCTAGGGCATCCATATATTTGGCCATACACATATACAGTGTCAGAGCTTGACCATAAGAGCAGGGGGCAGTGTATGTAATTGAAAATTAAACAGAAGTGAACAGTACAAAATCACTGTTTAGATAATAGAGATTGCATTTGAGCAGGGGTGGCCATGGCTCAGCTTGGCCTACACTAAGCTCTGCCCCTGCATATACAAATACATTTTTTCAAAAGAATGTGAAAAATGAGTCATATAGCTCTGAAATACTAAAAGAATGTCATACCAGATAAAAAGTCCAGGGTCTGTAGCAAAGATGGTGCTTTGGTTGATCTGCAGAACAAGTTGTTTCTAAGAGCATCTCCAAGAGTTGGGCAAATCAACTTGGCATCTATGAAAATTTGGCAAAACAAGAAAAATCAGCCTCCAATGGTTTGGCAAATTAACTTGCCATCTTTAGAAACTTGGCATCTGACCCCTCCTTGCGCGCATACATGCCCGCGCGTACTCTACTTGGCATCGCCGGTTCCCGCGGCGCCGGCCCACTTCCCGCGCGCGTGAAGACAGCTCCTGTGGTGGGAGCTTCTGGTTGAATTGTGTGATACAAGTCTGAATGCAGGCTGTGTATTTATGAGGAAAATTTATAATATTACAAACCAACGACATTAACTGAAAAAATACTTGCTCCAAAAGTTATGGTGAAATTTCCATTAATTTCCATTAAGAGCCTTTGCAATCAACTCTTGTGGTGGGAGCTTCTGGTTGAAATCTGACAGGATTAACAGAGAAATATTTTAGAACTATTAATAGATGGGAAAGTAAAACAAGGTTTATTATAGTGTCATCTGTGCACAGACCTCACCTCACTCAGCATGAGTCTAAAGAGTAAATGTAACCGAGTTGATAAAATATATCAATAATAATTGCTTGTTTTCATACAGGTTTGCTGTATACTTACAAAGTTATATGCCAATATCAAGTTGACATATAAGCTGCAGAGGCAGCTTACGACAGTTGTTGATCTCAGCCTCTGGCCTCTTGTAGTTATTGGCTGGTGATGATACCTGTAGTAAATATTTAAAATTTCAGTCAGATTTTAAAAGAAGAAATAATGAGCTTTCATTGGTTACATAGGAAGACATGTAGATGCAAATAACTATGTTCTATAATACAACAAACAAATTTTCATACTGGACTGGTGAAGGGGCAATCTAACTAAACAGCTAAGTTCTCTACCTATCGGTTAATGAAAACGTAGATTAAGCCATTAAGAAATGCTAAACGATGCTCACAGTTACATAAGAGAGCCTCACTAAGGATGAGGAAGACAACCATGAGCACATGCCAACCCATTTGTTGGTTACAGGTTGTACTAAAAACATTGATAGTGATACACAGGCTACTCAGAGAAGGTGACCTGTTCGTATAGAGGAAACATTTTGCAGATCCACTGAACTCGTGTCAATAACTGAGTGAACTCTGAACCTCAATATGCACCGATAGAGATGGGGATAGTACAAAATCAGCAAGCAAACATTGAAAGGGAAAAATGGAAAAAAATAAATAAACATACCTTATGCCCATTTCATCGAGCATGTCGAGGACATGATCCATGAAAGCATTGACGCTAGTTTTGAGGTCGATTGTGGGCGGCAAAGGGGAGTACATAGGAGCAAGAGGGGGCACGGAGGCTCCGGGCCTCTGGTTCCCTGTCAATGTGAGCACAGGCACATGCTGCGCAAGGAGCCTGCTCACCATCTTCAGGAGCATGGGAGTCCGCGGCGAAACGCCACAGCCCGTCTGCTGCCCTGCTCAGGGCGTTTATCCTGCGCGGGTGCGGGCGGTGGGCCGGAGGCTACAGCGGCACAGCAGGACAGGCAAAATGGCGGAGGTGACGAGCAGATTGAGGATTATGTGCGGGCGTCTGGTGTCCCGCGGGGTCGCATTCGGCTAGCGTGTGCCACCGCGCTGCCGCCGTGCTCATCGACGCCAATAGTACAGACGGGACGACGCACCGAGAACATTCGCGAGGTTTCAAGACTGCGATGAAAGGCGGAGACCCGAACCGATCTGATGCCATCGCAAGTCAGTTGGCCGCAACCACGAGCAACGGTGGCCTGGAGCTGTGCTGCTCGCGAGCAGGCTCCCATGGTGTCGATCCTAGCGGGAAGATCCACGGCGGCGGCGGCTGGCCGGGCGGCGAGCTACGCCGGTCGCCGGACCCGCGCTAACTCGTGGCCTCCCGCGGCTCAGCGCGAGGCAGGCCGTGGTCTGCTGGCCACGCGCGCTGGCCCTGCTGCAGCGGCGCAGCATGGCCGCAACGGCGCCCGGGATGGCGAAAGGGAGGGGGGGGCCGTGCCCGCGCTGGGGCCACTAGCCTCGGCCGAGCCGGGAGGAGGGAGGTGCGGGAGTCGCCCGCTATCGGATCACGAGGAACCCGCGACGGCCCGGTTTCGTGGCTTAACGGCCAGGACACCCGCGAAGACCGCTATCGGACGGGGAAGATCGCTTGCTCGCACAATCCGACGGCTCGAGGCTTAGCGGGCGACGTGGCACTTTGCTATGCCCGCTTTTGATGCGTGAATCGTATTAGGAGATAATGGGCTCATTTTGCTCGGGCCCAACACAGCATTGAATAGATTAGGGTGGGCTCAGCTTGGACTTGGGCTCATGTAGTCATGTAATTAGCAAATCAGGCCATAGTCCATCTCAACCCTCACTTGTCTGTCTGTCTGTCTTCATCCGTCGACCCATGCAGCGCAACAAGTGAAGGATTACGATATAATAATATTTCTACTCTAAAATACTTTTAGCCATTTTTTTCTAGAAAAGAACAGTAGTCACATCTGTCAGGGATCCCAGTGCACTCAAACTCAACTGAATTGTCGGCCCAGTGACAGTAGCTGTTCAATCCTCATGCTCACCGTGTCATGTTGCGATGCGTGCAACACGTAGTTGCTTCAATTGTTCATGTTTTTTTTTAGTCAATTGTTTCATGTTTTTGTTCTGGAACACAACACAAGAGGAAGGGTAGCATCTGCTTCTCTGCGTAGTGCTTCATTTGCGGTTGGCAACGGGCCAATGATATACTGTTTTTGGCATGTGTTTCCGCGTACCCACCTAACAAATCTCTCATCACTAGTTGAGTGCCCGTGCGTTGCTACGGATGAATATAGTTGAATCCTATAACACACAACCACCATTGAATTGGACCAATATTAAGCATCAATTATTTTTCAATAAAATTTATGCTCCAGGAGACCAGACAACGAAGAACTAAAAGAAAAACGACGATAATCTTGGAACATTGAGAAGCTTGGCTGACGTGGACTTGTTCATGTTCCCCTGGCCCTTACATCCTGTTGACTGACCAAAGCCCAAATAAATCAATTCTAAAGAACCGTGGAATACAAGCCATAGACATTAAGAAACAAATCACACCAAGCTCACCTATCCATTTAGAGGTAATAATATGCCCTTGTCGTACTCTGTTTGTACGCCGTGTCAAGGTGCCAACCTGCATATAGAGACGAGGAACATGGTCAATCCAAAGAAACATATTAGTTTTTGTTTTACTTTTTCTTGCCAGTTTTCTTTGCAATGAAAACATCACCTAAGATGACAAGTCAACAACAATAATAGGTTTTGTAGCTCATGACAATAACATGTACATACTTGATAATCCTAATCGTAGTAGGTATGTCTAGGACTAATTATGCGGAAGGTGTAATCACTTGACTAATTCCCCAAACAATATATTTCATTCAAAATATATCAATCTAAAATTGCTGAAAACATACATTTTCTTGCAGGTTCTTCTAATATCCACTTCCTATTCTAAACTTCTCCCAATTTCATTTTTTCTGCAAAACAATATCAAAATTCAAATTTTCACATGTTCGAGTGAAATCAAAAGAACACATATCGTTTGTCCAAAAAAAAAAGACAGGAATAACTTTTCATGGCCATATAACTTAACCTTAATCTCAAGATATGAGCCATTAAATGGAACCATGTGGCGAAAAATTATAAGCCTGATTTGCTTTCATGATAATTTTACAGCTAACTGCAAAATGTTCATAAATTTGTTTTCATGGTAATTGTACAGCTCACTGCAAATTAATGAGATTTTTTTCCAAAGCATCCAAAAATGTATGGGTCAGGACAATGACAATGTAAGGAATAGCGTTAAGAATGTAGATTGTGACAGTTTCGTCTACCGGTGAACTGATATGGATAGAGAATAATTTCACTAATACTCAACAAAGTTTAGCTTTGCGCATAATCAGTGCTTAACTCGACTGGAATGAACCCAAACATGAACCATCCTTTTAGAAAGCTCTGATCCTCTTCTTTTCTATAAAAAAAGCTAATGGAAACTTTAAAAACAGGAGGAGCCAATTCAAGAATAGAGTAGAGCTGTGATTTTAGATAACCTCATCACACCATATCCAATCTCCGAATATAAGAACATGAGAGCAGCAATTGTAAAATATAACTCTACTCTTCAAGAAGAAACCTCATTGGAACTGAAGATCTCAAAGTGATCTTAAACGAAGCAAGAAAAGTCTTGTTTAACTAAAGCAAACTTTAAACCAGGTTCTGAAATATAACTTGCAGATAAATTAGTTTGTACCAAATCTAAATTATATATACCTACAGCTACGGGAGCAGGTTTCTAATATCTGACTTCTAATAATACCACGATGGCACCAAACCTGGGGAGCTCAAGATCTAAATATAACCATTACTCATGGAAAAAATATATGTATGCAAAAATAAATAAATCATACAGAAGTATGCCCAATGTACTTAATTAGATAGCCAATTTATAGGTACTTCCATAACCTTGTATTAAAATTAGATATGTCAGCTAGCTTAACTCGAATTCAGACACATTAATGTTAGCCATTTGCACTGAATCACCGAATACAGTAGAATCAGATTAACTACATTAGGATTAGTTGACATATCTAACTCGTTATCTAGCACCCATGTTCTGTGTAAGTGTGAGCCACAATTTCTTAACTGAACACGAAAACAAGTAAAAAAATGTAACAAATCTGAAGAAACAATGATACACTGAAGAAATTAGTTCTGTATTCAGTATAAAAAAGGTGTCATCACAAGGTGCTGTAGGAATTATACAGAATAAATAATTATGCATCAGATCACAGCACTTTACACCATTCTTCTGATAGCACTAAGTTCAAGGGAAAATGTTAACTGTTTCAGTTTACTTACCATTCTTCTGATAGTGTTAAGTTCAAGGGAAAATATTAACTGATTGCTATTTATTTTGCTTCCTGATATCCCAATTTAATCTAGGCTGCTTATAACTATTGATATTAAATGAATTCCCATTTTATCATCCTAACTTCAGTAAGACTGAATTTAAATGAATTCCCATTTCTATCCAGTTCATCTTTGCTACCAAGGGCTATAGCGCTATACTGAAACATTGTGATTAGGTGACAGGTGCAGGAGATGTATGCTTTTCAATGTGCGGCCTTTCTTTGTATGCTTCAGTGTTTTCCCACTATGGCCATGCAAGCAGGCAAGTAATACAAAAAGGATAAATATGATGAAGAGTACAGAGTATACATTTTGACAATTACCAAGGAGGTGAAAGCATTTTTTACCACAGGAATCCTAGGGTCTTTTCCACCATTTTCTTCAAGATGAGCAAATTGCATCCTAAATTAGTTGACAACGGTGCATAAACAAGCATCTTTGTGAATGTAAGCACCTCTCCTTTTCTATTCTTCCTCTCAACATGGCGGTAGGAATTTAAGTCTGCATCATGTAAGGCAGTTTCTTGCCTGGCATATAATTTCCATCTCGGCCTTGCAATCAGGCAATATTTATGAGCCTCAACACTTACCCTGCAAAATGGTGGACAAAGGGATGTCAGTGTACCCATGAAAACATTGATGCTGTTTCAGACATTCTACTCAAGACATACACAATCAAACAGTTACTACTAACTACTGCCTAAATCAGGCAAAGTTGCTTTCACTTAGAGTCAGACGTAGACGTACGTGAGCATAGGGTGGGTGATGAAGGCAACCAACGCTCGGCAACAAGTGTTCAGACCTGTTAAGCTTTCATGCCTTTTCTTGAGCATCGACGATCTTCATGCTCGCGGTGGCCGACATGTCCATCCTCGGGTCTGACCAGGGCATTGGTAGATCTTCCCAGTCTACGGCCATGGACGTCTCGAGGAGTTGCATGCTTTATTGGCCTGTTGACCGCCTCACAGTCAGGAAGAGAGGGAGTTACGACGGTTAGGACTCCATTATTGGGAAACCAGCAAAGAAGAAGGTTACGATGGGATCTGCATCCCTGCTCAGCAATGCCCTTGATATGAGGAGCTCCACCCGAGGAAGATCTCGCAGCGGCACAGCTCACCCACACCCACGGCGGCACGGAATAAAGCAGGTGGGGCAGGCAATGCGCCGGCTGTGCTGGTTAGCGGTGCCACACGGCCACGTTGTTGGGGCGGCGGCGGCGGCACGGAGCAGGGCAGCGGCGGGGACGCGATTGGGGGCAGCACCGCGGGACGTAGACGGGGCGGGGGACGACCCCATAGGGCGAAGGTGAGGAGCAGCGGCGCTGCGGCGGCAGAGTGCGGGGATGGGACGGCCGGAGGCCTCTGCGATGGCGGCGGCGTAGAGGTCGAAGAGAACCTTGCCCATCTCGATCCCTGTTCCGGATTGAAGTTGGGGGTGGATGGCGCACCGGCGAGGCGTGGGATGAACGCGGAGCCGAGGCCGGATGGGGAGGAGAGGCAGGATGTGCGCATATGAGCGGTTGTGAATTTTCTTTTTTTTTCATTCACGGACGGGGAGGTGAGCGCGGGCGTGGGAGAGAGCCGGGCGATTAGGAGCGGGGTGAAGCGATTAATGATCAGACGATAACACTTCGATCTTTTTAGTTGAAGATATGTGTACATCGTGCCTGTCTGAGGCACTGAGTTGTCCTGTGACGTACAAAGCCAAGGAATGTGCCTTTTTTTCCTCTAATCTTGCCAAAGATTGATTCGATGCTGGTTTAGGGCGTTCTTTCTCTCTGACAAGACACGCTGCAACCAGAGAGACATGCAGCTTTTTTTAAGCAATACGACAAACTTTATTCATTCAAGATAGTTACATCGTTGATCAAGGAGTCTAAAATAAAGCTAGGGGGCTCATCGACCCAAGTACAGTTTTGCTTATATTGCCGAGCTCTTTAGCTAGATTGTGAGCCACCTGATGCGCCTCCCTACTACAATGTTCAATAGATATATCTTGAAAACCACTCCATATGATATTGCAATCATCATATATTGCAGCTGTCGCTGAGAAGCCTCCATCCTTCATAATTTGTACCACTTCCATACAATCCGATTGGATGATTAATCTGTTGCACCCTATGTGCTGTGCTAGCATCAATCCCTCCTTCAGCGCATAAGCCTCCGCCATTGGTGCATCAACAAGATGTGGTACGAAGCTGTGGGCTGCTGCTAAGACACCTCCAGAACAATCTCTTATAATAGAGCCAACGCTGCCACAGCCACCATTTTCATTGAAAGCTGCATCAACATTCACCACGACCTTACCCTCTGGAGGTTCCTTCCACTTCCACCCCTGCCTTAAAACTGAAGCTTTCTTCGTTGCCAACTTATAATTCTTGGTAAGTGCCGCAATAGCCATGGCAGACCTTGACGGTCATTGGACGGTCTCTCCATGGACCAAGTGCCGACGCTCCCACCATATATACCCGTCGGCCGTGATGACTAACTCCGCTATACCCACCTCAAGAGTGTGAACTTGATCATCCCTTGTAAAGATTTCCTCAAGGATTACCGAGCCCAAACGGTCAGTCATCAGTAGGCGCTGTATCTTCTCAATACCCAGCGAACGCCAAACTTGTTTCGCTCGGTCACATGTGAAGATCATGTGTTTAATATCCTCAGCTCCATTCTGACATATTGGACAGCCGCCTGCATCCCCAACATGTCGGTTTGCAAGAATGGCACGGCATGGCAAGAGCCCTTTGAGTGCCCACCACCCGAAGATCTTAATCTTTGCTGGTACTTTTAATTTCCATAAGCTCTTCCAAAGCCGACTCCTTGATGCAGTGTTGGCCTGCACTTGATTACTTCTCACCCCAAACTTGCTTTCCCATTGGCAATGGTAGGCCGATTTCACCGAGAACAAACCACTTCTATTATAATGCCAAGCCACCAAGTCATCCCTACCAGAGCGGATAGGGATCTGCAAAATTCGATAAACATCAGTAGGCCAAAAGATAGCCTTCAACAAGTCCTCATCCCATGTTGAATTTATAGGGTTAATCAATTCATCAACCGTGGACACCAAGTTGTTTCCCCTAACTGTTTGAATTTTCAGATTATGACTTCCTAGGATCCAGTTATCTTCCCAGATCTTTATCTGTGTACCATCACCTACTCTCCAAATATATGCTTGCTTTGAAACATTGGAGCCCAGCTAGTATGCTATGCCAAGTGTATGAACTCCCACTCTTTATCCTGGCATTCAACAATTTACCATCCGGATAGTACCGAGCTCTAAGCACTCTAGCACATAATGAATCTGGATCACTTAAAAGCCTCCAAACCTGCTTTGCTAGCATTGCCAGATTGAAGGACTGTAGATCTCTAAAACCCATGCCGCCCTTACCCTTTGGCATACACATCTTCCACCACTCTTGCCAATGGATTCTCTTATGATCTTCGTCATCCCTCCACCAGTACTGCGAGATGGCACTTGTGATTCCTTTGCAAATGTTATTCGGAGTTCTAAATACCATCATGGCATAAACTGGGACGGCCTGAGCTATAGATTTGATAAGAGTTTCCTTCCCTCCCATGCTGAGGGTTTTCTCCTTCCACCCATCAATTCGGGTCACCACCCTATCAAAAGTGACGGAAACAATCACTACGGTCGGCTCCCACCAAAGCTGGAAGACCTAGGTATTTATCACTTAACGATTCCGTCATAATATTCAGAATTTGACATACTTCAGTCTTTACTTCAACATCTGTATTGCTAGAAAAATAGATACTCGATTTGGCTTCACTGATCTTTTGCCCCGAGTTTGCACAATATCTATTCAAGATGCTAGCTAAACAATCAACATTCTTCTTGTCAGCCTGCATTAAGTTGAGTGAGTCGTATGCAAAGAGGAGATGAGATATTGTCAGAGCCCCTCTGCAAACTTTCACCCCCTCCAATTCTTCTCTTTCTTCTGCTTTCTTGATCATACAAGATAGGCCTTCAGCTACCATCAGAAATAAATATGGTGATAACGGATCACCTTGACGTAGTCCTATAAAAGGTGTAAAAATATCCGTCTCAAAATTGTTGAAACGTACACTATATCTGACAAAAGTAACACAGGCCATCACTAGCTTAATCCAACGTTGATCAAATCCTAGCTTAGCCATGATCCTTTCCAGAAACACCCACTCCACTCTATCATAGGCCTTATGCATATCCAGCTTAATTGCACATAACCCTTTACTTCCCTTCTTCTTCATTGTGTGTATACATTCATAGGCTAAAAGAATATTATCCATTATCAATCTCGAAACAAAAGCGTTCTGATGGTCACTGATAATCTCAGGTAAAATTGCTTTCAGCCTAAAAGATAACATCTTGGATATGATCTTGTACACGACATTGCATAGGGAAATAGGACGGAAGTGGGTCACCTTGTCAGGATTGTCAATCTTGGGGATCATGACAATGGTTGTATCATTCCACCCATAGGTACAGATGCACTCTGGACCGCTCCCAACACCTCATCCACTAGATCATCTTCCATTAGGTTCCAAAAACGTTTGAAAAAATCACGTGAAGTCCGTCCAACTTTGGAGCTTTCAAATCACCGATGCTGAAAAGAGCCTTCTTCACCAGTAAAGTGCAGGATGTGTTAAATTGGAAAGCCCCAGCCAATGTTAGTGAAATCCATAGCTTTTTGGGATTGGCTGGGCACTATAGGAGATTTATTGAAGGGTTCTCTAAGCTAGCTAAGCCTATGACAGCCCTATTAGAGAAGAATGTCAAATTTGTTTGGTCAGACAAGTGTCAGGCTAATTTTGAGGAGCTGAAGAGAAGGTTGACAACAACCCTAGTGTTGACCTTACCTGATTTAAGTAAGAACTTCTCTATTTATTGTGATGCATCTCGCTTAGGCCTTGGATGTGTGCTTATGCAAGAAGGAAAGGTTGTGGCATACGCATCCAGGCAGTTGAGAAAGCATGAACTGAATTACCCAACACATGATTTGGAATTAGCCGCAGTTGTCCATGCTCTGAAAATTTGGAGGAATTATTTGATCGGACATAAGTGTGACATATATACTGACCACAAGAGTTTAAAATATATTTTTACTCAGTCAGAGTTGAACCTAAGGCAACGTCGTTGGCTGAAATTGATTAAAGATTATGATTTGGAAGTGCATTATCATCCTAAAAAGGCAAATGTTGTTGCCGATGCACTTAGCAGGAAGAGCTATGCCAACGGACTTCAGTTGACATTTATACCAGCAGAGTTGCGAGCTGAAATAGAACATCTCAATTTGGCTTTTGTCAATAATGTAGTGGAATTGGCCATAGAGCCTACGTTGGAGCAAGATATACGCCAAGGTCAGTTGGAGGATGAGAAACTAAAGGAGATTGCAGAGAATATAGTGGTTGGAAAGGCACCAGGCTTCAGGTTGGATGAGAATAGTACTATATGGTTTGGAAAAAGAATATGTGTACCTGAAGTGAAAGTTATCCGTGATACGATTCTGCGAGAGGCACATGATTCTGCTTATTCTATACACCCTAGAAGCACCAAGATGTATTTAGACCTTAAAGAGAAGTATTGGTGGCATGGTTTGAAAAGAGATGTGGCTAAATATGTGGCCATATGTGATACTTGCCAAAGGATGAAAGCTGAACACCAAAGACCTGCAGGATTGCTGCAACTAATGAAAATACCAGAGTAGAAATGGGAAGAAGTTGGTATGGACTTCATTACTAGATTACCCCACACTCAACGTGGATATGTTTCGATCTGGGTAATAGTGGATCGACTTACTAAGGTAGCCCACTTCTTGCCAGTCAAAACCACTTATAGTGGCGCAAAGTTAGCGGAGTTGTATATGGAGAGAATAGTGTGCCTACACGGAGTTCCAAAGAAGATCATATCTGACCGAGGAACTCAGTTTACATCGCATTTTTGGCATAAGGTATATAGTGCTTTGGGAACAAAGCTAAATTTCATTTCTGCATATCATCCCCAAACCGATGGACAGACAGAAAGGACCAATCAAATCTTGGAAGATATGTTGAGAGCTTGTGCTTTACAGTATGATACTAGTTGGGACAAGAGTTTGCCATATGCTGAGTTTTCATATAACAACAGTCACCAGAAAAGTCTCAAAATGGCTCCATTCGAAGCTTTATATGGACGTAAGTGTAGAACACCTCTATTCTGGAATCAGACAGGTGAAACTCAAGTGTTTGGACCAGATGTCCTACGTAATGCAGAGGAACAAGTGAGAATGATTAGGGACAATTTGAGAGTAGCACAGTCCAAACAGAAAAGTTATGCTGATATCCGAAGAAGAGAGTTGAGTTTCAAAGTAGGTGACTATGTGTATTTGAAAGTGTCACCAATGAGAAATGTCAGAAGATTCAATATGAAGGGCAAGTTAGCACCGAGATATGTGAGACCTTTCAAGATTCTGGAGAGAAGTGGAGAAGTGGCCTATCAGTTGGAACTGCCAGAAAGTTTGTCAGGTGTGCATGATGTGTTCCATGTTTCTCAGTTGAAAAAGTGTTTGCGGGTACCAGAAGAGCAGATTCCCTTGGAAGAGCTTACTGTTAAGGAAGATCTCACATATGAAGAGTATCCGGTAAAGATTCTTGAAACTGCAGAAAGAGTTACCAGGAGCCGCACTATAAAGATGTGCAAAGTACAATGGAATCGATATTCAGAAGATAAGGCTACTTGGGAAAGAGAAGAAGATCTGAGAAAATCTTATCCGCAACTTTTTGAGTAATCATCACCCAATCTCGAGGACGAGATTTCTTTTTAAGGGGGTAGAATTGTAAAACCCTAAATTTTTCATACTTTCAAAATAGTTAAATATGATTTATTGTGTAATTGAGTGTGCATTTAAATATAGGGAATAATAATTTTTTGTGAAATTAAAATTAATCATAAGGTTAGCAACATGTTGATGCACCCATGCTGCCACAATTTATTTATTGTATTGATTGGTTTTGATCCAAAGTTCAAAAGAGATTCAAAAACAATTGAAATTGGATTTGGAAAATCAAATTAGAAAAAGAAAACTTCTTTTCCTTCGCCCTCCCTCCTTTCGGCCCAGTCGGCCTGCTGGCCATTTCCGCCCACCGGCCCGCGCCTTTCTTTTCCCCCTCTCCCTCCTTTCTTCCTTGCTAGGCCGGCCCGGTCAGCGCTGGCAACTATTGCTGCGCCCTTCCTTCCCTCCTCCTTGTCATTGACCACCCGGGCATGCTGGCAGCGCCGTCGCCCACCTCCCGCTGGACTCGGACGCGCGCAGCCGTGGCGAAACCGCCGCTGCCCCACATTCGCTCCTCCCATCGTGGGAGTGTCTCCCTGCGCTTGGCCCTTTTAATTGGAAGCCGCACCCGACGCTGCTCCCTCTGTTGCCCCTCCCTACTCCATTTTCACTTGCTAGAGCCACAATCCGCATCACCGCAGGTCACCGGAGTGTCGTCCGTCTCCTCCGCATCGCCATCGACTCCGAGCCGCCCTCGTCTTCGTTTTGCCGCTCGGTGAGCTTCGCCCCGCTCCCCTCTTTCTCCCCATCCATCTCTCGTGTCGAATGGTGGCCTCTAGGGCCGTTTCCGCGAGCTCCGGCGAGCTCCTCCGCGGCCGGCCATGGCGGGTGCCCCTCGGGTCTTTCTCCGGCCGCGCTAAAGACCTAAGCACGATCGCCTCATTCTCCCTATCTCACCATGCCTCTATCTTCTCGAATGGTGGTCTCTAGGGCTATCCCCGTGAGCTCCGGTGAGCTTCTCGCCGCCGTCCATGGCGACCACCGCGCTGGCCATGTCCTCTAGCCGTGTTTTGCCCCGGGACGGATTCGCCATCACCCCCGCTCTCTTCCGGTGCTCTCAGCTTGGCGAGATGAGACCTGTAGCGCCCTAGCCGCCTACTCCGGCGAGTCGCACACCGCTGGCCATGGAGCACCGCCGCGGGCTCGTTTTCTCCGGCGAGCTGTGCCGCCCCTCATCCCCTCCATCAAATCTGAGCCGTTCAATTTTAATCGTGTGGCCCAAGATCAACCGTACCCCTTCGAGGGTCTTTTTGTTAAAGAGACCCTGCCTTTTTCCATAATTATGCCCGCAGTCCTCGGCCGATTCAAAATACAGATTTTCTTTTATTTATTTCAATTCATTTAACTTTACAGTATTTATAGAAATGCCACTACACTATTTTGCTTATAAAATCGTCATTTTAACTCCGATTTGACCCGTTCAACTTGCGTTAGGTTCGTAATTTCATGATCTACGCAATAGTGCTACTGTTAAACCTGTTAGGAGCTTTTGAATTTCTCGATTAAGTCTAGTCTAATAGCTAGCTTTTGGAATCGTAAATAGCTCGTAACTTGTGCGTTGTAGCTCCGTTTTTTGTGCAATTCGCGTCGTTGTGATCGTAGTGAGACGTAGATGATTTTGGTAAACATTTTATATAGTTTTATTTATTGTTGGTGTACTGTTCTAATCGTAGTCATGTTTTGCTTGTATGTCTGTTCTGGAATGCGTGTTATACTTCTGTCGTTTGAGTTCAGACGGTGAGGAGTACTTCGGGAATTCGGACACGTACGAGGAGCAGCAGGACCACCAGTAGTTCGTGAACCAAGGCAAGTATAGCATGGGCCTACCTTGATGTCCTATTCATTATATAATATACTCATTATGCATGTGTCTAATATTTCTCAACTATAAGGACATCCTAGTCTTTGATGACTTGTACCTTGATCCCTATGGGTTTTATTGCACATGGGTAGAATGCTAGTGCTCTAACTAAACATGATCTACACTATGACTAATGGAACCAGCAGATAAATATGATGGTGACAGTGGAACTATAAGGTGATGGTGCAAATGATGTTGATCATGTTGCCCTAAACCCTCCGTAAGGACTTATCTGTAGGGCAAAAGCTGGGACATACAGTACAACCGTAAGAGTTATATGGCTCTGACTTTAGCTCAGTAATAGGATCTTTTCTAGTTTGTTAGAGGTTACCCGAAAGGGCGCAAGAGGGGCTTGCCACGTTGGGTATAGAACTACCTCTGTTCTGATGTGTATAGCCTGCGGGAATTATACCATCGAAAGGGGGTTCTCTATATATGCTTGCCGAGGAAACCTCGCGGCCCTAACTTGTTAGAAGAGGCATATGGAAGGCTTCATCGTGTACCCTGCCTGCTCACCTTGGGAGTGTTAGGGGGTCGACGGGCCCCAGGCATATGGGCAACACGATTCACAGGTAAAGATGCACAACCTCTGTAGAGTGTTAAAACTGTTATAACAGCCGTGCTCACGGTCACGAGCGGCCCGGAAAACTCACGGAATAAATGGTTACTTGACATGTGGATGACTTATGACGATGATGATGAAATTATATTGATGATCAATTACTCTTCTTAATTCTAGTAGGTGATCATGTGGGTTAAATGGGAGCTTAAGCATAACTTGATATTAATTAATAATAAAATGTTGATATATTAAAAGTGCTAACTGTAGTCCACCGTGTCTATCCTTTTTGAGCCTCATGAATCCTCATACTATACTTGCGGAGTACGAGTGTATTCACACTTGTTATTATTTTGTTTTTGGATAAAAATCCCGGATGGGTAACAGATGACAGTTTCTATGAGGATTTCCCTGAAGATTACTAGGTTTGGGTCAACCAGTCGGCCTTCCCTGTGGAGCAGAGACTTCGTTTGAGAGTTGTTATTTACTTTTCCGCTTGTTATGTTAAGAACTACGTGATGTAATATCGTGATGTATGTACACAGTGATGATACTTCTGTTAATTTGTCAGCTTATGTGTGCGACTATTCCTGGGGCACACATAAGATGTATGCACTCTATATTGTCCTTTAATGGGAGTGTGACATACCTCCTTCCTTCTCATAGTGATATAAATCTCATTGAAATCTCCTAATGCCAACCAGGGCAAGGAGTTCGTTTCTCTGTATTTCAAAAAGCGCATTGCCTCCCAAGTTTGGTCCTTCTGGTTCTAACTTGGCTCCCCATAAATTCTAGTTAATCTCCATACTTCTCCTTCTCCCACAACTACATCAATGTAGTACTGAGAGACATTTAACTGTTTCACCATCACCCCCTTGTTCCATTAGCATCAATAAACCCCCGCTACGACCATCACTCTCATGAATGATGAACTTGTCGCAGCCTAATCCCCGCTTCTAATTTTCTGCCTTTGCTTTCCCCAGATGTGTCTTAGACAGAAAAAGGACATCTGGTCTCTCCCGCTTCTGGACCTCCAGAAGCGCACGAACTGTCCGGGAGCTAGCAAGCCCCCGGCAGTTCCAAGCTAAGATTTTCATTGTGCCCGGCCACTCTCCTCAAGGGAGAGTGCCGATCTGATATTTGAGTTGGCTGTACCATCCTCCCCATCGCCATCCCTTCTTGGCCTCTTTTTCTCCTGTTCCTTCAATGGACTAATAGAAGGATTCGAATTAGGCAAGCTAACTTGCATATTGTCTGCATCCCCTTCCTCCGAACCACCCTTCTTGTTAGCTTGCAGTTTCTCTGAATCTTCCTCTTTGTCGATAGATTTCTCCATGTCCTCCACATCCTCATCAAAAGGTCCCCTTCATCCACCTCTACCTCGGCCTCTCCCATGCCCTCTGCCCTTGCTACTGTTGTACTCATCCCTTCCTGTCACCATTGCTTGAAAGGGAACTCTCAACCAGTCCCCCCATTGACAACTTGCTTAGCTGTGCACTCCATCCCCACACTCTGTAACCTCATGATCCATACAACCACAGAAGAAGTAGAAGCTTGGCAACTTTTCATATTGCACTAAATATTTCATCCTCTCCTTGAGTGTGATCGGCACCACCCTTACCAGCAGCTTGTCTAAATCAAGCCACACCCTAGCACGTAGGTACGGTGTAGAGTTAATCTTGCCTTCGTTCACCACTACGGTGATAATGTCTCCAACCTTCTTCGCCACCTTCTCCACTAACTCCCTCTTCTTCATCAATCCCTTCGGTACTCCTTGGATTCTCGTCCAAACCGAGATCCTGTTTAGCTTGTACTCTAGAACATTGGAGAACCCATCATACTCCTCGAGCATGATAGCCACTCCACGAAACAACCATGGACTCCCCTCCATCACCCTTGTCCAATCGCCCAGGCGGTGAAGCTGGACCAGGAAAAGGTTTGAACCTAGCACCTTGAAAGTTACCTCCTTTGCGCGGACCAAGCGTTCCTCATGGCGCTGAACAACGCTGTGTGGCTGAAGGGCTTCGATGTGTTAACCCTAAATAGGGCAAGCCAGTGAACATCCTTCACGAGTTCATCAAATTCACTCGAGAAATCAAGATCTTCACCCTCTTCTCCTTGCAGATCTAGCCCCTCCAGACGCTCTTCCAGACTCGGCATACCTCCATCATCATCCATCTCCACGCCCTTCCCCTTCTCCTTCACCGTTCTATCCGCCATGCAACTTGCGAGGATGGTTCCTAGGCTCCTTGCGGAGGGGGAGCAATCCAGGCGCAGGGATTGAAGGGAGAGATCACGTGGATCGCCCCTGTTTTTGGTGGACTCCGACGGCGCCGCCGGAGGAAGACAAAACCCTAGTTTAGGGGATTTTCTCTTTCACGATAGAGAGACATGGAGCTTTGTTTTTTGAACAAAGGAGACAGGGAGCTAGCGAGAAGGTGCGCGGCTGGAAATGGATGAGCCATGAGCGAGATATTGCAGTTTTCAAATTTGTAACTATATTGTAAGATGAATTTGGATACCAACTCAAATACCCTGAAGATGAAAAAAATAGATCATTCGAATTTGGATCAGTATTTAGATTTCTCACCCTTTAAATGATAAATTCCTTTTTTCATTTCTAAAAATAAATAATAATATTTAAATGTGAACATGAAGATACCAAAACTAAAATTCTGAACACTCATTGGGTTAAGAATATTTCAACTATTATGAACAAAACATTGACAACAATTTTAATCAATTATTGAGTATATGAATAAACATATGCAATGATCATGTTTTATTTGGTTTATATTTTTAAAATTATATATGTCTATTTATTTGCATCATCATATTTAATAAAAAAGGCTTTAGCTAAATCTTAGGCTAATATTTTAATCCAATTTGGATTAAATGAACAAAAATGTATGATGTACACAATCCAACTATTGACCGAGTTGTTTGTGGCCATGTAATTCTAAGGCCAAAAATGTTGACAACCGAACTATTAATACCAAAAAAATTTGGCCATCTAGCTTATTTCAAATGTGGGTTTGTATTTTTTTGAAAAAGAATAAATACATGTTTATTTTCTAGAAATTCATAATTCATTTTACACAAGAAAAAGATGAAACTAAAAAATGGATTTGTAATGTGTCTATTGGTGTTAGAATTAGGATTATTTGATCTTATTTGTAGTTGTTCCCAACGTTTTATTGCGTGTAGTTGTGCCTGCTATTTATTCAAATCGCTATTTTGTGTTATATTAAACCTAGAGATCAATTGAGTACCAAATATGATCGAGTTAAATTGATCAAATTATTTTTAAAGTGCTACGGATGACATAGTATTTGCAATGGCTAAATATGATCTATATATATATGATGGAGCATAGCACCTGCGAGGTTGGTGTTGTCTTCCAGATCTTCAGTTTACTCGTGGTCTACTTGGATTCTTTTGGTCAATCTCACATATGATATAGTGCAAAATGACGATTAAAATAATTAACAATTGTGATTATGAGCAATAAAATCCTAGAAATGGGAATAAAAAATTAATGTATCCATAACTCTAAATGGAGCACCAACATATAAGCTATACTTTTAAAATGATACTTCATGTTTTTCTGATTTAAAATGAATTGGTCATGAATTTTTAGAAACATAAATGAGTTATTATTGTTTTTTTTTTGGCAAAACCACCTTTTAAATCAGTTATAACCAAATTTGTCCGGTACTCATAGTCCGGTGGTCAAAGATTTCTGCTTTCACATTTGTACTGCCGAAAACAAGAACCTATTGGGAGTCGAAGTTCTTACAAACAAGTCATTAATCGAACTTGCTCAAGGCCGTGTTAAAGTTACAGCATACACACTTGTTCAGTCCAGATTTTACCGATTGCTCAAGAGGGAAAGGAAATAGGAAGCAGTATGTATAGTATCGAGCATTATATTGTCAAGCAAGTATAGTATCTAAGCTACAAGTCTAAAGGGGGAAAAAAAAGAAAAAAAAAGAGAAGAGTTGAAGAATGGGTTGAATGTTTGGGGACGATGCCGCCAATTCAGATTTCAGAGCGGCAGGACGGCACTTCGGGATCCCCTGCTCTGGCTGAACGAGAAGAAGGACCGGCGCAGCCTCCTCGACGATGGTGGGCCAGTGTCGGCGGCGGCGGCGGCATTGCTGCTCTCTGCTTTGCCGCCCTCTTCTTCCGTGACAGCCGGTGAGCCGCCGGAACTCTGCTGCAGGATGCTCTGCAGCGCGAGGAAGAAGCGCTTGTCGGTGCTGGAGTCCATGGACAGCGACCGGCGCATGGGCAAGAAGCAGCCGTCTCCTCCTCCCATGCGGCAGCTACTGTTCCGGTGCGCGGTCTCACGAGAAGGCGCAGCCGCTGGTTCGTCGGCGGCGGCTGATGGGGAGATCGTAGTACCGATAACATCTATGACAATGTCGTCGGTGGCGGCGCGCGGGACCGGGACCGGGACGTCGAGGTGGCGGTAGTGGAGGGCGGCGGGGTCGGAGACGGCGGCCCTGCAGAGCGGGCAGGTGGCGGCGGACTGGAGCCAGGCGTCGATGCAGTCGATGTGGAAGACGTGGAGGCAGGGCGGCAGCACGCGGAGCCTCTCGCCGTCGCGGAAGTCGGCGAGGCACACGGCGCACTCGGCGCCGGCCTGCTTGGCCTCCGCCACCGCCAGCACGAGGTGGCCGTGGCGGTACCGGAACGTGGGGATCCGGCGGATGGCCGCCTCTTCCAGGCCGCTCCGGCGAGGCGGCGCGGGCTCGTGCACGGTGACGACGACGTGGCGGTGGCCGTGGTGGGGTCCGGTGCCGGCGGCGACGTCGTCGTCGTCGTGCGTGCCGCCCGGGCGCCAGAAGAAGAGGAGGCCGCAGCGGGTGAGGAAGAGGTAGTAGGCCAGGAGCAGGAGCGAGGTGGCGAGGATGCCGACGATGGAGACGGAGAGGATGACGAAGCTGGTGCCCGGGAAGGGCGACGACGTCGTGGGCGTGTCCATGGAACTGAAATGGGTCAGGCGTAGCGTGGGCAGCGCTGCAGCAAGCAGCAGTGGCACTGCAATGCAGCTGCGACTGCGAGTGAGGAAGCAGAAGCAGAGCAGCGGTGGAGAGTGCAAGCAGAGGCTGACGGGAGTGGGAGAGAGATGGCAGTGGTACTAGTAGTGGAGACTGGAATTGCTGGCGAACGCGGCGGGATATCGATGGCACATGGCAGGCAGGCGTGCGTGTGAACGCGCAGGGGGCTGCCATTGACCACAGCTACTAGTGGCAGCTGCAGGCACGAGGTGTTGTCGGTCAACGACTCAACTTGACCACCATTGCAGTTGCAGGTTGCAGCATGCAGAGACAGGACTTCGAACCTGGCCTTGTTTAGTCCTTGAAATTTTTTTGAAAATAGTGCTGTAGTATTTTCGTTGTTATTTGATAATTAGTGTATAATCATGGTCTAATTAGGCTTAAAAGATTCGTCTCGTGAATTTCGTCTAAACTGTGTAATTAGTTTTATTTTTTATCTATATTTAATGCTTCATGCATACGTTTAAAGATTCGATGTGACGGAAAATTTTAAAAAAATTTGGGGACTAAACCGACCCTTGGGCTCGAGAGTCAACAAGAGAGACTTTTTTTTTCCATCGCATTGCAGTTGCAGGGGACGATGGGGAGGGAGGAAGAAGGGACGGCGCAGCTGCAGGTCCCTGGCCTGCCGCGTTAGTTCCAACTTACAACTTGCAAAGCGCACACGCCCACGTACCGCACCAGCCGTGCGCTCGGCCTTGCCGTCTCGTTTCAGACGGCCCCGGCCCCGGCCCCGCCCCGCCCGCCGGTGGAGTGGAGACGCGTTTCCCATTCCCAGAGGAGCCAAAGCAGCTTCGTTTCCCATCCACCAGCATCGCATCGCACCAACCAAATCTGCTTGACTGCTTGCGCTTCCTCCGTTTAGCTTTTATTTTCGTTCTTGGTTTGCTCAACGATGGATGCACAGAGGATGGGAATGGGATGGCCACCCCACCAGACCCAGACCCAGGATGACGAGGCCACGGAGGTGGAGTGGATGGTGACACTTGGAACAGCGGTCAACAATTGGACTTGACGGCCAAGCAAGTGATCTGACACTGCAATGATCTCTCATCCCAGTCGAGTCAAAAGCCGCGCCTGCGCTGCGCCTAACCCAACACATGCACATGCCGTGATGGGCACCAGGCCACGGCCGGCTAAGTTAGTAAGTTTAGTCATCATTAAAGTTCAGTGGCCTCTCTAAAGTTCAGTAACTCCTAATCTGGTTCCACCCATTAAAGTAGTTGTTCTATGTATATTTTAGCTACTTTTAGCTACTCTTTAGTTATTAAAGTCACTAAACTTTAGTGGGCACTCAACTTTAGTAGGGGTGTTTGCTATTTTAGCGATTAAAAGTGACTAAACTTTAAAAGAGGTGACCCAAACAAGCCCACGTGACCGTAGCTGTTACGCTCTGACCATATGTCCGGTCCTGCAATCCATACCAGGTCTTTGGCTCGCAAGTCATCAACTCGCATCAGACCTTCACCAAGGCAAGGCAGGCTATTTGTTCGCTTGGCTAAAAGTATTGTTCGCTGATTTGTTACGAGAGAAAAACACTGTATCATGGTTGATAAGTCAGGCTGATAAGTTCAAGCGAATAGAGTGTCTATACTTAGTCTCGCACGCCCACGTAGCATCGAATTACAAGCGGAGAAAGAAAGGAAGTTAAACACAAGGCGGTGAGCTTGTTCCGATGTTTGCACAACAACTTGTTGCTACCTAACGTTGACACTTCCAGTGTATTTAGAGCATCAAAGGATGTGGATGCACCATGCTAAAGATCCATCTTTGGGTACAAGACCATCAAAGCAGAACATTTGGTTCGTCAGTAACACGATAATATTTTATTGGGAGGACCATAACACATTCATTCGAAGTGTGTTTAAGGTCAACGAGAATTTGATGAAAAGCTTGTTTGATAAGCTTTTAAATAGATATGGTCCCACCTCAATATCATGTCAGCAAAGCCTTCAAATCATCACAACAAGCTACTGATGTTTCTATCGGGTGCTGCGACATTGTCTTGAGATTGACATTCACCCTTGGAACCTTAGTCCAAGTTAGAGCATGTCCCAGTCATGCAGAGAACACCTCAAAAATGCCCAAGGAAGACCTCCTCCTTGGCCACCTTAGGAGGCTAGTGTGGGTGTCCAAGTCAAGTTAGAGGTCCAATTCATATCAAGTTTGAGATCATCTCGGACTTCAGGAGCAACCTGCACTAAAACGAAAGCCCAGTTCGCATTCGGATTCTGTTTTTCGATGTTCTGCCTATGGATGGAAAGATAATTTCATAATCTATCCAATGGCACTAATTACACATCAAAATTCCTTCGGAATCAATGGAAAACTCTTGTTGGGTTAATTAAGAGACCACAAGACCTCATCACCAATATTACAAATAAGTTGTATAGGGGCCAGTTGACCCCCTAAATAAAGTATCTAAGAGCATCTCTATCATAATGAACATCCCCTTTCTCTAAAATCTTTGTAATAGGAAATTGAGAAAAACAGATTAAAGGAGATAGGAGAGTTGTATTGCAGCAGATTGAGAAAAATCATATCCCCTTTCTACATGGACCCCACATGTCAATGAGTAAACTCTCTTTCCGCCCTTCTCTATCCTCCTGTTTCTTCTCACGACGGAGGTTCTCGCGCAGGCACTTGACGCGACACTCGCTCTTCTAGCGGTCTTGCTCGGTGCGGTTCCCACCCCCACGCCCGATGTGGCCCGGTGGCACGGCGCCCACTCTGTTGCCCTCCCTGCCCCAGCCGTCTCCTCTACCCAGCGCAGTGGCGGCAGCATGGCAGGGGTGGGCCGCCCTGCCTGAAGCGCGGCGGCGATGTGGTGCTGGCGGCTATGCGTCCTCCTTGCTCACCATTATGGGTCCCGGATATTTGAGAGAATGGAAGAGAGGGGATTGAGAAAAAAAAATGTGCTTCTTCCCCTTTCTTTGAGAAAAATGTGCTTCTTCCCCTTTCTTTGAGGAATTGAGGAGGTGGTTTTCTCAATTTAAAAGTTAGGGAAAGAGGAATGGAGAGGGGATCTACTGGATTATTTTTTTCTTTTGCCTCAATTCCCTTTATTGCTGGTTTTACAAAAAGTGGGTTTATTTTACTCAATCTGACGGAGATGCTCTAAGAGGTCAATTTCATGATCTACTAGGCTCCTTCTGAAGGATAAGCGGAGGACCCCATCCTCAAGCTCAAAGCAATCAACCACCTTGATATTAGGGTCATCATACATTATGTATAGTTCGGGGAACTAAAGTCTTAAGAGGCACACTCCTCAAGAATCTTGCAAAGAATGGATTACATATAATGTGCAAGCCAACATAACCAACAATACTTGGTGCCATATCATTGTACGTAACATACTCAATCACAGGTTTTTTACAATTATACACAGTACAACGCAAACGCTCGCAACATAAACTCACTTCTATGAACACACGCACGCAAACCGTACCTCTATGAGCATCTTCGAAGACTGAGCCGACGAATTCTCGAGGTGTCCATCTCTTCTTGTCCATCCAAGCTTTGGGTTCTACTCAAATTAGTTGGTTGGCCACTTGTACCACATCAGCCTAGCAGAGAGGACCCCAAAGTAAAATAGTAGACCGGCCCATTAACGTTACAATATACCAACCAGCCCAGTAACATAATAATAAATAAATAGTATATATTAGTACATTCATGGATACTGCCATGCCGGCAGCAATCCAAGGTAGACAAACTTTAATTGTATATTTCTCTACTTGTTACATGTTTGCGCGTTTGCCTGCACATATACTTCAGAAAAATATATACAGAGCATGCATTCAACTCACATACAAAACCGTTTGATCGAGTCACAGTTAAGTCAAAAACGTATTAGATCTAAGATTCGTCAAACCCAACGTGCATGTGTATATATATGTAGTACACGTATTCTACTTTGATCTATATATATATATAGACAGGTAAGTGATTCTATTTAATTTAATAATATATCAGCAACATATCTATCTCTATGCACCGAGCACCGTGGTGGAAATGAACAGTTAGTTCGTTTTAGTCTTATCCTAAATTAACTTTTAAAATTAGATGATCAAGCTCACAGAAAAATACACTAACATCTACAACACTATATTAATTTTATTAAATTCCCTATGAAATACTTTAATAATTTATTTATTGAACTTACATATATGTCTATATATTTTTCTTAACTCTGTTAAAATTACAAAAAAAAATTAGGAAAAACGAAAGAAGCATAATGGAACAGTGGAGTAGAATGCATGCATGTGACAATGCATCCATATTCCAACAACCTACGAAGAATCTACGTACGACTAGTCAATATATATAATCTACATACCCGTGTCCCGTTTTACTATAACATAATCAAGCTAGCTACGTACCCCTGTCCCACAATTTGTCATAAACTATTCAATCTAGCAACTAGCAATTCAAACACGAGGTTTAACCACAAGCACGTAGACTAAATATTGACTAAAGTCTCATCACCACCAGCTTAAATATATATGCTGAATTTAGTTACATCCCCATATGCATGCATCACATGGATTCTTTAGTACTATATGTATGAGAAGTAAAAGTAGCAAATTGAGTGTAAGATTCTTTGTGGTAGAAGAACATGTCAAATCACCTAGTAAGTCTCTAATAACTCGGCAGTTGCTCAGATTCACGGTTATTTGTATTTCAGAATTCCAGTGCAGGCGACGTGTGGCAAGATCAAGGACATATAATATAATGAACCTTGTGCTTACGCAAACTCTAATAAGCGTCCTCCGCCACCCTCTCCCCCACCCTCCACCACTGGCGCCCACGCCCGCGCGTGCCAGAGAGGAAGAAGGCGAGGAGGTCGCCAGCGGGGTTAGGGTTTTACCCGACAGCCTTAGAAGGAAGATTTTGGGGAGGCAAGGCCAACCAGGTAGTGGGAACGGCGAAAGGACAGTGTTAGTGATTTGGCAGCGGAGGAGAGCGGCTGGGCTAAGTCGAGGCGTGGGCAACGATGGCCATGGTGGCGGCGGGAGGGGGAGGGAAGAAGGAGGCCGCCGCGGGTGCGGTAGTAGAGCTCCGGAGAGACCCTACTACGTCGCAACGAGGCAGTGGGTAGTGGCAGGGGCGAGGATGAAGAGGAGGGCGGGGTCGAGGGGCGGGAAGTGGTCGGCGCGGTGGCGGCGAGGCTGTTGCTGGCTGAGGGCGGCGGGGGTGGGGGAGGAAGGGCGCGCGGTAGGAAGACGAGGCTGAGGATGACGACGTGCAGAGTGAGGAAGGCGGGGTGGAGCCAGCTTCGTCCTTTTGCTTAATTGTGTGCCAACAATTAATAAGAAACTAAGTAAAGACCATATTACGATGACCGTCCACGTACAACGCATTCAAGGCCAGCATATTGCATATACGACCTGATTTACTAATAAATGATACAACCAACTTAAAGAAAATTCTTCATTAGTTGTTCTTAAAAATTACATATACACACGCACAAATAGCTTCTGAAAAGAGAGTGAGCTGAGGGTCCCGTCTTCCACAATCTCTCTTCTCCATCAACCGCGAGAATCCGCATCTTCCTTTAATTGTCACACGAGCCTTCCATTAGCTAAGCTAGGGTTTGTGAGAGCTAGCTACTCACCTTAAATACGGCGCCACTATCGCCATCACATCACAACACAAGCAGCAGCGGCAACCACACAAAGGTTGCTTATAGCTACTCACCTAGCTAGCTTGTTCTTGCCGCTGCATGCATGCTAGCTTCATCGCTTGTGCACTTGTGGGGCAGTGCTGTGTAATCTAGTTAGGGTTAACAGATCCTCGTAGATCCGGATCGATCAAGCTTGCTAGTTGAGATTTGCATATAACAAGATCAGTTATTAGACCACTGATGGACGACGGCGGCGAGCCAACCAAGTACCGCGGCGTGCGGCGCCGGCCGTCGGGCAAGTTCGCCGCCGAGATCCGCGACTCCAGCCGCCAGAGCGTGCGCGTGTGGCTGGGCACCTTCGACACGGCCGAGGAGGCCGCGAGGGCGTACGACCGCGCGGCCTACGCCATGCGCGGCCACCTCGCCATGCTCAACTTCCCCGCCGAGGCGCGCAACTACGTGCGCGGAGGCGGGTCGTCGTCGTCCCGCCAGCAGCAGCAGCAGGGAGAGGGAGGAGGAGGAAGCGGCGGCGGTCGGCAGGTGATCGAGCTGGAGTACCTGGACGACCAGGTGCTGCAGGAGATGCTCAAGGGCGGCGACGGAAAAAATAACTAGCGTATCCGATCAGGTGCACGTTGAATATGACCAAGCGATCCATCTTCTGCATGCATGCACCGGTGTATGTATGTGCAAGTTTGTTTCTTATTACAGGTGCATGCATGTACCAAGTTTGGAATTATCATGCTCTTGGTGCTCAACTAAAGTACTATAGTGTGATCCATGTATTGAAAAGGTTGTTTTGCTTAATCGCATCATGATTTGCACGTGCTTGTTTTGCTTAAACAACCCATAGCCTTTGGGAAAGGCTATATTCTCAGCTCCTGATGTTATCGTCGGTAATTCATGCATGAAAAGATCTACTTGGGAGTGTGTGTGTGTGTGTGTGGGGTGGGGGGGGGGGGGGGGGGGGGGTGGCGTGGCTGTGGTGGGGGTGTAGCTACTGCATTTTTATGAATTCATTTGGTTACTAAATTGACTGTATATTTGCAAATCAATTGAAGCATTTTCAGTAAGCACTGTAAATTTTAGGTTAACTTGTCTTTTACCAGAGATAATCTGGAAAGGCCCCCAGATATTAACAAGGCATATATGATTTGTTGGTTCCACACAAAGAGAAGGGTATACAATGTTCTGGAAACCATATATATACTATGCAATTGTTACTGGTTGTCAGAAATTTTTCGAGAAAAACTGGTTGTCAGGAAGGCCGGTGCATATGCACACTGCACGGTTAATAATGGATGCATGAAGGCACGGCATAGATATACCTAATTTTACCACAAACCTTACTCTCTAGCCTTTATTTTGCAACTAAATTCATAGCAAATGGTTCCTGTATGGAGTCAGATTTGCATTTACTTGTGTCATGTTGAAGATTAGAGCTGTCATACAAAGTTTGGCACTAATTTCAAGTTGTAATAATATAGGCTCTGTTCGCTGGATGGTTTATGGCTGGTTGATGCTGATTTGTTGTGAGAGAAAAACACTGCTGAATGACTGACTGATTCTGGTTTGATAAGATTAAGCGAACAGGCTGATAGTTTATTACAGTCTGTTTTCTAAGAAATTGTCATTTTACTTTGTCATTTTGATGATTTCCATTTAATTACTTTGATATTGACGATTAGAGCTGCCTCTGAATTGGATAAAGTCATACGTACAATTTTAGGTTAATTTCATAATTGGACACTCCATATATATGAAACAATTTTTGTAAGCTGCTACCCCCTCTGTCCCAGAAAACTTGATGTTTTAAGATTCAAAAATTTATCCTAGAAACTTGATGTTTTAACTCTTCGAACTATGTTGGGCCCATACAAGCTAGAGGTTGTAGTCTACATATCTCCATGCATTCCTTTTAATTATCGGATTATTCCTTAATGGACCACTGTTAATAAACACGGGTACATGGGTAATTTCAATTGAGCATTAATATGTCTCAAAAATTTTACAACATCAAGTTTTTTCGGGACATAGTGAATATATGTGAAATTGTACTAATTAAAAGATTTATTATGTAATTTTGCATCTTCTCATGTAATATATACTTTTGGATCAATAGCAAATACTCCCTTCGCCCTCATAAGACTCTGTTTCTAGCTTTGTTGTCCTATGTCAAATAAATTATCTTAAAACTGATCAAGTTTATACCAAAAATATCAATATTTATAATACCAAAGTACGTTGGATTCATAATAAAATAAATTTTCAGGGTATACATGTTTGGGGTTATAAATGTTTACTCTTCTCAATAAACTTAGTGAAACTTTAGATAATTTGAGTTAGGAAAAAACTAGAAACAAAGTATTTTGGGGATAGATGGAGTAATACACCCAACAGGGTAAGTGGTAATTTGGAGATAAGGTAATACTTGTAAGAATTTTAGAATTTTTCTTCTTCTTCAATCAAGAGTTAAAATGCAATATAGGGATTAATTTATGAAGTTGTTGCACTAATGTAAAAAGAGATCCAAAAAACAAAGAACATGTGCATCCTACATCATGTCAAGCAAACTTGCTAAACCTGAGAATATGAAGCAAAATTGCATTCAGGAGGGTTGTGGTGTAACCAGTAACACACAACACACGTAGGAAGAAAACAGGTAACTATAGAGGCCTTGTTTAGTTCGGCCGAATTGGCGCCAGCCGAATCACTGTACAATACTGTAGCATTTCGTTTGTATTTGGTAAAAATTGTTTAAACATTGACTAATTAGGTTCAAAACGTTCGTCTTGCAAAGTACAACAAAACTGTGCAATTAATTTTTGATTTTATCTACATTTAGTACTCCATGCATGTGCCAACATTTTGATGTGATGGGAATCTTCTTTTTGCATAGTGAAATTTGGGAGGTAAATTTGGTATCTAAACAAGGCCAGAGTATATATAGCGCAACCTGGAGCTGCGTGCATCTAGTCAACACAAGGAGAGATGAACAAATTAAGTGAACAAAATATGGGAAGATCATTCATTCTTAAGGAAACCTGAACTTCTAAGTGTTCTACCCCAATTGACTAATAATTGTAAGTAACTAACATGAAATCCAAAAACCAAATATTTCCAAAAAGAAAATGATAAATATCATATAATCTAATTTGTTTAAGTGTTGTACAGATAATTCCCGTTTTATTAGCCCAGGCACACAATCATAGAACAATATCCACAATTTAGTCCTAGCCTGTGTATTAGTTCCCAAGTATTACAGTTGTTGTTGTCCCCACACCATTGATCTCTTGTGCATTTCCACATTAATCCACTATTTTTTAGGACTTAATTTAACTCTATACTCAATAGTTGTCGTCTCGGTGTCGAGAGGCACACTGAAAGAAACATTAATTAACCGTAAATGAAAGCACCTGTATTGAGTCAGAGAGTCAAACTCGAGTGATGAGCAGGTTCTCTCAGAACTCACAAGCAAGAAACTTAAGTCTTTAGCTCAGTTTGCTTCTCACTCCTATCCTCAACCTCATTCTTGGCTAGCTAGTATCTCACGCGTAGGTAGCCTTGGGGCCATCAGGTTACCAGAGAAGCTAGCACTAGCTAATACATAAACAGTCCAATCAGATGGGAGAGATTTCAATTTTGACTTAGAAATTGACTGTAGATTTTTTTGTACACCATGTTGTTATTATTTACATAAACACACCTCGTTCCCAGATAGAACAGAAAATAAAAACCTTGATTTTCAGATGAACTGATCAACATCACATTTTTAGCGTTACCTCTGTCAGTCGAAATGGATGCATGTAACAGCTAAGTAGTTGTTTGGATATGTTAAGTTTTTGTTTATTTGGGAGTCGAGCATCAATCCTTTTACAAGATGGGACAGAGATCAATCACATGCGTAATTTGTCGTCACTTGATTACTAAATAACACTAAGGTTAACACAACTTGGAGAGTTTAATTATAGCTATGAAAAGTATGAGCTTTACTGAACAAATTAACGCACAATCCGCCTTTAATAAACATGTAAGAAGCAGGCTGAACTTTGAATGATTGGTCCTCGATCTCCCAAATAATGTTGATGGGCTGTCCAACAATAAATTCCTCTTTTTAGAGGAAACAACAGCAAATTTTTTACATCTTCTGTAGGGACAGTAGTTATGAAAAAGGGCTAGCGGTTGTTTGAGTTCAGTGGATGCACTGGTTCAGCTAGCGGCTTGCTACTGCTAGTATGACCATGTTAAATGGTTGCTGGAGCCTGGAGATATAGTAATAGGTAATGAGCAATTGGTGCATATTATGCAGAGGTTCAAATCATCATTCTTTTGCTTAATGCTGAATTGCTGATGCTGTAAAGGAGTGGCATGTATACGTAATCGAAATTACGTAAGATGAGGCGTAGGTGTTTAAACAAGAGTATAAAGTGGAGGGGTAAAGGCTTGAATTGATTCAAAGATAATTAACTTGGAAACAACATAATGGCTATACATGATCTCTACCAGGAGGAATAAATTAATTAGAGCATGTAGGTACAGGTAGCAGACTTTTCTTGCTCTGAATAGCACAGCAGCAGTAGGCATGGTTTCAGATTGATTTATGTGGCAAGCATATATAGATACAAAACTATATAGTGAGTAACCAGTACTCTAGAATCAGATTCATTTTTAGCACTAGCTGGTCCTTGGGCTGAGCAAAGGCTAGGCTTTCTTGTGCTTTTGTTAGATTTGCGGATCAACCTTTTTCTAATCAGCTGGGAGGTGAGAGTGAGTGAGCAAGCATTGCAAGCTTCTAGAGGGAATTATTAGCTGCCGGGAACATGGATCCTCCTGACATCAAAATTTTTGTTTGACGACATAAGCACACAAAGAAGCGTCAGTGTGCGGTGTCTGGGCATAAACTGAAGTCAAATTTTAGTTATCTAAAAACAAACGTAGCATATACTATGTAGCAGAAGGGAGCATGTGGAGGTATGGCGTTTTATATCATTACATATATAATATGCTATTATACTTGGGGAGAATTTGATTCTCAACTGATCAATGACCGGGCCGGGCAAGTTGAAACCAGTCAAAATTCATGGTTATGGATGCATGCATGCAGGACTAGGCATGGGTGTACGTAGGGCATCTGTCTCCTCTTCTCTGAATTACAAAGGAGAGACAGGAGCCCACTGTACAGCAATTCTATATCTCTAAAGTTGACGTGCACGTTGATACATAGTGTGTTGCCATACTAAATTAAAGGAGATCAACAGGTACAAATACTATATTAGCAGAAAACCCCGCGCGTTGCCGCGGGTGCAAGAAAGCAAGTTTGAAAACAGAAAGCAGTGTGGTAGAATTGCAGATGGATATATCTGCCAATTAGCGAACAGCGACATGGTTCATATAATAGCATGGTAATGTCCAAAAGATGGATATATAGATGCAAGATTGGTCATTCCACATACTGAAACATGACTGATAATAAGCGGACAATATGAAGTTCATATTGGGCGCTGAGTCGCTGCTAATTAACTGTTGCACTCTATTGTTGTTGGTATCTTTGTAGACACGGAAAAGTATGGCATCCCGATTCTACTATAAACTAAAGAGTACTTCCATCTTTTGTTCGACTAAGCAGTACATTGTAAGCAGCAAGTGCGTGAATAACATGGTAAACTAAGAGGGTAACATCAATATGAAAATTAATTCTTTTGTTTGCTAAGGAGAGTTGGAAAGACTTAGGATTGCAGTACTGAAGGTGCAAGGTAACCTTTTTTGTGAACCCCAACAACAGCTGCTGAATCAGGATGTCCTGTTCCGGCATAGAAGTAGGTTATGCACAAAATATTCAAAGTAAAATTAGAAATGAATAATAGGGAGGAATTATTAATGACAAAATTTAGAGAACAAACATTTTTGCGATCTACAGGCATGCAATAGTAGAGGAATGTGGATAACATAACTGACAACATGATTGAAATAATAGCATGGTAATGTTTTGGAAATCATTACCTGCATGTTGTCTATGACATGAATGAGCATTGAAGTTTCCATAATATCTGCCAAATGGAAGACAAAAGAAGTTTTAAGTCAAATATACAGAATATATCTGCCAACAGCTTGACAGTAGATTGGTTCTGCACATGTGAAACCTGGGAATCAGGTTACGGGGCACATTTCAGGGCATGGGAAATGGAGAAAATAGATAGAATGTAAGTAACATCAATTGAAAGATAGGTAGTAACCTGCTTTAGGTGGAAAGGTGTAATGATATGATTCCTGGACTGAACCACACTACGTCAGATCACAAAAAACCGGCACTGATGGTGCCGGCAGCGAATGTCAAATCTGCAGTAGTGCCAGTAAAAATCCCTGTAACGCCAAAGACCAAAAAAGGTGAACAAATAAGGGCCATCAAGAAATAATGACTACTGTAAATTGAGGTGCACAAACTGCAACATAGACTTGAGTGCTAAGCAAACCCCTAGTCGGATACACGAAATTGTGAACAAAACTATGAATCAGTAACTGCTACGCATGGAATAGGCAGGAGGCATAAAAATCAGAACTGAAAGATGTAGACACGAAGGCTATAGGCACGAACAGATGGGACCTGAAATCAGGAATTGCAACATAGACTTTAGTATGAACTAAACATATAGGTGAGAAACCTATTGTCGACCTACAATCATGCAACATAGGATAGGCTGCAGCCTGTATTTTTTTTTCCTGAACAGCATAGTCACAATCATTTGTGTTGGACTGTCCAAGGTGTTTAAAAAAAATTGGAAAACCATAAGCATTTGATGAAACAGTGTCTAGTTTCAAGCAGGTTCGGTGCCCACATGTAGCAATTAATTACGGTCTAGTTAGAACACATCGACGTCTCACCTCACACAACCCACTTAGGTAGCATCTAAATTATATGGAATTTGGAAAACCATAAGCATTTGATAAAACAGTGTCTAGTTTGAAGCAAATCCACTGCCCACATGTAACAATTAACTGAGCTGAAGTTAGAACACATCGAGATCCCACCTCACACAATAGCATATTGTCTTCTCTGGACCATCCACCTAGCTTGCACTCTGAACTAAAATAATCGTACCATCTGCGGCAACAACCAAAACAAAATAAAATGGAATCAATCAAACATCCAAACAAAGTGAGGAATGCAGCACTGGAGAAATAAAAACTGGAATCAGACGCCTCAGTGCTTCATGCCGTGGTATTTCCGATCGCGGCATTCTTTGTCCATGGGCCAAGGAATAATTTGTTGCCTGCGTCGGCATTGTTGACTACCAAAGCTGCGCCAGGTATACGGATGCAGTAAGGCAAAAGTAATGAACTAAGTCAGTGTACACATTGTCAGCGGAAACAGCTCTCCAGCGGTGGTTAGAGCAAGACCGGGTCTCTCGGATCTCCAACGTCCACACACCTGGCCGCGCACACGACTCGCTCGCCATAGCTCACGCTCCTGCTTAGCACGCTAGCTCACTCGCGTGTACAGGCATGAACGGCCAATGGCCTCTGTTGTAACCTATATATGTATACACCATACGATCAATACAAGTATCCAGTTGATCATTCTTGTTCCACATGGTATCAAAGCCGCTCTACGATCCTAATTTTTCTCCACCACCACACCTTCCGCTCCAATGGCTCCCTCTTCTCACCACTCTGATTCCTCCTCCGACGACGGCTTCTCCGTCGCCCCAGCCACGTCCTCTCAGATTCAGGGAATCTCCATCCGTCACCATGTTCCCGTCATCCTGGACATGGATGAGGGCAACTTCGGCCAGTGGCGTCACTTCTTCGAGTCCACCCTCGGCAAGTTCGGGCTGGAGGACCACATCCGCTCCACCACTCGACCGACGACCGCGATCAACTCCTGCGTCGTCAACTGGATCCTCGTGACCGTCTCCAAAGGCGTCTTCGACGTCGTGCGTCGTGACAACCAGCACACGTTCTCCCTCTGGCACGCCGTCGAGGGGCTCTTCCAGGACAAGCTGCAGCGTGCTGTCTTCCTCGAAACTGAGCTGCGCTCACTGCAGCAGGGTGACATGTCGATGAACGACTACTGCACCAAGTTGAAGCGCATCGCCGATCAGCTGCGCAACATCGGCCACCCCGTCTTCGAGCCAAGCCAGGTGCTCAACCTCCTTCGCGGCCTCAACCCCCGGTACCGCTACGTCAAGCCGGTGATCACCTCCAAGTTCCCGCCGCACACCTTCCAGAGTGCTCGCTCCTTCCTCATCCTCGAGGAGCTCAGCTTCCAGCACGACTCCAATGCCGAGGCTGGACAGGCCCTCACTGCTTCCCATGTTGACCACTCCGGCGGGTCCTCAAGCTCGGCTACCTCCGGCGCCAAGGACGGCTCCTCCGCTCCTACTGCCCCGCGCTCCAACAACAACCGCGCCGGCCACGGCAACGGCGGTGGCAACAACCGCTCCAACAACCGATCCGATCGGCGCCGCGGACGGGGCAACGGCGGCGGTCCCTCACGGTCCAACGCCAACGCCCCCAACAACTAGAACGCACCGTGGGCTGCGGGCTACAACCCGTGGCAAGGCATGGTGCAGGCTTGGCCCATGCCTTTCCGTGCCCCCGGCGCCGGCGTTCTGGGCCCCCGTCCCCCGTTCCAGCCGCAGCAGGCGATGGCGGCCAACGTCCACCCCTCCAACAACGCCTTCGACACCAGTGCCCTCTACGCGGCACTCCAATCGACCGGCGTTCCTCACCACCCGCCCAGCGCCTCCGACTGGTACTTTGACACCGGAGCGACGTCGCACATGTCCTCTTCTCCTGGTAACTTTCTTCCCTCCACCATCCCCGACCATCCTCCTCCATCATCACAGTAGGGAATGGTGCTCAATTGCCGGTTACACATCAAGCACAGACATTCATCCCTACTGCCACCACTCCTTCATCTCAATGATGTTCTTGTTTCTCCCTCCTTAATTAAGAACTTGATTTCTATTCGTCGTTTAACACGTGATAACAATATCTCTATCGAGTTTGACCCTTCTGGCTTTTCCATAAAGGATCTTCCTACCAGGGCGGAGATGCTCCGATGTGATAGCAGCGGCGATCTCTACCCTCTCCGACTTTCACGCCATCACGCTCTTCATGCTTCATTGGCGACATCCCTCTGGCACCAGCGATTGGGACATCTAGGCCATCCGATTACCTCTCAAATTCTACAAAGTTTTTCCTTTCGCTATAATAAATCCAATGCACATTCATGTTCTTCATGCCGGCTAGGCAAACATGCTCGCCTGCCATTTACTGATTCTGCATCACAGACATATTTCCCTTTCCAATTAGTTCAATCCGATGTGTGGACATCACCTATGTTCAGTCATTCAGGATACAAGTATTACATTGTTTTTCTTGATGATTATACACACTATCTTTGGACAATCCCGCCTCGAAATAAATCTGATGTGCTTCCCACGATTCGTGCGTTTATTTCTTATGTCCATACACAATTCCGCTTGCCGATTCTCGCTTTCCAAACAGATAATGGCACGGAGTACGACTCCACCGCCATGCGTCTCCTTCTCTCTTCCCTCGGCACTTAGCTCCGACTCTCGTGCCCTTACACATCGCGGCAAAACGGAAAGGCCGAGCGCATACTTCGCTCGGTTAACGATTGTTTGCGTACAATGCTAATCCACAGTGCAGCTCCGCTGGAATTTTGGGCCGAGGCGCTCGCCACGGCGACGTACTTGGTCAACCGCCGTCCCTGTCGAGCCACGGGAACCACGACGCCGTACGCACTCCTCTTCGGCACGTCACCATCCTACGACGAGCTCCGCGTCTTCGGCTGCCGCTGCTTCCCCAACATGATCGCCACGTCGAGCCATAAACTCGCCGCGCGCTCAACGCCCTGCGCCTTCATCGGGTACCCGGTAGATCACCGCGGGTATCGATGCTACGAGCTCGCGACGGGACAGGTGATCACCTCGCGGCACGTCATCTTCGACGAGGCAGTCTTCCCCTTCCGTGACAAGGCCGCTGCTGCACCAATATAGGTGGATGGCGATCTACCGGGCGGTGCGATCACCGAACAGCCTCAACAAACACCGCCAACGTCGCCACCTCATCCGGTGCACCGTCCCATGCTTCGACGCGCCGTGCAGCAGCAGTCAGAGCCTCCAGTGCTCGACACGGCAACGCCATCGACACCATCAACCACGAACCCCATCGTGTCAAGTGCCGCGACGTCGCCCACCGCCAGTACCGCATCATCCCCACGCTGCACTCCGCCCTCGACGCCGCCTGCGACGTCGTCCACGGCTTCCTCGCCCGCGACATCGCTCGACGTCATGGCTCCTTGTCACCCGATGATTACTCGTGCGCGTGCAAGCATCCACAAACCAAACCCGAAGTACGCCATGATGACCTCGACCACAATCTCGCCAATTCCTCGGAGTGTCCGCGCCGCCGTCAAGGATCCCTACTGGTATGCCGCAATGAAATAGGAGTTCGATGCGTTGCAGGTGAACAAGACTTGGACTCTCATTCCACGTCCTCCAGGTGCTCGCATCATCACCGGAAAGTGGGTTTTCAAGCACAAGATGAACCCCGACGGCACCCTAGAACGCTATAAAGCTCGATGGGTCGTTCGGGGGTTCAACCAGCGGCCTGGGCTCGACTTCGGCGAGATGTTCTCGCCGGTTGTGAAACCGGCCACGATCCGCACGGTCCTCACGCTCGTGGCGACGAACAACTGGCCAGCTTACCAACTCGATGTCTCCAATGCCTTTCTTCACGGCAACTTGCGGGAACAAGTCTACAGTCAACAACCCACTGGGTTCGTCGATCCCCGTCGGCCGGACGACGTCTGCCTCTTGTCACGATCACTCTACGGCCTCCGTCAAGCACCACGGGCGTGGTTCGAGCGCTTCGTCAGCCATGTCACCGGCCTGGGCTTCATCCAGTCCAAGGCGGACTCGTCCCTCTTTGTCTACCACCGCAATGGCGCGATGGCCTATCTTCTACTGTACGTCGACGACATGATTCTCTCGGCGTCCTCAATTCCGCTACTCCAGCACGTCATCGCTCGGCTCCACGACGCCTTTGCCGTGAAGGATATGGGGCCGCTTCGACACTTCCTCGGCATCAGTGTTCGACGCAACAAAGACGGCTTCTTCCTCTCGCAGTCCTCTTATGCCGAAGAGCTGCTGGACCGCGCTGGTATGGCCAACTGTAAACCAGTGGCCACGCCCGCAGACACCAAGAGCAAGACATCGGCCGCTGATGGCAAGCCAATCGACGACGTCACAGCCTACCGGAGTGTTGCCGGCGCGTTGCAATATCTGACAATCACACGTCCAGACATTGCATACGCCGTGCAACAAGTCTGTCTTCATATGCACGCGCCGCGGGACGTTCACCAGACAATGCTGAAACGGATCCTTCGGTATGTCAAGGGAACGACAAGCCTTGGGATTCAGCTGCGCACAGCGTCCACGCCGATGATCACTGCCTACTCCGACGCCGACTGGGTCGGCTGCCCCGACACACGACGTTCTACGTCTGGCTTCTGCGTCTTCTTCGGCAACTCGCTCATCTCGTGGTCATCCAAGAGGCAAACCACGGTGTCCCGATCGAGCGCAGAAGCGGAGTACCACGCCATCGCCAATGCCGTCTCCGAGTGCTCCTGGCTGTGACATCTCCTCGGCGAGCTCCTCTGCAAGGTTCCATCCACGACCGTGGCGTTCTGCGACAACATATCATCCGTCTACATGTCAAGGAACCCCGTTCATCATCGGCGAACCAAGCACATTGAGCTTGACATCCATTTCGTCCGGGAGAAGGTCGCTGTTGGGGAGCTTCGTGTCACGCACGTTCCAAGTGCGCGGCAACTCGCGGACATGTTCCGTTCATCATCGGCGAACCAAGCACATTGAGCTTGACATCCATTTCGTCCGGGAGAAGGTCGCTGTTGGGGAGCTTCGTGTCACGCACGTTCCAAGTGCGCGGCAACTCGCGGACATGTTGACAAAGGGCTTGCCTTCAGCGCTATTCTTCGACTTCAGGGACAGCCTCTCCATCACCGCCGACGACGTCGAGACTGCGGGGGGGTGTCAGCGGAAACAGCTCTCCAGCGGTGGTTAGAGCGAGACCGGGTCTCTCGGATCTCCAACGTCCACGCACCTGGCCGTGCACACGACTCGCTCGCCGCAGCTCACGCTCCCGCTTAGCACGCTAGCTCACTCGCGTGTACAGGCATGAACGGCCAATGGCCTCTGTTGTAACCTATATATGTATACGCCATACGATCAATACAAGTATCCAGTTGATCATTCTTGTTCCACACACATATCATACGCGACAACAAAACTTTTGTAAATAACACTAAAAACAGTAGCATAACTCAGCAGGAGCCAAGCAGAGAAATGCAGCTGTTAGGTGACAGGAGGCAAGCATAGAAGCTTCAATGGAATTCGTGTGTACATATGAATGCATGTATGTATATACTGAATCGTCATATGCACATCGTATGGACGAACGTAGGAAGTGAGAAAATAAAAAGAGGAAAAAGAAGAGCACACCTGCTGCCGTGGGTTGAGGACGAAGGCAACCCTGCACCTACCGTGCAGGAGGGCCATGGGCACGGGAGAGCTGCTGCTTCACGGGAGAGGTTGAAGGGGGACGGTGTGTCCGCGGGGCCGCGGCGCGGCGACGCCACCGAAGGCCTGAGGCGGGTGGGTCGGCGCGGCCACGGGGCGAGGCGAGGCGAAGCGCGGTGGCCGCAGGGGCAGGCAGCCGGGAGCCGCGGGGTCGTGGCGATTTGGCGGCGGCGCTACCGTGGGGGCGCGAGGCGGCGTGAAGCGCGCCAGCGCGTTGGCCGGAGGGGCAGGCAGGCAGCCGTTCATCGCGGGCGCGGGGCGATTTGGTGGCGGCGCTGGCGCGGGGCTGTGAGGCGGCGCGAGGCGCCGTGGCCGGAGGCTCGTCGCAGGCGCGGGGCGATTTGGTGGCATCGCTGCCGCGGGACCGCGAGGCGCCGTGGCCGGAGGGGCAGGCCGCCAGTCCTCGCGGGGGCGGGCGTAGCAACGCTCGGGGCCTAGGCGTCGTCGTCGTTGCAGCGTTTCCCCCACGGTGGCGTGTGAGGAGGGGCGAGGGGATGCGGCGCTTCTGGATGGGTCTGGCGGCTGTGCACGTGGCTGGCATCGGCTGCCGTTCGGTGGGTCTGAACGGCCAGATATGGGTAACTGTAGATGAACAGGAGGATACTGTGTAACCACGGTGGTTTTCACCAGGGAAAAAAAAAATGCTTCGTGCCGGTTCGGCTGGTGAAAAAGTCGGCTGGTTTCGGCTGATTCAATAGTGTTCTGTGAGAGAGAATAAGCTGAAACAAGCAGAAACATGACCAGCAAAACAGGGCCTTTATATAGACAGCAGAGCAAGCTGAAAGAAAAGAACCAAATGGTGTGGTGCAATTAGAACTGGGTCATACTTATCCATGGACTCACAATATGATTCAATAAAAGTAAGCTGACATAATGAGAAAAATAAGGTGTGATTTGCTTTCGTAGTTTTTGTAGTTACAACATACATGCAAATAAATGTAAATGAACTGAATGCCACGCCCAACAAATACATATATTTCCAGTTTCTGTCTGTCATTTTGCAAGCAAGTGCAGAGAAAGAAAATACACTAGGATCTGGGAATAAGCAACATTCTTGAAGTCTTGCCTCTATTTTTGACCTCATCATGCCATCACCCAAAATTTAGTCCCTAGTCTTTGAGCCTGTTTAGTTTGCGCAGTACCCGTCACATCGAATCTTTGGACGCATGCATGGAGTATTAAATGTAGGTAAAAAAATAACTAATTACACAGTTTATCTGTAAATGTCGAAACGAATCTTTTGAGCCTAGTTAGTCCATAATTGGATAAATTTTATCAAATAACAATGAAAAGTGCTACAGGAACTTATCCAAAATTTTTCACCAACTAAACAGGCTCTTTGTCTATCTGACTGAAAAGCCTTCATCTATAAAAAAACACAAAACAAATAAAGTCGAAGAGTAGACATGTAATATGAGAGCCACAACATTACTTCCACCCTTGGTGCCAAGCTTAAAAAGGTGACATCTGGTAGGCGAATTAAGCTCGATCATATAGGATCTATATTTTCAAGTTTTTTGTCACCTCAATGTATTGCATGAGTTCAGTTCATAAAAGGCGGCAAAATAAGCTCATATAGGTGACTAAGATTTTTATCATCTGAAAATTAACAAAATGTTCCTTTATCAAAAAAAATATAGGATCTATATTTATATAAGAAAAAGATGTCATGAGTTCAATGCTACAGCATAATTTCTATGCCATTAAATTACAGAAGTGAGACGAAATATCCAGGCAGAGACATTGGCACCTGTTACGATAAGGAAATATACAAAGAAGGCTTAACAGGCTGCATAAATCACAAGTGGCATTGCAATTGTTTCGAAAATAAGGCCAAGGTGTGAGTTGACTAAAAACAATATGACCAATGACCATTGGGAAGTGCATTAGGATTTCAACACATAGGAATGACTAGTAGATCATTAAAAAAATAACAACAGATAAAGCATATACCTATCCTTGTGGTTGCTGGGCTATATGTGATCACCAATCAAGGTCCATCCAATTAGCTTCACCAATAAGAAAAAAAGTTACTATAGGTTCACCTTTGAAACATGCGACAAAAGAAATCCATCGATAAGGAAGTTGGCATCCTTGCTGCCATGTTATTCCCACTTTGGATGAACTCCTAAGAAATATCTTGATTATCAATTAATCATTGCACCAGGTCTATAATTTTGGTACTTAACATCAGAAGAAGTATTCTTGTTACTTTGTTTCCCTGCAAGCATTCAAGAAACTGTTGTTGTAAATGAGACTATACGGAATAGAAAGAAAGTTTTAATTGTACTATTTAACAATGCATCATTAGCAAGCCATCCAGTGCATGGACATAGTTATTTAATCTTCACTATTTAATGTTCAGAAAATTTTACCAAGCAAATAATCCAGTTATGTAATAAAAACCATAAAAATATTGATTGGAAGGGGAGAATGCAACAATCCTACTCTTATCCATGGAGTCTTTTCCGTGTATGCCATTATAAAAGTTCGCAATTCCTTCTATGCCACTGAAAAAGTTTGGTGGACTTCAGCGCCACTGCTCTAAACTTTTTTGCCCTCCATGCCACTGCCGTTAGACTGGGCTCTAACGGTGTCAAACTGCAGGTATGAAAAGTCAAAAATACCCTTAGGTTTAAATATGTTATTAATTTTTTTTAGCATCTTAACGACTTCAAATGAAAAAACTCAAAACTAGAAAGTTGTAGATCTCGTCGAGGTCTACAATTTTATTTTTTGCAGAATTAAATGAAGATAATTTTTATATGAAAATTGTAGACCTCGACGAGACCTACAACTTTCTAGTTTTGAGTTTTTTCATTTGAAGTCGTTAAGATGCTAAAAAAATTAATAACATATTTAGACCTAAGGGTATTTTCGACTTTTCACACCTGTACTTTGACACCGTTAGAGTCTAATATGACGGTAGTGGCATGGAAGGCAAAAAAGTTTGGAACAATGGCGCTGAAGTCCACCAAACTTTTTCAGTGGCACAGAAGGAATTGCAAACTTTTGTAATGGCATACACGGAAAAGACTCTTATCCATGTGGCATACACATTGGTCCCGCGTTATAGCACAAATAAATGTTGAAGGGCAGAATGTTCTGGAGTTACCAAAAATGGGACACACTTTTTTTTATCAATCTATATGTTATACACTTGAGAACTTCTCTCTTCACTTTTTTTTCCTCGAGACCTCAAGGTTCTTGTTGGTATGGAAAATATGCAGCTGGGGAACTGAATCTGCAGATGTAAGACACACCACAAAAATCAGTGTGCTGGTTAAGTAAACTGAAACACCCACCAAATTACCCCTCTATGTTCACACGAATAAACGTATATACGATCTTGTGAACCACAGGCGATAAATAACAGAGAAGAAGAAGAAAAAATCCCAGCACTGCAGGTTGTATGACTAATGGTGTCACTACCTATTTTTTTGGCAAAAAACAGTAAAGAATGTGGTTCAATTTGAATTATGGTTTTCTTAAATTTCATAGTGAATGTATATGTAGCTACACCAGTTTTCCCTACAGATATAATTGAATAAATAGTGTCCAGAACAACAACTCACACGACGGTAACTGCATATACATGATAATCAACCAAAAAGAATTTTCATCTTTTCTTCAACTGTACACATGCTATTACTAAGCAACACTATTGGATATTGTATACGAGGGAATAAAAATTGGACATCTAATCTATTCAGAAGTTTAGTTGAATAAACAGAGCAATGGAAGAGTGCATAACCCTAGAAAATGCATAGATGTAAAGCATGCATCACATCCTATAAAATTAATCGGAAGACAGAAAGTACAGTAACACACAATGTATGGGAAATAAAACAACATAAAAGCAATGCAGATACCACTACCCATCACAGATCCAGGGGAAAGGCAAAGTCAGGCCCATATTATTTTGCTGAGACCTCGCTTGACACCAGATCGTCGCCCCCACCGCTGACAGGATCATCCATGGCCGTGGCAAAGCAATCTGGAGCCAGGGTCAGCACTTGAACAGTGCATCAGCATACACGGATGACCAAACCCTAGAATAGGAAACCAAAACCAATTTATGTAAGAGGGGATCAGAGAGTCAGAGTAAAACAAAAAAGAAAGAGGGCGCTCCTGTTCGTCTTCCTTGTTAGTATGGCTCGAAGTTGGTGTCCCCGTGTTGGATGTGGACATGGCAGGAGATAGTGGAGGACGCGAGGGAAAGGGAGACGATACGGAGATTACACGCAGAGCTCCGGCGATGGCGAGAACTTGGAGCAGGTCGATTAGAGCAATGGTGGAGCAGGAGGGGTGGAGGGAACGGAGCGCACGACGAAGGGAGATGGCGCCCGCGGCAGCAGGTTGAGCAGCTTCAGCGAGCTGGGGGAGCAGGGGAAGAGGGAGGTGGCGGGTGGAGCGCAGAGGGAGCGGGGCGATGGTCAGAGCTCTGCGGCGTCGGTGTCGGAGGCAGATGGAGCGGTGCGGGCGAGCGGTGGAAGAAGGGGGAGGCAGAGGCGAGCGATGGCAGGCAGCAGATGGACTGCGAGCCCCTTTTTCTTTGATTGCGAGAGCAGAGGACCGGTACCCTAGAGACGGAGGGCCGGGATTGAGCGTGGGTGCTCGGATCGGACGAACACGGTGGGGCAGGCAACTGCAGTACTGTTCATTCAGAGAACTATTCTTAAGGCGTCTGAGAAACTAAGGGCGCGTTTGATTTTGGAACTCAGCAGGGCCAGGCCGGTGAGCCAGGCCATGGCCAGCCACGGCCAGGCCAGCCCTGGACAAGCCTGCTGTTTGATTGCTTTTGAGCAAAAGAGGGTGGCCAAGCAAAGCTGGTGTTTGATTCCCTTCTTGGAGCCTGGCCTGGAACCAACTACCACCAACTAACAGGTTGGGAATGTTTGTTTTCGGCCAGGTTTCAGGGTGCAAAGGCAAAGGAGATGCATAACTGATACAAGTTCAGCAACAGTTCAGTAATGCAGGGTTCAATTTAGGTTACAGCCGAGCAAAGCAAAGGTTAACAAAAGATGAATTACAGTAATCATTTAGGCCTCATACTTGTTCACTTCAACATAGTTCAACATGAGTTGCAGGAAATGCAAATTAGAGGTATTAGATATGAAATACATTCATCATCGGCCTAAAAACATCACATGAACCTTCCCAAACATGCCTTACTTGAACCAAAGAGCAAGCATCAGCAAGACTATAGCAATGATCAGCACAAGTATTATCAGATTCCTCCAGTCAGCCTTGTTTTCATCAGGTGCTGCAATGGCAAGTCATGGAGGCCTTCAAAAGAACAAGTTCAAAACTAGTATAACAATTTGCCATGAAAAAGAACAGTGTTCATAAGTCATTGGTTTCAGCAGAAGTATTTGCCTCAGATTCTATAGCATTCAAATTGGCATTGTAATCATCATAGGCAAATAATTTAAATAACATGGGCCTTAGCTCAAAACAATGTGCTGCAACATTGCTAACTTAATCATAGGTGTCTGTACTAAATTCTAGTAAAACCAAATAACAGATGGAAGAAGCAAAAAAACAGATGAGCATGGACCTTATCTACTTCAGTGGCACATCCAAGGCCAACCATCAGATCACTGCAATGATTAGTTGCAATGGCCTTGGATGGTGCCAATGAAGAAGACGAGGACCGTGCAAAACACATGGAAGAACTAACCAGATAAAAAGCTATAGAGGCACCTCATTGCTCTATGTTTTGCATCATTGGCCATCATTCAAGTGCCCTCTCTTGAACAGCAAGAACAACATCAAATATTACATGATCCAGGTGTCCAAATGATGTCACCCTCAAATACAGACACTTCATCATGTCATCTATAGTTAGCCGCCCTCCTACTAAGCTACCTAAAAGGATAGGTGTTGGTCAGCCATCTACCATGCACAGCAGCTACACAAAGGACCCCAAAAGAAAAAGAGAGTGGATGAGAGAGGTGGAGGATCTATATATCTCAACAATCAACCCCCTCTATGCCAAGTTGCCCATGGAAGGACAGAACTACATGTAGTAGTTCTTGGCAAGAAAGTTCCTCATCCAAATCTCCCTGTGCAAGTTGCTCATGTTGATGTACCCAGTGGCTACTGCCTTATTCTCCAGCAGGTGAGTGTAGGCAACAATGAGTGCCTCGGTGGAGAAGTCAGGCATCTCCATGACAGCAAGGTAGAGGGCAGGATCCACATGTGCAACAACTGCTTTCATCATAGCATTGGCCACATTGTTGACAGCATCTATCATATTGGTCATCATAAGCATTGAAAGCATCTAGGCCCCTAGAGTGGGTTTCAATGATTGATGACAACGGTTAATTATCATGATTAACGTGTGTTTTGCAGAGATGATAGAATGTTAGGTCATGGTAATGGAGATCATGGGCAATACGGTTATCATGCCCCTTATCGATGAAAATCATTTCGGTTTTCAAAGGATGGATGACAAAGTTAAAGACGGTTAGTTCCGGATGTCGAAGGTGTTGAGTGACGTTCGGATTAGTCGTTAGGACTTTTGTTTTCTCCTTGGGCTATGCTATTAAGGGGGGCATGGATGGGTAGCTTGACTTAGATGAGTCTAGTGGTTAGGTGTGGTGCACACTTATCAAACTTAGCACTAGGTGGCCCCAAGATAGCCCCAAGATTGATTGGAGTCGAAGCTGTTCACAAAGCGTTTGAGCGACGGACGTTGTAGAGAAGGGCGACGGATGCTGATGTCGGTGTCTGTCCAGTGCAAGAGCGCGTGACTCTGGATCAGAGCAAGCGACGGACGCGGGGACCGGGTCACGACAGACGCGTCTCCTCCTAACACCTGGACAGTGCATCAGCACAGCAAGCGACAGACGCCGTTAGAGTTTGCCATGAGACGCGTCCCGTGGCCAACAGACGCAGTCCAGAGAGCTTTGTAAAGCTCTTATGCACGATAGACGCGTCCTTTGCTCCTACGATGGATGCAGGCTGGCGTCTGTCGATGCTATAACGACTAGTTGAACTTGTCTCCTCTTCTACGCGATGGATGCGTCTGTCGAAAGGCGACAGACGCATCTGTTGCCCCTGAAAAGTGCTGAATTTGAAGATAACGGTTGGGGGGAGTTGATGGGGAGTATAAATACAACCTCTAACCCTCCATTTGAGGTCTCTTGCTTATTTTTTCAGCTGAGAAACACCTTTCATGTGCAAGGGAGTGCAAGAGTCTAGTGAGGAGATTGTGATTTGAGGATCAAGATTAAGGACCTCTTTAGTGCATAGGGAGTAACAAGTGTGCATCCACCTTTCTCATTAGGCTTTCCATGATCAAGTGAGAGCTCTTACTTGTTACTCTTGGTGATCGCCATCACCTAGACGGCTCGGTGGTGATTGGGAGTTTGGTGATCATCCGGCGGAGCTTGTGGATGACCCAACTCATCTTGTGAGCGGTTGTGGACGATTCACCGCGACGGAGTGTCGAAGAATCAGCCCGTAGAGAGCACTTGATCCTTGCGCAGATTAAGGGGGAGCTACACCCTTGCGCGGGTGCTCCAACGAGGACTAGTGGGGAGTGGCGACTCTCTGATACCTCGGGAAAACATCGACATGTTCCTTGCCCCTTTACTTTTAAGCAATTACTTTCTAGCATTACTTTCATTGCTTGTTTACATTCCTAGAATTGCCATGCTAGAATAGGAATTTTACTAGGGTGTAAAACTTTTTATCGATAGAATCACTAGGAACACTTTTAGGCACTAGGGGTGAATCATGGGCTAGTAGGGCTTAATTCTTGCAATTAAATTTTAGAAAAGCCCAATTCACCCCCTCTCTTAGGCATCTTGATCCTTTCAAGCATCTCATCCTCACTAAAGGCAGCCCTCTTCCTCTTACCCCTAGCTGTGGAGGTCACAGGTAAAGTGCCCTTGCTGACTTCACCCAACTCAGTGGTGGTTTTCCCTTCAAAGGCAGGTGCAGAGGCAGTGAAGCCATGCCCCTCCACCTTAGCAGCCACACTATCAGCAGTGTTCACCCATAGTGGAGCACTAGAGCTTAAGGCAAACCTACCAGTAGCCAAGGTGCTACCAAATATGGTCTATATCTCAGTGTAGAACCTGATACGAGTGTTCAAAAACTCAGCATCCTTTGGATGGTCCTGCAGTCAGTTCAGACAAGTAAAGAGGCAGGACAGACAAGAAAGAAGTGGACAAGAGGGTAGTAGACAAGTAAAATGGGTAGGTCAGACATGATTTGGGTTCATCTACCTTGCAGTGCCCATGGTAGTGGTCAGGGTCAAGCATTATGGCATACACATCCTCATCAAAGTTAGCCCCACTAAGGTCCTTGAGCTTGTAGACCCTGGACCACTTTTGTTTCCACTTCCTCAAGTAGTTGTACACTTGGGTGGGCTAACAACATCCCCAATGTACTCCCTAAGAGCCTTAGCCACACAGTTGACATTCTTATCCTTGAAAAGCTTGTCAGTCCTACTCCCATCAGACAAGATCTGAGCCATCCTCTGAAAGTCCCTAGTTTGGTTTTGGCTAATTGATGAAACCTAGGACTAACCTTTGTATCTAAGTGGATGATTTAGATAAAGGTGGTCATTGAATATGAGACATGACATTGACTCATGTGACCAAGATGGTGAAGACAAAGATGAGGCTTGGCTCGATGGACCGGTTGTGAAGGTGAAGGGCAAGTCGAGGCTTCGAAGCGAAGGACCATGCGATGGTGAAGCTTGAGCAAGACTTGGCGCCGACGGACCGATGCAACGGTGAAGAGCAAGTGAAGTCAAGGTCGATGGATCGAGACGGTCATGTGATGATATGAAGTGGATCATATCATTTGGAGAAATAAAATGGGCTCAAGGCAAAGGTATAATCATAGGGCCATTTTGTTTTGCACTCAAGACACCATAGAGGGTGTGAGTGGTTTAGAATCGATAGCCGAACTATTAAGAGGGGAAGTCTTATCAGTTATTCGATGCACGGGTGCCACTAGGTGAATTCATGAAGTACATTGCATGTAGGGCCTAGTGAGCTAACTAGAAAACCTTTGAAAATGATTGAGAAAAAGCTAACACACAAGCACATAGAGATGTACACTTGATGGTGTTGGCACATTTGCAAAGGTGGCGTTGGTCGCGCTGTGGTTTGCGGGTAGAGAGGGGTTTGGATTCCTCTCTCCCTCCTGCCGAGCTTGTGAGCACGGGATTCAGGCGTTTTCGGGGAAACGAAATGCCTATTTTCCACGACGCCGGAAGTCAGAAAAGAAACGGAGGCGAACGGAGGTCACAGAGGTGACCAGACGCTACACCGAACGCGGTCACGGTTTGACCGAACGCGTCCGGTCAGTACAGCACAGCAGTCAGGCGCGCGGGCTAGGGTTTGCAACCGGCGCGTCCGGTCACTCGTAGGACCAGCGCGTCCGGTCAGGCGCCCTGAGGGAACTGTAGTTCGCAAGGTTGATCGGACGCGGTGCGCATTCGGTCATCGAGGGAGGTTACTAGACTCCAACCGAACGCTGGCACTGTCGCGTCCGGTCGTTGTCTGGAGCGCGTCCGGTCGATGCGTCGCGGGTGCGCGGCACTGTGCGTTCGGCGTGTCCGGTCGGTTGAGCAGCGTGTCTGGTCATTGCATTTGACCGTTGGCGCGCAGTGACCGTTGGAGGATCTGGTGGTCGCGTTTGAATCTGGTTGGACACGTGGACGGTGCAGGGCGATCGGACGTGGTTGAGCGCGTCCAGTCAGTTTCGACCGACGCGTCCGGTCGTCCCGAGAAAAACGCTCAGTGGAGTGGCAACGGCTCTATTTGTATGGGATGCTTATAAATACTCATTGGCCGGCCCTTGGGGAGGTCTCTTGGCATTTCTAACACTCTTGTGCATCCTTTGAGCTAAAGCTTCTCCTCCCACTCATCTCTCTTGCTTGATTGCAAATCAAAAGTGAGATTGAGTGATCCCAAAGTGCATTGCATAGCTTGAGGGCATCTAGTGGCACTTGTGGGCGGTTTAGCTGGTGGATTTCTTATTACTCTTGGAGAGTATCGCTCCTAGCCGGCTTGGAGATTGTTGGAGGTGTTGGCAAGAGAAGGTGATTGTTCTTGGCCACCTCCGGTTGATTGTAAGAGGTTCTTGTGCTTTCCTCGGCGGGACACCAAAAGCAACTCTAGTGGAATGCGTGTGTCATTGAGTTACCTCACTTGAGAGTGGTGTCTTGTGGTGCCTTGCGGGGCGTGCCTTGAGGGGCAAGTGACTTGAGGGTCACACCGGGAAACCATCTAAGTGTTGGTTGACACAATCGGTGACGTAGCTTGTCGGTGCACAAGTGAACACCGGGTGAACAAAAATATTGTGTCTCTTGTCTCCCGGTGATTGGTCTTCATTTTATGTTGTTGTCCATATTGATTGATTGTATATCATCTTGGTGATTGGCAACATCTTCACTCCACCGTTGGTATAATAATCACAATCCTCTCTCTTGCATTTACATTTACTAGATTATCTTGTGTAGCTCTAGTGGTAGCTTTGCTAGTAGTGTTATTAGCTTGCTCTCTAGTGTAAAGGTAGTGACATAGCACTTGTGTGAACTAGAGATCATAATCTACTAGTCTTGTGGATAGGAGGCTTGCATCACAACCTTTGGCTAAGCAAATCTCGCTTTACGCCGTTTGTTATTCTAACAAGTTTGCTTGGTGGTTTTTTGTAGAATTTTTATAGGCTATTCACCCCCCCTCTAGCCATCTAGGACCTTACAAGTGGTATTAGAGCCGTGGTCACCGTTTTAATCAAGGCTTAACATCCTTCGGTGTGAGAAATGGCTCAAATTGTGTTCAATCATGTTGGGGGCAAGCCACCGTTCTTTGATGGTGTTAGTTCTTTTGCTCATTGGAAGAGAAAAATGACAATGTACCTTGGTTCTATTCATGAGAGAGTCTTGCAAGTCACCGAGAATGATTTTGCTATCATTGATCCCGATCATCTCACCGATAAGGATAGAGCAAATAGAACATGCAATAGAATGTCTCTCAATACACTCTACAATGGTATTGACACAAAAGTGTTTGAGGGCATCAAGGATTTGGAATTGGCTAGTGAAGTATGGACAAGGTTGAGTGAGACATATGAAGGCACTAAGGTTGTGAAGAGTGCCAGCTATATGGGCTCAAGAGTGAGTTTGAGAACTTTAAGAAAAAGGATGATGAAACAATCATTGAAATGTTTCATAGATTGCAAGTGATAGTCAATGATCTCAAGAGCTTAGGGCACAAGACTCAAGATCAATATTTTTGTCACAAGTTCTTATTGAGCTTACCTAGAAGATTCAAGATGTTGATCATGATGTTGCAAAGAGATGGGCTTGAAGCAATGAAGCCTAATGATTTGCTTGGTGAAGTATTGACCTATGACAAATATGATCAAGATGTTGATGACAAGGAGAAGGTGGAAGATGAGAAGAAGAAGAAGACCGTGGCATTCAAGGCCACCTCCTCCAAGGGCAAAGCTACCATCATTGAAGAAGAAGACAACAATGAAGATGGAGAATTTGAAATTGATAATGAGGCACTTGCTCTTGTAGTCAAGAAGATGGGTCACATGTTCATCAAGAGAAGAGGCTTTAAGAAGAGAAATGACAACTTCAAAAGAAATGAGCAACAAAGGAAGTGCTTCAATTGTGATAGCACCGAGCACCTTCAAGCGGAATGTCCTTATGATAAGAAGAAGAACAAGAAGGACAAGTTTGAGAAGAAGAAGAGAGAGGCCAAGATGGCATTCAAGAAAGGCAAGAATGGTGCCTATGTGATCACTTGGGAAAGTGATGATAATAAAGAAGAAGAAGAATCATCCAACAAGGCTTTTGCTTCCATTGCTATCAACAAGAAGCCATCACTATTTGGTTCATCCTCTTCATGCTTTATGGCTAAAAAAGCTAAGGTATTATATGATGAGAGTGATGATGAAAGTGAAATGGAATATGTTCATGATAGTGATAATAATAATGAAAATGACGATGATGAACCAACTAAAAAACAACTATATGACTTGATGCAACAAACTAGAGACATAGCTATTGCCAAGGACAAGGAGTGTAAGAAGCTTTCAATGAAAGTAGCAATACTTGAGAAAGTCCTTAGTGAGCTTAAGACCACTCATGAGAGTCTAGTAGAAGACCATGAGGATCTTGGTAAGGCTCATTCCAAGCTTGAAAAGGCTCACTCATTGCTACTTGAGCAACAAGTAAAGAAGGAGGTTGTTGTATCATGTGATATAGGTGTTACATGTGATATAATTGATGAATCCTTTTATGAACCTATCATCATGTCAAATGCTAACCCTTCTTGTAGCTCTTCATCCACCACCACCGACTCTACCTTCACTACTAGTGATGGTCTCACTCGTGATGCCTCACTAATGGTTGAGAATGAGACTCTCAAGAAAGAGGTGGATGAGCTCACTCACGCCCTAGGCAAGGCCTATGGTGGTGAGGCCCGCTTGCTTAAGTGCTTGGGTAGCCAAAGGTTCTCTCTTAACAAAGAGGGATTGGGCTACACTCCCAAGAAAGGCAAGTCGGCCTTTGCAATTCCAAAGCCTAGCTTTGTGAAGCGCAATAGTCGGTTTTGCAATAGATGCAAGCAAGTTGGGCACCTAGAGCATAATTGCAATAAAAAGAACCAAAGCAAGAACCTTGTTAATGCTATACCTTTTGATTCTTGCTATGTGCTTACCAAGAGTGTGAAGGGTGTGCAAGCTAAGTTTATTGGTACACCAATTGTGGGCCCAAAGAAGAAGGCTATTTGGGTACCAAAGAGCTTAGTTACTAACCTACAAGGACCCAAACAAAAGTGGGTACCTAAGCTTCATTAATTTGCTTGTAGGTCAATTACAAAGATGGAGGAAGGCATTGGATTATTGATAGTGGGTGCACTCAACACATGACTGGTACATCAAGAATGTTTGACTCAATCAATGACAATGATAGTGGTGTTGATTCTATCACATTTGGTAATAACAAGAAAGACAAGGTTATTGGCTTGGGCAAGATTGCAATATCAAATGACATGAGTATCTCCAATGTGTTGCTAGTTGAAAGCTTGGATTTCAATCTTCTATCCGTGGCAGAAATATGTGATCTAGGCTACAAATGCATCTTTGGGGTTGATGATGTGGAAGTTATTAGTGTGGATGGTTCAAATGTGGCATTCAAGGGTTTTAGATATGAGAATCTCTACCTAGTTGACTTCAATGCTAGAGAAACTTCTTTGACAACTTGCTTAGTCTCCAAATCAAGCATGGGTTGGCTTTGGCATAGAAGGCTTGGTCATGTTGGCATGAAACAATTGAAGAAGCTTACAACTCACAATCTTGTCAATGGTTTGAAAGATGTTGAATTTGAGAAGAATAAGCTTTGTAGTGCATGTCAAGCCGGGAAGCAAGTTGGAAGCTCACATCCAAAGAAGAGTACAATGAGCACATGCAAAGCATTTGAGTTGATGCACATGGATCTGTTTGGACCAACAACATATACAAGCATAGGCGGCAACAAGTATGGCTTTGTCATAGTGGATGACTTCACAAGATTCACATGGGTATTCTTTCTTAATGACAAAAGTGAAGTGTTTGACACCTTCAAGACATTTCTCACTAGAGTTCACAATGAGTTTGAGATTAGAATCAAGAAAGTGATAAGTGACAATGGAAGTGAGTTCAAGAATACAAGAATCGAAGAACTTTGTGATCACTATGGCATTGGACATCAATTCTCGGCCAAGTACACTCCACAATCAAATGGTCTAGTTGAGAGAAAGAATAGAACATTGCTTGATATGGCTAGATCAATGCTTCATGAGTATAATGTGAGTCAATCATTTTAGGATGAAGCAATCAATACCGCTTGCTACTACATCAATAGACTATATTGTCATCCATTGCTAGAGAAGACCCCATATGAGCTACTTCATGAAAGAAAGCCCAACATTTCTTACTTTAGGGTGTTTGGTTGCAAATGCTATATCTTGATGAAGGGCACTAGATTGGGGAAGTTTGACAAGAGATGTGATGAGGGGTTCCTACTTGGTTATTCAACTACAAGCAAAGCTTATAGAGTTTGGAACAATTCAAGTGGCATTCTAGAAGAAGTCCATGATGTGCAATTTGATGAGACCAATGGGTCACAAGATGAAGAAGAGAATCTAGATGATGTTGGTGGAACTCAATTGGTGGAAGCAATGAAGAACATGGACATTGGGGACATTAGAGCAAAGCAAGTAATTGATATTCAAGATGATGATAAAGATCAAATGCTCAATTCTCCATTCAAGCTAGCTAGTGACTCTCAAGTGCAAGATCATGGTGCTAGTTCATCTCATCGAGATACATCAAGTGATCAACCAAGCTCAAGCAATCAAGTGCAAGTACTCCAACCACAACATGTTGCAAGAGATCACCCCATTGATAGTGTTATTGGTGATATTAGAAGTGGTGTACAAACAAGATCAAGATTCGCTATGTTTTGTGAGCATGCATCATTTGTGTCAACCATAGAACCAAAGAAGATAGAAGAAGCTTTGAGGGATACCGATTGGATCATGGCTATGCAAGAAGTGCTTAACAATTTCACAAGAAATGATGTTTGGGAGTTGGTAGAAAGGCCAAATGACTACAATGTGATTGGAACCAAGTGGGTGTTTAAAAACAAGCAAGATCAAGATGGCATTGTAGTGAGAAACAAAGCAAGACTAGTTGCTCAAGGTTACACTCAAGTTGAAGGTCTTGACTATGATGACACATATGCTCCCATGCCAAGATTGGAGGCAATAAGGATTCTATTGGCTTATGCTTGTGCACACAACATCAAACTATATCAAATGGATGTCAAAAGTACATTTCTCAATGGGATTATTAATGAATTAGTCTTTGTTGAGCAACCGCCCGGATTTGAAGATGACAAGAAACCTAACCATGTGTACAAGTTGAAGAAGGCTTTATATGGCTTAAAGCAAGCACCTAGAGCATGGTATGAGAGGCTAAGGGATTTTCTTCTCTCTAAGGGATTCAAGATGGGCAAGGTTGATACAACTCTATTCACCAAGAAGATTGAAAATGATCTATTCATAGTGTAAATATATGTTGATGACATCATCTTTGGATCAACCGATCAAGCTTATTGTGAAGAATTTGGTGCTATGATGGCCAAAGAGTTTGAAATGTCTATGATTGGTGAACTTAGCTACTTCCTTGGTCTCCAAGTCAAGCAATTGAAGAATGGGACATTTGTGAGTCAAGGGAAATACATAAGGGATATGTTGAAGAAGTTTGGAATGCAAGATGCAAAGCCAATTTCAAATCCAATGGGTACAAATGGCAATTTGGATAGTGATCTTGATGGCAAAATGGTGAATCAAAAGGAATATCGATCTTTGATTGGAAGTCTACTCTATGTCACCGCATCAAGGCCGGATGTCATGTTTAGTGTTTGCATGTGTGCTAGATATCAAGCCTCACCTAGAGAAAGTCATCTCACTACCGTAAAGAGAATATTGAGGTACTTGAAGCAAATAAGAGATGTTGGACTATGGTATCCCAAGGGGTCAAAGTTTGAATTGATTGGATATTCGGACTCCGACTATGGAGGTTGCAAGATCAATAGAAAGAGCACAAGTGGCACATGTCAATTACTTGAAAGATCACTTGTGTCATGGTCCTCAAAGAAACAAAATAGTGTGGCAATCTCTACCGCCAAAGCCGAATATGTGAGTGCTGGGAGTTGTTGTGCACAATTACTATGGATGAAATCAACTTTGAAGGATTATGGTCTCAACTTCAAGAATGTGCCATTGCTATGTGATAATGAAAGTGCAATCAAGATGACACAAAACCCGGTTCAACATGGAAGAACAAAGCACATTGACATAAGGCATCATTTCATTAGAGATCATCAACAAAAGAGAGATATTGCCATTGAAAGTGTTGACACCGATGATCAACTTGCCAATATTCTCACTAAGCCACTTGATGAAAAGAGGTTTTGCAAGCTAAGGAATGAGTTGAACATTCTTGATTTATCAAACATGAGTTGAATGCACCCCACCCACTTATTGACATGCCTATCCTTCGACATTGCAAGGTAAAGTTGATTGACATGTCATTCATTCTATGCTAAGGACTTGCTAGAGCATGTAGACATAACAAGTGGTATGCATGAGCATTCGTGATAAATCAAATGAATTTGATGGATATATGTTACCACTATTGCCTCTTTGGTTGTTTTAATCTAGTGGTGGCATATGACATGTTTGTGAGCTTGCAAACCTAGTGTTGAATCTAGAAGATTTGCTATAAGTGTTTAATTCAACATAGGCAAGATAACCCTTATTAGGAGGTGTGAAGAAGCTTGTCTTTGGTTCAAATCGAATTAAATATCTTTGGCAAGTGTTCTAGGTTGAACCAAAATTGATAAATTTTAACCTACTCCATCAAACATTTTTTTTCTCTCCACAATTTGATCCTATTTTTGGGTAAGTTGTTGACAAAGGGGGAGAGAAAAGATGATTCAACATGATAAAGGGGTAAATAAAATTTTTGATGCACACAAGTAGGGGGAGCAAGCTCATAAACAAAGTTGTTGCATTTGCTTGTGCATTTTCATATGACTTGCTCATTGCACATGTATTTAAATTCAATATACATGCTTGTGTGGTGCAATGCTAGTATAGAACTTGAATGATGAAATGATCTACTAGCATGCATAGGAATAGTTTACATGTGGTATCTAGACGTGCCTAAAGCTTTACAAGTAGTCCAAGAACCTTCACATATAATGTTGATCTCACGGGGTTCTTGAGTTTTGATGGATGTCTAGTTACTTCATGATGCTAAGGATGGTGTAAAAGACAACTCCGATTGGTATCACGCTTCAAAGGTCCATTTCTTACATCTTAGCATCATTTTGGTAGAATTACTCTCCCAACCCTTCTATCCATGCATATGTGCAAAGCTTTCAATCCAAACTCTATGCACATATGTAGGGAGAGCTAATGCTACCAAAACCGAGCTTGTGATAATTGTCTAAACTTTACTTATGAGCAAAATGATTGGACAAGTATGACAAGTTCAAAACTTTTATTATCAAAATCATCTTTGTGAGGGTTGTCATCAATTACCAAAAAGGGGGAGATTGAAAGTCCCTAGTTTGGTTTTGGCTAATTGATGAAACCTAGGACTAACCTTTGTATCTAAGTGGATGATTTAGATAAAGGTGGTCACTGAATATGAGACATGACATTGACTCATGTGACGAAGATGGTGAAGACCAAGATGAGGCTTGGCTCGATGGACCGGTTGTGAAGGTGAAGGGCAAGTCGAGGCTTTGAAGCGAAGGACCATGCGATGGTGAAGCTTGAGCAAGACTTGGCGCCGACGGACCGATGCAACGGTGAAGAGCAAGTGAAGTCAAGGTCGATGGATCGAGACGGTCATGTGATGATATGAAGTGGATCATATCATTTGGAGAAACAAAATAGGCTCAAGGCAAAGGTATAACCATAGGGTCATTTTGTTTTGCACTCAAGACACCATAGAGGGTGTGAGTGGTTTAGGATCGATAGCCGAACTATTAAGAGGGGAAGTCTTATCGGTTATTCGATGCACGGGTGCCACTAGGTGAATTCATGAAGTACATTGCATGTAGGGCCTAGTGAGCTAACTGGAAAACCTTTGAAAATAATTGAGAAAAAGCTAACACACAAGCAGATGGAGTTGTACACTTGATGGTGTTGGCACATTTGCAAAGGTGGCGTTGGTCGCGCTGTGGTTTGCGGGTAGAGAGGGGTTTGGGTTCCTCTCTCCCTCCTGCCGAGCTTGTGAGCGCGGAATTCAGGCGTTTTCGGGGAAACGAAATGCCTATTTTCCACTACGCCGGAAGTCGGAAAAGAAACGGAGGCGAACGGAGGTCACAGAGGTGACCGGACGCTGCACCGGACGCGGTCATGGTTTGATCGAACGCGTCCGGTCAGTACAACACAGTAGTCAGGCGCGTGGGCTAGGGTTTGCAACCGGCGCATCCGGTCACTCGCGGGACCGGCGCGTCCGGTCAGGCGCCCTGAGGGAACTGCAGTTCGCAAGGTCGATCGGACGCGGTGCACGTCCGGTAACACGCCATCGGACGCATCCGGTCGTCGAGGGAGCTTACTGGACTCCAACCGGACACTGGCACTGCCGCGTCCGGTCATTGTCTAGAGCGCGTCCGGTCGATGCGTCGCGGGTGCGCGGCACTGTGCGTTCGGCGCGTCCGGTCGGTTGAACAGCGCATCCGGTCATTGCGTTTGAACAATGGCGCGCAGTGACCGTTGGAGGATCTGGTGGTCGCGTTTGAATCTGGTTGGACACGTGGACGGTGCAGGGCGATCGGACGTGGTTGAGCGCGTCCGGTCGTCCCGAGAAAAATGCTCAGTGGAGTGGCAACGGCTGTATTTGTATGGGATGCTTATAAATACTCGTTGGCCGGCCCTTGGGGAGGTCTCTTGGCATTTCTAACACTCTTGTGCATCCTTTGAGCTAAAGCTTCTCCTCCCACTCATCTCTCTTGCTTGATTGCAAATCAAAAGTGAGATTGAGTGATCCCAAAGTGCATTGCATAGCTTGAGGGCATCTAGTGGCACTTGTGGGTGGTTTAGCCGGTGGATTTCTTATTACTCTTGGAGAGTATCGCTCCTAGCCGGCTTGGAGATTGTTGGAGGCGTTGGCAAGAGAAGGTGATTGTTCTTGGCCACCTCCAGTTGATTGTAAGAGGTTCTTGTGCTTTCCTCGGCGGGACACCAAAAGCAACTCTAGTGGAATGCGCATGTCATTGAGTTACCTCACTTGAGAGTGGTGTCTTGTGGTGCCTTGCGGGGCATGCCTTGAGGGGCAAGTGACTTGAGGGTCACACCGGGAAACCATCTAAGTGTTGGTCGACACAACCGGTGACGTAGCTTGTCGGTGCACAAGTGAACACCGGGTGAACAAAAATATTGTGTCTCTTGTCTCTCGGTGATTGGTCTTCATTTTGTGTTATTGTCCATATTGATTGATTGTATATCATCTTGGTGATTGGGAACATCTTCACTCCACCGTCGGTATAATAATCACAATCCTCTCTCTTGCATTTACATTTACTAGATTATCTTGTGTAGCTCTAGTGGTAGCTTTGCTAGTAGTGTTGTTAGCTTGCTCTCTAGTGTAAAGGTAGTGACATAGCACTTGTGTGAACTAGAGATCATAATCTATTAGTCTTGTGGATAGGAGGCTTGCATCACAACCTTTGGCTAAGCAAATCTCGCTTTATGCCGTTTGTTATTCTAACAAGTTTGCTTAGTGGTTTTTTGTAGAATTTTTATAGGCTATTCACCCCCCCTCTAGCCATCTAGGACCTTACATCCTCCTAAGGACAAACCCAGAGGTGTTGTTATTCCACCTCATGGGTGGCCAAGCTCCACCAGCTCCCCCCTCATCATCTGCTGCATCACCCACAACATCAACAACAGCAGGGGCATCCACAGGTGCTGCTACAGCTGCCTGCACAACTACAGCTGCACCAGCAGCAACCACCACACCTTGAACCAGGTTAGCAGCAGCAACAAACCCAGCACCAACATCAGCACCCATGCCAGCCATCCTAGTAATGTGACCAAGTAGTACATGAATCAAACAAATAGATAATGGATAACAGCAAGATAAACATAAACAACGACAACAACAAGGCATGAAATTTAATATTACAGCACTGGTCTCAGACTTGGGCATTGTTCAGAAGAAACAGAAGCAGTACACCACATTAGTTCCATATCCAAGGTCTACAAACTGAAATTATACAAGAATGGTATGCAAGTAAATGAATCAAGTCCTAGAGGTCCCTCTGGCAGCCCACATAGCATTACAAATGGCATATCTCCTAACAGTCATGTCATGTTCATCCTGGGTCAGGTCAGGTTAGGTCTCATCATCATCAGGTGGGTTGGCTAGAATTTCTTCTTCAGTTGGCACTACTTGATCAATGCCCTAACCAATGATCCAGTTGTGAAGTATGCAACAAGCAAGGACAAGCTTGACTTGGGTCTAGTATGTGTGAAAAGGTTTGTTGTCTAAGATCCTGAATCTGCCCTTGAGTGCACCAAAGGCCCTCTCCACAGTGACCCTCAGTGAAGAGTGCCTAAGGTTGAAAAGCTCCCTGCCATTAGTGGGGTGGCTTCTGTTGACATACTCACTCAAATGGTACCTGACCCCCTATAAGGAGGCAAAAACCCATTTCTGCATGCATACCTAGCATCAACAAGGTAGTACTTCCCTACAAATGGTGGACATCTAAGTGTAAGTCTATGTGTGCCAAGTGGAAGGACAAAAGTGCATGGACTAGGTAGTGCTGTTACCTTGGGGGACAGTAAACTCATCATCCCTCAATTGCATTAGCCAAGATCAGTGCATCATGGGCAGAACCCTCTCACCCAGCTAGAACATAGGTGAACTTGAGGTCAAAGTCCACTGCAACCATAACATTTTGGGTTGGTTGCGTCTTTCTACCCCTGAAGGCTTGTTGGATGTGTCTAGACACCCTTGCCAACACATGTGTGCCATCAATGGCACCAATACAGTCCTACCAAAGTGTACAAAATGGATAAGATAACATTGACAATGCAAGTACCTGCAAAAAAGGGTACCATCTAGGGCTACCCAAAAATTTTGGATGTGTTGAAGTGCTTGGAGGCTTGATCAGTTCACCTCTTAGTTCACCAACAGCATACAAAACTTGGTGGAAGATCCTATGCACTGTCTCTATGGACCTCCTAAAGGACTGGTGCACTACCCTGAACCTTTGGTTGTGACCAACCACATGCAAGAACATAACAACTTGCTCCTCAACAGAACACACACTGCTCTCTGGTACAAGGCCTCTACTTCTAAGCATGTTGCATAGAGAAAAAAGGGGGGCTCTTCTCATGCGCAGCATTGCAATGCATTCTGCATCATTGTAATTATAAATCATTTGGAGGGTTCTTTGCTGTGACACCCTAAAATTTTGTATTAATTAAAAATAGATAAATTTGATTTAAATATGAATTTGTTGTGCATTCAAATTTAGGGAATAATAAATTTTGGGAAATTAAAGTCAATCTTAAGGATTAGCAACTCTTTGGTGCACCCATGCTGCTGCATTTTATTGTAATGAGTGGTTTTGATAAATTTTTGAAAGGATTTGAAAATCATTTGGAAATGTGATTTGAAAATTTAAATCTGAAAAAGGAAAATAAATTCTTTTTCCGCCTTCACTTTTTCCTCGGATTCGGCCTGCTAGCCGATTCCCGGCCGGCCCACCAATTCCTCCCCCACGCTCCTTCTCTGGGCCGCGGCCCAGCCCGGCCCATCTCGACCAGGCGGCCGTTGCCGCGCCCCACTCCCTCTCCCGCAGTCGCTGACCACCCGGGCCCAGCTGTCGGCGCCTTCCTCTATCTCCCGCCGCTCGTCTCTCGGTCACGATGGCAACCGCCATGACCGCCCGCGCCCACAACCGCAGAACGTGGGAGCGTCCTTCCCCCCGTGCCCGGCCTTAAAAAGGGAGCCGCAACCCCTTCACCCCTCCCCCTGCTGCATTCCCGCTCCATTCCCCCACTCTATTGAGCTCACGAAGCCCCGCAGCGGCGCGCCACCGGAGCACCGTACGGCCACCTCGTCGGTCTTCGCCCCGAGCCTCCTCCGCCCGTGTTTTCCGCTCGGTGAGCCTCCCCGTGTTTCCCTCCCCCTTCTTGCACCTTCAATTCGATGAATTGTGGTCTCTAGGGCCGTTTTATGTGAACTCCGAAGAGCTTTTCTATGGCCGGCCATGGCGGGTGCCCCTCGGGCCTACCACCGCCCGCGTTTTGCCCCGGGATGGGTTCGCCATCCTCCCCTCTTCGCTCCGGAGCTTTTATTTTTGAAAATGACGCCCTGTAGCGCCCGGGCGAGCAACGCCGGCGAGCTCCACGCCGCGGCAATGGCGGCGCCGCCGCGTTCACCCCCAGCTCCGGCGGCCGGCCCTCTCTCCTCTCCCCCCTTTTCTTTCTTGACCGTGCATCGCGAGATCAACGGCCCTGGTTGGCCGATACCCCTTCGCGGGTCCTTTTGTTAAAGAGACCCCCCACTTTCATATAATTGAACCCGCAGTCCTCGGCCATTGGAATAAATCCGAGTTTTGATTTATTTTAAATCCGAAAATAGTTTGATCTATTTACAGAATTGCCACTGCAGTAAAACGTGTATAAAATCGTCGTTTTAGCTCCGATTCGACCCGTTCAACTTGCGTTAGTTTCGTAATTTCGTAATCTACACATTAGTGCTACTGATAGACCTGTTAGAAGCTTTTAAGTTTCTCGATTAAGTCTAGTTTAATAGCTAGTTTTGGAACCTTGTTTAGCGCGTAACTTTTGCGTTGTAGCTCCGTTTTTCGTGCAATTCGCGTCAATGTGATCGTAGCGAGATGTAGATGATTTTGGTAAACATTTTATTCAGATTTATTTATTGTTGGTGTACTGTTCTAATAGTAGCTATGTTTTGCTTGTATGTCTGCTCCGAATTGCGTGTTGTACTTCGTGTCGTTCGAGTTCAGACGGTGAGGAGTACGTCGGAAATCCAGACGCGTACGAGGAGCAGCAGGACCAGCAACAGTTCGTGAACCAAGGCAAGTATAGCATGGGCCTACCTTGTTGTCCTATTCACTATATAACATATTCATTATGCATGTGTCTAATATTGCTCAATTATAAGGACTTCCTAGCAAATTGATGACCTGTACCTTGATTCCTATGGGGATTATTTGCATTTGGGTAGAATGCTAGTGCTCTAACTAAACACGATCTACACAATGATTAATGGAACCAACGGATAAACATGATGATAGTAGTGGAACTAAAGGGTGATGGTGCAAATGATGTTGATCATGTTGCCCTAAACCCTCCGTAAGGACTTATCTGTAGGGCAAAAGCTGGGACTTACAGTGCAACCGTGGGAGTTAAATGGCTCTGACTTTAGCTCAGTAGTAGGATCTTTTCTAACTTGTTAGAGGTTACCCGAAAGGGCGCAAGAGGGGCTTGCCACGTTGGGTATAGAACTGCCTCTGTTCAGATGTGTATAGCCTGCGGGAATTGTGCCATCGAAAGGGGGGTTCTCTATATCTGCATGCCGAGGAAACCTAGCGGCCCTAACTGGTTAGAAGAGGCCTATGGAAGGCTTCATAGTGTACCCTGCCTGCTCACCTTGGAAGTGTTAGGAGGTCGACGGACCTCGGGCATATGGGTAACACGACTCACGGGTAAAGATGCACAACCTCTGCAGAGTGTTAAAACTGTTATAACAGCCGTGCTCACGGACACGAGCGGCCCGGAAAACTCACAGAATAAATGGTTACTTGACACGTGGTTGAACTATGATGATGATGATGAGATCACACTGATGCTTTCTTTTCTTTATTCTAGTAGTGGATCATGTGGGATAAATGGGAGCTTGAGCATAACTTAATAAAGATTAATAATGGAATGTTGAACTACTAAAAGTGCTAACTGCAGTCAACTGTGTCTAACCTTTTTGAGCCTCATGAATCCTCATACTATACTTGCGGAGTACAAATGTACTCACACTTGTTGCTATATTGTTTTTGGATAAAAATCCCGGATGGGTAACAGATGACAGTTTCTACGAGGACTTCCCGGAAGATTTCTAGGTTTGGGTCAACCAGTCGTCCTTCCCTGTGGATCAGACACTACGCCTGAGAGTTGCTATTTACTTTTCCGCTTGTTATGTAAGAACTACGTGATGTAATAACGTTATGTATGTACTCAGTGATGATACTCCTGATAATTTGTCGGCTTATGTGTGTGACTACTCCTGGGGCGCACATAAGATGTATGCACTCTATATTGTCCTTTAATTGGAGTGTGACATTTGCCTATGGAGGTCCTCTGTCCTAGGGCCATAAGGTATATTCTTAGTCTCACCCCTAAACCTTCTAAGCCTACTGACCACAAAACAAACCATCACCACAACCAGAGCTGCTGCTTGGGTACCCATCATCTCAAGCTCAGTTTTTTTGATCCATCTACAATGCATGCAACATTCAAATGTACATTTTAGTGTCATAGACCCTGACTGGCCTCTGAATAATGCATATGCATTCATAAGATAACATAGCATGACTGCAGTAACAAAAAAATGGATCATGTGCAAACTACCCAGTCATATCATTGACCATAAAAACAGTATCTTCATGACCAACAAGTGAACAAATCCAAGAACATATAAGAATCAGTGAACATGGACAAATAAGTCTGACATACACAAGCAAATGTGACAGTAACACATTACTAACATGAGTACTGCATCGATACCGAAAATACTTTGCTCATGAACAACACAACAACACATGCAAATACATAAATCATTGGACATGAACAAGCAATCCACAGATCCAAGCAAATCATGAAACCCTAGAATCAAAATCAATAGGGGAAGGGGTGGATTTCACCTCGGGTGAGCCGAAGGGGAGCACTTGGTGCTCAAATGAAAGACGAATCGAGAGGCGTCGGTACCAGATCTGGAAGAAGAACACCCAAATCCTAGACTAGCACCAGCACAGCAGCCCGGAGAGGAAGAAGAAGGAAGAAGACCGCCTCCAAGGAGCCCGACAGCTGAAGGAGCGGCGCCGCGCCGCAACGGAGCAGATCCAAGCCGGGGGAACGGAGATGAAGCCCGTACACCGCTGCGCCGCACACCCAGCTCACCGTCGCCGCCGGTCACTCTGGGAAATGGAGGAAACTAGCAACGACAAGAAGAAGGCGGGGGAGGAGGAGTGGGTTATAAGGACGGCGGGTTTCGGCGGCAACGACGCGCGGAAGTTTTCGACTTCCCGCGTGAGCCCGCCAGCGCCATCCCGCCGCGCCCAAAATTGCTCGCGCGAGTTCGAGCACGACCTGGCTCTGGAAAAACGAAACCGACGAGCATTTCCAGGGAGACAGGAGAGAGAGGGTTTTTTGCACGCCGCAGGCCTGGCTGGGAACGTGGATTAGGATATCAAACACGGGCCTGGCCGGGGATTTTTCATCATATCAAACGCGCCCTAAAGATCTTGATATTATGATATACTGTGCATAATCTTACTTCTTATTAGGTACTGTAATACTGTATATATATGAAAAGCCCACAATCTCTCTTTAATTTTGGGTGAAGTATACTGCAATCCTCCAGCTTGTTCGTTTGAGCTTATCAGCGGAATCAACAGCCATCCAGCAGTGTTTTTCTCTCACAACAAACCAGCGAATAGTACTTTCAGCCACAACAAACCAGCGAAACGAATAGGCTGCACGATTCCTTATATTCTAGTATAGATTATTATTTTAGTTTGTGTGCAGTAGTACGCCGTCTGAATGAAAATTGACAGCATGCATGTGCAGTTGAGTTGGGTCGTCTGGCCTTGTTAAGCATAGTGGATCATATTTTTCCATTTGAATCGGCCCATATGTATCTTCTCTTGGCCTATAGAGGCTTAGTTAACTCCACCTTGAATTCAGCTGTATTCTTCGTTCCGATCGCACATTCTGCATTTTATTTTTCAGCTTCAAAAATTGAAACACGAAGCAGCTATACCCGTGTTAACTTACTGGAAATAGATGAGATTACAAAATGTCAGTCTCATCATTAATCAGAGAGTACACGTTGCTAAAAATTGAGGCTAGCCCAGTTGGTTAGGTTCCTTAGGGTGGAACGTGCCCACCCGGCTTCAAGTTCTCGATTTGGCATGGGTGCTTATTCAGGATTTAACGGCGTTGTGTTTTCAGTGGTAGGCGACGTTCCCGTCGACAGCGAGGCGCTTGTAGTGACTTCGTCAATCTCGAGATGTACCGACATAGTCTTTTGGAGATGCTCATAGAGGTAGAGTTTGCGTATGTGTATTCATAGGGGTGATTGTGCGTGCGTGTTAAGCTTCTGCGTTTGTACTTGTGTAATTTTTTAAAAAAAAGAGAAAAAGTTTTAGATTCCGTAGAACTCCCTGTGATATCAATTAGATAGGTGAGAAATCTTGTGTTTGCCCATTCAAATTATAGAAAAAATAAAGGAAAACCAATGGCCAACGTAAGCATAGATAAGACACACAAGACTTGTTTCTTTTTATTTATTGATGATACACAAACTTACTTGTGTAATTCGCAAAAAAAAAAGCTTTAGATTCCGTAGAACTCCATATGATATCAATTAGATAGGTGAGAAATCTTGTGTTTGCCCGTTCAAATTATAGAAAAAATAGAGGAAAACCAATGGCCGATGTAAGCATAAATACAAGACACACAAGACTTGTTTCTTTTATTTATTGATGATACACAAACTTAGCAAAGCATATACATGATCATGGATGCATCCTGATGGAAACGCATGGGAAAAGGTGGGTACACACATCGTCCATACATAGTACTACAGTAGTACACATTCTATATATATAACGAGAGAGCTCACTTTTACACAAATAGTAGTCATAGGCAAAAGCAGGATGCAAACGCACGGGAAAAGGTGGGTACACACATCGTCCATACATAGTACTACAGTAGTACACACTATATATATAACGAGAGAGCTCACTCTTACACAAATAGTATTACTTATTAGTCATAGACAAAAGCTACAGGTGGTATGCACGTTGGTAGGTGCCACTATGCTGCTCTTAGTTCCCTTCCATGATGCACGTGCCAATGGGTGGTGAAAGAGACGGTGGCTCTGGCTTGGATGGTTCTGGTTCTGGTTTGGGTTTTGGATCTGGTGTAGGTTTGGGCATCGGCTGGGGCTCTGGCTTGGACGGTTCAGGTTGGGGTTTTGGGCTCGGTTGAGGCTCCGGTTGAGGTTTAGTTCCTGGCGTAGGTTTGGGGCTCGGCTCAGGCTCGGGTTTTGGTTCAGGTTGCGGGAAGGGTGGTTGTGGTGTTGGTTTTGGATCTGGCTGCGGTGTGGGTTTGGGATCTGGTTTTGGTTCTGGTTGTGGTGTCGGTTTAGGTTCCGGCTTTGGGTCTGGTTGTGGTGCAGGTTTCGGTTCCGGTTGCGGTGCCGGTTTAGGTTCTGGCTTTGGATCTGGTTGTGGTGCGGGTTTTGGTTCAGGCTGTGGTGATGGCTTGGGTTCCGGCTTTGGATCTGGTTGTGGTGCAGGTTTTGGGTCAGGCTGCGGTGTCGGCTTGGGTTCTGGCTTTGGGTCTGGTTGTGGTGCGGGCTTTGGTTCAGGTTGCGGTGTTGGTTTGGGTTGTGGCTTCAGGTCGATTATCCTACTATGAGCAAGGGCAGGAACATTTGCAGCCAGTGTAATGGCTAGAGCTAGGTGGAAACATAGTGAGAGGAGGCCGGACCTCATGGTCGCCACCAGTCCAGATGGCCGCTTGATCTCACTCCAATCTCTATCTGCAGTGCAAGCTGTGGACGTTTGTGCACAGATGGTATGGACGGCATGGGTGATTTATAGGCATTGAAAGCCAACCGAGGCTTGACGCGTGTCCATCTCTCTGTTCGTGATTTTGCCATGGCACTGGCCCGGTAGCATGCAGCTTTTGGATGTACTATAACTTTAGCGCCCACCAGACAAATCACTGTGTCGGAAAACAGATTTATCATTTGTATTTTGTACAAAGGTCATTTTCATGCATGTTCCGTTAGTGAAGTACTTGTTTCATTCTTCGTGCGACGTAACTGCAGCCTGTTACTAGTGGGTAATAATTGACATAATATATGTATAGTATTATAAATAAGCTGCAGTATTATATATAGCACAGCTAGTAGTAGTTACTACTACACAACGGATTTTAGAGATGGACATTTTTATTTTAAGAGACGGACAAGCTGTCTGTCCCTAACCAGTGGTCGTTGTAATCGTCAATTTGTCATTTACTGAGGCGGTAGAAAAATAAAAAATTGTATCCTTCTCAGGATTCAAAACCACAAACTACAACTCAGCTCTAACACTTCCTTACTACTGTATCACATAATCACTTGTCAATATATAAAGGATTTTATCTTTTTTTTTTACAAATATTTCGTAATATAATTTTGTATTGAATATTTTAAAATGCTAAATAAACTTAAATGAAAAAAGTTTCAACCAGGAAGTTTTAAATCTTGTCAAATACTACAACTTTGGTATAAGATATGTCTCAATTCAAGATTGTTTGAAAAAAAATAAAAAAAATGAATGTCAAAATATTTAATTTAAAGCAAATATTTGAGACATTAAACAAGTTCAACTTAAAAAGTTATCCACAGAAAAACATAGATCAGGTCGGCCACAATATTTTGGGACTCTAACAGTTTAAACAAAAACTTTTCAACTACAAAGTTGTAGAACGCGTTGAGGACTACAATTTTGATATAAAATTTGTCTTCACACGAGTTCATACAAAACGTTATGAATTATCTTTGGATGCACTATTTATTGAGATGGACATCTTAAAATATCCACCTCTAAAAATTGATTTTTAGAGATGGACACAGAGAATGACCGTCTCTACTAATAGGGATTTCTAGAGACATGCATCTTAAGATGTCCACCTCCAAAAATTGATTTACAGAGATGGGTGTTCTCAGATGTTAATTGATGATTTTGAGAGGCAGGAGTGTTAGGACACCTTCCTTGTAGATGATTTTCAGAAGAGAGCATGTCACTGGAGGCCGCCTAGCCATTTACGAAGGCGGTCGCTAGATGTAAGACTAGTACAAAATTTATTTTCAGAGGAGAGCATTTTACTAGAGGCCACCTACCTCTATTAATTAGAGAGGTTGTCTCCTAAAATCGTTTTTATTGTAGTAAGTACTAGATGTCTAATAACACTAGTACAAAAATGATTTTGTCAAGAAAAATTTCACTGGAGGTTCATAACAAACAAGCACTAGTAGAAATAAAACTTTGGACCCATGGCTATGATCCTTTAGTGGAGAGCATCTCTAATAGCGGATTTCCTAAGGTTACGTTACCACTAGTCCAAATTATCTACTTATACTGACAGTAGGCTTTGGACAACCACAAGTATAATTAATTTGAATTTATACTAGCGGTTATCTTAAGAATACTGCTTGTGAAACTATTTGTAGAGCTAGTTTGTGTATGCATGTCACAGTGTAAATCGATTTACACCACCTTAAGCTAACCACCAATATAAATAATGGCGGTTCTCAAATTTTTGAAGTCAGTGAAAAACCATTATTTTTACTACCTTTTCACACTGATGGTAAAAAAACCAGTGACAGAAAATCCAAAAAGTACCGTCAGTACTAATGTTTTCTGTACTAGCTAGCGTAAGATGCATGCTACAGGTATCACGCGGTTATTTGATCACAAGGTCAGAAAAGAATAATAAGAAAAGTAAGTTGGAGAAAGCTCGATGGATCGTGCGACAGATCAGACCTAACTTTGACAGTACCCGAGTGTGTAGTACGTGCATATATATGTGTTTTTCTGACATAACAAGTTCTGCATAAATTCTAAAAAAAAAAGATCATGTGATGCATATATAAATATATAATATGCTGTATGTGTTGCTGTGCAGTTAATTACTCGATCTCAAATTATAAGTTATTTCGTTCAATTTTCTTGAAAAATCAAATTATTTCAACTTTGATCAAATTTATATAATAAATTAGTAATATTTATGATATCAAATAAGTATCATTAGATTTCTTATTAATTATATTTTTATAGTGTATCTATTTGACGTCATAAATGTTTGTAGTTCTCCATAATTTTGGTCGAACTTGAGATGCTTTTGACTCTAAAAAGTTATAATAACATATAATTTGAGACTGAGGGAGTATTAGTTAAGATTCAGGGTGCCAGCCAGTGACCCAGTGTGTTATGCTATGCTTTTGGAAGTTGGACCAGTATGTACTGTTATGTACTCGCTGGTGTATAGTAGCTTTCTTCACTGCAAGAAATGTGTCGGTTTTTGATAAAACATGTGTTATAAACAATGCTCCTTATTCTATGGTTTATATGTTCATAGAATGTCAGAGAAATCGACACATTTTTTTTTAGTGCTTGATGGGCTTTGCTGGACGCACGGTAGGTGGATATGCATGTGCAAGGCGGATGAGTCCACACGTACGCGCCCCCACAAGTCCACAACCGCACTAATCGATCGATGGGCAAAGCAAAGCAATACAATGAGTGAAACGCGACGGCCGGAACGGACGACGAGACACAACAAACGACGATGGAGTGAGTGATCATGCATCGAGCTAGCTAGTACCTAGTGGCGCGTACGCGGAGGAAGGAATGAGTTCAAGGCCGCCGGCCGGCAGCAGGCGTGCCGGCGTGCGCGTGCGGTGCCTCTATCTACTGTCGATCATGCAAGCAAGCCGTGTGTGCCCCGCGCCGCGCCCGCGCGCGTGCATAAAGGCGAGCTAGCTACTCCGGTCCCTTTTGCTTTCCACCCATCAGCATTTACATCAGATCTACCTCATCCTCCGATCCCCTTCACAAGTACTCCAATTCCATGCCCCTGCTGTTTTTTTTAAAGAACTGGAGGGGCAAAAAGCCCCTACAGAAATGCATTAAAAAAAGAAGTACAGAAAGAAGTTACAAAGCAGTCATTACAGCCAGACAGTAGAGCTCAAGAAACAAAGAAGGAGACCAAAAAAAATTTAAAAAACACTTCAACAATTACATGAGACTTAGCACCCATTGATCAAAATTTGCTGAAAAAGCGAGGACTTGACTCTATGCGTCAACAGCATAAGTTCCTTGCAGAATAGACTTCTGGAGCTTCCCAAATTTAGAGGGATTCCTTTGAAGATTAGATTATTTCTTGCCGACCAAATAGTCCAACTCATTAGAATTACCACTGCCATGAAAAACTGAGATTGGAGTATGTTTCTGAGATGAACCACAGCTTCCAGAACATTGGAGTTATCAGGGATATCCAGGTTTAGAAGTGCCAGCACTGATTGGCAAAACTGCAATGAAGGAGCAAGTGCTCAACTGTCTCTTCAACATTTTCATTCCAGAACACACAGTCCATGCCCCTGCTGTTGTTGCATACTCCCTCCGTTCTAAATTATAAGTCGTTTTGACTTTTTTTTCATCCATTTTGCTATGTATCTAGACATATTATTTATCTAGATGTATTGTAAAATAGATGTACCAAAGAAGTCAAAGTGACTTATAATTTGGAACAGAGGGAATACATCTTAATTAGGCATGCATTGACATTTGTACTTAATGTATAATAGGATCTCATTCATAGTTTAATTAGTACATGATGATCACAATCTAATCTCATACATACATATGTGCGGAGTATTTAGGTTGGATCTAGAGCTGTTGTGAATTAGCCATGCGTTCACCAGCTCAGGGTTTCTTTCGATGACTTGAGGAAGATGCTAGATAGAGGTGACGACCTAGCTTCTAGATGCCACTAGGATTGGCCTTGACGGGGTGTAAGCCTTTTTAAGGATTTGTTTGGTAGGGCTTATTTCCAGCTTCACCAACACTAGTAGAGAAATGACTTTCGGTTCGCACCTTTAGTCTCGGTTGTGTTGGGGTTCGATATTAATGTGAGCATTAGTCCTGAGTCTAAATTTTATAGGCACCGAGGGCCCCTTTATCCCGGTTGGCAGCACCAACGAGGACTAAAAGCCACCCTTTAGCCCCCGTTGGTGTGTTACCAACCGGGACTGAAGGGTGGCTTTTAGTCCTGGTTGGTGTCACCAACCCGGACTAAAGGTCTCTATAGGATATCTAGTAAGTCTAGGAGTGCCTAGAGAGGGTGAATAGGCCTGTAAAAATTTGGCTCAGCGGCACTGCCGCACCTATAGGGCGGCACTGCTGCACCTACGCAGAGGAAACTTAGCACAGGTTGAAATTTAACCAACGAAACTTAGATCGGATAAAATTCCTAGCTTCCTGCAAGAGTATTAGTCACAGAACACCAGCTGTATGCAGTAGAACAAGTGCCTCCAAGTAGATCGACCACAAACCCTAAAAGCACCTCAACAACAACAATAGTAATGCAAGAATGTAAATGAAGCACAAGGTGACACAGTTGTTTATCCCGTGGTCAGCTTGCCACCAAGGCTTGCCTACGTCCATGTTGTTGAGGTATGCCACAAATGGCTAGGGCTTGCCACCAAGGCTTGCCTTTCCCACGTTCTCAAATCAAGAGAGTGAACTCTTGAAGTGAGGGGTGATTTCTTAGCTGCAAGGGGTAGCTACAAACCTCCCTATGCTGCCACACAAGTTGGCAAGCTTAAGGGCGACGCCTATCCGGCTAGAAGCAAAGTTCCAAGAGTAATAAACCCAAAACCGCCGACCAAATATGAACCAAATGCTCTTTTGACTTTGGGAATCAGTGGATCTGCTCTCCAATCGAAGTTTAATGCCTTTTCTCTCAAGTTTTGACGGTGAAAATCAAGAATTGTCTTGGGAGCTTAAGGAACAACAATGGATGAGAGAGAGATGAGCTTTGGTCTGTTCTGTAATGGTCTGATGCGAGGAGGAAGAAGTGGTGACCATTGTGGCCAACCTGAAGGGTATAAATACCCCTTAGGTCTCAACGGTCAGTTATGAGCGGCACTGCCGCCCTAGCCAAAACAATGAAGTGTAGAAAATATTTCTATGGCTATTTTGGCAGGGTATGAGGATGTTATTTATGGAATATGAGCATCTAGTTGCACACTTTGACCAACTGTCCTTGAATCCCCCTTGATAGTACGGCTTTTCCTAAACTCAATATTCAAAAAAATAAAAGAATTTAAACCTCCATTGAGTCAAGATAGCCATTATTTATAATTGGGGGCTCCTCCAACCTGTACAACATCCTCCTTTTGCAATTCTCTGCTTGTCATCTCGATAAATCTCATTAGTCCTCTAATTTGGTGATCATCAACACCAAAACCCATATTAGGGCTTGATTGCACTTATAATCTTCCCCCTTTTGGTGATTGATGACAACCTAGTTAGAGCTTATAAAAGAGATAAAACATAATCTTGAGATTTTTCGAGCCATGAATGTAGGGCCTCCCCCTAAATGTGTGAATGAGATTTGAATTCCCAAGTTTGGCATTAGAAGCCAAAATTCACATTTTTAGAAAGTGTTGGGGCCTCCCCCTACATCCATGCATGCTGTGAGGTGCTACAAATTGTGTCACAAGTATATACGTGATACATGTGACAGTTTATACACAACAAGATCTGGCTGCTGTAGTAGAGGGCGGCACTGCCGCACTAGCCACAACAGTCAGATCACAATCAGATTTACACAACAGATACCATGTATATAATTGAACATCTAGCACAAATATGACAAGCTAAAGTATTAACCAACGATACATGTCCATATCCGATACATATAGAGTCAAATAGCTAGCAATATTACATAAATAGAGTTTTGAGCGACCCTCAAACTCATAACCTAACAGTCTACTCTCAGCGAATAGATCATGAAGCGCTGCTGCAGCAGGACCATGGCGTCGAAAAAGAATTGACCCCTCTAATTATCTCCCCTTTTGGCATCGAGTACCAAAAAGAGAAGAGAAAAGAAGAGAAGTCAACTCACTCCTCGTCCGAGTCGATATCGATACGTGCACGCCCCTGACGGTGTGTAGTGGCGGTGTAGCGTGTAATGCACGTGGAGCGTCTCGGTCAGGTAGCCCTCTGTCTGTGGTTGTGAAGTGTCTCCTCCCACTGAGCTGGCGGTCCTTGTGGCTGCTCCTCAGACTCACTGTCACCACCCTGATCATCATCATCATTAGTGTCTGAGAGGCTAGGTAAGTCAAAGACTGGAGGAGGTGGGACAGGTGGAAGAGGTGGGAGGTGCTCTCCTCAAAGCTCTCTCTACTCACGCTGAGTATCATAGGCTCTCTCAGCTGCATATGAACACTTCCCAAAGATGGCCTTCATCCAAGACCCAATCTTCTTCTTCCAACTACCACTCCTCCTAGACCTAGAGTGGGAACCCTCAGGTATGTGCTCATGGGTGTAGGAGCTCCCCGCTCTCTGAGTGGCTCCTGCTGCTGCTGGTTTGGTCTTCTAAATCTTATAGACGGTGTGAATCCCGTTCTTTGAAAATCTCAATTTTGTGACCCTCTCAATCATGAACATGAGATAGGGAGCATAGGGCAGCCCCCTCCTCCCATCACCCATAGCGAGACTGACCTCAACCCAAATGAAACGAGGGACATTAAACTTGTCCCCATCTAGAAGGTGAGCAAGCAAATTTCTCACATAGCCATTGATGTCCGATGCTACTCCATCCTTAGGGTTGATAGTACTCCTGATGAGGTTGTTCATGATGTAGTAGAAACTCTGGAGTCCACTCTTCCTGCCATCTGCTATGCGAGGATCCCTCCACATGTAGCTAATGTCACTGATCTCCACATGGTTCTCATCATGAATACGGGAGTAAGTCCTGTGTGCCCTCCCAAAACCAAGAATCCAACGGAAGGTAACAAAGTCAATGCGATAGTGGCGACCATCAGTCATCCAATGTAGCTCATCTGTGACCTTGTTCCAATAGTAAGTGGTATGGAACTAAGCTAAGATCTGCTCATTCCAATCATACCATAGTACACAAGAAAGTATGGGACATAGCCATGTATTTGAAAGTTCAGCCATGAAGAATCTAAAGAATGATCTTGGTGATTGAATCCAACTAATTTGGGAGTCCATCAATCGAATGAGACAGTCAATATGGTAGTTTGAATCTGCTAGGGGCGGCACTGCCACCCTCAAACTGTGGCACTGCCACTGTGTCCTAACTCACTCCATCGATGGATTCCAAAATCGATTCGATTCAACTATCACTTCTAAACTCTTCCAGCAATACTCAGAAACCAAAATCCATCACTAATGAACCCGCATCACATAGATTGGGTAGGTTTAGGATTTCACCTTGCTTGAACCCGTGGATTGAGGAGGAAGGGAGTGAAAGGGCTTAGCCAGGAACCTTGGCCGTGGCTGGTGATGAGCAGGAAGCAGCCAAGCCAGGCGTGGCACTGCCGGTCAGGGCAGCCGCACGGCAAACGACGGTGATGACGCATGTGCGTGGGGAGAGAGAGGTGCGCGCGTGATGGCATCGGGGAAGAATGAGGGAGAGAGAGTACTACGGGGCTAGATGGATAAGTGGAGAAAGAAAATGGCCCCTCTAGATTAGATCGTTGTGGGCCGGATTTTAGGTAAAATCCAGAGGGTGGCACTGCCGCACCCTAGGGGAGGCATTGCCGCCCTACCCAAACAGCAAAGACTTAGCTACATTCTATGTGACTCTTGATCTCAAATATGGACACATATCCTCCATATATCATGACCAGAAATAAATAAACATTATAAACCATGGTCATGCTATATAGATCAAGTTTTATAAAACATTTTGAAGCACTTTAAATGAAGTTCTCATAAAATTTCCCTATGTCGCTGTTGATCAAACATGGGTGTGCTAGAATTCAAACCACGTTACAAGAATCAAGTATATTTAGCTCACTACGCAAAGCACAAAATCTTGACTCATTGAGAGGCTTAGTGAAGATATCGGCTAGTTGCTTTTTGGTGCTCACATGGCGAATTTCGGTATCTCCTTTGGCTTCATGGTCTCTCAAAAAGTGATGCCGGATGTCTATATCACTACTATAGAAACTTTATCCGAGGTAGGCGTTTTCCATTTTCCATGGCGGGCAAAGGCGTCCGCCGCGGATGTAAGGTCACGGTTAATCATGGCTTAACCACGGCGGTTGCCTGTGCCCACCATGGTTAATCGATTAACTGAGGCGGGCACATTAGGATGCCTGCCTCGATTAATCGATTTTAAAAAAATAAAAAACCCTAGCGAGCCCAATCGAGCCCGTTGCTGAGCCTAATCAAGCCCGCTGCCATGGATCCACACCTAATCGAGCCAGGAGCACCAGATTCGCCACGGACGCGCTCGCTGTAGTCGTCCTCGTGTGTGGAACCGCCTGGAGCATCTGTCGTGGTGGCTGGGATTTGCCTCCTTGCGCCAGATCTGGGCGGCCCAAGGGAAGGCGGCGCTCCTAGACCGGATTTGCATAGGGGAGAGAGTGAGGGAGTGGAAGAGAGGGAGATGAGAAGTGAGGGAAACCCTACCTGCACCGTCGGTGACGGTGGACTCGTGCCGTCCCGCGCCGTGGGGGCCTCCTCCTCCGATGAGGGAGGGAGGAGGGGAGGCGCCTGCCGTGGATCCATGTCGGCACCACCTCCTTGTGCCATCCTCGCTGTGGATCCGCGCCACCGCCAGATCCGGCCTTCCACAGGCCGCCAGGGCTGGATCCGGAGGGATAGAGGAGGGAGGCAGCCGCCGCCGCCGTGTCGTACGTAGAGCCACCGCTACGCTATTCGTGGAGCCGCCCCATGGGAGGGAGAGAGCGCATCGCCGCACGCCATGGTAGAGAGGGAGCGCCCGCCACCGCACACCATAGTATGGAGAGAGAGAGAGTGGTGGTCGGTGGGGAGAGGTGCGGGTGGCCGGGTGGGAGAGGAGTGAGAGGAGGAGAGTGTCGGAGTTAGAAACGGGAGAGGGGAGGAGAGCGTTGGGTGGGAGGAAGTGGTGCGGCTAGAGAGGATAAGGGTTAACCCTAAGTCATGTTTATATATGATCCCAGTTGAATGGACTTCGCTTGGGCTTTGAGCTGGGCCGCTATTTTTGGAGGCAGGCCTTATAATGTGCCCGCCTCCGTTAATCTATTAACCATGGTGGGCACCTTAAGACGACCGCCTCTAAAAATAGATTATTTTTTGGGACGGTTGTCTTAAGACGTTTGCCTCCGTAAATCTATTTTTTGAGGCGGGCACTACCCACCGCGATAAATAAAAAAAATGCCCGCCTCCGTTAATCGTGGGCATTAACCAAGGCGGACAAAAGTTGTGCTCGCCTTAGTTAAGTTTTTAGGGGTGTCACGCAAAATCAATTCTATAGTAGTGTATGTTTGGTTCTTGAATGGCTTACGGGATTGTTTGCAAGCTTTATGGCACTTTCATTGTCACATAATAATGGGATTTTGGTAAATCGACATCCGAAATCACGAAGGGTTTGCCTCATCCAAAGTAGTTGAGCACAACATGCACCGGCTGCAACATACTCGGCCTCGGCGGTGGAAAGGGCTACACAATTTTGCTTCTTAGAACTCTAAGATACTAGGGATCGTCCAAGGAATTGAGATGTCCCCGAAGTGCTTTTTTGATCTACTTTGCAACCGGCGTAATCGGAATCCGAATACCCAAGTAGATTGAACTTGGAGCCCTTAGGATACCACAAGCCAAAGTTAGGAGTGTGTACTAAATATCTCAAGATTCTCTTAACGGCAACCAAGTGATACTCTTTCGGGTTAGCTTGAAATCTAACACACATGCACACACTAAGCATAATATCGGGCCTAGATGTGCGCAAATAAAGTAGAGAGTCGATCATAGAACGATATACCTTGATGTCCATGGCTTTTCCTTCCTCATTGAGATCAAGATGCCCATTGGTTGGCATGGGAGTTTTGATAAGCTTGGCATTCACCATGTCAAACTTCTTTAGCATATCATGGGTGTACTTGGTTTGGCTTATGAAAGTCCCTTCCTTTAGTTGCTTGATTTGAAATCCGAGGAAGAACTTCAACTCACCCATCATGGACATCTCAAATCTCTTGGTCATAATCCTACTAAACTCCTCACAATACACATGATTAGTACTACCAAATATTATGTCATCGGCATATATTTGGCATACAAATATATCATTTTCAACTTTATAAGTAAAGAGAGTAGGATTGGCTTTGCCTATTTCAAAGTCTTGGTTGAGCAAGAATTCCTTAAGGCATTCATACCATGCTCTTGGTGCTTGCTTAAGCCCATAGAGCTCCTTTTGGAGTTTGAAGACATGGTTTGGAAAATTGGGATCTTCAAAACCCAGTGGTTGCTCAACAGATACCAACTCTTGTATTGGGCCATTAAGAAATGCACTCTTGACATCCATTTGGTATAGCTTGAAGTCATGATAGGCAGCAAAGGCTAGAAGCATTCGGATTGCTTCAAGTCTTGCTACTGGTGCATATGTTTCTTCAAAGTCTAAGCCCTCTACTTGAGTGAAGCCTTGAACTACCAATCTTGCCTTAATCCTTGTCACCACGCCATTCTCATCTTGCTTGTTTCGAAAGACCCACTTGGTGCCAATGACATTGGTATTAGGCCTTTCCACCAAGATCCACACTTGGTTCCTTTCGAAGTTGTGGAGCTCTTCTTGTATAGCCATGACCCAATCTGGATCCCCAAGTGCTTGTTCTACCTTAAGAGGTTCCAAAGAGGAAACAAACGAGTAAAATTGGCAAAAGTTTACTAAATGTGAATGAGTTGTTAGCCCCTTTTGAAGACTCCCAAGGGTATTGTCAACGGGGTGATCCCGTTGTATAGTTTGTCATAGCCTTGGATGCTCAACACCTTCTTGTTCATCTGCTGAACCTTCAAATGCTCTTTTGACTTTGGAAATCAATGGATCTGCTCTTCAATTGAAGTTTGTTGTCTTTTCTCTCAAGTTTTGATGGTGGATGGATTGTCTTGGGAGCTTAAGGAGCAACAATGCAGGAGAGAAAGATGAGCTTTGGTCTGTTTTGTAACGGTCTGATGTGAGGAGGAAGAAGTGGTGACCGTTGTGGCCGAGCTGAAGGGTATAAATATCCCTTGGGTCCCAACGGTCGGTTATGGGTGGCACTGCCACCCTTTAAGGGTGTCACTGCCGCCCAAGCCAAAACAGTGAAGTGTAGGAAATATTTCTGTGACTGTTTTGGCAGGGTATAAGGATGTTATTTATGGAATATAAGCATTTGGTTGCACAATTGACCAACTATCCTTGAGTCCCCCTTGATAGTACGGCTTTTCCTAAACTCAATATTCAAAAAATAAAAGAATTTAAACCTCCATTGAGTCAAGACAGCCATCATTTGTAATTGGGGGCTCCTTCCACCTGTACAACATCCTCCTTTTGCAATTCCCTGCTTGTCATCTCGATAAATCTTATTAGTCCTCTAACTTGGTGGTCATCAACACCAAAACCCACATTAGGGTTTGATTGCACTTACAGTCTCCCACCAGGGACTATAGGTCCGCCACAGGTTAATTTAAAAGGAGAGTGCCCAGGACTCTATCACATGTGGTGTGTAGTTGAGTTGGTACGGGACCTACACGCGAGATAAGAGGTCTTAGGTTCGAATCTCACGCACTACAAGAGAGGTCTCCCAGGATTTAAACTATTTTTTTAGTTTCAAGGATGGGCTTTAGTCCCGGTTTCGTGACCCAGAATTAAAGGTCATGGCCTTTAGTCTCGGATCCGTAGTCCCGGTTGGACTAAAGCCTGTTCCCAACCAGGATTGAAGCCCACCTATGCACTAGTGCAAACTAAAAATAGCTTCTCCTACCAAACACGTTAGCGCCCACACTTCACCCACGAAGCCTTAGACTTCCTGCTGAGAGAAGAGGGGTGGGGGCGAAAGGGAAGAAGCTAAAAAATGTAGCTTTATCTAGCTTCCTCTCATCCAGTGGACCCCAGTGTGGGCATGGGCGGAGGTGCCCCCAAGACGAGGCGGACACGGGCCATCGAGGCATGGCATGGGATGGACTCACTAAGGCTGGGGCGAGTCACCAGGGGTAGAGCGCGGGAGCAGGAGTTAGGGCAGGGCAGGGCGAGGGCGACGCTTCCTTGAGCTCCTCGGCAATCGGGAGGAGTGGCCCTAGGACCGTAGCACATCGATGATGTTGGGCAGTGCGGCCTGCACGTCGAGGAAGGTGGTGACCGGGGTGGGGGTAGAGGCAGTGTCGTTGGGACGGGCAGCGTGAGGAGGATAAGAAGAAGGGAAATAGAGATGGGAAGTAAATAAAAAAGAAAAGAAAAAAGAGAAGGGCAATATGGTCATTTCATTCTTTTGTGTACCCAGAGAAGTTGTTTTACCAAACAGTTCACTAAAACAATTTCTGCTCTACCGGTGGAGCTGCTTTTCGAGCTAAATACAAGAGAAGCTGCTTCACCAGTGAAACTGCGCTGTATCAAACATGCCCTGAGTCTCCATGGATCTAAAGATTGGCTTGGATTTTGTTTATGGCATGGTGGTGATGCCTTGGACGTCACCCTTATTTATATAGCACCGTGGGATAGGGCTCGTACCCTAGTTAAATTAGGGTTGCTGCCTGAAAGAACCAATATGCCCAATAGGAGCAAGGGTTGAATTAGACTAATCTAAAAATCTCATGGAATTTAAACTTATTGCTTGGCCAAATTCACCCATGTGCCTAACAAGTGTTTTCTATGTCCAGCGCACAAAAGTTTAGCACCCTAGGTTCCAACCCTACACTAGATGTTAATTCTAAGAAAGTAAATTGAAAGAAAGTAAATGCATAATGTGAAGAGAAGGAAGACGGCGATTTTCCTGAGAGTTGGCACTCTCTACTAGTTCTCGTTAGAGTGCAAGGATATCGCTCCCCATTGATCCGCACAAGGACAAAATGATCTTTACTGATTGATCCTTCTCCACTCTAGAACGGCAGATCACTAGTGCCATGTATAACAATGACTTGGGCCTCTCATAATCGCCTTCGAGAGATCACCAAGCTCCTCAACGTCACCAAGCCGTCTAGGTGATGCCATTAAGCGTGAACTCTCCTTGACCTAAACAAGCCTAATAAGAAGAGTTGATGCACACTTACTACTTCCTAAACACTAATGGAGTGCTTAATCTCCGATTATGAAATCCAAATCACTCCAATAGGCCTAAACCCTCTCTTGAATGCAAATGTATGTAGCTAACTCATTAGATGTCCAAGAGAGCTTCTATGCAGAGATGGAGGGGTATATATAGGCCACACCCTAAAACTAGCCATTTGAACTCCACTTAGTATAAATACACTCACCAGAAAAGCTCTGGTGAAGCTTTTGAACAAGCATAGAAGGGTTTTGGTGCCCTTTCGATGGCTATTGTCCAACTAGCCATTAATGTTGGTCAAGCTTCGATGATCCTGAGAGCTCAAGTTCACTTCGCAACCCTCTCTATAAACATGTTCCGGCAGAGCACTCTGGTGAGATACCACCAGACACCTCCAGTGTGTAGAAGAGCTCCCTAAGCACTGTGTAACACTACTATTGCCTATGCTTCGGTGGTATCACTCTGGTGACCACCGGAAGTTAGGCTCCTTGCATAGTTTCTAGTCTGTCCCACAACACATGGCCTAAGCTCCGGTGACCACAAAAACCATCCATTTTCATCCAATTCAAACATCTTTGAAAATGACTTGATCTTTGGGCTACAACAGTAATACGGGATCAATACATCGTTAGCAACATTTAATCGCTACTAGGACCCAATTACCCACACCCACAGTTAGATGCTAGCTGTTCATAAAAACTAATAGTGTCCAAGTCTTGACCCCAAGTATCTTGTTCATTCTAAATTATAGTTTATTATAGCTTTTGTTCTAAGTCAAACTTCTCTAACTTTAAGTAAGTTTATAGAAAATTCATCAACATCTACAATATCCTATTAATTTCATTCAATTCTCCTTGTTTTGATACTGTATTTATTTAAACTTATAAATGTTAATATATTTTTCTAATGGTCAAAATTAGATGAATCTAACTTTGGACTAAGCTAGCATAAACTTATATAATTTGAAATGTATAAAGTATCTACTTTATCTAAAAGGACTTAGGTTCTTGTCCATTTTGTGGACGCTTTTTTTATAGAAACACACCATCTTGTCAAATGGATTCAACTATTATATATTTTTTAGATTAATTCAACTATTATATTTGGGCTATGCTAGCACCAGGACATCCGGACGGACCCGCGCGGCTGGACACCTGCGCATGCTGCTGCACCTACCCATGTGTGCTGCACCTGATGTGCCCTGCGCCTCCTCTTGCTTTTTTTTTGAACACGCGCCTCCTCCTGCTGCTACTGCACCCCACGCCTCCTCCTACTACTATATTGCGCCTGCTCGAGAGAGCATGTGCGTGGGCCCGCCCAGCTATATGCGAGAGAGAGAACACAACGCGTGTACCCCAATGCGAGAGAGAGAGCACAACACACGTGCCCCAATACGAGAGAGACCCCAGCTGCATACGAGAGAGAGAGGGATCATAGCGCGCGTACCCCAATATGCGAGAGAGAGAGAGTACAGCGCGCGTGCCCAATGCGAGAGAGGGAGGGAGCACAGCGCGCATGCACATGCGTTGAGACGGCTGCATGCTCCACCGTGCGGGACCATGCCTGGTGGTGAAGGGGCACCTAGTGTAGCGTGTGCTTGCCCGCGAGTCAGATAGCGTGGGGAGCAGCACCTGTTGCAACATACTAAAACAAGGTGAAATATACATTTGTAATATATGTGTATAACCACTGCAACATATACTACATCCAGATAAAACACTTGCAATATACGTCTGAAACAGGTGAAACATTTGGAACATATACTTGAAACATACGTGTATAGCCACTGCAACATATGCAACATCAAGATGAAAACATCACATCTAGATTAAACAACTGAAACATTTGAAAACACACTTGCAATATAACCCTTGCAACATATGCAATAAAATATATGCAACACCTGAAACACATACGCCGGCAGGGAACTCGATGTCCACGGTCACCCGTCATGGGAGCAGCAAATGGCGCTTACAGATGCGGACCCGTGCTCCTCTCATGAACTCCCAGGACTGGTCATTCTCTCTCTAGTCACCGCGCACTCTCTGGTCACACTGTGCATGCATGGGCCCCACACGCCGCATCCCACGCTGAGCGAGTGGCTGCATGCGCTCTCAAGCGCTGACCCGCGGAAAGGACGGGTGTGGGCCCCCTCATTTTTTCTTGGTTATCACATCGCGCGGGTCAGGTCAGTCCAGACGGACAGACGTCCTCAACCAAGCATTACCGATTATATTTGCACCCGCCCTAATCATCGTAGAAAGCCATCTATTCTTTCTAAAACAGGGGCCCATATATGATATATCTTGCAGACTCGCCGAACAAAGGGTGAACCAGGAAAGTAGGCCCATGATACAAATCAGCCCGTCTATTGTGCTGAAAACACGCATTACAAATTGGCATTATCCATTTCTTTCACAGTCGCAGGACGCTCACAAGTCAAATCCCAAACACATCTCGATCGCTGAAGTATGCAAATTGGTCAGGTGACTAGTGCTAGTTAACTGTAGCCTGTAAGCACATATATTAATCTCCATGTTACCATACCGGTCGTCATGCTAGTTTTCATAAGAACTCCTAGGATAACTCCAAGTCAAACTGTCTTGAGTTATCAACTTGATAATGGAAAATAATAATATTTATAACACCAAATAAGTAGATTATGAAAATATATTTTATGATGTATCTAGTGGTATTGATTGATGTCATAAATATTGATGTTTTTTCATGTAGATTTAGTTAAACCTTTTTTTGTGAAGAGATTTAGTTAAACCTAAAAATTTGATTTATGACAACTCTAGAAATTGATTTATTTTGAACGAAGAGAGTATACCACACTGTTTTATTTTGAACGAACTGGAGGGGCTGTAGCCCCTACAGAGAAAATAGATTAAACCAAAAGATAGTCAGGAAACAAAGAGATTTACAAGAGAGCAGGAGAGCAGCTCTTAAGAAACAAAAAAAGAGACAAAGATATACTGTTCTCTTCATCACTTGCCCAATCAATTGCATTATTATTACACACAGATATACTGTACACAGGTAGAATTGTAGACAACATAAAAATCAATTAATTATCTTCATCAGTTTTCTCTACAGGTAACATACAGAGGTGCAAAAGTTTCGCCAACTTGCCCAATCGTCTGCGACGCTGCATAAGTGGCAGCAAGCTAGACACTCTCGTCAACCTGGACTTTCTGTAACTGTTCTCTGAACGTTTGGCTGAAGAAGAGCGCGAGCAGTCGAAAAAAATATAAGTGTTTGCCAAAACAAAACTAGTCAGAAAAATGATTGGCCACTTGAAAAGGTCACTGTCACAGCGGATTTCAGTAGTTACCAGCTTGGATTATTTGGTATTTACATCACGTTACGCTTTGTTTGGACGTAGTCGGATTAGCATCATCCACATGTATTGGGGTGAATTAATGTGAATTTTAAGTAAATTTCACCCCAATTCACCCCAATACATATGGATTGAGGTTTGCATCTGCATGTTTATTTGTTACCTTTGCGTCATGGTACACCGTGCCGAATGATGAATGACGATTCAAGTCTAAGAAAGGCCATTTGATTTGTATCATGAGTACGACTCGTACGTTCGTCGTCCCTGGCTCGTCCCATCAGAGAGCTTAAAACCTTCATACTTCTGGATGTGACGACCACTCTCCAAAGTCCAAACCAAACACCATGATAGTCATTAAGCCAACACTTCCCACAATCATACATGCACACTCTCTTTTTATTCATCGATACAGGTGATCCGAGTGCACAATAACACGCGTACAACAAGCAGTAGCCTTTAGATAGTAGACGCACAATACACAAACAACACACGCATACTCTTTTACACACGTACAGTGGTAGTGTGATGGAACGTGACATACACTGATGCGCGTACGTGCATGCCCAGGCAGTAGTCGTGAGGCAGGCAAACGCACGAGCACACGCACTGTGCATATTAACAACAAACATAACACAAAACCGCAGGCAGGAGGCAGCGAAGACCTTGCACGCAAGAAATAAGGGGGTGTTTGGTTTGAGGAGTTAAAGTTTAACTCGCACCGTAGCACTTTCGTCTTATTTGACAAAAAATTTCCAATCATAGAGTAATTAGGCTTAATAGATTCGTCTCGTGAAAAACCCCTAAATTGTGTCAACATGCATATAATTAGTCTACATTTAGTACTCTATGCATGTACTCGATGTGATGGGAGTTAAAATTTAACTCCCCAAACCAAACAGGGCCTAAAGCATCATATGCATGCATGCCAGCTGCTTATTTATATAGTATTACTAGGTAGTGTGCCCGTACGTTGCTACGGGATAACTAACATTTTATAGTAAAAATACATGGATCGCACTATAAGATAACAACACTGTAAAAAAATAAAATTCAACGTTAAAGTGGCATTTCATCCAAAAGGCAAAGTTTATGAATTTAACACAGTTATGGAGTGCGTGGCGTATATATACATAGATCGCACTATAAGATAACAACACAAGTGTATATATACAACATCTCCGTGTAGAGTCTGATAAACCATTTAGAAATACCTACGAACAGCAACAAATATGGCATTAGTGAGATATTATTTGTGCAATATAAATTGAAAGAAAAAATGCATTGTATGCGTTAGTAATGTTTTGTTACCTCGCTATGGCGTTAGAACCTCCTTAAATACAATATTCTTCGTGAACGTTCCATCTACTATTGGGGTCTTCTTATCCTTATGTTTTTTTATTTAACACATTCTTCCTTTTTTCCCCACCGGCATTCTTTTCAGCATTTTTCTTCTCCATCTTTTTGGCCTCCTCCTCTTGTGCATCCGCATCAGGCGGGAGGGCAAGGATCTTAATATTGGTTCTTGATGTGGCTCTAGACATCGCAACATACAACTGACCATGAGAGAACACCGGTACGGGCAGGTACACACCCACGTTCGGGATAGTTTGTCCCTGTGACTTGTTGACCGTCATGGCAAAGCTCAGCCTAATAGGAAACTGCTTCCTCTTGAACTGGAACGGAAACATCTCGTCATCAGACGGACATAGCGGTATTCGAGGAAGAAACACCCGCTTCCCAGCATGCTGCCCCACCACGATTTCCGCATCGATTGTATTTCTACGGAACCCACGCACCACCAGCCTTGTACCGTTGCATAGCCCATTGGCAGGATCAATATTCCTAAGCAATATGACAGGACACCCGAGCTTGAGCTTCAAGACATGTGGAGGCAGCCCGTTGGGGGTCAGACTGTTAAGGAACTCCGATGGATAGTAGTTATGTGGATCATCTACCGCGGAGTCAAAACTGTGATACACCGTCTCGCCGCCCTGGAACATATCAATCATTTTCATATTGATCATGTCCACCCAATTGTTACGTGTAGACAAAATCGCTCTAGTGGTGATGTAGTCTTTGTTCGCCATGTTTGCATTTAGATCTGGAAAGATGATGTCGATCAATGTATGAAGATCTTTCTCGGCATCGCCAGAGTACGGGACACAGATCTCGTCTGGAATACGTACATTGCCATCTCCATTAACCTCTTCCATTCCACCACCAATGTGCAACAGATAATCTGCAAACCATGGATCACTCTGAGCCCTCATGTTGCGGACGAGCTTTAGGTGACGCATGGATTCCCAAAGATACAACCTTCGTAGAGAAGCACCGACAATTTGAGCCCTAGATCCTTTCCGCACAACAGGGAGGACCTGTCTGAAATCCCCACCAAGGATAACAGTTTTCCCACCAAACGGTAGGTGTGACCGGCCCATTATATCTCGTAGGCTGTTGTCTAGTGCTTCCACATTTTGCCTCTTTGTCATAGATGCCTCGTCCCAAATTATGAGAGCTGCTTGCTGCAGCAACTTAGCAGTACCACTCTGTTTCGTGAAGCTATAGCAACCGCCCTCTTGAAGAGTTAGGGGTATCTTGAAACGCGAGTGGCCCACCTGCACGCTACCTAGTACAATTTATAAAAGAATAAAAAAGTATTGCATTAGTAAATTAGTAAAGGGATTAAAATGATATATGTAAATAAATGTTTATTTCTAAACCATACATTTAAGCTAATATTGCGACTGGTATTGTTGAATTAGTCTATGAAACCTATGCAGAGAAACAATGTTGTCAGACTTGGAGAAATTTTGACGTTTAAAGGGGAAATTTTCTTTTCATGACTTTAATATATTGAGATGGCCATGCATAACAGCAAAAACTTGACATACTCAATACCTTGTTTTTATTTTGCGTTTGTACTATCATCAAGGAAACAGACATCAATTCATCAAGAGGAACAAATGCATAGCCAAAACCTCATCTACTGAAATTGTTTGACAGCTCCATTGTCCAGATTATTTCCTATCATTGTCCAGTTCAGGGACAAGGGAATGATGTCACAATTACTATATAGTAGCCTCAATAATCTAGTTTAGTGTAATGTCCACAATTCGATATCATGATACACATTGAATAAGGATACAAGTCCAATATATCTCCCTCACAAAAATAAAGCTCCAATATATCTCAATAGATATTGGATGACATTTCATCTGTACTACCATTTCATCTGTACTACCATTTCAGTGCACTTTTCATATATACTGCCAAGGTATGCCAATGAGTTGTGGCGTCTGGTTCTACACCTGATTGGTTTACAAACTAAGATTCCTATCAGTTCGTAAACCATTTTTCCATTTCAATTAGAAATATAAATTGAGCACCTTATCATAAAAAATACAACTCTCATTCCTGTCAGGCGGTGACCGAGCTGGGCTGCTCGCATCAGCTGGCGACGGTGGCGGCTGGCGAGGCTGCGGCTGCATGTTGGTAATTCATTTATGATGGCCTCTTGGTACTGCTTGTCCTTGTATATTTAGAGTGTCCAACCTTGTGTGTGTGTGCAATTTATTGTGACTATGCCCATCTAGAGAAGCAGATCGCGTGGGAGGCGGCGAGGGTAGGAGAAGCAGGTTGCCATCGATGTCGGGTATCCACGGCAACGGCACCATAGAGGCAACAATTGATTTAACTGGAGATTACTATTTGGGTTGACGTTGGGTTGATGGTTTGGGACAATGGATTAAAATTAAGAGTATACAAAATGGATGCCACTCAATGATCATCACTTTGTTCCACTCAGTTATCATAATATTTGGTTTGCAACAATTGATTTAACTGGAGATTAATATTTGGTTTGCAACAATTGATTTAACTGGAGATTAATATTTGTTCCACGAGGAAGTAAATTAATTTAAATTGTGAGGAACGATTAATTGTCAGACAATTGGAGATGATTGCTGATGGCAAAGGAAGTTTCTGCAAAGCGTGTAAAGATGGAATGCTATCATGGTCCAGGTGCAGTACCTGAATTTAGAACTTGCGTCGTTGTTCTGCTAGAATGCCTGAGTGGTGGAGATCCACATCATGAAGAAGCTGTGTCACCAAGAGCCACCAGTGCGGTGCCAAATGAATTGACAAATCAATTGGTTTCGAGTAGAAGCAATTGACAACAGAATAAAAATTGGAAAGAATGGTGTAGGAAAAGTTCCTCGGGTCAGTCTAACGCAATCGAGGCTAGTGTATGCATAGCAGAGAACTGCATTAGGGCAACTGACAAAGGAACTCGCTCTCTTGTAGGAGCCACGCGTGCGTAGAGAAACTGAGAGGGTCAGCGACAAATAAATTTTATGCTTTGTGAGCAGTCTTGTCAGAATAAATAATTAAATATAAATGTATATTGGGACATTTAGAAATCGATGACAATGAAGTTGATCAGATCTTGTATAACGACCAATTATTTACATTATGAAAGGGCTGGGACTTATTTATCACGACTGACAAGTCCAAGTGCAAAAGACACATCAACTACAGCTCTATAGCTGTTAGGTAGGTCAGGGAACTGGATTCAATGAACTGGGAATGAACTGAAACATAGACAAGAAGAATGGACAACACAAAATACTACCCCACATTGATCAACACCTGAGGGTTGAAGCAAGATGCCACAAACTCGCAACCAAAAATGCACTTGTCAATGTCCAGCGATGTAACAAATGAGACCACTCAAATTTAATATACTATTAAGTATCTGGGATCCACAAAACAAACATGGCAGGGACGGGCACATGGAAGCCTGAGGTGATGGTCATTATCCCTGAGCGATCAGTTTCATTGTAATAAACAGAAAATAAAGCTATCAGTTTCCAGCTGCACAAAATAACTAATTTAACCCATGACTGAAGAAGTAACACGTTGTATTTGTCTGTTTTCCAATCCTTCAATAAATGCAACTATATCAGGTAACAAAAAGGGAAATTTGTCGAATTTTAAACTGAGAAGATGTTATCCCCGTTTATTTGTAGGTGGTACCAATATTTTAAACTAAGAAAATGTTATCCCCATTCCATTCCACCAATGGGAACATGGGACAAACTGATGCCATTCCTAGCCCATGCCTGCGAAGGATCTAGATAACTTTGCCTAGTATCAAGGTGGCCACAAATGGTACTGCCGATATTTAAGACGAACGCAAAGTTGTTAGAGGTTTGCACAGCACAACTAAGGAGTGGGCACAGATGAGCTAAATGAATCGCTACCAGATTGGTGCTTAAAGGTTGCTCCGTACGAAAAGACGGCAATCGAAATAAGACCAGCACTCCCACAATCCCAGTACCAGCATTCACTCTTGACACGGTCTAGCATTTCAAGACAGCACGGAAGCATCCGTGGAAGCACAACATGGACCGGATCCCCCCGAGACTGGACAGATCGGAGCCGTGGCAAGAGGAACGAACAACAGTAGCATCAGTCCCCAAAGGGCAGCAAGATTTCGTGAAGAGATGGATGGCAGACCAGAATCATCAGTGCTGCCGGACGCGACGATCGTCCGCGCAACCTCCCAAAAGTAGTACTCGTACGTATACTAACAAAAATCGCGAATCAGAGATCGACTGCAATCCAGAGAAGCCGAGATTCCGAGACACCGCGAGAAGAACGAAGAAGAAGAGGGGGCGAGGAGGAGGGGCTGGGGGGCATTACCAGAGCTCGCAGATCAACAACGCAGCCGTTGGGCGCCGTGTGACACTCTGCAGGTTGCAGCCGAGGTTCTCGCCGCGACTGGATGCAGCGGTTCCCGCCGCCGGGGCTGGCCGGTGGTGGAAGAGGAGAGGGTCTGGCCGCGCCGCCACCCAGGGCCGCTGTGCCTGCGCATGGAAGCTGGGCGACCACGCCGCCGTCGCGAGGGAGGATCTGGGGGTCGTTGCGTAGGGGAAGGACCGCCCGTGGCCCGTGGGGTCGCAGGGTCGCTGGCAGCCTCCGGTCCTGCGGGGAGGAATGGATGCCGGATCCGGTCGCGAGGGGAAGGGGAAGCGAGCGAGGCGTGGGGGAGACGGGAGGGAGGGAACGCGATTAGCGCAGGGAAGCAGCAAGCGTCGCACGGGGGAAAGGTGGGAGCGAGGGGTCACAGGGGCAGGCAGATGGAAGTACCGAACAATTGTCGCACCAAAAAATGTCCACTCTTTGGTCTATTTAGTTGTAGGGATATTAAGCTCATGCAGCAGCTTGCTTGTTTATACAGCACCATCAAGGACCGGGCGTGCCCGGTGAGTATGCTGGGGGCTTCGGCTTGGGTTTGCCCGGGCCCGGCTGTGGCTTCGGCTTCGGCTTCGGCTCAGGCTGCAGCTTCGGCTTCGGCTTCGGCTCAGGCTGCGGCATGGGCTTTGGTTTAGTGGGTTCTGGTGTTGGGTTGGGCTGAGGTGTGGGCTTCGGGTGCCCTGGTTCTGGCTGTGGTTTGGGTTGGTAGGGCTGAGGCGTTGGTTTCGGTTGATAAGGTTGAGGCGTTGGTTTCGGCTGGTCGGGCTGTGGCTTTGGCTTTGGAGTGATCACTGGCCTCGGCTCCGGCTTATCGTCGCCGGCGGCGGTGGCCGCGGCCATGACGACAAGATACAGCCATACCACCAGTGCGCACCTCATGCTCATCCTAACCACTCTCGAACGAACGATGACCGATCGATCGAGTCCTCGTTGTAGGTTTGTAGCTATATATGGTGATAATGTGTGTTTCACTGCATGCTCTGCTCGATCTGTGTGTGAGCACAAATGGACGGTAAGGGCAAGGAAATTTATAGCCTGGTCCGGCAAACCGTTGTTGGACGCGTGTACTATTTTTTTTTACCATAATTTACTACTCGGTCACTTACTGTGTAAAGTGTGTGTGGTTTGCGTTGTCATACCAATATACACCATTGTGGTTATTACTAGCTAGCTGGCTCGCCTGCATTTCATCTTCTCCGCATCCACCAGAGACCAGAGAGTGTGTGATTATTTTAGTATTATCTACTTGTTGGATTGGATGAAAAGAGAGACGACAGGGGGCAAAGGATCGGACACCTAGCTCTTAAAAAACGAGTAATTACGTTTGTGTTACGTCTCTGTCATGTAAAATTAGATTGGAGGCACGCATTGTCTCCACTGCTCTCTAACAGAGTCCATATCCTGCTTGGTGACACTGACACGTTACACAGCTAGGTAAATTTGCATGCCGCCCGGAGTTTCGAGATACAAGATACGTGTAGAGAAGGAGAGGAGATGACGCTCAAGAGAACCCGTGCCTGGCGGGAATCGAGGAGGGGAGGAGTCACACGAGCAGTAGTCGCGAGAGCCAAGAGACCGAGCAGCGGCAGGACCGCGTGAGTCGGAGGAGAGAGGAGTCACGCAGCACGGTGCGCCTGAGTCGGAGGAGCGAGGAGTCACGTGTGGAGGGGAAGAGTCGCGCGGCGTGGCAGGAGGAGGAGGCGTGGGGGAGAGGGAGGAGTCAAGAGGGAAGTAGAAGGCAGGGGCTGTCTCCCACAGGAGACTCAAACCCAAAACGGCGCTCCCAGCATTTAGACGCCCGGATTCAGGGGCGCGTCCGGACACATCTCGGGCCCGTCTGCCCCTACACAGAACGCAACCCCCCGTGCACGGAACAGTAGACTCGATACCGATCAAAACAACGGAGCACCTCGCGGCGGCCCGTCCCACGAAACAGTAGACTCATTCCGTCCCGCAGGCGCCGCCATCCCACTGCGCCGCCCCGTCCCCCGCGCCGTTCCATAGCGCCGCCCATCCTCCCCGCCGCGTCCCGCTAGGTGCGTCGCATCCTCACCATGCTGCCATTAGAATTTGCAACATCAAACAAAGCGCAGTGCGAGATGCAACATCAGAATAAGTCTACTACAACATTAGAACAAAGTGACTACAACAACAGAACAAAGCTACTGCAATACGAGATGTAATATCAGAAAAAGGAACTAATGCAACAAAGAAATATTACTTGTTGCAACACCGTAACAAGGCTACTGCAACAAAAAAAACAGAACAAAAAAGCAAATGCGAGAAATCAACATCAGAAAAAAAAAAACTAATGCAACAATAAAAAATTATTTGTTGCAACAGGAAAACAAAGCTACTGCAACAACAAAGAAACAAAGCGCAATACGAGATGAAACATCAGAAAAAGACTAATGCAATGAAAAAGAATATTTGTTGCAACATCAAAACAACGCTACTGCAGCAACAGAAACAAAGAGCAATGCAAGATGCAACATCAGGAAAAAAAACTAATGCAACAAAAAGAATACTTGTTGCAACAGCAAAACAACGCTACTGCAACAGAGCTCGCTGGAACCCTAGCCACCGCAGCATCCCTCAGATCCAGATCTAGAGGAGGAGGGGGAGGAGGAGAAGGAGGAGGAGAGCTTAGATCCAGAGAAGGAGGTAGAGGAGGAGGGCTTAGATCCATAGAAGGACCCACCTACCTCGCTGGAAGCCGCCTGCTCTCTGGTGGCACGAAGGTTGCGAAGGGAGGGAGGGGCGGCTTGCCAGAAGCCGTCGCCGTCGCCCTCCTCTCCGGTGGCATGGAGGTCGCGGAGGGAGGGAGGGGCGGCGACGCGTGAGCACTGCGTGCCAACTGCGAGAGAGTGGAGGAGCGGGATGAGGAGCGGGCGAGCAGAGCGAGAGAGCAACACGAGCAGAGTAGAGCGGGCGAGGGAGGCGCGGTCACAGGATGGGATGGGAGGGAGTTGAGTCGCATCGGTGGATAAGGCGAGGCGCGGTCGGTCTGAGTCATGCAGGGTCTGTTTGGACGAGACGGACGCCCGCACAGTAGCGTTTCCGAGCCCAAAATGGGTCTCCAACGGAATACCTATAGTGTCTAACATAGTACCTATATGGAAGACCCATTTTGGGTGTCAGGAGAGGTATAACCCAAATCTGAGTATCCTCTCTCTTGGAGACTCATTTGCAGAAAGAATTCTCTTTCGGGTCTTGTTGTTGGAGAAGACCAAAAATGGGTATTGAACCCTTTGCATGCAGTGCTGCCCAAATGTGGAATGAGTCTTGTATTTTGGGTAACGGTTGTTGGAGACGGTCTTAGGAATTCAGAAATGATCCAACTAGGGTGTCCGTCCGTGATTCCCGTCCGGACGTGACTCCCCAGGAGCGACTCCAAACAAAAAACAAAGTACCCCACTCCCTCATGTTTATCCGCCCGCCCACCCCAACTCCTTCGTGCTTATCCTCTAGGTCCTGAAGCATTGTGGTCGCTCATTGTCCGCGCCCCTTCTGCCACGCTCGCTCGTTCGCTGTCGCGTTGTGCCCCACTGCCCCGCGCCCCATCGCCGGTCGTGCGGTGCGCCCGTTCCAGAAACCTGTGCCGCTCGCTCCCTCGCCGTCCATCCGTCTGTCCGTCCGTCTCCCATCACGGTCGTGGACGCCGCTGACCCCACCATGGCTGCTGGGGCGCATGTGCTGTGGCACCTCAGGTCTTCCCCGACCGAACTAAGGGCACCGACGAGCGTGGACGGTGCTAGTGGTGCTCGTGCGCCATGGCTCGCCGCCAGCTCTGACGCCGATGGCCGGAATTGACCAACCAAACCTTCCCCACCCCTATTTTGCATATGTATGTTTCAAGTGTTTCAAGCGTTTCAGATGTATGTTGCAATTGTTTCATCTTGATGTTATAAAAATAGATCGAGGGATATTGTACATGTTGTAAGTGTTTTCAAAGGCATGTTGCAAGCGTTTGTTCAAAATGTTTCATCTATTTCCAGTCGTATGTTGCAATCATTTTTGACGTGGTTGTTGCATATGTTGCAACAGCATGTTTTCAAATATTTTAGTAGTTTCAGTCTTATGTTGCAGCAACTGGTTTAATGTTGCAAGTTGCAAGTGTTTTATTTTGGATGTTTTCTGTGTTTCACACACGTCCCAAAAGCATGTTTTTAAATGTTTCATCTATTTCCAGTCTTATGTTGCATTCATATTGCAAGTGTTTTGTGTTGTTTAGCCTAGGGCAAGCCGGGGCCCGCGGATGGGGCACGCGGCACGCCAGGGGGCCAGCGGACAGGGGTGATGCAGTCGGGGCAGACTGGGGACATGCTCGTCCTCAGCTACTCATCTCGGCTCCTGAGTGCCGCCCGTGTGGAGAGAAAGGAGGGGATCAGGGCGACTGGAGGGCACAGAGACAGGGGCGAAGTGCGCGCGTGGGGTGGGGCGAAGGCAGACAGGGGGCGAGCTGCGATGGGCCTGTGACCGAGAGATGGGCCACTGTTCCATTCGCTAGGACTAGGAGTTGCATTCGGACGTGCTGCGGGCGCCGGACGTCCGAGCGCTAGTGCCTTCGTTAGGAATTAGGAATATATGTATAATCCTTGACTGAATAGCAGGCCTTATTGGGCTCGGAGTATTTTAGCAGGCTGCCATGCCACCCAACATGCTTGAGGAGCCGCCTAGGCACGGCCCTGTGCGTCAGGCCATGCTGGCCCAGGTCTGCATTACACCGGGCCATGCCATGCTCAGGCTGGGCAAAAACCGTGCTTCGGGCTGGGCTATCGGGTTGCGGGCTGCATGGCCATCTATAGGTTATATGCAAGACTACCATGAAAACAGAAAATCGCTAAATAGATGTGTAGAAAATGACTCCTTCAGTGCACTATTGTATTCATATTGTTGTTATACCATTCAAAATAGTTAGTTGCTCCATGTTTTTGTCTATAAAAATAGACCCAGATATGAGCACAATTTTTGAGTCCTTAGTACGAGCCCAAGCTATGAGAGCAATCCCATTGCTATGAGTAAATAGCTTCCATACGATTTAATATGGTGTTATATCTAGGACAATATGACAATAGAATTAAAGCAGAGAGAATAAATTAGGGGTCTATTTGTTTGACTTGTAGCTTTTGGGTTTTTTTGCTTAAAAGCTGATTCTCTGGCTTTTAGCTTTTGGCTATTATTTTTTCTATTGGTTTTTTTAATAAATTTTGAGCTCTCATCACACCAAAAGTCATCAAAGCTCTCATAACATGCTTTTCAGCTTTTCGTTCATTTCCTCATAAGCTACCTTTCAAGCTTTTTGAAAGCCAGCTCAACAGTTGGGTTATTTGTTTTAGCTTCTGTCTTATGGCTAGGATAAGCTAGATAAAATCTAAAACAAACAGGGCTAGGTCTGATGCAAGAAACTATGGTTTGCACAAAAAAACAAAATAAAATCTATTGAAATGGATATCATAGATACCAAGACAATATAGGAGTGGGGAAGAAAGAGGATTGGAGGAGAGAGAGGGGAAAGATAATTTGAGTTTATTTGGTAACTACAATTTGACATTGTGCTGTGTGAACTATAATTTCTTAGCTAGTGTCAATAGGACATAGCATGTCGCAGAAACTAATGAGTAATGTCAAGTTAGGACTGCCCTAATACTACAGTGACATAATTTTGTTCTCTCTTCTTTAACTAATTGTCATGTATTAAAGAAAATCTCACATGGTTTATGAGTATCTGGGCCTTGGGTACCCTCACTAAGGTCATATTAACCAGCTCCCTAGGCAAGCGTGGGTCAAGCCAACTAGCCAAGGGTGAATCCAACCTAGGGATACTCCATCCACTCCATGACAAGGAATAGGGAGATATACAAAGGACAAGAAGTATATGAACAGTATATAAACGTGGTACCCAATATTTGTACAGCGCAAGCCATGTCGTGTACTATTACAAAACTATTCTACTTAACCAGCATGGCCTGCCATCCACTTGTTGTCTACTCTGATCTGACTGGAATGGGTGTTGCTGATGCAACAGAAAATAATGTATTGTATAACTGTACAAGTAATGTCAACAATGATCCACTCAATTAGATGTGACTATAAACAGTTAAGCAATAGTACTATCACACATTATCATGGGATGAACCACATGTAATCCTAGCCCTGCTATATAAGGTGGGGTAGGGAGCCTAACAATTAGACCAGCAGCACATCTTATTATCTCCCTTGCTCAGCACCAAATCTAACATTCAATATGCAAGCAATAAAATACCCATTAACGCTGGACGTAGGGCACCTCACCTGAACAAGTATGAATCCTAGTGTCCCTTTGATCTCTTATGTGTGATACCAAGATTACACACAGGTGTTGTGCAAAGATCAATTTGAATACAACATATGGATTCCTTCACTAATGGCATCAATGATCTTACTTCGGGTGGCAGCATCACCTTTGGCAGCCTAGACTTCACCATCAACTCGATGAGGCAACTCCACCTTTTCCCCCACCTTCGTCGCTAGTAATTAGGGCTTTCAATTCGGGAGCCTAGACTTTGTTGCCGACAAGTTCAGCAAGCTTTACCTTTGCGATTTGGATCCAATCCAATCAATAGAGGCATCACCACACCCCCTCTCTCGACTTCCTAGTTGGGCTCAAGGAAGCATTATTCGCTAGCGCAAACCCACTAACTCGGCACATATGAATCTGCAAGGACGAGCTCATCCACCACATCAATCTACATCTTGCCCTTGGGTCCCCACCCATAGAGCATCCCTCCATGGCATGGTTGATGTCCTCAAAATTACTTCGAGATTGACATTGCTGACCTCTACATGACTAAAATCTTTTTTTTACGAACGCGCTATGTAGCACGTATTTCATTAAGAGGAAGTAGACAACACCCAAATCCGAAGAACACTAGGAAACCAAAGGTTGCCTAGAAACAAATACAAAGCCGGAGAGAAACAAGAAACGGCAACAAAGCGAAAGGGGCCTCCAACCGAGGCTGGACAAAACCACCTGAGGGCAAATTACGTTAACGACCGAAGCGACGACAAGTACGAGATGCCCGAGCGTATCCACAGCTCTGCCTCTTGAACGATCTTGACAGCCACTTCCCTGGCTGCAGTTGACAAGTTGTTGAACGTCCTTGCATTACGCTCTTTCCAGAGCATCCAGCAAGTCAGCATGACGAAGGAGTCGAACCCTTTCCTACAAACGCGCGGCACCCATCGCCTGGACCGCGACCACCAGAGGAAGATGTCCATGTCGCCGGTGATGACCAACTGAGCGAGCCCAATTCTTGACAGTAGACGCTCCCATACCTCGCGGCTGAAAACACAGCCCAACAAGATATGGTCGAGAGTTTCCGTCGCCTGGAGACACATAATACAGTTGTCATCGACCTGAAGCCCGTGTCTCCTTCGGCGCTCCGCAGTCCAGCAACGCCGATGTAGAACATGACTAAAATCTTAGAGAGGGTTTCCAATTTGTCCATATCCATCTCCAAATCTGACGATGAGAGTACAGGGGAGTTGCCACCCATCTCAAGACTGCTTGATAGATGGCTCCATATAGTATCCCCTAGCACCGCCTCTACAATAGACTCCTAAGGAGTAAGAGGCTTATCGATCTGCGTGAGAAGTATGAGCAACTCAAGGCCAACTAGGTCAACCTTGAGACCAAGAACATAGCTACGTAATTTAAATACATACCTATGGGTTACTTTATGTTGTTTTTAATAGTTGTCGAGGTAGGTAATTATTTAGAAAATATAATAGATTCTATGGTTATGAGTTATCAATGGTGATTACAGTTTACCCAATAGAATACTAGATGATTCTATTTTTGTGAGAATTTCTTGGATTTATTTTTTTAGCACATCTCATGAGGATTAGTGTCGAGGTTGGGGACCTCTAGTTAGATATCTAGAATTTGTTTTTTTAGCATAATATGTATTTAATGGAAACCTAAGCTTAAGTTATATAAACTTTGGTTGCAGCACTTTTCATGGCATTATGAATCTATATTTTAGCTTTGAATTTTTCATCATCTTAGTTGTTGGCATCCATGTGTTATGTTCAAATTCTAGTGTTTATTATATCTTTTATTTATTCAAAACTTTCAATTTTATTCTGTTAAAAAAGACTCCAGGTCCAATGATCGGGTTGGGTAACTTAGATGCAAATTTAGAAGGTTACTTCATGCATTTGTTTTTCTAATGACAAAGATAGATAAAGAGAATAGACCCAATAATTATCATTGGTGATGGTGATTAGAGCCTACTAAATTAAAGGCCAATATTTCTGATTATATTGTGATAATTTCTAGGAATTATATTTTTTCATAGCGCGTCTTGTGAGAATTAATGTGGAATCTCCGTTGTGTCCTCAGATTCGTAATAGTAACGTAATTTTGATTAAGCAGATCGTTAGTTTTGATTTTGATTAAGCAGATCGTTAGTCATCCATTCTGCTGCCGCGCGGCAGGGTCCAGTAGGCCGGCCTCCTCTTTTGGCCCAATTAATTGCTTGATTAATGGATGACCGTTTTTGCGACCACGCCAGACGATCAAGGAGAAAAGGAAGGGTCTGAAGACGCAGGGACAACAATTAAGCTCGCCTGTGTGTAAAGATATCCGTTGCTCAGCCTCCTGCATGGTGTACACACAAGCAACAAATAACAGTAATACCCAGGAGTGGGCGTCCGTCTAACCAGACGCCGCACGCCCACTTCTACTTCGCTGCTGCCCACTCCATAAGATTGACCTCTCCTCATTATGTGCAGCTGCGATGCCCGCACCAACCGCTGAGCCGGCGCTCCTGGCGGCCTTCCTCTGCATCTTGTCCCCACTCCTCTCCAAACCGCTCCCCAACGCCGCACTCTCCGGCTCCCCCACGCCCTCCTCCCACTGTGCCTCTTTCCTCCCGTGCCCGCGCGACGAGCCCTGAGCGCTCTCTGTCACCATCTTCGTCCTAGGGCCCACTTCCTCTGCGGCGTGGCTACTCCATCCTCCTTCTCCACCGCGACCTAGCGCTAGATCCCACCGTGCAGTGCTTCGCCCGCCCACCTGTCTGCCCAAGTTTGCTGAAAGCGTATGTTTTCAAGTGTTTCAGAGGTTGTTGCAAGTGTTTCATAGGGATGTTACAAAAATAGATCATAATGTTGCATATGTTGCAATGGCTATACGCTATTCCAAATGTATCATCTGTTTTTTCAGACGTTGTTGCATGTGTGTTTATTTGGATGTTGCATATGTTTCACATATGTTGCAAGTGTTTTATCTGAATGTTGTATATGTTTGCAATGACTTTTTCAAGTTTTTTCAGGTTTTTTTACAGGTGTTTCAGATGAATGTTTTGAGTGTTTCATCTGTCTTTAGACATATGTTGCAAATATTTTATTTGGGAGTTTCAAAAGTAGGTCGGATGTTGCACATGTTGCAATGGCGCCGGTGGCTAGCGGGCAGTGGCCTGCCGCAGGGCTTCAGCTCCTACCTCGCGCCTTCCTCGCTCGGCGCGCCTCACCCTCCCTTCCCTTCCCTCCATCTCACCGTGGCAGTTCGAGCTCGCGCGAGGGGCACGGACGGCCCCGCATGTGGGCAGGTGGTGTGGGCGGGACGAATCATCCATGCAGTGCGGAATCCAAACGGGTGGGGTGCACGGCACAGAGCAGAAGCAAGAAATGGAGAGCAGCCGTGGGCATCCGGACACAGACGTCTGTCTGGACATCCGGATGCTAGCACTGCCGAACAAATAAAGCAAGTTATCATTTGTCTCGACGCCCTGATCACTGAGTACACATGTTTCCAAATAATAAAGCAGAGTGATCGCCAGCGGGCGTCCGTCCAAACGTCCGGATGCTAGCACTGCCAGACAAATAAAGCAAGTTATCATTTGTCTCGACGCCCTGATCACTGAGTACGCAAGTTTCCAAATAATAAAGCATGACTTGCATGGTGATCGCACCAGAGATATCCGATCCTTCACCCAGGCCTCCTGTGACTTAACCAGGCCATCATCCCTCACTGTTCTTCGTGTAAATCTTCTCGGCACCGCATTAATTAAATAGGCGTGGCACAAGGTATTGGATTGATGAACCACCAAATTAAAGCCAACTGTCAGTCCAAAAATAGGTGTTGATCCTCCTGTCCGATCATGGCCAGAAAACTTCCTTCCTTGCTCGCACGTGCGTACCTATGATTGCACGTGCGTACATAGTGTGTCCATATGTGCATCTACATCAATGTTGCATATAGCACATTACTCCAACCCTCAAAGTTACGGCAAAAATGAAGTGTGTCTGTCAACATAAGATGACGAAAGAGAGCCACGATCCTTCTTTGTTGCTTCCCGTTAAATTGTTAATTGTTAAGTAGTGAAGTTAACCAATCAAATCATGGCCGACAGTAAGGTCGATGGATTGTATCTGAGTCCTGGACCCCGGTCAAATATTATCGTTGATTGTGTAGCCACAATACTGGAACGACCAAGAGATTTCCAGGTGGGGAAACTGTAAAACTGTATTGGGCTCTCAAACTTTCCGCACACCTACATGCGCCACTAAATTCACCCATGTACCAGAATAAAAAAATTCTATATTTCTGTCGATAGAAAATATTGATTCATATCTGTCAGATTTTAGGTTGTTCATTTTGTTTGAAGATTCATATGGACTGGCCAGCTATCAGCTGGCAGATAGAATTTGACAAAAAAAGAACTCAGAAAAAACCTGACTTTGTACTGCTAGGTTCAAAACTTTAAATTATCACATTATAAACTTTGCACTGCTAAGTTCAAAACTTTATACGCAGGATTTATAAACTTTCAACTATGGCATTACAAACTTTGTATTGTTAGATTCAAAACTTTGAACTATCTCATTATAAACTTTGTGCTGTTAGGTTCAAAACTTTACACTCATGATTCATAAACTTTCAACTATGTCATTACAAACTTTATGCTTCTAGATACAAAACTTTAAATTATGACATTATAAACTTTGTGGTGCTAGGTTCAAAACTTTACACTCAAGATTCATAAACTTTCAACTGTGACATTACAAACTTTGTACAGCTAGGTTCAAAACATTGAACTATAATATTATAAACTTTGTACTGCATGATTCAAAACTCAAACGAGCAGGTTTCTAAACCCATTAGTTGTCGGTCCAAAATTCAACAGATATAAAGCCAACAAAACTGTCGACAAATTTAAATGTGTATTATCTGTCGGATTTTCTTTGTGTGAGCTGTCTTATTTTTTGATTGGCTAAAAATTTGACAGATTTGTTGTTGTCAAATCTGTCAACAGATGTATAGTCACCCTAAAAAAACAATAACTTCACCCATGTACTTGGAACTTGGTCATGAAATCTAGACGCAAGACCAAGAAAGCAAAGCATAAGGACAAGAGAAAACATAGTCTATTACATATGCAATTATGTTGATTCATTTTTTCCGTACCCTTTTTGCAGGAATACAAAAAATGGGAGTTGCTTTAATTTGAATGAGATAGCATCCGGCATCTTGTCTCGATGAAGGATTTAAGTATTTTGAACTAGGTTTTGTAGAATTGCTACACCGAGAGGTTAGAAAGCTCGATTTTGTCCTAAGGTATCAAGAATCATATCTCTTTGAAACTTTTCTTTGGAGCAACCGTGCAAGGGCCTTGCTCCCCATTGATCTACACATTGACTAAATTGCTCTGCAGTGGTAGTCCATTCTCCATATATACTAGGTCAACATACTCCAAATTGAGCACAACTTCTTGGATCTTTCACAAGTATCGTCCTAGAAAGCTAAGTAAGAGCATCTGGCAAATCAACATTACAACTCCCCTAATTGGGTACACCAATACAACTTTTTAGATTATCGAAAGAGTTGTTTTTGAAGATCATCAACATCCAATCAATACAGATTAGCCCCACACATCAGTCAACTATGCCTCTCTTCTCCTATTTGTCCCACCTCTCTTTGCACCTCTCCTACAAATTTATCATACCACTGCAACTCTTGTACAGCCAAGCCCAAGCCCTCTTCTCCTCCATCTCCAACCATGAGCAAGCACTCTCACAATTGTATCTCCTCCATTGGAAGTCCCGGTTTGGTTCTGGTAATTGAGTGACCACCAAAGGTGGACTAACGAGGTTTCATGTGAGATTAATAGGTGATTAGTCCACACACTAGGTTGAGTAAGACATGATGGCCATAGTGGAGAAATGACATGTGCATGTGTTGGAAGTGCTCAACTAGTGTAAATAAGAATTGAATATGGGATATGACATAGTCTCATATGGAAAGATGGTGAAGATCAAGGCAAGAATTGGCCGCGAAGGATTGTGTGCAAGTGTGAAGGGCAATCTAGTTGAGGTGGTGCAGTGCGAGTAGAGGGCTTAGTGATAATGGACCAAGGCAACGATGAAGAGCAAGCAAGGCTACGATTGATTGACCATGAAGGCCATATGAAGCTATGAAATGGACCATACCATTCATGGAGATCAAGCCAAGTGAAGATACAGTTGATATCAAGTGGCTTGATGGTGTGAAGATGGACAATACTTGGACAAGGATCAAGGTGGTGTGGGTGGCCACACTTGGATGATTCTTCATCATATGTTGATGAAGAAGAAGATGGAGGTTGGATGCTCGTGTGGGCATCACTGACATGGAGATGGAATGGAATGCGCAAGGCAAATGTACATTTGCAGGTCATTTCATTTCACCAGCCATTGGTGTGTAGAGAAGTGCACAATTGGGTTTAGGATAGATAGTCGTACTAACAAGAGGGACTTCTTGTTTGTAATCGGTTATCTAGTGCCACTAGGTGAGATCAAACTCGAGGTGTAGTTAGATTGAGTGATATGGAAATGAAGCAAGTGAAAGCCTTTGCAAAATGTTTTGAAAGAAATGTTAATTCCTTCTTCTTCCTCCCTCTCCTAGCTTTATCTTCCTAATTTCTCCTCTTTTGCATTTCTCTTCTTCATTCATGGCTACAAAATTTAGGGGGGAAAGGGGGTTAGGGAGGCTCCATGAGCATTGAGCAACATGGGTGTAGGGGGCTAGAGGCCCCACAACTCTCACATTGGATCCGCCCCGGCTTATTGAACCTAGGTAGATAGATTATTTGATTACAAGAAGGAATCTAACCAACCAAGGTACTCTGAGTTCAATTCACTTCTCATATACTTTTGTGTTGTTAAGACTAGCAGGGTACCTTTGTTGGAATCTAACCAACCAAGGTACCCTCAATTCACTTCTCATGTTACTTTTGTGTTGTTAATCTGCTAGTCTTCCTACTCTTGCATGCATATATAACAATAAGTATTCAGTAGTGTTGTACTTCCTCCGCTCCAAACTACAAGGAATGCACATACTTGAAAACTCAAATTTTGTTATATCTTTAGATAATAATTAGCCTAATTATATGAAGTTTTATAGTATAAAGCACAAAATTAGATTTGTATTAAAATTACTTTCTAATGGTCAAACTTTTGTTACTATAAATTACATATTATAAGAGAAATTAATGATTAAAATATGATCTCAAAAACCGCAATAACTTATTAAATCGTGCCTCCTATTTCAAGAAGATGGAGGGAGTAATTAGGATTTAGGAGCGTGAATATTGCATTGCATTATACTGCCTGCACTACATATTGTACTAGCATGAACCCCGCGCGTTGTCGCGGGTGTTAGACAACAACATAAGTGATCATAACAAATGAGTTTTATGAAGGGATCATAGTTGGATATAAGAAGATCTGCAGTTTAGCTAAATAGTGGATATAAGAAGATCTGCAGTTTAGCTAAATACTGGTCACATATATCGGTGATCTAATCCAACTAAAACGGAGGGCAAATACATGTATTCTATTGCAGTTGTTATCATCATAATCAGGAAAGTGTGACACAGTCTCCTTATATCTGAAACAATATTCACATGTCTCAGTAAAATCTGAATAGTCTTTAAGCAGTATTAAACGATAAGCTCGAAAGAAGATGAAGGAACACGGGGACACATGAATATTTCTATAGTCTATAGTGTAACATGTTCAGGAGAATACATTAAGATTTAGGATGTACATGGAAAACAATTACAGTATTAAAGAGATGAGGTAGCTTTTTTGGGCCTGATCGGCTAGTCTTTTCGGACTGTAGCTACAGTCATTGCTGCAGAGACCAAACTACTTATATCCTGTAAAGTGTACTGCTTGTGTTCACCTACAGCTGCAGCAGGAAGAGCAGAACTGGTCCGGATTATGTAGAAAGTATATATAGAGTAAATTTAGGAAGAAATAATAGGCATAAGCTGCAAAAGACATACATTTGGGCAATCTAGAGGCATGCAATAGTATAGTAACAACACGAACCTTTATGTATCTGGATTAACATCGACATTAGTTAACCATTCTAGAATGCTTCAAAGTTGATCTACCTTATAGAGAAGCTAACATCATAATCGACGTTTGTGTTTTTTAGACAATTGGATAATATATTTCAGTTGTATGACTACAAAAAAGAGAAGGTAATTAACTGATTTATGCAGAAGCTCACTTCACAATGTACCATGTTTGAAACATATTACACGAAGATAAAAATATGGGTAATTAACTGGAGGGCAGTCATTTCAATAAGAGATGCGCAGTCAAGCAACACAGCTCACATCAACCTATAATGTCTATATATCTGATCTTCGGAGCACACAATAAACTGTATTATGACATACTATTATGGCATTGCACAGATCCTTACGATGATATATAGGGTGAGCAAAGTCGAAAAAGGACATTGGAATTTATGATTTATAAGAAGAAGAAGAAGAAGAAGAAGAAGAAGAAGAAGAAGAAGAAGAAAAGAGGTCTTTACTTAATGGTGGAACCAAAAATGGGTTTTGTGAAACAATTTTGAGCAAAGCAATATTGTATTGGCGAGGCAGCAACACTACCTCTGTTGGTGCTGCTTGTTCTGCCTTTTGTCCATGCACTCATCGGACATGAAACTGGAAAAGGTAGGAATCTGTTAGCAATAATCTCCTTTTCTTGCTGAACTTCTTGACAGATAGCATGCAACAATCTATATCAAGTACATCACAATTACAGCATGGTATAAAGTATGAAATGCAGGAAGGTGGCAAGTGGTAGATCAAAGATTGTAGGGAGTTATATGATCAAAGAATGTAGCATAAATCTTTATATCAACCAACAGAACTAAGAAATGAGGACACCATTGAGAATGGCAAATGCATGAAGAAATTTACGTTGATGAGCCAACCCTTTTATTTTAGCAACAACAGCTATTACATAGATCAAAAGCAAAAAAAACCTTATCTATATAAATGAAATACGACGAGAAGAAATTCCATTGAATATAACAACAATACAAAAAAGGGATAATCACATATCGAAATTTGTGTACCTGTTTGAAAGATTCTATATTTATTCTCCACGAACATGTTACCCTCAAATTGGCACCATCTGCATCTGCTCGATAGCCTATGCAGCAGAAAATAACCTCAGGCTTATTAATGCTGGCAGCAACAGGTTGGAATCTATTCCCTCCGTTCCAAATTATAAGTCGCTTTGACTTTTTTAGTTCATCCATTTTGTTATGTATCTAGACATATTATTATATCTAGATATATAGCAAAATGGATGTACCAAAAAAGTCAAAGCAACTTATAATTTGGAACGGAGGGGGTATATTCCTGAAGTATAGTGAGAACAAATTCAATCAATATAATAATATAAAAAGGCAAAATTGCACATAGAAATTTATAGAGCTGCTAAATAATTATATATATATATTCCCACAACCTCTATGCCATTAAATTACAGAAGTCACATGAGGCGTCCAGGCATAGGCACTTGTTGGGATAAGGAAACATACAAAGAAAGATCAATAGGTTGCATTTGGTATGAGTTCAGTGCTGCCATTGTTTGAGGAAGAAGTCCAAGGAGTGTGAACTGACTAAAAATAATATATGTAACCCATTGGAAACTCAAGTTTTAATGTGGAAGTGCATTAGGATGTGACCACATGGAAATGACCAGTAGATCATACAAAAATAACTGTAGGCACCTAGAAGTTTCTTTCCCAAATGGAAGGCATATGCTTATCGTTGCGCCTACTGGGTTACATGTAGTAGAACAATTAATCAAGGTGCGTCCGATCAACTTGACTAAGAAAAAAGCAACTATTATAGGTTTACTTTTGAAACATGTGGCAAAAGAATTCCACTGATGAGGAAGTTGGCATCCTTGCTGCGAAGGTTACTCCCATTTTCAACGATCTCCTTAATAAATATCTCGATTATCGTATTAATCATTGCAGCCACTGATAATAAGGAAGTAAGCATCCTGCATATGAATACCTGCATATAGTAACATGAATTCAGTAATGACATACTTGTTGCGCACACCGAATGAAAAGCTTTTATCATAAGCACCTTCAGTGGCAGCTGAGCATGATGTCACATCAAATTGTTGGAGCAACTTTTCTGATTCCTCTAACATATACGACCTACGCTTTTTATTGGGTCGTGCAGTTGCAACACGAGCTGGTCGTGACAAATCTAATTAAGAAGAAGTCTTACTGTATTAGCAACAATGTAACAGACATGGTAAACATGGAACAATCAATTGGCATTGAGTAGGGAGCACGAAATTACTAAAGAAAATTGCTAAAAGAAAAGCAACATGGTATACCAGCAGAGTAAGCTGATAGGCGGCAGCGGATGGCGGCGATGTGGGTGAGGGGTTTGCGCCGGAAGCCTGGCGCTCGGGCTGCACCGCTAGGGTTTGCCCGCGCCAGGCTCCCATGGTAGCGCGGCACAACGTCGGGGTACCGGAGCGGGGAAGAGGGAGGGGCGGAGCGGCCGTTTCCCGGCACCAGCGGCACCGTGGGTACTAGCTGCGGTGGCGCAACCTCGGGAAGGGGGAGGGGACGTGGATCAGCAGCACAGCGTCGCCAGGAGCTGCGCTGGAGGCAGGGGCTGTGATCGGTGGGGCTGGGAGGGGCGGAGGGAAGAGTCGGGACGGAGATAGGGAGGAAAGGACGGACGAGGAGAGATCGAGAAGCCACGAGGCGCTAGACGCGAGGGGAGGAGATAAGGATAGGAAGGAACGGCTGTGATGGATCATAGGAAGGAATGGATGGGATAGGTACACTGTAGGTGGAACAGTTAATGAATAGGAGCTGACTGGAAAATCTAAAGATTTCGTATGATGATGATATGGCATGAAACAGCACCTCTGAACCGTCGCGCCGGCCCTTCATCAATCTCAAGGGGTCAGGTGCACACGCATGCATATCACACTTCAAAATTAACTTTTAGAGAACGAACACATAATAAAGCAACGCAATTGAGTATAAGCCAGCATGGGTGGAATTTCATTTGAGTTTCATTTGCATTAAATAGGTTGTCACATAGATATTTTTGATGACATGACAGTGTATTTAAAAAGAGAGAAGAAATTAGTTTCATCTAGATGAAACTTCTTATGGCACAATTATCAACTCTCTATGAGTCATGAAATTAAATGCCTCTAAAACTATAGAATGAAATTCTCCATTGAGAGTGAGTGTTCCATCTGGGTTTTATTTCATTTGGTATGATATGACAGTCTTGAAAACAATATCATGAAACTTCCCATTGAGACGGGCCTAATTACTCAAAATTCGGAAATAAGCAAGGCGCCTTGGTTGGTCGACATTACAACGAAATAGGACGTACCCTGAACAGAAGGGTCGTAAACTCAAGTGACTGAAAGTTTGAAACTGGCATTGGATTATGGGGATCATATGTCAATTGACTAGTGATCGACTGAAATTCAATTCTTTCTGTAACAACCATATTTCGGGACGGACAGAATAATATGACTAATATCTAGCTAAGCAGAATCAACTCCTCAGGAATTGAGGAGGCGAGAACAATGATGTATCAAGATTAAAAAATAAACAAAAGATTGTATTGGGGAGGTAAAAGCAAGGGACAAAGCAAGAGAAAAATATCAGTATCAGAGAACGTGGCGTCTCGGTGAAGTGGCCGCTGGAGGGCAGCACATTGGGAGGACAGGAGGTAAAGCAGCATGGATACAATAGCAACTCCCAAGTTAAATAACCTGTCCGACCCGACCCATGAGCATGCTTTTACATGCTATGCCTGCATATGCTTGTGCATCATTCTCCCCAACGTACCTTCTCCAACAAGTAGCCGGCCGGAGTCCTCTCTCATTACCGATTTAGCCTCATTGTTGACCACCTTATATTTCGTTATTATATATTGATCACTACTGACAGTGCTCCATCTTAGCTTATTATACGGCTAATCTGACCGCCACCAGAATGCTTTGCTTAGAGTTCAATCATTCCATCCCATATTGATAGGGCCTGCTAGCCCTTTTTGTTCTATACTGGTACTTCAGTTCAGCGTTACTTACTTTCAGAAGAAAAGGATCCCTGTCAGTTGCAATGCAGCCAACAGAGCACCACATACTTGAGTTCAGCATTACTTACTTTCAAATGACATACAGTGTCGCTGGCCAATGAAGATGCTATACTTCAGTCTTCCGACAAATGAAGGGATCGGAACTATTGATTGCACGAACATCGATTAAAAATCCGATAGATTTTTCGGTTAAAATCTATTGACACATAAATAGAAATTCTCGTAAAGGAATACCTGCGTCTTAATTGAGATCTAACCATCAAGTGATTTTTAACCTCCTCATCTTTCTTTGGCCACTCGTTTGACATGAAAATCTTACCAACTCTCAGCCCCCGCCTCCGGCTACCTCCAAACTTCTCCTATACTCAAGTTGCTTAATTTTTGTTGTTCTTCAAGCAATGTGCAATTTTGTGATTGTTTGACTATAGAAAATTATAAATCGTCTTTTGTCAGCTGTCTTTTTAATTATACTAATTAGTTTGTATAACATATATTGTTGTCTGAAATCATCTCAAAATGCAAGCACCTCGGATATAGCAACTCCTTGTCTTTTTTCGGTCGCTAATCAATCTATCTCTACTCACCACCACAACTGACACAACTTCTCGAGCATCATCGTCATCGTCTCACTGCCCCGCTCTTGCCCGCATCCTCCAATCATTCCCCCTGTTCGGCTGAGCTTATCAGCACGGCTTATCAGCCGTGGAACAGTGTTTTTCTCTCACAGCAAATTAGCCACAGCCGGCTTATAAGCCAAAAAAACAGCCTGCCGAACAGGGCCATTTAGTTGTTTTCTGATGACTGAGGCATAGATTGTGTCAGGCCAATTAAAGAGGTGCTCCCTCTATTCTAAATTATAAGACGTTTAGCTTTTGCTTTGTACTTAGGTATACATTGTGTCTAGGTATATAGTAAAGCAATGTATCTATAATAGCCAAGATACTTTATAATTTAGAACACAGGGAGTATATACATAGTCTGTATATGGGTTGCTATATTTTAGGTGCCTAAATTTTTTAGAGAATAAGCGCGTTGGGGAGTCGTCCACGACCACAACACACTTGCTGAAGATACGCGCGAAGGATAAGGCGCCAAAGAGAAGTGCGGGGAACCTATCCGCGATCTGGATACGCGCGACCTGGTTGCACGCATCTTTATGCACATAGGAATGGTTGTTTTCGAGTGCCAAAAGATTGGGAGGTGGGTTTGAGAGTTGTTGGAGATGGGTTTTTTTAAAATTTTGCCAAAAAATTTTGATTGGGAGATTGTTTTGGGTACTCTTGGTGATGCTCTAATATCATAAAATCAGCTTGTACAATTAGAAAGATAACTTACAAGAGATAATTCTTATTTTTTTTCTATAGTCAAACAATGATAAAATTAGGCTTTGCTTGAAAAAATCAGGCACCTGAAATATAGGTGAAGTAGTCTCTATGTCATATATGTTATCCTGTTTTTTTATTGCAAATATATATGTTACTTGTTTGATCTAACCTGCATCAATGACACATAACCGTGCTTTTAGCAAGCATCAAAGCAGAGCGTGTGTAACAGCTCATCAACCCACCCAAAAAATCCTGCTAAGCAGCAAGGAGGAAAGGTCATACAACAGTCAACAGGCTGTCCGTGGCGTGCCCTCCACAGACCACCAACAGCGCTCGACGGTCAAACGGCAATGGGGAAGAGGCGCGTCGAATATTCGGCCGCGGCGGGAAGAAGATCCTTCGCCGCCGCGCATAAATAGCGGCCGGCCTCCTCCCTGGCTGCCTCAGACCAGACAGACCAGCCAAGCATTCAAGCCGCCGCCATCGCCGGACAAGGCAGGTTGAGGCGGGGGCGGCAATGGCCGCCGGCGACCTTCAGGTGCTCACCGCGCTCGACACCGCCAAGACGCAATGGTACCACTTCACCGCCATCGTGGTCGCCGGCATGGGCTTCTTCACCGACGCCTACGACCTCTTCTGCATCTCCCTCGTGACCAAGCTCCTCGGCCGCATCTACTACCACGTCGAGGGCTCCGCGACGCCCGGCACCCTCCCGCCGCACGTGTCCGCGGCCGTCAACGGCGTAGCCTTCGTGGGCACGCTCTCAGGGCAGCTCTTCTTCGGCTGGCTGGGCGACAAGCTCGGCCGTAAGAAGGTCTATGGCATGACGCTCATGCTCATGGTCCTCTGTTCTGTGGCGTCGGGGCTCTCCTTCGGCCACACCCCGGCGTCCGTGATGGCGACGCTGTGCTTCTTCCGCTTCTGGCTCGGGTTCGGCATCGGCGGCGACTACCCGCTGTCGGCGACCATCATGTCCGAGTACGCCAGCAAGAAGACGCGCGGCGCGTTCATCGCCGCGGTGTTCGCGATGCAGGGCTTCGGCATCATGGCGGGCGGCCTCGTCGCCGTCGTCGTGTCCGCCGCGTTCAAGGTCAGGTTCCCGGCCCCGGCGTACGCCGTCGACCCCGCCGGGTCCACGCCGCCGCAGGCCGACTTCGTGTGGCGGATCATCCTGATGCTGGGCGCGCTGCCCGCGGCGCTCACCTACTACTGGCGCACCAAGATGCCCGAGACGGCGCGGTACACGGCGCTGGTGGCCAAGAACGCCAAGCAGGCCGCGGCGGACATGTCCAAGGTGCTGCAGGTGGAGATCGAGGAGCTTGCCGCCCCCGCGCAGGACAACAGCAACAGCAGCAGGGCCTCTTCGGCCGCTGCTGCGCCGGCGGCGTCCTTCGGGCTCTTCTCCGGGGAGTTCCTCCGGCGGCACGGGCTGCACCTCCTGGGCACATCGGCGACGTGGTTCCTGCTGGACATCGCCTTCTACTCGCAGAACCTGTTCCAGAAGGACATCTTCAGCGCGGTGGGTTGGATCCCGAAGGCGGCGACGATGAGCGCGCTGGAGGAGCTGTTCCGCATCGCGCGGGCGCAGTCGCTGATCGCGCTGTGCGGCACGGTGCCGGGCTACTGGTTCACGGTGGCGCTGATCGACGTGGTGGGGCGGTTCGCCATCCAGGCGACGGGGTTCCTGATGATGACGGCGTTCATGCTGGGCCTGGCCGTGCCTTACCACCACTGGACCACCACGCCGGGGAACCACATCGGCTTCGTCGTCATGTACGGCCTCACCTTCTTCTTCGCCAACTTCGGGCCCAACGCCACCACGTTCATCGTGCCCGCGGAGATCTTCCCGGCCAGGCTGCGGTCCACGTGCCACGGCATCTCGGCGGCGTCGGGGAAGCTGGGCGCCATCGTCGGATCCTTCGGGTTCCTGTACCTGGCGCAGAGCCGGGACCCGGGCAAGACGGAGCACGGGTACCCCGCGGGCATCGGCGTGCGCAACTCGCTGTTCTTCCTCGCCGGCTGCAACCTGCTGGGCTTGGTCTTCACGTTCCTGGTGTCGGAGTCCAAGGGCAAGTCCCTCGAGGAGATGTCCGGCGAGAACGACGAGGTGGCCGCCGCCGCCGCCGCGAGTTACAACCGCACGGTGCCCGTGTAGTAGCCATAGTAGATGCATAAGCATGCATGCATGCAAATGTTATTTAAGAAACAAGTATGTAATGTGTCGTGTGGCTGTTGCACGGTAGGGTACACGGTTCTCCTTCGATCTGGTCGAGGTTGTTGAGTCACAGCCGTCGCCGTCATTGTTTTCGTTTCGTTTGGTGCATGGATCAGATCGGAGACCTGGTACTAGCGCACGTGCTCCTAAATAATTGGAGATCACCGTCGGTCAGATGTTGTTGTACTTCGCGCGTCATGCTGCTTTGTTAAATCAAGTACTGTACTGTTGTTTTCATAAAAAGTTTAGTGATGCACGTATTTGGAAAATGCAATTCAAAAGTATAGGTTTGTTAACATTTGCAGGAAAAAATATGTAATATTTTCAAAAATCACTAATCGGCTGAGCATCACTGCACGAGTATATATAGAAACAAAAACAGTTTTCAAATTAAATTCCATATATATGCATGCATATGGTTCATTTTCGTAACCTGTAACCAGACAGATTTAAAACAATTATTATAGTAATTACAGATGGAGCTTAGTAGGGACGGCAGCTTGTTTGGCTGTCTGACAGAGAGCGATAGATGGTTCATTCTCAAATTAGTAAAGTGTTATTAACGGTTCATGCATGGGGACGTCGAGTCCATATCACAGTTCACAGGATGCTCACCGATGCCGGCCCGGCCCGTGCATGCACGTGCGTACAGTGGTCAGCGGTGACAGCAATAACGCGTTGCATGCGCCTCACGGCATCGTCGATCGACTCCAAGATCAGCTTCACTGCATGCCTATCAAGTAGACTGAAAAATCCTCTGGCATCGTTTCTGCCTGCCATTTTCACGCAGTTCTGTATGAGAGGGCAAGATGGTATGTAGTAACATCGATCCATGTGTTGCTAGCAAGCAGCATATGAGTTTACTGCTTACAGATCATAGGCAATCACGGGGGGATATTATTGGACGGATAGATGGAATGAATCTTGATTGCATGGCTCACTCAGCGAGTCAGTTGTCAGTGCAATGTACGCTGCAGTGGATTGCAAAGCCCAGCTGGCACAAGCTGAACCATCAAAATTGTTCTGCTGCCTGCCAAGATGCAAAGCCCCTTTATGACTATTTTTCCCTCTCGAGCCGTCACAAAAGACGATCGATCGATCAATCAATGTGCGTCCGTGCATGCTTTGCAAGGGGTATCATGCTTGCTCCTCCGGAATATGCCGTGCCGGAAGCTACCTATCTCGGCCACTTTTTCTGCACCAAGTAAAGTAGATGCTTCTATCAGTATCTCCTCTCCTCTTCCAAAGTCCTACACCTGATCGAGGCGGGAAAAGGGCCTTTATTGGTAGCACGACGCTCACCTAAATTGACTGTGTGGCACTGACTATATAGACATGTTTCACGGTCGATGCAAATGTGACTGTTGGGACAAGTGCCCGGAACAGGGTTGAGGGTGAAGGTTCCTCGGTGAAGACTAGCTGGAGAAGGCCACCCGGGGGAGGTTTTATGCGAGGTCACGAGAGTCTCGTGCGGAGGTCCGTGGACAAAGGTCCCGGACGAAGGCCGATTGGACGAGGTCCCCTGACGGAGATTCCGGGTAGAAGACCCCGAACGAAAGTGCGGGGCAAAGGTCCTAGGATGAAGGTCCAAGGCGAAGGCTCGACGAGGGAACTTATTAGGGTTTTCAAACTGAGAGTTGGAGAGGAGAGAGCCCCCTTGTCCTCATGCTCTTAGCATTATATAGCCAAGCGGCAATTTACAAGCGACCCCTCGGTGGGGGATGATTTTACAAGCTACCTTACTAACTCCAATTGGGTCTCTTCAAGGGGGGAGTTGGCCCATGTGAATATGGGCTCCCCCACGATTCGAATCTTAGTTGCGATCATCGCCCTTCGCAACCTATATGTGCGCGCCTCACTAAAAACTCTATCTCAAAAATCCTATGGGAAAAAGGGCATGGAGAAAAGAGCACGCGCACGAATCTAACATATACATGTTCTAATTCCTAAGGCATCTACCTATGAATGCCTTGTTCTTCCGGATGTCTTCACCTTTGGACTTCGGCTTCTTTCTCCACTTCTATGGCATGGTTCGTTGGCTATGCTTGGCACACAGGCCTTCATCTTCAAGGCCTTCTCCTCCAATATCTTCTCAACGCACAGGTCATGGGCTCTAAGGTCTCCTTGGCATGAAAGGTTTTTTTATCTCTGAGCCTTCTCGTTGTAGAGGTCTTCATCTTCAAGGCCTTCCCCTCCATGGAGGTTTTCCTCCCCGAGCCTTCTCGATGAGGGGGTCTTCGCCTTTGAGGCCTTCTCGGCGTAGAGGTCTTCGTCTCCGAGCCTTCTCAGCGTGGAGGCGGTCTTCACCTCAGAGCCTTCTTGGCGTGGACTTCATCTTCAAGGCCTTCTTGGCGTGGGGGTCTTCATCTCCGAGCCGTCTCAGTGTGGTCTTCATCTTCAAGGCCTTCTCGGTGTGGGGTTCTTCATCTCTGAACCTTCTCGGCGTGGAGGTCTTCATCCTCAAGGCCTACTCAGCACGAGGTTCTTCATCTTCAAGCCTTCTTCGCGCAAAGGTTTTCAGTATCTTCTCACGAGCGCCGGGCAAAAGCAGTTGCTGGTCCTCCGATATGCTCCCCTAGCCCCTCTTGGCCGGTGCTCGTGACCAAATCCTTCGTCTCCCTTTGTGTAGTCGACATAGTCGTAGTAGTAGAAGTAGATGTTTGTACTGGAGTTGTCGATGAGCCCCTCGAGTCGAAGTGATTGACGAAGGTGTTGTAGACCTTGGTATTAAAGGAGTTGATGTAGCCCCTCAAGCTTGGCGATGGGAGCGAGTCACCATAGGCGTTGATCCTGAAGGAGTTGACAAAGGCTCTTGAACCATTGTAGTGGGCGAGGATGATGGCGAAGCCCCTCCTGCCGAAGACCCTCCTGCAAAGGTGTTTAGTGGAGTAGATATTGGTGTGGACGATGAAGGTGTCGGTGAAGCCCCTTCGAGCCGATGTATTGGCGGAGGCGAGTTGTCCTAGTTTGCCATGACTATTGACGAAGACCCTCCTGCAAAGGTGTTTGGTGGAGGCGAGGTTGGTGTAGATGCTGAAGGTGTTGGTGAAGGCCCTCCTGCAGAGTTGTTTAGAGGAGGCGAGATTGGTGTAGATGCCGAAGGTGTGGGCGAAGGCCCTCCTCCAAAGTTGTTTGGTGAAGGCTGAAAGGTCCTTATTTGGTTTTGGTAATTGAGTGACAACCTAGGTGGACTAATTATGTTTAATATGAGATACACAGGTGATTAGTCCACAAGTACATGTGTGTGAGCAACATATGCCATGGAGATGAAAATGGCTCGGAGATGTTGCAAAGCTCACACATGTAATGAAGGAGCCTCATTGCACATGAGACATGACATTGAGTCATGTGATCAAGGTGGAGAAGATCAAGACATGACTTGGCTCGACGGACCGGTTGCAAGTGTGAAGGGCAAGTTGAGTGATGACTTAGCGCTAATGGACCGAAGCAACGGTGAAGAGAAGTGGAGTCAAGATCTGTAATGGAACCGTCCAAATTATAAGAGCACAAGTACAAAAACAATCACCGAAGTGATCAAATTCTCGCACTTGAGCCCATATAACTCTGGTAGTCCAATGAAATCACGAGGGATTTCAAACCAACCAACATACTAGCCAAGATCGTAGTGCTTCAACATAACAAGTCACATGTTACATCCATTTCACAAGTAATTCAATATACATCGGAGTTCAACGTAGTTATTACAACTTAACTTGAAAAGTAGCGGAAGCAAAGTAATTGGAAACTAACATTTCTCTGATTTCAAATACATGCCAGTACCAAGGTCGACTTCCAACAAAAGCATTAGAGGCAAGGTGAATAAGAAGGATCATGCCCGTGATCACACTCCGCCACTAAGGCAGGAGCCAACCAACTCTTGCAGTCGTCATGATACATCACAACCTGCAACAAGTGGGGATAAAACTCTGAGTACGAGAAGATACTCAGCTAGACTTACTCGTCAGAAACCAGAAATAAAGTGACACCAAGGATCATGCAAGGCTGATATAAAGTGGACTAGCTTGATAATATTTTGCATAAAAGCTTAATATGGATAAGTAATCACTAATGCTTAAGCATCAAGTTAATTATCATTAACCTGTCATCTATATTAGAACCTGTACTAGAGCACTCACTTTATTAGGAGCAAACAATATTAACCATAGCAGGTATAAATTGAGGCAACCTTTCCATCGTTATCCAATTAACCATCCGTTCAATTTAATGGAATCTACGTTGCCGCTGCTCAAATCAAGTGCTCACTAACCGGGAGCGACGGCGATTCGAATCGAATTCCTATCCAGCTGGAGGGGTATTTCTAACACTCACCGCGCAGGCCCCTACCAGGGTCGCACAAGCCACCTTTCGTACAATTCAGGAGTCGCGGGTTCAACTGATGCCGCATCCCCAAGGGCAACACTCTGCCAGGTGACAGGGACTCTAAACCCCCCCCTTGGTCTCACGCCAATGTCCCCAAGCACATCCTTACTCTCCTCCAAGATGCGACCTACCATTCGATTCCCGGCCTGAACTGTATTACTCGGCTTCGCGGTTAGAACAACTTATCCGGCCAACTAAGTGTTAGACTGCGTTCAACATGACTCAAGGACGTATAGCGAATCGGTCCTTAAACGACTCAGACGGAGATAGATCCACACCCAAGACCTCCATGCCTTGTTGCTTCACTATCGTTATCCCGCCCGGTCTCATTTCATTTTATTAACACATAGTTCTTTTCCACGATAGCAAATATAGCCAACCGTGTCATATATGATATCCCTATATCTCGCAGGTGACAGGAAATCACCTGACTTCTACCGCTTAAAGCAGGGCTAAGCATCTATTCGATCCTAGTCTATGTAGGATTCAAGGATTCATATAACTGGACAAGGAATGATATAATGCAGCAAGGGTTTCCAACCAACTCCTACCACTTAATGCAACAATACTTATAACATATATAGAATTAATTGCTTTGAAGGTAGGAGGCTTATAATGCTCCGGGGTTTGCCTAGGATCCGACTCAAGTTAGAGTATGTCAGATAAAACCCGCTTGGCGAGCATCTCCCAATCTAGCACTTGCCCGATCCTTCTATCTTCGGGATGGATCCACCAACACCATCTTTGGGTTTGGCTCCAACACCACATCCTTCACGCGTTACATCTAGCATACCTAAGGAGATGCAACAATGCATATGTATGAGTGCATAGAAGTGAAATAAACAAGGTAATTATGCAAGCATACCAAGGTTCACATAAGCACCTAAAGCTAAAGGAGGATCCTCATTAAGGCATAACATAGAAGATGACAAGCACATCAATCAAGACACAAGTCTCATAAGATCATAGGGTACCAACCCAAGTACCATCAAGGATATGAGTCACACTTCAACACGCAAGCATGGCAAAGTGAATCAAAGCACTAAAACTAGAATCTGCCACTTTCTGGACATCAGAACAGTAGCTGAGTAATTTAATCATAACTAGAGATCTACAAATCCAAATGATATGCAATAAGACATTATAGAAAGCTTATGAAATTCTCTACATTTCATTTATAATCATCATAGCATAATTCCAAAGTTTAACATGTCAAATTTACACAAACACAGAAACTGGTCTAACAAGACAGAGAGCAAGCAATTCAGTAACCCAACTTTAAACAGCTATAACTCCTAAACCACATGGCCAAATGCCACCAAATTTTAATAGCAGCTAGATACATAAATTATCTATAACTTTTGTATAAACAAGTTTTACAACAAAGCACATTATCATGAAGAACTTTGCTAAGTTCCCAGATCTGTCCAGAAACCTCATTTACAAGAAATAATTATTAACTTATGTTGCAAACATATACTTGGACAAAACCAACTTTACCAACATTTCACACATGACTAATGAACACCATAAAACATAGTGTCCATTCCTAAATAAATTCTTTTAATGCATTTTCTTAATTTATTTAGATAATTAGGTGGAATTATGAACACCTAACAAAAATGCTCAATAAATTCTACCAAAATTACAGTGGCCTACATAAGCTCTCAAAAATCTATTGTCAAAATTTCAAGCCATTTGTACATGTAGATCAACCTCTATGAAAAAGACAAATGACCAATATAATAAATCATGTGAGAGCAAGTTAAATCTAAAACTCAATATTTTCTGTGAACACATGGCCATAGTATGAATCAACATCATAGAGAAACATCATAATAAGGTGATGGAACAACATTTTCTATTTTATCATTTATATATTATTTATTAAGCTATTTATCAAGCCATAAACAAGTTAACTCAATAACATGATCCTACAGTAAGAAATGACCATAAATTTTATACCATAGTACATACATAGCATGACAAGACTACCACAAAAATTTCACATTATTTGGAGCAACACAACTCAAGATATAAAAATGACAAGCAATATAATGTAGATTTCTTTATTTATCAAGGTCAAATCAAAACCTTAATAAACAGTGAGCAACTAGTGTGTTTAATATTTTTCCTAGCAAGTACATGTCATCATAAAATTAACAAAACAAGAATCACTATTTTTGGAGTTCTAAAACTCAAGATATGGCTCTGGTCAAGTTTATAAGCATTTTTGGGGTATTTTTCAAGATTAAATAAAAACACCAGAAAACTTCTACAAACATCTAACATATTATGACTCCAATGCATAGATCTTTTCTCAAGGTTTCCAAAAAGTCCACTTTTGTTATTTTTGGACTTTCCTAGGAGGAGATATGGATTTTACAAGATTTAACATGAAATCTGAAATTCAAAAGCGAAATTAACTCCTTAACCCTAGATCTGCTATGCGCACCCGGTTGTACACCCAAACAAATTCCCAGAGGTGCTGACGCGTGGGACCTGCTACCTAGATGGGCCCACATGTCATCCAAAGAGAAAGGGGAACACAAAACCTTCCCTTCTCCTTCCCTGGAACGGAGCAGAGGATGGCCAGGGGCTGCCGGTGTTTGGCCGGCAGGAGCAGTGCTGGCGGAGAGCGGCAGCAGAGGAGCATGCTCAGACTCCGGCGCACCCGATGAGGGGCTTGGTGCGGCTAGCGGCAGTCCGTGGTGGCCCGGCCACGAGCACCAGCGGTCTGCAACGGCGGCGTTCGGCTGCAGGCCGGCTCCGACGATGACGGCAACAAGGAAGAGGCGTCGCAGCTTGCCTGTTGTTGGACGCTACCGCAGGAGGCCTCTGCCAGGCCAGCAGTGGCCTGAGGTGCCCAGTCCACAAGCACCGTCGTCCCGTCAGCAATGGCGGCGAACACGGCAGCGGCGGTGGACGGCAACGAGCGCGAAGCTAGGGCATGGGGAGACCGAGGAGGAGGCGGTGGTGCAGCCGGCGGGTGAGAGAGGAAAAGGAGCAGAGCATGACCATGCTATGCCTACGGCCATGGAGCTCGGCGGGCGCCCATGGCTCCGACGGCCGTGCTCTGGAGCTGAGATAGCGAAAGAGAGGGCCAAGGGAGCGAGCAAGGCGAGGGGGAAAGCGAGAGCAGCGCTCTGTTTCTCCAAAATCATGAGTGAGGGCGCAGGGCACGCAGCAGCTCGACCCAGCCATGGTGGGGGCGCGACCAGCGCATGGAGGCCACGTCCGGACGCGCGTCGCCCATTGAGGCATTCTACCGAACACGTGGTGGGTGACGTTGAGGTCATATTGGGGTACCATTTTGGGCTAGCTACGGGCCGAACTGGATCATGGGCCCAAAACAAAGTTTGCTCTACTCCTAATGCTCTACAATTTTGGTTAATGGTTCTCGGCCCTTAGGGCTTTAGATTAGGAGATAATTAGTTCCAAAGATTGTTGTGTCAGTGTTATGACAGTGATTGACAAATACAAGAATTGATGGCCAAAATGAAATGCAACTTATGCCATCCTCTTGTATGATCTTCCCCCTCATGTGAGCTCCAACTTTTACATTTGGACCTACTCAAGTTACTTAACAAATTTTGGAGAACGCGACATGCCAATCTCAAGGTCATTTGAGCGACAAAGTTGCAAACATGCTGTTTTAGCAACTGATTTTGGAGATCCAAATATACTCCAAATGTGATGACACTTGATTCATTGTGTCCCTCATGAACAGTACTCCAACTCATATTAAGGAACCTAATTGAGCCACTATATGAAATTGGACGATAAAACATTGCAAACTTGTCAACTTTCTGTTGTCAACTCTAGGACTTAGAATCTTTTCTGGCTTTGAAAAAAATAGCAGCTGGTTCAATCTTGGGAGCTCTATTTGACTAGGTTAGGGGCCAAACTAGCTCTTGACCATTTAATAAAGTTTGTTCTACATAAGATGAACTACAACTTTTCTTTAAGGTCAAACCTCATAACTGGTATAGAAGTCAAACTTTCACTTTGGTCAAAGTAACAACTCGATAAAGCCAAAACTAGGGTTTTAGGTCAATCGGGGCATTTTCTTGACATTTGCTCGACATGAGTTGTAACACCCCGGGTGTTATAGTGCTAATTAATCTACCATGTCATCATAATACATCGCAAAGCATCCATGATTAGGTCAACCTTGCTATGCATCAACTAAAATAAGTTTACTTATCTAGATTGGATGTGCTTCTCCGTGGTGTGATCCGAAACAAAAACCCTAATTTCGAATGCCACCGTAAATACTTAGTCCATACCCTGCGTAATTTGAGGTGTGTGACTGTGTTGCACACTAGTGCCAAGTGTAGGGTATGAGCTCAAGTACAACACTAAAATGAAGCTCCAAGTTTGAGTTTGAGTTGGAGTCCAAAAAACTTGTCACGAGTTTTCCGATTCGAATTCAAATTCAAATTTGGGGGAAAATGTAAAAGAATTTCAAAAGCTAAATTGGTCAACCAAGAGTGGCATTTGGTCAACCATGTCATGTTGGTCCAAATGATGCCCTTTAATGATGGTTTGATCACTAAGTAATCACAAATCAAAGTAGCAACAAGTTCCAATTGAAAATTCCTCCGAAAACCCTAAATTTCAAAACCCTGTTTTACCCCTTTTGAAATAATTCAAAATCTAAGCAAAATTTGGGAAAAAGTTCAAAACCAAGTTTGTAGAACTTTTCAAGGGCTACAACTTTGGTGTTTTGAGTTTTCAAAGTTTTAGTGTAAAATGTGGAGCAATTTTGAAAATAAACAAATTTCAGATTTTATTCATTTTTGTCCCCAAACTCAAATTTCAAAATAGAGGCAGATTTTGAAAATGTTTGAACAGCAGAGTTGTAGGTCTTGTCTAGATGTACAACTTTGGTGTTTGGAGATTTTGAAGTTTCAATATGAAATCAAAAGTAATTTCTAATTTACCAAATCACAAAAATGTGTCCCCTTTTGAATTTAAACTCAAATTCCAAAATCCAGTTAGAATTTGAAAAAGTGTTCCATACAAAACTTGTAGAGCTTGAAATTCTGAAGATTTCATATATTGGAAGTTTTCAAGTTGTTACATGAATTTGAGAGTAATTTGAGAAAACAGTTGGAAAATTCAAATTTGGGGGGGAGTGCTACAGTAGCCGGCCAATCACCGCCGACCACCATGAGGTATGGGCGCCGGCGAGACGCCGGACGGCTTCGGCCAGCTTCCAGGAGCACCCTCGACCGCCAGCGCGACGACTTGAGCATTCCCGTGCTGTAGCCGCGACCGCTGCCTACATATATGACCGGATCACCGTGAGCGTTTTTCTTCTTCCCTGTTTTCGCCACCGCCGCCACCGCAGCTCCGCCGCTCGCCGCTGCCACTGCCAAGCCATCTCCGGCCACGCCAACCGCACCAATAGCGCCGCCTCATCCTTGCGCACCTCGTGAACCACCCGAGCGAGCTTAACTCCGCCTGGATCGCCGCAGCCACCGCTTTCCCGTGCTCAACTCCGGCGACCGAGCCGCTTCATGTGGCCAGCACCCTCCGCTGCCTCCCAGCGCCTCCTTGTGGCTTCACTATGACCGCTGTAAGCTCCTGATGCTCCCCGTGCTCTCGCTTTAGTCGCTACCGCGTTGCATCGCCGGGACGCCGGTCACCGTCGCAGCCGGTCCGCCATGGCCGTCGGGAAGGGCTGCCCGGAGCTGTAGCGTAGCCGTTAGGGGTTAAAACGGGTTCGTGGTGAGTCCTAGGTGCTGTAGAGTCGCTTGGTTGGGTGACCGAAGCAGCACTCGCCGGCCGGCCACCGTGCGGGCATGGCCGGGTCGTGGGAGAGAGCGAGGGAGGCGGAGGAAGGCGATGACATGTGGGGTCGTCCTGTCAGCGAGCGCGGGAGAGAGAGAGCGAGCGAGCGCGGGCGAGCGAGCGGGCTGGGCCGCGTTGCTAGGCCGAGCACGCGGGCGCACGCGAGCGAGCCGCTCAGTGGGCCGAGCCGGAGGAAGAGAAGGGGAGTCGGCCCGGTTCGGTTTTTTTTTGTTTTTGTTTTTCTTTTTCAAAAAATTATGAATAGTGATAGCTATTTGTTTATTTCGTTAAAAATTGTGTAGAGCTCCAAAATTCATGAAAATTTTTGTGTGAGTCTCTCAATATGTAAACTATCTAGGAAAAATGTTAAACCCTAAATTTGAGTACTTTGTGCTGTAGAATTAATTGGTTCCAATAAAGATTAAATGCAACTTCCAGGAATTTTAATAATTAATTTATTAATCAAAAAATTATGAAATTTATTGTGACACTGTTTTAAATCATTCTCAATTCATAGAATAAGTTTGAGCTTGTTTAGATAAAGTTTGATCAACCATTAATTATGTCCTAATTAATTAAATAGTAAATAAGTGTTAATTTGATAACTTTAAGTGTTGTGTGCCCTTTTGATTGAGTGATGTCCTTAGGTCACTAATCATTGGTGATCTTTGGCACCTTAATTTTATGTTTGAGCTCATTAGTAAGTTAATTAATGATAAAAAGCTGGTATTGCTGGAGTTGTCGCTACTAGTTAGTAGGTTTTCTATTTTGCGACTGTACCGTGAAGGGAAGTTGTACTCAAGTCGTAACTCGTGGCATGTTATCATCAAGCATCATGTTTATCATCGAGCATCATGTTAAAGCATGTTATGTACTCGTATAGTTTCTGCTTTCGAAGAAGTCGCTGTTGCCGAGCAAGCTTCCGGAGAAGAGCTATCGTCGGTGGGTTCCGGACCAGACGTTGGAGTCCTCGAGTTTGAGTCGGTCATCGTGTCAGAGCAAGGCAAGCCCCGGTGCATTTAAACCCTACCTTGAGTTTTTACAAAAGTTTTATTATTTTATACTATGATTTACTGCATTAAGTAATTAGGAGTTGAGTGATAACCTAATTGCTGCATTGTCATCCTTGAGTATTGCGATATCAACCTTGATACCTGTTTTACTGAAAATGCGTAGTATGCTTTGCTATGCTTAGAAGTTAAGCTTTTAAATGAAATGTTTACTCGGCCATGACGGCATACTTAATGAATATTGAAATATGAGAATGAACTTGAAAGATCGGGCGGGTGGTTTGGCCACTGCTAACATGCATTGGGAAAGGAGTCTCAATGTAGTGTTTCCGCCTTGTCAGTTAAGGACCGTTCGTTGTAAGCCTGCTTGTGTTTTGAGACTTTGCAACTAGCCTCATGCCTTGGGTAAGCCCAAAATGTTGGTGATTCCATTACGAGAACGTCTAACCTCGCACTGGGAGTGGAGAGATGGCGGGAGTAGCGTGTACCCTCGGGGCTAGAATCGGACCGGGTTCGAGGAGTACTGTACTCTCGGGTGGCGATGGACACGTTCTGGTTTTGGGAGATCTAAATGAGGGTTCATATATGCAAGATTTGGTTCTACATATATCGTGATGTTAGAGATCCCCAGCTGGGTATAATCGATTCGAATCGTCGTTGCTCCTCGGTTATGGAGACTTGATCACCTGACTTGCATCGTAGTTAAGAACTAGAATCGAAAGAAAGAATGTGAAGTGTTTTGATGATGATTACTTTGATCTAGATTAGGATCACCTAGAATTGGTTAATGAACCATCAATGGTAAAAGTAAAATATTGAAGATAAGGACTTACCTTAGTAAGCTTTTCTGCAAAAGAAAATTTGGTTTTGGATTACCCGTACCTTGATTCCCTAAAGCTAGCATGCCCTTGGAGTCTTTGTCTTAGTCGGGTAAGTCTTGTTGAGTACTCTCGTACTCAGGGTTTGTTGAACCCCTTGTTGCAGGTGCAGTTCATGAACAAGTCTGCTTCGAGCCTTGTTGCATGACCGTCGTGGCTGAAGAAAGTGATGACGAGTAGACTGTGTGGCCTTTGGGCAGGGCATCTCGCTTGTGTGATGTAATAAAGTTACTACCGATACTTCTCTACTACTGGTTTGTAATAATGTTACATAAGGTTTGAGGTTTGAAAACTGGTTTGTAACCCTAAGTTATTGTAAGACTTCCGCTACTTTACTCTGTTGAATATTTTGAATAAACTGTTGTAATATTGCAATACTCCTGTGATTGGATCCTGTTCGAAGGAAAGCAGGCCTTTTAAGTTATGGTGAACATAATTACGGCTGTCAGAGGTCATTATGGCAATGACGGGTACTTGTGGGCCATCGTAATTAGGAGGTTCTGTGACAGCTGGTACCAGAGCATAATCACTCGAGTTATTGTAGTATTATTTTGCAAAACTTCAAAATGATTTGGGTCGAACAAACTTAATATTGATATTTTGGTCCAAATTGCTTTTGCTTATCTAAATCTATTCTATAGTTTCCTTAGCTCATATTTGAAAGCTTCGTAGTGAAGTATCCTGCTATAGTGCCCTATGTTATAAATATTGCATTTGTTACTTAATCTTTTCTGTTAAATCGTAAGTACGATGCATGCATCATGTTTAATTAACCTGCTTAAGTTACCTTCCCTTTTAAAGTGGTTTGGGTTAAGTAAGGTTCAATCATATTCATGCTAACCTTCAGATCCCTCCTATCTGTTCTTATCGTTCTAATTCTATCTTGCTTTAGGATGGCACGTGTGAAGACGACTCCTCGCAAGAAAAGTGGTCCGCAAGGAGTGCCACGTCATCAGTTGGCCGCCAGAGGTGATGGAGCAAGCAGTAGCCGCAATCCGAACCTGGATTCAGAATCAGAGGTTGCAAGGCTTACGTCAGAGGTAGAGCGACTGAAGCACAACATGCGTTTTTGGAAGCAGTTCTAGAATGAGTCTCTGGAAAAGGAGACAGAAGCCAGGGCTCGTGTTCGAGAGTTGGAGCTTTATGCGACACACCTCGAGCAGTACAACACCATTCTGCATGAGGAGGTCCATAGGCTACATGATCTGATGAATCCCAATCATCAGCCCCAGGCAGTAGAAGATGATGTCGGTGCCGTGGTTGTTCCTGGTGGAGAGGACAACGAGGAAGAAGATCCGGAAGAAAATGAACCCATGATGGAAAGTGGGGATGATGCAAGTCATGTCACTGGTACAAGTGCTCCAAAGGCTGAGGATGGAGTGATCGTGATCAGCGATGATGATGAGGAGTGAAGTGTTGACATGGATGGTTATGTAATATAGTAGTCTTTCCTGCTTTCTAAGAACCTTAGTGGGTAGTTTCTTGCTTGCGAGCAAATTTGTAATGAAAATAATGTAATAAGTTTGATGTGTGTACTAGTACTGTACTAACTACTTTTTAATTCAATAAATCGATGTAAATAAACATGGTTTGTGTACAATAGATGGACGGTACTGGAACTTCCCAGGATGGGGACAATACTCTAAATCCCCCACCATTCCCACCTACTTTGGCAGAAGCTATTGCCGCACTGGTTAATGCCACTACCCTGTTGGCTCAGAATCAGAATGGAAATCAGGGTCGTCGAGGCCGTAATAATGGAGGGGAAACCACTTATGTGGATTTCACCGATACCCGTCCATCGGTGTTTTCAAAGGCAGATGAGCCGCTAGAAGCGGATGACTGGCTCCGCACCATGGAGCAAAAGTTTGAACTTCTACAGTGCACGGAGTACCAGAAACTCGTGTTTGCAGCACAGCAACTCAGAGGTGCCGCAGGGGCGTGGTGGGTGAATTTGGTCGCCGCACGGCCTGCTGGCCACCGTGTCACTTGGCAAGAGTTTTGTGATGCCTTCAAAGCACACTATATCCCAGATGGTGTTATGGCCATGAAGTTAGAAGAGTTTCTCTCTCTGAAACAGGGGAACCAGATAGTTTTACGGTATGTGGGCAAATTCAATCATCTGTCCCAGTATGCAGCTGAGTATGTGAATACCGATGCAAAGAAGAAGAGTTGTTTCATGAGGGGCTTGAGTACCAAGATCTAGGAAGCATTGGTCACATGCTATAATGTCATGTATCATGAGATAGTCAATGTGGCTATCGCGTCAGAAGAAAAGTCCCGCTTTCACAAAGAATCGAAGAAAAAGAAGCAAGTGTTGTCTAGTCCGTCTAGCGGTATTAAGAAGCGCCAGAAGTTTATCTATCACCCTCAGAACCATTTCCGCCCAACTTATCATCCACCGCAATACCAAGCTCGGCCGCAGATGTTTTTCCATCCTGCTGCAACCCCGCAATATCCACAGCAGCCGAATGCCCCTGGTATTCGAAACTAGACTCCCGTAACCCATAACTTTCCCTGCTACAATTGTGGAAAGCCAGGCCACTTCTCCAAGGACTGCCCGTATCCAAGGCAGTACAATCCTAACTATCCCAGAGCTCCCATACCGCAACAGCAACAACCTCAGAGCAAGAATAACAATCTGAATGTTTAGAAGGGTAAGGGTGAGAAGAAGAAGACCGGACGTGTGTTCTACACTCAAGCAAGTGCAATTCTAGAGGGAGAACCTGTTATGATGGGTATGTTCCCTGTTGCTAATCATCCAGCAGTACTGTTATTTGATTCAGGTGCATCGCATACATTCATAAATCGCACCTTTGTTGTTAAGCATGACATTCCAATTATGGGAACACAAGAAGATTTCTTTATTCAGTCGCCCGGGGGACGACTGTGTACTAAGGAGATGGTACGTGACGTACCTATAGAGTTAGGTGGGCATATATTCCCTACCTCAATGATAATATTACAGAAATAGGATATAGATGTAATCCTGGGTATGAATTGGATGTACCAACGAGGAGCCATTATAGATGCACTGCACAGAACTATAAGGTTGAACTTGCCAGATAATAAATCTCATCTTCTTATCCAACTTCCTATTCCTAAGAGAACAGTTGAAAGGTTATGTGCAACTTCAGTACAGGAGATTTGTGATATACCGGTAGTCTGTGAATTTCCAGATGTGTTTCCAGATGATCTACCAGGTCTGCCACCGGACAGAGATGTAGAGTTTGTGATTGAGTTAAAACCGGGTACTGCCCCAATATCCCGGAGAGCTTACAGAATGCCACCCAATGAATTGGCAGAACTTAAGGATCAATTGCAAGAGTTACGTGACAAAGGTTTTATTAGACCCAGTTCCTCACCATGGGGATATCCGACTCTTTTTGTCAAGAAAAAGGATCAAACTTTAAGGATGTGTGTTGACTATAGACCATTGAATGAAGTAACCATTAAGAACAAGTACCCGTTGTCTCGCATTGATCTACTCTTCGATCAGCTTGCAGGGGCAAAGGTATTTTCAAAGATCGATCTTCGATTAGGGTACCATCAAATCAAGATTCGACCTGAAGATATCCCAAAGACTGCATTCACCACCAGATATGGACTGTATGAGTACCTAGTTATGTCTTTTGGTCTCACCAATGCACCGGCACATTTCATGTATCTGATGAACTCAGTTTTCATGCCGGAACTTGACAAGTTTGTGGTTGTGTTTATTGATGATATTCTGGTGTACTCCAAAAGTGAAGAAGAGCATGCTGAGCATCTCAGAGTTGTTCTGACTCGTCTGAGAGATCATCAACTGTATGCCAAGTTCAGTAAGTGTGAGTTTTGGTTAAGAGAGGTGCAATTCTTAGGACATGTGTTGTCAGTTGAAGGAGTAGCAGTAGATCCTGGCAAGGTAAAAGATATTCTGAATTGGAAACCACCAATCTCAGTTCATGAAGTCCGAAGTTTTCTGGGAATAGCGGGTTATTACCGTCGATTCATACCTGACTTTTCAAAGGTAGCCAAGCCAATCACAGAGTTGTTGAAGAATCAAACTAAGTTCATATGGTCTCCAGAATGTGAGAAAGCTTTTAGAATTCTAAAGAAGTCATTGACAACTGCCCCAGTTTTGGCACAGCCAGATATAGAAAAGCCATTTGATGTTTACTGTGATGCCTCAGGTATTGGCCTTGGTTGTGTATTGATGCAAGAAGGCAGAGTCATTGCTTATACCTCGAGACAGTTGAAGCGCCATGAAGAACATTATCCGACACATGATCTTGAACTAGCAACTGTGGTTCATGCATTAAAAATCTGGCGTCATTACTTGTTGGGTAATACTTGCCATATGTATACAGATCACAAGAGTTTAAAGTATATCTTTACTCAGTCAGAATTGAATATGAAGCAAAGAAGGTGGCTTGAATTAATAAAGGACTATGATTTAGAAGTACATTATCACCCTGGAAAAGCAAATGTTGTTGCTGATGCACTCAGTAGAAAGAATCATTGCAATTGTATAACTGTGAAGCCAATGGATTATAGTTTGTGTTACGAATTGGAAAAGTTGAATATTGAAATAGTCCAACAAGGTCAGTTGACTAATGTCATAGTAGAATCAACAATCAAAGATCAGATTATATCTACTCAGAGAAAGAATTCCGGAATAGCTCACATCAAAGAAAAAGTTAGAACAGGTCAACAAACAGATTTCAGTATTGATGATACAGATATGTTGTGGTTTAAGAACCGGCTAGTGGTCCCAAAGGTTCTAGAGTTACGTCAGCTCATTCTTGATGAAGCACATAGTACAAGGTTTTCTCTTCATCCAGGGAGTAATAAGATGTATCAAGATTTGAAACAGAGATTCTGGTGGACCAAAATGAAAATTGAGATCGCTAAGTATGTTGCCAGATGTGACACTTGTTGTAGAGTGAAGGTTGTACATTTGAAGTCGACAGGAATGTTACAACCCTTGCCCATTCCATCCTGGAAATAGAAAGATATCAGTATGGATTTCATTACTGGGTTACCCAAGACCTCAAGAGGCTTTGATTCAATTTGGGTCATTGTGGACCGACTGACAAAGTCATCTCATTTTATTCCAGTCAAGGTGGACTATGCTGCTATAACTTATGCAAAAATATATATTGCACGAATCTTGAGTCTTCATGGAGTACCAAAGACCATTGTATCTGATAGAGGTACGCAATTTGTTAACAATTTTTGGAGACACATACATGAGTCCCTGGGTACAAAACTTCTGCACAGTACCGCTTATCATCCCCAGACAAGTGGTCAGACTGAAAGGGTCAATCAAATTTTAGAAGATATGTTAAGGTCGTGTGCACTTAATTATTCAGACACTTGGGACGAGTGGTTACCTTTAGCAGAATTCTCCTACAATAATAGTTATCAAGAGAGTATCAAAATGGCACCGTTTGAAGCATTGTATGGCCGCAGATGCAGAACTCCATTGAATTGGTCAGAACCGGGAGAAAGATGGTTTTTCGATGTTGATCTTGTGAAAGAAACAGAAGAAAAAGTTAGGCAGATCCAGAATAATCTGAAAGTTGCTCAGTCCCGACAAAAGAGTTATGCTGATAAGAGACGTAGACCCTTGGTATTCAAAGTAGGAGATTATGTTTATTTGAAAGTATCACCCATGAAGGGAGTTAACCGATTTGGAGTCAAAGGCAAACTTGCACCACGTTATATTGGTCCGTTTCAAATCATTCAACAATGTGGAAAAGTGGCATATAGATTAAAGTTGCCTGAACAACTGTCAGCCGTGCACAATGTATTTCATGTATCACAAATGAAGAAGTGTCTGCAAGTACATGATCAAGTTGTTGATGTTGATGGAGTTGAACTTGAACCGGATTTGACATATTCTAAACATCCTGTCCGAGTTTTGGATCAAAAGGATCGTGTTACCCGAAGTAGAACAACTAAATGGTACAGAATACAATGGAATCAACATTCAGAAGAGGAAGCCACCTGGGAATCGGAAGATTACCTGTTGGAGAATTTCCCCGAGTTCTTTGCTTCTATCTAGGTTGCAATTTCTTCTTTAAACTGTAACCTGTCCTTTTCAAATTTTTGTAACGTAGAAAACCCCCTACCTATTTTGTAGACAAGTCTTGGACGTGTTTGCTTGACACGTTTCCTTTTCCATTACTTAACTCAAGGCTTTAAATCTCGGGATGAGATTTCTTTAAGGGGGAAGGGCTGTAACACCCCGGGTGTTATAGTGCTAATTAATCTGCCATGTCATCATAATGCATCGCAAAGCATCCATGATTAGGTCAACCTTGTTATGCATCAACTAAAACAAGTTTACTTATCTAGATTGGATGTGCTTCTCCGTGGTGTGATCCGAAATAAAAACCCTAATTTCGAATGCCACCGTAAATACTTAGTCCATACCCTCCGTAATTTGAGGTGTGTGACTGTGTTGCACACTAGTGCCAAGTGTAGGGTATGAGCTCAAGTACAACACTAAAATGAAGCTCCAAGTTTGAGTTTGAGTTGGAGTCCAAAAAACTTGTCACGAGTTTTCCGATTCGAATTCAAATTCAAATTTGGGGAAAAATGTAAAAGAATTTCAAAAGCTAAATTGGTCAACCAAGAGTGGCATTTGGTCAACCATGTCATGTTGGTCCAAATGATGCCCCTTAATGATGGTTTGATCACTAAGTAATCACAAATCAAAGTAGCAACAAATTCCAATTGAAAATTCCTCCGAAAACCCTAAATTTCAAAACCCTGTTTTACCCCTTTTGAAATAATTCAAAATCTAAGCAAAATTTTGGAAAAAGTTCAAAACCAAGTTTGTATAACTTTTCAAGGGCTACAACTTTGGTGTTTTGAGTTTTCAAAGTTTTAGTGTAAAATGTGGAGCAATTTTGAAAATAAACAAATTTCAGATTTTATTCATTTTTGTCCCCAAACTCAAATTTCAAAATAGAAGCAGATTTTGAAAATGTTTTGAACAGAAGAGTTGTAGGTCTTGTCTAGATGTACAACTTTGGTGTTTGGAGATTTTGAAGTTTCAATATGAAATCAAAAGTAATTTCTAATTTACCAAATCACAAAAATGTGTCCCCTTTTGAATTTAAACTCAAATTCCAAAATCCAGTTAGAATTTGAAAAAGTGTTCAATACAAAACTTGTAGAGCTTGAAATTCTGAAGATTTCATATATTGGAAGTTTTTCAAGTTGTTACATGAATTTGAGAGTAATTTGAGAAAACAGTTTGAAAATTCAAATTTGGAGGGGGAGTGCTACAGTAGCCGGCCAATCACCGCCGACCACCGCGCGGTATGGGCGCCGGCGAGACGCCGGACGGCTTCGGCCAGCTTCCAGGAGCGCCCTCGACCGCCAGCGCGACGATGTGAGCATTCCCGTGCTATAGCCGCGACCGCTGCCTACATATATGACCGGATCACCGTGAGCGTTTTTCTTCTTCCCTGTTTTCGCCACCGCCGCCACCGCAGCTCCGCCGCTCGCCGCTGCCACTGCCAAGCCATCTCTGGCCACGCCAACCACACTAATAGCGCCGCCTCATCCTTGCGCACCTCGTGAACCACCCGAGCGAGCTTAACTCCGCCTGGATCACAGTAGCCACCGCTTCCCGTGCTCAACTCTGGCGACCGAGCCGCTTCACGTGGCCAGCACCCTTCGCTGCCTCCCAGCGCCTCCTTGTGGCTTCGATGCGACCGCTGTAAGCTCCTGATGCTCCCCGTGCTCTCGCTTTAGTCGCTACCGCGTTGCATCGCCGGGACGCCGGTCACCGTCGCAGCCGGTCCGCCATGGCCGTCGGGAAGGGCTCCCCGGAGCTGTAGCGTAGCCGTTAGGGGTTAAAACGGGTTCGTGGTGAGTCGTAGGTGCTGTAGAGTCGCTTGGTTGGGTGACCGAAGCAGCGCTCGCCGGCCGACCACCGTGCGGGCATGGCCGGGTCGCGGGAGAGAGCGAGGGAGGCGGAGGAAGGCGATGACATGTGGGGTCGTCCTATCAGCGAGCGCGGGCGAGCGAGCGGGCTGGGCCGCGTTGCTGGGCCGAGCACGCGGGCGCACGCGAGCGGGCCGCTCATTGGGCTGAGCCGGAGGAAGAGAAGGGGAGTCGGCCCGGTTCGGTTTTTTTTTTTGATTTTGTTTTTCTTTTTCAAAAAATTATGAATAGTGATAGCTATTTGTTTATTTCGTTAAAAATTGTGTAGAGCTCCAAAATTCATGAAAATTTTTGTGTGAGTCTCTCAATATGTAAACTATCTAGGAAAAATGTTAAACCCTAAATTTGAGTACTTTGTGCTGTAGAATTAATTGGTTCCAATAAAGATTAAATGCAACTTCCAGGAATTTTAATAATTAATTTATTAATCAAAAAATTATGAAATTTATTGTGACACTGTTTTAAATCATTCTCAATTCATAGAATAAGTTTGAGCTTGTTTAGATAAAGTTTGATCAACCATTAATTATGCCCTAATTAATTAAATAGTAAATAAGTGTTAATTTGATAACTTTAAGTGTTGTGTGCCCTTTTGATTGAGTGATGTCCTTAGGTCACTAATCATTGGTGATCTTTGGCACCTTAATTTTATGTTTGAGCTCGTTAGTAAGTTAATTAATGATAAAAGGCTGGTATCGCTGGAGTTGTCGCTATTAGTTAGTAGGTTTTCTGTTCTGCGACTGTACCGTGAAGGGAAGTTGTACTCAAGTCATAACTCGTGGCATGTTATCATCAAGCATCATGTTTATCATCGAGCATCGTGTTAAAGCATGTTATGTACTCGTATAGTTTCTGCTTTCGAAGAAGTCGCTATTGCCGAGCAAGCTTCCGGAGAAGAGCTATCGTCGGTGGGTTCCGGACCAGACGTTGGAGTCCTCGAGTCTGAGTCGGTCGTCGTGTCAGAGCAAGGCAAGCCCCGGTGCATTTAAACCCTACCTTGAGTTTTTACAAAAGTTTTATTATTTTATACTATGGTTTACTGCATTAAGTAATTAGGAGTTGAGTGATAACCTAATTGCTGCATTGTCATCCTTGAGTATTGCGATATCAACCTTGATACCTGTTTTACTGAAAATGCGTAGTATGCTTTGCTATGCTTAGAAGTTAAGCTTTTAAATGAAATGTTTACTCGGCCATGACGGCATACTTAATGAATATTGAAATATGAGAATGAACTTGAAAGATCGGGCGGGTGGTTTGGCCACTGCTAACATGCATTGGGAAAGGAGTCTCAATGTAGTGTTTCCGCCTTGTCAGTTAAGGACCGTTCGTTGTAAGCCTGCTTGTGTTTTGAGACTTTGCAACTAGCCTCATGCCTTGGGTAAGCCCAAAATGTTGGTGATTCCATTACGAGAACGTCTAACCTCGCACTGGGAGTGGAGAGATGGCGGGAGTAGCGTGTACCCTCGGGGCTAGAATCAGGCCGGGTTCGAGGAGTACTGTACTCTCGGGTGGCGATGGACACGTTCTGGTTTTGGGAGATCTAAATGAGGGTTCATATATGCAAGATTTGGTTCTACATATATCGTGATGTTAGAGATCCCCAGCTGGGTATAATCGATTCGAATCGTCGTTGCTCCTCGGTTATGGAGACTTGATCACCTGACTTGCATCGTAGTTAAGAACTAGAATCGAAAGAAAGAATGTGAAGTGTTTTGATGATGATTACTTTGATCTAGATTAGGATCACCTAGAATTGGTTAATGAACCATCAATGGTAAAAGTAAAATATTGAAGATAAGGACTTACCTTAGTAAGCTTTTCTGCAAAAGAAAATTTGGTTTTGGATTACCCGTACCTTGATTCCCTAAAGCTAGCATGCCCTTGGAGTCTTTGTCTTAGTCGGGTAAGTCTTGTTGAGTACTCTCGTACTCAGGGTTTGTTGAACCCCTTGTTGCAGGTGCAGTTCATGAACAAGTCTGCTTCGAGCCTTGTTGCATGACCGTCGTGGCTGAAGAAAGTGATGACGAGTAGACTGTGTGGCCTTTGGGCAGGGCATCTCGCTTGTGTGATGTAATAAAGTTACTACCGATACTTCTCTACTACTGGTTTGTAATAATGTTACATAAGGTTTGAGGTTTGAAAACTGGTTTGTAACCCTAAGTTATTGTAAGACTTCCGCTACTTTACTCTGTTGAATATTTTGAATAAACTATTGTAATATTGCAATACTCCTGTGATTGGATCCTGTTCGGAGGAAAGCAGGCCTTTTAAGTTATGGTGAACATAATTACGGCTGTCAGAGGTCATTATGGCAATGACGGGTACTTGTGGGCCATCGTAATTAGGAGGTTCTGTGACATGAACCCTTCATGACTTTTGTTGTAGAGTTCATATAGAGTCATTTGGGCAAAGTTGCAAAGTTTGGTTGATGATCTATAATTCTATTCACTTAATCACGCCATTCCAAGAAGGATATGACTTATCATTTCATGTGACTTTTTGATTCCAAACTTCATGAAACTTTTCCAGGGATCAATATAGATAGGTACTAAGGTGAGACACATGAAGATATTACAATAACACTACCCAAGCATATATCTTGAAAAGGGCCTATATGTAAGCGATGGTGCAATATTCAAGTTTAAGTTGGGACTCTATTCCATAGACTTGGCTTCGACATCTTCATTACCACTTCACATGTCGTGTTTGAACTCGAAAACCCTTGCTTAACTAGTGATAAACACCTAGGGTGTTACAAGATCGATGAATCAATATGGTCACGTGATGATATAAAGTTGATCATATCATTGTTGATCATATTGGTGCATGTGTTGCATCGACATTGGAGGAGATGGAATGGAATGCGCAAGGCAAAGGTATAACCTAGGGCATTTCATTTCACCGGTCATAGGTGTGTAGAGGAGTTTATGACCGGGTTTAGGATAGATGGTCGTACTATCAAGAGGGGCAAACTTGTTTGCATATCAGTCATCTAGTACCACTCGAGTGATCTAACTTTGCATTATTACTAGAATTGAGTGGCGTGGCAAGTTGAGTGGTTAACCCTTAAAAATAATTGTGAAAATGCTAATACACATACACATGGTGGTGTACACTTGGTGGTGTTGGCACATTTGCAAAGGAGAAGTTGGAGTTGAAACGGATCAACTCGATGAAGAAAATGAGGCGAAAGGAGGTCACTATGAGTGATCGGACGCTGGCCTCAGTTGGACCTGTGCGTCCGGTCAGTGGCAGCAGTGAAGGCACAGACATCGGTCTTCGACTGGATGCTGGCATTGAAAGTGACCTGACACGCAGGGGCCGTGTCCGGTCAGCGCTGACGTACGCTGACGTTTTGGCGCGAGAAGCAGCTGTGACGCGTGGCAGGCGGAGAAGGACTGGACGCAGGTGCTAAGTCTGGTCAGGTTGGACCTAACACGTCCGGTCATCGTTTGGTCCTCTCTGGACCTCTCTGGAAAAGATCGCACAGCCGAGGTTGAACGTGGAGGCCACGTGGCGCGGTCGCAGCGACCAAACGCTGGCCGGGTGCGTTCGGTCATCTTGACCGGCGCGTCCGGTCACCCCGAGTTGTGCCCAGTGAAGGGGTACAACAACTCTTTTCTTATGGGGGCTTATAAATAGCCCCTTGGTCGGCCTTTGGCCGGTAGCTGAGCACACTAGAGCCTTAGTGGCTTATGTGGTGGTGCTTGGGAGCCCTCTAACTCACTTGAGCTTGATAGTGTTCATCAAATCAAGTGAGTGAGGGATTCTAATGCGATTGCATCATGAGGTTGCATCGAGTGGCACTAGGTGTTCGAGTTGCAAAATGGTGGTGCTTGTTCCTCTTGGAGGTTGCCACCTCCTAGATGGCTTGGTGGCGAGTTCTCCGTCGTGAAGCCCGTGAGAAGATTGTGCGGAGCTCCAGAGTAGGATTTATGAGGGGTATTATGCTCACCCCACGGGAGCCACGAAGAGCAACTCTAGTTGAGCGTGTCATTGAGCTACCCTCACTTGTGGGTAGGTTCTTGCGGTGCCCAACATGTGGGCTTGGCGGGTGATGTCAATTAGCCGCCGAACCACCAAGTGAGCGATCGACACAATGGGGACTAGCTTAGTGGCAACCAAGTGAACCTCGAGATAAAAATCACCATGTCATCCTTGTCTTCCCATTGGTTTGCATCCCCTTTACACAAGCTTGTATTTACATTCATATACATTGTGCTTATGTAGTTACTCTTATAATTAGTTAGCTTATGTAGCTTGCTAGTTACCTTCTTGCTTGTGTAGCATAGAAGTAGCTCTTGCGTGACTAATTTGGTTTGAGTAACCTTGTTAGTCGCATTGCTTTGTTTGTGTAGCTAAGTAATTTGCGCTCTTTAATTTGGTTTGTGTAGCCTTGTTATTGAGCATTTCTAGTAAGCTTAGGTGGCTTTGTGCTTTTGCTTACTAGATTGTGTAGGTGCTCCCCGGTTTATTTGAAGTACTAGTTGCATAGTTTTGTGTGACCCTGCAAGCTAGAATTAGATAGGTGAGCACTAGCTAGCCCGACACCTTTGTTGCCTCTTTAGGATCTTTATAAGGTGCTTGTGAACTTAGATAGAGGGGTGTAGTCTTGGCTAGACCGATAGTTTTAATTCCGCATTTGTTTCGGTTAGCCGGAGCAATTAAGTTTTAGAAGGACTATTCACCCCCCTCTAGTCTGCTATCTCGACTCTACAAAGGCCCTCCTAGAAAAAGGTGTTTTGTGAAGGAGATGTTGGTGAAGTCACTGAAGATGGTGGCGAAGCCCGTCGGCAAAGGTGATGTCGATGTAAGCGCCGACGCCGCATGCTGAAGGCTAGAGAAGTCACGTGAAAATGCACCTAAGTTGATCTCCTGCATTTTTTAGGGACTTAGGTTGGGCGTTATAGCTTCATCGAATATCGACTAGCTTGCATGTCTTTTGACACTCAGAAAGACACCGGCTTTCTACTTGCTGTAAAAGATGGTTAGTCATTTCATATAATATGATAGGGGTAAGATTTTTTTGAAGCTTTTGAAAGAGCGAAGGTCTCGATGCCTAATTATGGATATGTCTTTGTCGGGGAAGCTTTTTGAAGCTTTTGAGAGTCTCTGAAGCTTTTTGAAGTTTTTCAGAGTGGCGACCCTAATGTCTGATTATGGACATGTCTTTGTCGTGTTACTACAGTGCAATGCATGTATGTATGTGATGATGCAAGTAAATGCATTCACACAAAAATGTTAAAAGGGGTAAACATATCATGCACCCTGCAAAAATGATGAATATGCTTGAACAAAAGATAGGCTTTGCATATAAGAAATAATAGTGCCCTCAAATAAGAGGGTTGTAGTTTTGGATGACTAGCGAAGGCTGCCATTCAAGAACCTGCATGGGTATAGATGTGACTTGTAACATTGAAGATAAAAAGGATCAGTTCCTTGTGAAGGTTAGCTCAGATAAAATTTGGTCGATACATATTATAAAAACCTAAAATATAAACAATACAACCTGCAAAAAGGAGGAAAACATGCTGGTGTTAGTGGGTTTGAAGGTTGGGTGGCTGTCGAAAGTCGATTTTAGATGGAGTCTGATTGTTGGTGAGGTCTGATGGTTCACGAAGTCTGCTGACAAACAAAAACCAATGACTGACGAAGGCCGCTGAATAACGAAGGCCAATGACTATCGAAGGCTATTGACTGATGGTAATGATAAACAATTATAGATGGAAGCCACTGATTGATGAAGGCCACTAACTGACGAAGGCCCCAACTGACAAAGGTCAAAGACTGACGAAGGCCAATGAATGACGAAGGCTTGTCTGATGATAAAAGGTCCTTGACTAGCGGAAGCCATTGACTGATGAAGGCGGCCAACTGATGATAGCCAATGATAGATGAAGGCCACTAATTGATGAAGGCCACTAACAGATGGTAACCAATGATAGGTGAAGACCATTGACTGATGAAGGCCTCTGACTAACGAAAGCCAAGGATCGACAAAGGTTGTTGACTGATGAAGGCCAATGACTTGACGAAGGCTGTCAACTGACGAAAATCACTGACCGATAGAGGATCACCGAAGTATTTTCTGACCGACGAAGGCAAATAACTAAACAAGACCACTGGCTGACGAAGGCCAATAACTGATGAAGAACACTGATTGATGAAGATGAAGACCACTGACTGACAAATGCCAATAACTGATGAGATCTGTTGCCTGGCAAAGGCTGCCCAGGTCTTTTCAAGGTCAGGCGCTTTGCACCACGAAGGTCGTTCCGTACCCTTGAGCCTTTGGCTTGGGTAACAGAGGGTCCTCTTTCCACAGAAAAAGTTGTTATCAAATGTCGTGGCTCCATTGCTAACCACTTTTGACTTTGGTTTTGATGTCTCTCGTGGGTTCTGCCTCGTTGAAAATCTCACCTAGATATGCTCTATGGGAGGGTTAGTTTAGGAGGATAAGAGATACTTACAGTGGTGGTGACCTGCATGTTAGTAACAAAAAGAGATTCGATACAAATAAAAAATAAAAAAAATGTTTTGAAGTTAGCTGGTTAGGGCGAGGCATGTATATAGCCACTGCGGCCATGCTTTTGATGTGGCAAAGGTCATGACAACTTTCTTGGTCACATGATGACAAGTTGTGTGTGAAGGTTAATTTTTGAAATTGCCTTGAGAGGTTGTTGCCTAGCACGACGTCTGTGGCCTTTTTTTAGTTTGTTCCTTCTTTCTCTAGCTCGTCTCTGACCCTCAGATTCGCCATCGTATTCAGGAACATTGGGTGATATGTTTGATTTTGATTCATCTGAACTTCTGACATCGGGTGCAGTTGGCGGTATTGGTAGTGGCCGCCGAATCATGAAGGCTTCTCGGCCTGGCACCAGGTTTGCCTTGTTGTAGTTGTTGATGACTTCAGTTGGAGTGTTGGTGTCATGGAGCGCACTACCTTCTTGGTAGGGTAGAGTGATAGCTTCTTCAACTAGTCGGGTATTGTTGTTCTGGGGACTAGTACCCGGCCAGTGGACTAGGCAATCTTTAGATGTTACGGTTAATACAAGACCTTCCTGTGCCCCGGTAAGATGTAGCCTCAGCGCTCTACCAGCTGTATTTCGGAGTAAGTCTTGATACGTTCTTGTCATGTTGTTAAGTCCGGTTGGGAGGCGACTCAAATTCCTGGAAGAAGCCTGTAGTAGATTCGAATTGATCTCTTGTAGAGTTGATGCTATGTTCCATAGTCCAATCGAAAAGAACTCGATTCATTCCTGAAAGAACCCGGATTAGACTCCGAAGAGGAATCCGATCCGGACACTAAGTTGAGAATGGTTGTCGTCGGAGCTTGAGTCGATTCGAATGTCGTAAGGCCTAAAAATCTTTCGGCGAGATCTTCGGTAGGCTTCGTCGGAAGAGTGAGTCCCTCGCAGGCTTCTAGAGCTTCGACGAGATGTCCTTGGAGGATGCCCTTATCGTCCGGCTCACAAACCCACGATCCGAAGATGAAGATTGATCCCATTGGGAAGATCGTATTGTCGAAATCCGTAGAGCTCTTGATCGCGATTACGCCGAAAGCCCCTACCTGGCACGCCAACTGTCGGTGTTTGACCACCGATAGCCTGCCACGGGGGTACCCAGGATAGTTGTTCGGGCTTTGGCGCGTGCTAGAACTCGACGGTGAACGCAGAGACAGTCGATTTATACTGGTTCGGACCCTTGTTTCGTTATCGAGAAATAAACTTACGTCCAGTCGGTGTTAGCCTTTGCGTTGGATTAATTGTGTTGTATCGTCTCTCCTTACTGGGGTGCCCACAGCCTCTCTTTATATCGATAGAGATGGTTGTAGTGCGTCTAGACCATGAGGTTTGTTCCTATTGTCTGATGTCTATTTTTCTCTACCGATTTAGGGAGTCTTGCCCTCCTTTGTATGGTCTAGGAGGCAAGAGTCCTAGTCGGTTTACAATGTAGAGTCCTAGTAGGATTACATAATAGCAACGTTACTAGGATTACATGGGAGGAATCCTAGTCAAACTAGATCTTCTCCCTTCCTTGCGGGGTACCCCATGGGTCCCGCATCGACAAATACCCATATGAAAGGTGGGTCCCATAGGAGTGTAAGAGAAAATATGGTTGAAAAGTGGTAGTTAGGATGGTTCCTATGGTATTGGGGGAGTTGTATCTCCCCCTTTCTTTGAGGGGAAATGAGAAAAATATTGGTGGCCACAAAAAAAAAGGGAGAGGTATTGTGGGACTGCTGGAGAAATCTACCCCCAATATGACAGTTTTATGGGGATGAGGGGTGGTATTCGGGGACTGCTGGAGATGCTCTAAGTTATGTTTTCATAACTTTTGTATTTCTATGTTTTGGTGTCAGTTATAAGTTAATTTGTTCCTTTGTGTGTTAATAACTTTTGCGTTTGCAAGTTTTTGCACAAGTTATAAGTTAATTTGTTCCTTTGTGTTTAATATTTTTTTGTAAATAAGTTGTGTTTCATAACTTCAGTTTTTCAAGTTTTTCGTATAAGTTATAGGTTATAAGTTATACGTTATAAGTTAGTATACATAAATTGCTACTAGAAAAATATCTTCGAAACATATGCAAGTGGGGTCTTGTTTTGTTCGTCTCGTCACGTATAACACACCGGTGCAACGGAATTAAAAACGGAAACACCGTTTAGATGTTAAAGCAATTTGAAAAAAAATATTTTGCTTTTTGTCACCCATGTCACCGCTGACGACAGCATGCAAGGGCGAGTGTGTGTGCGCAGCCGAGCAGCCAAAAGAGAATGAGAACGCTGCACCATCTAAAATAGGAAAAGGGTGGAATTATCTCTACAACTAAAAAGGATCACTTGTTATCGTCTGATTACAACTAATCGGACCGCTTAGCACTAATTAATCCCACCACGCGAAGCCTCCCAGAAAAACAAAACCGTCACGCGCCAGCTTTCCCCACGACCCCACGCCTACCACGCTCCGACACCGAACCCGCTCCGACACCGCCGCCAGCCCCGGCCCTGCCTCCCACGCTCCGACGCCGCCGCCAGCCCCGGGCCTGCACGCCAGCGCCGCCAGCCCCGCTCCGACGCTGCCGCAACGACTAGCAGTCTCATCCGGCTTCTGTCGGCGTGCGGCGGCCTCTCCTGCGTCTCCCGACTAGCACGCAGAGTCGAGGACGCGGCTCCGACGTCCCTGCGCTGCGCCGCCAAACATCCACGGCCACGACACCCTGCTGCTCGGCCACCCGGCGCGCGCCCACCTCCATCGGCCGGCGACATCGCACGACCAGCAACAGGAAACCGCTGCCAACCTTCTCTCCACTTCGGATCTCCACCAGGTGAGTCCCCTACTCACCTTCTGGGAACTGGGATCCCTTCTCCCTTCTCCTGCTTGCCAACATATTGGAGCTGCACGAGGGTTGATCTGCTGCGGTGCTGCGGCCACGAGATGGTCAGCTGCTGGTGTGGCGGCGTGAATGCACTTAAATTCAATTTGGCTGCGTGATGCCTTTGGTTGATTGGATTATGCTATTCTTACCTACCTGAAATCCTCAAGGCATAATCAGTAAAGCTGCCCTGGCATATCCATTTTCTATGCACTTGCTTTTCCCAGTTTCACATTTTTTGATTGGTCACAATAACAGAGTGATTGTTTATTGAATTCGCACTTGATTGTCTAATCATCCATTAGATGGTTTAATATTGTTGTGAGAAATTAGTGTTGTGCGAGCCTTTCTTTTCATGTACGTACACCAACAACTAATTGTTGCTCAGGAACAGGTAAGTTAGGTCTCTTGCATATGTTGACATTGATATATACATGTGCTGATGATACTTAAAATGTGTTGTCACATGAACATTGATATATACAGTCAATGGCATTTTTGTCCTCGCCTGGGGTATTCAAACTTATTTTGATAGTTTAGCACAATTATACTTTGAATTATTTAACAATCTCAGTTATTAACTCGAAACTGAAAACCCCATAGTCTAATTAAGGCCCGGCTTCCTAATATTTTCACGATATTGCTGCTTAAGGATTCAAAGATAACTAGCAAATTTATCCATGAAATGCTCACTGTAGTTTTCAAAATGAGGTCTCATACTGCTTATGAAAAGTGAATGACATTAAGCATTGGGCTTCAAAATGGTTCAATAGGACGGTTCTCCTTTGCATAATGAATATGCTAATCAGATTTCTAAAGCATCCCCTTCATGGATAGTTATAAGAAACTGGAAAGATCAATTACATGCAAATGTGATGCAGCTTGTGGCATTATGCATATATAGGGCTTATGAGAAAACTAAAAACATTTACATAAATATGCTTGGTAATTTATTGCTAATTGCTCCCAAAACACAAGCCAGTAGACTGCAACTGCCTTTGTGCCTCAATCACAATCTTTCTGCAGCCACCTCAAAATTCTATATGTTAATTATAGTATACTGTCATTCAGTTAACATGTACCCCTGGAGTCATCTATCTATCTTGCACTAACCTGACCACCTAAGCTAATTAGCTAGCATCTCCTTCTCATGGGCTGTACTGCTGGCATGCTGCTACTTGCATCGAACTGCCATGCTGAGCCTTCCGTGTTCTGGCTTGCTACCGCTACTTTCAAATTGGTGATTGATATCGATATGCTGCCCAGCATCCCTGGATGTTTATGTTGCCAATGTTAACTTGAATTTATTCACGTCACTGAGCCATTACAAACTGCCATTGCTCACCATCAGGGGCCATACTAAATACCTCTGCACTTGTGCCACCGATTATTTGTTTTGCACAAAAGTACGTATAACAAATTATCTTGGGACTTGCTTATCTTAGATGTACCCATCTTCTGAATTCACTAGGTCCACACACATGCATACGATGGCTGTGTCTGCACTGAGCAAGCTTAAACAAATTTCTTCTATATCATAAAAAATGAGTTACCAGTCAGTGGATCTTGACTCTTCTCGCCAATTTACTTGTTGCAATGTACAGAACCTCCACCTATATACTAACTATATATATTTCCTTACTGCCATAGAACTCTTGATTGCCATGGAAATTCAGGCCCTCGTTCTTGCTTACTGAATAACAAGCATGAACTAGCCCACACTGCTATTAGTGATCTGTTGATACTTGATTGTCATGGAAGTTCAGCCCCTCTTTCTTGCTTACTGAATAACAAGCATGAACTAGCCCACACTGCCATAGAACTCTGGTCATCTATGCACGTTCTGCATCTACAAAGTTGCATCTACTACTCTTTCATTCTACATCTGCAAATTTAGACTTGCTTGCTCAGTGCTCAAGTTAGTTTGGCAAATGAGGAATTGCAGACCTTAGTCCACCGCATGGATGAAGCTAGAAATTATTTTATTGGCAATATTTGTAGAGTAGAGTTGCAGCACGATTGTTTTGTTCTTAATAAATGGTTCATCCATTTTAAGTGAAATGTTGCAGAAACGATTTTGGACGTATGTGATCTGATAGCACATAATTTCTGGAAGGTTTGAGTTCAGATAGAACCTATCGAGAACCAAACACATTACTTATGTAATATAAACAAATTTTGACTGAGCTAAGACCAACTTCAAGAAATAGTAGTCAATTGATCTGCGCCTGTCTTTTTGACATCAATTGCTGCTTCTTTTTTGCAATCAGGGGACTGATAAGAATTCATTGATCTGCGCCTCTCCCGAACTATCTCTACAACTAAAAAAATTGAAGTGTTATCGTCTGATCGGACCGCTAATCCCACTCCGCAAAAACGCCTCCCTCTCCGCAAAACCGCCCCCGCGCACGCGCCCACGACCCAGCTCCGCAGCTCCGACGCCGCCAGCCCCGAGAAGGAGAAGACCCGCGTCGTCCACCTCGCCTTTTGCACCCACGCCGTCGTCCTCGCCCAGATCTGCGTCCCTCCGACCACCCCGTGCGCAGGCTGACCGGAGTCGCCGTTCCGCAAAACCGCCCTCGCGCACGCGCCCACGACCCCAGCTCCGCAGCTCCGACACCGCCACCAGCCCCGGTCTGCCTCCCTTGCTCTAACGACGCCGCCAACCCCGAGAAGAAGACCCGCGTCATCCACCTCGCCTTTTGCACCTACGCCGTCATCCTCGCCCCGATCTGCGTCCCTCCGACCACCCCGCACGCAGGCCGGCCGGAGTCGCCATCAACCGTAACGCCCAGGTACGCCCGCGAGACTTGTCGCTACCAGATGTCGATCGGGATGTAGGGGGGCCAGTGCCGGCGGCGGCATGAGATCAGATGGTCAATTTTTCCCAAAATTCCTATCCTCCCCAAATGAATGAAAAGTAGTTTACTAAAGGATCCAGCTAAGAATATCATGGGCCCTTCATTAAATAACCTTTGCCCATTTTCATAATCCTTGTGGTTAATCAAATCAAGGGAACTACCCTGCATGTTTAAAAACAAATATGCAATACATCAATTGACTTGTAAAGTAAATCAGAATGAGATGCAGCCATGTTTGACAAAAAAGAATGGCATGCAGCCATATACTTGGTTAAACTACCATTGAGGGTCTCATTTCTGTTGGACTGGTTGAGGACTTCATTTCAGCTTATGCTACGTTGCCATTTAAAATATGACCACTTTCTTGACATCTCTGTTGAAATGCATCTACCAGTTCAGATTAGAATATTATCAGCAATTCAAATTGAGCACTACTGATGATATATTACATGGATCATACTGATTTTAGAGCATGCAGCTTGAGAAGACTTTGCCGTGGATGGAGGAGTTGCAATTGTTTGTTGGCGAAGCAATTGATTTTCGGCCTCTAAGTCGGCAGCTTTCCCTTCTAACCTGTATTTGTGGAATGACAGAAACAATTTAAAATTGGCCATAAATAAGCACAAGATGCAGACAAAGGAAATGAATTACCACAACATAGAGTTATTTGTCTAGGTAAAATACCTTTCTAAGTTCCCTCGAAGCTCAGTAACAAGTATAGCAGAATCTTCAATCTTCTTCACCAAGTCATCATTCTTTTTTAGGAGGTCTTCATTTCTCCTCATTAGATCTTCATTTCTTCCATGAGCCTCAGTATATGCATTCTTGACACCATCGCCATCTTGTTTCTCCATTACAAAGTTAGACAGTCTAGATATGGCATCTACTTGAAGCCTAATTGATACAGACATTAGTCTCTGACAAATGATCTGTAATGATGGCATTGTAATCGACAATTAGAGAAAGATATTTAAGATACCAACTTTTAGATAGTATCTTGAAGCTGGTGAGCCCTGTATTCGCTATCCCTAACTTTTTTAAATAATACATTGTTTCTCTCCTGAGCTTCAACAAGGGACCTCTTGATTGCTTCATTTTCTTGTCTTTCAGCTTCCAAAGAAGCTGCCATATTCTCCTTAAGCCTGTTATGGGGCAAAAACAACACTACAACTTCATAATGTTGAATAGTAGTAATGAACAAAAGGAAGAACTATTTGGGTTAAGCAAAAAAAAGGGGGAAATGCACAAAACCTAGGTATTGTGATGCATGCCACATAGCCCTAGATTGATGAACTGTTTTGATCTATCTCAGATATTCATTAATGCACTTCTATTTTTACTTTATGCTGTTACCATTCCTTGAAATTTGATATTCTTGTGAGACCCAAACACATTCTGCATGCACGTGGCACATATGTGCCATCAATGTCTCACTTTGCATGTATATCTTTTTAGAACATGTGACCTTGATCCATTCTAATGTTACGTAAAAGGTAGTGTGATATAAGAGTGTCTGATCATGGCAATATAACTGTCAAGCTATGTTTAGTATGAAGAGACACAACTAGGTGCTATATTAACAGCATGTGCGGTCAAATAGGTGCAGTTTTTAGTATGGAACCACATGCCTCATACCACTGATCTTGTAGCATGGGAAGAAATTCCAAAAAAAAACAATGAATTTGGCACAACTATTGAGATAGTTAGAAGGTTTAGTAAAATGGGGCGGTCATTTTAAACATATATGAAAACACCTTTATTTTACATTTTGAATTTAATTTCAGGAAATAAAAAAATCTCATGCTGAAAAGGGAGAACTACATGCCTGTAGTTGTAATATAATATCTATAAAAAATTGTTTAAGGTACATACGAATTTATAGTGTTTTGAAGATGCTCAACTTTTTTGTTGGCTTCTTCAGTTTTCATCAGTAACTCTTCATTTTTGTATTCACTCTCGGTAAGTGCTTCCTTCAGGGCATCCTTCTCACGTTTCTCAGATAGCAGCAAAGTGTCTTTCGCTGTATTATCACCAAGCCTGAAATTGATCATTGGTCATTATGGCTAGCAGTACCATCTACATTTATGTAAACATGCTCACTAGCTATAAGCAAGCATCCCCAGTGCCAAACACAGCTTAATAATGTTGGCAATGGAGGTAGGAGGCACAACAGACAACACTAAGGAATTTAGAGCTGTTAAGCTGCTCTTGCATTGCATCCTTGCATACATATATACACATACATACAAAGGGGCAGCTGTATACCTTCCCAGGTATGGTGTATATCAGTTCCTACTGTAGCTAAATCATCTACCAACTACTACTCTACTCCTTACTGCCAACTTTTGCTTATCAAAGCTTGTCAAACAAAAGAGTAAGGTGTTGTCCTTCCTACATGATAGAAGCAGCAACTACTAGCACTAATGAGGTTGACTGAACACAGGGATTACTTATCTGTCAAATATAACAAGACTTATAGAGTACCTTTGTACACTTCCTTGAAGAAGACCAATTTTTCTGTCAACGTCCTCAAGCTTGTTTAGTAACAGCAAATTTCTTTCTTGAGTTTCAGCTTGTGCCTTCATGGTTGCATTGTTTTGTTCTCGTTCTTTCAACAGTAAAGCCTCTGTAGTAGATGTGTTTTCCTGAAGCCTATACTCATGGTAGAGATATGGAGTTGATTCAAAGATTAAAACAGATAATTTTCTGACAGAATTCATGTCCTAGAGGTTGCTAGGTAGACAATAAGGAACGATTATGGACCTCTTCGCAGTTAGCTGAAGCTGAAGAATATTTTTATCACAATCCTGAATTTTCTTAATTAACTCTTCATTTCTCCACTGAATTTCAGTTAGAACTTTCTTGGTCGTCTCATGTGCCTATTTCTCTGATAACAATATTGTGTCTCTGGTAGTAGATTCTGCTTCAAACCTTTCAAAATCACACTGAAAAATCACTATCACAGAGTAATGATGATATCGAAAAAGAAGTTGGGACACATCCTCTGAAGAAATATCAGACCTCTTGATGGTATCTTCCAATTGTTTTCTTATTTCCTGGGACTGCTGTGACTCGTGTACTAATTCATTGATTGTTTTCTGGGCATTGGCCAGTTCTTCTTTGGTCCTTTCATTTTCTTGTCTTTCTACTGCCAACAAAGAGTCTTTCTCTGATGTGCATTCTTCTTTTAGAATTTGCACAATTTTTATACCCTTTGACCCAAGCTAGATTTGCTCCTGCCAAGTAGCAAGTCTTATGTGAGCTCATGTGGCCCACAAAACATGGACAATGTTCAATAGACTTGAATTAATCTCTGTACAATTGGGGATTTGAGGTTAAACTGCTGAACCCATGCATTCACCTAACATATGTGTACTCCTGAATTTTAGCTTGGAATGAAAGCCTGGAATGACTATGGTCCCCTTGTGGAACAATATGTATGGTCAAGAAAAGGACCATTTCAAATTGAAACACTGCAATTTCATGGGGCCATGTTACTCTTGCCTAATTTTAGTTTGGTAACATCTTTTTTTTTTCTTATTAGAAAGACGGCAAAAGCTTTGCCGAAATTTTATTAGACGGGTAGTTTGCTAACATCTTGTGAGCTTGGCAGTATGATTTAGTTCGGTGGTTGAACCCCGAGCGTTTTCTTAGTGAGCTACTAAGCCAAAAAAAATAAACTCTTCAGTGTAATGAGCTTTGTCTTCTGAACATGGGACAATAAATGCGATTTTTTGAATGAAATAGAGAAAGTTTGCTATGTTGTTTTGCCCCGCTAGCAGGTTCCATTATGCTTTGGGTCTGTACACTTATGTATATGCATGCAGCTTGCTTGCTTAGTATAATGTTTAACTAGCGCACTTCGGTTGATTACTGCAGTTAGTATAGTAGTATGTAATTTTTGTTTGTCCGTAGCAAAGCATGAACTAGCCCACATTGCCGTAGAACTCTGGTCATCTATGCACGTTCTGCATCTGCAAAGTTGCATCTACTACTCGCTCATTCTATATATGTAAATTTATACTTTCTTGCTCAGTGCCCAAGTTAGTTTGGCAAATGAGGTATTGCAGATCTTAGTCCACCACAGTATACCAAGCATATTGTTGTTTTGCTTTGTACTTTACATTCATACTACTGTGCTTCATATTACCCGAGTGGTTAAATTGTGTCATCTTTAGTAATTTTCAACTAACTAATGGGTATTACCGTATGACTCCTACATAATTAAACACTACAAAAGGTACACTATAGGCACTTGTGGGTTAATTCAATGGAAAATAGTGGCTCTCCTGCACCAATGGGTGACAAGACTAAGACTACTAATGGAGGTAAACAAAATAAACCATCATTTTATTTTATTAAATTAACCTATTGTTTATATTATTAGTGATAATCAATGTATGTGGATGTAACACTGCAGAAAGCGATGCTGGACAATGCAAGAGAGAAAAAGATAAGGCTCGATGGCTCGCAATGTCTCAAGAGAAAAAGGACGAAAGAAATAAAAAACGTCGAGAAGCATATAAAAGAAGAAAGGAGCAACACCTACATATCGAAACTAGCATTGGTAGTATAGCACATACATTGGTGAATAAAAATATACATATTACTATTAATGTTTCTTATATGTGATAGTGTCATATTTGGTAGATGGTGTGGATGCATCAAACAAGGAAAATATGGATCCTAATAAAATAGATGATTGCATAGGAATGATTCAATCCATGCAAACAATATTGATGATAAACTTATATCCAATCAGTTACCAGGTAATTAATTGTTGATACATACAAACATGGGGCCTATTGATGGATATCTGGTGTCTTCTGGTCGTTTTGGTACTATTTTAATTAAAGCACAACTATGTAGGTGGTGATGTAACTACCGCTCGCAGCATAGTTATGAATTATCAAATGCAATCACAGTGCACGTAGGATCAAATCATGGCTCATCGTGTGTCAAGTAGAAAGAGCCATGCAAACATGACACCTGAGCAACGTGAACAAAGGAAAAAGCGACAGAGGCTTTACAATCAAGCTCCATCTCATAAAGAGGCAATGAAAGTTACTACAAACCGCTCCAGGGAGGTGCGGCGACACACCTTAAACAGTGAGTCCATCGCAATGGAGAATCCACTCTTTAATCCAACGATGGAGTGGCCCACTACAAACTCATCTGGGCTAGCTCATGGACCCACAGTAAGCCCTAGCGATTGGGATATCCCAGAATCCACTACAACGCCTATTTGCTTCCCACAAGTTACTGAGGAGACAAATGAAGATGATGATGATGGATGTGGTGATATATCGTCTGGTCATATGACACATAGACAAAATGTTCCATCTGGACAAAGACATGCATTGATAACCCGCCGTAACACTGTGTTTGAGCGTCGCATCGGTCGGAACACAGGAGTATCTAATAACGATGGTGAAGACCACGTGGATGAAAGTACGCCCTTACCTCAGTCAACCGTGACCAACAACGGTAAATAAAGAGGCCTCCCTATCCCCGTTCCTTGACATGAAACAACTTTATTCATTTCTCAACCATGTCTATTATGTGATTGACAGAAAGCGCTGGACCAAGCAATCAAAATGTATCAGCTACACCTGAACAACCATTATTTGATGATACCGGTAAGTTGCACTACTTTTAACATCATGTACAATATTTGCTTTCCTTTATTATTACCAAAGTTGAAATATGTCATGACACTGTGACGATCACAGACGATGATGAGGGCGATATATTTGAAGATGATGAGGAAGAGGATGAGGGATACCTATTTGCTGGTCAAGGTATTTGTACCAAATATCAAATACCTTTCTAAACAACCACTCCTTTATATAACCTTTATTTTTATGTTCAAATGTTTTTTCAATAGAGGAATCAGATGACGATGTCGAAAGTGATACTACTGTGGAAGACACGGCTTCTGACCCTGAAGTACCTGACCCGTACGAAAAGGTGTATAGTAACATGCCTAGAGAGACACACATGCTAAAACATGTCCCAAATTGCCGTCATTGCGGTGCGAAGAGGTTTCACAAAGAACCTCCTGGGTTTTGTTGCCGCAACGGACAGGTCGAGCTGAATGCGCCAGTCATACCAGACCAGCTCATGAGGCTTTGGACGAGCTCCGACGCGGACGCGAGGCACTTCCGTAACAATATTAGGTTTTTCAATGGCCACTTCTCTTTCACTTCCCTATACTATCGCCTCGACAGTGCTACTACTAACATCAGAAACAGCGGCATATATACCTTCCATGCACATGGCATGATCTATCATAACATAAGGTCATTTGGGAGAGAAGATGGTAAGGAGCCCAGACATCTTGAGCTTTACTTCTATGATGACGATCCGAGCCTTGAGCACCGGTACTGAAGGTGTCGTGAAGAGCAGTACCAAAAAGATAAAGAAGTTATAGACAGACTGGTGGCCATCCTTCGTGACAACCCGTACTCACAACATTTGAGGAGTATGGGGCAGGCTGAACAACTCGAGGACTATCGCCTCACACTTAACCTTGATCAGCGATTGGACCAAAGGACATACAACGTGCCGATGGCTTCAGAGGTGGCTGCTGTTTGGATCGAGGGTAGTGAACTCCTTGGTCAGTTTCAAAATAGTGTTGTCCTGCATGGGAAAGATAGGAGCAGGCATGGCATCCGATCATACCATGGATGCTATGATGCTCTTTCATACCCACTCTTCTTCCCTAGCGGTGAGCTTGGATGGCATATGGATATCCCAAAGAAAGGTGTTACTATGGAGGATGTCAACATGGCTCGTGCCCTGCGTAAGGCTCGTAGTGGTACTGAAGAAGAAGAAACAGGTTTGTTTATCTTCTTATACTTTCATGTATATCAAACCGTTATCCCAGGAACACCTCTAATACCATAGTTTTTTTTGTAGATTCTCTGGGAAATTTATGTGTTTCTGTGTGTGACTACTACTGCTACAAGTTTCAGATACGACCAGGAATCTTTAATCCCATACTTTATGGTGAGCGTCTTTTCCAATAGTTTGCGGTGGACACGTACATCAAAATTGAGAGTTCTCGATTGGATTACATACGCAATCATCAAACAGAGATTAGGGCTGACCTTTACCAAGGATTGGTTGATAGCCTGCATGCTGGTGAGGGTAGATCAGAAGCTGTTGGGAAGCGGACGGTGATGCCTTCGTCATTTATCGGAGGCCCGAGGGACATGAGGCGTAGGTACATGGATGCCATGGCACTGGTGCGAAGGTTTGGAAAACCAGACATCTTCCTGACTGTGACATGTAATCCAAAGTGGGATGAGATCACGCGTGAGTTGTACCCTGGATAAACACCACAGGATCGTCCAGACCTTATTGATCGGGTCTTTAGAGCAAAATTGGAAGAACTTAAGCACATGTTGTTAAAAAAGGACATCCTTGGAAAGGTTCGTGCACACGTGTATGTTGTGGAGTTTCAGAAGAGGGGTCTACCGCACGCACATTTTTTGCTAATCATGGAAGGACGCTACAAAATCACGTGCCCAGAGCAGTATGACCTTCTCATCTCAGCCGAGCTCCCAAACAAGAAGAAGTATCCGGACTTGTATAAAATGGTTACAAAGCATATGATGCATGGCCCTTGTGGAGTACTTAATCGCAATTGGCCGTGCACAAAGGGCCATGAATCATGCAAGAACCGTTACCCACGCCCTTTCTGTGATGCCACATTACAGGGCAAGGATTCATACCCAGTTTACAGATGGTGTGACGATGGTAGAAAACAAAAAGTTCGTGGGCATGACCTTGACAACAGATGGGTTGTGCCTTACAACCCATACCTCCTACGTCTGTTCAATTATCACATCAATGTTGAGGCATGTGGGAGCATAAAGGCTATCAAGTATTTATTTAAGTACATCTACAAGGGTCATGACCGCGCGTCTGTGGCTGTGAGAGAGGCCGACAACGAGGACAATGAAGGAAACATCGATGAGATCAAACAGTACAGGGATGCTAGATGGGTAACTCCACCAGAAGCCTTGTGAAGGATATATGGTTTTGATATAAGTGATAGGTCCCCTTCGGTGTTGTCCTTGCAGCTGCATCTTCCTGACATGCACATGGTGTCATTTCACCAGCGCGAAGGTGTTCGACGAGTGCTTAATCATCCAGGTGTTGAAAGGTCGATGCTTACAGCCTACTTCGAGAAGAACAACACATCTGAACATGCCCGTGGTATATTGTATCGGGACTTTCCTGAGTACTATAAGTGGGACTCACAGAGAAAAGAATGGATTAGGAGGGCACAAAAGAATTGTTTAAGATAGATCGGAAGAGTTGTATGTGCCAATCCGGCAGAAGGGGAGCGTTACTATCTTAGGGTGCTTCTAAACCACGTGGCTGGTGCAACCTCGTTCATTGATCTAAGGACAGTTTCTGGTGAGCTCCTACCGACTTTTCATGAAGCTGCAGAAAGAAGGGGCCTCATTGAAGCGGACAACACGCTGCACGAGAGCCTTACTGAAGCTACTCAATAGATGATGCCACATGCACTGCGAAGGCTCTTTGCAACAATCTTGGTATTTTGTGAGCCGAGTGATGTGTTGGATCTTTGGGAAAAGCACAAGGAGGTAATGTCAGAGGACTATAGGCGTAATAACAAGTCTAGCTTCGCAGTGGAGCAGATGGTCCTCATAGATATTCGGAAGTTGTTAGAATCAATGCAGAAGGACATAAATATGTACCCACTTCTTGATATCGATGACACATATGATCCATCTGGCGATATTCCTAGGGAGATTTTCGAGGAGGCTAGCGTTGAGGCAAGCGTTGATGACATGGCACTATCAAAGACCCTTAACGAGGAGCAGCAGACTGTCTACAATGAGATTATGTCTGCTTTTGATAGCGATCATGGGGCTTTGTTCTTTGTAGATGGACCTAGCGGCACTGGAAAGACTTATCTATACAGGGCCCTGCTCGCTACTATACGTAGTCAGAACAAGATTGCCGTGGCAACAGCAACATCTGATGTTGCTGCCTCAATAATGCCTGGTGGCAGAACCGCCCACTCGCGCTTTAAGATTCCCCTCACCCTCGACGATGGGGCCTTTTGTACATTCACAAAACAGAGTGGTACCGCCAAGCTACTTCGGACCGCATCCCTTATTATTTGGGATGAGGTGACGATGATAAAGAGGCAAGGTGTTGAGGTGCTGGACAACAGCCTCCGTGATATCATGGACTGTCCTAACTTGCCGTTTGGGGGGAAGACTGTGGTGTTTGGTGGAGATTTCAGGCAGGTTCTCCCAATTGTTCGAAGAGGGTCAAGGGCTCAAATAGTTGGTGCCTCACTGCGGATGTCATACCTTTGGGATTTCATGCGATATCTAAAACTGGTGCGCAACATGAGGGCAAAGAACGATTCGTGGTTTGCAGAATACTTGCTACGCATAGGGGAGGCTCTGAGGAGGTTAATGATGATGGTGAAATCCGTCTTCCTGATGATATATGCATACCACAGACCAGGGAAGACAATGATCTTGATATGTTGATTGACTGCATATTCCCTGCCCTCAATGCCAATATGTCAAATAAGAGCTACATCATCTCACGAGCAATATTATCTCAGCGGAACGACTGGGTTGATATGATTAACATAAGGATGATAATCCGTTTCCAAGGGGATGAGATGGTGTACCATAGCTTTGATAGTGCGGTGGATGATCCACACAACTACTACCCATCTGAGTTCCTCAACACTTCGACCCCCAACGGTCTCCCTCCACATGTGTTAAAACTCAAGATTGGGTGTCCGGTCATATTGCTAAGGAACATCGACCCTGCAAGTGGACTTTGTAATGGAATCAGGCTAGTGGTTCGAGGGTTCCAAAGAAATACTGTCGATGCAGAAATTATGGTCGGAGACCATGCCGGAAAGCGAATCTTCCTACATCAGATTCCGTTATGCCCCTCGGATGACGAGATGTTCCCGTTCCAGTTCAAGAGAAAGCAGTTTCCTATTAGACTCAGTTTTGCCATGACGATTAACAAGGCACAGGGGCAGACTATCCCCAATGTTGGTGTGTATTTGCCTGAATCGGTGTTCTCTCATGGTCAGTTGTATGTTGCGCTATCTAGAGCTACTGCTAGATCGAACATCAGGATCCTTGTTGTTCGACCCGGGGACAAGAATGACAAGAAAAAGAAGACAAAAGTAAATGGTACATATACGAAAAATATTGTCTACAAAGAGGTTCTCACTCCATAAAAAGGTACTGTCTTATGTGTTTGTACAACTGTTATATTTTTACATTTATGTCCTTTATTTGACATTTGTCGTATCCATCTATATTTCAGGTAATAGAGGAAGTCGGAAAGAAATGAGAGCCAAGTGGTTAAGACTTGTTGACATGTTATTGATGGGATGTACAAATTATATATAATCGAAACTTGTTGATTATAGTATTTCTAATATCTTTTTCTCTCATTTTAATATTTATCTTTTTAAGTAAAAAAAATTGTTACTGAATGAGCGAATGACATTGGTTGCCGTCAAAATAAAAAATATATTACATGAGTACGCAAAACCAAGCAAATTATCCGTGCTTCTTTGCTTATACCAAGATGCAAATCGACGTCCACATTCTAGCAAGCGTCGTCCGCTACCCTGAGCTTGCATGTGTATTTAGAAATAATTTCAAAGTTTTATAAATATTTTAAAGAGAATTTCAAATTTTAATTGGTTCAAAAAGCAATCGTTTTTTATTTTCAAATGAAAATATAAAGTGAGGAAGCACATCTTGCTACACCTACTCACATACACAGGGAACTAAAACACGGCCAACATACCTGAAAGTGTACGAGATTATCTTCAACGTTATATTAGTCTCATGAACAAAAAATAATGAATAGTTGCTTATTTTTCCTCTGTCTGGGTGATGTTAATGACAGCTTACTGGTTTCTTTATTTTGAATAAATTACTTTGAAATTATGTGTTTTAATGTTAATTATTTGATGTGTGATTGTTTCTCATGATAAATTTTATCCGTAGCAATGCACGGGCACTTGACTAGTTTTTTATAAAAAAAGAAAGGGGATGTATGTCGGAAATTCGTTCGCTAGATTCAATTCCAATGGACGTTCGCCATTTACCGAGCCTGTGCCAGTGGTCGTGCTATACTGCTATGGCATGTGGTTGTGTACATACTGCAGTGCAGCTTTATACAGCCTGTTCGCTTGAGATTATCAGTCAGCCAGGCAGCAGTGTTTTTCTCTCATAAAAAACCAGTCAGCAATACTTTCAGCCAGTCAGATCAGCCCAAGCGAACAGGCTGGTAGCTTCGCCGCTTCGGTGTTCGGTCTGGTCGCGGTACTGCGTTGCTGCACCAGAGTTTTTTTTTAGAGGATACACCTCATATTTAGGTGCTTTTTATGCGTTGATTAACTCGATCCAAATAGATCTAGTTAATAGTTTAGCTAATTATTCTCTCCAGCCTAGACAATAAGTAAATTTCTACAAATTTTAAAACAGATTTAGGGCACTGGCAAAAAATCTGTTATTTATTTGGGACAAATTTGAAATCTTAGAAAATTATTTGTTTGAGACGGAGCAGTTGAATACTAACAAACAACTATTTTACTAGCTAAACTAAAATAACTACTATTAGCTATGAACTACGGAGTATTAGCTAGCTAACTATTAGCGGTTAATGATCCAAACAAGGCTTAACATCTAACCGTACAAAATCCAAGATTATTTGACCTAGGGTTCATCCAACGGTTTCACACAATGACACAAACACAATGGGTCAAACTGCCGGAGGAGTGGAAGATTACTTTTTTTTTAGCGAAGTGGAAGATTACCTGGAAATCTTTCCAAACGCTCCGTCCGAACGCTAGGACAGGAGCCGCCGAGCGCCATCTAATTTTCCCTTGATGGGCCTTACTACTTCTCGTGGCCCACTGACAATATACATGTTCATGCATTCCCGAGGCCGAGGGAGGTCTGAGTATGCGTTCCTGTTTGTTTCTCTACAGATTCGGTGGATTGTTTTATTTTATTTTTCCTTTTCTTTTTATTTCTTTTCTTTTTTTCTTTCTGCTCTTTATTTCCCCATTTTTATTTTCTTTTTTATGTAGTTTTTATTCGTCTTTACATTTTTATATTTTTCTCTTTATTTTATTTCTTTTTACTTTTACTGTAATTATTATTTTCTTTACTTTATCTTTATTTTTAGGTCTTTCTCTTTTCGTTTTCTTTCTTTTCCCTTACTCTTTCTATTTATGTTTTTATGTAGATTTTCTTAATTGTTTAGTTTAAATTTTTCTTCTTCTTTTTATTGTACTTTCATGAGATACTATGATGGTCACATAGTATACACATAATGTTCAACGATGTACTTTTTGTTTATTCACACAACATATTTGAAAGATCACTCAACATTTATCTTGATAAGTGTCTTGATATTATTGCGTACTTTGTCGAATTCTAAATTCAACATATTCCAAGGCATGAAAACAGTAAGGCTAAGATGTAGACTCAACAAGCATCAGACTTTGACGTCGGAGGACACAATTTTCATATCAAAGAAAAGACAGTGCGAAAGAATTGAACTGCAGTTGGTCTGCCAGAACCGAGCAGGCCAGTTTTCTCCATGTACTTCACAGAATCTACCATACTCCACATTTCTTATGTATTGAGTGCATTGGTATGAATTTACTTCGAGGTTTGCTAGTATTAGGGGGAGAGTCTCTCTGAGTAATAACTTATTGCAAACATCATATTCCACTCTTTTCTTTATATGAGTTTTTCCTTGGGGTTTCTCATATAAAATTTTTAATGAGGCAATATCAACACAAGGTTATGTCATATCATCTATTTTTCCCCAAAGGTTTTTGGTGGACGATATTGGGACATAAGATGCATTGTACTCTTTTCTTTATGTGAGTTTTCCATTTATGGTTTCTCATATAAAGTTTTTGATCATGCAATGTCAACACGGTATATGCTATATCATCTATTTTCTCCACCGGAGTTTTTGGAAGATGATATTTGATGCATATTGACCATATGGTCAAGGTGTTTCTAGACTAAGACTTTGGGTTTATCTGAAAGGGTCTAATAACATTGGTGATTGAATATCATGGGGTTTCTTCTTATTTTTCTCACTGGATTTTAAGGAGTTTTGCCTAGTATACCGGTATTACTTTGCTTTTTTCCCACAAGGTTTTTCCAAAAATTCTTAATGGTGCACAATAGATGAACAACGAAGACTACAAGGAGCTAATTGACCAAGGGGAGTGTTGATAATTATTATTTAATAATTAATTAGGGATTAATCCCAAATGCTGTCTTTTCACCCCTTCTCTCTTTAGACTTGTAACCGACTATCTGGGCTCCGGTATATATATATACTATTCAATGGAAACATAGATAATCATTTGTATCACTCGTTGTCTCTCGCTCTCTATTGTTAAACACGATTACCTGTCTTGTAGTTTGAGGTTGAATTCTAGGCTCTGGAAAGAATGACCTCAGGGAAGTCGAAAGGACCTTTCCTTTCCATGTACGGTTATCCTAGCGCCCGGACGTCCGGCACGTGAGATGCGTCTGGACATCACTCCTCTTCCCAAACGCCGCTCCCCCCTCAACACGAATAGAAAATCGGTTTGGAATAGAACGAAATGGAATTGCGTCCACCGCGCCTTGTCCTCCATTCCCCACTGCGCCCTTGTCCTCGTTTCTCAACGCACCCCGTTCCTCCACCACGCCCCATGTCCTAGGAGCACGAAACACTTCAAAGTGCAACATCGCAGACATATGGAAAAACTATGTAGTGCAACATCGGAATATAAATACCACAATATCGCAAAATTATGTAGTACAACATCGAAAAACATATGCTGCAACATCGAAAAATATATACTACAACATCAAAAATTATGTATTGCAACATCGCAAAATATGTAATGCAACATCGAAAAACATGTACTGTAACATCGAAAAATATGTATTGCAACATCGAAAACTTTGTGCTGCAATATCGAAAAATATGTACTACAACATCTTAAACAGTAGTACTGCAACATCGCAAGAATCAACCATGGAACATGGAAATCGAAATATTCGAAAATCATCTGTTGCAACAACCCAAAAATCCCTTTACATTCGAAAATCATCAGTTGCAACATCAAAAAAACTCATTGCAACACGGAGAAAACAGCAAAAGGACGTACAAACAATAAGGGGATGGGTTCGAGGTGCAAGCTGCTCAAGGTGTGGCCCATCACCTTCGAGCTCATCGGAGGGAGGAGGGAATAGGACCCCAGAGCTCGCCGGAACCCTAGCCACCGCCGCGTCCCTTAGATCCAGAGGAGGAGGAGAAGGAGGAGAAGGAGGAGGACGAGGGCTTAGATCCAGAGAATGACCGACCTACCTCGTCGGAGCCGCCGCCATCGTCCTCGTCTCCGGTGGGGGGAGCAGGAGCCGGGTCACTGGGGAGCACGGGGTAGCAATGGAGGTCGCGGAGAGGGGAGGGAGGGAGCGCGGGCGGGCGGGGAGGCGACGAGCTGGCGCAGGCACGGCGTCCGTCGAGCGCGTTGCGGCAATGAGCCGAGGGTGGGGATGAGGGAGCGAGTGGCAGTGTGGGCGCGAGGAGGTGGAGGCGCAGAGTGGGGATGAGGATGAGGGAGGCGGAGCGGGAGTGGATGAGGACGAGTCGGTCCGAGTCGTTTGTGGGCGGGTCCGTCTGAACGGAACGGACGCCCAAACAGTATTATTATCGTTCCATGTAACAAGGAATAAGGGAGGCAGTTTGGTTAGATTAGTAGTAAATCCTTTCCATTTTACACAACCATTAGGCCTTGTTCGGTTGTTGTTAAAATCAAAGGGATTAATGGGGATTGGTAGGGTTGAGGAAGAATTTAACTTGTAGGGGATTTAATACTCCCAAATCCCTCTCAAAGTTCCCTTGGTTCTGGGATCAAACGAACAGGCCACCCTCACTTCACCGTCCCTTGTCTTCTTGGAACAGAAGAAAAACTACAGGATGGAGCCGTCACGCACAGCTGCATCCGGAACCTCTGTAAATAACAACAGTTCAAGCTACTCTACAATAGAATAAAGAAATGTAGGGATATCTAACTTCCCAAGAGATGACAGAACCTCTGCGGAAATGCCACATCACTGCGTTTGGAAAAGAAACGAGAATATTGCTTTATTGCTACAAATCTTTCGCTTCTTATTGTGTGACTCAGCTCGATACTGATACACTGTTTGGATGATCTACTACTAATACTCGATAACAACTCGGTGATTGATGAATGTGATACACAGATAAAACTTTGGGTGCCTATACCACATTATACAAGGGGTAAATCTCCAAGGAGAAGGAAAAAATGGCCTTCCCTTCTAGTTAATCAGATAGACCAGCCTTGCTCCTCAAGTGTTCCTTGAAATCCATGATATCGCCTTCCCACCTAGTCACTGCCTGATTCTCACAAACCCAGATCTCATGAGCAACCTGGTTGATCAGCCTGAAGTCATGGCTCACCAGGACCAGACCGCCGTCCCACTCGTTCAGCGCCTCCGCTAGGGAGTCGATGGTCTCGATATCAAGATGGTTCGTCGGCTCGTCCAGCAGCAGTAGCTGCGGCTGCCTGTATGCCAGCCACGCAAAGATGACACGGCTCCTCTGCCCGTCTGACAGGTTCCTCATCGGCATCACCTGAGCCTTCCCTGACAGCCCAAACTTACCGACTGCAGCTCTCATCCTCTCTTCTTCATTCCCAGGGTATTCCTTCATCATGTATTGCAGGGCTGACATGTCCAGGTCCAGCTTCTCTGCCAGATGCTGATGGAACTGTGCAATGCGCAGGTGATTGTGTCGCCTCACCATACCATCCAATGGAACCAGCTCACCAGTCATCAACTTCAGAAGAGTGCTCTTCCCTGCCCCATTGGGACCAACCAGTGCAATCCTAGAGTCTAGGTCAACACCAAAGTCAAGCTTCTTGTACAAGAGATTATCAGGTGTGTACCCAAACATGACCTCAACAAACTGCAGCACGGGTGGTGGAAGTTTGCCAACATTTGTGAAGCGGAAGACCAGTATTTTATCCCTAACAACCTTCTCGGTGAGCCCACCGCGCTCCATCTTTGCAAGAGTTTTCTCCTTGCTCTGAGCCTGACGTGCAAGCTTTGCAGACCCATGGCCAAACCGTGCAATGTACTCCTTCATTGATGCAATCTGCTCCTGCTCCCACTTGAACTGCTTCATCTGATTCTCTTCAAGCTCGGAGCGGGTCTGAACATATTGGTCATAATTCCCAGTATATAACTTGAGCTTCTTGTTCTGCATATGGATGATGTTAGTGCACACACCATTCAGAAAGTCCTGGGAGTGCGATATGACAACGAGTATACGGTCAAATTTCTTTAGTGTCTCTTCCAACCACACACATGCCTCAAGATCTGCAAATTAACATAAGAAATTAGTCCAGCGGAGCAACAAGTTCACCAGAACAGGGCCTTGAGAAACCTTTGTGCAGGTCGTTGGACTTCAATAACAGGTTTTAAATCATTCTACAGGGTACAGGTATAACATATAAATTCCATGAGGAAACAAAATTGGAGGGATGAAGTCATTTATGCTCAACAGGATATGTACCAGTGGCACCATGTTGTGTGATACATTAGGAAAAGGGGTACAGCAATTGACATGATATCATGCTTTTGGATGAACTCAGCTACTTATATTAGAAACCAAGTTGTTTATCAGTGCCATCCATATATACATATGAATATGCTATACATAGAAGATGCAGATTGTTGTGCACATGAAAAATTAGTGTTTGATAGATTTCTAGTTCACAAAAGACATTTATATCCAAAAGCTACCAAGAAAATAAGACATTTATATCCACATAGATACTGGTTTTCTACTTCAGTAGTTTCCATTTATTTTGGAATTTAAGAGTCTTACCAAGATGATTCGTAGGCTCATCAAGCAAAAGGATTGTTGGATTCATGAACAGTGCTCTAGCCAAAGCAATCCTCATACGCCAACCACCAGAAAAATCTCGAGTTTTCTTAGCTTGCATTTGCTTGTTAAAACCTAAACCATATAATATCTCAGCGGCACGCTTTTCAGCAGTTGATGCATCAATCGCTTCTAGACGCTCATATACACGATCCAAAGCATCACCACCACCATCATCCTAAAAATGTAAGCAATCATAATACATGTTACTATGTTAGGACATTCTCCAGCATCAAGTTATAATTTGCAAGAGCAGCACAGCAGAATATAGACAAGACTAGAGAAAGGTGCAAGACAACAATTGTGTGAGGAAGTTCAAGAGGTGACCTGTGCAGCCAAAATCTCCACTTCCTTTTCCAGCTTCACTCTTTCTTCATCACAACTAACAACAGCTTGCAGCGCAGACATGTCTGAAGCCTCGATCTCATGGGTGAGATGGTATATGTCCATGTGTTCAGGTATAGGGAGTTCCCTGCAGCCTATCGCTGTGAGCAGAGTAGATTTCCCACAGCCATTCAGGCCGAGCAAACCATAACGCCTGAGACCAATTAAAACCGTCCATTACATGCTCGGGCAGCGCACTTGGTCGTAACCCGGAACGGAATGGCTATAAGTGATGGAATTATATGTCTACCTCCCATAGTTGAGCTCCAACTCAGAATCTACAATAAGGTCATGGCCATGAAACGTTAATGAAAGAGACTCTATCTGCAACATGCAAAAGATCATATTAGGTGTCACTCGGTGATCAGTAAGAAATGAAGCGATAGGTGGTACTCTAGTAAGAAAAGCATGGGTTGAGGGATACTGCTATCTGTGGCAGCGAAACTTGGAACCTGTATTTCGTTGCACACTGAACCATTTTATAGTGGGGATAAATAAGTAATCCGATGATCCAACTTCATGTGGAACATCAGAGACATAAAAATCTTTCATTTAGATAGGGTGAAAGGAAGGCTTGAGAAGACAAGAAGACTACCTAGAGGTGAGTTATTTTTTACAATACTGAAAACTACCCACACAAAAAAAAGTTCATCAGCCTAATTTTTGCCCAAATGAATTATTAAGTTCCTAGAGGTGACTTATTTTTTACAATACTGAAAACTACCAGGACAAAATAGTTCATCAGCCTAATTTTTGCATAAATGAACTATTAAGTCGCAGTTTGCTCTCTGCATAAATGGGGGGAAAAAAAACTTCCCTATCATCAAGAAAATGGATGGATCGGGCAAAACAGGGATGCTCACGTGGATATCTCTGGAGAGCGGGTGGGAGGCGAGGACGCCGGCGCAGGTACGATCGGAGAGCTTGAGCGCGGCGACGGCATCGACAGACTTAGCGACGGCAGAGGAGGAAGAGGAGGAAGGGGTCGGGACCTTGGCTCCCCTCTTGGCTGCGGCGGCCGCCTTCTTCTGCGCGGCCTTCTTCTTGCTGGCGTCCGACACCATGGTGGGGAGGGGAGGCGACGGCGGTGGGCTGATGAAGAAGAAGCAGGGAGAAGAATCGGGAAGGTCGGAGAGGGACGACAGCGCAGCACACCTCCACCAGACCAGGATTGTGGGAACGTGAAGCAGACGACAGGGGAAGAAGGGGAACCTCAACTCTACTCTTGATGTCCTCCTGACACTTGTCAGTGTCCTTTCTAGTTGGAGTACTGGGCTTCCTTTTCTAGTTCGACTACTGGGCTTCTGCTCTGCGACGGGCCGATACGGGCCTTTTGGCTTTTGCAGAGGCATGATGCAAGCCTTTCTTGGGCTATCCATATATTCCATAAACTCCATAATCACTCGAGAAACCATAATGTGGCACATGGGCGTCCGTCTGCCCAACGATCAGGCCCAGCAGGCCTTTTCCGCTTCCCTTTCGGTACAACTCGGTTTCTCTAAAAAAATAAAAACCACAGCGACTTTTCCACCGTAGGCGACGGGCGCATCCACCGTGTCGCCCGCTCGCCACTGGCCTTCTCCAGTCACGGTCTTCCCGTCTGGACACCGCATGCCCACTCCACCTCGCTTCTTCCGCGCGCCCATCCCGCGCCGCTCGCTCCCGCTCGTCGCGCTCACCCATACCGCGCTACTCGCTCCCACCAGTTGTGCGCGCAGCCTGCCCAGCTGAGCCAAGCCCGGTGCTGCTAGCAATTGTGGTGGTGCTGGTGCTCGCGCAGCGCCGGCTCCGACCCCGACGGCTAGAATCAACCGGCCCCGGGCTCCCCCATATTGCAAAGCATGTTTCAAGTATATCAGATATTTCGTAGGTATGTTTAAATGTTTCATGTGGATGTTGTAAAAGTAGACCAAGATGTTATATATGTTGCAATGATTTTACACGTATATTGCAAGTGTTTGTTCCCAATGTTTCATCTGTTTTTTTCAGACATATGTTGCAAGTGTGCTGGATCTTGCATATGTTTCATACATAAGTTGCAAGTGTTTTATGTGGATGTTGCATATATTTGCAATTGTTTTTCATGTGTTTTTTTGCATGTGTTTTAGGCACATGTGTTCAAATGTTTTAATTGCTTTGTACATATGTTGCAATTGTGTTCATTTAGATGTTTTAAAAGTAGATCGGGGTGCTGTACATGTTGCAATGTGAGCCACTTGCCACAGCATGCTGCTACAGCTGCTGGGGCGCTGTGCATGAAGGGGAGCGACACAGCAGGTGTAGAGGGCGCACGAAGGAGGGAAGCGTGTGAGTGGCGTGATGGGCCCATCTATGCGTGTAGCAGGCGCTGGCATAGGCGTTGCAGTAGGCGTGGGTGTCCGGACATCCGGGTGCCAGTGCTACCGCTCAAAAAATGCACATCTGTATTTGACATCAACAACTCACGTTGGCAAGACCCGCACCCTGTTCGCTTGGCTGATAAGCCATGGCTGAAAGTATTGTTCACTAATTTATTGTGAAAAAAAAACTGCTAAATGGCTGGCTGATTTGACTGATAAGCTCGAGCAAATAGGGCCAGTTCCTCACCTACACCATGGGCGGATGCTAGCCATGCTCGACTTCTTCGTCAGATGGCCCATGGACTCCATCAAGACGAAGCTCTTCAGCGACCTCCAGAAGACCACAACAAACACCACATTTAATTTTATTGCCCGGCAATGTGAGGCAACACGAGCCTATTCGCTGGTTCGTTTTCTGGCCGGTGCTAATTTGTATAGCTGATTTATTGTAAGAGAAAAATACTATTCCATGGTTTGGCTGATACGAACAAGCGAACAAGCTCTTAAAAGATCTAAACATGCCCATGTTTCTTAAACCATGATAAGAATCATATGACCTTAGTACAGAGGGGTTTGTATATAAAGAAAAAAAAGGCACTATGTGTGTATATATACACGATGGTATAGTGCTTTTACATGCTAGCCTGAAACGGGAGAATCTGAGCTGCAACTGCTTAACGCTGCCTTAGCTTGTCAACTACTCCAGAAAAGGTAGCACTAATTCTGAGATCCGCAACGTCTCAGTCATTTAAGGGCTTGTTTGGTATTTGTATCTGCCTCAATTCATACGTGTTAGAGTGAATTGAGATAGAAATTAGTTAATTTTTCATCATAATCCACCTCAATGCATATGAATTGAGATTAATACAAGTGCAGCTAACAAGGATTAAGAGTATACAGTATACCGCAAAAGCCCAATGCACATCCGTAGTTGCATTATAGGTCATTCTAGTTTCTTTAGTACACAGTTTTTGCTATGTATCGAGATATACGATATATCTAGAGATATAATGAAAGTTGTGTATCTAAAAAGCCAAAATAACCTATTTAAATTAAAACAGAGGGCGTAGCCAACTATATTAGCTTGCTAATTATTAGCGAAAACCGTTTAGATCCACCTACTAATATGTTTGTAATCCTGTATATTAGTACCTATTAGCAACCTCAAACTTAGTCATAGAACTAATAGTTAGTAGTAGCTCCTTAATTAGCTAATACAACAAAAGTGCACGAAATTATTGAATGCTCATATAAAAGCGAAGCATGGAGGGTGTAATATAGTTACTAGTTAAGTAGCCCTGAAGATACACTAATTAAAGGGGAATCGATCGAATCGATAAAACAAAAGTGATTACTGATGGTACATGAAAAGTGCAGTGCAGTTTATATTGTTAATTGATGGACGCACGAGAAAGACAAAGCAGGCAGCTAGCTTAGCGATCGAACTAAAGCGTACAACTAACAACTAATAAAATGTAGGCGCTGGAAAAAGAACAATCAGGGGACGGATCGGAAGCGGGTGAGCCGGCTCACATGCAGCCCAGGGCCAATGCCAGTCGTGAATAAAAAGTACCCCCTCCTTTGGAATAAAATACAAGGGACTTTTAGTTTTAGTTCAAATTATATTAAGTTTGACTATTTATTGAAAAAACAATAATATTTGTTATAACAAATTAGCATCATTCGGTATATTATGAAATATATTTCTATATGTAATTTACCTCTTTGTTATATATGGTAGGTGTCAATACTATTCTTTACATATGTTTGATCAATTTAACACCAGTTGACTTTTAGAACAAATTAAACTTTTTTACATTTTAGGGTAGATCGAGGGAGCAAGTGAACACGACCTTACGAGTCAGTCGCTTCTGTGCATTGCGTTGCATTGTCGGGCATGCATCATGCACAATGCTTGTAATAATATATGCTACTAGTGACGTACGACACTGCTAGTGGGTGATAATATATGTAAATACTACCTAGTGAGAGTGGGCTCTTAGTGCTCGTCGTCTCATCAATCAGGCCTTAACTAGTTTATTTATTTGTACTACATACTGCACTAAACAATCATGTGTGAGTACGTAAGATCGATATGGAATAATATACATGGCAGATGGAAGGGATCAAGAGGTGCCTTCTTCGTCGTCAGATCATCAGTTTATATTAACAAACAAAGGCAGTTTCAGTTAGTGCTAACTGCTATGAATGACAAGACAACAAACCAGAAGCATATGCATGAAACCGCATGCTAGGACGTGGAAGAACCGTGCATGTATCATCAGTTCAAAATAAGCAATATAAGCAAGCGGCGGCGTATGCAATTATGCATTATATATGTAAGTACTTAATTGGCATTATAATATATTGGTCTGCGCAACAAAACTGTGTTGTCCCGTGATTCATGGACGGACCTCACCTGCTGATGAAGATAGATTGATTCCTTGAGACTACAGATTTCTTGATTTCGTTCTATTGTAAAGCGGGCCGGCCACGCACTTTTGACTTACCAGAGAGTCAACATGTACTGACGTCAAGATAGATATGTTTTTATTTCAGTTATAGATCTTTTTTTAGTAAAATAAACATTTCACGGTAAATGAAAACCGCATGATAGTGATGCGGCCGTTGCAGACCATCACTTTTGAGAAACCAGCTGAGAAAGACTGCAAATAAAACCTATGGCTATTGAGAAGTCAGTAACAGCGTGCTAACAAAGCCCAGAATTAGCAATGGCAGATGTGACCAACTTAGATGAAAACTAAAAGATGATCTATTACCATGCATATGTAGATAATTTGGATACAAATTTTGGGTTTTATTTACTCTAGAGAGATTGTCTTTCATAATGGAATATGTTGGTAATTCAGGAGCAGATATAGGAGGTTACTTAATGCTTTTTAATAGTAGAGGTGGGTAGTTGTTAGAGGAAGAGGATAGACTGAACAATTATAAGTCTTTTATCTTAATAATGGCATTAGTGTTTCTGATTTTATGATGATTTTCTAACTTTTTTTCAAACACAGCTTTTGAGGATTAACATGGAGACTACTTTAGGATCTGCGATTAGTAATAGAGTAAGATAATACATTCGAGTGTCTTGCAAATGGCTTTAAGCCTTCCTGCCAGCTCCATCCAGCTGCAGAAAGAGCATGCCACATCATATTGCATGCTGCTACAGGACAGTAGTAGATGACAAACTAAAGGAGGAATGAGATCGAGTTAATATGATTAATTATGTCACTGAGATATCGATGATGGTCATCACTTGCTTGTTGCAGATTTTTTTTTTTGGTAAGGCGTGTTGCATGATTGATCATCGTACAAGCAAGGTAAGCTAAGCAACCACTGAACATCTATGGATCGATCGTTTCCTAATAAAGCATTGTACCGGGACAATCTCATCTACGGACGCCTAATAACTACAATTATGCTCGATCATGCTTTAATTTACACATCTGACAGAAACACAAAGCAAATTAAAGCTAGAAATGATATATATGCTTTCACGACGAAAAAGGTATATGTATTGTTTAATTGATTAAAAGAAGCTACAAATTCTTCTTCTCGAATGTACTCCCTTTGCCCTAGAATTTAAGGAATCTAAATTTATATTAAATCAAACTATACAAAGTTTAATCAAATTATAGAGAAGGGTACTAATATCTATCACATCAAAGACATAAATTATGATGCTAATTTGATGTCGTAAATATTATTCTTGTTTTCTACAATTTTGGTCAAAATTAATATAGTTTGACTTAGCACAAACGTAAATCCTTATATTTCAGGCCAGATGGAGTACTATCATGCTATTAGAAATATCTCTTTTTAAAGAGGTCTGAAACCGACATTTTTCCCCAGATGGAGTACTATCATGCTATTAGAAATATCTCTTTTTAAAGAGGTCTGAAACCGACATTTTTCCTTTATCTAAAAAAGAAATAGCATAGATGCTGGTAACACATTAACATTCATCATATAAAAGCAGTTTTGTATATATGGTGATCATCATTTGGGTCTCTACTCAACAACAGTTAAGAGTAGCACTGACACTCTTTCTCTCTCTCAGGTCAGGGACACGCGATGATTAATTAGGTATGAATGAGCTAGATTTGTTATACGAAGCAGAGCAGGCAATTCGTTAAAGCACTACTGTATACCTGCACGGTCGCTTTCTGGTACAATATAATTAAGGTAGTCGGCCATCTTATTATTGCAGTGATGAAGAACATAATAGCCCGCAAGATGTGCGTAGCAAATACTGTACAGCTAAATGGGTGGAGCGAGATCGATGATGGGTAGAAGGGCGATGGCACGACATGTCGTATTGTCGTGTCACGTACCCGCGCAGAGTCGCCGTACGTGCGGCGACAATCAACCTTAGCTCATGACTGATGATCCAGCTTGGAGTAGCTTTAACCTTTAACCCATGGATCATGGCGGCGTCAGATGAGTAGGTAGTTAGGGGATTTTTTTTATATTTTTAATCTTTTTTATTTAATATTTTAATAATAATCGCACCTAAATTTTTTTTATCTGACTCTTTTGGTCGCGCCGTGTAACACCCTCGGTGTTACCGCGTCAACAAGTCACTAAATATTTTTCATAAAGTCCAAGTAGCCCTTCAAGCACGTCATGTATCTTCACGTGAGAGCTCCATAGCCACAAAGTCAAATGACAAATTATTGTCATTCACTAATTATTAGCATACCACTTGGCAAGATTTTTATCTCCATCAATCTCGCGACGCGCCACTGTCATCTCTCGTTGTTCTAATTATCCCGCCTTTACTTCGCTTGCTAATCACCTTGCAAAATTATTCGTGCACGACGCGCTACCACCGCCATAGTGTGTCGCACACGCTACGCATTAATATCACTCGCAAGTTCGGACCGCTAAGCACTCCACTTGTACGCTGCTGAGGTACTTTGCAGGCAAAGGTCAGGCACCATTTTTTCCACTCGCTGGCACTGTAGCAGTTGTGGAAACACTGTTCACGAGTGGAAAATACTGTTCACGCGTGGAAATCACTGTTCACACGCAGAAGTTACTGTTCATCCGTGGAAAAATCACCTAGCCAGTGGAAAATGTTGTTTGTCCATGCAACACGTCGTTCCCGCGGCGCTTTATTACCTTTAAGCAAGCTAGTTTAGCTACTAACCTTATGACGCGTCGTTGTCATGTCTTCGCTTCTCTATTCCTGCGTCTTCTGTCTTTAAAAGGATACGCCGAGCTATTTCGCTCCGCTGCTCACTTGTTTCTTCCTCTCAAATCAAGTTCTTCTGTTCTTGCCCGAGAGAGCTGCGTCTATCGATTTCTCCCCGAGCTATCATCAGCTGAGGTAGTTAGTTTACAATTGATCTTCTTATTCTCTAATGTTTCCTTGACCTGTGATCTCCTCCTCAATTAATTCCTTGACCTGCATAAATGAACCAGCACCCCACCGCTGAGCACGTTCAGCCCAAAGCCCACCCTAGTCCTGACATGCTCGTAAGTCCAAGACCACTCAAAGTTCAATCCTTGAATTAATTCTCTCATGACCAAGACCTCACCACCGCACACGGCACGGAGCCAGAGGACAACCCTGCCAACTCGTTTCGTGCTTCCAGACTACTTAGCTTGTCATGACCACCCACGATCAGTGCTATATATGGCTCTGCTCCACTCCACGCAGGGCAAGCATTTGCTAAGCTCCCTGGTGTCTCTCCTCTTGCATTGCCTCCGCACATCGATCACCGTAGGTGGCACTTCATTCAATTCTGAGGTAGCTAGCCTGTAAGAATTCCTTCATTCTTCTTCTTTATTATTTTCTTGACCCGTGGTCTCATCTAGTAATTCTAGACCCACAGTCATGTGCAAGTCAACAAGTTCAATTGCGTGATTAGCCTCCTCCAATAATACCATTTTCTTCATCTCTAGAGCTCATTTGAATTTATGCATTTATCATGAAATAAATTTTGTTAGGTTCCTAAATTCATGATCTATCTGTTAGTGTATTTAGTTCATGCAGTTCAGTGATACCTTTAGGGTTAATTTATTATATTAAAATGCTTATTATTGTTATGGTTATTTAGAGAATGACTTTTTGTGATGCATCGGTAGAAGTGCTAGCCCTAAAAATTATACAGTAGGCTCATGGTAATATTAGATGCTCTCTATAACTTTGTAGCCTCTGAATAGCTAATTTATTAAGGTAGCTAACATACCCTGATGGAAAGCATATTAAATTATTTAAGAATTTAGTTGCGAAATTGTTCTTGTTAATGAAATGATATTCGGTGGCTATGTGATCAGTAGAGCTAGTTTGTTAGCATGATAAGTGTATTCTTATTTTAAGAGTTGCGGTTGCCTATATATTAATTATTGCATCATCATCATTGCATACATATAGTGAACGAATTGGCGGAGATCGTGACTGTCGGCGATCAGGAGTACGAGGAGATCGTTGAGGAGTACGAGGAGGAGATCCTCATACCGGAGGAGGTCCAGGAGCCACTACTGACTGACCTTGCTGACACTGCGCCTGCCCAAGGCAAGCCCCGGTGCATAACCCTTATTTTACAAATTATTATATATATAGAGGTTGTGCATTTACGTTGCAGGAGTTTTATGATATCCACATGCATATATATATATCTACCCATGAGTCTTATTAGTACAGGATCGTGTAGCTGCTTTGCTTAGGTTTATCGGTAGCGTGAGTAACCTGTCGTTACTCACAATAGGTGGTTATTATTATTATTATTACACTAATGATGAAATGATGGAAAAGGAAATGGTGACCGGGCAGGGATATGGTATGGGTATTGGTGGGTGTAACAGGTTATGTCCCGCGGCCACGGGGCATAGCTTGGTTGCACTTTTTCCCTGTCCGTGTCGATTAAGGACCGTTCGTTGCACTGGATCCCCGGTCAAGTCACAGATTTATTATCCCGAGCATATACTAGCGGATGGGGGCTAGGAAGACTTGTTACTCTCTTGTCATGGGCTCCGGCTCTTTCCGGACCGACTGATTGGAGGCGGGGATAGGTGGAGGTCTTAGCACCGTATTGAGGCCGGGCCTCAAGTACGGGAGCTAGGAGTCCAAGTTTGGACGGGGACCTGGAAACCTGTGACAGGAGGGGAACGGGTTGGTCTTGCTTGTGCCTGGGGTACAAGCGAGGCGTGTGTTTTTTCGGGGTACCCAGCTGGGCACATTGATTCGCGAATCGCCGTTTCTACGTGACGGTACGGCTTGACTGCACTCTGGCACCGTAGTAAGAACTGGCATATGAAAGATGGAAAAATGATTCTGATTGCTCAACCCTTGCTTGATGATAGAACAGGTGCTTACATAGTAGGTTGGATAATGAATTTAACATGGCTGTTAATAATTTAATTAAATAAGGACTCACCCTTAGTATTGCTTTCCGCAAACAAGAACCCACAAGCCATAAAGCCTATCATAATCCTTGAGAGTCGGGAAATATATTCCCAGTCGGGTAAGTCTTGCGAGTACATTGTGTACTCAGGGTTTATTTACCCTTGTTGCAGGTGCTGCTTGAGAAGCTAACTGTTGTGTGGAGGATTCTTCTGGTGGGCACAGACGGATCCTTATACCGCTCCGCTAGATGTTGTTTTATTCCGCTGTTTAATTTATCGCACTCTGAACTTTGGTACTGTAATAAAGAATTTCTGAGACTCTTTGTTGTATGAAATGGATTAAGTATTATAAGCTTGTACTCATTATTGGATCCCGGGTGTAAAATTGTGGAACGTTTCGAGTTCTCCCGTTGGGTGTGCTCGACAGAACTGCTTGACTTGGCTCACTTTTGGGGTGCTTAGTGTCTAGTGGAAGACAGCGCCTCTAAAAGTGTGTTAATTCAGGCGGTTCTGCCACAGTTGGTACCAGAGCTAATAATGAGTTCACGAGCTTAATCACCTTTTAAAAAACTTAAAACTTTGACCAACAAAAGCTTTGCGAAAAGTAGGATGCGGTAAAATCTGCGTAAATAAGTATAAGCCCTAACAATATGGTCTATCTAGGATAGTGGCACTGGTTTTATCTAACCATTTTCTGCAGGTACGCTAACTTACGCTACGTAAGAAAGCGCTAGTGTTCGGAAAGGAGTGTACGATGTGCCAAAAATTCAAACGAGTGCCGCTATATTCCGGCTTGAGTGAACGCATAGGCCGATGCATGCATTATAAGAAGAAACTCTGTTAAGCTAAACCCCCTTCACGTATAATTTTGGATAGTTAAGATGATAGGGTAATAAATAAAAAAAAAAATGCTTCAATCCTTAGTAAAAGCCTTGTCATTTCTCTAAGTCTCTTGTTCCTAGTCTGGAGGTTCCCTAATGGTTGGCTACTATCTGGTCGCAGATGGATCTGAGGTCCCGTCGTGTGGGCACTGGGTCTGGTCGTGGGAGCACCAGTGCCGGTGCGGGCCGTGGCCTTGGTGAAGGTCATGGTGAAAGTGGTCGCGACAATGGCAACAACAATGCCAATGGACAGAGCCGTGAGGCCCCACTCTTGGGTCCTCCTTCCCCGCCACCACCACCACCACCTCCGATGACTCCTGCGGAGATGATGGCAGAGATGTTAGCTTCACGTCAGGAGACAGCCCGTGCCTTGGAGATGATGGCACAAGCTCTTGGTGGCTTCGTCCGTGGAGGCCACGGTGGCAACGGCGGGAACGGGGGTGGTGCCCGCGGTCTTGAGAGGCCCTGTTCTTATCAGGACTTCTTGAAGACCAACCCGCCCACGTTCACGCCGACTGCAGAGCCTCTAGACGCGGAGCATTGGCTTCGTGTGCTGGAGCAGAAGTTTCTGCTGCTCACGGTGACCGATGAGCAGAAGGTGCACTTTGCCGCACAACAGCTTTTGGGATCTGCTAGCGCATGGTGGGATACTTTCAATGCCATGCAGCCGGTGGGTCATCCTGTGACTTGGCAGGAGTTCACCACTGCCTTCCGAGAGTACTACATTCCTGCGGGTGTTCTGAACAGGAAGCTCTCGGAGTTCTTAGACCTGAAACAGGGGAGCATGTCTGTGATGGAGTATGCCAATAAATTCAACCATCTGGCACAGTATGCTGGGACTCATGTTGACACAGATGAGAAGAAGAGGGACCGCTTCTATCGTGGCCTCTCTTGTATTTTGCAGAAAGAGCTTTATACTGGGAACTATCAGACCTTTGGTACTCTGATGAATGCTGCCATTGCTATGGAAGGACTGCAGCGTGACACTCAGGCTGAGTGGAAGCGCAAGCGGGGAATCTCTGGGTCTTCTAGTCACCCGCAGTCACAGAAGATGCAAGTTGTCAAGAGGATGTCCTACCATCCCCCAGGTGGACAGCCATCTCGGCAGCCTCAGCAGACTCGGCAAACACCGCCGACTCAGTACCGTGCGCCTACTCAGCAGGTGCAGCAGCCCCAGGGATCGCAGTTTCCACCTCGTCAGGGGCAGATGATCAAGTCTACTGCTTGTTTCAAGTGTGGCAAGGAGGGCCACTTTGCTCGGGAGTGTCCCGAGAACCGGGCTGCTCAGTCTTCCCAGCCGTCCGCCAGCTCTCGCTTGATCAAGAGGACGATTATTAAGAAGAAGGTGCCAGTGAGTCGCTCAGGACAGGTTAACTACACCGAGGCTGAGGAGATCCTACAGAATGAGCCTGTGATGGCTGGTATGTTTACCATTGACTCCCACCCAGCATTTGTGTTATTTGATTCTGGAGCATCACATTCATTCATGAGCATGGGGTTTGCAGAAAGACACAATATATCTCTTATGGCTATTCCTTTTGCCTATAAAATTAGCACTCCGGGTGCGCAGATGTGCATAAATACCCGGACGGACACAGTCAGCTTAGTGCTGGCCACTCACACTTACCGTCTCCAGTTCATGTTGCTACCTGGACAAGGCATTGATGCAATCCTGGGCATGAATTGGTTGAAGGTTTATGGGGTAGTCTTGGACCTTAAGAGGAGAGTTGTTGAGTTACGACTTCCTTCTTCTGAGGATAGGATGTCTCTCCGTATCTCTCTAAATTCTGCTTCACCAGTCGCCGCTAATGTTGAAGCTTCTCCTGATCTTGCCTCTATTCCTGTGGTCTGTGAGTTTCCTGATGTCTTCCCTGAAGATTTACCTGGGTTACCACCAGATAGAGATGTGGAGTTTATCATAGAGTTAGAGCCTAGCACTGCTCCTATTTCACGGCGTCCTTACCGCATGGCTCCACCAGAACTAGCAGAAATGAAGAAGCAATTAGAGGAATTGCTGAAGAAGGGGTTTATCCGTCCTAGTTCTTCTCCATGGGGTTGTCCAGCTATTTTTGTGAAGAAGAAGGACGACACTCTGCGGATGTGTGTGGATTATCGCCCTCTCAATGCGGTAACCATCAAGAATAAGTACCCTTTGCCTCGCATTGATGCTTTGTTTGATCAGTTGGCTGGTGCTAGAGTGTTTTCCAAAATTGATCTTCGTTCTGGGTATCACCAAATAAAAATTCGGCCCCAAGATATACCAAAGACAGCTTTCTCTACTAGGTATGGGCTTTATGAGTACCTAGTCATGTCTTTTGGTCTCACCAATGCTCCTGCATTCTTCATGTACCTCATGAACTCAGTCTTTATGCCGGAGTTAGATAAGTTTGTAGTGGTGTTCATTGATGATATTTTGATATATTCCAAGAATGAAGAAGAACATGCACAACACCTTCGCACAGTCCTGAACCGACTGCGGGAGCACAAGCTGTATGCCAAGTTCAGCAAATGTGAGTTTTGGTTGGATAGGGTGCAGTTTTTGGGACATGTTCTGACCCCTGAAGGTGTATCGGTAGATCCTAGCAAGGTGCATGATGTGCTTAGTTGGAATTCTCCAAAATCGGTACATCAGATCCGTCAGTTTCTTGGTCTTGCCGGTTATTATCGACGCTTCATTCCTGATTTCTCCAAGATAGCTCAGCCTATGACCAAGTTGCTTCAGAAAGACTCCAAGTTTGTGTGGAGTCCAGCCTGTGAGGAAGCCTTCCAAGCTTTGAAGAAATTTCTTACCTCTGCCCCTATTCTTGCCCAACCGGATATTGACAAGCCATTTGATGTGTATTGTGATGCATCCAAGACAGGTCTTGGTTGTGTGCTTATGCAAGAGGGACGGGTGATAGCTTATGCTTCTCGTCAACTGAAGAAGCATGAAGTGAATTATCCCACCCATGATTTAGAGCTGGCTGCAGTGGTGCACGCTCTAAAGATTTGGAGGCATTATCTATTGGGAAACAAGGTGCATATTTATACGGATCACAAGAGCCTCAAGTATATTTTCACTCAACCCGAGTTAAATATGAGGCAAAGGAGATGGCTTGAGTTAATCAAGGATTATAATCTAGAAGTCCATTATCATCCTGGAAAAGCCAATGTGGTGGCTGATGCGTTGAGTCGGAAGTCACATCAGAAAGATGAAGAGTCCTTACCTCTCTCTCACTCTGCAGTTTTAGCTCACATTGCTCTAGTCTCAGATTTATTGGAGCAAATTATCATTGAGCAAAGGCAGGATGTTTTGGAGATTCCTCATATCAAGAAGTTGATTGCTGAAGGACGTGGTCCTCATTTCAGCATTGATGAACAAGGTGTGGTGAGATACAAGAATCGGTTGGTGGTTCCCGGAAGTGATGAGCTTAGAAGAAAGATTTTGGAGGAAGCCCATAGTTCCAGGCTATCCATTCATCCGGGAAGTAACAAGATGTACCATGATTTGCGCCACTTGTATTGGTGGTCAAATATGAAGCAGGATATCACTAAGTATATTGCAGAATGTGATATTTGTGGAAGGGTGAAGGCAGACCATATGCGTACGCCTGGTTTCCTACAGCCTTTGCCAATCCCAGTGTGGAAATGGGAGGATATTTCTATGGATTTTATTACAGGATTGCCTCGCACAGTAAAAGGGCATGATTCTATTTGGGTTATTGTGGATCGTCTTACAAAGTCTGCCCATTTTCTTCCTGTGGATGGAAGGTATACAGCCATGCAATATGCTAAGTTGTATTTTGACCGCATTGTAACTCTCCATGGAGTCCCTCTCACTATTGTTTCTGATCGTGGATCGGTCTTTATGTCCCGCTTTTGGACTCAACTCCAAAAATGCCTTGGAACTAGTCTTCTCAGAAGTTCAGCTTATCATCCGCAGACCGACGGCCAGACAGAAAGAGTCAATCAAGTGCTGGAAGATATGTTGAGAGCTTGTGTCATTTCTTTCCCAGAGAAGTGGGATGAGTGCTTGAGATTGGCTGAGTTTTCTTACAACAATAGCTATCAAGAAAGCATTCGAATGGCACCTTTTGAGGCTTTGTATGGCAAGAAGTGTAGGACACCGCTCAACTGGGTTGAAGTAGGAGACCGTGGTTACTTCGGGCCTGACTTTATCCATGAAGCAAGAGAGAAAGTCGGAATTATTCGGAGTCATTTGAAGGCGGCTCAGAACCGCCAGAAAACCTATGCGGATAAGAGAAGAAGGCCTTTGCAATTTGAAGTTGGTGATTATGTGTATCTTAAAGTGTCTCCCATGAAAGGTGTGCATAGGTTTGGTGTCCGTGGAAAATTAGCTCCTCGCTATGTTGGGCCTTACAAGGTTTTGGAACGGCGTGGTACTGTTGCTTACCGCATCCAGCTCCCAGATATATTGTCAGCCGTCCATGATGTTTTTCATGTGTCTCAGTTGAAAAAGTGTTTGCGAGTTCCTGATGAGGCAGTGGAGATCGAAGGACTCCCTCTCCAACCTGATCTTTCCTATATTGAGCATCCCGTCAAGATTTTGGATGAAAAAGAAAGGGTGACGAGAAACAATGTGGTGAAATTTTACAAAGTCCAATGGCAGAATCACTCGGAGGATGAAGCTACTTGGGAACTTGAGAGTTATATTTTAAAGAATTATCCTCATCTCATTCCTGGCTCATCAATGTAATTATCGAGATTAAAAATTTATTTCAACCTCTTTTCTCACACTAGGCACATGAAATCTCGGGTCGAGATTTTCATTTAGGGGGGTAGAGTGTAACACCCTCGGTGTTACCGCGTCAACAAGTCACTAAATATTTTTCATAAAGTCCAAGTAGCCCTTCAAGCACGTCATGTATCTTCACGTGAGAGCTCCATAGCCACAAAGTCAAATGACAAATTATTGTCATTCACTAATTATTAGCATACCACTTGGCAAGATTTTTATCTCCATCAATCTCGCGACGCGCCACTGTCATCTCTCGTTGTTCTAATTATCCCGCCTTTACTTCGCTTGCTAATCACCTTGCAAAATTATTCGTGCACGACGCGCTACCACCGCCATAGTGTGTCGCACACGCTACGCATTAATATCACTCGCAAGTTCGGACCGCTAAGCACTCCACTTGTACGCTGCTGAGGTACTTTGCAGGCAAAGGTCAGGCACCATTTTTTCCACTCGCTGGCACTGTAGCAGTTGTGGAAACACTGTTCACGAGTGGAAAATACTGTTCACGCGTGGAAATCACTGTTCACACGCAGAAGTTACTGTTCATCCGTGGAAAAATCACCTAGCCAGTGGAAAATGTTGTTTGTCCATGCAACACGTCGTTCCCGCGGCGCTTTATTACCTTTAAGCAAGCTAGTTTAGCTACTAACCTTATGACGCGTCGTTGTCATGTCTTCGCTTCTCTATTCCTGCGTCTTCTGTCTTTAAAAGGATACGCCGAGCTATTTCGCTCCGCTGCTCACTTGTTTCTTCCTCTCAAATCAAGTTCTTCTGTTCTTGCCCGAGAGAGCTGCGTCTATCGATTTCTCCCCGAGCTATCATCAGCTGAGGTAGTTAGTTTACAATTGATCTTCTTATTCTCTAATGTTTCCTTGACCTGTGATCTCCTCCTCAATTAATTCCTTGACCTGCATAAATGAACCAGCACCCCACCGCTGAGCACGTTCAGCCCAAAGCCCACCCTAGTCCTGACATGCTCGTAAGTCCAAGACCACTCAAAGTTCAATCCTTGAATTAATTCTCTCATGACCAAGACCTCACCACCGCACACGGCACGGAGCCAGAGGACAACCCTGCCAACTCGTTTCGTGCTTCCAGACTACTTAGCTTGTCATGACCACCCACGATCAGTGCTATATATGGCTCTGCTCCACTCCACGCAGGGCAAGCATTTGCTAAGCTCCCTGGTGTCTCTCCTCTTGCATTGCCTCCGCACATCGATCACCGTAGGTGGCACTTCATTCAATTCTGAGGTAGCTAGCCTGTAAGAATTCCTTCATTCTTCTTCTTTATTATTTTCTTGACCCGTGGTCTCATCTAGTAATTCTAGACCCACAGTCATGTGCAAGTCAACAAGTTCAATTGCGTGATTAGCCTCCTCCAATAATACCATTTTCTTCATCTCTAGAGCTCATTTGAATTTATGCATTTATCATGAAATAAATTTTGTTAGGTTCCTAAATTCATGATCTATCTGTTAGTGTATTTAGTTCATGCAGTTCAGTGATACCTTTAGGGTTAATTTATTATATTAAAATGCTTATTATTGTTATGGTTATTTAGAGAATGACTTTTTGTGATGCATCGGTAGAAGTGCTAGCCCTAAAAATTATACAGTAGGCTCATGGTAATATTAGATGCTCTCTATAACTTTGTAGCCTCTGAATAGCTAATTTATTAAGGTAGCTAACATACCCTGATGGAAAGCATATTAAATTATTTAAGAATTTAGTTGCGAAATTGTTCTTGTTAATGAAATGATATTCGGTGGCTATGTGATCAGTAGAGCTAGTTTGTTAGCATGATAAGTGTATTCTTATTTTAAGAGTTGCGGTTGCCTATATATTAATTATTGCATCATCATCATTGCATACATATAGTGAACGAATTGGCGGAGATCGTGACTGTCGGCGATCAGGAGTACGAGGAGATCGTTGAGGAGTACGAGGAGGAGATCCTCATACCGGAGGAGGTCCAGGAGCCACTACTGACTGACCTTGCTGACACTGCGCCTGCCCAAGGCAAGCCCCGGTGCATAACCCTTATTTTACAAATTATTATATATATAGAGGTTGTGCATTTACGTTGCAGGAGTTTTATGATATCCACATGCATATATATATATCTACCCATGAGTCTTATTAGTACAGGATCGTGTAGCTGCTTTGCTTAGGTTTATCGGTAGCGTGAGTAACCTGTCGTTACTCACAATAGGTGGTTATTATTATTATTATTACACTAATGATGAAATGATGGAAAAGGAAATGGTGACCGGGCAGGGATATGGTATGGGTATTGGTGGGTGTAACAGGTTATGTCCCGCGGCCACGGGGCATAGCTTGGTTGCACTTTTTCCCTGTCCGTGTCGATTAAGGACCGTTCGTTGCACTGGATCCCCGGTCAAGTCACAGATTTATTATCCCGAGCATATACTAGCGGATGGGGGCTAGGAAGACTTGTTACTCTCTTGTCATGGGCTCCGGCTCTTTCCGGACCGACTGATTGGAGGCGGGGATAGGTGGAGGTCTTAGCACCGTATTGAGGCCGGGCCTCAAGTACGGGAGCTAGGAGTCCAAGTTTGGACGGGGACCTGGAAACCTGTGACAGGAGGGGAACGGGTTGGTCTTGCTTGTGCCTGGGGTACAAGCGAGGCGTGTGTTTTTTCGGGGTACCCAGCTGGGCACATTGATTCGCGAATCGCCGTTTCTACGTGACGGTACGGCTTGACTGCACTCTGGCACCGTAGTAAGAACTGGCATATGAAAGATGGAAAAATGATTCTGATTGCTCAACCCTTGCTTGATGATAGAACAGGTGCTTACATAGTAGGTTGGATAATGAATTTAACATGGCTGTTAATAATTTAATTAAATAAGGACTCACCCTTAGTATTGCTTTCCGCAAACAAGAACCCACAAGCCATAAAGCCTATCATAATCCTTGAGAGTCGGGAAATATATTCCCAGTCGGGTAAGTCTTGCGAGTACATTGTGTACTCAGGGTTTATTTACCCTTGTTGCAGGTGCTGCTTGAGAAGCTAACTGTTGTGTGGAGGATTCTTCTGGTGGGCACAGACGGATCCTTATACCGCTCCGCTAGATGTTGTTTTATTCCGCTGTTTAATTTATCGCACTCTGAACTTTGGTACTGTAATAAAGAATTTCTGAGACTCTTTGTTGTATGAAATGGATTAAGTATTATAAGCTTGTACTCATTATTGGATCCCGGGTGTAAAATTGTGGAACGTTTCGAGTTCTCCCGTTGGGTGTGCTCGACAGAACTGCTTGACTTGGCTCACTTTTGGGGTGCTTAGTGTCTAGTGGAAGACAGCGCCTCTAAAAGTGTGTTAATTCAGGCGGTTCTGCCACACGCCGGTGCCGCTGGCGCGACCAAATAACGCTGTCGCGCCATACATGCATTGGCGCAATAACACCTGTCATGTCAGGTAACGTTTCCGACATGAAAACCCTTATCGGGCCACTCTCGTTGGCGCGATCTGTCATGACCAGACTCAAACTTTAAAAAATCATGACTCTTCGATACGACGTTAGATGAAGATAATTTTTATATGAAAATTGTAGATCTCGACGAGATCTACAACTTTCTAGTTTTGAGTTTTTCCATTTGAGTACGTTAATATGCTCAAAAAATTATATAACATTTCAACAACATAATAATTACGTATTATCACTTGTCGCATTAGAAAAATAGTGTCCTCCTTATGAGGTTAAATTAAGATACTTTTTATACTAAAGTTGTAGCTCTCAATGAGACCTGCAACTTTATAGTTTTGAGTTTTTACATTCGAGGTAATTAAGATGCTCGAAAAAATAAATGCTGAAATTTTATTATTATTTTTTTGAGCATCTTAACGATAGTTATTTGGTGGCACCAGCGCAATAAAAAAGGTTAGATCCGTAAAATGTTTTCAGGTGCAATTATTATTAAAATATTAAATAAAAAGGATTAAAAAATAAAAATTCTCCTTAGTTAGGTACGGTACGGGCAGATCGAAAACGATGTTTTGCTCAAATTTCCCGCACTTATTTACGGCTAATTAATTGCCGGTGCCTGGTTTGCTTGCTTTGGACATCTCCGTACAAACAACAACCCGAGACGTACTACGTGCGTGCGTGCGTACGGTCGGACCGATTACTGCGATTCTTTCGTCCCGCTCCCCACCGAGCGACTGTGCTGTATTGCAGGTAAGGATGAAAACGGTCGGAAAACTCCTCAACCATTTTCTATTTTTATATTTAATACGAAAACGAAAGCGAAAATGGTAAAGTCGGACACGAAAACGAACGCGAACTTACAGAATATCGAGAATTTCGAAAACGAACTCATTCGAGCGAAATTATGTCGAACACGGTCGGTATACGAAAATTCAATACGGAATACCAATCCACAATGCATAACATGTCATCATGGTAAATTTCGAGTGCAAGAGAACAGACTTATCAATTTGGTTTCTTTGACAAGAGAAAAAAGAAAAGAAAAAAGAAAAAAGAGGAAAATTTGAGATGTCATCGGTACTAGACTAGAAAGGATAGCAACAACGCCTGGCCCATCTAGCTCTCTCTCTTTTGGTCGGCCCAGTCACATACAATGCAACAACAGCGCCGCGTGAAGCCAGATGCAGCCATGCAAACATACAACACCGTGCGAGGTGATTAGTCCTACCTCGACGACTCAGGGAGGTGCGACGGGGGTGAGCTGCCTATATAATGCGGCCAATGAGCATCAATGCTCTACACTTGCCTTTGCCTAGTTGCCTGGACAGTAATGATTGACAACAAAATTCGGTTTAAATTGAATTTTGAATTCGGGATATTCCGAATTAAAAGTAGAAAAGTGGAAAATGATCGGAAACGGTCGGAAAATGTCTAAACCGTTTTCTACTTTTACATTTGAAATACGAAAACGAAAATGGTAAAGTCGGACTCAAAAATACGAATTCGATCGAATAAAATACCAAAAACGATGCAGTTCGGTTCGGTATATTTCCGTTCCGTTTTCATCCTTAATTGCAGGCTAGGAGACGCGGCAATTCCTTCCTATATATGGACTACAGTATGACGTATATATTATGGTACATATTGATATGGGGTGTGGTCGTCCTATGCGTGCAATGGAGCCTCGTTCGCTTCGCTGAAAAATCAGGTTGAAAAATACCGTTCGCTGATTTACTGTTAGAGAAAAATATTGTACCATATCTGATAAGTCAGGTTGATAAACTCAAACGACTAGAGCCAGTGTACCATAGCTTAATTAATACTCTCTACATTCGAAATTATAAGTCGTTTTGACTTTTTTTTTACATTCAAACGACTTATAATTTGAAACGGATGGAGTATATATCTTCTTGCACCATTGATATGGTGTGTCATGGGCAGCACTGGTTCGGCAAGGCGGTGCAAATGCTGCTGCTGGTATGAAACCATAGGATGTCTATTTTTTGTTTAACCTTTACCACTGACCATGGACGGATTCAGGGGCAGAGCTAGAGCAAATATGAGGAGGTGCAATTATCTTTATGGGTGCAAGAGTTTGCAATTTATGGCTGCATATATGATGAAAAATTAGCTCTTAATATTGTTTTTTAATTTTTTTGTGGGTGCGGCCGCACCCACAAATTTAAACGTAGCTCCGCGCATGGATGGACTCGGTCCCAGACTTGCAGGTAGCCCTGGGCATTCGGTATTACCGAACCGATCGGTTTGGTACTTCGGTTCCTCGGTAAATTCGGTTCCTCGAAAACAGGTACCGATCGGTTCCATAGAAAAATCGGTACCGAGGAAATTCGGTTTCGGTAAATTCGGTTCGGTTCCGGTATTTACCGAAAAATACCGAACTGATCGCAGAGACATATAATTGCAATTTCAAAAGCCATTTTTGACATAATTTTTCATGATTCCATAGAGAATTATAGTGCCAAATACACACAGATAAAAGTTCACAAGACTATAAGAGTAAAGTACCACAATTACATAATATAATAGTCTACAATAGTACAATCATCAACGGCCCTGTTCGGCAGGCTGTTTTTTTGGCTTATAAGCCGGCTGTGGCTGATTTGCTGTGAGAGAAAAACACTGTTCCACGGCTGATAAGCCGTGCTGATAAGCTCAGCCGAACAGGGGGAACATAACAACACTCAAAATCAACACATTTCGGTAAATTCGGTAAACTGAGGTAAATAACCGAATATACCTCGGTAAATTCGGTTCCTGGGAATTGGGAACCGAATAGGGTACCAAAAATTTCGGTTTCAGTACTTTCGGTTCGGTTTTCGGTACTTTCGGTTCGGTATTCGGTTTTCGGTATTTCGTGCCCAGGGTGACTTGCAGGCATGTCTACAGCGTAGGAGTGCTCTTGGCGTCCAATGCAAGACGCAGAGTCGCAGATGGATCACGGATGAAATCGATCGATATCAGCCTGTTCGCTTGAGCTTTCAGCCGTTTATTTTCAGTCAGCCAACAGTGTCTTTCTCTCACAACAAACTAGCCAACAGTACTTTTAGCCGCTTATTTTCAGCCAAGCGAACAGGCCAGGTCCACATTGACCAAAGACCAAGATGCTGCCTCTGCCTCTGCCTCTGCCTCTGGGCTCCGCTGACTGCCGGCCTGTGTCTGTGTAAATAAATACTCTACAGTGTATAAGCCATGCATGCGTGTGAATGCAACGACTCCAATAAGGAACGATGATAGAGGGCTCGTTCAGTTGTAAAATTTTTTACAAAATAACCTTGTAGTACGTTTCGTTGTTATTTGACAATTAGTGTCTAATCATGGTCTAATTAGGCTTAAAAGATTCGTCTCGTCCATTTCATCTAAACTGTGTAATTAGTTTTATTTTTTATCTATATTTAATGCTTCATGCATATGTCTAAAGATTCGATGTGACAGATAATCTGAAAAATTTTGTAAAATTTTTTAGGAACTAATCCAGCCCAGATATGCCCTCCGGCCGGCCTCCGCGGCTCCGCGTGAGCATCGGAGCGCAGTCTGCAGCCCGCAGGTCAACCCAACCATTGCAGCCAATGCACATGCCACATGGTGCTGCTGCACGCTTTGCTTTGCTTGTTGCGCACACACTCCTCAACGGACAATGGGAAAGAAAGGCAAGGGCCTGACTTTCGCGGCCGCACGCATGCACGGCGATTGGCGATTGGTAGCATTGGGCGCCGCGCGCCACGTCTCTCCTCTCTTCGTCGTCGGTCGGGCTCGGGCGCCTCGGGGGCCATCGTGGTCGTGTCTTGGAGGAGAAGGATCTATCGCTCCAACGTCCGCGACCCCAATCGTGTCATCGAGTGCCGGCCCCGGTGCCCTGCTCCTCCTTGTTTTCTGCGCTGTCTGTCGGAGATTCAGCCAGAGTCAAGTTCCCAAATCCTACGACTAAATTACACTATACAAAAAAAAAAAGATTCATCGTCACATCAAAATACCGGCACATATATGGAGTACTAAATATAGATAAAATAAAAAACTAATTACACAGTTTTATTATACTTTACGAGACGAATATTTTAAACCTAATTAATCAATATTTAGACAATTTTTACTAAATAAAAACAAAAATTGCTACAGTATAACATGACTGGTACTGTTCCAAGTTAACCACGCCAACTTTGGAACTAAACGCGGACAGAGACGTGTTCGTGTTCAGATGTTCTGGTCAAAAGCTACACAGTACTACTCCTACACACTAGTATCCTCTGGCGGAGTAGTACGAGTATTTATTATCCCTACAGTTACCTTGTACCGTACTAAGAGCATCAGCAGTGTATAGATGCAGGGTCGATTCTTTGGCTGGGTCCCACAGTGATGTGATGGCTTCTAGTATTTAGTACTCTCCAATGCGTAGAACCGGGTCTGAGTTTAACAGGACCCATCATTCTTAGGCAGTGTTTAGATCCAAACTTTGGTGTACCAAAATACACTGTAGCATTTCGTTTGTATTTGGTAATAATTGTCCAATCATTGACTAATTAGGCTCAAAACATTCGTCTCGCAAAGTACAACCAAACTGTACAATTAGTTTTTGATTTTATCCACATTTAGTACTCCATGCATGTATCGCAAGTTTGATGTGATGGGGAATCTTTTTTTGCATAGTGCATATTTCAATAGATCTAAACACAGCCTTACTATCCTATGCCGATCCTCTCTCTTTTCTCACTCTGTCTTCTGACACACATGAGAGAGAGAAGAGAATAGAAGTGGGTTCGTTGGATAGGAGCGGCTTCTTCATCGCGTCAAGTACGCAGTGTATAAGACTCGGTTCCATGGTCGCATTTATTGCATCGAACCGGCTACGGTCCGCCCACTGCGGACGCTCTAAGAGGGTGTTCACTTCACATGCAACCCAAAATATTTCATCTTCCACCCATCACATCGAATCTTTGAATGCATGCATGAAGCATTAAATATAGGTAAAAAAGATAACTAATTGCATAGTTTGTCTGTAAATGTCGAGACGAATCTTTTGAGCCTAGTTAGTCCATGGTTGGACAAATTTTACCAAATAACAGTAAATTTTCACCCACTTTTCACCAACTAAACACACCCTAAGATTAGGCGTGTTTGCTTCCCGGTCTCGCCACAGCTAAAGTTAGGCAGCCACGTAAAGCTACTGCCTGGTTCCTCGTCTCGTGGTGCAGCCGCCACCGTTTCTACCGTGCACTGTTGCGTGGCGGGTGTGGCGGCCGAAACACTCGCCACAGAGTGTGGCACGCGCTCCGTGGCGGTGGCAGGCGGTGTCCGGTAACCAAGTAGCCCCTAGACTCTTATAAGGGCCTGTTTGATTAGAGATATTAAAGTTTAACAAACATTGTAACACTTTTGTCTTATTTGATAAAAAGTTTCTAATTTTGGACTAATTAGGCTTAATAGATTCGTCTCGTAAATTACTCCTAATCTGTGCCGACATGCATGCAATTAGTCTACATTTAGTACTCCATGCATTTAGCGCAACATTGATGTGATGGGAGTTAAACTGAATGATTCATGAATCAAACAAGGCATAAGTCACGAGCCAGGGCATAAGTCACGAGCCAGCCCAAGCTACAACAAAATGGATAACGAAAGAATCCCCAAGAGGTTCTCAAACAAGCCACCAAAAATCATAAATTTCATATTCCGGAACACTGTTGGATAAAACAATACCATCAACTAGCAATTCCTAAAACTAGATTCTAAAAAAAAGAACGAGTGCCAGTGTGCCACGATGTTGGTTTTTTATTTACCTACCATTTTTATCAGCCTAACGTCGGTGTATAATTTTTTTTTCAGCAATGCTACCTATCAACCGAATGTTTTACCGGTACCCAACACCTGATTTTTTTGGCCGCCGGATCCATCGTGCATGTTGCGGCCCCCTAGGTCGGCCCTCTGCCACCGCCCCAGAGGCCCCGTTGACGCCACCCCCAGGACCGCTGTCGTCGTGCCTAGGCCAGACCTCTGCCACGACCCCCCCTAAGCCCCAGGTCAGCCCTCTGAGGGCCGCCACCCCTCCACTGTAGCCCCCCGGTCGGCCCTCTGCCACTGCCCCCGAGGCCCCGTTGACGCCACCCCCAGGATTGCTGACGTCGTGCGCAGGCCAGACCTCCGCCACGGCCCCCCAGGCCCCAGGTCAGCCCTCCAAGGTCGCCGCCCCTCCGTCGCGGCCCTCCAGGGTCGGCCCTCCGCCGCCCCACCAGAGACCCGCCACCCCTAGGTTGCGGCTCCCTCCGCCCCTGCTCACCCGCTCTCTACCCCTACTCTGGTTGTGAACAATTTGGAATAATTTGATGATATTTCTGTATAATTTGGCATATATTTCTCTGATGTCTGCAATTCATAGAAATAATTTGTAAATTTTTTTTTGAAAAATTTTACACATATTTGTTTGAGATCTACAGTTGTGTTGTCCCCAAATTACATCACTCTGTTCAATAAATTATATTAAAGAAATCAGTGTAAATATAGTAATAAGACAGTGTAAATATAGCTAAAAGACAGTGTAAATGCATGAGCAAAAATCAGGTGCCAGGAGCTTCCAAAACACTCGGTTGTTTGCTACACAGACTTTTTTGTCACTTGAGTGCAGCTAGTCAAGGCCAATGCCCAAGGGCAGGCATGAGCATTGGCGGCTAGGGGACAAACCGACGGGGATAGTTGCAATAAACGTGGAATGCTACCAGATCTCTGATTAGGAAGGCACAAAAAGTTGATGAATCAATAGGGTGATTTGCGCCGTGCGTAAAGACGATGAACATTGATTAGGAGTCGGTTGGACTTCAGTTTCTACACATCTTCGCCAAAACTATTTTTTAATGGTTTTGCCAATTTTGTGGATATGCTCTAAGGATGCATGTCCCCCCACTCGTCATGATCTTTTCTAATGAGGAATGACCGAAGGACACACCATCACAATGAGCGACACATTTCGATAGGTGAGGAAACCACACCTTTTTAAGACATTGACACATGGAACTATTGCCACATCTAAGGTGGCGGTCCTAACGAGTGGGCAACTATTTAAGATAGATAAAACCTAACTTTAGGCATACAGAAGATGAAAATTTCTTGAGCGCACATTGTTTTTGTTCTATTAATAGCTTCATCTTCTCCATAGAGTTAGTGAAAGGCTTGGAAAACAGGGAATGGCGGTCGTCATGAGATTGAGGATGACAGCTACTAGAGCCCAAAAGGTTTTAGATTCATGGAGGCAGTGGATACGATGAACAAAACGGTGATCGGTGAGGCGATGGTGAATCCCATGTTCGTGAATTGGTGAAGGCTGATCGGTGGTGATTGCAACATGGACATGTAAACCAAGCAGTGGTTGGAAAAAACCTAGCATCCATAAGGTCACCAGGAGATAGTACATACAATGACTACACGTGGAATTATAGGCAGAGAAATTTAACTTATGCTGATTTGTTATGAGAGAAAAATAATGTTCATTCGCCGAGAGGTACACAACTCAATGATAATCATATCCTAATCATCCTGTCGACAATTATTGATGAAAAAGTCCATTTTTTAAGTAAATAGACCCATATATATTAATGGTGCCTCTGTTTTCAAAGTATGGCAGTGTTTAGATCCCCTCAAACTTCCAAAAATTTTACAAGATTCCCCGTCACATCGAATCTTTGGACACATGCATGGAGTATTAAATGTAGGTAAAAAAATAACTAATTACACAGTTTGTCTATAAATGTCGAGACGAATCTTTTGAGTCTAGTTTATCCATGATTGGATAAATTTTACCAAATAACAACGAAAAGTGCTACATGAACTTTACACCAACTTTTACACATCTAAACACTACCTATATTATAGACTCAAGCGACCCATACTCTATCTGAACAAACACTTTCAACAACCGAGCCAGTAGATCTTAAGACCAAACAAAAGCATTCTTTCTTGAAACAAAAATAGAAAACACCATCCATGTTACATCGTAAAGGGCAATATAGATGGACGTATTCCTCTACGAGAAACCTCATCAAGTGAGTGAGCCTTGTATATAAAGGATGCATGTTTTAAAGGGAAAAAATAAATGATGCATTTGGAATGGATGAAACAAAGAGACGCAAAGAATGTTGAAAAACACACGAACCCATATTTGTGAAATGCTTTAGCCGTTCTTTATTACAAATATAGGTGCATATGCAACAAAACCAAACAAATGGTTAATGATAAAGATCTAAAGCCGTTAGAATACTTCCATTGCTAAAACCCCATACAAACCTGGGAAAGACGTCCGCTGTAATCCGTTTTGTTCTTCAGCACTACTTCAGCAGTTCTTTTCAGCGAACGAATAGTGTTTTCCTCTTACAACAAATCAGCATAAACATCAGTATAAGCACGGCACAAGTTCTTGATCCTTCTTCTGTTAATTTCCACTTCCCACGGTCTTGTAAAAAAATGCAACAAAACTGAGGCCTTGTTTAGTTCCTGGAAATTTTTGGGGTTTGCTACTGTAGCACTTTCGTTTGTATTTGGCAATTAGTGTCCAATCATAGACTAATTAGGTTTAAAAGTTTCGTCTCGCGATTTCTCATCCAACTGTGCAATTAAGTTTTTTTCGTATATATTTAATACTCCATGTATGCGTTCAAAAATTTGATGTGACCGGCAAAACCCAAAAATTTTTGGAACTAAACGTGGCCTAAGCGAAGGAAGAAACAACGAATTTCTTGTAGAGCACAAGCACAAGAGGTTTTCAATCGGCCGTAGATTTTCGTGACGAGAATGAGAATGATAGGATAGAACGCAACGCGTAGCATACATCCATTCATTCGTTTTCGACAGTACGGGAGGAGTACTGTACAAGGAGGCCCTCGTACATTCACAGTCTCTCACTCGTTGGACTCTTCTTCTACTACTGAAAGACATGAGCTGCCTGGGATTGGAGCCTTGCACCGGGCCGACGCCGACCGGACGGACGAGCGAGCGAGCCCGAACCAGAGCCCTCTCACTGTCTCAAGTCCTAAGCCTAGCCAAGCCAATTATAAGAGGCGGGACAAGCAACTCCAAATCAATCCAGCCCCTCCCTCGCCGCATCCTCTGCTTTGCTCTGCGCCAGCCACTCTGCCGAGGTGGGGGCAGAGGAGAGGAGAGCTCCTCCCTCCCTCGGTCCCTCCCCGGCCCCCGATCGATGTCTAGCAGCGACCCGGAGGAGATCAGGGCGCGCGTCGTCGTCCTCGGCGCCCCGCATGCCGACGCCGGCGACGAGTGGGCCCGCCCCGAGCTCGAGGCCTTCCACCTGCCCTCTCCCGCCCACCAGTCTCCTGGCTTCCTAGCCGGGCACCAACCCGAAGCTGCAGAGCAACCCACGCCGCTCCCTGCTGCTGCTCCTGCTGGCCGCCGCAGCAGCGACACGTCCACTACATCTGCTGGCGGCGCTGCTCCTCCTCCTTCTCCGCCACCGCCGCCGGCGGCTCCTTTCGAGACCGAGCAGCCGCCCAATGCCAGGCCGGCCTCCTCCGCCGGCACCGGCGCCAATGACAACAAGAAGCCCACCCCGCCCGCGGCGCTGCGCGACCTCTTCCGCTTCGCCGACGGCCTCGACTGCGCGCTCATGCTCGTCGGCACCCTGGGCGCGCTCGTCCACGGCTGCTCGCTCCCCGTCTTCCTCCGCTTCTTCGCCGACCTCGTCAACTCCTTCGGCTCCCACGCCGACGACCCGGACACCATGGTCCGCCTCGTCGTCAAGTACGCCTTCTACTTCCTCGTCGTCGGAGCCGCAATCTGGGCGTCCTCATGGGCAGGTAACCAACGTTATTCCTCCTCTTCCTGCTGCTGCTTGCGTCGCGAATTGTCTGTCAATTTGGATTCGATGACGAATCACATCGCTCAATCAATCGCCATGGCTAGAAATGAGATCTTCAAACCGCTCGTTCCGCTCGCTCGCAGAGATCTCCTGCTGGATGTGGACCGGCGAGCGGCAGTCGACGCGGATGCGGATCCGCTACCTGGACGCGGCGCTGCGGCAGGACGTGTCCTTCTTCGACACCGACGTGCGCGCCTCGGACGTCATCTACGCCATCAACGCGGACGCCGTGGTGGTGCAGGACGCCATCAGCGAGAAGCTCGGCAACCTCATCCACTACATGGCCACCTTCGTGGCGGGCTTCGTCGTGGGCTTCACCGCGGCGTGGCAGCTGGCGCTCGTCACGCTTGCTGTCGTGCCGCTCATAGCCGTCATCGGGGGGCTCAGCGCCGCCGCGCTCGCCAAGCTCTCTTCCAGGAGCCAGGACGCGCTGTCCGGCGCCAGCGGCATCGCGGAGCAAGCGCTCGCGCAGATACGGATCGTGCAGGCCTTCGTCGGCGAGGAGCGCGAAATGCGGGCCTACTCGACGGCGCTGGCCGTCGCGCAGAAGATCGGCTACCGCAGCGGCTTCGCCAAGGGACTCGGCCTCGGCGGCACCTACTTCACCGTCTTCTGCTGCTATGGCCTCCTGCTCTGGTACGGTGGACACCTCGTCCGCGGCCACCACACCAACGGAGGGCTCGCCATCGCCACCATGTTCTCCGTCATGATCGGCGGGCTGTAAGATCGATCACCGGTTTCTCCCTATCCTGTTCTCCGTCATGACATAGCATGTACGTACGCTTACTGGTCTGTGTGTGGATCGCGTCGCGTCCAGGGCACTCGGGCAGTCGGCGCCGAGCATGGCCGCGTTCGCCAAGGCGCGCGTGGCGGCCGCCAAGATCTTCCACATCATCGACCACAGGCCGGGCATCTCCTCGCGGGACGGCGAGGACGGCGGCGGCGTGGAGCTGGAGTCGGTGACGGGGCGGGTGGAGATGAGGGGCGTGGACTTCGCGTACCCGTCGCGGCCGGACGTCCCCATCCTGCGCGGCTTCTCGCTGAGCGTGCCCGCCGGGAAGACCATCGCGCTGGTGGGCAGCTCCGGCTCCGGGAAGAGCACGGTGGTGTCACTCATAGAGAGGTTCTACGACCCCAGCGCAGGTATACCTAGTACTCTACCAATTCTAGCTTTAGTTTAGCGCATTGATTAATTGGGTATTTAGTGTGGAGTTCACTTGCTTGCCAATTGCCATTGCCATCACACATCAGCATACATTGCCAACTGCCATCGCTGCCTTGCTGGGTAGTCGTAGTAGAAGAAGCTTCCACTGTAGGAGCAGGACATTGCAAATGGAAGGGTGTGTTTAGATCCCGAAAAGGGCGTAAAAAAAGTACTGTAGCACGTTTTGGCTTTATTTGGTAAATAGTGTCCAAACGTTGACTAATTAGGTTCAAAACGTTCGTCTCGCAAAGTAGAACCAAGTTGTACAATTAGTTTTTTATTTCATCTATATTTAGTACTCCATGCATGTATCGCAAGTTTGATGTGACGGGGAATCTTTTTTCTGCACAGTGTTTTTTTTTTTTTGTGGAACTGAACACAGCCCGTGTTTAGATGGTGGAATTGGGAGGAGAAGTTGGAATAGTGTAGGTCACGTCGCACTGTAGCAACTTTTGTTTTTATTTGATAAAAATTGTCCAAACTTTGACTAATTAGGCTCAAAATGTTCGTCTCGCAAAGTACAACAAAACTGTGTAATTAGTTTTTAATTTCATCTACATTTAGTACTTCATACATGTGCCGACATTTCGATGTGACGGAGAATCTTCTTTTTGCATAGTGGAATTTGGGGGAAGTTGGGAACTAAACAAGGGCACAGCCGAAGTGAATTTTGCAGTAACTGTACCACATTGACAAGGAAATGAAGTGAATGCTTGGAGCAGAGCTGGCCGGCCTCATGGGCTGCTGCCTGCAGCCTGCTAGCTAGTCAACCAACCATCCTGTTTCTTTTCTTTCTTGTGGTTGTGTTTGTGGTCATGCATTCACACAGCTTGAGCTAGGTGGTGCCTGCAACGCGAGACAAAGAAAACTATTTGCCTGGCAAGATGCTACTGTTGCCTCGCACATGCATGCCGCTCTTTGAGCCTTTGACCGACTGACTACTAAGGCCTTGTTTAGTTCTTCTTAAAATTCTAAGTTTTTTCACTCTCTCCGTCACATTAATTTTTAGCCGCTTGCATGGAGTATTAAATGTAGATAAAAATAACAAATTATACAGTTTAGTTAGAAATCACGAGATGAATCTTTTGAGCCTAGTTGATCCACGATTGGACAATATTTGTCAAATATGACGAAAGTGGTACTATTTATCGGATTGAAAAAACTTTCAATCTAAACGAGGCCTCAGTGAGATGGTAGAGTGGTTCAGTTTTGTTGACATGTACTCCTACTAGTATAATCCTGTAGATTTTTCAAACAAACAATTGAAAATAAAAAGAAATGAAGTCTGAATTTTGTTGGTTTTGGCAGGGCAAATCCTGCTGGACGGGCACGACCTCAAGTCGCTGAAGCTCCGGTGGCTCCGGCAGCAGATTGGGCTGGTGAGCCAGGAGCCGACGCTGTTCGCGACGAGCATCAAGGAGAACCTGCTGCTGGGGCGGGACAGCCAGAGCGCGACGCAGGCGGAGATGGAGGAGGCGGCCAGGGTGGCCAACGCGCACTCCTTCGTCATCAAGCTCCCCGACGGCTACGACACGCAGGTTCGTCCGTATAGCTAGCTTACTAGCTGCACTGTGCTGCCCTTTTCTTGCTCGCCACCGTTGCTGCCTGTTTGTGCCTGTTGTTCTCCAACCCATTTGTCAGTGTCTAGACCACCATGCCTGCCTGCCTAGCTGCTCGCTGCTCCCCGTTTCCCTTCCTTTCCTTTCCCTACCATGCCTTTTACTAGCTTTTTTTCTCATCTGCATGCAGCCTTTTCTTTTGCTCCATGTCATGAGAGCCATTTCATTCATGCGTCGCGCTCGTGCCTGCCCGGGGTAGCCTCAGACCAGATACTGTTTGTGTTTGTTAGGCCGCAGCAGCGGCACATGCTAGCTCGTGACAGGCAGCACCACCACCAACGCCATGTCGCCGTGGAGGGGTCGGGTCCATTCCATCACAGCACGGCACTACTTATCCATCACATAGATACCAGTAGACAGACACTAGTATACTAGTACTAGGGATGGGAGGGCAATTGCTTGTTAGGAGCCTGTTGCTATCACAATTGGTGTTGTGGGTTACCAACTTACCAACATGTAACATGCCAGGATGCTTTGCTATCACACACAGGACAGGAGAGGTCCCTTCCGTCTCAACACAAAACTCTACTAGCACTTGCTGCTGAGTGCTGAGTGCAGAGGGGGGAGATGAATGGATGATGAGCAGCTAGAGGAAGAGCCAAAAAGGTTAATAACAATCGTAAAAAGATTAAGAATCAACCTGGGGTACGTAGAAAGAGGTAGAATTCCTAGGAATCTAAAAATTAGTATAGGAGGAAGTGGGAGTGAAACAGGACAAATTCCAAGCTGGTATTTTGTCAGGAATGTCAAGTTGATTTGATCCCAGTGCAAGCAAGAATTATCAAACACATCCTGTCTGTCCAGTCCAGCTCTTACTACTTAGTACTCTACTTAGAGCACTACTGTACTACTAGTGGTAGGTATCTTCCACTTCTTTTTGGGCCTGTATAGTTGGTGAAATTTTTTGGGTTCGGCTACTGTAGCACTTTTCGTTTTATTTGACAATTTGTGTCTAATCATGGACTAATTAGGCTCAAAAGATTTGTCTTGTGATTTACAACTAAACTGTGTAATTAGTTTTTTCTTTCGTTTACATTTAGTACTTCATACATGTGCCGCAAGATTTGATGTGACAGGTACTGTAGCACTTTTTGAACTAAACAGGCTCTTTATATAATCTGTCATGAGAGAAAGAGGGTCAGTCAAGCCCATGCTGCTGCTTATTTTAATCACTGTCAATGGCAGGCAGTCTGGTTAGTTAATAACATCTGGGAAGGGTTTAATCAAATCAGATCAAATCAAATGAAATCTAAGAGGTCACATGGGATATGGGCCACATTGAGCAGCTCGCCTTCCCGCACTCCCATGACTGACTTGATCACGCTTGATTCCTTGCTCGCATGCCCATGCATCATCCCTGGTCAAACACTCTGCACCATCATAAGACTTGCTGTATTAACAAATGATTTCATTTTTGCCCGTGTTTAGATCCCGAGTTGGGAGGCCCAACTCGGCACAGTGCATGTCAAATCGCATTGTAGCAACTTTTGTTTTTATTTGGTAAAAATTGTCCAAACTTTGACTAATTAGGCTCAAAATGTTCGTCTCGCAAAGTACAACAAAACTGTATAATTAGTTTTAAATTTCATCTACATTTAGTACTTCATACATGTGCTGATATTTTGATGTGATGGAGAATCTTCTTTTTGCATAGTGGAATTTGGGGGAGAAGTTGGAAACTAAACAAGGGCTTTGTTGTTATTAATTATGCTGGAGTAGTAGTACTAGTTTATTATTTGATGAAAAATTTGGCAGTCAAAGTCCACCCGTTTGTTTGACCCTGCGTGCATGGCGGTGGTGGCCGGTGCAGGTTGGGGAGCGCGGCCTGCAGCTCTCCGGCGGGCAGAAGCAGCGCATCGCCATCGCCCGCGCCATGCTCAAGAACCCTGCCATTCTGCTGCTGGATGAAGCCACGAGCGCGCTCGACTCCGAGTCGGAGAAGCTCGTGCAGGAGGCGCTGGACCGCTTCATGATCGGGCGCACCACCCTGGTGATCGCGCACAGGCTCTCCACCATCCGCAAGGCCGACGTCGTGGCCGTGCTGCAGGGCGGCGCCGTCTCCGAGATGGGCACGCACGACGAGCTCATGGCCAAGGGCGAGAACGGCACCTACGCCAAGCTCATCCGCATGCAGGAGCAGGCGCATGAGGCTGCGCTCGTCAACGCCCGCCGCAGCAGCGCCAGGCCCTCCAGCGCCCGCAACTCCGTCAGCTCGCCCATCATGACACGCAACTCCTCCTACGGCCGCTCCCCCTACTCCCGCCGCCTCTCCGACTTCTCCACCTCCGACTTCACCCTCTCCATCCACGACCCGCACCACCACCACCGGACGATGGCCGACAAGCAGCTCGCGTTCCGCGCCGGCGCCAGCTCCTTCCTGCGCCTCGCCAAGATGAACTCGCCCGAGTGGGCCTACGCGCTCGTCGGCTCCCTCGGCTCCATGGTCTGCGGCTCCTTCAGCGCCATCTTCGCCTACATCCTCAGCGCCGTGCTCAGCGTCTACTACGCGCCGGACCCGCGCTACATGAAGCGCGAGATCGCCAGGTACTGCTACCTGCTCATCGGCATGTCCTCCGCGGCGCTGCTGTTCAACACGGTGCAGCACGTGTTCTGGGACACGGTCGGCGAGAACCTCACCAAGCGGGTGCGCGAGAAGATGTTCGCCGCCGTGCTCCGCAACGAGATTGCCTGGTTCGACGCCGACGAGAACGCCAGCGCGCGCGTCGCCGCCAGGCTCGCGCTCGACGCCCAGAACGTGCGCTCCGCCATCGGGGACCGCATCTCCGTCATCGTCCAGAACTCGGCGCTCATGCTCGTCGCCTGCACCGCGGGCTTCGTCCTCCAGTGGCGCCTCGCGCTCGTGCTCCTCGCCGTCTTCCCGCTCGTCGTCGGCGCCACCGTCCTGCAGAAGATGTTCATGAAGGGTTTCTCGGGGGACCTGGAGGCCGCCCACGCCAGGGCCACACAGATCGCGGGCGAGGCAGTCGCCAACCTGCGCACCGTGGCGGCGTTCAACGCGGAGCGCAAGATCACGGGGCTCTTCGAGGCCAACCTGCGCGGCCCGCTCCGGCGCTGCTTCTGGAAGGGGCAGATCGCCGGGAGCGGCTACGGCGTGGCGCAGTTTCTGCTGTACGCGTCCTACGCGCTGGGGCTGTGGTACGCCGCGTGGCTGGTGAAGCACGGCATCTCCGACTTCTCGCGCACCATCCGCGTGTTCATGGTGCTCATGGTGTCCGCCAACGGCGCCGCCGAGACGCTGACGCTGGCGCCGGACTTCATCAAGGGCGGGCGCGCGATGCGGTCGGTGTTCGAGACGGTCGACCGCAAGACGGAGGTGGAACCCGACGACGTGGACGCGGCGCCGGTGCCGGAGCGGCCCAGGGGCGAGGTGGAGCTGAAGCACGTGGACTTCTCGTACCCGTCGCGGCCGGACATCCAGGTGTTCCGCGACCTGAGCCTCCGGGCGCGCGCGGGCAAGACGCTGGCGCTGGTGGGTCCGAGCGGGTGCGGCAAGAGCTCGGTGCTGGCGCTGGTGCAGCGGTTCTACGAGCCCACGTCCGGGCGCGTGCTCCTGGACGGCAAGGACGTGCGCAAGTACAACCTGCGGGCGCTGCGGCGCGTGGTGGCGGTGGTGCCGCAGGAGCCGTTCCTGTTCGCGGCGAGCATCCACGACAACATCGCTTACGGGCGCGAGGGCGCGACGGAGGCGGAGGTGGTGGAGGCGGCGACGCAGGCGAACGCGCACCGGTTCATCTCGGCGCTGCCGGAGGGTTACCGGACGCAGGTGGGCGAGCGCGGGGTGCAGCTGTCGGGCGGGCAGCGGCAGCGGATTGCGATCGCGCGCGCACTGGTGAAGCAGGCGCCCATCATGCTGCTGGACGAGGCGACCAGCGCCCTGGACACCGAGTCGGAGCGGTGCGTGCAGGAGGCGCTGGAGCGCGCCGGGTCCGGGCGCACCACCATCGTGGTGGCGCACCGGCTGGCCACGGTGCGCAACGCGCACACCATCGCAGTGATCGACGACGGCAAGGTGGTGGAGCAAGGGTCGCACTCGCACCTGCTCAAGCACCATCCCGACGGGTGCTACGCGCGGATGCTGCAGCTGCAGCGGCTGACAGGCGGTACCGTGCCCGGCCCGTCGTCGTCGTCGTCCAACGGTGCCGTCGCGTAGGATCGATGGATGGATTGACCATGGATGAGTTTCGTTCCTTGAGAGATCAGCTTGAGAGAATGTTGGATGGGGAAGCTGAAGGTCCGGAGCAAATGATGATGATACTGCATGATCGCAACAAGGGAAAAGAAAAAAGAAGCAGAAAAGACGGTGGTTCATATGATTGTACAATTTGACGATGATCTCTTTGAGTTGAGGTTTTAGGATGTAAACCTTCACTTTCTTTTTTTACTCTTCTTGCTTCTCATTCTTCTTGTTTCTCATCTGCTAAGCTGGGACTGAGATGTGGAACAGATAGAAGCAACAGCATCTATCTATATACAGTGTCAGATGGAAATTGATCCTTCCTTGTAAGTAGACAACGGCTAGCTCCCAAGGAACCCCAGATCATATGTACTAGTACTGTACTTATTAGTCAGCTTTATATACGCAAGTACCAAATATCAGATTTACTCCTTAATATTCAGTTAGGCCTCGTTTAGATGCACTCAAAAAGTTGAAATTTTTTCACTCTCTCCATCACATCAATCTTTGGACCCATGCATGAAGTAGTAAATGTAGGTAAAAAAATAACTAATTACACAGTTTAGTTGGAAATCACGGGATGAATCTTCTGAGCCTAGTTGGTCCACGATTGGACAATATTTGTCAAATAAGACGAAAGTGGTACTATTCATCGGGTTGAAATTTTTTCAGCATCTAAACGAGGGCCATGTTTAGATTGCAAGTTTTTTCACTCTCTCTCCGTCACATCGAATCTAGGGACGTATGCATGGAACAGTAAATGTAGATAAAAAAATAACTAATTACACAGTTTGATTGTAAATTACGAGGCGAATCTTTTGAGCCTAGTTAGTCCATGATTGGACAATAATTGTCAAATACAAACGAAAGTGCTACAGTGCCAAATTTCACTCTCTCTTCAATCTAAACAAGGCCGAGGCCTTATTTGCAATAGCAGAAACAAATAGAGACCATAAATAAAGTAATAATGCATGAATGATTGCTGCTATCAGTCGGTAGCAGGAAAGAAATGGCGAGTTCCACTTGTCTCTGAAAACAAAAGAATCTCCATTTTCAGCGAGCAGAGGAGCTGAATAGTATCTATCCTTTTTCGTTTCTCTTCTCTCTTTTTCTCTACGAGGGCAGGGACACTCCATCCTTTTCAGGCAGACAGGAAGCGGATCTAGTGGTGAGCGGTGAGCACGCCTCTCAAGTCTCAACTCCGGACCGACCGACCAAACTGCACACCCAAGAACCGATGGAGAAGAGCATTCTCTACACTGCTCTCGACAGGATCCCGGGAATATCTACCGAATTGTCAGTGGCATAGCTGTCTGCCTAATGAATTGAGCCCTGATGTCAATTGCGCAGCAGGTTTGCAGACGACCCGGGAGGGCTCAGGGATTGCAGGAAAACGGGGACCAAGAGTTTGACCTATGATGGGCTCACGTCTCTAACATAGGGGAGGAGTCACATGCAATGCAGAGTTCATCTTCCAGCACACACCGTCACACGGTCCGGAGGGACATTTGATTTCGGTGTTGCTTTCACTGCTGCCAATCCACTAATTCTTGGTGTGTTTCTTCTTCGCTGCACATGATGGTGTGCCCCAACAGCAGCACTGGCACCAACAGGCATAGTAGGACTGAGAGAATGGATGAATTGAGGGATCGGCGCATGGTCCCTTGCTCATGAAGGCGTCGTACCCAAATTCACCCCTAAATTTCATTATGCAAAAAGAAGATTCTCTATCACATCAAAATACCGGCACATGCATGGAGTACTAAATGTATATAAAATCAAAAACTAATTGTACAGTTTTGTTGTACTTTGCGAGACGAACATTTTGAAGCTGATTAATCAATATTTGAACAATTATTACTAAATAAAAACAAAATTAATACAGTACAGTACAGTACAGCACAGTAAAATTCGGGATGCATTCCGAAGATGAGCGCCCAAGGCCGGACGGGACGGAGTAGGACCAGGACCATGGCTGGCTGGGCCTGGGCTCACAGAACGAAAAAGAGGTCTGCTCTGCCCTGTCCCTCCCCGGTCCAAATCTCAAGCGCCGATGTGTCCAATCTAGCCTGCCTATCCTCGTCGACCTTGCCCCTGTCCTTGCCATTCACCAGTCACCATTCACCAGACACTGTTGTCTCGTCACTGTTACCTGGCAACACAACCAAGCGAAGGTTTCCTCTGCAACACACGAATAGAATGCTCCTGAGTCCTGATATCCAATCTTTAGGATTGAGGATTGCTGAGTTTGGATTGTTCATAGGAAATGAACCATGAGATAGTACAATGGAAGGAGCAGGAGTGTGCACTGATCTTCTCAAAACATGAAGGCCTGAGTTCACGTTTTAAGGGCATGTTTATTTGGTAGAGCTCTCGAAGCACCTTTCAAGCTAAAACTAGGATGAGCTCTGCCATACAACTTTTACTAAAAAGTGATTCTACGCTGATTCTGTGAAGTCGTTCTCCGAAATGAACTAGAGGGCAGAAGCTGAAACAAAGTAGCTTCTCTTGATTTACTCTATTTTCAATCAAAGAACCACTTCTCTCGGGGAATCAGCTTTCACATAGAATCTAAAGTAGGAGAAGCTCAACCAGAAAAAAAACCCTTAAGTCTCCTATGGAATTGAGGTGTATAAATGCATTCCACACGAGTTGTGCCAAGTGCATTTCTTTGTTCCATATGGCATCTGCTGATCTCTTAGAATCTCGCTGGGCTTTCTTAGAGCCTGTTTAGTTGGTGAAGTTTTTTTTTGGGTTCGGCTACTGTAGCACTTTTCGTTTTATTTGGCAATTTGTGTCCAATCATGGACTAATTAGGCTCAAAAGATTTGTCTCGTGATTTACAACTAAACTGTGTAATTAGTTTTTTCTTTCGTCTACATTTAGTACTCCATGCATGTGCCTCAAGATTTGATGTGATAGATACTGTAACACTTTTTGGTTCCCTTCTGGGAACTAACCGCTCTTAGCAACACCACCCACCCCCTGACAGACAGACAGACAACCTTGGTAGCGAGAGAACCGAGAGCGATCTGGATCTGGCGTTCCATCAGCACCAACAAATTCTGGGCCATGCCCGATGGAACAGCACCACCCGTGGCTCACTCAACAAAAACAGTAAAACCAAAGGCAAGCAACCTTTTGAATTTATTGCCACATCAACTAGCACTTAGCAGCAGCAGTAGCTTTCAGGGAAACAGAGTTGCACTGGTGCTCCAGGGATTAGATTGGATCAGATGGACAGACCTTGCCAAGTCACCGGCGCATGTGCGCGCTCTCAAGAGCAGACGCAACCATGGCAGATGGATCTACCTTATCATTAGTACAGACACACATACACACAAACACAGAGATCGCCTGACTAGCCAGCCATTGCTTGCTTGAGATCAAAGAAACTGCGCCCGTGTTCAGTTCCGGAATTGGTGGTATTTGGTAAAAATTATTTAAATTTTAACTAATTAGACTCAAAATGTTCGTCTCGCAAAGTACAACAAAACTGTGCAATTAGTTTTTAATTTCATCTACATTTAGTACTCCATACATGTACCGGCATTTTGATGTGATGACTTTTTGTATAGTAGAATTTTAGGTTGAATTTGGGAACTAAACAAAGGGTAATGGCTGAACGCTTCTTCTTTCCCGAGCAGAGCAGAGGGGGGTAATGGCTACCTACCTAGCTGTACATGTGTTCAGTCATTTCCATCCATTACTGCGCCCTTGTTTACTTTCCAACTTCTCCCCAAATTCTACTATGCAAAAAGAAGATTCCCTGTCATATCGAAATATCGGCACATGTATGAAGTACTAAATGTAGATAAAATTAAAAACTAATTACACAGTTTTATTGTACTTTGCGAAACGAACATTTTAAGCATAATTAGTCAAAATTTAGACAATTTTTACCAAATATAAACGAATTGCTACACTCGTGCCGACATGTGCCGTGCTGTGCATGGTCCCGTCCTGGAGGACATCCTTCGAAGAGCTTGACAGACAGGGAGACAAGCAGCCTGTTCGTTTGAGATTATCAGCCAAATCAGCCAGCCAATCAGCAATGTTTTTCTCTCAAAAAAATCAGCCAACAGTCATTTCAGCCAGCCAGATCAGCTCAAACGAACAGACTGAAGGATGGAAGGATGGCGTGCCCAGTACAGAGTGATAGATCCAAAATGAAATGAGCACAAAACAGCCCAAGGAATCTCCATCTCTACGGAAAATTGTCAATTATAGGCCCTGCCATCAGCATCAGCAGCCAAAACCAGAGTCACGGAGAGCACAAGCAGAATCATGTACCATACATACAGATCTAGGAAATCTTCACAAAGAATGGAAGCTGACAAGTGCTGCTGTCCTGGCCGCCTCTAGCGTCCATCCGTCTTGTTTCGTGGTACCATACATCACACAAGTAGCACGAACCCTACCAGTCTTGGGACGGTACGACGGTACCGGTACCTCAAACATTTGGTAGCTACATGTTCATCGAACCAGACAGGCTGTAAAACCAACTCTACTATTTCATAGTCCTACGCACAATCTGAGGCCAAATGATACGAGACATCATCATCACTAGTATGGGTCGGTAAATGATTTCATGATACAGACATTGACCCCTGACACCCTCTCTAAAACAACTCCCCTCCTGATCAAGCTCCACTTCAAAAGTCTAGTGCACAATAAAAACCATCTACTAACTCTGCTAATACTGAGCAAAGCAGCTTCAGATGTACGACAGCAACAAAAACACGGAACAAGTACTAAGAAGAGGTTCCTTCACATGGACATAAGCTTCAGGCCATTGTCAGGCTTTCCCATTCCAGCAGCAAGTTCAGCATCAAGTTGCGTGTGTGGAGCTGGCCCAGACATTACCTTGACCCTACAATCATCCAAAGCTTGTGATTAGACAAAGCACACGCCACAGCAGATCAAATTATGCCACTCACGTGCTGTCCTACATCAGATTTTTCACATGTTCTGCCGACGGGAAAGGTCATACTGGTAATCTAGTATACCTGCTTTCAACCTTCAGTTACTATCACAGGACCAACACTAATTTAGCTATGGTATCATATCAAACCACACAATAAGGTCCCTCCAAGTTTTATCAACTGGTTCTACTCTAGGTAACAGGTCAACTGCAGAGAGCTTATTATAGTATTCTAACCATCTGAATTCATGTGTCCTAGCAATACAAACCAACCGGTTCTTTTTTTCTTCAATTGAGAATGGCCATGCAACAAGCATAGTAAGAGCAGGTCATCACATGTTTGCCAATCAAACTGCATAAATCAAATGTGTTCAGGGAAGATTCGCTTCAACATTATGTCTGAATGATGAGTACCGCGATGTTACTTAGACGTAGAGCAAACAGAATGAATCACCTTTTCTTGTGGCGCTTTGAGCGGTAGTGGTCATCCTTCACGCTTTCACTTGCAAAGTAGCGACTGCAGCCAAAGCCAATACCAGATAATATATATGATTATCAGTAGAAGATTGGGTTATAGCTAGAACATTTACAAGATAAGTGCAGTTCATCACAAGCATAGTAACGCCAGCAATCACACCTTAAATTGTAGCCACAATTTTGCTAATCCCTCTAAATCAATTCAAGGCAACTGCTATCAGTTAAATTCCAAGAAGCATCAAATCACCTAAACATCACCCAAAGTTCACCATTTTACTCTATACCAGACAACTCAACTGAAACACACAGTTTATTAATGTCAACACCAAAATTGGCAGCAGGCCAGCAGCTTATAAATTGTGCAAATACATACAACTAATTCATCAAATGAGTCAACCCTAGCTCACTGAAAGTGCCCTACTGTTTGCTGATAAGACAATACAAGACAGCAATGTTTTTCAGATCGGACGACTAATTGCGATTAGTCGTCCTTATCGTAAATAGGTGCTCGATAAGGGCCCTCGATTAGTTTTTTTTCGATCAGAAAACTTATCGTCCGATAAATGACGACTAATCGCGATTAGTCGTCCGATAAGGCTAGCTGGACGATAAGTTGGGCCAGTACAGGTACATGATGTAGATAGAATTCGGCCCACCTTTGGCTGGCCCATTAGGGTTAGAAGAAGAGGAGTGCTGACGTGCTGAGTGAGGGGAGTGAGTGAATCAGTGAACCAGCTGCAGCCGCCGCATTTCCAGCTCCCGCTCGACACATTCCATTTCCCGCTCTGGCTCTGCTCTCCCTCGCAGCTGCCGGCGCCTCCGCTCGCGTCTCCTCCGCCTGAGGCCTGCGTCTCCTCCGGCCGCAGCCTACCTCTCTGGATCTTCCTCGCCGGCGTTCGCAGCTACGTCCGCGCCTCTCTCCAGCGTCCACGGCAGCTCCATTCGTGCCTCTCGCGGGCGTCCAAAGCTCCGTCCGCGCCTCCACCTCCGCCCGTGTCTGTGTCATCCCGTGCGCAACCCTAGCAGCTCCGCCGCCGCCTCTTAGGCTCTAAGATACTTCCTCCATTCCTCGAGACCTCGACGCTTGGAGGACGGACGCGGGAGGCCTGAAGCTTCAAGATACAGGGTCGATCAGGTCATCCAGGCATGAGGACGACTAATTGGTCCGACTAGCCGATCAGACCGACTAATCGACCCTGATCGACGACTAATCGCGATTAGTCGTCTGATCGGTGGTCATACGACTAGCCTCGATAATACGATCTGAAAACATTGCAAGACAGGAACATTGCCTTCAAAAAATACAAGACAGGAACAGCTAGTATGGTCTTCTTTTATCTTCCATATCTATATCTATGATTCTATATATCATATATATACCACTAAAAAGATAAGATGAAACAGATCCGTCCCCAGTTTTGAAAATCGACGACTACGACGCGCCTAGTCGCGCCTAGTCGCTAGGCTAGGCCCCGGCGCCTCGACTAGGGGGGTAATCGCCCCTCAAGTCGACGGGAGCGCCTAGGCGGAGCTAGGCGGCGCCTTAGCGCGACTCGGCGGCGCCCAGAAGCCCTAGGCGACGCGTAATCGAAGCGAATCGGCCCGCAATTCCCAGCGCGCGCGAAATATTACGCAGCGGCGGGCGAGCGCGCGCGGGAAAGGTTGGCGCCGCGGGAAAATTGTCGCGCGCGCGATGGATAAGGCCGCGTAGGGGTACCGAAGCCGCGTGCGACGCTATTCCGCTGCCAGGCGACGCTCCTCTCCGCCGGGAAGCAGCTTCCGCCGGCGCCGACGCTCCTCCCCGCCCGCTAGTCCACTCCGACCTCGTCCTCCTCCACACCTCCCCGGTCTCCGCCCAGTCCGTCCTCCTCCCCACATTGAAGCCTCGAAGGGCCTCCCCGCCGCCCAGCTCCCACCGCCCAGTACCCTCCCCGGCGGTCATCTCCCTCAGGCGGAGCCCCAGCCCCCAAGGCCGACGCCCGAAGCCGAAGGTATGTCCTCAGTCCTCCCTTGCTCTGCTATGCTCCCTTGAACTGACTGCTCTGCTCTGTTTCTTTCTTTGTTTCCTGCTTGAAGCCTTGAACTAACTGAACTGACATGCATGCTCAGATGCTCTGTTTCCTCTCCTCTGTTTCTGAAATCTGAAGTATGAATCTGTGAGTTGTTGTAGTAGTGCATGTATATATCATTATATCTGAATATCTGATTGCTTGTTCTGAAATCTGATTGCATGCATGTTCTGAAACTCAGATTGGCTGATTGCTACAGCCTACAGGCATACTGATTGCTTTGATTTCTGAAATCTGAAATCTGATTGCATACTGCATGTGTATGTTTGTAATTTGTTGATTGTTCAGATGACGGAAGCAGAGGGTCAACCTGACTCTGGAAGTGCAACAGCAGGAGCAAATGTCTTGAGAAGGAACTCAGATGATGTGGGATGGGAGTTTGGGGTTCTTGTTAATCCAAACAACAAGGACCAGGTGAAGTGCATACTCTGTGACAAGGTCATGTTTGGAGGGGTTTATCGGTTGAAGCAGCATATCGCCCAAGAAGGAGAGAATGCAAAGAAATGCCAGGGCACGAAGACCTCCAAAGAGAAGTTAAAGGAGGCTCAAGACAAGTGCAAGAAAGCACTAGATGAAGCAAAAAGGAAGGGGGAGGAGAAGACTGTTCGTGAGCTAGAACTTAGAGAGGAAGTTCATGTATCTAGGGTTGGAGGTTCAGAGGAAGTCACTTGTGTTGGAAGTTCAGAGCCTCACAAATTAGGCCCCATTGACAAATGGACAAGAGCTATTGATCCTACAGCAACCAAAGCTGAATCTTTGGCTCAACAGAAGCTGAACAAGGAACTTTGGAAAGAAAGATTACATGAGGTGCATAAATATATTGCAAGATGGGATGAACCCTACTGAAGAAGTGTGAGACAGCCTCATGTCGTGTTTGCTTTGCTTTTGTGATCTTAGAACTCTTTGCTTTTGTCATGTGTGCTTGTGTTTTGTGTTGTGAGAACTAAGAACTGAGAATCATGTGCTGTAATGTGTGTCTTCTATCCATTTTATGTTCTCTGTTGCTGCCTGTTGTTGAATTCTACTCTTCTCTATTGCAGTTGGACTGTTGGAGACTTGGAGCATTGCTGCATCAACTACAAGTAAGGAACATCACTTCTGTATCAACTACAAGTAAGGACTAAGGACCTAAGGTATGTCTATCTAAATTATTCATGATTTCTGCTATATAAATATATATATTATGCTATATATATATATATTATATATTAATATATTATACTAAATTGGCAAAACGCCTAGCAAAACGCCTAGCATCGCCTAGGCTAGCCTAGGCTGGACTAGTCGCTAGGCTAGGGGTCATCGCCTAGATTTCGCCTAGCGCCTAGAAAAACTTGGGATCCGTCTACCACAGGTCTGGTGAAGCCCCTGTGACTGCGATCAGCATCCCCTTAAAAAACGCCATCCCACCCATCCACAATGTAAATACCAAATGGTCGGCTCTTGCAGATATTGTGAAGCATGTCAAAGAAAGAAATCACAGTCCATTCTCAATGCGAACACCAAATTGTCAGCTCTTGCAGACATCCCCATCAACAAGAAGCTCTACAGATTCAGTGATGCCTGCTTTATAGTCGGTACAGCAGGGATAGTTCTCAGTTTCTACCTATCGGTATAATAGATACTTCAATCATAGATACGAAACTTATTCAATTTCGTGTCACAGGAAGTCACAAATAAAAGTTCCCGTCCATTCTTTGACGAAGTAAACCAAATTGATGATCCTAGAGTGGGTACATGAAAGTTCCCCTATACAATTGCACACGTAATTCCAGTGCTGAATCCCATTGCATATTTTCTTTTGTGTGCAGGAAGGGAAAAAAATAATTGTTGGCACATGAGGACGACGAAATAGCAAGAGATTGGAATACTGGAATTGTGTGCTTTCTTTAGGATCATGTGTGTACTATGAGAATTCAGTATTTTAAGATCATTTTACATGATAGTGTGATAAGTTTTACATCATGCATACATGAAAATTCAAATTAATTTGCAATCATGAACATGATTCGTCATTCTTTAGGTCCCATCTAGTCTAGGTTAGTTGTTTTTTGTATGACGAATTATAGCACATGCTCCACCAATGCTCAAATTGGAACCACAATAAACACAAGCTTCGCTTGAATGTGTTAATTGAGAAATACATATACATAGGATGGCATGGATTTTTTGCCCGTACCAAATTACGGCACAGACCTAGTAGAGCATAAGAAATAGCGGATCGGTCGAAGGGAGGGACAGGAAAGAGAGGAGCGGGGGGACGTCATACTCGCAGTGCAGGCAGTAGAACTGTCCCATGCCTGGGAGGTCCTCGTCGACGGGGAGCTCCTTGCCTTCAGCGTCCTTGCCCTGGTCGGCCAGCTTGACGAGCTCGTCGTAGACGGCATCGTCGGCCTTGAGGAGGAACTTGCCGCGGCGCGCCGTCTTGTGCGAGAGGCGGCGCTTCTTGACCTTGCGGTGCGGGCATTTCCCTCCCATCTCGACCAAGAGCGGCGGCGGCGGCGGCGGCGGCTAGGGTTTTCGTTTGGTAGCCGAAGTGCGTACTAGTGGAGAAGAGAAGAACAGAAGACGCAATGGAAGGATCCAAGGAGTCAAGGAGAAGAGTGAGGGAGGGCGACGGGCGGGCCAGCAAGGAAAGCCTTAATTCGTTATGTAGCCCATTGGGCCACATGTGACTGCCCAAGCCTAGCAGCAAAAGAAGCCCAATCGTTCATTTTGGATGTATTATACTAGCAGCCTGTTGTTGCTCAAAAAAAAAAGCAGGCTGTTATTGTTGCATTTAATCATTTGCTTAATTTGTTGCAGTTAAATCTCAGGTACATTACCGGCAAAGAAAGATTTTGTGTCCTATTTGTTTTGAGAATGACTAGTGCTCGGACGTCCGGAGCAGCCCGCCCGCCCATGCCTGCCACTACTAAACGCGCACGTCCGTCCCCACTCTGCCTCGCCCCACCCCGCACGCGCACCCCGGCTGCGCCTGCTACTCCTTCCCTTGACCCCCTCCTCTCTCCGCGCGGGCGGGACCTAGGAGCCCGGATGACGACGAGCACGCCCCGTCCACAGGACCCAGGCGCGTCGTGCACCCCATCTACCGGCCCTCAGCTCGCCACGCCCCCTGCCCTAGTGCCCAGGCCGTGCCCCCATGACTCACATACCTCTAAAGCACAAAAACACTTGCAACATGAAACACTTGAATGCAACATAAGTCTGAAGCAAATGAAACATTTGGAACATACACTTACAATATATGTATGAAACATATGCAACATCCAGATGAAAACACTTGCAACTTGCAAGATGAAAACACTTCTTGCAACATAAGACTGAAACAGCTGAAACATTTCGAACACACTCTTGCAACATTGTGAAACATGTGCAACATCCAAATCAAAAAACACTTGCAACATACATCTGAAACAGATGAAACATTTTGAACAAACACTTGCAACATGCCTCTGAAACACTTGCAACATACGCAACATCCCAATATACTTTTGTCACATTCATATGGAACACTTAGAACATACCTCAGATAGCATCTGAAACACTTAAATTTTACATTTGCAACATAGTGGGAGGAAAAAGGCCAGGGCCGGTTGATTCCGGTCTCAGAGTAGGAGTCGGCGCCGAGCTACAGCGCGCAAGAACCACTAGCATGGGCCGTGCTTCATGGGGGCCCACTGACCTAAGGCGCGCGACGACACCACCAACACCAGCAGAGGCGGGCGGCGCTGCCCCTGCCCGATCTTGTCCACATCGCTGGATGCCGTCACCGAGGAAGGATGCGAACTGAGCTCTGTGGAGAGGAAGAGAGGCGGAGGCGGTCAGGCAGGCACGATGAACTGAAGCCGCACGATGGTCGGTGAACTGCGGTGGAGAGGGGGGAAGGCGGCCGGCGGCTCTCAGGTGAGGTGGAGATGGAGGATGGCAGCCGGCCAGCCGTGGTCAAGAGCTCCACGGAGCGTGGTCACGATGAGCGCAGAATTAGAATTCACGAGTGGGGATTGAGGAATGTCATTTCTAGAGACCCGTGACTCCGTGAGTGAAGAAGACAGCCAAAACTTTTTTTTAATTAAATCGGAGGAGGCATCCGAGATAGTTGGGCGTTCGTACCGTCACGGCCCATGGCAACAGGGCGTCCGGACGACGGACGCCCTTACCCAGCTATTCCCTTATATTTTCAACATAAAAAACAAGCTCTTGGATAGGAGGGAGGTAAAGCCCAGATCGAAGGTTGCTAGGTCTTTCTGACAATCAGCATAGCATCACGACATCAACCACTCACTCATATATCATTCCATAAAGTGTTAAGGAACACTAGAGGAACAGAGAGCAAGAGCACCTGAGCATGTAAAAAACGCTCATGATCAGTAAGTACATTCAGATCTGTCTTCACCATCCACCAATAAAAAGCAAAATCATCAGAAATGTGACCATCGCAGTCGCGAGTCCATCCGACCATCACATTACAACACTGCTCAACCGTGCAAAGGATCCAACCAAGAAGAACATTCTGCCATGAACTTATATACCACATACGTTATTATTCTTATATACATAATGTACCAGGTCAGGTTCTTACATGATCATAGCTGACAATACAACACCACTAGAGCTGCAACACAAGGACATTGTGATGGATCATGGATGACTGGTACTTCCTTGGTGGTAGTAGTAGGTAGGTTTGTATACAACCCCGCGCTGAGAATGGATAAAATGAACATGCATCAGTGACCATCTATGTCTGATTGTATAATTCAGTGTTCACAAGACACTAAAACAGCCCTAGTTACAAAAATGAAAGCAAGTGCTGATACAATAAAACAGGTGTTCAAGGAAAAACCAATAGAGCAAGTGGATTCAAACAAGCACAAACTAGTCCATGGATGATGACTGATGAGACCTGGGTCATGAGTCACTGCACTTACATAGTACTCTCTCCGTCCCAAAATAACTATAGTTCTGTCAAACATTTTTAATTTTGACCAAATATATAGAAGAAAATATTGATATTTGCAGTACATAATTAGTATCATTGAATATATTTTCATAATAAACTTATTTAGAGATACAAATGATGCTAATATATTACAAACCTAGTCAAACTTAAGAAAGATTGACTGGCATGAATACCGTAGCGACAATTATTTTGGGACGGAGGGAGTACGGTATTGCGGGTGTTCATCCATCACAAACAAGTGTTCTGGAGGCAAAATAAAACGTCATACCTATACCAAATTATGGCATTATATTCAGAAAAAACCGAACAGTTCATATCGAGCAAATCATAAATCCAGCTATGAAGGCGGGGATCGGGACGATACTTGCAATCACGCAGTCAAGTAAGTTGCTACTTTGCTAGGGTGGCCTGCATAAATATCTGCACAACGTGCTAATATGGAAATACCACTAGGTGCTTCCTCCAGCTAATTACTAGTACTACTCCGCTAAGGATTGCGAATACATACAATTTGGTACGAACTAGTAACTACTAACTAACAACTGAGCAGGTTCCCAATTTGACCATACATACAATTCCACTAGCACAAAGCTTCAGGTGCTCGACAATTGACTGAGCAAGTACTCCGTACCAAATTGTGCGGCTAAAGTAGTGCGGTGAAGCTAGATTGCGAACAGAAGGCGTGGTTCCGCGGGCTATAGTACTGTGCACCGGATCGTGATGGTGAATCCTTATCCTAGATCCAATTCCTAGGTACCTGGTGGAAGGGGGCCGGGGGAGCAAAGATCGGCAGCGGCAGTCAGTCGAGGTCTTGGTCGTCGAAGTCGTCGGGGAAGGCGTTGAAGAAGTCGGCGTCGGGGGCGGACGGGGGGTGGTGGCCGTCGGCGTCCACCTCCATCATGCTGCTGATGGCGATGCCGACGCCCATGCCCACGGAGGAGGAAGGCGCTGCGTCTTCAGAGTCCATCTCCCCCGCGGAGTCGTCGCCCCAGTCCACTGCCGGTGAAGTGTAGTTGTTCATCTCGATCCCTCGATGGAATTGGGAGGAATCTACTGGAAGGAGGAAGAGGACTAGTCTAGACTCTACCTGGAACTCTAGAGGAATGTGTTGTGTATGTGTGTGCAGTGCAGTGCAGGGTGAGCAAAAGAAGCCCACTGAGCTCTGCTTGCTCAAAAAGACGGGCCCATTAGCAATAGCTTGGGGCTGGTTCGGCAGGTGGAAAAGCCAGCTGATTTCGGTTGATTCAATAGTGTTCTGTGAGAGAGAATAAGCTGAAACAAGCTAAAACAAGCCGAAACATAACCAGCAGAATAGGGCCTTAGTCCAGACCAGTGACATGTACTGCTCACACTCTCACAGCAACGCACTAGGCTTGGCAGCTTGGCTTGGCCCAGAACAGAGACACTATGGTTCTTTAATTTATAAAAACACTATAGGGGGACACAATGATGCATATGCTCTACTTTTTAAAAATAAAAAATAAAAACGGTAATGCTTGGCCACGGCTGTCTGTCCCATCCGAACGCCGCGCTTCACTTTGCTCGCTATTCCAGCCTTCTCCCACCACACCCTCCATCCTGCGCCGCTCGCTCGCTCGCTCCTCGCTCCCACCTGTCGTGTGCCCCATGTGTGCCGTTCGCTCCTTGCTCCTCTCTCCCGCCCATCGCGTGCCCCACTCGCACCTCGCTCCTCTCTCCCGCCTGTTGCGCGCCCACCCGCACCTTGCTCCTCACTTCGGTCGTGCGTCGCGCCGCTTGCTTCCTCCCGTAGCGCTGTGCTCGCCCGCCCATACCAAGGCCGGTGTTGCTGGTGCTGCTGCTGGTGCTGGTGCTCGCGTGGCACCGCTGGTGCTGGTGCTGGTGGTGCTCGCGCACCGCCGCTCATCGACAGATCCCACCCTGACAACCGGAATCGGATGGCCCCGGCCTTCCCATCCCCATGTTGTAAGTGTATATTGCAAGTGTTCAGATATTCAGAGATATGTTGCAATTGTTACATATGTATGTTACAAAAGTATATCGGGATGTTGCACATGTTGCATATTTTGTAAGTGTTTTCAAAGGTATGTTGCAAGCGTTTAGAAAAAAAATGTTTCATCTGTTTTAGACGTATATTGCAGCAATTGCTTTATCTGGATGCTGCATATGTTTCACATACATTTGCATGTGTGTTTATCTGGATGTTGCTATGTTTCACACACATCTTGCGAGTGTTTTATCTGGATGTTGCATATGTTTCACACACATGTTGCAAGTATTTTATCTGGATGTTGTATATGTTTCACACATATGTTGCAACAATATGTTTTAAATGTTTCATCTGTGTCAGATGTATGTTGCATCCAAGTGCTTTATGGAGGCACGGTGAGTGATGGCCACACGGCCTAGGCGCCGGGGGATGGGACGTGACGAGCTGGGGACCGACGGATGGGGGCGTAGCGAGCTGGGGACCAGCGATGGGGGAGCATCGAGCTGGGGGCCGGTTCCCGGGTCTCGCCCACGCGGTGAGAGAGAGGAGGGGCTCAGGGGAAGGTGAGAGGCATAGTGACAGGGCAGATGTGCGTGCAAAGCGGGGGTGAGGCAGACGGGGCTGGGCGGCGCGGCCATACAGACACGATGAGCGGTGAGTGTAGCATCGACGGTGGGGTGCGAGTCGGAGCGAGATGGGCTGCGTGAACGTCCGGAGGCGCACGTCCATCCGAGCGTCCGGGCACTAGCCACGCCAAAATAGAAAACATCTAACCTATGCACCCGCACATAGCCGATTCTTTTAAGTTTTCTGGCTCAAACAGTGGACAAATAAAATGGAAAAGAGCACACTCAAATATAGAGAAAATCAAAAGCAAAGTCTATTATTGTTTTGCCACCCATTGTTAGCGAAGGCGTCCTGGCGACAACCTCCAACGCTTTGCTTGCCAAACAAAATTTTCCCCTTGTACCCTCACGCTGCAGCAACGTTCAAAACCGCAGCCAGTATAACCCCTGAATATAGCCTGCATAAGGGAAGTATTTTGGTTTTTTTCTCAAAATTAATGTCATTACAAGTACACCAAAGTGCTGAAATAGTAGCAGCAACCCCACAAAAATCAAATTTCTTTCCACCCTTCCAATGCATGTTAGCCAACTTCCAAGCATGTGGATAGTGGATCTTGGAGGGGTTAAGAGTATCTCCAGCAATGCTACCCAAATCAGACTACCTAAATGTCTATTGGGGTAGCTACCAATTTCAATACTACCCATATTTTGTTGTTGTCTCCAGTAACACTACCTAAAACTGGCCACCCAAAATTCATCCTAGCAGAGGATGACATGTGGGACCCACATGTCATCCTCTTCTCCTGGTCGCTACAGAGTAACTCGATCATTGGAGACTCCAACAAGTCACCGGAGGGGAACTAGGGCGCTGTCGGAGGAGAGCACCGAGCAAGGGGCTCGTGCCAGCTCGCGCCCGCCGCGCTGGGGAGGGAGCTCAGGCTTGTTGCGCCAGCTGGGGGAGGCGCGCCTGGAGGAGAAGGTGGCAGGGGAGGTCGCGCCAACCGGGGAGGCGTGCCCACCGGGGGAGGTCGCACCGCCAGGCAGGGCCACTCGCGCCGCTGGGAAGGCCACGCGCGGGCAGGCCGCGTCGCTGTGGGAGGTCGTGCTAGGGCAGGACGAGCCACCGGACCAAGCCGCGTCGCTGGGGGAGGTCGTGCCGGGAAGGAAAGTCGCGAGAGCAGGCATGGCCTCGCAGGGAAGAAGTCACGGGGAAGATTTGGGTAGTGCCCTTAACCCAATAGGAATGGGGAGTGGGGAATTTGGGTAGCCAACAAATCTGTTGGGTAGGATAGGTAATCTGCTGGAGTGGATTTTTGGCCCTCCACTACTCAGATAGGGGATAGGTGGTGGGATAGGTAGCATTACTGGAGATGCTCTAACTAACCTACTAGCTGCTACATGAATAGTGTCCCAAATAGTTTTCGCGTGGTAGCAATAAAAAAAGAAGTGTTTAATTGATTCATTGCAAGCACAGAAACAATAATTTTGGCTACTGGTCCAATTTATTTTAATTAAATATCCTTTGCTAATATGCTCTAACTCACTTACATATATATATTTCCTAAAAGTGCACATACATATTTTTGGTTCTTCCTTAATTAGTCCTGAAATACAAGATTTCTAAAGATAATTTTATGACCAAATGAAGAGTTAATAAAGACTAACTTGCCGCTCACTAATTAGTTAGTTTGGTTGTCAACCTGCTTAACGTATATAATTTAAAAAGGCTAACATCCATGTTATTTGTTTCGTCTACAAGTCATTCTAGACATGATGTTGTTTAAAAAAACAAATACGCAAAAGATTTGCGTATCATTGTATTAGGTAGAAGAGTTTAAACAAACAAACATACAACGCGCTTCTACCGAGCGCTGAAGGAGGTCGACCTAACGCGGTCAATGCTGGACCATCCTAGCAACAGACCTCTTGTTTCGATATTACATAAAAGAAAACAACCCATACCTACGCAACGGTGCGACCTAGGAGGTGACCTTGCATCTTCGCGGCTGCCTGGACGAGCCCTTCCCAACGGCTAGGAAGAGCACATCTAGTGCTTCGGCATTGGATGCAGTCAGGTTGCCATCAAAGAGCTTATCAAAGGTCTCCAGCTCTGACGCGGATGGCGCTGATGGACACTTAGTGTAGCACATACGCTGCATGATCAGCACCTCGCCTCGCTTGGAAGCTAGTACTCGGGAGAGGCTCTGAGCCACCAACCGCCAACCACCTGCTCTGCCACGGCATCACTGGCTTGGCAAGAGGCTGCTTGGGAGGCTCACGAATCAGCGGAGAGTCCCTCTTACGTGTCACTTTATTGATGAAGCTGTAGAGGTGGCATTTGGTGGAGTCGTCGTTGTCCACAGTCTGGTGGGTATCCACCGGCGGTGAACCGGGAGGGCCAACACCCACTGTGGGGTCGACTAGTCTGAAGCCTGGCGGGTAGCTGTAGCTGTGCTCCGTGTGTGTCTTTGGCGAGTCCCTGACCCACTGAATGGGGCGCGAGGCTGATGTCCGCAGCTCACAGGAGACCATCGCTGGGTCCTCATCCTCCAGCTAGGGGGCCACCACCGTTGGGGCCTCATCCTGTAGCTGGGGGAGCCAAAGGTGACAATAGGCGCTCAAGGAAAGGCCACGCAATGATCCGACCACCTACGAGCGAGGCTGCGAACTCCTCGATCATCGGGTCCTCTATGATGTCGCAATCATGCGTGGCGTCTGGGTACAATGTCAGCGTCAATGGGTCGGGCTCGACGATGCCCGTCTCGTTGGTCAGCTCACCATGCCCTGCCTGAGCTCCAGCAGCGACCGAGGTTAAGGCTGGTGCCATCTGGGCGGCCCCTGTCGACCGCCCGTGACTGTCGATGGTGACACTCATTGCTGTAGCAGCATCACCCTCCTTTAGCCATCGCCGCCGTCTCCGACGTCGGCGCCCACTGCCGCCACGCGAAACTGCACCTGACATAGCTCCAGCCGAGCTCGGCGTTGAAAGGTCCTTGTTTGATTTTGGTAATTGAGTGACAACCTAGGTTGACTAATTATGTTTAATATGAGATACACAGGTGATTAGTCCACAAGTACATGTGTGTGGGCAACATATGCCATAGAGGTGAAAATGGCTTGGAGATGCTGCAAAGCTCACACATGTGATGAAGGAGCTCATTGCATATGAGACATGACATGGAGGCATGTGACCAAGGTGGAGAAGATCATGACAAGACTTGGCTCGACGGACCGGTTGCAAGTGTGAAGGGCAAGTTGAGTGATGACTTGGCGCCGATGGACCGAAGCACGGTGAAGAGCAAGTGAAGTCAAGATCAATGAACCAATATGGTCATGTGATGATATGGAGTAGATCATATCATTGTTGATCATGTTGGTGCATGTGTTACATTGACATTGGAGGAGATGGAATGGAATACGCAAGGCAAAGGTATAACCTAGGGGATTTTATTTCACCGGTCATAGGTGTGTAGAGAAGTTTATGACCGGGTTTAGGATAGGTGGTCATACTATCAAGAGGGGCAAACTTGTTTGCATATCGGTCATCTAGTGCCAGTTGAGCGATCTAACTTTGCGATGTTACTAGGATCGAGTGGCACAGTGAATTGAGTGATTGACTCCTTGAAAAATGTTTGTGAAAAGCTAACACACGTGCACAAGGTGTTGTTCACTTGGTGGTGTTGGCACATTTGCTAAGGAGAAGTGTTTGGAGTTAAGTGGATCAACTCGGCGAAGAAACGGAGGCGAAAAGAGGTCACTGGAAGTGACCGAACAATGGCCTCGGAGGGACCTGCGCGTCTGATCATGTGTTCCTGAGAGGGCGCAGTCTCAGTCAAGTGATCGGAGGCGCGAAGTAGTGACCTGACGCGCTGAGGCTACGTCCGATCGGTGGTGACGTACGCTGACGTCTTGGCACAAGGAGCGGCAATGACACGTGGCAGGCGGTGAAGGACCGAACTCTGGTGCTGCGTTCGATCGTGACTCACTTGACACGTCCTGTCACAAAACATAGGCTCTGGGTGCTCTCTGGAAACGATCGGACTCTAAGGCTCGGGCGTCAGGTCGCGGAGCAAAGGCATGTCTGATCAAGTTTTGGCTGCACGCGCTGAGGCGATCTGATGCGGCTTGGGCATGTCCAATCATGGCTTCGGCGCATCCGGTCAGTCTTTGACTATTGGCGCGCAGAGCCAGCCATTGGGATCAGGTGGCTCCGGTTGAACGCGAGCACCACGTGGACAACGATCTGCGACCGGACGCTGGGCCTGGAGCATCCGGTCGCTATGAGTTATGCCTAGTGAAGGGGTAATGGCTAGTTTTGCCCATGGAGCTATAAATAGAAGTGTTGGCCGGCCTTTGGCTAGTTGCTGAGCACACTAGAGCCTTGGTAGCTTGTGTGGTGGTGCTTGGGAGCCCTCTAACTCGCTCTTGCTTGATAGTGTTCATCCGATTGAGTGAGTGAATAATTCTAGTGCGATTGCATCATGAGATTGCATCGAGTGGCACTAGGTGGTCGTCTTACAAGCCGGTGGTGCTTGTTACTCTTGAAGGTTGCCACCTCCTAGACGGCATGGTGGTGGTCTCCATCGAAGCATGCAAGAAGCTTGTGCGTTGCTCCAGAGAAGAGATTATGTGGGATATTGTGCTCACCCCACAGGAGCCGCAAAGAGCAACACTAGTAGAGCGTGTCATTAAGCTACCCTCACTTGTGGGGAGGTTCTTGCAGTGCCTGACGTGCGGGCTTGGCGGGTGATGCTAATTAGCCGCCGAACCACCAAGTGAGCGGTCGACACAACGGGGACTAACGTATTGGCAAATACGTGAACCTCGGTGAAAGTCCCTAGTTTGGTTTTGGCTAATTGATGAAACCTAGGACTAACCTTTGTATCTAAGTGGATGATTTAGATAAAGGTGGTCATTGAATATGAGACATGACATTGACTCATATGACCAAGATGGTGAAGACCAAGATGAGGCTTGGCTTGATGGACCGGTTGTGAAGGTGAAGGGCAAGTCGAGGCTTCGAAGCGAAGGACCATGCGATGGTGAAGCTTGAGCAAGACTTGGCGTCGACGGACCGATACAACGGTGAAGAGCAAGTGAAGTCAAGGTCGATGGATCGAGACGGTCATGTGATGATATGAAGTGGATCATATCATTTGGAGAAATAAAATGGGCTCAAGGCAAAGGTATAACCATAGGGCCATTTTGTTTTACACTCAAGACATCATAGAGGGTGTGAGTGGTTTAGGGTCGATAGCCGAACTATTAAGAGGGGAAGTCTTATCGGTTAATCGACGCACGGGTGCCACTAGGTGAATTCATGAAGTGCATTGCATGTAGGGCCTAGTGAGCTAACTGGAAAACCTTTGGAAATGATTGAGAAAAAGCTAACACACAAGCACATGGAGATGTACACTTGATGGTGTTGGCACATTTGCAAAGGTGGCGTTGGTCGCGCTGTGGTTTGGGCGGTAGAGAGGGTTTGGTTCCTTTCTCCCTCCCGCCGAGCTTGCGAGCGCGGGATTCAGGCGATTTCGGGGAAATGAAATGCCTATTTTCCATTACGCCGGAAGTCGGAAAAGAAACGGAGGCGAACCGAGGTCACAGAGGTGACCGGACGCTGCACCGGACGCGGTCACGGAGTGACCGGACACGTCCGGTCAGTACAGCGCAGCAGTCAGGCGTGCGAGTTAGGGTTTGCAACCGGCGCGTCTGGTCACTCGCGGGACCGGCACGTCCGGTCATGCGCCCTGAGGGAACTGCAGATTCGCAAGGACGATCGGACGTGGTGCGCGTCCGGTCACACACGATCGGACGCGTCCGGTCGTTGTTGGAGCTTACTGGACTCCGACCGGACGCTGGCACTGTCACGTCCGGTCGTTGCGAGGAGCGCGTCCGGTCGTTGCTTCGCGGGCGCGGGTGCTGTGCGCATCGGCGCGTCCGGTCGTTGCGAGGAGCGCGTCCGGTCGTTGCTTCGCGGGCGCGCGGTACAGCGACCGGCGCGTCCGGTCGTTTGAAGCAGCGCGTCCGGTCATTGTTTGACCGTTGGCGCGCAGTGACCGTTGGAGGATCTAACGGTCGAGTTTGAATTTTCGGGGGACACATGGACGTCGCAGGACGACCGGACGCGGTTGAGCGCGTCCGGTCAGTTTCGACCGGCGCGTCCGGTCGTCCCGAAAAAACGGTCAGTGGAGTGGCAACGGCTCTATTTGGATGGGATGCTTATAAATACTCGTTGGCCGGCCCTTGGGGAGGTCTCTTGGCATTTCTAACATTCTTGTGCATCCTTTGAGCTAAAGCAACTCCTCCCACTCATCTCTCTTGCTTGATTGCAAATCAAAAGTGAGATTGAGTGATCCCAAAGTGCATTGCATAGCTTGAGGGCATCTAGTGGCACTTGTGGGTGGTTGAGCCGGTGGATTTCTTGTTACTCTTGGAGAGTACCGCTCCTAGCTGGCTTGGATATTGTTGGAGGCGTTGGCAAGAGAAGGTGATTGTTCTTGGCCACCTCCGGTTGATTGTAAGAGGTTCTTGTGCTTTCCTCGGCGGGACGCCAAAAGCAACTCTATTACATTGCGCGTGTCATTGAGTTACCTCACTTGAGAGTGGTGTCTTGCGGTGCCTTGCGGGGCGTGCCTTGTGGGGCAAGTGACTTGAGGGTCACACCGGGGAACCATCTAAGTGTTGGTCGACACAACCGGTGACGTAGCTTGTCGGTGCACAAGTGAACACCGGGTGAACAAAAATATTGTGTCTCTTGTCTCCCGGTGATTGGTCTTCATATTGTATTGTTGTCAATATTGATTGATTGTATATCATCTTAGTGATTGGCAACATCTTCACTCCACCGTCGGTATAAGAATCACAATCCTATCTCTTGCTCTTATCTTTACTAGTTTATCTTGTGTTGCTCTAGTGGTAGCCTTTGCTAGTAGTGTTGTTAGCTTGTTCTCTAGTGTAGATTTAGTGACATAGCACTTGTGTGAACTAGAGATCATAATCTACTAGACTTGTGGATAGGAGGCTTGCATCACAACCGTAGGCTAAGCAAAACTCGCTTTACGCCGTTTGTTATTCTAACAAGTTTGCTTAGTGGTGCTTGTAGAATTTTTATAGGCTATTCACCCCCCCTCTAGCCATCTAGGACCTTACAAGTGGTATCAGAGCCGTGGTCACCGTTTTAATCAAGGCTTAACATCCTTCGGTGTGAAAAATGGCTCAAATTGTGTTCAACAATGTTGGGGGCAAGCCACCGTTCTTTGATGGTGTTAGTTCTTTTGCTCATTGGAAGAGAAAGATGACAATGTACCTTGGTTCTATTCATGAGAGAGTATTGCAAGTCACCGAGAATGATTTTGCTATCATTGATCCCGATCATCTCACCGATGAAGATAGAGCAAATAGAACATGCAATAGAATGGCTCTCAATACTCTTTACAATGGTATTGATACAAAAGTATTTGAGGGTATCAAGGATTTGGAATTTGCTAGTGAAGTGTGGACAAGATTGAGTGAAACTTATGAGGGCACTAAGGTTGTGAAGAGTGCCAAGCTATATGGGCTCAAGAGTGAGTTTGAGAACTTTAAGATGAAAGAAGAAGAAACAATCATTGAAATGTTTCATAGATTGCAAGTGATAGTCAATGATCTCAAGAGCTTAGGGCATAAGACTCAAGATCAAGATTTTTGTCACAAGTTCTTGTTGAGCTTACCTAAAAGATTCAAGATGTTGATCATGATGCTACAAAGAGATGGGCTTGAAATAATGAAGCCCAATGATTTGCTTGGAGAGGTATTGACCTTTGACAAGTATGATCAAGATGTTGATGAGGAGGAAGAAAAGAAGAAGAAGACCGTGGCATTCAAGGCCACCTCCTCCAAGGGCAAAGCTATCATCATAGAGGAAGAAGAAGAAGAAGAAGATAATAATGAAGGTGAAGATTTTGAAATTGATGATGAGGCACTTGCTCTTGTAGTCAAGAAAGTGGGTCACATGTTCATTAAGAGAAGAGGCTTCAAAAAGAGAAATGACAATTTCAAGAGCAATGAGCAACAAAGGAAGTGCTTCAATTGTGATAGCACCGAACATCTTCAAGCCGAATGTCCCTATGACAAGAAGAAGAACAACAAGAGGGGCAAGTTTGAGAAGAAGAAGAGAGAGGCCAAGATGACAATCAAGAAAGGCAAGAATGGTGCCTATGTGATCACTTGGGAAAGTGATGATGAGGAAGAAGAAGAAGAATCATCCAACAAGGCTTTTGCTTCCATTGCTATCAACAAGAAGCCATCACTATTTGATTCATCCTCTTCATGCTTCATGGCTAAAGAAGCTAAGGTATTATATGATGAGAGTGATGATGAAAGTGAAATGGAATATGCTCATGATAGTGATAATGATAATGAAAATGATGATGATGAACCAACTAAAGAACAACTATATGACTTGATGCAACAAACTAGAGACATAGCTATTGCCAAGAACAAGGAGTGTAAGAAGCTTTCAATGAAAGTAGCAATACTTGAGAAAGCTCTTTGTGAGCTTAAGACCACTCATGAGAGTCTAGTGGAAGACCATGAGGATCTTGGTAAGGCTCATTTCAAGCTTGAAAAGGCTCACTCATTGCTACTTGAGCAACAAGCAAAGAAGGAGGTTGTTGTATCATGTGATATAGGTGTTACATGTGATATAATTGATGAATCCTTTAATGAACCTATCATCATGTCAAATGCTAACCCTTCTTGTAGCTCTTCATCCACCACCACCAACTCTACCTCCTCTACTAGTGATGGTTTCACTTGTGATGCCTCACTAATGGTTGAGAATGAGACTCTCAAGAGAGAGGTGGATGAGCTTACTCACGCCCTAGGCAAGGCCTATGGTGGTGAGGCCCGCTTGCTTAAGTGCTTGGGTAGCCAAAGGTTCTCTCTTAACAAAGAGGGATTGGGCTACACCCCCAAGAAAGGCAAGTCGGCCTTTGCAACTCCAAAGCCTCGCTTTGTGAAGGGCAATGGTCGGTTTTGCAATAGATGCAAGCAAGTTGGGCACCTAGAGCATAATTGCAATAAAAAGAACCAAAGCAAGAACCTTGTTAATGCTATACCTTTTGATTCTTGCTATGTGCTTACCAAGGGTGTGAAGGGTGTACAAGCTAAGTTTATTGGTACACCAATTGTGGGCCCAAAGAAGAAGGCTATTTGGGTACCAAAGAGCTTAGTTACTAACCTACAAGGACCCAAGCAAAAATAGGTACCTAAGCTTCATTGATTTGCTTGTAGGTCAATTACAAAGCCGGAGGAAGGCATTGGATTATTGATAGTGGGTGCACTCAACACATGACCGGTACATCAAGAATGTTTGACTCAATCAATGACAATGATAGTGGTGTTGATTCTATCACATTTGGCAATAACAAGAAAGGCAAGGTTGTTGGCTTGGGCAAGATTGCAATATCAAATGACATGAGTATCTCCAATGTGTTGCTATTTGAAAGCTTGGATTTCAATCTTCTATCCGTGGCACAAATATGTGATCTAGGCTACAAATGCATCTTTGGGGTTGATGATGTGAAAGTTATTAGTGTGGATGGTTCAAATGTGGCATTCAAGGGTTTTAGATATGAGAATCTCTACCTAGTTGACTTCAATGCTAGAGAAACTTCTTTGACAACTTGCTTAGTCTCCAAATCAAGCATGGGTTGGCTTTGGCATAGAAGGCTTGGTCATGTTGGCATGAAACAATTGAAGAAGCTTACAACTCACAATCTTGTCAATGGTTTGAAAGATGTTGAATTTGAGAAGAATAAGCTTTGTAGTGCATGTCAAGCCGGGAAGCAAGTTGGAAGCTCACATCCAAAGAAGAGTACAATGAGCACATGCAAAGCATTTGAGTTGATGCACATGGATCTATTTGGACCAACAACATATACAAGCATAGGTGGCAACAAGTATGGCTTTGTCATAGTGGATGACTTCACAAGATTCACATGGGTATTCTTTCTTAGTGACAAAAGTGAAGTGTTTGACACCTTCAAGACATTCCTCACTAGAGTTCACAATGAGTTTGAGATAAGAATCAAGAAAGTGAGAAGTGACAATGGAAGTGAGTTCAAGAATACAAGAATTGAAGAACTTTGTGATCATTATGGCATTGGACATCAATTCTCGGCCAAGTACACTCCACAATCAAATGGCCTAGTTGAGAGAAAGAATAGAACATTGCTTGATATGGCTAGATCAATGCTTCATGAGTACAATGTGAGTCAATCCTTTTGGGATGAAGCAATCAATACCGCTTGCTACTACATCAATAGATTATATTGTCATCCATTGCTAGAGAAGACCCCATATGAGTTACTTCATGGAAGAAAGCCCAATATTTCTTACTTTAGAGTGTTTGGTTGCAAATGCTATATCTTGAAGAAGGGCACTAGATTGGGGAAGTTTGACAAGAGATGTGATGAGGGGTTCCTACTTGGTTATTCAACTACAAACAAAGCTTATAGAGTTTGGAACAACTCAAGTGGCATTCTAGAAGAAGTCCATAATGTGCAATTTGATGAAACCAATGGGTCACAAGATGAAGAAGAGAATTTAGATGATGTTGGTGGAACTCAATTAGTGGAAGCAATGAAGAACATGGACATTGGGGACATTAGAGCAAAGCAAGTAATTGATATTCAAGATGATGATAAAGATCAAGTGCAAAATTCTCCATTCAAGCTAGCTAGTGACTCTCAAGTGCAAGATTATGGTGCTAGTGCATCTCATCAAGATACATCAAGTGATCAACCAAGCTCAAGCAATCAAGTGCAAATACTCCAACCACAACATGTTGCAAGAGATCACCCCATTGATAGTGTTATTGGTGATATTAGAAGTGGTGTGCAAACAAGATCAAGATTGGCTATGTTTTGTGAGCATGCATCATTTGTGTCAACCATAGAACCAAAGAAGATAGAAGAAGCTTTGAGGGATGCCGATTGGATCATGGCTATGCAAGAGGAGCTTAACAATTTCACAAGAAATGATGTTTGGGAGTTGGTAGAAAGGTCAAATGACTACAATGTGATTGGAACCAAGTGGGTGTTCAAAAACAAGCAAGATCAAGATGGCATTGTAGTGAGAAACAAAGCAAGACTAGTTGCTCAAGGTTACACTCAAGTTGAAGGTCTTGACTATGATGAGACATATGCTCCCGTGGCAAGATTAGAGGCAATAAGGATACTATTGGCTTATGCTTGTGCACATAATATCAAACTATATCAAATGGATGTCAAAAGTGCATTTCTCAATGGGATCATCAATGAGTTAGTCTTTGTTGAGCAACCTCCCGGATTTGAAGATGACAAGAAACCCAACCATGTGTACAAGTTGAAGAAGGCTTTATATGGCTTAAAGCAAGCACCTAGAGCATGGTATGAGAGGCTAAGGGATTTCCTTCTCTCTAAGGGATTCAAGATGGGCAAGGTTGATACAACTCTATTCACCAAGAAGATTGGGAATGATCTATTCATAGTGCAAATATATGTTGATGACATCATCTTTGGATCAACCGATCAAGCTTATTGTGAAGAATTTGGTGCTATGATGGCCAAAGAGTTTGAAATGTCTATGATTGGTGAACTTAGCTACTTCCTTGGTCTCCAAGTCAAGCAATTGAAGAATGGGACATTTGTGAGTCAAGGGAAATACATAAGAGACATGTTGAAGAAGTTTGGAATGCAAGATGCAAAGCCAATTTCAACTCCAATGGGTACAAATGGCAATTTAGATAGTGATCTTGATGGCAAAATGGTGAATCAAAAGGAATATCGGTCTTTGATTGGAAGTCTACTCTATGTCACCGCATCAAGGCCGGATGTCATGTTTAGTGTTTGCATGTGTGCTAGATATCAAGCCTCACCTAGAGAAAGTCATCTCACGGCCGCAAAGAGAATATTGAGGTACTTGAAGCAAACAAGAGATGTTGGACTATGGTATCCCAAGGGGTCAAAGTTTGAATTGATTGGATATTCGGACTCCGACTATGGGGGTTGCAAGATCAATAGAAAGAGCACAAGTGGCACATGTCAATTACTTGGAAGATCACTTGTGTCATGGTCCTCAAAGAAACAAAATAGTGTGGCAATCTCTACCGCCGAAGCCGAATATGTGAGTGCGGGGAGTTGTTGTGCACAATTGCTATGGATGAAATCAACTTTGAAGGATTATGGCCTCAACTTCAAAAATGTGCCATTGCTATGTGATAATGAGAGTGCAATCAAGATGATACAAAACCCGGTTCAACATGGAAGAACAAAGCATATTGACATAAGGCATCATTTTATTAGAGATCATCAACAAAAGGGAGATATTGCCATTGAAAGTGTTGGCACCGATGATCAACTTGCCGATATTCTCACTAAGCCACTTGATGAAAAGAGGTTTTGCAAGCTAAGGAATGAATTGAACATTCTTGATTTCTCAAACATGAGTTGAATGCACCCCACCCACTTATTGACATGCCTCTCCTTCGACATTGCAAGGTAAAGTTGATTGACATGTCATTCATCCTATGCTAAGGACTTGCTAGAGCATATAGACATAATAAGTGGTATATGTGAGCATTCATGATAAATCAAATGAATTTGATGGATATATGTTACCACTATTGCCTCTATGCTTGATTTGATCTAGTGGTGACATATGACATGTTTGTGAGCTTGCAAACCTAGTGTTGAATCTAGAAAATTTGCTAAAGTGTTTAATTCAACATAGGCAAGATAACCCTTATTATGAGGTGTGAAGAAGCTTGTCTTTGGTTCAAATCGAATTAAATATCTTTGGCAAGTATTCTAGGTTGAACCAAAATTGATAAATCTTAACCTACTCCATCAAACATTTTTCTTCTCTCCACAATTTGATCCCATTTTTGGGTAAATTGTTGACAAAGGGGGAGAGAAAAAGATGATTCAACATGATAAAGGGGTAAATAAAATTTTTGATGCACACAAGTAGGGGGAGCAAGCTCATAAACAAAGTTGTTGCATTTGCTTGTGCATTTTCATATGACTTGCTCATTGCACATGTATTTAAATTCAATATACATGCTTGTGTGGTGCAATGCTAGTATAGAACTTGGATGATGAAATGATCTACTAGCATGCATAGGAATAGTTTACATGTGGTATCTAGACATGCCTAAAGTTTTTACAAGTGGTCCAAGAACCTTTACATATAATGTTGATCTCACGAGGTTCTTGAGTTTTGTTGGATGTCTAGTTACTTCATGATGCTAAGGATGGTGTAAAAGGCAACTCCGATTGGTATCACGCTTCAAAGGTCCATTTCTTACACCTTAGCATCATTTTGGTAGAATTACTCTCCCAACACTTCTATCCATGCATATGTGCTAAGCTTTCAATCCAAACTCTATGCACATATGTAGGGGGAGCTAATGCTACCAAAAACGAGCTTGTGATAATTGTCCAAACTTTACTTATGAGCAAAATGATTGGACAAGTATGACAAGTTCAAAACTTTTATTATCAAAATCATCTTTGTGAGGGTTGTCATCAATTACCAAAAAGGGGGAGATTGAAAGTCCCTAGTTTGGTTTTGGCTAATTGATGAAACCTAGGACTAACCTTTGTATCTAAGTGGATGATTTAGATAAAGATGGTCATTGAATATGAGACATGACATTGACTCATATGACCAAGATGGTGAAGACCAAGATGAGGCTTGGCTCGATGGACCGGTTGTGAAGGTGAAGGGCAAGTCGAGGCTTCGAAGCGAAGGACCATGCGATGGTGAAGCTTGAGCAAGACTTGGCGTCGACGGACCGATACAACGGTGAAGAGCAAGTGAAGTCAAGGTCGATGGATCGAGACGGTCATGTGATGATATGAAGTGGATCATATCATTTGGAGAAATAAAATGGGCTCAAGGCAAAGGTATAACCATAGGGCCATTTTGTTTTACACTCAAGACATCATAGAGGGTGTGAGTGGTTTAGGGTCGATAGCCGAACTATTAAGAGGGGAAGTCTTATCGGTTAATCGACGCACGGGTGCCACTAGGTGAATTCATGAAGTGCATTGCATGTAGGGCCTAGTGAGCTAACTGGAAAACCTTTGGAAATGATTGAGAAAAAGCTAACACACAAGCACATGGAGATGTACACTTGATGGTGTTGGCACATTTGCAAAGGTGGCGTTGGTCGCGCTGTGGTTTGGGCGGTAGAGAGGGTTTGGTTCCTTTCTCCCTCCCGCCGAGCTTGCGAGCGCGGGATTCAGGCGATTTCGGGGAAATGAAATGCCTATTTTCCATTACGCCGGAAGTCGGAAAAGAAACGGAGGCGAACCGAGGTCACAGAGGTGACCGGACGCTGCACCGGACGCGGTCACGGAGTGACCGGACACGTCCGGTCAGTACAGCGCAGCAGTCAGGCGTGCGAGTTAGGGTTTGCAACCGGCGCGTCTGGTCACTCGCGGGACCGGCACGTCCGGTCATGCGCCCTGAGGGAACTGCAGATTCGCAAGGACGATCGGACGTGGTGCGCGTCCGGTCACACACGATCGGACGCGTCCGGTCGTTGTTGGAGCTTACTGGACTCCGACCGGACGCTGGCACTGTCACGTCCGGTCGTTGCGAGGAGCGCGTCCGGTCGTTGCTTCGCGGGCGCGGGTGCTGTGCGCATCGGCGCGTCCGGTCGTTGCGAGGAGCGCGTCCGGTCGTTGCTTCGCGGGCGCGCGGTACAGCGACCGGCGCGTCCGGTCGTTTGAAGCAGCGCGTCCGGTCATTGTTTGACCGTTGGCGCGCAGTGACCGTTGGAGGATCTAACGGTCGAGTTTGAATTTTCGGGGGACACATGGACGTCGCAGGACGACCGGACGCGGTTGAGCGCGTCCGGTCAGTTTCGACCGGCGCGTCCGGTCGTCCCGAAAAAACGGTCAGTGGAGTGGCAACGGCTCTATTTGGATGGGATGCTTATAAATACTCGTTGGCCGGCCCTTGGGGAGGTCTCTTGGCATTTCTAACATTCTTGTGCATCCTTTGAGCTAAAGCAACTCCTCCCACTCATCTCTCTTGCTTGATTGCAAATCAAAAGTGAGATTGAGTGATCCCAAAGTGCATTGCATAGCTTGAGGGCATCTAGTGGCACTTGTGGGTGGTTGAGCCGGTGGATTTCTTGTTACTCTTGGAGAGTACCGCTCCTAGCCGGCTTGGAGATTGTTGGAGGCGTTGGCAAGAGAAGGTGATTGTTCTTGGCCACCTCCGGTTGATTGTAAGAGGTTCTTGTGCTTTCCTCGGCGGGACGCCAAAAGCAACTCTATTACATTGCGCGTGTCATTGAGTTACCTCACTTGAGAGTGGTGTCTTGCGGTGCCTTGCGGGGCGTGCCTTGTGGGGCAAGTGACTTGAGGGTCACACCGGGGAACCATCTAAGTGTTGGTCGACACAACCGGTGACGTAGCTTGTCGGTGCACAAGTGAACACCGGGTGAACAAAAATATTGTGTCTCTTGTCTCCCGGTGATTGGTCTTCATATTGTATTGTTGTCAATATTGATTGATTGTATATCATCTTAGTGATTGGCAACATCTTCACTCCACCGTCGGTATAAGAATCACAATCCTATCTCTTGCTCTTATCTTTACTAGTTTATCTTGTGTTGCTCTAGTGGTAGCCTTTGCTAGTAGTGTTGTTAGCTTGTTCTCTAGTGTAGATTTAGTGACATAGCACTTGTGTGAACTAGAGATCATAATCTACTAGACTTGTGGATAGGAGGCTTGCATCACAACCGTAGGCTAAGCAAAACTCGCTTTACGCCGTTTGTTATTCTAACAAGTTTGCTTAGTGGTGCTTGTAGAATTTTTATAGGCTATTCACCCCCCCTCTAGCCATCTAGGACCTTACACTCGGGAGAAAAATTATCGTGTCAACCTTGTCTTCCTGTTGGTTTGCATCCTCGTTACACAAGCTTGTAATTACTTTCACATACATTGTGCTTGTGTTGTTGCTCTTGTAATTAGTTAGCTTATGTAGCTTGCTTATTACCTTCTTGTTTTTGTTGCATAGAAGTAGTTCCCTTGTGTGGCTAATTTGGTTTGAGTAACCTTGTTGGTCACATTGCTTAGTTTTTGTAGCTAAGTAATTTGCGCTCTCTAATTTGGCATTAGTTGCCTTGTTTTTGAGCATTGCTAGTGAGCTTAGGCTTTGTGCGCTTTGCATCACTAGATTGTGTAGGTGCTCCCCGGTTTGCTTGAAGTACTAGCTGTATAGGTTTGTATGACCTTGAAAGCTAGAATTGGTTAGATGAGCACTAGCTAACCCGGCACCTTTGTTGCTTTTTTAGATCTTTGCAAGGTGCTTGAAACTTAGATAGAGGGGTGCAGTTTTGGCTAGACCGATAGTTTTAATTCCACATTTATCTCATTTAGCCGATGCGATAAATTTTAGAAAGGATTATTCACCCCCTCTAGTTCGCCATCTCGACCCTATAGGCGTGTCGCCCTGAGTACGCGGCCAGGTTCCCGAGGCACGCTCCCGATCAGGTCGTCATGGCCGGCCTTCTGTGACACCAGATGTACCAGAGTTGGAAGGAGGCACCATCCGCCGCCTCTTACAGTCCCGCGCGTGGTGTCGGAACCCCTTGCATTAGAGGCAGCGTGGAGGCAGCTTGCAGGTTGCCACCCTATGCTGGTTCGCCGATGCAGTGTGGGTGGGGCGTGCCCCGCCGGCGCCGTATGACAACCCCTGTGATAGGACCTCACGCCAGCCGTCGGCGTTCAGAGCAGAGATGCGCTCACCGCAGCGCGGACCGAGCCGCATGTGAGCCAGCACCCGTCCATGACGGCCTAGACGCTGGCGGGCAGGGACGCGACCCTCCACTGGCTGCATAGGCAAGCTGTTCACCAGCTGTGGACGTGGTCGGCTGCACTTTCTCCGCCTACGGCCGTGTCCCTGTCGACCGGGGTCCGCTCCAGCACGGCCCAAACCCGAGGCAAGGTGACTCTTGGCGTTAGCGGGCAACGTGACCGCCTTCGCCGGGCGACGCTCGGCGTCGAGGTAGCTTGAGGGGCGGCCATCGTCGGACTCCTCGCCGTCGTCGTCCGCCTACCAGCGGTGTTTTGGACGGCCTCCCGAGACTGGCCAGAAAGGAGCCGCAGCCGCCGATAGGGAGGAGGAGCTTGGGGTGGCCGGCTTTGGCGCGGCGGTCAGCGACCGACGGCACGACGACCCCAGAGGTGACCTCGCTTCCCCAGTCCCAGACCCCGTCCCCGACCCTGGCGCCAGGTCGTCAGCGGATGCCACGGACCCGCAGTTGGGGGTTGTGGCGGTGCCAACACCCGGCCCCAGCGTAGCAGGGGGTTCTGGTTGGCCGCTGTGTTAACGTTGACGGAATCTAACGCTGGCGTCCTTAGGGCGCCAGATCTGGCCTCCGTGCGCTGCTCCGGGGTGGTTGCGGCTGCGGCACCTGCCGCTGATGTTGGAGGGGGCAGGGAGGCAGCCGCTCGAGAGAGGCGCGAGGACTGCGACGTCCATGCATCACGTGCCCTAGCATCGGTTCCCTGCCCAGCGGCCTCCACGCGCAGCGGCTCAATGGCCGTGGCAGTGGCATCCTCGCACGACTGCGTGATGGCCACGACGGCGGCATCCTCCACTGGAGATGGAGAGGTCGGAGAGGCAGCCGCCGGGGCGCAGCTCGAGGACGGCGTGGGTGGCGGCGACAGCTGCCGCACGTCGCACTCCCCGGCTTCAGATCCCGCGCATGGGTAGGGAGGGGAGTGGGCGCTAGACGTGGGGAGGGGGGAGGCGGGCGCCGGCGGCGGCCCGGTGGCCGGCAGTGGCGGCGACAGGGCGAGATCCGTTAGGCGCAGGCTAGGGTTTGGTGGGAGCTGTCCTGTTGATAGGGTTGTGGATGGGGCGGGGGAAGGGGAGGGGAGAGGAGGGCGAGGGAGTCGGGCGCCAGCACCGGGGCGGCGGCCGGCGGGGTGGTGGCCAGGAGTGGGTCACATCCGCCCCTCGCGAAGCTCAGCCCCTTAGTTCACAGGGTCGTCCCGGCATGGGGTTTGTGTTGCCAGTCACAGCACAAGGTTAGCCTCAATAAGTGTGTGTAAGATTGTTTGGGTCTTTGCAACTTCCATGATGTTGTTTAAAAGATATGGATGTTCTTAAAAGACAAATACGAATGGATAAGTTTGAATAACCTGTAATCCTTGGGATAAATTTTAAACCTTCGATTATATTTCAAGACCGAAGGAGTATTTTAAAAAATACATATCGTTTAAGCCTGCTATATCAATTTGCATAAGATAAGGTAGATTGTTTTGTCTGCACCATTTTTGAGTTGTTTCCAAACTTCACCATTTGTTGGCGAAGTTAGTGTGATGGAACAAAGGGTTAGAGCTGAAAAAAAAATTACATCTGTTTCGAATATGAAAATTACAAAGGAGTCTTCTCTTAAAACAGATACAACCATGACACCCTCCATCCTAGACTATAACTAACTTTGATTTTATTCTAAATCATTTACTTCTTGTCGGACATTGCATGCTTACCAACTGGTGTTGGACAAAGCAGGCACGGGATTTCAGCGGCTCCGATGAGCATCTTCGTTTTACAGGTCAGTGCTAGTCAGAGTCCTAATTAAGTACTAAGCACGGATTAGATATTCACGTGTTAGGCAAATCTAAGATCCTTAATTAAGATTAGTTATAACAACCGGATGATGAATTCATGATCTCAATAAGAAGATTCACTGAGCAATGACATTCGAACCATTCATCCTGTGAATAATGATGCTTATGATATTACAGACACATGTCTATGCAGCTATCCATCCTAAAAAACTTAGGAGGACTAGTTCGATTGATGATCAGTTATACATGCCATCTGGGCCTGCTGCTTCTGCTCACTGCCTCCCTCTTTTCCTGCTCCGGCTAGGAGCATGCTTCCCTGCCGCCATCACAAGAGGAGTCGACTGACGCCGCGTTCTGCTGCTCCCACCGCGGCCACCGCCGCCTCCTTCTCCATCAATAATGTCCTCCCAGCTACTGCTGCTTTGCTCTTCAACTTGTATGGCATCATGGCACATCCCTTCTTCTTCTTGTGTCACGTTGTCGTCACCTCCAACCTCAGCCTGCTCAAGCTCGGGGTGATGGCCTGATCGAATATTCGTCCTCTCTTCTCCATCGCCCATTTCTGAATACCCGCGCTTCTGAATCTCTGATGACAAAGCTGCAGGAGGAGGCATTCTTACGCCGTCGTCTTCGTCCTCCTCGTCCTCCAGGCTTATGAACTCGTCGCTGGACTTGTTGGTAGCCCCTCTCTCATCCTCATCCTCATCATCAGCCTCGGGTGCTTCCTCTTGGCCTGCTTCTTCGTCACTGCTGTTCCTCCTTGCCATCTCATCGGATTCCTCCCCAGCGTCCACGGCAGCTACGCCTCCATCCCCCATTGCTAGCAGCACCTGCACGGCGTGTTTTGCAGCATCGGCAGCCCAGCCGCCGCCGCCGACCTCATCGACGTCATCCAGTTCGCCACCCGCCACCTTCTCTTGTGCTTTGATAAGCAAGTCCATCGCGCCGCTCCTGATGCTCTCAGAGCAGAAACCACCGAGCTGCGCGAATTCCAGCAGGAAATGAACATCAAGCTGGACCTGGGCGGCGCCGTGGACGGCCCACGAGTCCAGGTTGCTGGAGAGCCAGCAGATCATCGCTTCCATCAGCTCCCGCAGCAGCTTCTTCATGGTCCCGTCCTCGCCGCTCAAGATGGCGCCGTACACCTCGTTCAGACGCCTCACCCGAAGGAACACCACCTGGAAAGCCATAGAAGGCATCATCGCGCCCTGCGCCTGCGGCGGCGGCGGCGGCGGCGGCGGCGGCGGTGTTCCGCTTCCGAAGCGGCGGCCCTGCGCTGACGACGACATGGTGTCTCGTATGAACTGCTGGCAGAAGCAGCTCCACACCTGCCCGGCCGCTTCCTTGATCAGCGAGATGAGGCTGTTGACTTCCCTCTGTGCTGACGCCGGGAAATCCGGCGACGACGATGGTGGTGTCCTGAAGACGCCGGACGCCATGGTCGGAAACAGGGACACCAACGTCGTGCAGTTGATTAGCACGGCGAGCTGCCACGTGTACCGCTCGTCGCCGCCATTCGCTTCGTCTTGGAGTTGGAGTAAATCTTTAAGTTGGAGAGCAGCTGCTTCCTTTCTGGGGATGAGCTCCACGATGGAGTGCATGTACTCCCTGAACAACTCCGCCACAAGCTGCAGGCCTACTGAATCGTTCGTCCCAATCCCAAGACTGTGCAACGGCCAGGCTACGTCTTCCACAACCTCCTGTTCATCCAGCCAAATCATCAATTATACATACATATTGTTTGTGAACAACAATACACACATATATACACATATACATATATATAAATATGTAACAGTACCTGTATAAGGGTGACAAATTTCCTTCCGTTGGTTGTGAGCAGGCAGTACTCAACCTGCGGTGCTCCAGCAGCACCCTGCACGACTCCCGGTGGCATGAGGAACCTGCCGAGCACCCAGGCGTCGGAAGCCACCAACAGCCGGACCACCTCCCTGAGATGCCTGCCATACATGGCGACGGCGTCTCGGACGCAGGGCACGACGAGGGCAACCACGTCTCGCTCGGAGGCGACGACGTCGACGGCCCTCAGCAGGGGGGAGTAGGAGACCGCGCACTCGGCGGCCTCCAGCGCCAGAGCCAAGCTGTGGGCGGCAGTAGCGGGCGACGACATGGACCTCACGTACTCGGAGCAGGCGGCGCTCAGGTCCTCCATCTCCTCCCTCGCCCACCGGACCAGCCGAGGGGTGTAGGGGGACGGGTGCCCGTGCAGCGCCACGAAGCTCCTCGACGTCCGCACGATGGAGGAGAAGACCACGCGCGCCAGGTCCTTGATGTAGTTGCCGCCGCCGCCACCGCCGCCGCTGTTGTGGTGGTGACCTTGCGACGCGCGCAGCTCCTCCACGCCGCGGGCGACGCTCGTGCGGTGCAGCTCGAAGAGCAGGTGGTTCGCCCGCTCCGCGTCGCCGAGCCTGCAGAGGCCCGAGAGCGCCTTGAGGAGCTCGGGCCGCGGCGTCCGCGGGTTCTCCGCCAGGGAGGCCAAGCGGGCGGCGACCCTCGCCTTCCTGGCGGACAGCGCGCGCACGCTCGACGCGAACGCGATCGCTTCGCCGTCGTCGTCGGCGCCGGCGCCGGCGGTCTGCTGCTGCATCGTCTGCAGCGCTTGGCCTTGCAGCTCCAGGAGCTGGAGGGCCTCGTCCATCCGGTGCTCGGACAGAAGCACGCCCAGTTCCAGCTCCTCGTCGTGTTCACGTTGATATGGGAGGATTCCAATTCCGTCCATGTCGGCCTCCTCCTCCTTGGAACCGCCGGAACTCGGTAGTACCATCGATGACGACGACGATGAGTACAGGCAGTTGGTGCTGAGATGCTGGACCAGCCGCCTGTGTGCCATGACCTGACGCTTTAGGTGGTGAACGTCCTTGTCCAGATCACCAGCTTCTTGGAACATCCTGGCCCGCCGTCGATCAAGATATACATATGACAACGAATTAATTAGCAGATCATGCCCGTATGTCTGGTGTGCTGTTCTTGGAACGAAGGGGGCAAATTAAATTAATGGCCTACGTGTTTGTTTATGTACCTAATGAAGGACAGGTAGCTGAGATAAACATTGGCGCTGAAGTCTTGCTCCGAGGCCTTCTTGATTTCGAGGAGCTCAGAGCACAGGTGCTGTATGCCCTGGAGCAGTAACGGAAACATACAGTCAGAAACCCTTGAGCTCGTGCAGCCGTGTACATGCCAATTGTCAAGGAACTCTGAATCGATTCGACCATCGGAGATTCGGAGTAGAGTAGGCAACAACCATTAGCACGGAGGAACAGAACTAACCTTTGCAGTCATGGAGTGGAGTCCCAGGTGCAGGCGGCGGCGGTCCTCCTCCTCCTCCTCCTCCTCCTCCTCCTCCTCCTCGTCCTCCTCGTTCTCCTCCTCCGGATCCGTGGCGGTGTCGGTGTCAGGTGCTGTCCCGCTGCCGTCGTCTGGGATGTAATCGTCGTAGCCCTTGGCGGCCGCTCCGATGCCGCGGCGGTGCCTTAGAGACGCCATGATAGATAGATGCCTTAGCTTAGTTTGGCGGACACCGCTGCAGAGAGAGCGAGGCCGCAGTGCGTTCAGCGCCGCAGCACATATACTCCAACTCCTATATATGAGCTGCATTTCTGTAGTCGATGAGATCGATGGATCATTCATATATATGTTGATGACAGCTTGCGTTCCTTGGCCTGCTTGAACTCGTTCATGCGCGTTCATCCCTATGAAGACGACTATGACAGAGACTGCCGCTGCCGGCAGCCGGCCATTGTATATCAGTGTGTGTATCTCTCTCTCGCAGGGCCCGGCAGATAGTTACGGTTGGCGTGGGACGGCGATCGAGAGACAGAGTCGCACAAATAGTAACGATTAGTTCGTGGACAAGCACTACGGGACGCATGATCTTGTGGTCTCTTTGGATTGGTATGGTCCTTACATACATACAGCTCGAGTTCCAACTTGAAAGCTGCAGTGGCCGGGTTGGTAAGCGGGATCCCTTGGCCCTTGAATTGGTAGGAGTTTATTACTAAGAGCTAGGATCGATGCATGGGCAATTCGTCATCATAATGTTTACAACCCACTAGTGGTATACAGGCCGTGTCGCCGGAAGCGGCGTTTGCCGAGTTACTGTACAGCACTGTACAGGACGGTATTATTTTGTTTTTATTTGGTAATAATTATCTAAACATTGACTAATTAGGTTTAAAACGTTCGTCTCGTAAAGTACAACAAAACTGTGCAATTAGTTTTTGATTTTATCTACATTTTGTACTTATGCATGTGCCGACATTTTAATGTGATGGGAATCTTCTTTTTGTATAGTGGAATTTAAGAGACAAATTTGCAAGGCCATAGTCGTATATACTTATCGGTAAAGTAGTCGTCATCATACTGCTGGAGCTAGCTGAACGAGCTGAGAGATCTGTGTGTTTTTTGTTGACGATGATGAGTTGAGTTCCCATTGCTGGTCGGCCAGCCGGCAGAGGTCGCCTGCTCTGTTCAGTTCTTTTTTTTTTAACGTAATCTGCTCTGTTCAGTTCTGACTTCTCACATGTTGTTCATCAACAACTATGATTGTGTTTAGTTGATGAAAAGTGGATGAAAAGTTACTTTAGCACCTTTCGTTTTTATTTGACAAATATTATCTAACCATAAAGTAACTAGGCTTAAAAGATTCGTCTCGCAAAAACCAGGCAAACTTAGCAATTAGTTATTTTTTTACCTATATTTAATACTCCGTACATGCGTCCAAATATTTGATGTGATGAGTGAAAGAGGAAATATTTTGGGTTTGCATGGAGAGTGAACACAACCTATGGCCCCGTTCGGCTGGAATTATAAGCCGGCTGAAAAACACCGTTGGCTGATTTTTTGTGAGAGAAAATACTGTTCTGACTGAAAAAACAAGCCGAATAAGACAGATTATAAGTCAGATGAATAGGGCCTATACCGGTCCGACGACACCCCGTCCATGCATCTCCAAACTACCTATGGCATAGATTGCCTAGATAGCTTTTAGCTTGCCGGTCGGGTCTTTTTTTTTTGGGTCTTGTTACGCGGTGGAAATGCTATGTGCAGTGAGTGCAATATGTTTGCACAATATATTTTGTTGATGGAAACAAATGCACTGCAACAGAGGTCAGAGCCAAGATTTCACCTTTGGCGGTGCCCATGCTTTCCAAATGAGTTCGCTCACCTTCACCCTCACCTCTCTTACTCCGAGTCTCCGTTATGCATCCTTGGACCTTGGAAGATCATCTTCTAGCTGTAGGTAGAGGACGTGGCAACTAGACTTGGTTCGTACCTACTGTAGTCCAGCCAAAGGATGCTAGCTCAGTTGGCCAGTAGTTTCTAAGGCACCTCTTAGTCCTGAATTCGAACCTCTATGGAGGCGGATTTCAGGCTGAGAGTAAAAAAAATCCCCTCGCTCGTCCCAGGTCAAAGCACAGGTTAAGAAACGGCTCGGGTCTGAGCTCCTTATGTGCGCACAGGTTAAGAGACGACCCTCGTGTGAGAAAATCTTCTTCTTAAGCGGAATACTCGGAGGCTGTCTAGCCCGCGGATCGAGTTTTTTTACCTACTGTAGTCCACACCAGGCTATATCATGTGTGTCTTTTGTTCTTGGCTGAAGCTGAATGCACTATAACCGTTGCCAAAAGGCTACGTCCTATTATATTCACAGTTTGCCGGAACGGTGAACGGACCAGTGATGTCCTTTCCTCCATTGTTTATCACAAAATGGTTGTTCATCAACTGTCCTAGTAGTCTTTAGTACGAGGGCAAACAAACTAGTAGCGCAACAATTTCTTTTAGCACATGTTTGCTTACCCAACGAGTTTTTTAGCTTTATAATCCATCTTATATTCATTGTGGGCTTATAGCTCCAATGCCAAATATTATATATGTCCAATCTCTTTATGCTATTATTACTAATTAATAGAGGAGTTGTGCCTAGCTAGTACCTACACTCCTGCTCTTTGGAAGCTGATTATCCCCGGAGAGTACAAATTTTTTCTGTGGTTATTAGCTAACAACATATTGCTAACTAGAAACAATTTAGCTAAAAGCAGAAAGGTGGATGATGTAACTTGCCTATTTTTTTTAACTGAACCTGAATATGTGCAACATTTATTTTTCGACTGTGTTGTTGCCAAAGCCATCTTGCACATTACTTTTGAACTGATGGGGACCAAGACCAGGCAAGACTTTGAGTCGGTTGGCTATTTCTAGATTAGCAATAAAAAGCACATGGTGTTTAATACTGTGTGTGCAACTACTTTTGTGGGGTCTATGGAAAACTCAAAATTCTTTATGTTTTCAAGGACAACAAATGGATGGGGATAAAAAGGTTCTTGTGAGAGGTGGTGAAGTTGTTGAAGCTCTGGAAGGTGCTATTCAAGGACAAGGCGATGGAGAAAGTAGAGGGATGCATTGATGCTTTGGAATCAAGGATGATGGAACTAGATAAACTTGGTTGGAGAAACCTGGATCACAATTGTCAAATATATCAAGGTTGGGATAATCTGTGATCAACTAGTTCAGCCTGTTCGCCTGAGATTATCAGTCAAATCAACCAGCCAGTCAGCGGTGTTTTTCTTTCACAAAAAACCAACTAGCTGTACTTTCAGCTAGCCAAATTAGCCCAAGCAAACAGGCAATAGACTACAGAGAGCTGCAATTCCCATGAACCGTCAGAAAAATGGTTATAGAAGAGTTCAGAGTTGGCTGGCAGTCCAATGTTTTTAGGCATAAATTTGTTTAATGTTCAAAGTAGACTTCTTACCCGTGTTTGTGGCGGACGCACGTACATACTGAACCGAATGTCTGAATTTTACTTTGTATAAAGCAAGGGGACCTCTCTTCTAAAAAGATTTAAAAACAGCTTGAGCTCGTGCGGTCAACAAACACCTAAAGTCACAACCGAACATGATCTATGCCTCCCAAGCTTGCCTAGCCAGCTTATTTTTGGCGTATTACTATTTTCTTCGACGACTATAAATTGCATTGTCTGCTTGGACCCACCTAGAGTTAAAGAACTGCTCGCTTGAACTTATCAGTCATCGTATAATGTTTTTCTCTCACAACAAATTACTTTTCAGTCTGGCTTTTCAGCGAAACGAACAGGGCCAAAACAAACTTTAGCTAATCAAACCTGTCGGTTTATAACCTATTTTTATCTATCTAACCATCCAACTTATAAAATAGTTACCAAATGTGCATTGCTGAGCTCGTTTCTTCCGCGTGCGTGACATTAACATTTTTTTAAGGCTCCTAACGCACTATCGTGGCGGCGCTTGTTACAAATGGTGTGTCGAGTACGGTGTGATTAGAACTTGCCGCTCAAGAAACGGCCGGTGGAAGGAAAGAAATGGTCCTGTCCCTCCCTAGCTCCTCCCTCTGTAAACTGCAGCTTCAGCTGGGCTGGGAGTCTGGGACCTTCATTTCTGCTCGCTGTCATACTGTCACCGGCTCGCTCGCTCGCTCACTCACACACTAGTCGGCAGGCAGCCAGGCACACTCGCTGTGCACTGTCCCTGCTGCCACTCACGCGCGCGTCCTGCCTCCAGAGCGCCGAATTAACTACAGAACGTACGTGTAGTACGTATACGGCATACGTACTACTCTTCGCTCGATTTCAAATCTACCGTGCACACGTACTCGGTACTCCCAGCCCGTAGCTTCTACTCCCTCTGTTCCGAAAGACATGTCATTCTCGTATTTTGAGAAATTAGCTTTTTTAAATTTTGACTGATTATATAGAAAAGAACATTAATATTTATAATACATAATTAATATCATTAGATAGATCGTTGAATATACTTTCATAATAAATTTATTTGGAGAAATAAATGTTGTACATATTTTCTATTAACATAGTCAAAGTTAAAAAACTTTGACCTACACGTACCCCATAATGTCCTTCTTCCTGTGACGGAGGGAGTAGCGGTAAAGTTTTAGGTCGTACTATACTCGTATTGTTCATTGCTGACAATTGGCAATGCGCAATGGAGAATTATGGAAACGATACGGCCTTGGTTAGATGCCTTCAAAATTTTAAATTTTTACTTTTCGTTCTATCCTATTAAATCTTTGAACACATGTATGGAGCATTAAATATAGATAAAAAATAACTAATTACATAGTTTAGTTGTAAATCACAAGACGAATCTTTTGAGCCAAATTAGTCTATGATTAGACACTAATTGTTAAATATAAACGAAAGTACTATGGTAGTCAAATTCTAAAAGTTTTTACATCTAAACACCGCTGCAAATATATGCAAGTACGGCTGCACCCACAGTTTCCATTTCACATCTGCCTTCCTTGCCTTGCTTTGTTCCTGTACGCCCCTACTTATTTTCGTGTCGTGTTGCTGTTGCTGCGACATGGCCACAGCCCACAGGAGAGAGAGGCAAGCAAATAAAAGTGAGGGACCCGGACCCAACCCAACCCAAGCCACCCATTGCATGTTTGCCTCTCTTCCTCAGATCAAACTCTCCTTGTACTTCACTCCACTTGAGACACTTGAGGAGCTCACTCCACACTCCACGAGCTGCTAGCCTCTACAGTCCTTCAGACCTTCCTCGAGCCCCCCCGGCCGGCCGATTCGATGCATCCTTGCCTGCCCTTCCTCCTCCTCTGCTTGGCCGCCGCGCTGCCGCTGGCCTCGCCCTCCACCAACCCCGACGTCGCTCTGCTCCTCGCCAAAGTGAAGCCCGCGCTGCAGGGCCAGCGGCCCAACGCGCAGCTCGCCACCTGGAACGCCTCCACGCCGCTATGCCTCTGGCGGGGCCTCCGCTGGGCCACGCCCGACGGCCGGCCCCTCCGCTGCGACGCCGCCTCCTCCTCCCGCAACCTGTCGCTCGCCTCCGACCCGGCCCTGCTCCTCGTCTCCATCCGCCTCCCCGCCGCGGCGCTCGCCGGCCGCCTCCCGCCGGACCTCGGCGCCTTCTCCGCGCTCGACTCCGTCTACCTCGCCGCCAACGCCCTCTCGGGCCCCGTCCCGCTCGAGCTCGGCAACGCGCCCGCGCTCTCCGCGCTCGACCTCGCCGGCAACCGCCTCTCGGGGACCCTGCCCACCTCCATATGGAACCTCTGCGACCGCGTCACCGAGCTCCGCCTCCACGGCAACGCCCTCACGGGAGCCGTCCCGGCGCCGGCCGGGCCCAACACCACCTGCGACCGCCTCCGCGTCCTTGACCTCGGCGCCAACCGCTTCTCCGGCGGCTTCCCTGTCTTCCTCACCGCGTTCCGAGGCCTCCAGCGCCTCGACCTCGGCGCCAACCGCTTGGAGGGCCCCATCCCGGAGGCCCTCGCCGGGATGGCGACCCAGCAGCAGCTCCAGGCGCTCAACGTCTCCTACAACAACTTCTCTGGCCAGCTGCCCCCGGCCTTCGCGGGCTCCCGCTTCACGGCGGACTCCTTCCTAGGCAACGACCCGTCGCTGTGCGGCCCGCCGCTGCGCCAGTGCGTGTCGGCCTCGGGCCTCAGCTCCCGCGGCGTCGCCGGGATGGTCATCGGCCTCATGGTCGGCGCCGTCGTCCTGGCGTCCGTGTCCATCGGCTGGGCGCAGGGGAGGTGGAGGCGGGACGGCAGGATCAGGAGGCGAGACGACGCGGAGCGGGACGAGATGCTCGAGTCGTCGGCCGACGACGGGCACGACGCGTCGTCGTCGGAGGGCAGGCTCGTGGTCTTCGAGGGCGGCGAGCACCTCACGCTGGAGGAGGTGCTCAACGCGACGGGCCAGGTGGTGGACAAGGCCAGCTACTGCACCGTGTACAAGGCGAAGCTGGCGAGCGGCGGCGGCAGCATCGAGCTGCGGCTGCTGCGGGAGGGCAGCTGCAAGGACGCCGCGTCGTGCGCGCCCGTGGTGCGCCGCATCGGCCGCGCGCGCCACGAGAACTTGGTGCCGCTCAGGGCCTTCTACCAGGGGAGGCGCGGCGAGAAGCTGCTGGTGTACGACTACTTCCCCCGCAGCAGGACGCTGCAGGAGCTCCTGCACGGCGGCGGTGGCGGCGGCGAGCTCCCGGCGGGGCGGCCGGCGCTCACCTGGGCGCGGCGGCACAAGATCGCGCTGGGCGCGGCGCGCGCGCTGGCGTACCTGCACGTGGGGCAGGGCGAGGCGCACGGGAACGTGCGCTCATCCAACGTGGTGGTGGACGACCTCTTCGTGGCGCGCCTGGCGGAGTACGCGGTGGACCGGCTGCTGGTGCCAGCGGCGGCGGAGGCGGTGCTGGCGGCGGCCAAGGCGGACGGGTACAAGGCGCCGGAGTTGCACTCCATGAAGAAGTGCGGCGCGCGCACGGACGTGTACGCGTTCGGGATCCTGCTGCTGGAGCTGCTCATGGGGAGGAAGCCGTCGTCGTCCTCTGCAGGTGGTGGAGCCGCAAGGGCGATGGACCTGCCGTCGGTGGTGAAGGTGGCGGTGCTGGAGGAGACGGCGCTGGAGGAGGTGCTGGACGTGGAGGTGGTGAAGGGGCTGCGGGTGAGTCCGGCGGAGGAGGGGCTGGTGCAGGCGCTGAAGCTGGCGATGGGCTGCTGCGCGCCGGTGGCGGCGGCGAGGCCCAGCATGGCGGAGGTGGTGCGGCAGCTGGAGGAGAGCCGGCCCAAGAACCTCCACCCGCGGTCGGCGCTGTACAGCCCCACGGAGAGCAGGAGCGACGCCGACCACCGCCTAGCTACATCGTCTCCACTGACGGCTGCATCACCAGATTATCAATCGGCCTTGTTCTGAATTCTGATCATCCGTCCCCGAATGCATGAGACCGTCGTGATACGCCTCCCTGAATCCTGATGCTTGCTAGCACCAGTACTTCTCTTGTCTCTGCAATCCATCAGTTACTGTTCTATTCCGTAGCTAGGAAGTGCAAGGTCTATGTCTATCTCTATGTATAATTTGAAGAAGGAAACAAATTAAACAAAGACAAGTTTTAATTTGATCGGAAGGAATCAATGCATGCTGGCATAGGGCCAAAGCATTACAGTCGCACACCTCTCGTTTGCCGGTAAACCAAAATCCCCAATGACTTTCCCCAACCGTACGGCAATCCAGATATTCCAGAAATAAACTTGCAGTAAGACAATAACATCTGTTCAGGCAACTGCTGTGAGCCGATCTAACGGATCTAAATTCACATAAAGAAAATTAACAATAAACAATTCTTTCTATAATATGACAGTTACAAAATTATGATTTAAAATGACACAAAGATAATTAACAATAAACATTTTTTCTACAGTAAGACAATTAACATAATGATGTACGAATCTTGAAGCAAGCTCGAAGGATCACCAAAGACAAATCTCAGGCGCATGCTTTTTAGCAAAAATGTTTTCTTTAACCTAGGGCCACTTTGGATCTAGCTAGCTAATAGTGAAGTAGCTGCTAAAAATAGACGCCAGTGGATCCAAACGGGTTCGGTTCACAGGGGGTTGTTCTGGAGCGAAAAATTTTGGGGTGTCACATCGGAAGTTTTATGAGACGTCGGAAGAGTCGTTCGGATACTAATAAAAAACTAATTACATAACTCGTCTGGAAACCGCGAAACGAATTTATTAAGCCTAATTAATCCATCATTAGCACATGTTTACTATAGCACAACATTGTCAAATCATGAATTAATTAGGCTTAAAAAATTCGTCTCGTAAATTTATCACAATCTGTGTAATTAGTTATTTTTTCGTCTACATTTAATACTCCATGCATGTGTCAAACATCCGATGTGACGGAGTAAAAAATTTTTAGGAGGAACTAAACACTCCCTAGTTCGACTAACTATTAGCTGGGTATCTAGCTTGTGGTTTTTCAATATCATTAGCTATAAGGTATTAGCCAGCTAACTACTAATAGTTAATGGGTCCAAATAGGGTCTTATGCATCATTTGAATAGGTTAAAGATTCTTAGAATTCTATAGAAAAAATGTACCACATCCAACGAGAAAGATAGTAAGGCGGATTCTCAAAGGCCTTGTTTGGTTTCTAGCCGATTATGGAAGATGGCTTCCAAAGTCAAGCTAGGAATCCTAAGAGGCCTAGGTTTTAACTGATTGTAGAATTCAGAGAGCTTCAGATTTTATAATGTCTAAGTTGATGCAACTTTGAAAAGACAATTATACCCTTCACATTTTGTGTCCCATTGCATTTACCCGTGCTAAACGACGGTATTAAGGATATTTTACTTTATAAAAAATTGACCAATCCGTGCTTCCAACGTCTCCAAACTCAGATTTTATAATCTAGCCTTTTCAGGATAGCTTCCGCAGTCCGGAAGAATCAAACAAGCAACGAGGCGAATGTCTTAGTCTTCGTTTAGTTCTCGGTAAAGTTTTAGGGTGTCATATTAGATGTCACATAGGGATGTTGTATGGGGTGTTTAGATACTAATAAAAAAATAAATTTAAGAATCTGTCAGTAAACCACGAGACGAATTTATTAAACCTAATTAATCTGTCATTAGCACGTGTGTACCGTAGCACTTTATTGTCAAATCATGGACTAATTAGGTTTAAAAGATTTGTCTCGCAAATTACACATAATCTATGTAATTAGTTATTTTTGTAGTCTATATTTAATACTCTATGCATGTGTTCAAATATCCGATGTAATAGGGTATAAAGTTTTAGGTGAGAACTAAACAAGGCCTAAATATCACTTGAAGTCTTAAAATCCCAAAATCCATACCACCCTAGATAATCCAGAGTACAAGTGAATTAGGGCTTGTTTAGTTTCTCCCTAAAACTTTACACCTTATCATATCGGATGTTTGGACACGTGCATGAAATATTAAATGTAGATTGAAAAAATAACTAATTGCACAGATTGCGTGTATTTTACGAGACAAATTTTTTGAGCCTAATTAGTCTATGATTAGACAACGTCGTGCTACAGTAAACATGTGCTAATGACGGATTAATTAGTCTTAATAAATTCGTCTCACAGTTTACAGACGAGTTCTGTAATTAATTTTTTTTACTAGTATTCGAATACTCCTTCCGACATCCCATAAAATATTTGATATGACACCTCGAAACTTTAGATCTGGAACTAAAGCCCCGTTTGGTTTGGGTGTGTTAAAGTTTAACTCTCGTCACATCAATGTTCCATCAAATATATGGAGTACTAAATGTAGACTAATTACATGTATGTCGGCACAGATTAGAAGTAATTTACGAGACGAATCTATTAAACCTAATTAGTTCAAGATTAAAAACTTTTTATCAAATAAGACAAAAGTGCTACAGCGTTCGTTAAACTTTAACACCCTCAAACAGGCCTCACTGGAGATCTTTTTCGTTGTTGCTGGCTTGCTGCTGCAGGAGCAGCAGTTTGATTCTTTTGGAGATGCAGGCCTGGTTAGATGCCTAAAATCGGGGCTCACCGAATTCACTGTGCTGCACTGTACAGCACTGTAACAATTTTGTTTTTATTTTGTAATAATTGTTCAAACATTGATTAATTAGGCTTAAAATATTCGTCTCGCAAAGTACAATAAAACTGTACAATTAATTTTTTATTTTATCTACATGTGCCAGTATTTTGATGTGATAGAAAATTTTCTTTTTACATAGTACTCCCTCCGTCCCAGTGAATATGCAATTCTCGCATCCCGAGAAATCAGCCATCGCAAATTTTGATTTAAATTATATAAAAAAATACTAACTCTTATGAGATAAAATAAGTACCGTTAGATTGGTTATGAGATATATTTTCATAATAAATTTATTTCGAGACATAAATGTTAATACTTTTTGTTATAAATTTGATCAAAGTTGACACAGTTTGAACGGCACGTTTCCCATAATTGCACAATCAACCGGACGGAGGGAGTAAAATTTAGAGGTGAATTTAGGCATCTGAACAAGGCCGCAGACGAGGACTGGACTGTCCGGTCTGCAGAAAGGTGGCATGGCATCGCTGCAGTGCTGTGCAGGTGCCGACGTGCGGCTACTCCTACACTGCTACTGCTACTCCACCAGTACACCTCCACGCCTTCAGCTTCCGCTTTGCGTTGCTTGCTGTCGACCTGTCGTTCCAGGTTGCCTGCCTGGCCAAGCCAAGCTGCCTGAACTTGCTGTAGCACAGGCTGACAATCATAACAGCGGATGCAAACATGCAACAACAAAGAGCAGAGCGCGGAGGAATAGGTTCATCAGCCGGTTAGCTTAGGCTAAAATTTAACTTGTGCTGATTCTTATACATAAATGTTGCGAGAGAAAAACACTATTCTCTATCAGATTATTGAGCACTCCTGTCGATCGAGTTGCTACCAAAATAACTCATGTCTCGTTTTCTAAGGAGTTAAATATATAAAAAATACTAATATTCATGATGTGTGGTAAAATTTTTAGAATAATAACAGAATGTATTAGGAGATACAAAGTTGATAAGCTTTTCTACAAATCTAATTAAATTTAAAAAAGTTTCTGCAATCATATTACTCACCGGTCTCCTCGAGCTTGAGCCAACCAAGCCGTAGCAGTCCGTATTGCTACAACTTGAGCTCGAGCTCGATCTCGATTAAATCAAACCATCTCTTCCCTGTCTAGAAAAAGAATAAAAATCAAGTTGAGTGAAACAAGTTTAAATTTAATCAAATATATAAAAACTACTAACTAATAAGTATTATTAGATTAAACCATGAAATATATTTTCATAATAAAACTATCTAAAGATATAAATACGGATACTATTTTCTATATACCTAATCAGATATAGGATTATCGAGATTTCTAGAGGCGGAACCAGGGGGGCCAGTGGGGGGCCTGCCCCCCCCCCCCCAAAAAAAAATAGTGGCATTTTTTAATACTCTTATTAATAATACAATACAAAGCATATTTAGCTCATATTTACACGTATTTTATCATAATGTTGTGATTTTTGGTTATGAACACTAATTACATATGTAGAAGCATAGAAAAATATGTTGAAATGTACACTTATGTATATATTTATCACCCATACGATGTGTCATTATGTTTGTCCGGCCCCCTAATCAAAGTTGTTGGTTCCACCTCTGGAGATTTTCGTTCTTTTTGGACGGAGAGAGTATTATCTTATTATTATGACATGTATAAATAAAAACACCATATATATTAACATCTATATTATGAAATAAATACATAATGAAAATATATTTTATGGTGTATCTAATGAATTTTAATTTGATATTGTAGATGTTTGTGATTTTTGTCTATGAGCTTGGTCTGAGATAGAGAAGTTTGATTTACAACAAATTTAAAATGCTTTATAATTGGAACGAAGAGAGCGCAAATGAACAGTGTCATGAGGTGGAGCTAAATAGTGCAGAACTCTTTAGCGCTTGATGAGGGACATATTGAAGAACACTAATGCTAGGAAGCTAGCATCTGGGTGGCCAGACACACCCGTCATAGGCCCGCGCGATGCCGGCCCAAGACTCCCCTCTCCTTTGTTTCTAAATAAAAAATCAGCTCGTAGTCCACGTACTTGTTCCTATCCACTCACTTGCTCCTATTTGCTCGCATGCTGCCTCACGCGCTTGGCCGCTGGCCCAACCAGGCGCGGCGCACAACCGCCTCCAAGGCGGCGCTCAGGCGCCGACCCTGCCAGGCCACTCCGGTGCGCCGCCACCGCCATCCCCCACAGCGCCTTCATCCCCTGCCGTGCCAAGCCCGTCCTCCGCCATGCCCAGGGTGCGCTGGCCTATGCCACGGAGCAGGTGCTCGACCAGGGGTGCTCGCGTGCCTCGCGCAGGTACTCACCCAGGCCGCCAAGCAGGTCCTCGCCCAGATGCGCACCGGCGAGCTCCATGCGCCGCAGCGACGTCGAGCTTCGTGATTCATCCAAGCAGCAAGGTGACATTGCGTGCTAGAAATGTATGTTGCAAAAGTATGTTTCAAGTATTTTAGATGTTTCATCTGGATGTTGCAAGTGTTTTATGTGGATATTGCAAACGTAGATCGAGACGTTGCATATTTTGCAATGGTTGTGCACGTATATTGCAAGCTTTTGTTCCCAATGTTTCAGTTGTTTTTCCAGACGTACATTGCAAGTGTTTTACACATATGTTGCATGTGTTTTATCTAGATGTTGCATATGTTTTCAATGACTTTTTCAAGTGTTTTCATGTGTTTTTACAAGTGGAAGTGTTTCAACTGTTTTCGAACGTATGTTGCAAACGTTTCCTTTGGATGTTTCAAAAGTAGATTGAATGTTGTATCTCTCTCCTCGCCTTCTGCTGCCTCACCTCGTGTCTCCTTCTCTTCTCGATGCTGGTGATGTTCGAGCGACGTGAGTGAGGGCGAGTCGTTCGAGCAACGCAGAATCGGAGCGGGTGGAGCGTGCGGAGCAGAGCAAGTGCGGGGCATGGGGAGCGCGTCTGGACGCGGGCCTCGCGCCGGATGTCTGGACGCTAGTTGTTCGGATTGAAGAAGCATGAGACTAGAACACGATGGTGAAAAAGAGAGATACTTAGGTTACCACTACAATTTCTTTAGGAACGAACGGATACGAGACTGTACATGCACCATTTCGATTAATAATATAGAAGGGAATTACAAGTGGGCAGCCTGGGAGGCCACCTACAGGGACAAAACGAGGCAAAAAAAAAAGCAGCATATTATACATAGGAGAGAAAACTAGACGCCCACAATCAGTCGGAAACTTTGCGCCAGCCGAACCCCTAGTCCTTGCCTCTTCTTTGATGAGTACGCGTTGATCCATATAAGCAACAGTGAGTGTTAATTAACTGAAAACAACAAACACAGTACATGTTGTTGTGTGTTATGCACATGACAAAGCAAAGCACAATCTACGTATTGCATATTATGGAGCCGTGATCCCGGTGGAGACATGACAATGGCATTGACAAATATCATGAATCATCAGGAGCAACATGGGAGCAAATATATAGGTATACAAGGATACAAACATACGTATCTCTTATACTCTGGATGGGGTAGTAGTTCAATTTTTAGAACCACCTCTTGTGTTGTACTTGCCGGCCAGCACTGGAGAGCTATGTGCAGGCCAAAGGGTACGGTGTCGTGCCCCCTGCCAATAGTAGAATTTACTTCAAGCTCTGCCGCGCCACTGACGGCCAGGAATATGAGAAAGGACACAGGAGAAACGACATTAACAAAGACATGGATTAGCTATAGATATGATGCAACATCGAAGAGCTTGATTAGGCCAAGCAAGACAGGTTGCAGCGAACAGATGACAAGCATGGTCTATTAGTCTCTTTGTGAACAATTAATCTTATATAACACCCTCCTCATGTTGTAGAATGCAGCGTTTTCTTTTTTAAAAGAGAGAGAGAGAGAGACCAGAGCATATTAAGTCAATGTAGCTTGTTTAACCACGCTATTTGCGTAGCTCACTTCTTTGTCAATGAGAATGGGATTCCACAATCATAGCATGTGCTTTGCTTTTGCGTCTGTCCGTCCAATAGTACCCTTGCATTGCATGAATCTCATGATGACGGCCCCTGGCAGTAGTACCTTAGGCTATCCGCACCCATTGACCTCTATTTTCATCTCTAAAAAGGAATATTCTATCCTAGTCATCGAGATTCTCTACTCTATATCTATTTCTCCTGCACCCGTGTTATCTCTATCCCATACTCTATACCCACTATTCCATATTTTATTCCCCTCCCTCCCTCTTTCTCTTTCTCCTCTCTCTCTTTCTCTCTCCTTCCCTTTTACAGCCCCTCACGCACGGACGCTGCAGGTAGCGGGTTACTGTAGCGTACGCAGCTATGCCGGCTCGTTTCACGTCGCGCAGTGCGGGCGTGCAAACTGTAAATATGGCGTAGCGAGCGGTTTGGAGTCGCCCGGTGCGGACAGCCTTAGGAGGGACGGCAGGCACAGTGCTCCTCCTGCTCCCACAATCAGCAGCCTCAGGCTGCGTTTCTTCGGCCAGGCGACGTTTAGTTGGGAGGCAAAAAAGTTTCAGTGTCACATCCCACATCGAATGTTTTATGAGACTTTGGAAGGGGTTTTTGATACTAATAAAAAACTAATTACATACTACTCTGTTCTAAAAATAGTGACGCCGTGGGAAGCGTACTAGTCAAACTTTCTCAACTTTGATTATGTTTGTAGAAAATACGTGCAACATTTATATCTCCAAATAAGTTTATTATGAAAGTATATTCAAATATCTACCTAATGATACTAATTATGTACCATAAATATTAATATTTTATTAAATATATTTTGTCAAAGTTAAAAGCTGTTGACTTTTTGGGAGGTGAGAATGACTCTTTTTCTGGGACGGAGGGAGTAACTCGTCTGGAAACCGCGAGATGAATTTATTAAGCCATCATTAGCACATGTATGTTACTGTAGTACTAATTGCATAGTTTGGTTGGAAACCACGAGACGAATCTTTTAAGCCTAATTAGTCAAAGATTCGTCTCGTGGTTTTCAACTAAACTGTATAATTAGTTTTTTTCTGTCTATATTTAGTACTACATGTATATATCAAACTTTCAATATAATGGGATAATTTTTTTTTTGCTAGAACTAAACACCCGTGTAGGAATAGCCCTGACCGAACAAGCCCGCGTGCCTGGTCGTCTCGTCCCACCGCCACAATACTGGCACTGCCCACTGCATTGCATGGCTCGGAATGGATGGATCAGCATTGGAATCTGGTCTGCTCCACGCAACAGCGGATGGATCAGAATCAAACAGGAACATGACTGGTTGTACCTATTTCATGGACAGCAACAGCTGTTTCCCTCGGCTAAAAGTTTAGCTCTATGTATCAAATGTTTGAACACGTATATAGAGTATTAAATGTAGATTAATTATGAAACTAAATACACAGATTGAGGTTAATTTACGAGACGAATTTTTTAAATCTAATTAGTCCATGATTTGACAAGGGGGTACTACAGTAAATATGTGCTAATGACGGATTAATTAGGCTTAATAAATTTGTCTCTTCTGTAATTTATTTTTTATTACTATCCAAACATTACATGTGACACCCCTATGTGACACCACTAAACTTTAACCCCTAAATTTAAACACCCCATAATAATCATGAGGTTTTGATTTGGACATGGACTGGACCCTTGTGAGTAGAAAAAGGCTAACAATATGGGAAAACAAAAAAAAATCCACCAAATGTTACTTAAGAAGACTACCCACCGCGTGGGCTATAAACGGTGTTTGAAGCAGGAGAGAAAGATTGGAGGAAGAACAAGCATGGAGGAGTGCCATTGTAGAAAGAACCATGCATGGACCACAAATTCGCAACAAATGGACATTGAATCGAGCAAGCATGCATGGGCCTCAGCGTTCGTTCGTCGATAATGGGGGCGGCGGTTGGAAGCAGAGGATGATGGCTTCAGAGTGACGGAGTTAAGTGAACGGAGAGGTGGGAAACAGTAGATGCTTTTTTATTTTATTTTTTTACTGGTGCCGGCCTTAATGAACATAACAAAGGACGTGCCTTATCTTATGCGGGCCCTACTTTAAGGTTCTTAGGGACTTTTACCACTCCGAATGCCCTTAAAGTTGCAAAAACAAAGTTTTTGCATCCATCTTTACCCAATGTCCGCGTCTAAGGAACAATATCATGTGAAACAGTATTTTGATTGATTCTAGGCAAGGTCACGATCGGAACACATCCAACATGGGCCTTAATCCGAAGTGCTCCAGTGCCTGCATGTAGCATTTCGGTGATCGATGATTGCCTCACGTAATATACCAATCACCGTCATATATATGCATGCACAGTGCAATCGCTTCTCAAGCTGAGATTTGTGCAGTGGACATCCATTAATATCATCTCATCTGCATCACTGCACGCTTGTCCATATCCTGTTTGTCGCTTGACGCACCGTGGTACGTAACGTTACGTGCATGATGACGATTTGACGACGCACGCACAGCACAAAACTGCATGCCGACAGCTTCATTTAATTCGGATCAAAACCCTAATTCTGCACGTCAATTGGATTAGGATTAGGAAATTAATTTCTTTTTGCAGGTGACATGATGTACAACTTGGCTAATCTATTCCAGCCAAGCATAGCCACCGATACCCTTCACCAGATGGACCCACGTCCCAGTGGAGGGACCGATGGCGGCAAGGCCAGCGTCCACATGTCCAGCCTCAGGCCTGCGTCCTTACGCAGCTCTCGTCCGACGCACGTGTCATCCACCACGCCCATGTAACAGCGGAACCCACCCGCGGCATGCGCCCACTCACCAGCGGTGTGGCTCACACACAGTAAGCCGGATGTTCTCCACAGCCGGCTTCTGCATCTCCCCGCGCTGTGTCATAAGCTTCTGCTCTAGAACCTCCGGCGGGGCAGCAGAGGCAGCATGTCGTAGGGGAACGGTCCGTGTACGCTAGCACGGACGTGACCCTGTGCGTCGCTACCGCCAGCTTACTGGCCGCCGCCGCCACCGAGGCTCCCGCGCAAGCTCTCTCTTCCTTGCTCGACAACCCTACATTCAGATCTGCTTTTGCAACATTAGATGAAACAATTGCAACATACGTCCAAAACAAATGTTTGGAACATACATTTGCAACATAACCATTGCAACATATGAAGCATCCAGATAAAAAACATTTGCAACATACGTCTGAAACACTTGAAACATGCTATAGCCATAGCAACATATGTAATATCTAGATCTACCTTTGCAACGTAAGTCTGAAAACATTTAAAACATTTGAAACATACGCTTGAAATATGCGTCTATAGCCATAGCAACATATGCAACATCCAGATAAAACATTTGAAACATACATCTAAAACAACTGAAATACTTGGAACATAGGCTGACAACATCTCTGAAAACACTTGAAACACCGCGTCGCCAGCGGCCACGGCCTACCTAGTGTGGGACTGCGTGGCGCAGGCCCCCTTGCTGCCGATGGTGCGAGATGGATGGGGGCGCAAGCGCAGGTGCATACGTAGGCCTCCCCTGACTCGGCTTCCGCAACGGGCGAGGTGGATGGGGGTGCGGTGCAGGATGGTGGTGCGGCGCAGGGCACAGAGCAGTGCGGGAAGGGACCCGGGTGCAGCGTCACCGCGCTGAGAAGGCCGCAGCGGCGGTGCGCTACCCGCGGCGAGCGACCCCTACGATGGAGAAGCCGAGGCGCTGTTTTTTTGGAGAAGTCGTGAAGTACGAAGCAGCGGAGCGAAGTGGGACGGGTGGCGTCTTGGCAGATGGACATCCACGTGGAAGCATTATCGGACCGAGTGAGGATGAAAAAAGGGAGAAAGATCAAAAAGGAAAGAAAATAAAACACATTTTTGCAATGTAAAGTGTTCCCACCATCTGTCTAATTTTTATAACAGAGGGTTATTAGATTTCCATGCCCCTCTGGTCGGAGATTGAAATTGCATCGCAGCCATCTTGGTTAGATAAAAGCAAAGTGAGAATGATAAATTTTGAAGCTCCCGAAAGTAGCAACAAACGTGCAAAATGACAGGCAGAGCTGAACCAGATAGCAGAGGAGAACATGAATGGGATCTGATGGTCAATAATTTGAGTTCGACACGACGGGTGAATAATTAATTAGTGTTTGATGATTCCCCGTCACTGTGCTCACTCGTTCGCCAATTCATTCAAGGCTTCAAGCGCACAACGTCGTTCGAGTATTCAAAGTGCCATCACCAGGTGGTGCTATTTGCACTGCAGCATGCCTCTGCGTTGCTGACTGCTTTTTTTTTTGAGAAAAGGGTAGGACGTTTATTGATACAGAACTTTTACATCCAAACCCCTCGTATCAAGGGACCCTGACAGAAAAGAAAATTACATTGACACCCATTAGAGGTCCACAGTGTGTTCTCCATCGCCGCCGGTTGGAGTCGCCTCTGCTCGGTGCTCTGCCTTGCCACTGAATGGAAGAGGAAAACACCAAGGAAGAAGCTTAAAGCCGATACCCACGCAGACGAAGAAACTTCAAGGTTTTGAATCGCCATCAGTGACACACCAAAAATGGCGTGTACTTGAACCACTGAACGCTCTGGCAGACGGCCGACGGCCGTAGCTTCGTCGCGCCGAAAGAGATCTGACGCCTGTCGTCCCAACAGGAGACCCCAATCGACGGAGAACAAAGAACCCAAAAAGGGGATTTGGACACCCGAACCCGAGCTCACGAGTTCAAGGTACACATACCTGACGAGCTCATCACCACCGGAGACAGCTCGCAGGGAGCAAAGCACCAGTGGAGAGGTCCACCTCCATGGAAGACCGACGAAGAACACGCCGCCACAGAGGAACAAAAGACCCAGCGCACTGACTCCACCGGGAAAACCTAACCTACTAGCTATAGCTATAGTATTTAGTAGGGATTTTACAGATCTGCCGCTGATTCGTCGAATCCCCTCCTCAACCAACGCCAGCAAGGACGTCGGAGACGAGAAGGATGGCCAATCGGCGGAGGAGACGAGTTTCGCCGCTTGCGTCGCCTCTCTTTGATGTAGCGCCTGGAAAGATTCGGAGTCTGCGTTGCTGACTGCTGACACCGTGGGCTGCAGTGGGCTGTTTTACCAACTTGTGCTGGGCCAGTAGAAGCAGGTCGACGACACCAGTAGCACACAAACAAGGAATGGCTGGAATGGACAGTCGCTCGGCATGCATCGTGCATGCGGACTGGACTTTGCTAAAAAAAATGCATGCGGACTGGATGGAAGCCCTGTAGGCGGTAGCCATATGCCATGTACGTTTCAAAATTTTATTTTTCACCTCTGTTGCTACGTGATTTTGTGTAAGATTATGAACATGTCATGGGTTTCTAATAATTACAATTTGCCTAAATATTGTGTATGGACCAGGTTTTAAAAACTCATGGGTTTACAGGTTTGGGTACTACACTCCTAGACCCATGCCCACACACCCGCTGGCTCTAGTGTTTTGCCCATTAACGAACCCATGGGTAGAGAAATTCACCCATATCTTTACCCTAATCTATACTATAAAGGAGCAAAAGAATTGGAAATAATTTTTACCCAAAAAAATCTTACCCACCTAATATCTAGACTGTTGATGACTTAATCTCAATTAATCTAACGGTTCCTGTTAATCTAAGAGTGGGCCCATAACAATCTTACGCCTTTTCTCCTATGGCCGCGCTTCGCTCGTGTTTTTTTACCGAGCGATTGTTTACCCGGCCGCTTGTACCCACGGCGGTTACTCCCTACCCCACCGCGGTTTCCTTCTCCATGCCGCTCGCGCTCCCGGCCTCAGATGCGCTTCGCCCTCCGCGGCATCGCGCCCGTCGCTCCGCGCCCCATCTCTAGCGTTGAAAACGGACGGAAAAATTCCCGTTCTGACCCGTTGCGTTTTCCACTTTTGTCCGTTCGTTTCCATATTTGCGGGGTCCCGTTTCTGTATTTACGGAAATGGGTGAGGGGTTTTTCCGTCCATTTCCGTGGGATCCCGTTTTCACCCGAAATTGACCCGTATTTATTCCGTCTTTCGTCCCGTTTTAAATCTATATCAGATGTGTAGAAATTAATATGTTCATAAACCTATTAATCACCAATTATGCATGTTAACACATGGCATGCTAGTGAATACTAGATCAATAACTTCGTATGTGTATATTAATTTGTGACTTTGCTCATGTATATTCATGAATATTTAATCATATTATTCTAACTTAATTTTCCGGCTCTCCATCCGTATTCGATTCGATTTCCAAACCCGATCCTGTTTCTGCTAAAAAAATATAGAAACGAAAGTAGAAATAGGGTTTTTCCATCCGTTTCCGTCCGTTTTCATCGCTACCCATCTCCCACCGGCCCGCGCCTGCGTCCGCCCTCCTCCTCTCACCTCCGCGCGCCGCCACGGCCTCGTGACCCTTGGCTGACGATGTTCCCGACGGCCTCTTTCCCTTTTCCTCTCTGCATCTCCCCTCCAAATCCTTCCGCAGGCGGCGGCGTTGGCCCACGACACCAGGAGACCAAAGGCCTGAGGAAAGAAGACACACCTGCCCTCCTGCGCGGCGCTTGCGTGGTACGCCATCAAGGCCTCCACGTCCGGCACGGTGGCAGAGGCCACAGCCGCATCCGTGCCAAAGAAGGTGCCCCGGCCCCGCCACCCCACAAGGTAACAGCGCTCACTCCCACTGGCCGCTGCCATCGTCTCCTCGGCATGCGATCCGGCGAATCCAGCGACTCCGTGATGCACTCCAAACCGGCAGCCTGCTCGACCCGTGACAGCCTCCTACACCCGTTGATTGAAGGTTTGTTCTTTCTGTACTCTAATCCCTCTCCACGTATGTGCAATTTTCCATGTCCGTGGATGATAGGAGTGTACAGAAAATGAATTTGCACTATGTCAATCTTCAATTTCGTAGCACTATGACAATTTTTGTTCACTATGGCATTACGTGGTCTGTTGTAGAGCTCGCCCACATGCTTGTTTTATTAGTTGAATACGAGATGTGATTACTTTTATCAATTTGCAAATAATAGCACAGAAGAGATTTAATTGTTTTCATATGTTTAATATGAGCCTTTTCTATCAATTGTCTGACTTTCAATCAATGGATTCAGGAATTACTAGACCTAGTAATCATGTTACTAATATATTGCTCATTACAATTGTAGATGGAAAATGACAAAGCAATATGAGATACAGTCGATGATAATATTTTCATAGATATTTGCCTGGAAGAAATAGCTGCTCATAATATTGTATCCGAGAAATATCTGAGTAAAGTTGGATTCACTAATATAACATAGAATTCTAGGACTCAATTGTTGAATTTCCTAGCTGCTGTTCAAATCCAGGAATAGGATCTTGATACAATTCCAATATTTCAAATTGTGCAAGTTCCATCACTCCAGGTTTGATCCATTCATGGGCAGTGTTTGCTATTACTATGTTTCTCTAAAAGGGCAGACCCAGTGCCAGAGGCTCCCACACGAGTGGGGTCTGGAGAAGGGAATAACCGAAGCAAAGTCTTACCCCCGCAGAAATTCTGCAGAGAGACGGCTTCGAACCCAGGACCTGGTGACTCGGCGAGCTAGTACTCACCAACTGCACCAGGCCTGCCCTTCTATTACTATGTTTTCTAATGATGTTAATTTCTCTTATTAACAAAATGTGATCTAAAAAAATCAGTTGTATCTGCAATGATTGTTAAGTGTGTCTTGCAAATTATGTCATTCAAAAGTCAACAAATCTGTACCTAACCAATATAGCTTGTATTGCAACAGATTGAATCAAATCAAACAAGATATTTTGCTTGGTTAACCTACTCATTGGCTATGGCTTTTGAGGACCTTCCACTGCAATTGGTTTGCAAGACCCTTTGAACGGCTTTAGCTCTAGCTCGTCCATGGCAATACTTGAAGCCCTATCAAATGCCATCTGGAGAACAGCTCCACCAGCAAAGCTCTAGAGGAGCAGATGGCATTTTTAAATTATCTAACAATCCAATACTTTTTATTTGATAAATTATGGTATTGGCTGTATAAATGGTTAAGCATTCATCTGTGCCATGTGTTTGATGTTATATCTGTAGCCCTATGGATATACTGATTTAGTATTTGAGGCTACTTCAAACACTGGTACAAAATTGTTGTCTTTATCATTACAATAGTGATACAGCTCTAAGAAATAGTAATAATCTCTATTAGTTAAGCAGAAATTTTGGTGCACATCTATGTGTTTTCTGTGCAACCATGGAGATGACATGTTTATTGACTTGGAAAGCTTTAGAAAAAGTGGCAAGTTGAGGACACCTTATTTGTCTATCTACCTAATCCATTGACGATCTTTTCCATGGAAGTGAGGAACGACCTCATTTTTATTTAGGGAGAGGTAACCAATAACCCTATCCTGATCATGTAAAGCCATTTTTCAAACACTATGGGCTGAAAATATGTCTCAATGAATTTTGGTTTGATATATATGCATGATTTGCTTCGGGTTGTGGGGAGAATGTTTCTCTCTTATCTTTTTCCTTCTTTTTATACATCACTGCTTATTCCTTGTATTCTTCAACCACTACTATTCCTGAATCACACCAAATGGTATGTTATTTAGGCTTTAAGTTTCAGACATGATTTATTCATGTTCATTTCATGAACTGTTTGACTGGTTTATTTTGAGTGCCACTGCCAATATATAGTTCACTGAAATGAAGCGGAAAGCAAGAAAGTATGCTCTTTATTTTTCACCACATTCTGAAAATTTAGAACCTTCTATAAACATTTTGTCCTCTGCTACTTTACTATTGTCTGATTTAAACCTTGTGCTCTTGCCTACTGTTGCATTGTGATCGGGCACATGCTGGATGGAACTAATGTGTGAGCAAGTACAAAGTGTCTGCAGTTTATTTTAGTCCCCTTGTTGATCATATATTTATTTAGTCCAAAGTGTGAAGGCTTATTTCTTCAGATATATATGTGAAGCAATTTTCCTTCACACCCCATAATAAACATATTTATCTAGAAACAAAATATTAGGCATATTTAGTTTTTTAGTTTAAATTAGATGGGGCATCACTATGTCTTTGTTTTCTCATTTATACTATAAAATTAACCACTACTGGCTATTAGAAAATTTGGAATAGTGGCAATCTTAGCAAACAAATGGTACTAGCAAGTCATGTCTCTTTTATGAATGGCAAGATTGAGTTCGCCTCTATTACTGTAAGGTAGCTGTTTAACTGTATTGACTATGTGGCTGAGTGAACTACCTTCTTTTTTTTTGCTTAAAAAAATTATGCACGAGTTCGTTTCATTTTCATTTTAGCTCCAGTCAATAGTTCATATATGGTCAATTGTTTATTTTAACCCTATGAATATACTTGTTCATTTTGATGTTGACTGCAAATTAGATTGCCACGCCATCATATGCAGCTTTGTTAAGAACAGTCCATATGCATGTGCTAGAAAGGTAGACTTCGTGTATGGTTTTTTTTCTATTCATTAATATTAGACTTTTTTTTTTCATTTCGGAGTATTTCTGCTAGCTTGTTTCCTTCAACAAAATTGAGATGCACTATTTTGTTCATGATCATTTCAATCAAGATCAATCTTGTGTAATTTCTTGTACCTTATTGTACTCTATATATAAAAATAGAAATCAAATAAGCTTTTGTGACCTCTTGAAATCCCCTCGCAGTGCCTACAATACTATTTATTAGCTGTGTAGTTTTTTTTTTACTTTTAAAAATGATTTAATTTAATAAAAAATGTACTTATTCTCTTATGTATGAATTTTTTAGACACGTGTGTGTCGCACGTGCACGTCCATTGATAAGGTAGAAACCCATTGGGTTTTGTGTTTCGGTGACGCGACCCTGTGACGAGGCACGTCCAGGCTGACCTCGTGGCTGCCCACTCCTCCTTGCGCTTGAACTCCAAGTCATGTACGCAGACGTGCGCCACACCAGCTCGCGCCCTGCTAACGACGGGCCAGCGCACGACCCGCCGCAGCAGCCTGCGCTTATTGCCGCCGCCGCCGCCGTCCACCGGAATAGCGTCGTCCAGGAGGTCGGCGACGCACAGGGAGGAGCACGACGCGTCCTCGTCCTTCTCCCACCTCCAGCTGTCTGTCGACAGCGGGAACTTGAGAGTCCACATCGTGAGTGCCACCGTGACCTCGCCGCCACCGTCGTCCATGCACAAGAGTTTGATGGTCTCAGAGTCCACGCAGCACACGGAACGGTATTCCGTCGCGCCAAAAGATGCAGGAGCACATGCACATCCCTCGGGCAACTGGATGAATCTAAACACCAAGCCGCCGCCGCCGCCGGCGGCGGCGTCCGTGCTGCTGCTGCTGATGTTGTTGCAGACCAAGATCCCTGCCCACAGGTCTACCCAGCAAAGGGAGGTGCTTGAGACGGCGAACACCGTCCCAGCATTGAAATTGAAGCAGTACTCGTCTTCATCAGGATCCGGGAGCGGGAGCACCACCTCCTTCCGTATCCACTGATCGGCACCGGCACGCGGGCCGCCGCCGGAGCCGGAGCCGGGCGAGCACCACATGAACAGGGTGGCCTTGTTCGTTGGGAAGTCGTCCCGATCAGTATGACGGTATAGCTCGGCGAGAAGGTAGCCGTCGTCGTCGCCGTCGTCGTGCGCGTCGGTGCGTAGGACGGCGACCCCGGCCGACCCGATGGGGTAGCAGTGCGAGCTGTCGACCCTGACGGCGGCGGGCAGCGGTGGGACGACAGCGACCGACTTGGCACGGGTGTTGAGCACCAGGTAACACCCTGGCAGGTGGCGCCAGTCATCGCGGTAGCAGTTCCCCAGGCAGAGCGCGAGGAGGTTCTCTTTAGAGCTCGCGATGAAGCCGGTGGCGGCGCAATGCACCCGAAGCGTCAGCGAGTTCACGGCGGGGGCGGCGGCGAGCTGCTGAGGAAGGACAGGGTCGACGCCGGTAGTGCCGACGTTGTCGTAGCCTGCGAGTGCGAAGGTCACCGGCTCCCTGCGGTGGCGGTGCGGGAGGCCTTACGCTCGCGCAGGATCTGGTACCGCGTCTGGCCTCCGGTCTCTTGGATGATCTCTTCTTCTTCGATGAATTTCACGCAGCGGTCGAACAAGACGTCCATGGCTGCTGCGGCCGGAGTTGCGCGCGAGATCGATCTGAACCAGACAGCGGCAACTCGATCGATGCTCTCCACCTAGATTTACAATCGTAATATATGGAGTAGTTTGCTATTTGGAATCCTGATCGGTTTCGGTTTATTTACACGTCGTCGACCCACAAGGTAGCGATGATGGATTGGAAACCTACGGCCTACCGCCTACGGGCAAACCGACCGAGTCTGTTACCATATTCAACGATGCTCGCGCTGGGACAACTTTGGATTTGTTCCCGGATCTGTGCAGCCTCTGCAGACTCTGACCCAATAACCGTGTCGCGCCTGAAACAAATTCTTAACCACAGGTAATCTGTGACACGCCGGCAGAGCAGAGCATCAGAAGAGCCCTAGCGCCGCCGCCGCCGCAGCAGCCGCCCCTGTCGTCCACCACCGCTGGTCCCCCTTCCTTCTCTTCCGGCGTCTCGCCGGAGGCTGAAGGGAGTGGGGATCCATTGTTTTTAATAAGTTTTTCCTAGTAGATCGAGTCATTAGGGTTAGCGTCTCTCCATGCCAAATTACTTGGTACTGGAGTTTTATCTCCTCCTTCTCCTCATCTCTGTCGACGGTGAAGGAGAAGGGTGGAATCGTCTTCTCCATGGCGGCTCCGTTGAAGATGAGGGCGACAACATCGGCGTCAGCATCTTCATCGACATGACGACATGGAGACTTTGGTTTCCGGACGACGGCATCAAGGCGGAGATGATGTCGCCGTCATGGAATAATTTTCTCCGGTCTTTTCTCCGTTTTGTTGTGGTTAGATCTGGCCACGATGAAGGACTAGGGAGAATAATTTTCAGATCAGTCTTCCTCACTCTTCGGTGGCAGAAAGAAGAAGAAGGAAGACACCAGAAAGAAGAAGTTCCTCAATTCCGCCTACAGAAATGTTGGCCGTTATTCGTTGGGCATTTGTTCTCAGGCCATTTACCGAGTGTTTGCCTGTGCGGTCATCCATACTGCAAATCATTTAACAGGTTAGGTTTTGAGTTGTGCTATTCACAGCGTGGGTACTATTTTGTAATCCAGAGTGCTTGTAATGTGTTGATGTACCCAGCTATCATATAATATAATTCTTCTTTCGTCGCAAAAAAAAAAACCCACAGGTAATCTGCCCTGCCCAGCTGTTATTGGCGTGGGTGGGGGATAAATCCATGCTTGTCCACGTCTAAATTCATATTATGATTACTCATTTCTCACCTTCTATAATCTTATTAATACCGAATAATGATCAATTTTATCTACGCTTATTGTTTTGACTTGAACTACTAGCTTGTAGCTTCTACTGCTAGTTTACAGTGCTGTTTATAAATGTGCGCTCAATGTAAAAGCTAGAGATCATGCATGGAACGAAAACCTCGCTTTCACACATCTAAAAATTTTAGGAAAATTGATGGACTTTTTTAAAGATTACTTGGTATAGCAACGAGCTATTTTGTACTTACTGGTGTGTCCATACCTAAATATGGGCCCTGCGTTAAAAATCGAACTCTAAAATTTAAAACCTTGCATTCACATGTTAAAATTTTCGTAAAACTGACTAAAGTTAGTTGAAGATGACTCGTTGTAATGGGCGACCATTTCGTGAAGGTTAGTATGGCTGGTTGTATATGTGAACCCCAAGTCAAAGCTAGATCCTAGGATTTAAAATCCTAGATTTACAAATTAAAATTGTAGCATAGTGAACTAAAATTGGCTGCATATGACTCATAGCAGGACCACAAACATGTCTCGCGCATGTTATTAGCAACAGATCAACAAGGCTTGCTAACCCAATTGCCTCACGCTTAGGAATGGCAATGGAAAATTCCTGAGGATATACAGCTCCCCACTCATGCTCCTATGTAATGAGGACATGACACCTATGGATATGCCCATGAAAGTTAAAAAATAAGATGAGCTCATTTCTATGTTTACACAATAACATAGGAAACAAAAATATTTGATCGGGTATTTGTGCATGCTATGTACATAAGAGATAGTTGATGGTTGACTGCATGCATCTCAGGAAAAAAAAACTATCTGCACGAGCAGTAGGGGCCGGCCGGGTAGACAAATTATTAATCGCGTGGCAAACAGTTAAGGACAGTGTAATGTCTTTCCTAGATGCCTTTCACAAAGAAGAGGTTCAATTGGAGAGGGTGAATAGATCCTACATGGTCCTACTGCCCAAAAAACCAGGGGCAACATCAGCATCGGCCTTTAGGCCCATTTGCCTACAAAACAGTTGTGTCAAAATATTGACAAAGGTTCTGACATCAAGATTGCAATCACAAATCAAGAAACTCGTCGATTTGGATCAAACTGGGTTCATCCAGGGCCAATCCATCACTGAAAACTTTGTCTACGCCATGGAGTTGGTTCAGTGTTGTCACAAATGACAAATGCCCACACTGGTAATCAAATTAGATTTCGCCAAAGCCTTTGACACAGTTAACTGGGCTGCCTTGGACATGATTCTGCAGATCAGAGGTTTTGATCCCAAGTGGTGAAGATGGATGTTGCACATTCTGCACTCTTCACACTTGGCAATCCTGGTAAACAGGGTCCCCGGCCCTTGGATAAACTGCCGCCCAGGGCGACCCAATATCGCCATACTTGTTCATTTTGACGTGCTTCAGTCGCTGATCAAGATGGATCCCGCAATCAAGCACCCGATTGTCCAACAGGGTAGATGTCCGGTGCTTCAGTATGCCGATGACACGCTGCTGCTTGTCCATGGTGAGCCATCAGATGTTGCCAGGCTTCGCACACTGCTGGATCAATTCGCGAGCGCCACTAGACTGCTGATCAACTACGACAAAAGCACGGTTGTACCCATCCACATGGATGAAGACATAGTGGCCCATTGCATCTCTATTCTTGGATGTCGCCGTGAAGGTTTCCCTCAAACATACCTTGGGCTACCACTGTAACACCCTTGGTGTACTGCGTTAATAACTCGCTAATCATGTCATGAGCATCATGTCTTTTTATTATTATATGTGATCATGTGTGCTAATACAAATTGTGTGACCCAAAATGATCAACGAAAGTGCTAAATAAAAATAAATTTATTAATTTAGTTTTATCATGATTCGGTGATAATGTATGTATGTACTTTATTGATGAAGAAATTTTTTTTCAAAAGGCAAACTGACACCCTCCCAGCGTACACACCTGGAACGTGCGAGCTGTGACGAGCACCGTGCTTTCTCGTCATGTCTGTGCCTTACCAGACCACACACTTACGCACACCACGACACACACATACTGAGTTATTGCATACTGATCTTGCATGAGCCGTAAGCCACTTGCTTGCCTCGCCTGAGTGCCCACGTGCATGCCTGCCTCTGTTGTCACGTCGCACTAATGCTATGTCGTGGTAGCGTTGCCTCCCAACCCATGTAATTACACACGCGTGTGCTCCAGCTGCCGATGTCTCGCCATTATAGCACTAAGGCTGCTCGAGCCATGTCAAGCTCGGCTGCACACGTCCCACACATATTACTTCGCAGCAGCACGCTCAGCTCGCCCACGCTCAGCTCGTTCACTCGCTCGCTAGCTCTAGCTTCGTCTTGCTTCGCGTATACCGTATACGGCCAGGAGTTCGAGCCGGACCCAACTATCGTCGCAGGACGTGGTGAGTATCTCATGAGCTTCTCCGTGCTCTTCTCCCTCTCCTAGTGATTTTCTTCTGGCTCCTCTCCTTGCAAGTCGAGCTGACCTCGAGCTCATAACAGCTCATCCATGGCGTACACGCATGGAGCAAGAAGAGCACCCGTAACCCCTTGCTATCTTTGTTGTATCCCTTCCCATGCATGTATGTGTGACATGTGGGACCTGAGTAATAACTCACGCAAGAGCCATGCACAACCAACCATCTATCACGAGTGCACACATTCTCTAATTACACTTATTCTTTTCCGCGTGATTAAAGTTCGGCAAACTCGCAGCGCCAAATACCATCTCCGATTACAGTGATTCTTGTTTCTAAATTCATCTAAAATCAAACTCTATCTTCCATATAAATTTCATAATTTTTAGAGTTTATTTGAATTTAGGTGATTTAGTTAATTATGCTATTTAGCTTCGTGTCGTTTTCATAGACGGATCAAATTGGTTTAGTTTTGTAAAATCTTTATAAATCCGAAATAGGTCCTAAAATCATGATTTATCTGTTAGTGACCTTAGTTATATATTTCTGTAATTTTTGTAGCTTCACATGATACTGTCTAGTAGGATAATTAATTGTTCACCAAAACTTAAATAAAATTAAGTGGCAAGGTATTAGAGTAATTAAGGTAGGTTTTGAAGGACTTTTAGAAATGGTAATTAGTTTAGTACCTTAGCCATTAGAGCTAGCTGATATCTTGTCATGTGAGTTTCTCTTTTAAGAGTTGTTGTTGTCTAATTATTAATTTATTGCACCATCATTGCATGCATGTAGTAAACGAGTTGGAGGCGGACGTGGTGACCATCGACGACCAGGAGTACGAGGAGGTCGTGGAGGTGATCGAGGAGGTCCTTGCAGCGGAGGAGGTTCCGGAGCCGCCGACTGACTTTGTTGACTCCGTGCCTGCCCAAGGCAAGCCCCGGTGCATAACCCCTATTTTACTAATCACTTGGTATATATATGTTTGCATTACGTTTCAGGAGTTGATATGAAAACTACTTGCACATATATACCCACCTATGAGTCCTACTAGTACATGTCATGTAGATGCGATGCTTAGGATGACGGTAGCGGGTAACCTGTCGTTACTCACAATAGGTGATTATTATTGTATCACATGATAAGAAGGTGAAAGAAAATTGGAGACCGGGCAGGGATATGGTTTGGGTATTGGTGGGTGTGACAAGTTATGTCTCGCGGCCATGGGCTTAGCTTGGTTGCATCGCTTTCCTGTCCGTGTCGATTAAGAACTGTTCGTTGTTATGGACAATAGTCTTGTCACAGATCTTATTATCCCGAGCATATACTAGCGGATGGGGGCTAGGAAGACTTGTTACTCTCTTGTCATGGGCTCTGGCTCTTTCCGGACCGACTGATTGGAGGCGGGGATAGGTGGAGGTCTAAGCACCACTTTGAGGCCGGGCCTCAAGTGTGGGGGCTTGGAGTCCAAGTTTGGACGGGGACCTGGAACCTGTGACAGGAGTGGAACGGGTTGGTCTCGCTCGTGCCTAGGGTACGAGCGAGGCGTGTGTTTTTCGGGGTACCCAGCTGGGCACATTGATTCGCGAATCGCCGTCGCTTCGACGGTACGGCTTGACTATGGCATGGCATCGTAGTAACAACTGGAATAAGAAAGTTGGTGGAAGAAAGAAAAGAAAGAGAAATGAGTCTGATTGCTTATAACTTGCTTAAAAGTAGAACAGGTGCTTACCTAGAATGTTTAGCTAATGAAAAAAAAAATGACTGCTAAATATTTACCAGTAAGGATACTCTTTAGTAAGCTTTGCAGGCAAAATAAAACAGCAAACCAAAAAGCCTTTCATATCCTTGAGAGTCGGGAAATATATATAATCCCACTGGTCGGGTAAGTCTTGCAAGTATATTTTGTACTTAGGGTTTATTTTACCCCTGTTGCAGGTGCAATTTAAGAAGTTGGCTGCTGTGTGGAGGATTCTTCTGGTGGGCACAGACGGATCCTTGTATCGCTTCCCGCTAGATGTTTAATTAGTTTCCGCTGTTTAATTATTGCACTCTGAACTCTGGTATTGTAATGAATAAATTTCCAAGACTGCTATTGTATGAAATGGACTAAGTATTGTAAGCTTGTATTCATTATTGTATCCTGGATGAAAACGTGGATTATTCAAGTTCTCCTTCGGGTGTGCTCGACGGAGGTGTTTGACTTGGTTCATTATTGGAATACTTAGTGTCAATGGAAGACGAGTATTATCGATAATGTGCCGATTCAGACGGTTCCGCCATAGTTGGTACCAGAGCCAATAATGAATTTACAAGCTTAATCACCTCTTTTTAAATTTAAAAATTTGACCAACAAAAGATTTGTGAAAAATAGGATTCGGTAAATTCGCATAAATAAGTATTCGCCCTAGTAATATGGTCTATCTAGGATAGTGGCACTGATTTTATCTAATGAAAAGTTCTGCAGGTACACTAACTTACGCATCGTATAAATCGACTAGTATACGGTGAGTGAGTACACCATGTGCCAAAATATTCGCGATTGCCGCTATATTCGGCTTGAGCGACGAATAGGCCGATACATGCATCATGAGCATAAAAAAATTAATTATATACCCCGTCACGTATAAGTTTGTTTAATAAATGATAGGGAAATAATAAAAATAAGTGCTCCAATTAACCATGGAAGTCTGATTATTTTATCCCTTATCAAGTGTATCTTTTCTTTGAGTCTGTCCTTGAATCTGGAAGTTTGTCCCTAATGGTGGATCCTTATATGATCACAGATGAGTCAGGGGTCTCATCATGGTAGTGCCAGTGGTGGGGCTGTCCTTGGCCATGGTGGAAGTGATTAAGGCAATGATGGTGAGCATCAGGGGGATAGCAATGGGGTCCCAGTGTTGGATGCTGCACTACCTCGGGCACCAGTACCTCCTATGAATCCTGAAGAGATGCTGGCTGAGATGTTGACTGCCCGTCGTGAGTCCAACCGTGTCATGGAAATGATGGCACAGTTAGTTGGTAACCTTGTTCGTGGGGGCCACGGTGATGGTGGTAGGAATGGGGATGGTGCTCGTGGGCATGACAGGCCCAGCACCTATCAGGACTTTTTGAAGACGCAGCCACCTACCTTCACACCGTCTGCTGAGCCTCTGGATGCAGATCATTGGCTTCGCACCATAGAGCAGAAGTTGATGTTGCTGCACAATGTGGCTGATGACCAGAAGGTGCACTTTGTTGCACAGCAGCTTCTAGGATCTACTACTGCGTGGTGGGACACCTTCCAAGCCATGCAGCTTGCAGGTCACCGGGTGACTTGGCAGGAGTTTGTCACTGCTTTTCGTGAGCACTTTATTCCTGCTGGTTTGATGAGCAGGAAGTTGACTGAGTTTAAGGAGTTAAGGCAGGGTAATATGACCGTGGTGGAGTATGCAACCAAGTTCAACCATCTGGCTCAGTATGCTGGTTATCTTGTGGACACCGATCAGAAGAAGATGGATTGTTTTAGGGATGGTCTCTCTTGTGTCTTAAAGGATAAGTTGTTCACTGGGGGCTATCAGACCTTTGGTGCATTGATGAGTGCTGCCATTTCCATGGAGGGACTTCAGAATGACACCCAGTCTGAGTGGAAGTGCAAGCGGGTGATTACTGGATCCTCTAGTCACCCACATGCGCAGAAGGTACAAGTTGTTAGGAGGGTGCCTTATTATTCTCAGGGTGGACAGCAGCCGCGTCACTTTCAGCAAGCCACTTCAGTTCAGCACACTCAGTACCGTGCACCTACTCAGCAGGTGCAGCAGCCTCAGGGACAACAGTTCCAGCCTCGTCAGGGACAGGGAAACAGGCCACCAGTTGTTTGTTTCAAGTGTGGCAAGGAAGGCCACTATGCTCGGGAGTGTCCTGAAAATCATCCTATTCAGTCTGCTCAGTCTGCAGTCAACTCTCGCTTGGTCAAGAGGACTATTATCAGGAAGAAGGTGCCTGTGAGCCGCTCAGGACATGTTAATTTCACTGCGGCTGAGGAGTTTCCACAGGGAGAGCCTGTGATGGCTGGTATGTTCTCCATCAGCTCCCACCCAGCATATGTGTTATTTGATTCTGGTGCATCACATTCATTCATGAGTATGGGTTTCGTAGAAAGGCACAATATACCTACTGCAATGATTTCTGTTGCATATAAGGTTAGCACCCCTGGTGCACAGTTATGTATTCAGACCCGGACTGAGACACTTAGCGTGGTATTGGCCACTCATTCTTATCGTGTCCAGTTCATGGTATTGCCTGGGCAAAGTACAGATGCTATCTTGGGAATGAATTGGTTGGGAAGGAATGGTGTAGTTTTGGACCTTAACCATAGAGTGGTGGAGTTGAAGCTTCCTTCATCTGAGGATAGAATGTCCCTTATTATGCCACCAATCTCTTCTCTAGCAGCCGTCTCTAATACCGAAGCTTCTCCTGCTCTTGCCTCTATTCCTGTGGTCTGTGAATTTCCGGATGTTTTTCCTGAAGATTTACCTGGGTTACCTCCTGATAGAGATGTGGAGTTTACCATTGAGCTAGAGCCCGGTACTACTCCTATTTCTAGACGTCCTTATCGTATGGCTCCTCCAGAGTTAGCTGAAATGAAGAAGCAATTAGAAGAGCTGAGGGAGAAGGGATTTATTCGTCCTAGCACTTCACCATGGGGTTGTCCAGCTATTTTTGTGAAGAAGAAGGATGGCACTCTTCAGATGTGTATTGATTATCGCCCCCTTAATGCAGTAACTATTAAAAATAAATATCCCTTGCCTCGGATTGATACCTTATTTGATCAGTTAGCTGGTGCAAAGGTATTTTCAAAAATTGACCTCCGTTCTGGGTATCACCAAATAAAAATCCGGCCCCAAGATGTACCAAAGACAACCTTTTCCACTAGGTACGGCCTTTATGAGTACCTAGTAATGTCCTTTGGTCTTACCAATGCTCCTGCATTTTTTATGTACCTCATGAACTCGGTCTTCATGCCGGAGTTGGATAAGTTTGTGGTGGTGTTTATTGATGATATTTTAATATATTCAAAGAATGAAGATGAGCATGCCCGGCATCTTCGCATAGTCCTAACCAGACTACACGAGCATCAGTTATATGCCAAGTTTAGCAAGTGTGAATTTTGGCTAGACCGGGTACAATTTTTGGGACATGTCTTGACCCCTGAAGGCATATCAGTGGACCCTAGCAAGGTGCAAGAGGTTTTAAATTGGAAATCACCAAGGTCCGTGCATCAGATACGTCAGTTCCTTGGCCTTGCCGGTTATTATCGGCGTTTCATTCCTGACTTTTCCAAGATAGCTAAACCCATGACCAAGTTGCTTCAGAAGGATGTCAAGTTTGTTTGGGGCCCGGCTTGTGAGGAGGCATTTCAAGCTCTGAAGAAGTATTTGACCACTGCTCCTATTCTTGCTCAGCCTGATATTGGGAAACCATTTGATGTATATTGTGATGCCTCTCGGTCTGGACTTGGGTGTGTGCTTATGCAAGAAGGACGGGCAGTAGCTTATGCTTCCCGTCAGTTGAAAAAGCATGAAGTAAACTATCCCACCCATGATTTAGAGCTTGGTGCGGTTGTGCATGCTCTAAAAATATGGAGGCACTTTTTGTTGGGAAACAAGGTAAATATTTATACGGACCACAAGAGCCTCAAATACATTTTTACTCAACCCGAGTTAAATATGAGGCAACGAAGGTGGCTTGAGTTAATTAAGGATTATGATTTAGAGGTGCACTATCATCCCGGCAAAGCTAATGTGGTAGCTGATGCATTAAGTCGGAAGTCACACCAGGAGGATGAGGAGTCTTTGTCTTTTGCTCATCATGAGGTGTTGGCACATATTGCCTTGGTTTCTGACTTGCTGGATCAAATTGTCTTGGAGCAGAGGAAGGACACTGAGGTGATTCCTCACATCAGGATATTGATGGCTAAAGGACGAGGTCCCCATTTTAATATTGATGAGCAAGGTGTGCTCAGGTACAAGAAGAGATTAGTAGTGCCAGGAAGTGTTGAGCTTAGGACAAAAATCTTGGAAGAGGCCCACAACTCCAAGTTGTCCATTCACCCAGGGAGTAATAAAATGTATCATGATTTGAGGCACGTGTATTGGTGGCCCAATCTAAAGCAAGATGTGGCCAAGTACATCTCTGAGTGTGACATTTGTGGAAGAGTTAAAGCTGATCACCTGCGTACACCGGGTTTGCTACAGCCCTTGCCTATCCCTGCTTGGAAATGGGAGGATATTTCCATGGATTTTATTGTGGGTCTGCCCCGCACAGTAAGAGGACATGATTCTATTTGGGTCATTGTGGATCGTCTTACCAAGTCAGCTCACTTTCTTCCGGTGGGTAATAGGTTCACAGCCATGCAATATGCCAAGTTATATTTTGACCGAGTTGTTACTCTACATGGAGTTCCTCTCACTATAGTTTCTGATCGGGGATCAGTATTTGTGTCACGTTTCTGGGAGCAGTTGCAGAAGTGTCTTGGTACTCACCTTCTTAGAAGTTCTGCTTATCATCCCCAGACTGATGGTCAAACAGAGAGGATCAACCAAGTACTAGAAGACATGTTGAGGGCCTGTGTCATTTCTTTTCCTGAAAAGTGGGATGAGTGTTTGAGGTTTGCTGAGTTCTCTTATAACAACAGTTATCAAGAGAGCATTCGCATGGCACCTTTTGAGGCTCTGTATGGCAAGAAATGTAGGACACCACTCAACTGGGTGGAGGTGGGAGACCGTGGTCATTATGGGCCCGATCTCATTAAGGAGGCAAGAGATCAAGTGAGAGTCATCCAAGGTCACTTGAAGTCAGCTCAGAGTCGTCAGAAAAATTATGCAGACAAAAGAAGAAGGCCCTTGCAGTTCGAGGTTGGTGATTATGTGTACCTCAAGGTATCTCCCATGAGAGGTGTGCATAGGTTTGGTGTCAGAGGAAAATTGGCTCCTCGCTATGTGGGTCCTTATAAAATTTTGGAGAAAAGGGGTTCTGTTGCTTATCGTATTCAACTCCCAGATATCTTGTCAGCGGTCCATGATGTTTTCCATGTCTCCCAATTGAAAAGATGTTTGCGGGTTCCCGAAGAAATTGTGGAAATTGAAGGCCTTTCTCTTCAACCCGATCTTTCTTATATTGAGCACCCTATCAAGGTTTTGGATGAAAAAGAAAGAATCACAAGAAACAAGGTGGTGAAATTTTACAAGGTTCAATGGCAAAATCATTCGGAGGATGAGGCCACTTGGGAGTTGGAAAGCTATATTTTGGAGCATTATCCTCATCTCATTCCCAGTTCGTCAAGGTAATCATCTTAAGTAATTAACTTGCTTATCTTTTCCCACACTAGGCACACACAAGAAATCTCGGGTCGAGATTTTCTTTAGGGGGGTAGAGCTGTAACACCCTCGGTGTTACTGCGTTAATAACTCGCTAATCATGTCATGAGCATCATGTCTTTTTATTATTATATGTGATCATGTGTGCTAATACAAATTGTGTGACCCAAAATGATCAACGAAAGTGCTAAATAAAAATAAATTTATTAATTTAGTTTTATCATGATTCGGTGATAATGTATGTATGTACTTTATTGATGAAGAAATTTTTTTTCAAAAGGCAAACTGACACCCTCCCAGCGTACACACCTGGAACGTGCGAGCTGTGACGAGCACCGTGCTTTCTCGTCATGTCTGTGCCTTATCAGACCACACACTTACGCACACCACGACACACACATACCGAGTTATTGCATACTGATCTTGCATGAGCCGTAAGCCACTTGCTTGCCTCGCCTGAGTGCCCACGTGCATGCCTGCCTCTGTTGTCACGTCGCACTAATGCTATGTCGTGGTAGCGTTGCCTCCCAACCCATGTAATTACACACGCGTGTGCTCCAGCTGCCGATGTCTCGCCATTATAGCACTAAGGCTGCTCGAGCCATGTCAAGCTCGGCTGCACACGTCCCACACATATTACTTCGCAGCAGCACGCTCAGCTCGCCCACGCTCAGCTCGTTCACTCGCTCGCTAGCTCTAGCTTCGTCTTGCTTCGCGTATACCGTATACGGCCAGGAGTTCGAGCCGGACCCAACTATCGTCGCAGGACGTGGTGAGTATCTCATGAGCTTCTCCGTGCTCTTCTCCCTCTCCTAGTGATTTTCTTCTGGCTCCTCTCCTTGCAAGTCGAGCTGACCTCGAGCTCATAGCAGCTCATCCATGGCGTACACGCATGGAGCAAGAAGAGCACCCGTAACCCCTTGCTATCTTTGTTGTATCCCTTCCCATGCATGTATGTGTGACATGTGGGACCTGAGTAATAACTCACGCAAGAGCCATGCACAACCAACCATCTATCACGAGTGCACACATTCTCTAATTACGCTTATTCTTTTCCGCGTGATTAAAGTTCGGCAAACTCGCAGCGCCAAATACCATCTCCGATTACAGTGATTCTTGTTTCTAAATTCATCTAAAATCAAACTCTATCTTCCATATAAATTTCATAATTTTTAGAGTTTATTTGAATTTAGGTGATTTAGTTAATTATGCTATTTAGCTTCGTGTCGTTTTCATAGACGGATCAAATTGGTTTAGTTTTGTAAAATCTTTATAAATCCGAAATAGGTCCTAAAATCATGATTTATCTGTTAGTGACCTTAGTTATATATTTCTATAATTTTTGTAGCTTCACATGATACTGTCTAGTAGGATAATTAATTGTTCACCAAAACTTAAATAAAATTAAGTGGCAAGGTATTAGAGTAATTAAGGTAGGTTTTGAAGGACTTTTAGAAATGGTAATTAGTTTAGTACCTTAGCCATTAGAGCTAGCTGATATCTTGTCATGTGAGTTTCTCTTTTAAGAGTTGTTGTTGTCTAATTATTAATTTATTGCACCATCATTGCATGCATGTAGTAAACGAGTTGGAGGCGGACGTGGTGACCATCGACGACCAGGAGTACGAGGAGGTCGTGGAGGTGATCGAGGAGGTCCTTGCAGCGGAGGAGGTTCCGGAGCCGCCGACTGACTTTGTTGACTCCGTGCCTGCCCAAGGCAAGCCCCGGTGCATAACCCCTATTTTACTAATCACTTGGTATATATATGTTTGCATTACGTTTCAGGAGTTGATATGAAAACTACTTGCACATATATACCCACCTATGAGTCCTACTAGTACAGGTCGTGTAGATGTGATGCTTAGGATGACGGTAGCGGGTAACCTGTCGTTACTCACAATAGGTGATTATTATTGTATCACATGATAAGAAGGTGAAAGAAAATTGGAGACCGGGCAGGGATATGGTTTGGGTATTGGTGGGTGTGACAAGTTATGTCCCGCGGCCACGGGCTTAGCTTGGTTGCATCGCTTCCCTGTCCGTGTCGATTAAGAACTGTTCGTTGTTATGGACAATAGTCTTGTCACAGATCTTATTATCCCGAGCATATACTAGCGGATGGGGGCTAGGAAGACTTGTTACTCTCTTGTCATGGGCTCCGGCTCTTTCCGGACCGACTGATTGGAGGCGGGGATAGGTGGAGGTCTAAGCACCACTTTGAGGCCGGGCCTCAAGTGTGGGGGCTTGGAGTCCAAGTTTGGACGGGGACCTGGAACCTGTGACAGGAGTGGAACGGGTTGGTCTCGCTCGTGCCTAGGGTACGAGCGAGTGAAAGTCCCTAGTTTGGTTTTGGCTAATTGATGAAACCTAGGACTAACCTTTGTATCTAAGTGGATGATTTAGATAAAAGGTGGTCATTGAATATGAGACATGACATTGACTCATGTGACCAAGATGGTGAAGACTAAGATGAGGCTTGGCTCGATGGACCGGTTGTGAAGGTGAAGGGCAAGTCGAGGCTTCGAAGCGAAGGACCATGCGATGGTGAAGCTTGAAGCAATACTTGGCGCCGACGGACCGATGCAACGGTGAAGAGCAAGTGAAATCAAGGTCGATGGATCGAGATGGTCATGTGATGATATGAAGTGGATCATATCATTTGGAGAAACAAAATGGGCTCAAGGCAAAGGTATAACCATAGGGCCATTTTGTTTTACACTCAAGACACCATAGAGGGTGTGAGTGGTTTAGGGTCGATAGCCGAACTATTAAGAGGGGAAGTCTTATCGGTTATTCGACGCATGGGTGCCACTAGGTGAATTCATGAAGTGCATTGCATGTAGGGCCTAGTGAGCTAACTGGAAAACCTTTGAAAATGATTGAGAAAAAGCTAACACACAAGCACATGGAGATGTACACTTGATGGTGTTAGCACATTTGCAAAGGTGGCGTTGATCACGCTGTGGTGTGCGGGTAGAAAGGGGTTTGGGTTGCTCTCTCCCTCCCGCCGAGCGTGCGAGCGCGGGATTCAGGCGATTTCGGGGAAATGAAATGCCTATTTTCCACTACGCCGGAAGTCGGAAAAGAAACGGAGGCGAACGGAGGTCACAGAGGTGACCGGACGCTGCACCGGACGCTGCACCGGACGCTGCACCGGACGCGGTCACTGTGCGACCGGCGCGTCCGGTCAGGCGAACAGCGGGTCACGAGAACGATCGGACGCGGTGCGCGTCCGGTCACACACGATCGGACGCGTCCGGTCGTCCAGGGAGCTTACTGGACTCCGACCGGACGCGGGTACTGTGGCGTCCGGTCAGTTCTTCTGCGCGTCCGATCGTTGGTTCGTTTTGCGCGACTCAGGGTTGACCGGCGCGTCCGGTCAGTCACGGGACCGGCGCGTCCGGTCGTGACCAGCGCGTCCGGTCGATGCGAGGAGCGCGTCCGGTCATGTCTTCGAGCGCGCGGGTACTGTGCGCACCGGCGCGTCCGGTCGTTTGACCAGCGCGTCCGGTCATCGCGTTTGACCGTTAGCGCGCAGTGACCGTTGGAGGATCTAACGGTCGGTTTTGAAAACGGAGGACACGTGGTCGCTGCAGGGCGACCGGACGCGGTTGAGCGCGTCCGGTCAGTGACGACCGGCGCGTCCGGTCGTCCCGAAAAAACGGGCAGTGGAGTAGCAACGGCTCTATTTGTTTGGGGTGCTTATAAATACTTGTTGGCCGGCCCTTGGGGAGGTCTCTTGGCATTTCTAACACTCTTGTGCATCCTTTGAGCTAAAGCAACTCCTCCCACTCATCTCTCTTGCTTGATTGCAAATCAAAAGTGAGATTGAGTGATCCCAAAGTGCATTGCATAGCTTGAGGGCATCTAGTGGCACTTGTGGGTGGTTTAGCCGGTGGATTTCTTGTTACTCTTGGAGAGTACCGCTCCTAGCCGGCTTGGAGATTGTTGGAGGCGTTGGCAAGAGAAGGTGATTGTTCTTGGCCACCTCCGGTTGATTGTGAGAGGTTCTTGTGCTTTCCTCGGCGGGACGCCAAAAGCAACTCTATTACATTGCGCGTGTCATTGAGTTACCTCACTTGAGAGTGGTGTCTTGCGGTGCCTTGCGGGGCGTGCCTTGAGGGGCAAGTGACTTGAGGGTCACACCGAGGAACCATCTAAGTGTTGGTCGACACAACCGGTGACGTAGCTTGTCGGTGCACAAGTGAACACCGGGTGAACAAAAATATTGTGTCTCTTGTCTCCCGGTGATTGGTCTACATATTGTGTTGTTGTCAATATTGATTGATTGTATATCATCTTGGTGATTGGCAACATCTTCACTTCACCGTCGGTATAAGAATCACAATCCTCTCTCTTGCATTTACATTCACTAGTTTATCTTGTGTAGCTCTAGTGGTAGCCTTTGCTAGTAGTTGTTAGCTTGCTCACTAGTGTAAGTTAGTGACCTAGCACTTGTGTGAACTAGAGATCATAATCTACTAGACTTGTGGATAGGAGGCTTGCATCACAACCGTAGGCTAAGCAAAACTCGCTTTACGCCGTTTGTTATTCTAACAAGTTTGCTTAGTGGTGCTTGTAGAATTTTTGTAGGCTATTCACCCCCCCTCTAGCCATCTAGGACCTTACAAGTGGTATCGGAGCCGTGGTCACCGTTTTAATCAAGGCTTAACATCCTTCGGTGTGAAAAATGGCTCAAATTGTGTTCAATCATGTTGGGGGCAAGCCACCGTTCTTTGATGGTGTTAGTTCTTTTGCTCATTGGAAGAGAAAGATGACAATGTACCTTGGTTCTATTCATGAGAGAGTATTGGAAGTCACCGAGAATGATTTTGCTATCATTGATCCCGATCATCTCACCGATGAAGATAGAGCAAATAGAACATGCAATAGAATGGCTCTCAATACACTTTACAATAATATTGACACAAAAGTATTTGAGGGCATCAAGGATTTGGAATTGGCAAATGAAGTGTGGACAAGGTTAAGTGAAACATATGAGGGCACTAAGGTTGTGAAGAGTGCCAAGCTATATGGGCTCAAGAGTGAGTTTGAGAATTTCAAGATGAAAGAAGAAGAAACAATCTTAGAGATGTTTCATAGATTGCAAGTCATTGTGAATGATCTCAAGAGCTTAGGGCACAAGACACAAGACCAAGATTTTTGCCACAAGTTCTTGTTGAGCTTACCTAAAAGATTCAAGATGTTGATCATGATGCTACAAAGAGATGGGCTTGAAACAATAAAGCCCAATGATTTGCTTGGAGAGGTATTGACCTTTGACAAGTATGATCAAGATGTTGATGAGAAGGAGGAAGAAAAGAAGAAGAAGACCGTGGCATTTAAGGCCACCTCCTCAAAGGGAAAAGCCTCAATTCAAGAAGAAGATGACAACGAAGAAGATGAAGAATTGGAAGTTGATGATGAGGCACTTGCTCTAGTCGTCAAAAACATTGGCAAAATGTTTATCAAAAGAAGAGGCTTCAAAAAGAGAAATGACAACTTCAAGAGCAATGAGCAACAAAGGAAGTGCTTCAATTGTGATAGCACCGAACATCTTCAAGCCGAATGTCCCTATGACAAAAAGAAGAACAACAAGAGGGGCAAGTTTGAGAAGAAGAAGAAAGAGGCCAAGATGACATTCAAGAAAGGCAAGAATGGTGCCTATGTGATGACTTGGGAAAGTGATGATGATGAAGAAGAAGAAGAAGAAGAATCATCCAACAAGGCTTTTGCTTCCATTGCTATCAACAAGAAGCCATCACTATTTGATTCATCCTCTTCATGCTTCATGGCTAAAGAAGCTAAGGTATTATATGATGAGAGTGATGATGAAAGTGAAATGGAATATGCTCATGATAGTGATAATGATAATGAAAATGATGATGATGAACCAACTAAAGAACAACTATATGACTTGTTGCAACAAACTAGAGACATAGCTATTGCCAAGAACAAAGAGTGTAAGAAGCTTTCAATGAAAGTAGCAATACTTGAGAAAGTCCTTAGTGAGCTTAAGACCACTCATGAGAGTCTAGTGGAAGACCATGAGGATCTTGATAAGGCTCATTCCAAGCTTGAAAAGGCTCACTCTTTGCTACTTGAGCAACAAGCAAAGAAAGAGGTTGTTGTATCATGTGATATAGGTGTTACATGTGATATAATTGATGAATCCTTTAATGAACCTATCATCATGTCAAATGCTAACCCTTCGTGTAGCTCTTCATCCACCACCACCAACTCTACCTCCACTACTAGTGATGGTTTCACTTGTGATGCCTCACTAATGGTTGAGAATGAGACTCTCAAGAGAGAGGTGGATGAGCTCACTCACGCCTTAGGCAAGGCCTATGGTGGTGAGGCCCGCTTGCTTAAGTGCTTGGGTAGCCAAAGGTTCTCTCTTAACAAAGAGGGATTGGGCTACACCCCCAAGAAAGGCAAGTCGGCCTTTGCAACTCCAAAGCCTAGCTTTGTGAAGGGCAATGGTCGGTTTTGCAATAGATGCAAGCAAGTTGGGCACCTAGAGCATAATTGCAATAAAAAGAACCAAAGCAAGAACCTTGTTAATGCTATACCTTTTGATTCTTGCTATGTGCTTACCAAGGGTGTGAAGGGTGTGCAAGCTAAGTTTGTTGGTACACCAATTGTGGGCCCAAAGAAGAAGGCTATTTGGGTACCAAAGAGCTTAGTTACTAACCTACAAGGACCCAAGCAAAAATGGGTACCTAAACTTCATTGATTTGCTTGTAGGTCAATTACAAAGCCGGAGGAAGGCATTGGATTATTGATAGTGGGTGCACTCAACACATGACCGGTACATCAAGAATGTTTGATTCAATCAATGACAATGATAGTGGTGTTGATTCTATCACATTTGGCAATAACAAGAAAGGCAAGGTTATTGGTTTGGGCAAGATTGCAATATCAAATGACATGAGTATCTCCAATGTGTTGCTAGTTGAAAGCTTGGATTTTAATCTTCTATCCGTGGCACAAATATGTGATCTAGGCTACAAATGTACCTTTGGGGTTGATGATGTGGAAGTTATTAGTGTGGATGGTTCAAATGTGGCATTCAAGGGTTTTAGATATGAGAATCTCTACCTAGTTGACTTCAATGCTAGAGAAACTTCTTTGACAACTTGCTTAGTCTCCAAATCAAGCATGGGTTGGCTTTGGCATAGAAGGCTTGGTCATGTTGGCATGAAACAATTGAAGAAGCTTACAACTCACAATCTTGTCAATGGTTTGAAAGATGTTGAATTTGAAAAGAATAAGCTTTGTAGTGCATGTCAAGCCGGGAAGCAAGTTGGAAGCTCACATCCAAAGAAGAGTACAATGAGCACATGCAAAGCATTTGAGTTGATGCACATGGATCTATTTGGACCAATAACATATACAAGCATAGGTGGCAACAAGTATGGCTTTGTCATAGTGGATGACTTCACAAGATTCACATGGGTATTCTTTCTTAGTGACAAAAGTGAAGTGTTTGACACCTTCAAGACATTTCTCACTAGAGTTCACAATGAGTTTGAGATTAGAATCAAGAAAGTGAGAAGTGATAATGGAAGTGAGTTCAAGAATATAAGAATTGAAGAACTTTGTGATCATTATGGTATTGGACATCAATTCTCGGCCAAGTATACTCCACAATCAAATGGCCTAGTTGAGAGGAAGAATAGAACATTGCTTGATATGGCTAGATCAATGCTTCATGAGTACAATGTGAGTCAATCATTTTGGGATGAAGCAATCAATACCGCTTGCTACTATATCAATAGACTATATTGTCATCCATTGCTAGAGAAGACCCCATATGAGCTACTTCATGGAAGAAAGCCCAATATTTCTTACTTTAGGGTATTTGGTTGCAAATGCTATATCTTGAAGAAAGGCACTAGATTGGGGAAGTTTGACAAGAAATGTGATGAGGGGTTCCTACTTGGTTATTCAACTACAAGCAAAGCTTATAGAGTTTGGAACAACTCAAGTGGCATTCTAGAAGAAGTCCATGATGTGTAATTTGATGAAACCAATGGGTCACAAGATGAAGAAGAAAATCTAGATGATATTGGTGGAACTCTATTAGTGGAAGCAATGAAGAACATGGACATTGGAGACATTAGAGCAAAGCAAGTAATTGATATTCAAGATGATGATAAAGATCAAGTGCTCAATTCACCATTCAAGCTAGCTAGTGACTCTCAAGTGCAAGATCATGGTGCTAGTTCTTCTCATCGAGATACATCAAGTGTTCAACCAAGCTCAAGCAATCAAGTGCAAGTACTCCAACCACAACATGTTGCAAGAGATCACCCCATTGATAGTGTTATTGGTGATATTAGAAGTGGTGTGCAAACAAGATCAAGATTGGCTATGTTTTGTGAGCATGCATCATTTGTGTCAACCATAGAACCAAAGAAGATAGAAGAAGCTTTGAGGGATGCCGATTGGATCATGGCTATGCAAGAAGAGCTTAACAATTTCACAAGAAATGATGTTTGGGAGTTGGTAGAAAGGCCAAATGACTACAATGTGATTGGAACCAAGTGGGTGTTCAAAAACAAGCAAGATCAAGATGGCATTGTAGTGAGAAACAAAGCAAGACTAGTTGCTCAAGGTTACACTCAAGTTGAAGGTCTTGACTATGATGAGACATATGCTCCCGTGGCAAGATTGGAGGCAATAAGGATTCTATTGGCTTATGCTTGTGCACACAACATCAAGCTATATCAAATGGATGTCAAAAGTGCATTTCTCAATGGGATCATCAATGAGTTAGTCTTTGTTGAGCAACCTCCCGGATTTGAAGATAACAAGAAACCCAACCATGTGTACAAGTTGAAGAAGGCTTTATATGGCCTAAAGCAAGCACCTAGAGCATGGTATGAGAGGCTAAGGGATTTCCTTCTCTCTAAGGGATTCAAGATAGGCAAGGTTGATACAACTCTATTCACCAAGAAGATTGAGAATGATCTATTCATAGTGCAAATATATGTTGATGACATCATCTTTGGATCAACCGATCAAGCTTATTGTGAAGAATTTGGTGCTATGATGGCCAAAGAGTTTGAAATGTCTATGATTGGTGAACTTAGCTACTTCCTTGGTCTCCAAGTCAAGCAATTGAAGAATGGGACATTTGTGAGTCAAGGGAAATACATAAGGGACATGTTGAAGAAATTTGGAATGCAAGATGCAAAACCAATTTCAACTCTAATGGGTACAAATGGCAATTTGGATAGTGATCTTGATGGCAATATGGTGAATCAAAAGGAATATCGGTCTTTGATTGGAAGTCTACTCTATGTCACCGCATCAAGGCCGGATGTCATGTTTAGTGTTTGCATGTGTGCTAGATATCAAGCCTCACCTAGAGAGAGTCATCTCACGGCCGCAAAGAGAATATTGAGGTACTTGAAGCAAACAAGAGATGTTGGACTATGGTATCCCAAGGGGTCAAAGTTTGAATTGATTGGATATTCGGACTCCGACTATGGGGGTTGCAAGATCAATAGAAAGAGCATAAGTGGCACATGTCAATTACTTGGAAGATCACTTGTGTCATGGTCCTCAAAGAAACAAAATAGTGTGGCAATCTCTACCGCCGAAGCCGAATATGTGAGTGCGGGGAGTTGTTGTGCACAATTGCTATGGATGAAATCAACTTTGAAGGATTATGGCTTCAACTTCAAGAATGTGCCATTGCTATGTGATAATGAGAGTGCAATCAAGATGATACAAAACCCGGTTCAACATGGAAGAACAAAGCATATTGACATAAGGCATCATTTCATTAGAGATCATCAACAAAAGGGAGATATTGCCATTGAAAGTGTTGGCACCGATGATCAACTTGCCGATATTCTCACTAAGCCACTTGATGAAAAGAGGTTTTGCAAGCTAAGGAATGAATTGAACATTCTTGATTTCTCAAACATGAGTTGAATGCACCCCATCCACTTATTGACATGCCTCTCCTTCGACATTGCAAGGTAAAGTTGATTGTCATATCATTCATCCTATGCTAAGGACTTGCTAGAGTATGTAGACATAATAAGTAGGTATGCATGAGCATCCATGATAAATCAAATAAATTTGATGGATATATGTTACCACTATTGCCTCTATGTTTGTTTTGATCTAGTGGTGGCATATGACATGTTTGTGAGTTTGCAAACCTAGTGTTGAATCTAGAAGATTTGCTATAAGTGTTTAATTCAACATAGGCAAGATAACCCTTATTAGGAGGTGTGAAGAAGCTTGTCTTTGGTTCAAATCGAATTAAATATCTTTGGCAAGTATTCTAGGTTGAACCAAAATTGATAAATCTTAACCTACTCCATCAAACATTTTTCTTCTCTCCACAATTTGATCCCATTTTTGGGTAAGTTGTTGACAAAGGGGGAGAGAAAAAGATGATTCAACATGATAAAGATGTTTCAACATGATAAAGGGGTAAATAAAATTTTGATGCACACAAGTAGGGGGAGCAAGCTCATAAACAAAGTTGTTGCATTTGCTTGTGCATTTTCATATGACTTGCTCATTGCACATGTATTTAAACTCAATATACATGCTTGTGTGGTGCAATGCTAGTATAGAACTTGGATGATGAAATGATCTACTAGCATGCATAGGAATAGTTTTACTTGTGGTATCTAGACTTGCCTAAAGTTTTTACAAGTGGTCCAAGAACCTTTACATATAATGTTGATCTCACGGGGTTCTTGAGTTTTTGTTGGATGTCTAGTTACTTCATGATGCTAAGGATGGTGTAAAAGGCAACTCCGATTGGTATCACGCTTCAAAGGTCCATTTCTTACACCTTAGCATCATTTTGGTAAAATTACTCTCCCAACACTTCTATTCATGCATATGTGCAAAGCCTTCAATCCAAACTCTATGCACATATGTAGGGGGAGCTAATGCTACCAAAACCGAGCTTGTGATAATTGTCCAAACTTTACTTATGAGCAAAATGATTGGACAAGTATGACAAGTTCAAAACTTTTATTATCAAAATCATCTTTGTGAGGGTTGTCATCAATTACCAAAAAGGGGGAGATTGAAAGTCCCTAGTTTGGTTTTGGCTAATTGATGAAACCTAGGACTAACCTTTGTATCTAAGTGGATGATTTAGATAAAAGGTGGTCATTGAATATGAGACATGACATTGACTCATGTGACCAAGATGGTGAAGACTAAGATGAGGCTTGGCTCGATGGACCGGTTGTGAAGGTGAAGGGCAAGTCGAGGCTTCGAAGCGAAGGACCATGCGATGGTGAAGCTTGAAGCAATACTTGGCGCCGACGGACCGATGCAACGGTGAAGAGCAAGTGAAATCAAGGTCGATGGATCGAGATGGTCATGTGATGATATGAAGTGGATCATATCATTTGGAGAAACAAAATGGGCTCAAGGCAAAGGTATAACCATAGGGCCATTTTGTTTTACACTCAAGACACCATAGAGGGTGTGAGTGGTTTAGGGTCGATAGCCGAACTATTAAGAGGGGAAGTCTTATCGGTTATTCGACGCATGGGTGCCACTAGGTGAATTCATGAAGTGCATTGCATGTAGGGCCTAGTGAGCTAACTGGAAAACCTTTGAAAATGATTGAGAAAAAGCTAACACACAAGCACATGGAGATGTACACTTGATGGTGTTAGCACATTTGCAAAGGTGGCGTTGATCACGCTGTGGTGTGCGGGTAGAAAGGGGTTTGGGTTGCTCTCTCCCTCCCGCCGAGCGTGCGAGCGCGGGATTCAGGCGATTTCGGGGAAATGAAATGCCTATTTTCCACTACGCCGAAAGTCGGAAAAGAAACGGAGGCGAACGGAGGTCACAGAGGTGACCGGACGCTGCACCGGACGCTGCACCGGACGCTGCACCGGACGCGGTCACTGTGCGACCGGCGCGTCCGGTCAGGCGAACAGCGGGTCACGAGAACGATCGGACGCGGTGCGCGTCCGGTCACACACGATCGGACGCGTCCGGTCGTCCAGGGAGCTTACTGGACTCCGACCGGACGCGGGTACTGTGGCGTCCGGTCAGTTCTTCTGCGCGTCCGATCGTTGGTTCGTTTTGCGCGACTCAGGGTTGACCGGCGCGTCCGGTCAGTCACGGGACCGGCGCGTCCGGTCGTGACCAGCGCGTCCGGTCGATGCGAGGAGCGCGTCCGGTCATGTCTTCGAGCGCGCGGGTACTGTGCGCACCGGCGCGTCCGGTCGTTTGACCAGCGCGTCCGGTCATCGCGTTTGACCGTTAGCGCGCAGTGACCGTTGGAGGATCTAACGGTCGGTTTTGAAAACGGAGGACACGTGGTCGCTGCAGGGCGACCGGACGCGGTTGAGCGCGTCCGGTCAGTGACGACCGGCGCGTCCGGTCGTCCCGAAAAAACGGGCAGTGGAGTAGCAACGGCTCTATTTGTTTGGGGTGCTTATAAATACTTGTTGGCCGGCCCTTGGGGAGGTCTCTTGGCATTTCTAACACTCTTGTGCATCCTTTGAGCTAAAGCAACTCCTCCCACTCATCTCTCTTGCTTGATTGCAAATCAAAAGTGAGATTGAGTGATCCCAAAGTGCATTGCATAGCTTGAGGGCATCTAGTGGCACTTGTGGGTGGTTTAGCCGGTGGATTTCTTGTTACTCTTGGAGAGTACCGCTCTTAGCCGGCTTGGAGATTGTTGGAGGCGTTGGCAAGAGAAGGTGATTGTTCTTGGCCACCTCCGGTTGATTGTGAGAGGTTCTTGTGCTTTCCTCGGCGGGACGCCAAAAGCAACTCTATTACATTGCGCGTGTCATTGAGTTACCTCACTTGAGAGTGGTGTCTTGCGGTGCCTTGCGGGGCGTGCCTTGAGGGGCAAGTGACTTGAGGGTCACACCGAGGAACCATCTAAGTGTTGGTCGACACAACCGGTGACGTAGCTTGTCGGTGCACAAGTGAACACCGGGTGAACAAAAATATTGTGTCTCTTGTCTCCCGGTGATTGGTCTACATATTGTGTTGTTGTCAATATTGATTGATTGTATATCATCTTGGTGATTGGCAACATCTTCACTTCACCGTCGGTATAAGAATCACAATCCTCTCTCTTGCATTTACATTCACTAGTTTATCTTGTGTAGCTCTAGTGGTAGCCTTTGCTAGTAGTTGTTAGCTTGCTCACTAGTGTAAGTTAGTGACCTAGCACTTGTGTGAACTAGAGATCATAATCTACTAGACTTGTAGATAGGAGGCTTGCATCACAACCGTAGGCTAAGCAAAACTCGCTTTACGCCGTTTGTTATTCTAACAAGTTTGCTTAGTGGTGCTTGTAGAATTTTTGTAGGCTATTCACCCCCCTCTAGCCATCTAGGACCTTACAGCGAGGCGTGTGTTTTTCGGGGTACCCAGCTGGGCACATTGATTCGCGAATCGCCGTCGCTTCGACGGTACGGCTTGACTATGGCATGGCATCGTAGTAACAACTGGAATAAGAAAGTTGGTGGAAGAAAGGAAAGATAGAGAAATGAGTCTGATTGCTTATAACTTGCTTGAAAGTAGAACAGGTGCTTACCTAGAATGTTTAGCTAATGAAAAAAAATGACTGCTAAATATTTACCAGTAATGATACTCTTTAGTAAGCTTTGCAGGCAAAATAAAACAGCAAACCAAAAAGCCTTTCATATCCTTGAGAGTCGGGAAATATATATAATCCCACTGGTCGGGTAAGTCTTGCAAGTACATTTTGTACTTAGGGTTTATTTTACCCCTGTTGCAGGTGCAATTTAAGAAGTTGGCTGCTGTGTGGAGGATTCTTCTGGTGGGCACAGACGGATCCTTGTATCGCTTCCCGCTAGATGTTTAATTAGTTTCCGCTGTTTAATTATTGCACTCTGAACTCTGGTATTGTAATGAATAAATTTCCAAGACTGCTATTGTATGAAATGGACTAAGTATTGTAAGCTTGTATTCATTATTGTATCCTGGATGAAAACGTGGATTATTCGAGTTCTCCTTCGGGTGTGCTCGACGGAGGTGTTTGACTTGGTTCATTATCAAAATACTTAGTGTCAATGGAAGACGAGTATTATCGATAATGTGCCGATTCAGACGGTTCCGCCATAACCACTGTCTAATAACAAGCTACGATTATCTACTTATGCCCCCCAGATTGCTAAAGCGGACAAATATCTAGCCGGCTGGCAAGCATCCCTCCTCAATCACATGGGTCGTGCAACATTGGTGAATTCAGTTTTGGATAGTCAGCTAGTATATGCCATGTGTGCGCTCATCGTCCCGCCTGGTGTGATCGAGCAAGTTGATTGCCATAGAAGAGCTTTCCTCTGGACCGGTACTGACACCACAAACGGAGCATGAAGCTTGGTGGCATGGACACATGTGTGCGACTCCAAAGATAGGGGAGGGCTCGGCCTCACAGACATGAAAGTGCACAACACCTGCCTGCTGTTAAAACTCATACACAAGCTACATCAAGATGAAGAATCATCCTGGGTCAACTGGGTACGGTAGAATGCCAACATTGCATCGCTCCAAGGCAACATCTATGGTCAGCACTGGGACTTACTGCGTGCACTTCTGCCGATATACTGGGCGATCACGACGGTGAAACTAGGTAATGGAGAATCCACCTCACTCTGGTATGATGCTTGGGACGGGGATGACCTCATGGCTGACCTCTTCCCTGAGCTGCATAGCCACTGCAAGAACCAGGAACTTTCAGTTGCGCAAGCCTACCAGGGAGGTCTAGAGCAATCTCTGGTGTCAAGGCAATCCAACATAGCAGAGGAGCAGCTAGTTCAAATGCAAGAGAAGCTGACAGGCCTCCTTTTGACAGACAGAAGAGACCAACGGTGTAGTCCGTTGCTTAAACGTGACGGGAGCCTAGACACCATAGCCATATACGGTGCTCTGAAAAATGCAGACTCCAGCCTGGACACATGGGCCAAATTTGTCTGGAAAACAAGGCACCACCACGGGTGAAGTTCTATGCATGGCTACTCTCTCAAGAAAGCATCCAATGCAAAATAAACTTGGAGAAGAAAGGAATCGTGGATGATGCAATATGTGAAACTTGTCATGGTTCAGATGAGTCCCCAGCGCATATCATTTTCGGCTACACCACAGCTTGCAGTTCCTGGAATGCGATCGGTGTCACAACATCACCAGACTGGCAGATTCAGATGCTCATGGACATTCAGCGCCCAAGCCACATCCCTGCTCGCCACTTTGAGACCTTCATACTGTTGTGCTGCTGGCACATCTGGAAATGGCGCAACAACAGAATCTTCAGAACAGATCACATGACTTTGGCCGGAACACTGGCCGCTTGCAAAGCAAAAGCGTTCCTGTGGGGGGCAAGACTGCCCAAAGCAGACAAAGAGATTGCATCCTCTTGGTGCCAAGTTCTAGCTAACACAATGTAAACTTTATGTGCATCTATTCAAGTTGTAAGCGCCCTGCGTAAAACCAAATGTACCTTGATTTATCAGGCCTTGGGAGGCCAATGAATGAATGAAAATGGTCAGGTGGGGGATTCTCTCCCCTTCTGTCGACTTATATAAAAAAATTATTAATCGGAGATCACATGGTTAACAAACATGCATGTGACCTCTAACGAACACCTTAACTGCCTGTACCGGCCAAATTAACTGAATTTGTTCCTCGATCGGGGAACGCGCTTGTTGGTCAACCATGCATCAGAAGGGCCGCGGATTGTAGTACTAGCTGGTGACTAACTAAATATGCCCCATGTTCGGCTGAGCTTATTAGCATGGCTTATCAGCCGTGGAACAGTGTTTTTCTCTCATAGCAAATCAGCCACAGCCGGCTTATAAGCCAAAAAAACAGCCTGCCGAACAGGGCCATGTTTTTTCTTTCTTAATTTCTGAATCAGCACTCATACAAAATTAACTAATCGTCAACAATCAACATGCAGATGTTTCATTTCTGCAGGAATCAACCGGCACGACGACACAGCGCCGGCTCCGGAACATGATGATGATCATGATCCACAGTTTTGGCATGTGCATGCATGCGTCTCTTTTATTGGTTCCCCTACCATCTTGTTTCTATAGTCTACTGCGCTCTCTCTGTCACAAAAGAATAAAATTTTAGATTCTAATTTTATTAATTATAGAAAATATATAGTATTAATATTTATGTCTTCAAAATGGATCTATAAAATTTTATGATTAATCTAACGATACTTATCCGGTATTATAAATTTTAGTGGTTTTCATATAAATTAGGTTTAGTATGAAATTGTTTGATTTCTCGAAAACCGAGAAAATTGCACTCTTTTGAGGATGTAGGGAGTAGTTACTTGAAGGTTCACTTGACGGATTGTGGCAACTTTACCAGCTGGTTATTATTCGAAGTCCAGTTTGACATGCATATTCGTGGATGTTGCTTTCTGTGCAATAACCCTATTTTGGTAGGGTTCATTGAAGGCTTTAACTCTAGTTTCTTAGGTGAAAGCTTTGTCAAATGCTAATTTAAAAACCAGTTCCTCGTGACGAGCTCAAGAATAAATAAACCATTTTTTCCCTAAGGGTGAAGGTGTTATGTGGCTTTTCCAACTCCTTTGTAAGCATGGGTGAAGCATATAAGCACTATCAAACGCTTTGACAGTAAATTGATGACTAGTTTTAATTGTCAAGCACTTCTAATAAATTGGCCAGATTATCATGGCTCGACGTACGCATGCTTGGCCCGTACGTATCCATCCCAACATCCCAAGTCACCATTGTGGCATTGTAATTAGTAGTAGATGCGAGCGTATACTGCTATATGTGATAAATTGTTGAAATAAATGATGTGCCCGGCTTCTGCAGTGCGCCGTCGACGGCGATCATCGTGTCGAGATATACACGCCACCATGTGCGCATATATAGGCGGAGTCGATGTTTTCCGCAAACTAAAACCAGGTGACTGCAACTGAAAACTGGTACTGGTAGGCCTATCAGGCGCCGCCGCGCCGGCAGCTGACCGCTCGCAGCTGCAGACACATGCATCGATCGTACCCTCCTGGCCCGGCAGGTCAGCGGTAGCGGTAGTAGTGTGTGTATAAATACACGTACTCCTACTCTGCATAGGTAGTAGGAGTACAAGCTAAACTTTTAGTGTCCACAATCAACATTGGTGCAATGGCTCAAGAGGCGGAGGTGGCGGTGGCACCGGCAACCATGGTTCATGTGCGGAGCAAGGACGACGCCACCAGCCGCAGTAACCAGCAGCCGCAGCCGCAGCAGTACTGGGTGAACGGCGCGCTCATCATCGGCGCCGGGCCCGCGGGTCTGGCGGTGGCAGCGTGCCTCCGCGAGCAGGGGGTGCCGTCGGTGGTGCTGGAGCGCGCCGGCTGCATCGCGCCGCTGTGGCAGCACCGCACGTACGCGCGCCTCAAGCTGCACCTCCCCAAGCGCTTCTGCGAGCTGCCCCTGGCGCCCTTCCCGCCGCACTTCCCGGAGTACCCGTCCCGGTCCCAGTTCCTGTCCTACCTCCACGCGTACGCGCGCCGCTTCGCCGTGGCGCCGCACTTCCGCGCCACCGTCGCCTCCGCGCGCCGCGACCGCGCGTGCGGCGGGGTCTGGCGCGTCGACGCTCACGTCGCCCCCGCCAGCGGCGTCGCCGGCCGTGGCCGCCACGTCCAGTACGTCTGCCAGTGGCTCGTCGTCGCCACGGGCGAGAACGCGGAGCCGTTCGTTCCCGACATCGAGGGCCTCCGGCGCTGCATCAGCGCCAGGGGCGCCCCAGTCATGCACGCCGCCGAGTACCGGTCCGGCGAGCCCCTGAGGGGCAAGCGCGTGCTCGTCGTCGGCTGCGGAAACTCCGGCATGGAGGTGTGCCTGGACCTCTGCCACCACGGCGCGTCGCCGAGCATGGTGGTGAGGGACGCGGTGCACGTGCTCCCGCGGGAGGTGCTGGGCAGGTCCACGTTCGCGGTGTCCGCAGCCATGTCGCGATGGCTCCCGCTCTGGCTCGTGGACAGGATCCTGCTGGCCGTGGCGGCGCTCGCGCTGGGCGACGTCGAGCGCTACGGCCTGCGGAGGCCGGCGGTGGGGCCGCTGGAGCTCAAGAAAAGGGAGGGCAGGACGCCCGTGCTGGACATCGGCGCGGTCGCCAAGATCAGGTCCGGCCAGATCAAGGTGGTGCCCGAAGTGAGGAGGTTCCTGCCCGGCGGTACGGGGGTGGGGGTGGCAGCAGAACTCGTGGACGGCTCCGTCGTCGAGGCGGACGCCGTGGTGCTGGCCACCGGCTATCGCAGTAACGTGGCCTCGTGGCTCAAGGTACGTTATTTTTTTTTCATTTTATATAGAGCAAAGTCTGATTTGTCCCGCGCGCTAGCTAACTTATCGCTAAATTTAAAAAAATATTCTTTAACTCGGAATCAAATAACTTAACTTTTGTCATAGAATAAATTACCTATTCCTAAAATATTTAGAGTGGTTTTGACAATGATTTTGTCTATTGTGGTATGTGGCCCCATATGTCTTTTTTTTAGCCATGCTATCGTTTATTGAAAATTTGAGTTTTAAAATGATCTCAAATAAAAAAAAAACAATTAGAGTTTACATCTCTTCAAACACTACAAATTTGGTATATAGTGTATCTCCATTTGAGGTTGTTTGAAAAATTCGAAACTTTGAATTTAATAGCCATAGAACTTAAAATGAATATTTTGGCATCTAAACAATCTCAAATAAAAGGGCTTTCAACCATAAATTTATAGATCGAATTAACATCTACAATTTTGATATAGACTATGTCAATGTCCAAGGTCGTTTGAAAAAATAAAAAATATGAATTTTGAAATGTAAGAAATTAAAACAAATAATTGGGTCTCTAAACAATCACATATAAAAATGTGTTAACTAAAAAGTTGTATAGATCGCATTTTGAGCTACAATTATGTCAATATCCAATGTCATTAAAAAATTAAAAATTGAATTTTCAAGATCCGAGAACTTATAAATGAATATTTGGTCCTCTAAATGATCTTGGATAAAAAAAATTATTAACAACAAAATTGTGTATTGCATTGAAAGCTACAACTTTGGTATAGGCCATGTCAGCATTCTAGATCTTTGGAAAAATACAAAGGATAAATTTCAAAATCTAATAACTTAAAATGAGTATTTGAGCCTCTTAAAGATCTAAAACAAAAAAAATCAATTACAAAGTTGTAGATTGCATTAATCTATATTTAATTTTGATATAAAGTTTGTGTTCACCCGACTTAATATGAAAAATCTATGATTTTGTGATATATAAAAGAAAGACACAGACTACCTGACATGTAAGCCCCACCGATATGTCATCAGAACCACTAGGAAATAATTTTCAAAAGGCTTTATCTGATTTTGAAAGTTGAGGTAAGTTATCTGGTATAAGTTTGAGGGTGTGTTTTAAATTCAGGGACATGTTTAGGAGTAAATCAGACATTACTCTTTTATTTATAATAAGATGGCTCGGTGATGGGTCATGATGGGGTGACTTTTTTTTTTATGATGGGAGGTACTCCCTCCGTCCACAAATACAATTATAGTATCTGTGCCGGTCAATCGAATTTAAGTTTGATCAAGTTTATAGTAAATAATATTAGCATTTATATCTTTAAATAAATTTATTATGAAAATATATTCAATAACTAATCTAATGATATAAGTTTTGTATTATGGATGTTTATACTTTTCTATTTAAATTTAGTTAAAGTTTAGATTGTTTGCTCAAAATTTAAGAATTGCATTCTTTTGTGGACGGAAGTAATGCATAAATAGTAATGCAAATGCAGGGTCAGGTGAACGCTGCTGAAGAGGAATGCCGCGGGCTGTACGCCGTGGGGTTCACGGGGAGAGGGCTCGCCGGGATAGCGGAGGAGGCGATAAGAATAGCCGGCGTGCTGGGCGAGGCGTGGAGGCGGCAGATGGAAATAAACTAGAGCAAGCAGCGCAACATCCGCATCACCGCTGCCTGTGACCGTGATGGTTGATGCATGTGTACCGGACTAGGAGTAGTTAGCAATCCGGAGTGACAGTGGCTTAAACGCCACTAGCCCACTACTATCCATGTATCCTACAAGGGAAAACATACATGCAGGCTCTGCGCTTAGCAAAGCAAACAGAGCGTTCTTCAGTTAACCTCATCTATCTATCTATTAGTAATTATGTCAATATAGTAGTGTTAAAAGAACCCTACGTTCACTAAAAGGATGTAAAAATTGCGAGGTTAATAAAAAAATAAGTGTATTATATTTATAGAACAATATTAAAAGAAGCCTCACGTCTATTGTCTATTGGGAGGGTCCAAATTATGGGTGGGTCTAGAAATTATGAAATTAATCAAAAAATAAAAAATACACCGTTGTATTTACGATGATCTAATAGTCCAAATTTAAAAGTGTCACATATAATCGATATGTAAATATTTTTTTCACCTATGATATTATAAATTAAACATTGTTTTTTGTTAGTATATAAAAAAGGACCGGTACATGTGTTTGAATCAATATGAAGTAATATTACCATACCCACTATAAAATTGACTCTTTTCCTAGTTCAATAAACACACCTCAAGAAAAAATATAAAAGGCATCGATAGCAACAAAGCTCATAGAAAAATTTGCAATCAAAAGCCATCAAACTACAATTGGAAAGATAATTTTGAGATGATTCTATCAATTCATGTAATCCTTACTTCTAAAATTATTTGTTGTAAAATTAATTTTGAATATAAAATTAAATCTACAAAAATTAGTGCTTTGAATTAAATATGCAATATAATAAATTAAGTTAAAAACCATGTCTCTTCCTCACCACGTTGATGCCAGAAATTATGGTGTAACGCTGTCTACGAAAAGATATAGTTAAAAAATAAAAATAAAATAAGTAGAACAAGTTTCAATTAGACTCCAATACCTCGGTGGGCCATAAAAAATCATCAAACCACATTTGAACCACAGGCGACTCCTTCCTCCGACATACATTACACCTCGGCATTTCAACACCATACGTCTACCATATGACTCACTCCTTTTACCCTTAGGGCCTGTTTGGATCCTAGAATTGAATTCATTCTAATAATTACATTTCAGACATAGGTTAATTAGTTCTATATGTAATATATTTGTATATTTATTGTTAGGCACACGAGAGACATACTTATATGTTGCATTTCTATTATAGGGAAGTGAGTTGAAAAGTGTGCTATAAGTTGGAGAGTAGAATTATAGCATAGTGATCTATGGAATCTATTTCCATCTCCCACCTTATGAATTTAGGTAGACTTATTTGTGAGCTTGGGAATGTTATGTAATATCAAATTCCAAGCCAAATAGCCTGATTTCAATTTAGGTAGGCTTATCTATCAGTCTGGCTTATCAACCATGGTACAGTATTTTTCTCTCACAGCAAATCAGCGAACAGTACTTTTCAGTCTGGCTTTTCAGGAAAGCATCACTGTAGATATTGACGAAAAGAAAATAGATAAACACATGTTGACTCTGACAATTGTGACTATTTGATGACTTCCGTAGCAGTGACCTAGCAAAAAAAAAACATGTTCCAACAATTGATATTACAAGTTTACAACAAAGTCACAAAAAGCAAACCGTCTTACATCTAACCAGTCCATTGATTCCCTAATGTCCATGCGTGAGCGCCTAGCAGGCAACGCAGATCATTTTTCTTTACGAGATCACAACATGATCAATATTAAGGTAGACTGACATAGGTAGCATGCTTTAGATTAGTTTTTTTTTGAGCAAATCATGCTTTAGATTAGTAGCTCATTAGCGTCAATGGTGGTTTTATTGAAAAGGCTTAAAGTGCCAATGGATGTTATTACAATGTTGGAACCGATGAGTGACTAAAAGTAACTTGGATACTACTTTTATCGACCAAACAGAGAGCCCACTAAGAGAAAACTGAAATGCTTATTGATTTGTCGTCAATTGAAAATTGCTGGGCCGGATTGGTTTGGGAAAAAGAAGAGGCAGCCAATGATAGTTAATGAATTGGTCGATGATAATAACTATATAAAAATTCAAGCATTATAATCAAAGAAAAAAACAAAATTATTTAAAATTATAAGTATAAAATTATCGATAAAAAGCTAGGTAACGGCGTTAGTTCTGTAAATAAAGAGGTAAGGATACATGATACTCCACCGGTTCTAAATTACAAGTCAATTTGACTTTTTTTTTATACATAGATTTTGCAGAAGTTATATCTACTATCTAGATACATATCAAAATTGATGTACCAAAAAAAGTCAAACTTATAATTTGGAACGGAGAGTACTTAATAGTAACCGAACTAAGCACCCAAGTTTGCTCAATACACTGTACTGTACACGATCATATTTATCAAGTTAACAGTGACTCAATACCAAAAGGAAGGAGGTATACAACAGACAAACTGTTTTTTTTTTCCTTTTTTACTCAACACATAGATACTTATATAGTGTAATAAATAATGATAATAGATACAATATACTTATGAAGCGCCTACGCAGCTTTCCCAGCAACCATAGCTCGAGCTGAAACTGCCTCCTCCAGTTTGCTGGGCATACTCTGCGATCACTTTGCGGGCGCAAGCATCCCATGTTCTTGCGATTTCTCGCAGTGACATGGGCTCAGCTAGACCCCGGAGCAATACACTGAACTTTGACTTGGCCTTCGTAGACAGGTCGTCTGAGTTCCTGCTGCAACCACAGAGCACCACCGTGAGGTTTGTTTGTCGAAGCACCTAACATATATACAATAATTATGCCACTACACGAACCATTGTTCATCAGGAAACTTGTCTAGGAGCACCGGGGAGCATTTTGGGTAGCTAGCAGGAACAAGCAACCTCAGCGGCAAAATCGGACTCTGACACACGTTCCAACATATACAAGAAAATGAGACAACCATACAAGCATGGACCCTTCAATCAAAAGTAGAAAGAAAAGAAACATAGCAAAGGTGTTTTGAGGCTGCCTCACCATCTGTGCTGAAGCAAACATGGATTTCAAGCTGGGGCTAACAGCAACAGCAGTGAATGTGCATCTAATGACTGTCCCTTCGCCCCCCTCAGATGTAGTGAAGGACTCAGCATCATCCTCAGAGACATGGAGCTCTGTATCTATAAGCTGCTGGTTTATCTCCTGAATCTCCTCCATCAGAGCATGATTTACCTACAAGGTAGCCAACAGTTTGGATAAGACATAAACAATGTTTGCCCTTTTAGATCCAAAAATATGCAAGCCACGGTTGACTATTTGTAAAACCAATGCTCTACATGGATTAAAATTTTAAAGAACCACACCTCAGCCCTTTGCCACTTGACACGTGAGGTTGCAGTTGATTGTAGCTCCGGAGTGCCAACACTATATGATTGCTTCAGGCTATCATTCACACTTCCAGCCGATGACACATTAAGAGGCATAGCACTTGTGTCCCGCTTCATTTTCTTTGATGCACCACTCCCGTCATGAGTTATGAAGTTCCTGGCTTGCAAGCGGCACTTTGTCATAGCGACAAGATCTTCACCCACAGCAGCTCTAGAACCATTACCAGGAGCTGATCCAGCAATCCTGTCAATCATACTCACGACAGATCCAATATCGCTAACTGCAGCACTAAGGGATTCAGGCTTTGTTGTTCGCAACTGTATTGTAACACAAAAAATGAACATGAAACAGAATACCAAAATAGTGGAATAACAATATAGACCCGAATACCATCAAATAAAACTAATTTATTAAAGGATGACAATGACTTCTTTGTATTATTACCATAATAAAAGGTTAACAGGCTATCAGAGAAACGTCTGGATTATGAAGTGAGATCATATGTTATGCTGCTTACACAATTTCAGATAGGCAAAAAGACAAGAGCCAGAAATAGAATGAAATCTGACTAGGCAGTATTGACCATCATATCAAGAACTGATTAAAAAATACATTGTACCAACTTTAACATGGTATCTCTAGAGGGCTTTCCAGGGAAAGGTGCCATATACCTACTCCTATAATATCTGAACGTCCACATTTTCTTTTATGCTAGTAAGTTATGGAGATTTATAAGCATATTAATCACGTTCAACAAAATGTTCCAAAAAGAATTGATCAAGCAACTGATTGTCAAAAGAAAGTAAACATGAAGGTGGCAAGTTACTGACTGCTTTAAGCAAGCGATCGAGAGGCCTTTCTGCTGCTGATTTGGTTGGAACCTGAGTTGGTAGGTTAACCTGACTTCCATCAGCACTTGTGAATTCTGCAAGCAAGGGTGACGCTGATATACCTGGTGTGTTAACGGCTATAGATTGTGTCTGAGGTGCAAGGGATGTTTGCTGATGTCCAGCCTGCCCAGCACTAGTGAGCGAAGATAAGTTGGAGAGTGGTTTATCCGAATCCACTGGCATCGGTGATGGGGCAACAGGGGGGGACGGAGATGGGACAAATGGTGAGTTAGCTGAATGCAATGGTGTCCCAGTCTTCACTTGAGATTGCAACAGACTGTGCTGATCAACCTGAGGAGAATGGTGTGAAATTTGTGGGGACGATGCTTGGAGGTTTTGCGGAGAAGAAATTGGAAAGACACCACCCTGTTTTATCTGCTGATAATAGTTACGCTGGCTCAGCTGTTGATACATTCCAGATTTGATTGCAGCTCCTTGCCTAACCTTTAGCTCATTCACATCATTTCCAGAATGAAGCTGTGGAACCTGCATCTGCCCTTGCTGCTGTTGTTTCTGTAGTTGCTGTATTGGGAGCTGCTGTTGAAGCATTTGCTTTTGCTGTATCTGTTGCATCATCTGCTGACGCTGCTTCATTTGCTGACTTTGCATCATCTGATGCTCCTGATGTTGCTGCTTTAGCTGCTGCAATGAATTCGCATTTGCTTGCATGGCATTCGTATTAGTCTGCATTGCACTCATTGCATTGTTGGATATCATGTTACTACTGGACTGCTGCTGTGCATTCAATGCACCCTGCATGGGACCAGTGCTTCCCTGTTGCAACACAGTACCCATTGAACCTTGCTGCACAGGATTAAAATTATTGCCCTGAGCATTCTCCAGATTAGAGCCAGCCTGCGGTGCATTTGTGACATTTTGCTGTGTTGTTGGAACACCAAAGTTTGTTGCTTGAGGCGCAGGTACATGCTGAATGCCAGGTGCTCCAGAGGTCTGTACTCCAGTGTTCATACTTGGTAAACTTGCTTGAGGCATCTGATTAGTATGACTATCATGCTGCTGCAAACCTTGGGAAGTCTGATGTTGCTGTGAAATGTTAGAGCTAGGAGCTTGCCCACCAGATTGCTGAAATGTTTGCTGTCCAGGTGCCTGCATAGGCTTCCTTCTTTGTGAACTTAGGATACTGAGAATTTGCCTCTCGTAAACAGGGATTTTTTCCCTAAAAGCTGGCTGAATGCTGCTCTTGTTAACTTGCAGGAAATGCAATGTGCGCTCCAACACTACTTTAAAGCCCTTCATCTTTTCATACTGCTCTGCTGACTTTTGAGCAGGCATGTGGTTGTCAATATGTTGTATCTTCATGGATATCTTATTGTACAAATCATTCAATTCCACAAAGTATTGGTCCTTTAAACTCTTAATCTGTGTACAAATGAATGAAAACCCGATAAATTGGTTGCCGAGGTTACACGTTGATATACGTAAGGTAAAAATTGAATAGAACAAGGCTTTTTATTAAGTAAAAAGTATGATACAAGATCGATTGGTTGCCATTACAAGCATAGAATCTGGCACAAAAAGGGAAACTATGAAGTCCACTGAAGGAATCATGTGTTCTCTAGATCCCAATTAACTTAAAGAAACCGACTGCCTAAAGAAAGAAGTAGCCTTCATACATCTAGACACCAACCGCTCCATAGTACATATGGAGTTATGGACAGTCACACAGATTCCCTAAAATACTAAGGTCTGCCAGAAGATATCTACATACAATGCTAAATATCTTTGTTATATGGATTTCAATTCCAACTTTATCTTAAAAAAGAGTGAAAACAAGGAGGGTTGTTCGGCAAAAGAACAGACCAATAGAAAGCAGTAGAAGGAATTTCGGGGCAACAGAAAGTGGAAATCCTATCTATAAAAGTGAAGTGAGCTAAAAGTGATAATGCCTATGGGATTGTAGCATGCTTTACCATTTGATATAACTCCTCTTGCAAATCACCTGCGCCTGGATGACCAGTTTGAGCAGTGGAATCCACAGATGCTGCATAGAAAGCAAGGTTGTCAAAACTCAATCAGCACCATGAACAAGCAATCAAGTAGCAACCTTGTACGGTATACAATGTGATGCAAGTAGCGAGTGGAAAATTTCTGTGCTTACTAGTGGAAAGAGTCAGACAATGAATTAAAGGACAGAGTACAAAGATCTATTGCAGAGTAGCATTTGCAACAATACCAAACACAAATGAGAACCACATTTGGTGAAGGAAAAACACTTTAGATCAACACAGTAAAATGACAGGCACTGTATACTGTAGTATGTAACCGCATCAGAATTATGTATACATGGTTGCCATTTCCAAATTTTTTAAGTCTAAACAATTAGAAGCTTGTTCTTCCAGCTTAAGCATTCCCTTCAGAGAATAATGTGGAAAACAGAAAATTATTACTTATCCTTAAGAGCATCTCCAGCAGTCCACCATTCTCATCTCCAATGAGAAAAGACTGCCATTTGGGGGATTTGGCTTGCTCCAGAAGATACCCGTTCTAGCCCCAATGAGAACATTTTTTTTGCTCAGCCCCTCAAAATCCATCCCACAGCCCCTCAAAGATGAGGGAACCCTCCATCCCCCCAAATACCTAAGATTGTTGACGGGTGAACCAACTGTCACACGTCCATCTCCGCTTGCTTGCGCCGCCATCAAGGAACCGAACTCAAGGCACCCTCTGGCACTATGCAAATGGAGCAGCGAGCTCCGACGGCTGCAGATCGGGCACCGACCTCCTTGTCGCAGTTCCGTTTCTCCAGTCGCCACCGCTGCCGTGCATGTGCCGCCAGTAAGTCATGTGAGATGCACACCGTGCAAGATTTACAGGCACTGGTGGGGCATGCGAGATCCGTGGCACCGGAGGATGTTTTAGGGGCGACAGAGAAGGAAGAGGATCTGCTGGGTGGCAGGGGGGAGGCATGGCGGTGGAGGGGAAGAGGTACACCGCGAGGGAGGGAGAAGACAGAGGGGAGAGGAGTGGCAGAGCGAAAGCGGTGCGCTGCGAGGAGAGGGGTGCAGCAGGTCAGGCGTCCAGGTTGGGCCATACCCGCACGTAAGGGTGAATAGAAGAGAGAAAAAAAACACTGACAGGTGGGTCTGTTTTGGCATAGGAGATATTGGGGGTGGATTTTTCTCTCTGCTTGAGCAGTAGCCCTCAAGCCCCCATAAAAAAATAAAAATTAAAAAAACACTGACAGATCGGTCTGTTTTGGCATAGGAGATATTGGGGGTGGATTTTTCTCTCTGCTGGAGCAGTAGCCCTCAAGCCCCCATAAAAAAAGATATAGGCTCACCCCAATAACTTCCTTTTGGAGGTAGATTTTTCTCACTCAGCTGGAGATGCTTTAAGATGGCTAAAACTGCAAGTGGAACCAGAAGTTCTCTTCATATCTATAGGGTTACAACAATGATAGTAACTTAGTAAGCATAACAAGGCCTCGGCTTCAAGAAAAAATGCACAAAAAGGCTTGCCCAAGACTATGGGGAAACGTTAAGGATACAATAATAGTAAAAGACTGCAAGGACCCTATATGAGGAACTTACTACTGGGTGCTTCTTGGAGGCCCCTCTGTGGCTGAACATATTGCTTTTGTTGATCAACAATATTATTTTGTTGCAAGAGCATGCCAGCTGAAGTTTGGAGCCTTTGTTGCATTCCCAATTGTTGCTGCACTTGATTAGGCTGAGACTGGAACTGCGACATCATATGTTGCTGAGATTGCTGGAGCTGGTTCTGCTGAGATTGAGGTTGCATCAAACCCATTGATGTCTGCTGAGCATGCTGTTGCTGCTGTGGTAGCTGAATTGGCTTTTGCTGCTGTAACATATGCATACGGACATTTGGCGCGGTTCCAAGAAGCTGCTGCTGCTGCTGCTGATTTTGCTGCTGCTGTTGATGTAGACTTGACATATTTCCCTGGTTTGCCAATTGTTGTGGCTGGTGCAAGGGCATAGATTGCTGGGTCATCATCTGCTGTGTTTGCTGCATATTCAAAAGATTATTTGACTGAACTGGTAGCCTTTGTTGCTGTTGCATCTCCACAGCACCACTCTGTTGATTCATTAACTGATTTTGCTGTAAATTTGACTGCTGGCTCATTAATTGTTGTGGCTGCTGTTGCAAAGGAATGTTGGGCTGTTGTGTTGGCTGAGTTTGCTGCAGAGAAGGCTGCTGGTGCATGGACTGTGCATGTTGCTGCTGCCTCACTACAGATTGTGTAGGCTGCTGGAGTAATGATTGCACAGATTGTTGTACTGAATTCAATGGATTCTGTTGAATACCACTCTGTGTAGCTGACTGCATCGCCATGGACTGAGTTTGTGGAATGGTGGTCTGCCCAGGCTGAAGGACAGATGACATTTGCATCAAGGGCTGCTGTGAAGATTGCATCTGTGTTGACTGCAACAAAGTTTGCTGCTGCTGAATGTGCGGTTGCATAAATGAATTCTGCTGCAATTTCTGGTTCACCACCAATTTCTGCTGTTGATAAATTAACTGATTTTGTGCTTGTTGTTGTTGTTGCTGCTGCTGCTGCCTACCTGCCATTTGTCTTTGTGCAGCGTACATATCTTGTGGAGTACCTTGTGCTAAACCATTGTTCATGGTATTTTGTGGCATGCCAGACAGATTCTGCAGCGTCGATGTCTGGCTGACACTCGACAAGTTCTGACCAAGACTAGGAAGAGAACCTTGAACAGATGTAGAAGCATGTGGCTGCCGTGTCTGTTGCTGAGACATCAACGGGATAGCTGATGACTGTGCTGGATTACTACCTTGTGGAGGAAGGCCAGGTGCTGTTTTAGAAAATATACCATATGAATGTTAAAGCAAGGAATGCTAACATTAAAATTGTAACAAGGATGCAGAAGCGCTCAATGCAACATACTACACATAAAATTGACAGTGAGCTTCTGCACTTCTGAAAAGAAAAAAAATAGGTAAGTATACTGCAAGCAATTAGGAACTGAGCGATTGATTCACATCTGAAAAGAAAAGGACAGTGGTATAATCATTTAGAATGCATGTGCATCACTTTACACCCCAACGATTAATAAGCATTCCCTCCAATCCAAAATGTATGGTGTTTTAGTTTTGTATTTTTGTCCTAAAACTTCTGTAACTTTGATCAAGTTTATATAAAAATATATTAACAAATACAATCTATAATACAAAGAAAATGCACTATGGAGACATACCTCATAGTGGATTAAACGGATTTGATTTGATGTTGTAGATGTTGGTGCATTTTTCTATTTTCACTTACGAGAAAGCTAAAACAACCTACGTTTTGGGGCGGAAGAATAACATCTAAGGACCTTTACGGTAAAAAACCATCTAAGGCCCTGGATTCAAAGTATTTTCTGAGTATTGGAAAACTATTATGGTTCTGCAAAAAAAAAAAAAAAACTGTGGTTTTGGAAAACTATTGGCCGTTTGAATGCAATAAACCTTCTAATTTTCAAAGGCATGGTATTGTTAAAATTTTAGTCTTTTTGAAGTTTGAGATACTCCACTCATGACCTTGCTACAATTGTAGTCTTTTGAAGTTTTATTAGATACTCCACTCCACTCATAACCTCTATAAACGACAGTTTTGCATGCTTTTATCTCATAAAACTATAGTTACTTCAAACCATAGTTTTTCTAAAACTACGGTATCCAAGCCAATAAACTTTAGCAAATAATAAATTTGCCCTTTAAAACAATAAAGCGACAAAAAAATCGTAAGATGCAAATACAAACATATTAGGAAGCAAGTGAAAATAAAAAGCTTGCATTCCACCAGTGAGAAATAAACTATCTTAATGTGGAAAACTTAACTATGCCCTGAATATCTTGCCTGCATTCTTTTTTTTTTTTGAGAAGCAAATACATTGATAGCCCAAAAAAAAGGTGTGATGTTGCACTTGCTGTGTATGGTACCTGGACCAGGAGGGTTTTGATTTGGAATCACTTGAGCATTTCCAGGGTTCTGTTGGGTCTTTGTCTGACTTTCCATGGACAGCATTTTCAGAGAAATCTTCCGCAAATAATCAGACTGAGTGATACAAAACAAAAAGATTTAAGTTGTGGTTTTTGCATTAATACAATTTACATGTGCAAGTTGCATGGGCCCATGATATTTTGATACCACGCCTCCTAGTATCCATGCATTGCCCCATCATGTATTTTTAACATGATAAAAGGATCTATAAGCATCTAAAAGCCTTTAAGATTGTCATAGATCAAATGTTCATATCATTGACCCACCCCATGACTAAACATTCTGACTCTGTATGGGAGCGTACTAGAGTTAGGTTAAATGTACCTGGTTGGTGGCTGCAGTATAGATTTTCTCTTCAAATCGCACGGCAATTTTGTGAAGCTCAGTCAGCCCTTCTGGTACTGATACTGGCAGGTGCTTCTTCAGAGTCTCCATTCTACATGTATAATGCAAGAAGTGATATATTGAGAGATACACTGATAAATGCGTTTGGTTACATTTAATTAGTCCAGTAAACCAGAAGCCCCAGTACATGTACAAAAATAATAGTTCCCTAGTGGAAAATGTGGGCATGGAATTTGAGGACCACTAATGCACATACATATTTTTGAACCGAACGAACAACTAGGGTAAAAATGGACACACTCAAGTGGCAACTAGGGTAAAATTTAAGTTTTAGCAAGGGTAGAATGGACACCTTCCATTGGCAGGCATATACATGACTTAATAATTAGTTGGCAGAAAAAGATTCGGGTCTACCACATAACCAATGCTAAAGGTCCTACACAAGATGAGGGTCTAGGAAGTGGAATTTTACATGGTTTTACCCTTTCTTATTTTGCAAGGAGGTTGACAAATTGGAGAAATTCAGAAGTCTACCGCTACGCCATGCCTACCCTTCACTAGGGGTAGAGAAGTGTTGGAAAAAAAAAACAATCACATCATGAGTTGTCGCATTCTACACCCATACCTTAAAAAAAACTCAAATGCACATTGAAGTCACCCCTCATGGCTGCGAAAAAAAAGAGCAGTCACCTGTGCATGTGCAAGAGTTGCGATATGCAGTTGCGTATGCTTCTATGTGTGTTTATGGTGCAGAGATGGCTTTATAAAGATTTTTTTTAATCTTATAGCAAGCAAACAGGTAGCCAAGTAGTTTCTACTGATAATTTTGATGATTAAATTTGGTTTAAATAAAGATATATAATCTTAGAAAGTATGATGTATTGTATTGGATTGGATGGCATCAATGCGACTGTATGGATCCATATTTCACCAACAAACCACGAACAAACGAGTAGGTGATTCTTGGGTAAACAAACAAGAGAAAGGTAGACGAATTGTTAGGTCCAAGTGCACGAGAAAATTGCATATTTGGGACTCCAATCATCGCGCTTCGCAGTTTTGGGACTCCAAACATTGACTTCGTAAAAATAGGCCTCCAAACGTTGGACTCTTGATTTACATGGCATTATGTGTATTTTCTCCCTTTTGTAATCTATATACATGTATTTGGCATCTCAGTGGACGTTTCTGCCCTCGTGTGCTTTTCCATCATACCTATCTGTTGAGACCAACGCGCCCTAACCGATCCAAACATTCATCTGTTCATACTGCCGCCGCTGCCCTCCCCACGCCACGATCCCGTCTTCCTGCGGCAGCCATGGAGGGCCAGCCTCCCAACGCCATGGCTGGCCCTTCGCTTGCCCTGGCCACTGGTGCCCATGGCCAGGCAGCGGCCGCCGGCAGCAGAGCGCCAGGCCACGCGATCCCAAGGAGGTGTGGAACGTCGTGGCGGTGATCCCCGTGGAAAAGTGCACGGTGGACGGAGGAGGCGGTGGGCATCACCAGCACGGCGGCCACAAGCACGATAGGCAGTCGAAGCAGCAGCAGCAGCAGAGGGAGCTGGAGAGCAGGAACAGCAGCAGCAGCTGCTTCAGTGACGAGCTGGTGCTGGGCAAGGAGAACAACTTCTTGGGCATCTGCACGCAGGACCTGCTCGCGCACGGCACCAAGCTCCTCAAGCGCCCCCCCAAAAGTTAAACCCCGATCAGTGCTGGAGGGCTGCGAGCAGCAGCGCTACTTCGGCCTGCGGACGGCGGAGCAGCGGGTGATCGAGTTCGAGTGCGGCAGCCAGCGGGAGTACGAGATGTGGACCAAAGGCGTCGCGTGCCTCCTCGCCATCGTCGATGGACGGAAGCGCTGAGCCTAACACTAACAGCCGCAGTCGGTGCTCGTGCCGATGCGGTGGCAGCGATTCATCATAGCCTAGCCAGGAATCATGTAGATGTAGCTAGGCAGGGGTCTCATGTCGCGGCTGCTGTTAGAGAAATGAAATCCCAAGTGATTTGCTCTGACGCTGATGTTATCTGCTGTTCATCTCACTTGTTGGAGAAAATTGCCCACTGAGATGTCAAATACATGTATACAGATTACAAAAGGGAGAAAATACACATAATGTCATGCAAATCAAGAGTCCAACGTTTAGAGGCCTATTTTTACGAAGTCAATGTTTGGAGTCCCAAAACTGCTAAGCGCGATGATTGGAGTCCCAAATATGCAATTTTCTCCAAGTGCACGGATGGATCAGCAGGTCTAAGTGCACGGATGGATCAGCAAACCCTAACCTATGCCAGCAAGCATGATACTGCACGGATCGAATCGATCGAATCGTAAAAGAAGCGACATGGATCCGCCACGGCGGAAGGAAAAGATTGCAGTTGCTTGACAATTCCCATTAGGGGGAGGAGGGAGGGAAGGAAGATGGAGAGGACGTACATCTTATTGACGATCCTGTGGCGCGCCTCGGGCTGAAGCTGGGTGCGCCAGTCGCTTCCGGCGGGGGCAGCCGCGTTAGGGTCGACGCCGCCGGCGGCAGCGACGGCGGAAGGGTCGGCTCCCTGCGTGGGGCGCCAGTTGGCGGCGCCGTCCATGGCTTTCCGCCCTAGGGACTCGGGCGCTTCTCTTGCTCTTTCTGATTTGATTGCTGGCTTCGATCGATCTGCTGGGCGACGATGGAGGGAGCACTTTCCCCCCGCTCCTCTCTGATAAGCAGGAGAGGAGCAACCGAGGTAGCGACGACGACGAAATCGATTGTAGCGAGGAGGGGCAGGGGCGGAGGAGCGACCAAGAAGGAATCGAGGAAAGCCAACAAGTCACGACTCACGACTCACGAATCAGGATGCTGGATTTATCTTAAAAAAAAAAAGGAATCAGAATGCTGGATGCGCCATCTTCTCGCTCTCTGTGGGCGTCTCGGCGATAATAAAGCCAGCAAGTCAAGGCTCATGGGCCCCAATATTAGCCCATTCCATCGGCTTTGATATTTATATCTATTCTATAATTAATAGTTCTATATTCTATATCTATATTATCTATATATATCTATACATATCTATACATATTTCGTATATGTATCTGTATCTATTTTCTCTAATTATTTTTACATGTCGTATTAGCTTTATCCTAAATTAAATATTTGTATCTTTGACCACCAATTCAAAAATTATATATGGTTCATAACACAATATTGATATTTTTGGATTCATTCACTATTGAAAAGGATCTAGCAAGTGGGTGACTAGGCCTGTTCAAACAAAACTCGATCGCAGTAGTCAGTAACAAGTGCAGCACTACTGTACTTTTACACACCGAGCAAAACTGCAGTGGTGTCATGTATCAGAGCACCTCGAAGGCACAATTCAAAAACTACCTAATGAAACTTAGATCAAGTAAATTACTAATGTTTCTAGAGTAGTGTTGAACCTATTTCACCACTTGAATGAGGTCACAAGCTTATGCACAAGTAGATTGGGAGCAAACCCTGGAATCACCAACAAACAAGTAGAGCACAACACAAATAGCAAGAATACAAGAGACAAGATGTTTATCCCGTGGTTCAGCTTGCTACTAAGGCTTGCCTACCTCCACATTGCTGAGGAAGCCACCAAACGACATACTACCCCAGGGTGACGATTGGGAATAGAAACAATTGCCAACCAACCAATAACACATCCTAAGATTCTCAACTTTTGGCATAATTAGTCTACGCCCTATTTTTTAGCAGTACTTTTCAGTAAAGTAACAATGTTTTTCTTTCACAACAAATCAGCATAAGCAGTAGCATAAGCTAAATTTCAACGAAACAAGTCCCAGTGAAAAGAAAGATAAAAACCTAATGGGTGCGCATGAGTGCAAGGTGTATATGCATATGAGAGGAAGGCATATAAGCAAAGACAATGTTTGTACCTGTGTTGGTATTTAGAAACCACTGACTAGCAAAATTTGTGAATTGCGCGTTTGGGTTCGGATGGCTACGCAAAGAGAACACGAGGATGTATACTGTTCGGGCGAAATGTCCCTACGTCCAGTTACGGGCTGCTGCTCGTGTTACTTGCACTGAGTTTGCAGTAGGGGTTACAAATGGTCGAGAGAGGGACGAGCTCCCAAGTCTCTGTGGGTTGAGGTCGAATGTGTCGTTGTGGAGATGTCGGATCGTTTTTTTCAGAAAGGTACCAGCCCTTTCCTTTTATAGCTCAAGGGAAAGGCCGGTCATCCACAAGAGAGGATGGAAAAAAGGAAAAGAAGAAAGAGAAAAACAAAAGAGAGGAAAAGGAGTTCCGGAGAGGTGTTGTCCTCCTTCCCCTGCCGGTGGGCCCTGACAGCCCTGTAGACGATGGGGACCTCCCCACGTTGCCACCTAGCCTGCCACCGGTCCTATGCACAGGCGTCGCGGGTCAATTGTGGCGCTCCATACCGCCCGGGTGGACGGTATGGTCAACAGACTCTTCTGACAGAGGCCATGCCAGAGTTGGAAGTACAGTGCAGAACTGTAGACGTCTGATGGAGGTCATACGAGGAGTTGGCGACACAAGACCACCCTGTTGACGCCGTGGCGATGTGAGGGATTGTCTGTCATAGTTGTGGGTCGTGTCGAGCCATACCTACTCCCCTCTTCGTGTCAGGGGGGCATGCCCGTGGTGGTTGAAGCAGTATGGGCCCCTCTCGAGGCCTTTGCTCTTGTCTGAGAGAGGATCTGACCCCCAGGGGTCGGGCGAGGCGGAGCCCTCACCCGAGAGGTCGAACGAGGCGGGACCCGCGCCCGAGAGGTCGGCCGAGGCAGAGCCTGCGCCTAAGGGGTCGGGCGAACCAGAAACCCTCTCAGTTGGGCCGAACTAGGAGTAGTCGCGCTCATAATTGTTTTAGACAAACTGAGGCTGATGTCTTTTTAACTCCTATCTTATGGGTACCCTACTATCGGTACCCGACAGTAGCCCCTGAGCTTGAGGAGGAGTTGGATACTCCTCCACAGGCTTTACCGTAGGATGTCGAGGTCTTTGTTTTCCTAGAGGTGCACGCGAGCGCACCTACTAGGTGTAGCCCCAGAGCCTTTGGAGAAGTTGGCTACTTCGTCAAAGGCTTTCTCGTACGGGGGGACCTCGAGGTCCTAGTTTGGCTAGGCGGTCGTGGTTGGTTTGTCGTTCATATGCAACCATGTCTCGGGCCTTCTTCTGCGAGCCCGAGCCTCCGGGCTCCTACACGCGGTAGGGATCCGACCGACTCGAGGCTCCTGATGCCCAGTGCAGGTAGTTCCCGGGTCCGTTCAGTCGGTTCCAGGGGCTACTCGCCTTTCCTTGAGGAAAGCTCATGGACTGGCAGTGATCAGGACTTGATTGCAGGCTGGGGTGTCCGTGGCACCTAGATGCCTGGGTATTGGCCGTTAGCGGGCCCACCCTTCACCACCTCTTACTTCAGGGGTGTCTTGGAGCGACTGTCGAAATTGTCGCCGGGCCAAATGGCGATCCCCTAGGCCTTAATGAACCGTAGGAGTGTTTTTAGCCCCGCGTCCCTTCGTTCCCGCGGCATCAGGAGCCACGCCATTTTTGTCTTTAAACCACCCATTATGGGCGTGTGAGGGAAACGAAGGGGCGCATCGTGCCGCATCCACTGCGACAGTTGGTGTTGGCACCGGTTGGGCTTTCCATAAGCCTTCTATAAATTGCGGCCTCCACAACGTGTCACCATTCATTGCCACTTCAGCCTCCACCGGTCGATTCCCAACACTCGCCTTCCCCTCTTCGCTGCTTCATCCATGGAACGTGGGAAGCGCCTCGCCGGCGACGCGCCTGAGAAGAGGAAGCCCGCTTGACGTTGCCTGCTCGAATAGGGGTGAGGGAGGCGTCACCCCATTTTCTCCCCTTGCGGTTGTAAGCTTCCTTCTAACCTTTGCCCCTGCTCAGGGCTATGTTAGACGTGAGCCCGGTCCTGGAGTCAGAGCGACTCCGGGAATGCCTTGAGGCTGCCCAGGCCACACTTCGGGCCACCGAGAAGGAGGCGAAAACCGTTTGTGCCCAATTGGCAGACGCCGATGGCAGGGTGGTCGGTAAGTTCTTTTTTGGCGATCACCGCTCTCCTTTTTCTCGGTTCATCTTTTCTCTAATTTTTGCTTGCTTTTATCAGAACTGGAGACGGAGCTGCAGACGCTCTGTTAAGTCATAGACACTGTCGCGGGTTACATGCACGCCCGTGGTGAGCGTCTCGAGGAGCGCCTCCTCGACATCCCTGAGCATGTCAGGGACGCGGTGGAGTATGACATCCACCATGGAGCGACCATCGCCCTGGTGGCAGCCTAGGTCCGTCGAGTCACGAGGTCTGCTTCCTAGTTGGCTTCCCGGAGGGCGAGGGGGTGGCGGACCATGACAGGCTCATCGAGGACTTTGACGAGGCCGTGGACGCCATCGTCGCCGAGGTGCCTGCCGAGGAGGTCATCCTCGAGGCCCTTTAGTTTGTACTTAGGGCCGACCTCTTATGAATAAAGATTATCAGTTTTTGTCCCATGTTACCTATGAACTTTTATTTATGTTTCGAACGCTGTTCGTCGCAGTCCGACGGTTAATCCCCAAATTGGTGGGGTCTTGGTCAGTACTAATTGCCTTCTGCAGACTTATCAGTTCGCCCCTTTTCTAAGATATGAGCGTTTCTCCGTCTTCCTATGACTTTGTGCTAGGTATTTTGTGAGGCCGACCCCTGTGCCCCTACACGTAGTGAGGGTTGGATCATGGGGTCGGGATGCACGTGGTGCTCTCACACCCGAGTGTTTGCCCCATAATTTGTCTGCGACCCTGCATAGGGTCTCTTTGTGGGTCCAAGGCCCCGAGCCCCTGTGCGTGGCGGGGGTCCGGCCGAGGGGTTGGCTCGTCTTGCGATCGTTACCCCCTCAAGCGTTTTTTTGGCAAAATAGAGGGGCTTAGCCATGCCACAATTTCCCTCGATGGACGAATCATGGTGCTCGATGAGCTATTAACGGGTTAGTCCGAGTGGGGCCCTAGTTCCCATTCATAGGGATCCGGCTTGGGTCAGCTGGCGATCGACTCTAGGTTCCTGATGGCCAGTCCATATAGTTTCCAGGTCCGTTCGACCGGTCTCGAGGGCTCGCTAGCTTTCTTCGAGGAAAAACCATGGTCTGGCTGCAAGCAAGACTCGAATGTGGACCGACATGCCCGCGGCGCTTGGGCGCCTGGATACTCGCCACTAGTGGACCCATCCTTTGCCACCCCTCACTCTAGTGGTGCCCTGAAGCGGTTGTCGAACCCATTGCTGGGCCAACCTATGAACTCCTAGGCCTTATCGGGCTGCGGGAGTGTTTTTGGCTCCGCAGCCTGCTTACCTGTGGCGGTTGCGGCTCATTAGGCAGTTGAATCGCCGTCCAGCGTGTGCCTCGAGGGAGCGGGCTAGGAGATGGCATGCGTGTGCAGCTGGTCGAAACGACATGACGGGTTTGATAGGACAGGACGATGCATGAATCTAGGTGGGTAGTTGGGCTCCCTCCCCACTTCATAAAAGCAGGAGGGCCTCCCCTATTTTCTCGTCATGCACGAACCGTCATCCTGTCTCCTTTGCTTCCAAGCTGCCATCCGCGCCCATGTTTCTCGCCGCCACCATTGCTGCAGCACAGTTAAGGCTAGGGTTTGCGTCGTCGTCAAAGCTTTCACCTCTCTGCTCCTGTCATCAAGTGATGGAGCAGTGGCCTCATTCTGACGTCAATCATTCATGTGAAAGCATCTAGGCCCCAAGGTTTGGTTTCGGCAATTGATGACAACGCTTTATTACCATGACTAACGTGTGTTTTGCAGAAACTTTGGTAAGTTAGGTCATGGAGGTTATAACTGCTTTGGGCACCATGGTATTCATGTCCCTTGATGGAAATCGTTTTGGTTTTCAAAAGAGTGACGTCAAGATTAAGGACGGTTAGTTCCGGATGTCGAGGTGTTGAGATACATTCGGAATAGTCGTCAGGATCTTCGTTTTTCTCTTTTGGCCGTACTATAAAGGGGGGCATGAATGGGTAGCTTGACCTAGGCGAGTCCTATGTTTAGGTGTGGTGCACACTTGTTAAACTTGGCGCTAGGCAACCCTAGAATAGCTCAAAGTTCAGTTGGAAGCAACTTGGTTGAAGTTGCGACGCGTTTCGAAAAGTTTCGGGCTGTTTCTCCACTGACCGGACGCGGTCCTCGGCATGACCGGCGCGTCCGGTCAATACTGAACCGCGACTAGGGTTTCGGCCCTGACGACCGGACGCGGTCCTCGCGAGGACCGGACGCGGTGGTCAGTGGCCGACACGTGTCACCTGTGGAGAACACCCGTCGGACGCGACCTGGAGGTGATCGGCGCGTCCGGTCACAGTCCAGTAAGGTCCAGAGACGACCGGACGCGTCCGGTCATCAACGACCGGACGCGGCCTCGCGTTCGGTGCACTTACAGTACGCTCCTTTGCACGATCGGACGCGTCCGGTCACCCCTGACCGGCGCGTCCGGTCGTTCAGTTGAAAATCAGGATTTGACCGTTACGGGCGACCGGCGCGTCCGGTCAGTTCGACCGGCGCGTCCGGTCAGCCCGTGTCAGAACATAACGGTTCGTTTTCTTTGAGGGGTGTATAAATACATCCCCTCTACCTCTTTTAGAGGTCTCTTGCTCATTTGAACATCTGAAAAAACCCTTTAGAGTGCAAGGGAGTGCAAGAGCACTAGTGAGGATAGTGATTTGAGAATCAAAGCTTGAGAGCTCCTCACTAGCAATTAGAGAGTAGCAAGTGTGCATCCACCTTCTCATTTGGGCTCATTGTGGTCAAGTGAGAGTTCTAGCTTGTTACTCTTGGTGATCGCCATCACCTAGACGGCTTGGTGGTGATTGGGAGTTTGGTGATCATCCGGCGGAGCTTGTGGATGACCCAACTCATGTTGTGAGCGGTTTTGGGCGATTCACCGTGACGGAGTGTCGAAGAATCAGCCCATAGAGAGCACTTGATCCTTGCGCGGATCAAGGGGGAGCTAGACCCTTGCGCGGGTGCTCCAACGAGGACTAGTGGGGAGTGGCGACTCTCCGATACCTCGGAAAAACATCACCGTGTTCCTTGCCCTTTACTTTCAAGCATTTACATTATCGTATTTACATTCATTGCTTGATTTACTTTCCTAGAATTGCCATGCTAGACTAGGATTGGAAACTAGGGTGCAAAACTTTTCATCGATAGACTCTCTAGGAACACAAGTAGGCACTAGGGGTGAATTCCGGCTTGTAGGTTTTAATTCTTGCAATTAATTTTTAGAAAAGCCCAATTCACCCCCCCTCTTGGGCATCTTGATCCTTTCAATTGGTATCGGAGCCGTGTTGCTCCTAATTTAGGCTTTACTGCCTAGAGCAAGATGTCTAACGGGGAAGGACCACCTTCCACCTTTGAGGGGGATGATTTTCCATATTGGAAAATCCGTATGGAGGCGTATCTCGAAGCCATAGATGTCGGGTGCCTTAGAGCCGCAACCCAAGGGCTTCCCGCTATCAAGGATCCCGCAAACCCCATTGGTGACGAGGAGAAGTACGACCGGTGGAATGCAAAAGCGAGAAATGCACTCTACCGGGGCTTAGGCAAAGATATCTTCAATCGTGTGCGTAATGCAAAGAACGCTCATGATTTGTGGGAGAATCTTTGTGCTCTCCATGAGGGAACTAAGAGTGAGCGTGAGGAACGCTATCATATTGCTTTAAAGAAGATTAATTCTTTTGAGATGCTTCCCAAAGAAAGTGCTAATGACATGTACACTCGCTTGAATGTTCTTGTAGAGGACCTCAATGCTCTTGGGCTCACTCAAATGAGCCAATCGGATGTTGCAAGGAGGATCTTGAATGTTCTTCCCGTTGAGAAGTATGGTCACATTGTCACCATACTCCACCAAAGTGATCTCTCCACCGCAACTCCGACACAAGTATTGGGGAAGATCAATGCTCATGAGATGTACATGCACATCACTCCGGAAGAGGGCTCATCATCTTCCAAGAAGAAAGACTTGGCCTTCAAAGCTAGTCATGACAAGAAGAAAAAGAAGGGCCAAGCCATGATGGTGCAAGAAAGCTCAAGTGAAAGTGATGTCGATGATGAATCACTTGCACTCATGGTGAGAAAGACCACCAAGATGCTAAAGAAGCTAAACAAGAGTGGCATCAAGTTCGATGGCAAGAAAAAGAAATTCTTCACAAGTAGCAAGAGAAGGCCTATCTCGGAGATGGATTGCTACAATTGTGGTGAACTTGGCCACTTAGCTCATCAATGCCCTAGACCACCAAAAGACAAGTACAAGAACAAGTACAAGGGCAAGAGAAATGATTCAAGTGATGAAGAAGATGAGAAGAAGAAGAACAAGCCATACAAGAAGAAGGATGGCAAGAAGAAGGAGTTCCACAAGAAGAAGAAGGGAGGAAAGGCATATATTGTTGGTGATTGGCTCACCGACATTGAATCATCTTGTGAGTCCTCTGAAGATGAGAGCGATGATGAGAAAGAGAAGGTTGCCGCATTTGTGATGGGGCCATCATCTTCACCGACATCTTCATCACCACCTTCACCGCCTCCTTCACCATCATCGTCCGCTACTCACCTATGCCTTATGGCCAAGGGTGAACGAAAGGTACAAAATCATGATAGTGATAGTGATGATGATGATGATAGTGATAGTGATGATGAATATGACGCACCTTCTTATGATGAACTTGTAAAATTGCTAAACAAATACACTAAAATCATAAGAAGGACTAGAAGTGAAAATGATGATCTTCAAAATGAAAATGAATCACTCTCATCTAAGCTTGAAAAGGCTCAAAAGACTAGTGGTGAGCTTAGAGATCAAAATAAAGTTATGTCTTCCACTCTCAAGGAGCTCAAAACCTCTAATAAAGAGCTTAAAGATCAACATGATAAACTTGAGAAGAAGCATGATGAGCTCATCACTAGACATAACTCTTTAAAAGACAAATACACCACATTGAAAATTGACTACGATAGTCTTGTGGTTGCTAATGAACTTGCTCTTGAGACACATGATGCTACTAACAATGTTGTTAAGTGTGATATAGCTACATCATGTGATGATTTGATCATTGAAAGCATTGAGCAAGGTTCTAGTAGCAAAGGCAAGAGTGTGGTTGAGTCATGCAAACATGATGATTATGCCAAGATCAAGTGTGAGAATGAGAAGCTTGCAAATGAGAACAAGAAGCTTAAAGGTTTGATGGCTCTTGAGAAGCAAACAACAAATGAGTCACTCATTGAAGAGAACAAGAAGCTCAAGCAAGAAAAAGAGCATCTCAAGACCGGCCTAAGCAAGTTCACAAGAGGTCAATATTTGCAAAGTGAGCTCCTCATGAACACCGTAATGAAGATGGATAGAAGTGGTATTGGGTACTTGGCAAATCAAGAGAAGAAAGCAAAAGCTCAACAACAAAGCAAGTCAAAGCCCAAGCCAAAGAGATGTGTTGAGTGTGGTCAAGAAGGTCACTTTGCTCATGAATGCAAAACTCCACCACCACAACCTTTGCCCAAGCATGCTAGACCCTTTGCCTTCAATGCCCATTATATGCTAAGAAAAGATTCAAATGGAAAGATGAAAGTCATGTTTTTGGGTCCCCCAAACAAGAATAGGCCAAAGAAAATATGGGTTGCCAAGTCACTAGTTGAGAAAGTCAAGGGCCCCTCTCAAGTTTGGGTCCCTAAACAAAAAGCTTGATCTCTTGTGTGTAGGTGAACTACAAGACCGGTGGATCTCATTGGGTTATTGATAGTGGTTGCACTCAACATATGACCGGTGATCCTCGTATGTTCACCTCCATTGAAGAGAATGGGATATGTCAAGAGAAGATCACATTTGGGGATAATTCAAAGAGCAAAGTCAAGGGTATAGGCAAGATTGCAATATCAAATGATCACTCACTCTCAAATGTGCTCTATGTTGCTTCATTGAGTTTCAACTTATTATCCGTCGGGCAACTTTGTGACCTTGGCTTCCAATGCTTGTTCACACCAAATGAAGTTGAAGTTTCAAAGATAGATGACAAGCAAGTGATATTCAAAGGCTTTAGATACAACAACCTTTATCTTGTTGACTTCACCTCCGAAGATGCAAACTTGATGACATGTTTGTTCACCAAGACCTCACTTGGTTGGCTTTGGCATAGGAGGCTTGCTCATGTTGGAATGAACACTCTCAACAAGCTTTTGAAGAAAGAATTAGTGAGAGGATTGAAGGATGTAAAGTTTGAAAAGGACAAACCTTGTAGTGCATGTCAAGCGGGCAAACAAGTTGCAAACACTCATCCAACCAAAGCTTTTATGTCAACTTCAAGAGTGCTAGAACTTCTACATATGGATTTGTTTGGACCTACAACATACAAGAGCTTGGGTGGTAATCTCTATTGTCTTGTGATAGTGGATGACTACTCAAGGTATACATGGACCTTCTTCCTTCATGACAAATCCGAAGTGGCAAATTGCTTCAAGAAGTTTGCAAAGAGAGCTCAAAATGAATTTGAAGTCAAGATAAAGAAGATTAGAAGTGACAATGGCAAAGAGTTTGACAACACCAACATTGAAGCTTATTGTGATGAAATTGGAATCAAGCACGAGGTCTCTTCAACCTACACTCCTCAACAAAATGGTGTAGTTGAGAGAAAGAACCGGACTTTGATCACCCTTGCAAGAACGATGCTAGATGAGTACAACACTCCGGAAAAGTTTTGGGCCGAGGCAATCAACACCGCATGCTATGCTTCAAATCGCCTCTTCCTCCAAAAGTTTCTTGGCAAGACCCCCTATGAGTTGCTTAATGGGAAGAAGCCGATCGTCTCATTCTTCCGGGTGTTTGGTTGCAAATGCTACATCTACAAGAAGCGTCAACACCTAGGGAAGTTTCAAAGACGTTGTGATATTGGTTTTCTTGTTGGTTACTCATCAAAGTCCAAAGCATATAGAGTATTTAACCATACCACCGGTTTGGTTGAAGAAACATATGATGTGGAATTTGATGAATCTAACGGCTCCCAAGGAGCAATTGAGAATTGTGATGATGTAGGTGATGAACCCTTGAGGGAGGCCATGAAGAACATGCCCGTGGGAGACATCAAGCCAAAAGATGATGATGACGATGTACAAATTGTTGATCCACCATCTTCATCACGTGTGCCCCAAGATGATGACAAGAATGAGAGAGTTGAAAATGAAGATACTTATGTCTCTCATGAACAAGCCGAGGCACAAGCTCAAGATATTGATGCTCCCCATCCACCTCCTCAAGTGGTTGATAGAAGAAATTCACCTCTACTTCAAGCACATCCACAAGAACTCATCATAGGGAGTCCTACAAAGGGAGTAATGACTCGATCTCAAAAGCTAGCTTCTTTTGTTGAACATCACTCCTTTGTCTCTTGTGTTGAACCTAAGAATGTAGAAGAAGCTCTTCAAGATCCGGATTGGGTGAATGCCATGCATGAAGAATTGAACAACTTCACCCGCAATCAAGTGTGGACACTTGAAGAGCATTCTAAAGGTGCAAGAGTCATTGGAACCAAGTGGGTGTTCCGAAACAAGCAAGATGACCAAGGCATAGTTGTGAGGAACAAGGCAAGACTAGTTGCAAAGGGGTTCTCTCAAGTTGAAGGCCTTGATTTTGGAGAGACCTTTGCACCCGTTGCAAGACTTGAAGCCATTCGTATCCTCCTTGCATATGCATCACATCATGATATGAAACTATATCAAATGGATGTGAAAAGTGCATTCTTAAATGGCTTTATAAATGAACTAGTCTATGTTAATCAACCTCCCGGGTTTGAGGACCCTAGATATCCTAATCATGTTTATAGGTTGTCCAAGGCGCTATATGGGCTCAAGCAAGCCCCTAGAGCGTGGTATGAGCGCCTCCGGGACTTCCTCATTGAGAAGGGCTTCACCATTGGGAAGGTCGACACCACACTATTCACCAAGAAGCTTAATGGGGAGATCTTCATTTGTCAAGTGTATGTTGATGATATCATCTTCGGGTCAACAAATGAAGATTATTGCAAGGAATTTGGTGAATTGATGTCGAAGGAGTTCGAGATGTCAATGATTGGTGAGCTCACATTCTTCCTTGGTTTTCAAGTCAAGCAAATGAGAGAAGGGATTTTCATCTCTCAAGAAAAGTATACCAAGGATCTTCTCAAAAGATTCAAGATGGAAGAATGCAAGCCAATCAAGACCCCAATGCCATCAAATGGACATCTCGACCTAGATGAGGGAGGTAAACCGGTCGATCAAACTCTCTACCGTTCTATGATTGGTAGCTTGTTGTACCTTACCGCATCTAGGCCCGATATCATGTTTAGTGTGTGCATGTGTGCTCGCTTTCAAGCGTGCCCTAAAGAACCTCACTTAAGTGCCGTAAAAAGAATCCTAAGATATCTTAAGCACACCCCAAGCATTGGTCTTTGGTATCCCAAAGGAGCTAGATTCCAACTAGTTGGCTATTCCGATTCGGATTATGCCGGTTGCAAAATTGATAGAAAAAGCACATCCGGAGGGTGCCATTTGCTTGGGAGATCCTTAGTATCTTGGTCATCTAAAAAGCAAAATAGTGTGGCTTTGTCCACCGCCGAGGCGGAATACATTGCCGCGGGGGCTTGTTGTGCACAAATCTTATATATGAAACAAACCCTCCTAGACTATGGAATTGTTCTTGAAAAGGTGCCACTTTTATGTGATAATGAAAGTGCCGTTAAAATTACTAACAATCCGGTACAACACTCTCGCACCAAGCACATTGATATCCGCCATCACTTTCTAAGAGATCACGTTGCTAAAAATGACATATCACTAGAAGGTGTAAGAAGTGAAAATCAATTAGCGGATATCTTCACTAAACCTTTGGATGAGGCCACTTTTTGTAGGCTAAGAAGTGAACTTAATGTGCTTGATTCAAGCAACTTTAAAAGATGAACGTGTGTTGTCCCTTGCATTGCATTGTATTATATGCCATGTTTAGTTTATCGCAATGCATTTAGGGCTTGGCTAACACGGTTACGATAACCCTCCTTTGGAGGAGTGAAGAAGCCTAACCGTGGATCAAACTTGACAAGCAACCTAGCTTTACTTTCTTGTATTGCATTGCATGTGCATGGTTGTTTGTTTGTCGTTTCTTTTCGGTTTAGCTTTGAGCAACCGCTGTGTTCGTCCATGGATAGAGAGAGCATTTGACGCTCCTAAAGGTCCAAAAACTCTATTGCATGGCCATACGTTGCTCCTCGGGTGGTTATTGCCTATTTTCCTAAAAACAATACTAGCCTAAGGCAAAATATTTTTAAAAAAAATTTTGAGGGTTTGAGTGAGGTCACTCATATCAGGTTCCAATTAGTGTTTATTTGTGTCTCTTTGAATTGGAACTTGATTGGGAGAAGCCGCGTCGAAGTTTGGAACGAAGAAAGGCGAAGAACAGCGACCGGACGCTGGACCGGACGCTGCACCGGACGCAGTAATGCTTCACCACCGCGTCTGGTCCCGGCGTCCACCAGCGCGTCCGGTCATCCAGAAGACGAATTCCAGACCTAGTCACCGGACGCTGCACCGGACGCGCCTGTGTTGACCACCGCGTCCGGTCCCGGCTACCACCACCGCGTTCGGTCATCCGCGATGAATTCCCGAGCTCCCAGCGACCGGACTCTGACCGCGTCCGATCATTCTGCACCGGACGCGTCCGGTCACTCCAGGAGCTTACTGGAGTGTGACCGGACGCTGCACCACCGCGTCCGGTCATAACGACCACCGTGTCCGGTCATCGCGCGTCGAGCGGATCTGAGCCCCTCATAAAACCGTTCCGACTTGTCCGTTTTTGACTTGTCCGTTTTTGACTTGTCCATTTTTGCTTCATTCGACCGAATCCGCCACCGCCGCTCGCCCTAAGCTGCCGTTTCGCCGACTTCCGCCGCGCCCTGCTGTCCTGCTCGCCACCGGCGATCTCGCCCGAGCCTAGCCACGCGCCTCCTCGCCAGCTGCCCGCGCGCGCCTGCTCCTCCTCGCGCCCAAGCCGGTCGCCCACTGCCTCTCCGCGGCCGAGCTCGTGCCACCGCCGCCTGCTGCGCCGCGCGCCCTCGCCGCCGGTTAGCCGGATTCCCACCGCAGTCCAACTCACCAGCAGTAGCCGCACTTCCCCCCGTGCATCCCTAGCCCCTCGATCTCCATCTTCGGCCGAGCCAATCCTTAGGGTTTGTCCAAACCCTAACCTAGGGTTTGCCCTAACCCTCGCTCGAGGTTCGACTCGTTCGTCGTTTCGTTCCGTTGTTAGGGCTAACCTTGACCGTGTTTATCCGTTGATCATCTCGCTCGGTCCTTTCAGTGCTCGATCGTCGTTTTCGGGGATTCTCGCGACCTAGGTCACCGCATCTTCTCACCGTCGTTTCGCCGATCCGAGGTAGCTTCACGTCACGATTCACTTCGTATCTCACATGCTTGCTATCTCTAGGGTTTCGCACCTTTTAGTTATATATGTGCTTATAGTATATCTTTCTATTCCGTCGGTGCAGTGAGTCAGTCGGTGTGTCAGGGTCAGATCTGTTTGCTGAATCCGAGGCCAAGCCTGCGGATACGGATTGAGGCCAAGCCTCTCGAGTGTCAGTTCATCATCTCACAGAGGTTCTCAGTCAGTTTGTCAGCATGGTGCGTTGCAAGAATGCAGGTGGTGGTCCTGGTGACGGAGATGACAGTCCTACTCGTCGGTCTGAGATTGCGCGTGGAAAGCGCATCAAGATGATGGCCAGAAAGAAGAAGAGGACGCCTTCAGAGGCAGAGGTTGCTCAGGCCGTGGCAGATGCTGCAGAGCAGGCAGAGAGAGGTGGCAGACGCAGTGGCATACACATAGGCGGGCGTCGCTTTCATCTTGAAGGTCGACGGCTCGGTACAGAGACCACTGAGTGTACAGAGGATACTGGAGCTCCAGAGAGTATGTCAGTTGATCCACCTACAGAGCTTCCAGAGGCTACAGAGGATACAAAGGAGCAGCCAGCTCAGTCTCCACCACGTCGCCGCTCCACACGCGCACGTACTCAGGTGACTCCTAGGCCAGAGGGCCCGCGTCGTGGAGCACGTCCTCCTCCCAGAGCTAGAGGTTCACCTCCGGTCGAGCGCTTTGACCTGAGGGGTGCTACAGCACGTCAGGTGCAGGGGTTGAGGTTCGTGGAGGTCAGCCGTTGGTTTCCACCTGTCAGAGATCCCAGAGCTTCAGAGGGTTTCTATACCCCACTTCAGGAGGATTTCTACAGGGCCTTAGTTGATAGTGGTATTGCTTTCAGACCTCAGAGGGTATGTCGACTTGAGGCACTTGTTGATGTTGTGGGAGAGCAGCTTCATCCGCACCTGTCCTATCTACCTGGCTTGTTAGATCTTCTTGGACGGATAGGTGCATACTGCGGCACATGGGTCAGAGAATTTTATGCTTCACTTTGGATTGATCCTGCCCATGAGTTCATTCACTTTGCTTTCAGAGGCCGCGATCACCGACTTTACAGCTCCAGAGCTCGAGAGATCCTCAGACTTCCAGCTTCTGACATGAGGATCCATCAGTTATGCTATGGTCAGACTCCTCCACCCAGACGCCCTCACGGCGAAGCAGTGCCACCTACAGACCTGGTCTGACCCTGTTTCCGTGAGCCTTTTGGCGAAGGGTCTCGTCATACGCCTGCTAGCCTGACACCACTTGCCAGAGTTTTGGATGCCATTATCAGACGCACACTTCTTCCCAGACTCGGCTACAGAGAGGGACTGACACGTATACAGCTTTGGGTTGTTCACCACCTTCTCTCACAGACACAATTTGATATTTGGGATCTTATACTTAGTGAGATGGAGGACACCATTGCTGAGGGCTTCAAGGGTAATCATCAGCTGCCCTATGCACACTGGATCTGCTTCATTATTAGATCTTCTATTCAGATGCCACCAGAGATCAGGGCGGAGATATCAGCCACTACCACTGCTTTCCCTGAGTATGATATCCATCAGCTTTGGGCCTCAGTTACTAGAGATCAGGCCTCAGTGCCAGGACAGCGTGAGCGCCCAGAGGTTCCTGAGACAGCAGCTGAGCAGGACGCAACAGTTGACGAGCTTGCCGAGGCAGAGCTTGCAGATCTTGACGCTCAGACTGCTGATGTACCTGAGGATGTGACTTCTGACAGCACAGATGAGGACTACCAGTCCATCCCCAGGTACCGGTCTCCTCGGTCTCACGACCACGAGGCCGGTGGCTCTGGTTCAGCCTCCCGCTTAGACCCAGCCATGGTGGCTATTCTTGAGAGGTTGACCCAGGCTCAGGAGCAGCAGCAGCAGCAGATACAGCGACAGGCACAGGACACAGCTGCAGCACTTGCACAGATTCAGGCTCGTCAGGACGAGTTTCAGCGACAGCAGCTTGAGATCCAGAGGCAACAGGTTGAGATGCAGCGACAGAGTCAGCAGCAGTACATGGATCTCCTGCGCCACCTTATCACAGTTGGGGTTCCTCCGCCTGCTTCTATCATGACTCAGGCTTTGCATTCCAGTTGTCCGTCGAGTCAGGGACAGCCGAGCTTCCAGTATACATCTCCACAGCAGCAGGTTCCCTAGTCTTTTCAGTCCCCGAGCTTCACTCCTATTCATACGAGGTTTACACCGTCAGACCAGCCTCGCCCGCACCTCCTGACAGGCACACCTATTGGTGATTTCAGTGCTACCTACAGCGAGTTGACTGGTCAGCCGACACCCTCGCACACCACTACGTTTCACACTTCGTCAGGGTTGTCAGCTCCCGAGGCAGCTATTCCTCCAGTGACAGGGACCGGGACTACAGAGACCATCTCTTCTTCAGTTGCCTCGACAGATCCCCCAGCTACTGGCTCACTACAGGCTTAGGTCACTCAGACAGATCCACTTGTTGCTACTCAGTCAGTGCCCGTTCCTGCTCAGACCCAGACCGCTTCACAGCCACGTGCTTCTTCAGAGGGTCAGCCAGATAGCTTAGACTCCGAGGGTGATACGCTACACTTCGTGGTTACTCCGCGCACCTCGGCACCCGACACGACTCCGTCTGTCCCCCCGTCAGATCCTTAGATTAGTTTTTTGGCGCTTGATGCCAAAGGGGGAGAGAGTAGTTTCAGGGGGAGTTTTGATAGAGGGTTTTCGTTCTTTGTGTGCTAGCACATTCATGCATCATGTTTACTTTTCAGCATTGCATTCGTGTGACTTTGTCGTCGTGTGGTAAACTTTGAGTCTTAATGTGTTATCTCGTCACAGCGCTAATATATGTCACCGTTTTAGTTATAGCTCTAAGGTTGTGCTTCCGTGCCTTACTCCGATTTCTTATGAGCTATATCTTTATGTGTACTAACGCTTTTTGTCTTATCTTATGAAGTACACTCTTTTGGCTTGGGGCACATAAGCAATTCCTAACCCTTTGTGCTTATTGCTTTTTGCTTATGTGAACCAAGCATGCTCGAAAACCTCACTCTAATCTTTTATATCTTAGTGTTGTCATCAATCACCAAAAAGGGGGAGATTGAAAGCATCTAGGCCCCAAGGTTTGGTTTCGGCAATTGATGACAACGCTTTATTACCATGACTAACGTGTGTTTTGCAGAAACTTTGGTAAGTTAGGTCATGGAGGTTATAACTGCTTTGGGCACCATGGTATTCATGTCCCTTGATGGAAATCGTTTCGGTTTTCAAAAGAGTGACGTCAAGATTAAGGACGGTTAGTTCCGGATGTCGAGGTGTTGAGATACATTCGGAATAGTCGTCAGGATCTTCGTTTTTCTCTTTTGGCCGTACTATAAAGGGGGGCATGAATGGGTAGCTTGACCTAGGCGAGTCCTATGTTTAGGTGTGGTGCACACTTGTTAAACTTGGCGCTAGGCAACCCTAGAATAGCTCAAAGTTCAGTTGGAAGCAACTTGGTTGAAGTTGCGACGTGTTTCGGAAAGTTTCGGGCTGTTTCTCCACTGACCGGACGCGGTCCTCGGCATGACCGGCGCGTCCGGTCAGTACTGAACCGCGACTAGGGTTTCGGCCCTGACGACCGGACGCGGTCCTCGCGAGGACCGGACGCGGTGGTCAGTGGCCGACACGTGTCACCTGTGGAGAACACCCGTCGGACGCGACCTGGAGGTGATCGGCGCGTCCGGTCACAGTCCAGTAAGGTCCAGAGACGACCGGACGCGTCCGGTCATCAACGACCGGACGCGGCCTCACGTCTGGTGCACTTACAGTATGCTCCTTTGCACGATTGGACGCGTCCGGTCACCCCTAACCGGCGCGTCCGGTCGTTCAGTTGAAAATCGGGATTTGACCGTTACGGGCGACCGGCGCGTCCGGTCAGTTCGACCGGCGCGTCCGGTCAGCCCGTGTCAGAACATAACGGTTCGTTTTCTTTGAGGGGTGTATAAATACATCCCCTCTACCTCTTTTAGAGGTCTCTTGCTCATTTGAACATCTGAAAAAACCCTTTAGAGTGCAAGGGAGTGCAAGAGCACTAGTGAGGATAGTGATTTGAGAATCAAAGCTTGAGAGCTCCTCACTAGCAATTAGAGAGTAGCAAGTGTGCATCCACCTTCTCATTTGGGCTCGTTGTGGTCAAGTGAGAGTTCTAGCTTGTTACTCTTGGTGATCGCCATCACCTAGACGGCTTGGTGGTGATTGGGAGTTTGGTGATCATCCGGCGGAGCTTGTGGATGACCCAACTCATGTTGTGAGCGGTTTTGGGCGATTCACCGCGACGGAGTGTCGAAGAATCAGCCCGTAGAGAGCACTTGATCCTTGCGCGGATCAAGGGGGAGCTAGACCCTTGCGCGGGTGCTCCAACGAGGACTAGTGGGGAGTGGCGACTCTCCGATACCTCGGAAAAACATCGCCGTGTTCCTTGCCCTTTACTTTCAAGCATTTACATTATCGTATTTACATTCATTGCTTGATTTACTTTCCTAGAATTGCCATGCTAGACTAGGATTGGAAACTAGGGTGCAAAACTTTTCATCGGTAGACTCTCTAGGAACACAAGTAGGCACTAGGGGTGAATTCCGGCTTGTAGGTTTTAATTCTTGCAATTAATTTTTAGAAAAGCCCAATTCACCCCCCTCTTGGGCATCTTGATCCTTTCATCATGGATGAAGGGCCTCGTCAAGAAGGGCCTCCTTCATGCGAGGACCACTGCAAACGAGTGGCTCGTACCTGACAATGAGGATGAGCCGATGCCGCAAGATGGGTACGTCGTCTCCTTCGTCCCCTTCCACGAGCGTGGCCTGGCGATGCCCCCGCATTGATTCCTTCGGGGGTTGCTGCATTACTATGACATTGAGCTGCAACACTTGAACCCTAACGGGATCCAGCACATCGTGGCCTTCGTTGCGTTGTGCGAGGGATACTTGGGGATCGAGCCGCACTTCGATCTGTGGAGGTATTTCTTCTCCGTCTCCCTGCATAAGAAGGTGGAGATAGAGAAGGGGAAGAAGAAAGAGTACATGATGCCGATCGAGTGTGCGAGCATCCGCCTTCGGGGGAATCAGGCGGCACAGTACATGTCACTCCCATTGACAACGTCCAACAAGGGGTGGCATAAGCAATGGTTTTACTTGAGGAACAACCCCACCGCCCCCTTGCCGCTCTTCTCCGACAGCTTCATCGAGTCAGCATCAAAGATGTAGGTGTGGGGCCCCCACCAAGAAGCAGGATAAGATGGAAGATCACCTGAAGGCCATCGCTATCTTGAGGGAGTGTGGCCTCTGTGGAGCCGGTGTGATTAGGGCGTATCATGTGAGGAGGCTCACGCCACTGATGGCGTGCGCCCTCTCAATGTATCAGATGACGCTCGGGTCATCGCCCGATGGGACAGTGATGCTCGCCGAGGAGGCACTCAGCGTTGGCGAGGTGGAACAACACCTCAAGGAGGCGATGGAGGTGCCATCATCGCCGTCGAGGGAGCTTGTCCCCGTATACCCGGTTTTGAGGCATCCGCCGATGCGATCGGATGCGGGCTTTGTTGAATTTGTAAGTCCTCTCTCTTTCTTCGGTCATCATCCTTTGCTGACTTTCTAATCTTGCCGTCTGACCCCGAGTGTCAAAATCTTGCAGTCGGGGCTCGTTTTCTAGGGTTCCGAAGCGCCGTTGCCGGAGGACGTGGAGCGGAGAACGACGAACCACTCATGGTCGAGCAGGAGAAGCAAAAGGACACCGAGAAGGAAAAGAAGGCAGAGAGGTAACGTAAGTGGGATCGAGGAGAGGACACCGATGATGATGATGATGATGATGATGATGATGATGACAGTGAGGAGGAAGAGGGGATCGGCGGCGTCCCGTTCGTCGACTGGGATGAGATGGCACATGATGATGAGGATGAGGTGGCAGGCAGCGGTCCATCTTCGCAACTGATGAAGGCGGATCGCTCCTCTGACGTGCCCCTAAGGCGGTCGAACGCGAGCCATCCCGCGTAGCCCAGACCCTTCGAGTAGGTGGCGGGTCAAAAGCGGCCTCGCGCCATCGAGGCGCAACTGGGGTCGGGTGGGCCAACCCCAAAGCTTCATCATCCAGTGGTGCCAAGGTACCCTATGGGCTCCCTCACTTTGTCGCTTTTGATTAGTTCTATCGTGGGTTTTAATGTTTTGTTGATGCCACGGTGCCGGCCGACACATTACGCCTCTAGCGTTGGCATCGAAGAAGAGTGTCACCCTTTGGGTGGCGCAGTAGCCGTCAGCAGATGCCATGCTCAGGTCGAGTGGGGGTGGCACCAGGTTGGCCATGGCGCCGTCCAGGCAGATACCACCGTTGACAATGACCTCATCTATGGGGGGACAACTGACGGCGGGCACGGGAGAGGCATCCTCGGTTGTCCTGGAGCAGCTGGCTGCAACCGTGATGCCGGCGGTGACGATGGCTCTGGTGGAGCTACCGGCCGCATAGGTGGCAGCGTCCACAGTAGAGCGGACGGAGGAGGCGGTCGGTGGAAGATGCGTTCGCGGTTGCCGCAGGACGGACTGCCACAACTACGGCATCGCGCGGCGACAACAGTGCAAACAAAGCTATCGGTCGCGTGAATGGCGACGTCCATGGCAGAGCAAACGGGGGAGGGGCGAGCAGATGATGATGCGTCCATGATGCACATGATAGGCATGATGCAGCCGGATGTGACCCAGCCTCCGCGGATGGAGATGGAGGTACCTGAGGCGAGGCGGACGGAAGGGGACACATCCACTGCATCCCCAAGAGTCATGGCGATGGTGCCACACTCCTCATCCACATCATCGACGTCCGTCACCGGTGGAGAGATCATTTTGGCTGAGAGGCCACGGCAGGAGGGGTCATCGGCGTGCAGAGTTGGCGTGGAGCCACCCCGGATCCTAATCTGGATAGGGACCAACATGTCGTGGCTCAAGTTTACGAACCCGCAGAACCTAGGAGCCCCACCCTTTGTCCTTGACGACCCTGCGGAGGAGAGAGAATGATGCAGCTATCATGGGATCGTGGGAGGCATGGCTCACCTTTTGAACACTGCGTTGGTCACAGCAAACGACGGGCTAAAATAGTTGAGCAGTGTCGCCGACCCCTGCACAGTACGACACGCTTGTCCCCCCAATCGCTGCTTTTTGTGTCGTCACTTCTAACTTGTGTTCTTTCTGTAGTCGCTGACGGCGCACACCTAGGAGAAATTTCTATTCCTCCATTAGCAGAAGGAGACCTAGGACCGTCTTTGGACTCGGGAGGCGGAGGCCCGTCAACATGTCAAAGAGGCAGAGAAGATGATCTCGAACCTGTCAGAGAGGGCCCGTAGGGATGGCAAGGAGGCCACACAGGGCGTGAAGGAGTGCGACAAGCTGCGTTAGCGGGATGCTGGAGGCCCGCTAATAGATCCTTGACCTCCAAGGTGAGCTCGAGAAGGAGAAAGGGTTGAAGCTAGCGGCCTAGAAGAATGTCACTGCACTGGAAGCGAAGGCCCGTCAAGATGCCACGATGACAGAGCGGCTCTGCAAGGAGCGAGATGACTTGCGCCAGACCGAGTCAAGGCTTCGCTCTGAGCGTGATAGGGCCTGGCGAGAGCGTGACAGTGCCTAGCAATGGGTCAGCTCCCTCCAGGGCGATCTCGAGAGGGAGGGGCCCAAAAGCTGGAGACCAAGAATATCTCTGCCAGGCTTATCAGGGACCTGGCCCAGAGTCAGAAGGAACTAACCGAGATGAAGGAAGCCCAGTAGAGAGAGGTCGTGGCATATGACAACGAGCGCCTCACCGCCAACTTAGTCTACCACGATCTTGGGGTGCCCCATCACTCTCGTCTCGGACCACGTGCGAGAGCTTGAAAGGGGCACCTTCTAGGCCAACATCCATCACACCTTCGCCATCGCTCGCTCCCACTATGCGGAGACTATCAACTTGGAAGCGATGAGCCAAGGTTATGCACCTGTCTATGAGGTCGAGGAGCTGGAGAAGATAGAAGACGACGTGGCTCCCCTCTCACAAGACCTGGCGAACAAGATAGCAGACACAATCCTCCCCTGGAGGGGTAACTGATTAGTTAGGTTCAGGCCGAAGTGCCAAAAGATTTGTAATGACTTTAAACAAGTATTTTTTTTGGAGTCCGTCATATGAACGATTATTTGTTCTTTTCTTTTTAATGCATAAAAAGTCGTTGTGATCCGTTCTTTTCTTTTTAATGCATAAAAAGTCATTGTGGTCCATTCCTTTTTTGTCGTGAAGATCCTGAAGTCGAAGCACGGACGGGAGATCCTAATTATGCTGGTGAGCGAGAGTGCCATAGCTGCCGGGGCGTAGGTTTCTCGCAGTCCGACCAGTTTTACTCAGTGTGTCTCCCCGCGACTCTATCTTTGGAACCTTTGATGTAAAAAGGGGGACGAACGTGGGATGCTTTTGCATGTATACACTCCTTATCAGAGCCCCCGAGTAAGGGCTGACCCCAGGTCGCGGCTGGGGTCGAGCATTGCTTAGCAGCCGAGAGGGAAAAAAAGCGAAAACGAGCAAGAGACGGTGTTTTTTTAAAAAATATCATTCTTTATTTCTCGTATGTACATGCATGCGTTAAGAGACGATTTAGGGGTATAAACGACGTAGTTGTTCGATGTTTGTTGGCATTTATTAGCATCACTCTTACTAAGTTGTCAGCCCTAGCATGATGCTAGAAATGCTTTGTTGGTAAATTATGAATGCCACTTATAAACTCTGAGAAAATAATGTTAAAGTCAAGTATCCGCAAGCGCACAGATAAATTACCATTGTAGCATTTCACCCGGGAGTATACCGAGTATTGTTATTTATATTTAATCCACAAGGAAGAGCTATGGGGATGAGTTAACATTGAGACATTGACTAATATGAATACTTATGTTCCAAATCACTCTTATGCTTTAGCAGGGGTAAGTCAAGTGATAAATAAATGATAAATAAAAGGTAACAAAGGTATTCTAGAGATAGAAACAGAGACTCACAAATGTAGTATGACTAAGCTCGAGATTCAGTAAGAGCAAAAGATTCCTTTGTCATTCCTAATTACTAAGTCTTTTGTACACTCAAGCATATTTACTCTCATCTATAGTATAACTAACTTTGGATCTATGCATAGGGAACATTACTTAGGGAAGTTCAAGAAGAGAGCTTTCCCTTCCTTCGTAACCGAGGTTCTACTTGTTCTATACACGGGGAGTGGACTACAAAGGACTCAACGGGAGTGTCACATCCATGATCTACCATATGATCCATCATATAGAGTGCATCCGTAGGCAAACAATATCTAAGCACCACGCTTACATAGTGTCGACCACTTAACTCACTCGAGTACTAAATTAAGCGCTCTACAAACATATGCATACATTCATCATCAATCATAACTATATGAAGCAATAAACTAGAGCAAACTAGGAACATAATAAATAGCAACATAATATTAAAGTAGCACAAAGTCATAAATAAAGAGATACAATGGCTAATACCAGTCTCCAGATGACAGATCCGGAATCCTGAGCAGTAGTCCAAACTCTACTTGAACTTTACTAGAAAGCCTATACTAAGAACTTAAAGAACTACATCTCTCTCTCTAATCTCTAGAAACCCTAATTTCTGGTCTAATCTTGACTTATGATAGATGTCGAGGTCTCTCCAAGGGGGCAGAGCCTGTTATATAGCCCTGAGGGTGGAACGTGAGCCCTTGGATCAAACCAACTTGAAGAACGGAGTAGATGCAACCCTAGGAGGCGATGGAGGAAACTTCTGGAAGTTGACAGGCAGAGGCCACTGTGGGAGACTGGGTGGCACTTGGGTGGGGCCGGCTGGCCCCACCTGGTAGCCTCTCGGGGTCCACCGCGGCGTGGTGTCTTCTGGTGTCCTGTGGAACCTTCTGGAGTAGTTTTCGTCGCAGTTAAGTTTGGTTCTTTTTGACATTTTGATCCTCCTTTCCTGTTTTCTGGAATAACCCTACTAAAAATACAGATTCACCAAAACTCATGGAAATTGTTAGTTTAGACCCCTAAGTTTCTATTGGTGATCCTTTTCAAGTATTTCTTTAAGTTAAATTACGATTTTTGATGAACGATAACTACCGTCAACAAGCTCCCCCAAGCTAAACCTTTGCTAGTCTCTGAGCAAAGCTAATCTTGATGATGAATCAGAAATACACATGCATTCAACAAGGAATTCTCCTCTAGATTGAAATTTTCTGATCTAACTTTTAAACTTACTCATATTACCTTCAACCATGGGGCTTTCGAGCTTTCACTTGGATCATGAGCAATTGAAAGATAGAACAATCAAGTCAAACACTATATCTCAAGCTCTTTGTTCAACCATAGTTCTAGAATTTTTTATAAGTTTTCAAAATAAAACTCAGAGATTTGTTGCATGACACTCTCAAGTCTCTCATATATGTGGTATTTGTGGATCCTCACCAAGACAATGAATGATGTTATGCCTTCTCCTTGCACTAAGGCTTATATGGAGCTCATAGGAATTGGTAATTGCAAGAAAGAGCATACTTACAATACATATATTGTAAAGTCAAACCTCAGATCCAAAGAGAGTTGAGTCATACAATCAAATCAAGATGTGCATGTGTGTGGAGTGATGGAAATATATATGGTGACTATCCTGATTCTACTATGCTTCTTGAAAACATATCTCTCATTTAAAACTTGAAAACATTTGCAAGAAAACATGGGTTATCTTATTCATCTTTTTCTCTTTCTTCTTTTTTCAGGCGGGCATCAAAGTACCCATTGTTTTAATCATTTGGACACTTATCCATTTTTTTCAATTCTTTCTTCTCTTCTTTTTTTAAAAAATAATTTTTGCATAGCCCATGCCTCTCTTTTGCAATAGAAAATAATTGAGAGATAGCATAAGAACTTGGAGCATTTATTTGGTGGAAACCTATATGGAATATTTTTTTGCGTTTTCTCCCAATGTAGGAGTAGAACATTTTTAGGTGGATTTGAAATGCATGTTCTACACCTACACCTAGTGTAGGAGTAGTGCATTTGTGGGTGGTGTGTACGTGATCTTGATTTTAAGAGTATGACAAATCTTTCATAAGGCATTAACAAAGCTTGACCAAACTCAATGCAAAGCAAGTAGCATATATGCGAAAGTTTTTCCTAGCCTATATAAACATGTAAGGCTCTAGTGGGAATTCAAGCTTTGTCATACAAAATCTTTTCATGTGGATTTTTAAGTTTTTCAAAGAAAAATCTCCAGAATTCAAGTATCACTTAGAATAAGATAAATAGCAGCTCAGACCTTCTCATATCATATCCATCAATCACCTAGACTTAGATCAAGCATATGCTACCCACGAGTTTCAAGTTTGGAGCAATTTCTCATGTCAAATCAATTTCATCTAAAATTCAGGAGAATTCAAAGCTGAATACTAGGTACTTGAAAGGAATTATAACAGCGCGACTATTCATCATTTTCATCGTGAGAGATTATCTTCAAGTTCTAATTATTTATTCTACTCTTAAAAATAAGATGACAAACTAAAACACACCTTAAGCAAACTTAAGTAAATTAAAGCAAACTATATTACACACTCTCTTTTTGGGTTTTTATTTTTAGCTTGCAAAAATTCAAACTAAAAGATAGATACATACTAACGTAGAGATAATAGCAAATTTTTATTTTTGTTTTTCTAATTATTCATTTTTTAATATAAACTTAAAAATAAAATACTAGAAAGAAAAACTTACCTCGGGTACAAAGGGTTCCTGCCCCAAGCTAGGTGTTGAAGTGGTACTCACTGATGCAGTGGCGGATGGCCAATGTTGAGGCCATCGAACAACTAATCCCAATTGTTTTATTCTTACTACTGGTGCTGTCGAATGTCGGCGAGGGTCTGCGTCGTATGTTCCTACCTTTGGACATGTTGATGGAGAGTGTTGCAGATTTCTTGTTGGCCCTCTTCAATTGTGGTGAGCCTGGTGTCAATACGAGCGAGGTCCACCTGTGGATCCTGGTCCTTGGGAGGTGGATCTTGATGGAGAGCATATGGACCATGGAAATCCAGTGTATGGTCATGAAAGCCCCGTGCAGAGAAGGACATGCGTCCTCCCTGGATGTCGCTAGAGATCTCCTCATACTCCTGCTGCTAGTAGTAGTCAAAATTCCCATGCTCTCACTGTGCACTGGATCCTTGCTACCATGATGCCTCCAAGTGATGGGAAGCGGGTTGCTCCTAGCCATCATGCCCTGGATGATGTACCACGGATGGTCCTACTTGATTGAATCCGGCATAGCTGGTGAAGGCCAGACCTGCTGGAGCAGTATCTTCACCACGATACCTCGGGTTCGGGTTACATGTGAATCTGGTAGAAGCACTCCTGCGAGGCTCTTGTCCTTTCTTTTGCAAATCAAAAACAAAAGACTCCACCACATACAGACTGAGATTTTGGTCTGGCATCTCAAATTCATTTATGTAGTCTTTATACATCATCACAGTTTTTCCATTCTATACATAATTGATAATCTAGCGAGGGGTAGTAATGTATGTGATAGTGGCATTAGCTAACAGACCCAAATTTCTAGCCAAATGGGTCACCCATGAAGTGCACCAAACATCCCCCTTAAGCCTAGGAATTGATAACCAATAATGCATCATTAGTTTAACAGGAAAAACTTTCTTCTTTTTAATCATAGCATAAAGAAATTTAAGTTCCTCTATCCTGACTACACGAAAGTCTTCCCTAGAAAAAAGAGTGAAACCCAACCACTTATGCAAAAATCACAAAGAGGGGTGATGCAGTTCATCAGTTGAAGGGTCGAGATGGCGGACTAGAGGGGGGTGAATAGTCCTTTCTAAAACTTAATGGCGTCGGCTAACCGAAACAAGTGCGGAATTAAATCTATCGGTCTAGCCAAGACTACACCCCTCTATCTAACTTCTCTAGCACCTTGCAAAGATCCTAATTATGCAACTAAGGTGCCAAGCTTAACAAGAGCTCACCTAAACAATTCTAGAGTAAGGTCACACAAACCTATGCACTAGTACTTTGCACACCGGGGAGCTCCTACACAACTAGTAAGCAAAAGCACAAAGCTCCTAGGCTCACTAGCAATGCTCAATAACAAGGCAACCAATGCCAAATTAGAGAGCACAAAATACTTAGCTACACAAACTAAGCAATGTGACTAACAAGGTTATTCAAACCAAATTAGCTACGCAAAGGGGAGCTTGTGTTTTGGAGATTGCAAACCAACGGGATGAACAAGGTTGACACAATGATTTTTATCCTGAGGTTCACGTGTTTGCCAACATGCTAGTCCTAGACAAGCTCCAAGGTTGTCGTCGGTCCTCTTGCTCTTCTCGTTGTGGCGATGCACCCACTTGTTGGATCATGAGCTAATTGACTATCAAGAGTCAAACCCTCAGCGGGTGCCGCACATCCACTCACAAGATGGGGATCCTCCAAGCCATGAGCTCTAGCACTTGACCCGGCCAGACCACTTGTCGCCCTTAGCGTCTCGCTTGACTACAGTTGCTCTTCGCGGCTCTCGCGGGGCGAGCACAATGCCCCTCACAAAGCTTCTCCGGAGCCTTGCACAATCTTCTTACGAGTTTCGACGGAGCCATAAGCCACCAAACCGTCTAGGAGGAGGCAACCTCTAAGAGTAACAAGCACCACTGGCTTTCAACTCGAACACCTAGTGCCACTCGATGCAATCCTTACGATGAAACGCACTAGAATTGCTCTCTCACTCGATCCGATGAACACTATCAAGCATGAGTGAGTTAGAGGGCTCCTAAGCACACCAACACAAGCCACCAAGGCTCAAGGGTGCTCCGCTAACCGCCCAAGGCCGGCCACTACTTCTATTTATAGCCCCATGAATGAATAGAGCCATTACCCCTTTACTGGGTGAAATTTCGCATCGACCAGATGCGTTGGTCGAACAGCAGTGCACGTTAGAGAGAGTCGTTGCCGTGACCGGACCCGCTTCACCGTTTAACCGGACACGCTGCACCCGGCGTCCGATCGGAGTCCAGAGAGCTCCTCGCGCGATCGGACACGTCCAGTCGCACGTGACCGGACGCGCCACCGCGTCCGCTTCGCGTCACGCCACCATGCCGCTCAAGTCGATGCTAACCAGATGCTCCGGTCCCGGGGACCCTCGGACGCGCCGGTCATGTGCTATGCATGCGCTACTCCTCTGCGCCCAGGTGAACTAACTGTACGCGCTGGTCAGGCCAGACCATCATTCGGTCACAAACCCTAGGCGTGCTGCGCCTCTGCCCTCGACTTGAGCTGACCGGACGCGCAAGTCCACTCTGGACCGCGTACTGTCCAGCGTCCGGTTGAAGTTTTGCAGAGACAAACACTCTGGACTTTCGCCACCTTTTCTCTCCTCTAGCGTAATGGAAAATTGGCATTTCATTTCCACTAAAAGCGCTGAATGTGCCAACACCAAACAAGTGTTCACCACCTTGTGCACGTGTGTTAGCATTTTCACAATCATTTTACCAAAGGAGTTAACCACTCAACTTGCCACGCCACTCGATCCTAGCAACGATGCATAGTTAGATCACTCGAGTGGCACTAGATGACCGATATGCAAACAAGTTTGCCCATCTTGATAGTACAACCATCTATCCTAAACCCGGTCATCAACTTCTCTGCACACCTATGACCAGTGAAATAGAAATGCCCTAGGTTATACCTTTGCCTTGCGCATTTCACTCCATCTGCTCCGACGTTGATGCAACACGTGCACCAACCATATCACAAATGATATGATTCACTTCATATCATCATGTGACCTTGTTGGTCCATCGATCTTGACATCACTTGCTCTTCACCATTGCGTCAGTCCATCGGTGCCAAGTCTTGCTCAAGCTTCACCGCCTCGCGGTCCATCGCTCCAAAGCCTCTGACTTGCCCTTCACACTTGCAACAGGTCCATCAAGCCAAGCCTCATCTTGATCTTCACCACCTTGGTCACATGACTCTATGTCATGTCTCATATGCAATGAGCTCCTTCATGACATAATCACCTGTGGACTAATTCCCTATGTGTCCCACATAAACACAATTAGTCCACCTAAGGTTGTCACTCAATTACCAAAACCAAACAAGGACTGTAACAGAACTGCCCAATTATACGAAATTAAGTAAGAAAATCATTCAACAGGCGAACGATTTAGCAAACTTAAGCCCGTATAACCCGGTAGTCCGTGAAATCACGACGGATTTCAAACCAACTCACATATCAGCCAAGATCGTAATAAGTTTAACGGTCACCATCACAAGTTACATAAAAGTTTGCAACACAAAATACATCGGAGTTTAAACATAGTTATTACAAACCAGGTTCAAATAAAAGTAGCGGAAGCATTAGTTCAAACCACACACGCACACCGTGTTCGAAATAAAGTGCCAGCTCATGATCATTTCTAGCAAAAGCATCAGACGAGACGTAGTGAATGACCACTGCCCATGGTCCTAAGCTTCACCCATCGCAGGATAGAGGCAGTTGATACAGTAGCCGTAATACATCTGCCCATCTGCAACAAGTGGGAACAAAGCCCTGAGTACGAGAAGATACTCAGCTAGACTTACCCGACATAACCGAAAATAAAATGACACCAAGGATCATAACAGGCTTTATGGTGGGATAGCTGACTCATTGAAAAAGGCATGTTTAGCATTAAAGAATCTTTTCCCAAAAGCTTGCATCAAGTTAGATCTTTATTAACCTGTCAACTATGTTTGCACCTGTACTATAGTAACATGTAATTAAGCAAGTGAGGATAACCAATGATCATTAACAACTGTCATCATGCCATATTCCCCATAATTGTCCAAGTGTTCCATCAATATTACTATGATGAAGTAGCTCAAGTCAAGTGTTCACTATCCAGTGAACGATGGCGATTCGAATCGATTATTAACCAGCTAGTAATTTATTCCTCACACAAACCTCACTCACCCGCTAAAGTGAGGTATTGGTCACTGAGTCAACCATTCAGGTAAAGTCACGAGTTTGCCAGGAACCACATGTACCCGGGGACCGCCCGACTGCTCTTTGGCCTTATCATCGCGCCCCCGTATCCTGCCACTAATGCTCCGGTACAGTGCGTTGCGGGCAATCCACTCGGCCCGAATAATCTCCCAGCTTCACGGTCGAAAGGTACATTATTCGGCCTGCTAAATGTGAGGCATGCGTTCAACATGACTCGAGGCCCAACAACGGTCGGTCCTTAATCGACACAGACGGAAAACACTATAGTCCGAAACCCTGCAAGTTTTCGTCCAGTCTCAAATTCAATTCGACACTTAGTTATTCCCATACGACATACTTTTTCAAACAGATCCAGGTAACAACCTATGGCTCGCAGGTGACAGGCAATCACCCGACTTCTACCGGTCTAAGCAAACTAAGCATTTCTTGACTGCGAATACCACGGTGACAAGGATATGGTAGAGCAAGGGTAAACAAGGTATAATGCAGCAATGGTTGCAAACAACTCCTAAACGTAATGCATCAATTTAAGTAAAGCATTTAATAAAAATATTTGCAAACCGGGAGAGAAATGCTCCGGGGCTTGCCTCTTTCGAAAGAACTCGGACGGTGGTCTGGGCACTCTGGAAGATCCTCACCGACCTCCTCGTCGGCTTCGGGCACCTCCTGCTCTTGCACCTCGGTCTGCTCTTTCGGATCCTCAGAAACTGCTACCGGGGTCACTTCCTGCGATCCTGGATGATGCAAATGTATAAGTGCTCATGTCTAGGTGCATTGCAGAGATGACATGGGATGATGATGATGAATGAGATGTAGATGCACATGTTTACTTTCTTTGGATTAAGTGGAATTACAACTCTTCTACAAGGTAGTCTACATCATCCAAGAACATGTACTCATAAACTACCACCAACATTTTCTACCATGCAAGGTCACCCTAGCTACATCATCCAAGAACATGTACTCATAAACTACCATCAACATTTTCTACCATGCAAGGTCACCCTAGCACCCTAAGATGCTTCAAAGATACACCAAAGCAAAATTTAGCAACTAATCTTGCATTAAAATGTTAATTTAAACCCTAGTTGACACTAGGTTTGAACAACAACACTTATTTTGGTAACCTGGAAAAACCTGATAAAATTACAGTGGATTACTATTATGTACATTAGCATGTCACCAAAATTTTATTGCAGTTGGAGTACTATAACTACCTACACCAAAATAACAATCTATGGTCTAAAAATGAGCATAAAAATATTTTATACTATGAAAAGTATCAAACAACAGATTTCTCATTTTTCCTAGATTCTACATAGTAAACAATCACTGTAGAAAAATTATTACTTGCATGTTTTATTCACATTTTTTTATTAACAAAAATAACGATTATTAGCAATAAAAAGCACTTGAACTACATGTCATAATTTTTCTATAGGACAAGCATGGCATATATTTTTCATACAAAGCACAACACAAAAGGAGACTAACACACTTGGAACCATATTTTTCTGAGCAACAATGAATTTATTATTCATTTTCTTAGTTAAATAGCAATTACAAGAATTAAATAAAACTCTACAGAAAAGTATCTCAAAATCAACATACAATATTTTTACATCACAGATCTACTCAAGAGCATCACTATTTTGGAGCCAAAATGTGTACACAACATTTTTTTTCAAGTATTTATTTTCTCAAATAATCAAAAGAAATTGGAAAACAAATCTTTTATTATCATTGGGCCGGCCCGTGAGAACGACCGGCCCACGGCCACTTTTGGCCTGAACCGAGCGCGCGGGGTGAGGGCGAGCCGGCCCGCTCGGTCTCCCGGCCCAGGCCGGAAACGGCCCAAGGGCGCGGAGCAGGGGCGAGCCCTGTCGGCCGGTGGAAGCGGCACGGTGGCGCTGCAAGGCGGCGTTCCCAACGGCCGAGGCCATGGCGGAGCCAGAGGACACGCGGGTGAGTTCCCGCGGCCAAGGCGAGCGCGGTGCTTGCGAAAAGGAAGAAGGGGAAAGCGAGGGGGTGCGGTTGGCCATGCACGCGGCGGCGCACTCGCTGGAGGCGGGGACAGAGCGGCGAAAATCGCCCCTTTACCTTGACGCCGACAGCTGCCAGCGTGCGCACAGAAAGGTGGAGTATGTCACGGAGCCGGAGGCGGAAGGAATCGGGGAATGGGGGCGCGTTGGCGGGGCACGACGCCGGCGGGCGGCGCTCGGTGGTGGGGAGCTCCCGCACGGTTGTTTGAAATGGAGAAGAGGAGGCAGGGGAGCGGACGGGATAGGGATGGATGGCGTTCGGACAGCGCTTTGAAGGTGCGGCTGGTCGGAGCGTGGCCGGTCGGAGCGCGGCCACCGTCCACGGGCGCCGGTGCGCGGGCGCCACACGGCGAGGCGGGCAGGCGACGGCGCGCCTCGGTTGGGCGACGCGCGCGGCGGGGGAGCGAGGCGCGGCGTGGACTCGGTCCACTGGACCGCGGGCGCGCGCGGGCGCGAGCGCAAACTGGGACGGGCTGGCTTGCGCGAGCGGGCCAGAAGTGAGGCGCCGGCCCACCTAGACGAAGAATAATTTTTTTCTTTTCATTTTTCAATTCCTTTTTAAGATTTTCAAAATGCAGCAGCTTTAATTCAAATTTGGAGCAAGAAGATGGAATTTTCTGGAAATGACCCAAAAATAAAAGTTTCTTAGAATTTAATTCTCTACAACTTTTATTAAAGGGTCAACTCCAAAATCCCCACAGATTTTGAATTAGAGAATAAAAGCTAAATAGGGAGGATTTTTGACCTTTCTCAATAATATTTTCAAAAGCGAATTTTGTCAAAAGTTTGAATACAACTTTGCTCCAAAATTTTTGCTAAACACTTCTAACTAATTTCTCAAGCGAACAAGCATATTTAACACTACAACAAACCTAAATATGCATAGCTCAAAATAAACACATCGATGCAACATTAATGTTTTAGGAATGCATGTATAACTGTGATGCTTGATGATGCATTAAGGTCATGAATTGCAGCGCCTAAATGCTTGCATAACACCGGGGTGTTACAAGGACCTTTCAACAAGCAAGATATATGTGAATGCAAATACAAGCTTGTGAATTTAAATGCAAACCACTGAGAAGAGTAGACAATGTTGACATAGTGATTTTCTCCCGAGGTTCACTTGGTTGCCACCAAGCTACGTCCCTGCTGTGTCGACCAACACCTCGTGGTCCGACGGCTAATCGGTATCCACAACCGAGCCTCCCAAAGGTGCCGCAAGAACCTACCACAAGTGTGGTAGCTTAATGACACACTCTACTAGAGTTGCTGTTTGCGATCCCCGCGGGGTGAGCACGATCCCCCTCACAAAGCTTCTCTGGAGTCTCGCATAATCTTCTTACGAGCTTCGACAGAGCCACAAGCCACCAAGCCGTCTAGGAGGTGGCAACCTCCAAGAGTAACAAGCACCACCGGCTTGCAACTCAAACACCTAGTGCCACTCGATGCAACCTCATGATGCAATCGCACTAGAATCACTCACTCGCTTATTGATTCGCAATCTAGCAAGCGCAAGTGAGTTGGAGGCTTCTCAAACCAAGCACACATGTGGGCAACACATCCCCAAGATGCTCAGCACCATCCAAGGCTGGCCACCACTTCTATTTATAACCCCACGGTCAAAAATAGCCGTTAGCCCTTCATTGGGCATTTTTCACAGTGACCGGACGCGTCGATGGATATGACCGAACACGCTGCACTGCGTCCGGTTACTCACAACCGTTCACGTGTCACCCTACGTTCAACGTCGTCTGGGCGATCCCACGGTCACTTGCACGCCAACGGTCAAGAGATCGACTTGACGCGCCACCTGCATAGACTGGACGCACCGGTCACGCAGCCCCCCTGCGCGCGAAGACCACGACCTAACACGCATGCTTAACGCACCAGACGCCACAGTGCCAGCGTCCGGTCATTTCTAGTAAGCACACACTTGCGACCTGACGCGTCTGGTCGATCGTGACCTGACGCGCCACCGCGTCCGATCGACCTCACGTGCTTCGCAGCTTCTCTGGGGCTTGACCGGACGCGCCGGTGCAAAGCCCTAGCGTCCCACACCTGACTGCTGCTGTCACTGACCAGACAGGTCCGATCGTGCTAAGACCACGTCTGATCACTACCAGTGAGCTCCGTTCGCCTTCGTTTCTTCGCCGAATTCTGCCTCGCAAGCTCGGCAGGAGGGAGAGGGGTCCTAACCCCTTCTTCACCTCTCAAACTTCACCTCCTTTGTAAATGTGCCAACACCACCAAGTGTTCACCATCTTGTGCTCGTGTGTTAGCATTTTCTTAAATATTTTTCAAGGAGTTAGCATCTCAACTTGCCACGCCACTCGATTCTAGCAACGATGCAAAGTTAGATCACTCGAGTGGCACTAGATGACTGATATACAAACAAGTTTGCCCCTCTTAATAGTACGACCATCTATCCTAAACCTAGTCATCAACTTCTCTACACACCTATGACCGGTGAAATGGAAATGCCCTAGGTTATACCTTTGCCTTGCGCATTCCATTCCATCTCCTCCGATGTTGATGCAACACATGCACCAACCAATCATCAAATGATATGATCCACTTCATATCATCACATGACCGTATTGGTTCATCGATCTTGACCTCACTTGCTCTTTCACCGTTGCCTCGGTCCATCGGCGCCAAGTCATCACTCAACTTGCCCTTCACACTTGCAACCGGTCCGTCAAGCCAAGCCACATCTCGATCTTTTTCCACCTTGGCCACATGACTCCATGTCATGTCTCATATGCAATAAGCTCCTTCATCATCACATGTGCAAGGTTTGCAACATCTCCAAGCCATTTTCACCTCCATAGCATATGTTGCTCACACACATGTGCCTATGGACTAATCACCTGTGTATCTCACATAAACCCAATTAGTCCACCTAAGGTTGTCACTCAATTACCAAAACCAAACAAGGACCTTTTATCAGTGCAGGGGCGGTGACACACTACTTCCTTAGAAATGTCTTGCCAAAATCTAGTTCTATCAAAATCATTTATTGCAGCATCTATGTCAATGGCACATTGCTCTTGGAAACCAAGGAACCTATTGAAGTTCTTCCATGATGGAAAAAAATCTTTATTGAAAAGCCTAAAGGAAACTCTAGTATCTCTGGGTTGTAAGTGCATAGAAATTCAATGGTTAAAAGCCTACACCATTGTTCATTTAATTCCCAAGCATTTTCCCATCCAACATTATTAAAAACAAGTTTGAATTCGGAGTCCATACCTATTGTTTGAAGGAGTGCGGGGTTGAATGCAGGAGTGTGAGTGAATTCTCGGTCCTTCAACTCTCGGTAAATCTTCTTCTCACGGTCATCTTGAAGCTTGATCTGCTTGTCCCTCAGGAGGGTAAAGGTTTCTTCTAGGGCTGAGTGTGAGGACGATCCGACTACGGGAGATGGGGGATCAACCTCCGTATCAGAACCTGCACGGGATGAAGAATGACTCCTTGATGAGCAGAATGACACCGCACTCTTGACCTTGCCAATGAACTTACTCATTCTTCCTGCAAAAACAAACACAAGGCAAAAAACACAACTCGTGGCGACTGGTTAGCTTGGTGGCCGAGAGCAGCGAGTTTGCAAGGGGATTTATAGGGGAGGAGCCAGCAGGCTAGCTGGCCTAATGGTGGGGCCGGCCAGTCCCACTTGATGGCCATTTGGCCTCTCATTCATCCTGAGTGATCTTTACTTCATGCTTAAGTAAGTGGCTGCTCCCTCGATGCTCTTTTGGTGGATTTGGCCGATGGAGAGTGAAAGTGGAAGATATGGTGGTGAATAATGGAGGGTGAGTGGAGATGAAGGTGATGGTGGTGGTTGAGTGGACCCCACATGTCTCCTGTATTTTTACCATATACATGTATAAATATGCAATGCAAAAATACTTTTATGAAACTATAAAATATGAGAAGATGAATGATGGTTTTTTATATTTTTTTGCCTCTATAGTAAATATTTCTTACAGAGTTTTTATGCCCCGTAAAAGTTATTTACATGGGGCTTAAATTTTTACTATGCCATGATAAGAATTTTTATTTCATTTTTTAATGCAAGTGTTGGAAAGTAGATATGCCAATGCAATAAGTAAATATGGATAGCTACCGAGTTATCTCCTGGCAAGGGTTGGGGATTTTTAAGTCCGCCGAACCAGACGTCTCCGTTCGGGTTTAATCTTCAGGTGTATCCTTCGGTCCCAGAGATGGACACCTTGTTACTTGTTTCTCGTGACACTCCAAATTAGAGCATTATTCAAGTCTTGGCTTGAAAGCGAACCACTCTTCTTTTCCATTAATGTTGAATTTAATTTCTCCCGCTCCAACGTCAATGTGGGCATTTGTGGTACTCAAAAAGGGTCTCCCAAGAATGAGAGGTGTCCTTATGTCTTCCTGCATGTCAAGTACTACAAAATCTACAGGAACGAAAAAGTTTTAGATTTTTACCGGAATATTTTTGGTGATTCCTGTAGGGTAGCGAACCGATTGGTCGGCTAGTTGCAGACACATTGATGTTGGTGTGAGTGTAGAATAGCTGATCTTATCAAAAACCTTCTTGCGCATGACACTGACACTTGCTCCAAGATCGCATAAAGCATTTTCAAAGTTCTCACTTCCGATCGAACAATCAATAGTGGGGCATCCTGGATCCTTCTTGACAGGTGACGTGTTTAGGATGGCCGCACTACACTCCTCCGTTAACAAGATCATCTCAGTGGAGGGCAGTGGTCTTTTGTTATTGAGGATATCTCGGAGATACTTCGCGTAGGTAGGTACTTGAATGGCATCTAGTAACGGAATATTGATATATAACTTTTGAATTACCTCCACAAACATACCAAATTGCTCATCTATTTTGGCTTTCTGATTTCTGCGTGGAAACGATAGGAGAGTGGTGTCATGAAAATCTTGTTGCAACTCTTGCTCTTGTGGTAAAACTTCTTCAACTTCATCGTCTTTCTTCTCCTCTTGCACTACCACTAGTGTCTTACCTGTCCATGTCAGATATGGCGAATCACGAGTAGACTTGCCACCTCTTGTGGTTATAACGTTGACCTTCTCAAGGTTAGTGGCAAAAGATAGAGCAGAAGCCAGCTAGGCTAATTGTGATTATATCCTTTTATTAAAGCTCAATTGATCTTTCATAGCAGAAGAAAAACTATCCATTTTAGCATTTATACTTTCTAGGACCTTATCATTAAAAGCAAGCCTTTTTGAAATATTATCATTAATCCTGACTTGTTCTAAGATTAAATCTCTTAAGAATGGTTGTTTAGGATTGGAAGAATTATAGTAATTACCTTGGTACTTACCTTGTAGGTAGACCGTGGTTGTTGATTCCATCCTTGCATCTGTTGTTGTGGAACAGAATTGTTGATAACAATGTTTATATCTTCTTGAGATTCAGGGAGTTCAACTCCTACATATTATCCACATCTGTTTTGAGCATTGAATGCATCTTGTATGGCTTGACAATCTCTCTTATAATTGTCTCGCTGTTCGAGCCAATTCAACAGTACGTCCACCTTGGTTGACAATGCACACACTTCTTCTGAGACTTTTTCACTCTTGTTGCATGATTGAATGTTGCATGATGACCAACCTTGATTAGAAGCTATCCTCTCTATAAGAACTTCAGCTTTCCCAAGGGTGAGTGACATAAATGATCCTCTAGCAGTGGCATCAAGATGTTCATGAGATTTCTAAGTTAATCTATGGTAGAAACTTTGCATGAGCAACCATTCTTTCATTCCATGATGGGGACAATCTACAACATATTCTTGAAAACGCTCCCATGCCTCTGGAATGGTCTGCCCTTTCTGCTATTGGAAACTTAAAATCTTTCCTCTTAAGACGTTGGTCTTGACTACTAAAAAAACTTTTCTAAGAAGGCCTTTGAACATCTTGCCCATGTATTGATGTTATCTTTGTTGGTATAGAACCACTGCTTCGCTCTTTCCACTAGTGAGAAGGGGAACAAACGAAGTAGTATGATATCTTGAGCAACGTTCTTGATAACGACTGTGCTACTAATCTCTAGAAAATTCTGAAGATGAGCACAAGCATCTTCATGTGCCTTTTCACTGAATTGGGTAGCTTGCACCATGTTGATGAGGCTTGGCTTGAGCTCAAACTCAAGATTGTTAGTGTTGAGTGTTGGTCCAGTGCGAATGTTCTCAGTGCTTGGAGTAGAGAACTCACGCAGAGTCTTGTCATCCATAGCTTCAGAACTGATGTTGAGCTTCTTCATGATTTGGTTGATTCTAATTGATGAAAGTTGTTGGATCACAACCAATCCTGCACTTACCCTATATAAGATATGAACAAAAATAGACAAGGGTAAGCCTGCTAAAGCAAAGGTTATGGTTTTATCAATAAGTATTTATTTGTCAATTCTCTTATGCCACATTTGCTCTTCCCCGGCGACAGCGCCAGAAATGCTTGTTGGCATTTCTTAGCATCACTCTTACTAGGTTGTCATCCCTAGCATGATGCTAGAAATGCTTTGTTGGTAAATTATGAATGCCACTTACAAACTCCAAGAAAATAATGTTAAAGTCAAGTATCCGCAAGTGCACAGATAAATTACAATTGTAGCATTTCACCCGGGAGTATACCGAGTATCAGTATTTATATTTAATCCACAAGGAAGAGCTATGGGGTTGAGTTGACATTGAGGCATTGAGACATTGACATTGCGTGGTGGCTGCGATATACAGTAGGAGCGATTCCCTTTCGACCGGTGGGACTAGGATCGGGGCCTTCGTCAAGACTTACTTGAGCTTGTCAAGCGCCTCCTGAGCCTCAGCTGTCCACACAAACCGGTCAGTTTTCTTTAGAAGTCGGTAAAGAGAGAGACCTCGTTCGTCGAGGCGCGATATGAAACGGCTGAGAGCCGCGAGGCATCCCATGACCCGCTGCACCCCCTTTACATTTTGAATTGGACCCATCCGAGTGATGTCCATAATCTTCTTTAGGTTGGCTTCGATGCCGCGCTCAGAGACAACGAATCCGAGCAGCATACCACTTGGGACCCCAAAAATGCATTTTTAGGGTTGAGTTTTATGTCGTTCTCTCGGAGCTTCTTGAAGGTTTTTTCGAGGTTGGCCACGAGCTGGTCGGCCTTTTTGGACTTGACCACGATGTCGTCCACGTATGCCTCGACGGTCTCTCTGATGAGATTGCCAAAACATTTGAGCATGCATCGCTGGTATGTTGCTCCCGTGTTTTTCAGATCGAACGGCATGCTAACGTAGCAGTATGATTCGAATGGCGTGATGAAAGAGGTCACGAGTTGGTCGGACACTTTCATCGCAATTTGATGGTAGCCAGAATACGCATCAAGGAAGCAGAGGGTTTCGCACCCCGAGGTCGAGTGACTACTTGGTCTATGCATGGTAAAGGAAACGGATCCTTTGGACACACTTTGTTGAGACTAGTATAGTAAACACACATTCTTCATTTCCCACTCTTCTTTTTACAAGAACGGGATTGGCTAACCACTCGGGATGATACACCTCCTTGATGAATCCATCCACCAAAAGCTTCTCAATCTCCTCGCCGATGGCCCTATGCTTCTCCTCGTCGAAGCGGTGCAGGCGCTGTTGCACCGGCTTGGAGCCCGACTTGATCCTCAAGGCATGCTCGGTGACTTTCCTCAGAATGCCTGGCATATCCGAGGGTTTCCACACAAAAATATCAATGTTTGCATGGAGAAAGTCGACGAGCGTGCTTTCCTATTTGGGGGAGAGGTCAGCATCGATGCGCAGCACCTTGCCGTCAGAGTCGTTGGGGTCGATGGGGACCTCCTTGGTGCCCCTCGTGGGCTCAAAGGCTCTGGCCTACCGCTTGGAGTTGGGCGCATCCTCAGTTACCACCCCCCTAATGATCGTGAGCTCTTCAGAGGCAATGGTAGCAGCAGTGAGCAGCACTCCAGGTCACACTCGTAAGTGTACTGGAAGGAGGTGCCGACCGTGATGACCCCGTGCGGGCCCGGCATCTTCAGCTTAAGGTACGTGTAATTAGGGACCATGAACTTCACGTAGCATGGACATCCTAGGATGGCGTGGTAGGTTCTGTGGAAACCAACCACCTCAAAGGTGAGGGTTTTAGTCCTAAAGTTGGACTTATCCCCAAAGGTGATGGGCAGGTCGATCTGTCCAAGAGGTTTGGCTTGTTTTCCCAGCACAATGCCATAGAAAGGCACTCCGATCGGTCGGACACGTGACCGATCGATGCCCATGGCGTCGAGCTTTTCAACGTACATGATGGTGAGGCCGCTTCCTCCATCCATCAGCACCTTGCTGAGACGCTTTTTGTCGATGATCGGGTCGACGGCGAGTGGGTATCGGCCTGGATGCGGAACATTGTCCAGGTGGTTGGAGTGGTCAAAGGTGATGGTGGACGTCGACCACCGGAGGAAGGCGGGAGTGGCTGGCTTAGCCACGTACACCTCACGACACGCGAGCTTCTGTCGGCGCTTGGAGTCATACGCTGTTGGCCCATCGAAGATCATGAAGCAGCTAGTCTCCTCTAGGAAGGCATCCTCCTTCTCCTCAGTGTCGTCCTTTGGGGGGTCAGGCTTCTTTTTCCCGTCACCCTTCTTGGAGCCCCTGGACAAGAATTTTTTCATGAGCCAGTAGTCCTTGTAGGCATGCTTGATGGGGTAGGCGTGGTTTGGGCAGGGCCCCTCAAGCATTTTCTCAAAGTGATCCGAGGCACCCTCAGCAGATGCCTTCTTGCCCTTGCGCTCAACAGTGGCCATGAGCGAGTGCCCAGACCATGGCTTGTTCCTTTTCTTCTTCTTTGAGCAGTTGGAGGTGCCTTCGCTGGCGTCCTTGTCCCGCTTGGCCTTGCCACGGGCATGGTCAAAAATTGCTCCGACCGCCTCCTCGCCCGAGGCATGGCTGGTGGTGATGTCGAGGAGCTCCTTGGTGGTCCGCGAACTCTTTCACCCTAGCTTGTGAACCAGGGTCTTGTTGGTAGTCCCATACAGGAACGCGCTGATGACGTTGGCATCAACAATGTTGGGCAACTCATTGCACTACTTGGAGAAACAGCGAATGTAGTCACAGAGGGACTCATCTGGCTTCTGCTGATAGTTCTTGAGGTCCCAAGGGTTCCTAGGGCGCGTGTAGGTGCCCTAAAAGTTCCCCATGAAGATCTCCTTCAGGTCCACCTAATCCTTGATGGAGGTGGGCGGAAGGTGGTCCAGCCATGTCCGGAATAAGGAGAGGTTGCGAATGATGAAGTAGTCACTATCCGCACCACCGGCCTGGCAGGCAAGCCAGTAGTCCTCAGGCCAAAGGCCAGGGTTCGATTCCCTAGAGTACTTGAGGACGTTCGTCGATGCATGGTACTGCTCTGGGAACGGCACGCGGAGAATATGCCAGGCAAAGGCCTGAGGCCCCAACGGTGGGGGGCTCAAGCTCCGGTCCTCATTGGTGTCATAGCGTCCGCCATGACGAGGGTGGTATCTGTGGTCGGCCTCCAGTCTCCCGTCCTCCCTTCCACACCTACGAGCGTCTAGGACGACACGGGCATCACGGATGGGGCCGACATGCTCATGTATCAGGGGTAGGTTGGCAGCCCCTACGCCACGTGGCGCCTGGTGGACAGACGCGTCCCTGATAGCCCGCTCGGTGGACGCACGCTGGTTAGTGTCGGGCCCACGCACAGTGAGCTCTCCGCTTGCTGCTCTGCTACATGGTCGAGCAACTCGCGGATCTCTCGTTGGGTCTTGCGTTCCTCGGGAGCTGCTGGCTCGGGAAGCCTTCGGAGCAAGGCTGTCGTGGCGGTGATGTTCTGGCTGGTTTGGGCAAATTGTGAAAGACCATCATCGTCCTCCACGATCTACCGGTGAATGTCATGGGCCCTAGCTCATGCGCGCCTGCCCTCAGCGTGGTGTTGCGCGATCTCACGCTCAAGCTGAGCGCAGTCTTCCTCCAGCTCGCGGCATGCTTCCTCAAGCTCATGCTGCCATGCCTGTAGCTGCTCAATGGGTGGTCATCCCAGCTGTGGTGGGGCTGAGGCCACCACCGCCGGAGGCGAGACAATCGCCCCTCCTACAACTGCACGCACGGGGACCTCTTAAGGGTTTCGTCAGAGTCGCTGGCGCTCGAGACGTGACCATCGGAGGTCTCCACCATGAAACACTCCTACGAGGGGTGATGGCTTCCCTCGCTAGAGTTGGAATCAGAGATCGACTCTAAATTGCTGAGGAGGTCGTGGATCGATTCCATGAAATAGTCGACCATGCCTACGAACTCGTCGTTTGCAGGCGGCGGATGGGAATGTCATGCCATATGGCACTTGACGATCTGCGCGGCATTGCGCAAACCATAGGGGAACGCCATCGAGGCGCCCTGGGTAAAGATGTCCAGGGAGAGAGGTTCTCCACCGGTGAGCTGCATCATGACATTGACGAAGGAGAAGGTGAGGACACGTAGGTCCCCTAGGATGGGTGAGGTCCCAGGTAGACGGCGAGCTGGTGCTATAGCTCCCTGAAGTTGAGGTCGAGGAGCTGGTCGCGCTTCGAGGCGCGGGCCTCCAGAGCGCTCAACTGCAACTCCTCAAGATCGCATCGAGACCGGTGGTGGGAGGAGTCTGGGGGCGAGAGCCCTCACCAGCTCTGCCTCAGTGGTGACAATGAAATCCAAACTCCCGAAGCGCATGTGCGCACCCGAGGTCCAGTTGATGCCGTGGCTAGCCATCTGAAGCCTGATGAAAGTGATAAAACACACAAAGAAGTTCCGAAGCGGTGTTGTCCTCCTTCCCCTGCCAGTGGGCCCTGATGGCCCTATAGACAATGGGGACCTCCCTACATTGTCGCCTTGCCTGACACCGGTCCTATGCATAGGTGTCGTGGGTCAATCGTGACGCTCCATACTACCCGGGTGGATGGTATGATCAACTGACTCTTCTGATGGAGGCCATGCCAGAGTTGGAAGTATGGTGCAAAACTGTAGACGTCTAACGGAGCTCGTACGAGGAGTTGGCGACATAGGACCACCCTGTTGACGCCGTGGCGATGTGAGGGATGGCCTGTCATAGTTGCGGGTCGTGTCGAGGCATACCTGCTCCCCTTTTCATGTTAGGGGGCACACCCGTGGTGGTTGAAGCGGTGCAGGCCCCTCTCAGGGCCTTTGCTCTTGTCTGAGAGTATATCTGAACCCCAGGGCTCGGGCGAGGCGGAGCCTTCACCCGGAGGGTCGGACGAGGCGAGACCCGCGCTCGAGAGGTTGGGTGAGGCGGAGCCTGCGCCTGAGGGGTCGGGCGAACCAGAAACCCTCTCAGTTGGGCCAGACTGGGCCGTAGCTGCGCTCATAATTGTTTTAGACGGACTGAGGCTCATGTCTTTTTAACTCCTGTCTTATGGGTACCCTACTATCGGTACTCGACACCATGTTTACAACTAGGTTGCTAAATATCTCTATAGCCATAGAGACTTATTAACCAAGATCAAAACATCATGCTTATCCCAAGGCCATTAACTCTTTATAGCATATAAGAAAAATAAAGTGCATTGCAAAGCTTATATGTGAAAATAAAGTAGCTAACAAGGTTTATAGAACTGGATGATGATGGTCTGCAATCAAGTTTAAACACCACTTTTACACAAGATTGCGAAAGGAAAATGCCCATGAAGCACTAACATGGATATGAAAGCATTCATCATAAAGCATAGAGAACAACCAAGCAAACTATATGTGAAGCATGACCGGAATGCAAAGAAGGTGCAAGACAGTATGATGATGACAAAATGCAATGTATGCAGAAAAAACAAATATGAACATGAACATGTCGATGGTCTAAAAATAAAACAAGCCTAGAATAATTAGTTACAAGTTAATCATCATAAGGTGGTGCCATACATTTTATTCTCTAAAAGAAACAAAAACTCAATGAACGGGTTGCCTCCTGAAAAGCGCTTCATCTAAAGTCATAGAGTTTGACTTTCTCACATACCTTCTCTTTGTCACAAAGCCATGGTCCTTTATGCAAGAACTAAAGGTGCATGCAACTTTTGTTCACTTCCCATACTGTACATGATCGACTTGTCTAAGCTATTTTCTCTAACATCATCATCCCCTTCTCTGTCATTCTTCGCTGAAGCCTCTTCTTTGTTGAATTTACTCTATGTCTAGAACAGAACATTCACAAAACTTTTGCTCCTTTGCAAAGTTCATCAAATTCCCTTACCAACAAGTGGTCATTCACCCAAAACGGACTCCGGACGATGGTGTTACACCCATTTTACTCTGGCGTCCCGAGCTGATTTCATAACACGCAGTGTCGAAATTTTTTTTGGCAGTTTTGTTGAAAGATTTTATCACAACTCCTTGTATAGATCTCCAAACTTGGCAATTCTTGATACGTTGGAAAGAATACTTGATGGAACTTCTGAATATCCAATTTTCATCTATTGTACATCTCTGATCATGGGCAGAAAATTGATCGCAACAGCAACGTTCATCCTGAGATGTTGATGATCCAACTTGCAACTCTTTGGACATGACTGCTCCACATCATTTAGATCTCATGTTCCTACATGGTTAGCGAAATTCAGGCAATCTCCCGGCAAGTGCTCATTTAAGGTCATTAGCTTGACCAAGCGTAAAGCAAGATCAAGATTTGCAAAATTTATTGTAAGCATAAGCATCCATAATCACAACCACAATTGATTTGCAAAATAATATCATGGTGCAATTAAATGTAGCATATGTTTCTTTCATAGCACTAAGATCTCTACAAGGCAACGCTTCTAAAGGCATAGGTTCAAACAAAAGCACTGCCTCTTTATCATTCTCAAGGAATTCTAGCCTATCGATATGATAAACATAGGTGCAAGGCATAGAATTTAATCTATCATCCATACTATTGGTTGAACAAGAGCATTTCAAGATATCATCATCAATACTATAGTACCTTGAGAGTTTAATGTGTACCCTAACCTTGGAGCTTTTTCAATAAGAGTGATTTTTTATCCATCTGTCAGAATTGAAAGCAAATCAATCTCAACAATTGGAGGTGGTTCTTCTTCATCATCTTGCAATTCCTCCAGCTCTCCATTATGTGGAACATGCAGTCCATTAGCAAAATTACCGGTCACCTTTTCTCTGAAGTATTCATTATTTTGGATCTCACCCACATCTTCATCTTCAAAGTATTTTGTATTGCCTTCATTATCTTCCATGTGCCACATGTCATCAAGATCATTTGTTGTAGACTCACTCTTTTCTCCATCTTTGAGAACAGCCATGTCTCGATTCTCTGGTGAATAAGCTTTAATAGCACACAAGCTATAAACCCGTGCAAAGGGGGCTTCTAGGCGTGCAAAATGCACCCTAACCGATCGGCCTGCGAGGGCGAAGCTTAGTTATGGTCAAAGTGGGCTATGGCCTCCTTGCTCACCTTAATCTTCACTAAGCAAGCAGTAATTTTAGCATTGTTCATTGATATTTAGAGCTCAAATACATAGATTAGCCCCACTATTTGTTCAGTCAAGCTCTACCACTGTCGGCCTGGACTGTTCTTGCTCCTTCTCTATGTTATTTTTCCCACATGTTATTAAGCTTGAATCCTACTATTTTCTGCACTTTTTCCTTCGAGACAACACCCATGTCATCAAAATCATCGAAAATGAGACTTTGAAATATTTTTGCAGTTATCTTTTGTTGGGAGTGATTTCCATCTCACTAGCTCTTCTCTTTATTGCAATTCTCTCCTTAGCAGTAAACTTACATCCTTGATCAAATGGCAATAACCAATCAAGTTCTTCTAATGACTCAAATTCATCTTCTTCAATTGGTGTGCATGATGTTGCAGAGAGGGACCTTTTATGCTCAATCATGGTTCTCTGTTCTTCTCAGGCTTCATTCGCATGACAGTTGGAGGAGTGGAGCAACGCAAGGTGGGAAACGCCGGCAAACACCGCCAGCGACAGCGACGCCTCATCCTCGCCCCCCATCCACCTTCCTCAGCTTTCGATGGTTCTCCATTAGCTAGGTATGTCGATATCCATGCCGAGAAGATTGATGAGGACGACGAAGACTTCCTATCTTCCGGATTCATGCCGTTATTTACGCCTATTGAAAACTTGCAATTATAATTGTTCGTCATACCCGATTCATGACATTTTCTACGCTTGAAACAACACCGGACCCACCTGCACACCGTCGTTTTTTTTTCTAGTATAATAGCCCAAAATACCCATTTGACTACCTTCTCTCCCACTCAATGACATGCGGGCCCCACAATCATCCCCTTCCTCTCACCTTCGTCCCACCTTTCCCTCCACCTTCGTCCCACGACATCGCCCGAGCGACCTCCGGCCAGACACCCAACCGGACGCATGCCACCGCCGTCCGGGTCAGGTCCAGATAGGGGGAGGGCGGATCCGGCCCCAGGGGGCCGAGATCTGGCCTGTCGGCCGGCCATCGCCCAACCAGTAGAGGTGGGGAGCAGCCGCCTGCAAGGACGGCAGCATGGCCCCTGGAGCCGTCGCGCCACGCGACGCCATGGCCCGCCACGCGGCTCGCCAGTGGCCGACCGCAACGCCCATGCCGGCCAAGGCCCCCGAGCTGCCCCCTCGCCCAGCGTCGCAAACCACCGCACGGAGCATGGATCCGGTCAGGAGGAGGTCGGATCCGGCCCAAAGCGGCCCAGATCTGCGCGCTGGCCAGCGACCTCGCCAGTGGAGCTAGGTGGTAGGAAGGGGGTGCAGGAGAGAGAGGGAGAGGGGAGAGGAGGGCGTGACGGCACCGGTTGTGCGGGCCGCCACTAAGAAGGACCTGATACAGAACCGGCCACTAAGAAGCAGAAGAACTCTGAGGTTTCAAATCCATCGACATCTGGACAGCAGGAGGATGAACCGGTGCCAATGCAAACAGCTGCAATGACGCCTTCGAGAAGCAACCACCCTCCATTTTTGTCTCCTCAGGTTACCTGTTCATCACCTATTCTGGTGACTCCACTGTCGCCAGGGGCTGAAACTAGGCGGTTGATGATGGCGCAGCAAAAAATAGCTCAAGTTTTAATGCACTCTGGTGGTGGGGCAAAGAGCTTGATGCCAAATCAACTGAAGGATAGTTTGCCTCCTAACACTTCTACCAGGAGTGCTGAACTGCAGCTGCAGCCTTCACCTGATGTTGAACTGCACCAACCCGTTGTAGTTGGTGATGACCTGCAGACCAGCGAGCATCATTTTATTGAGCCTGCTGATTCACCAAAATTGTTGCGGACCGAGAGCAGTACATGCAGCCCACAAGTGCTGCCAACAGAAATGAACAAATCTGCTCCTACTACTCCGAGTATATTATCTGGTAATGATTCTAATTTGGCAAAGGATATTTATGATAATTCAGTTTACCTTACGTTGCAGCACGTGAACTAATGTTCAGTCTGCGGATGGTATTACTGTTGCAGATGAGGATACTTTGCAGAAACCGATGGCTAACCATAGGGGTACGCCACAATCGCCTTCGACTTCTCAAGTCAAACATACTGGTATGTTAGACACAATTTCTTTTACCTCTTTTGCTACTCTACCCAATGATATTTGTGTTACAAATTTAAGTAATTTGGATTTCAATTTGGGAAACAGTAGTAGTAAAGTTAACATGTCTATTAATGCTCTAAAACATATTGAGATCGATAAAACCAGTGTCACATCCAGTAAGAAAACGCAAATTGTAGGTGACCTAAAAGCCTCTTCTAGTAAACTAAATCTCTTGGATACAAGTGATGATGAGGGTGCTGAACCAGATAGTGCTCTACTCGCACACTTGGTTAGAGATGTGTCTGAAGTAATTTTTGATGATGTGGACCTATAGACATAAGAATTTGTGATCTCATGGCAACCACAAGAAAATCAAAATCTAATCCAAGAGGATCACAAAACCCGGAAGGGTGGGAACAAAAACAAAAAAAGAGTTTCTCCATGAAAGGTTTTTTCAGGTCTCTTAGACTTGGTTAAATACCGGTACATTTCAGAGGTAGTTAGCGATCATGGGCTTGATTTCATTTCTGTAATGGAGACCAGGAAACAAGACATGTCAAATAAGAATTTGTCGTGCTTTTGCGATGGTGCAGATTGAGTTAGTGTGTAGCACCCAGTTTTAAAGACAAAACCGGATACATGCCATATGTGAGCCCATCAAATTAATGTGGAAAAATTTGAAATGCACAACTTTCTATAACTAAATTTGCAAAAACTCAAATTAGTCTTGTCAAGTTTTATACAAATATTAAAACATTTATTTTATTTAGTGTTTTCTATTCACAACCCAAAATTAAAATTTAATTTTAAATGTTACATGGTGGAGCTGTCCCAAATAGGCCCTAAATTCCACCACACCCTGGTCTCATATTTCTAATTTATCATGTGTTAATTCTGTTGACGTAACATCCTAGTGATGCTGCTTACCTTTTGAGTTCGCTTCAGCATTAAAAACGCTCTCTACTCTCATGGTCAGGCATACTCGATTTCCTTGGGCAGAAGAGGGGAAATTGATAGTGGCTGAAGGATCCAAACAGAAGCAGATGGGAAAATATGATGTATGTGAACAGCCCCGTGGATGGAAGAAGATGATGGCGGAATAGAGGGTCATACCAGGTCTGCTGGAAGCACTTGTTTCCAGTTGAATGAACCACCTTCTTTTGAAGCATTCCTGCACCCCATTGAATTAGAACTTAGACTAACAGTATCTTATCTTAGCCTAAACATAATCACTAACTCATCTTAATGCGGAAATTAATCTTAGATACTAACCAGGGTCGGCAAATGCCATCTGTGCTCGTGTACCTGACGTAGGAGTTGATGTAGATGAACTTATCTTCACCAATCTGAGAACCAATGCTCTCTTTTTATAAAGAACTCGATGTAGATCCAATCTGCAGCAATTGTACTTAGACGTGGGTAGACGGCCTTCCTAAACCCACTAGCGCCTTAGTGACCGGTTATGTGCTTTGTTTCACGTGGGTGGAGCCGCTAGAGGCATCTTCTCTTATTTACAGATGCGCTATGGGTCAGGGTGCTGAATCCTAGAAGATGTAAGGGTTGCCGCCGATCACGGCAAATCTTATTTAGTTGGAAATAAATGACAAGTGGATCAAAAACTTAATGCTTAATTAATCTCATAATTAAGTTTGGGATTAGCCGAACCGATCATATCTCAACATTCTCCCACTTGATCGAACGACTAATGCACTTATGTAACTAATGTTCGTCTTACATTTATGTTCACACTCAGTACTACAGCAAAACTAGACTAATGCGTCGTCAGCAGCATTAATCACCACCGGGACTCCATTACCCATAGTTCACAGCAATATCTTGTTAGAACGCTTATTACTTATTGAGAGTATATGACCCTATTACCAGGAATCAAGTTAGAGACTCTGCACTAAAACTCAAATTGATTTGCGCGCTTATGAATGGGATAAGCGTTAAGCCTCAAATAATCAAATATGCTAGCATCAGCTTAGTTCTTATTTTTCTCAAGTTTAATAATTTGATCATGGGTTGTTTCTTTCACAACATTTAATCAATGTGCTTGGCATCAGCATTTGATCTGTTATTACTCGAGATAATATTACAACTTAACTGTAGGCCTATAGCAGTATGTCAATACTCAATTTTAGGATAATATCTCTTTAAGCCACATGGCCTGTCATATTCATTCTTAAACATGCCACTAGTTGAGCTCATCTTAATACTAATTATATTTGGAGCTTTCAGTGAAATTATCCTTTTCTGCAAGAGTATGTATAATCTAACTGTGCACTTTCTTATACACACTCAAGAGAATTGACAAACGACTAATTCTTAATTCTTATAATTGACCTGATGATTCTTTTGGTGCCTCATCAATAACTTAAAATTCTTTGGCCAGGTATCCCGATGCCAAGTCTAGACTAGTATTGACTTAGTATTCTTAAAGTTACACCCGAAGAATATGGAACATCTTCCTCTTCAATTGTTACTAACTTATTATTAGAATTATTTGGGATAATTAATCTTACTGCGTTGTGCAATTGCACTGTGCAAATAAACAGGCGTGGCATTACTTATTCAAACTCTATCATTTAAGCATTAATTTGATATGCCTTCTGTGATAGTCCTAGTACTCAATTGGTCCTATATATTTCAATAGCCAAAAACTCAGGCTTCATCAAAATATATCGTATTAAAAATTTGGGTAAGTAGAAAACTCTTATGTGACATTTCTATTGCCACATAAGTCAACTTCACCCATATAGAGTATTAGGACAATAAGCTTTTCCACCATTTCTTTTAAACATAATTCTTCACTTAATGAAATTCTAAACCATAGTGAGGTATGTTCTTAGTTTTAATCTTACAAAACTCCCTTCGAAGCCACACATAAAATTATAGACCCTTTATAGCCTGTTTTAACTTTGTTAGGAAACTTATTAACACCCACACTTTATATATACCTATGGACCTAAGCTCATAAAACTACTTAGTTTAGAATAACAAAATTCCTCTTCTGATATGATCATCTTATATATTTATCATGGATCACAAACAGTTTATTAACAATAGAGGTTTACCTATGTGTCTAATTATCAACTAATGCCTGCTACATAGATCTGTTGTGGCTTACTAATTGACTCTTGAAAATCCACAATAGAAATTGTAGTAATTTAAATGAAGGTATACTAATGACTTACGGGCTACGGCACAAACTGAGATATTTATGTCTTCTTGAGTCATTGATACAGAAAACTAAGCTCGTATCTCTCCAAGATTTAATCTTTCTTCTTTGTGAACTCCCACTAGCTCCTACTGATTTTTGTATTCTCTAGAGACACATTCATTACATCTTAACTTAGCGAAATAGTTATAACAGCAGAAAACGCAATCTCTTGGACTTTGCTCCCACTGATTTATATGTTCTCTAGGAACATAATTAGGGTGCTACGTGTACAGCTCATTTACTTAGAATCTCATTTTTTATCCTTAGCTAGGCTGTACATGTCTTGCTTAGGTTTTGCACAGTAAAATTTTTATGGTCAAATATTCATCAATCAGCGTTGACCAGAATGACAAACATAAGGCATATAAGTCTCTAAAAACAAGCTCTATGAACTAATCTAATCAGCGTTGGCCAAAATAAACTAGAACAAGATACTTGGTGAACATACAAACACTAATCAACTTTGGCCATAAATAGTAAAAGCAAGTCATACTTCAATTAAAACTAATGTTGGGCTTACGAACAAAAGTTAGTATGAATTATTTATTTCTCAAGTCCTATGCTTTAAAATCTTATTAAATAGAGCATCTCTTTCTTGATGAGACAGTCCATTCTCCCCTTCGAAATGTGGCTTAGTAGTGACACAATTTCGACAAGGTCTCATCATCTTGACTAATGATTAAGATAAAACTGACATAAAAAAACTCATATTACAGGAAATAAATCTCTTTACCAACTAATAAGATAAATCATAATGGAATAAATTTGATGATGTGTCCATAAACTCCAAACTCAAGAACATTTGTTCAGAATACAATGGATTTATAAAAAACTAAGATAACTTATGCATCATCAAAAGCTAAACTTAAATCTGATCTACTGCGAAGCTCCAAGGCTCGACTTCATATTTATTCCATCAATGGCTCCTTACTTTTCTCCCTTTCTCCCCTTTCACTCATGGTTGGCAGACCTGAGGAGAATTTAAGATATGCATTATTACACCTTAGTTAATCCACCATATGTTGGGAAAATATCTTAAATAAAACTTATGAGACAGCTTAAGTTACTTGTCTTTTGAAGCCATTCTTATACTTATCATCAATTTGGTAACTTGCAAAATTTGCAGACCATTGGAAACTTATCATTTTGAGCATGTTTGGTATGGTTTTCTGGCATAGAACTCATAAGGCAATTTGCCATAAACTCATTGCACACATCTAATCCAAGTGCCTTCAATTCATAAGTCATATCAAACAAGATTTTAACGTGGTTACCCACACCACTTATCTCATCATATCGGGAATTAATTAACTTATCAAAAAGGAAAACATTTCTAAAGTGTGCTTTTATGGAGTTGTGAAGCCCCTTAGCACTTAATCCCTCGGAGTTCTTTTCATTAGAAAGAAACCTCCTCCTCATCTTATATAAAACTACAGTGACTTCATCATACTATAGTTTTTCTAAAACTATGCCATCCAAACAGACACTATATGACGATAGCCAATAAACTTTAGCAATAACAAATTTGGCCTTTAAAACAACAATAAAGCGACAAAAAAATCATGAAGATGCAAATACAAACATATTAGGAAGCAGGTGAAAATAAAAGGCATGCATTCCACCAGTGAAAAGTAAACTCTCTTAATGTGGAAAACTTAACTGTGCCCTGAATATCTTACCTGCATTCTTTTTTTTTTTGAGAAGCAAATACATTGATAGCACAAAAAAAAGTGTGATGTTGCATTTGCTGTGTATGGTACCTGGACCAAGAGGGTTTTGATTTGGAATCACTTGAGCATTTCCAGCGTTCTGTTGGGTCTTTGTCTGACATTCTATGGACAGCATTTTCAGAGAAATCTTCCGCAAATAATCAGACTGAGGGATACAAAACAAAAGGATTTAAGTTGTGGTTTTTGCATTAATACAATTTACATGTGCAAGTTGCATGGGCCCATGGTATTTTGATACCACGCCTCCCAAATATAATTAGCACAGTATCCGTGCATTGCCCCATCATATCTGTTACCATGATAAAAAGATGCTATAAGCATCTAAAATTTACCTAAAAGCCTTTAAGATTGTTCATAGATCAAATGTTTATATCATTGACCCGCCCCATGACTAAACATTCTGACTCTACGAGAGCATACTAGAGTTAGGTTAAATGTACCTGGTTGGTGGCTGCAGTATAGAATTTCTCTTCAAATTGCACGGCAATTTTGTGAAGCTCAGTTAGCCCTTCTGGTCCTGATACTGGCAGGTGCTTCTTCAGAGTCTCCATTCTACATATATAATGCAAGAAGTGATATATTGAGAGATAACTGATAAATGTGTTTGATTACCATTTAATTAGTCCAAGTAAACCAGAAGCCCCAGTACATGTACAAAAATAATAGTTCACTAGTGGAAAAAGTGGGCATGGAATTTGTGGACCACTAATGCACATACATATTTTTGAACCGAACAAACAACTAGGGTAAAAATGGACACATTCAAGTGGTAATTAGGGTAAAATTTAAGTGGTGGCAAGGGTAAAATGGACACATTTCATTGGCAAGCATATACATGGCTTAATAATAAGTTGGCAGAAAAAACTCGGGTCATACCGCATAACCAATGCTAAGTCCTACACAAGATGAGGGTCTAGGAAGTGGATTTTTACATGGTTTTACCCTTTCTTATTTTGCAAGGAGGTTGACAAATTGGAGAAAGCCAGCAGTATACCGCTAGGCCATGCGTACCCTTCACTAGGGGTAGAGAAGTGTTGGAAAAAAAACAATCACGTCATGAGTTGTCACATTCTACACCCATATACCATAAAAAAAACTCAAATGCACATTGAAGTCGTCCCTCATGGCTGAAAAAAAAAAGAGAAGTCACCTGTGCATGTAGAAGAGTTGCGATATGCAGTTGCATATGTTTCTATGTGTGTTTATGATGGCAACATAGGGTGTGTTTAGTTCCTCATTTCACCTAAAAAATTTTAGGTTTTGGTCCATTATTTTGCAGAATGGAACTAAACACCATGCAAAATTTTTGGCAAAAAGGTATCCATTCTCTATTTTGGATTTTGGCCTCAAGAGGCCAAAAAAAAGCCAAAAAAACCAAAAAGCCCTCACCCACCCTATGAAAAATTTGGCATTTTGGATGGAACTAAACACACCCATGAAAATTTTGGCATTTTACATTTCATCATTCCAAAGTAGTTGGTATTTTGCATTTTGCATTCCATGGAACTAAACACAGCCTTAATCAAGGAGTCCATGTTTGGACTTTGGAGTCCCAAATAATCAATTTTCTCCTTATAAAAATACTCTTATAGCAAGCAAAGAGGTAGTCAAGTAGTTTCTACTGATAATTTTGATGATTAAATTTGGTTTAAATAAAGATATATAATCTTAGAAAGTATGATGTATTGGATTGGATATGGATCCATATGTCACGAACAAACGAGTAGGTGATTCGTGGGTAAACAAAGTAGACGAATTGTTAGGTCCAAGTGCGAATTGTTAGGTGCACGGATGGGTCAGCAGGTCTAAGTGCATGGATGGATCAGCAAACCCTACCCAGCAAGCATGATACTGTCTATCTAAATAAAGTAAAGAGGGAAGCAGGTGTAAACGGATCGAATCGATCGAATCGTAAAAGAAGCGACATGGATCCGCCACGGCGGAAGGAAAAGATTGCAGTTGCTTACAATTCCCATTAGGGGGAGGAGGGAGGGAAGGAAGATGGAGAGGACGTACATCTTATTGACGATCCTGTGGCGCGCCTCGGGCTGAAGCTGGGTGCGCCAGTCGCTTCCGGCGGGGGCAGCCGCGTTAGGGTCGACGCCGCCGGTGGCAGCGACGGCGGCAGGGTCGGCGCCGTCCATGGCTTTCCGCCCTAGGGACTCGGGCGCCTCTCTTGCTCTTTCTGATTTGATTGCTGGCTTCGATCGATCTGGGCGACAATGGAGGGAGCACTTTCCCCCAGCTCCTCTCTGATAAGCAGGAGAGGAGGTAGCGACGACGACGAAATCGATTGTAGCGAGGAGGGCAGGGGCGGAGGAGCGACAAAAAGACTGGGCATGTTTGCAACAAAGGAAAATTTTCCTATTTATGTGTTTTTTCTGATTCCTATCGAATTCTTGCGTAATTTCTGCAAAATTTCTAGGTTCCAAACAGACCCTCATGAATCAGGATGACGTAGATTTATTTATATTAAAAAAAGAATCAGGACTGATGAATGCGCCATCTTCTCCCTTCTCGGGCCGTCTGGGAGATAATAAAGCGAGCAAGTCACGGCTCAAGATGGCAACGGGGAATTCCCCGTCGGAGGATGAGTCCCCGTCCCCGCGGGGACAAATCCCGCCCCATCCCCGTCAAAACCGCCGGGGCTAGAGTTTCCCCCATCCCCATCCCCGAGCGGGGAATTAATCCCCGCGGGGAATTCATCCCCGTTTCAATGACACAACATAGAAGAGTATACAATCATAGAAGAGTAGATTAGCAGAACAGATTGAACACCATGAAATTCCATTATTTTTTTTCCAACATATAGAAGCACCATTGCACAAGGACTCAGTACATACATCATTGCATTCGTAGATCTAGTAGTATACAGATATTCATTGCATTCGTAGATCTAGTAGTATACAGATATAGAGGCAAGAAGCAAGAGGAGGTTGCCGTAAAAAAAGAAGCAAGAGGAGGCAATGCACAAGCACGCTACATACATCATTGCACTTACTAGCACTCTGATCTAGATAGAAGGAACAGGCTCCAAAGATTAGAGCCTCCACACAGACCACATCCCGTTCCGCTTGACTGTTTGTAGCTGGATTTGAGCCACCCGTGTTGTCTCGGAACACAGCACGACAAGAGCAGGCTCAGGCGCTCGGCATGCCTCGCGGAGATGCAGGCGGGTGTCGTGTGTGGAGAGTGGAAGGTGGAGGGGAGAGGAGCGAGGCAGAGCCACGTACGCTGGGAGACAAGAGCAGGCTCGGGCGCTCGGTGGAGTTGCGTCTGGTGCGGGAGATGCGGAAGCCAGCGGCGGCTGCTACTGGGGAAAGGATGAACGAATAGATTTAGGGTTGGTCCCGGTATATATACTTGGCTGGCTGTAGTGGGCCTTTAGATGGGCTTTCTTCACTGGCTCGCGCCTGCTAGCTGCTTGCGGGGCGGGGACACGGAACCATCCCCGTCTCCGCCAGTCCCGACGGAGATCAGACTCCTACCATTTTAATCCCCGTGGGGATGAACTCGGATCCATCCCCGTCCCCGGATAGAAGAATTCTTCGCGGGGAATCAGGGATCGGGGTCCAATTGCCATCTTTAATCACGGCTCATGGGCCCCAATATTGGCTCATTTCATCGGCTTTGATATCTATTGTAACATCCCGGCCCAGGGCTTAACAGGATTAATAGGATACTCATACCAACAAGTTGCAACTTCTTTTCCGGAAGCCCATCTCGAAAGAACTCCAAAGTTAAGCGTGCTTGGCCTGGAGCGATGGGTGACCGACCGGGAAGTTCTTCCCGGGTGCGCACGAGTGATGACAAAGTGCGCAAAAAAGACTTGTGTTGGTCTGTGAGGGCAGTCTAATGTCCTAGAAAAGCGGCCAGATGTAAGCGGGCCCGGCCTCCAGGAGGCGGGACGTTACAGAATGGTATCAGAGCTGACTCTCGCGGTTTCACGGGCGCGTGTATCGCAGTTGCGCAGGCATGGTGCGCATGGCTGGTGTGGACCCAGAGTGGTCACACAGCATGGCACATGCGCTGGCACTGGACACACGGACGTGGCCAAGAGAGGACGTTCCTGGCTTGGGATTGACCGACGAGGACGTCGGTCTCTTAAGGGGGTGAGTATGTAACATCCCGGCCCAGAGCTTAACAGGATTAATAGGATACTCATACCAACAAGTTGCAACTTCTTTTCCGGAAGCCCATCTCGAAAGAACTCCAAAGTTAAGCGTGCTTGGCCTGGAGCGATGGGTGACCGACCGGGAAGTTCTTCCCGGGTGCGCACGAGTGATGACAAAGTGCGCAAAAAAGACTTGTGTTGGTCTGTGAGGGTAGTCTATGTCCTAGAAAAGCGGCCAGATGTAAGCGGGCCCGGCCTCCAGGAGGCGGGACGTTACATCTATATCTATAATAGTTCTATATTTATATATCTATTAGGTAGCGTGTCTGTGCGTAGTTACAGAATAGCTATCATTTTATACTAAAAACATGTATCGTACGATAAGATAATAATACTGTAAAAATTAAATACCAACGTTAAAGTGACATTTAATCCACAAAACAAAGTTCGTAAAATTAACACAGTCACGAAGAGCGCGGCGTCACAGACTCACAAACTCTATTGTATAGACCTTTTCATGATACGGCTAAGATAATGTTTTATATCGACAAAAAGAAATCTCCGATATCCATTTCTTTCGTGCACCAATAAATTCACGAATAAGTTCCGCCGCATCTCCATACCATCCCGCACACAGGTTCGAGTATATATATGTAAATATCAGTGTCTGTCACATGAGTAAACTATGCTCTTAGAGCTTGGTACATTTAATAAGGGTATAACAGAAGAGAGCATTATGGCAAGAGCACACATGAATCACTTCATCAAAATTTAAGTTAAATTTCTTTTGCTGTTTTCTCTTTTCCTTGAGCCGGTTTTCAAAAAAAAAGGAACAACAGTTGCAAATGCAAATAATGTGTTACAAAGAACAATCCTAGGCAATAAAAATAAAATTATTCACCCAATATATTTCAAGCAAGAAAAAAACAGCTCATCCAAGAGTAGTGCTTGTGTAATTGCTTCAACAGCTCATCCAAGAGTAATACTTCAAAGTCTGCCTTATGGTCTCTACGTTAATCATGACTTGAGCACCCTTCAAAACCTGAAGGTACTCCTTGTTCTGCCGAGATAAAAAAAAAACTTTAAAGTCAACTCGGTCAAACTTACATCAACAGAAAACGGAACCAAGGCATACATACATGTCTGGACATGCAGTCTGGTTATTGCCGCATGTTGCCCAGCTCTAGACACTTGCTCCGACCATTCTCCCTGCTGCAGAGCGAATGAAGGTCTCAATTATCAGCACTAAGTGTTTCTCTCTGTCCCTATTTATAGAAACACTTAATCTTAGTTTCATACCGTTATGTTTTTCTTCAGGGTGTCGATATAACCAGCTGCATTGTCTACGTAGAAGTCGTCTTCACCACTCAGGCACTCACCCATCATTGTTGCAGGGGGCGTGGATAGAGTGGAGCATGAGCAACTCCATGAGTTGTGCGGTTGCTACCCATCTGGAATTCTTGTGCCTCCACTCATCATTTCCATCAATCTCGCCATGGAACACCGGCCACTGCATTGGCATCCCCGCACGGCTCAAGCGGCATCCTGTCACTGCACCACCAATTAAATTTCATTTCATACAATATTCAATAAGCGAGGGCTCATTCAACCGTTCATTTTCAGAGGACTCAATCGACCAACCAATCAACCAAAGCAATCTATTCTAAAGCACATAATTCATTCATCAATTACAAATACAGCACATTGTTTCAAGTCGCACGCAATGCATCATAAAAATTGGCTACTGCAAGCCTTATAGTGAAAGAAGAAAGCATGTTTTTTCTGTACCACTAAATAAAACAGCAGCATATCATTTTTTTTGGATTAACAGCAGCATACCCTTTTTTAGGATCAACAGCAGCACACCTTCAGTAAGTTATAGGCAGCAAATCTGCATTATATTGTTAATAAGAAAAAAAAGGAAAGGAAAATTCAGTCATCAAAGACAAGATTCAGAAAAGAAAACTGGTATGCAATGAAACAGGAATTTTTGAGATAATAGTTTACCTTGAATGAGAAGTTGCTGTAAAAATATTTCACCGACAACGGCGCACCAAATTTTTCCATGCTGCCACACTCACCCCTGCTACCAATTAAATTCAAACTCATGAGAAGAGATGAGAATTGGGCCCTGAAAAAATGGCTTGGGCGTCTGAAGTCTCACAAGGAGGGATCAGTTTATGATACAGCCATATACAGGACACTCACATCTTCCTCGTAGTCACTATACGGACTACTGCCGCAGCTCATGCTGCAGGTCTCGCTCCAGTTACATAAGATATGAATTGTCTCTTATGAGTTGTCCTTTGATTTATAGTAGTTGGTTACATAATATTGTTGCATGAAAATTCGGTCACCTTCAATTTTCTCAAATAAAACGTGTTACTATGCAGCAGTAGTAGAAATGGTTTAGTGTAGTAACCTTTTGTCTAACAAGCATGTCCCAGTTGATGTCCTTGAAGAACGGACGGGCCTCTACCTGCCCTAATATCACATTTCAGTTAGTGTGGCGTGCACAAGACTGGGGATTTCTTATAAAAAGGAGAAATGAGGAGACCAAGAAAAAGGAGTACCTCTCCACCACCGGTCGCGCCTAATCTTTGCACCGGGTTTTCCATCAGCAACCTAATATGATTCGAAAGTTAATGAGTCCATATGGCAATTTGTAGGTAGCATATATGAAGACCTAGTGGGCGTATGTGTGGTTGTGCATGTTTTCAGAACCTCATATGTTTTCTGACTTACTTGTCAATCAAATCATACGCTTCAAAACTCAGCTCTTCTGGTACGCGTGGCCAAGGTATTTCTCGGTTCATTATGTTGTCGAATATTATCTGCAACAGACCCATATTATTACACACATCAAATCAAATTAGGATTAAGAAACTGAAAAGGATTTGAAAACTCGACCTGAAGGGGTTAAGACTGCCCCCACAGCATTCTAAATAAGAAGAAGACCTTCTCACCAAGCCGAGAAAACCCCCGAACCCCCGCCCCACCCTTACGTCGCCCAAGTGAGAATTGGGCCGGTGCCCCCTAGTGCTTTGGATATGGGACGGACGAGGGGATTTTTTTTAATCTCAACCTGAAATTCACTCCCATGGGGAGTCGAACCCAGGACCTGAGGAGTGCCGCCGGGGTACTCTGACTAGAGGCCCTTTGGCAACTGAAAAGGATTTGTCCATTCACTTCTGAAAATTAGTCCACTTGCATTGCATACAGAGTTACACACTTCCAAATTGAAATTCATTCCACATTTGCGCATAATAACAAACAGGAAACTTCCAATAGGCAATGCACATACATACTAAGTACCCACGAGTGCTCAGCATTGAAGGGAGGAATCCCCACGAGTAGCTCGAACAGGATAACGCCAACCAACCACCAATCTCAAGTCATGGATGCATACTATAATGCATATGTGCAAGAATTTACTGATGCAGAGGACACATAGATGGAATTTATTTTTGTACTGCCACAACTGCATCCAACCATATAATATGATAAACCAAAAAAAATCAGATGTATGCATAACAATAGTGTGGATTTGTAAAAACTTAACAATGAACTGGTTATTGATTTGTACTCAAAACTTAACAAGATGCTATATATTCCATCTTAAATAGGGGGAATGCATCATACAATTACTTTAGGACCTAAGCAGCATATCTAATGCAATGTAAACATAGATATCATTTATATTTGAAAACCATCACTGAACAGTGAACTCTGACTATTACATACTATTTCAGTAGTTCATGCAGACGTTAAACTTCTGTAGAAATCATCTAGTGTTGCTACTGTTCTACATGTAATGCCTCCTAGATGTGGGTCACTATTACTGTGCCTTTGAAATAATGTGCCCAATAAATCTTATTATTGCCAAAAAAAAGTTAAATAGGTCGATAATGGCTACCAGTTGCTAATCGTCCTGAAGGAAAGGTGTTTATAAACCAATAGAACAACCATGGTCGTTTCCTTTAGTAAAAGAAACCATAGAGATTAAACAAAAACTATTCTCGATGAAAGCACAAATAATATTTGTTTGTTACTGGTAACACCAAAAGAGGCAGTATAATAGGCTAAAAAATCATTGGTGCTGCCTCCATCGAAGGTCGAAGCCCCAATGCCAACAGAACTCGGAAACCCCAAGCATCAGAAGTTCAGAACAATGAGTGGACTTTCTTTGAATGTGTTCATCAAGAGCAACCTTCCTTTGTTACTGATAACATTGAAGCGAGTGCATGACTACTGTCCACAACCAGTTTATCATACAAAATAGTTCAGTGCAGAGCAGAGGTACACTCACTTTGCTATGCTGCAGATGATGTCGCCGAATAGGATGCTCATACAAAATAGTTGTTAGAGAACTGCCGCAGACAAACTCAGGACTATGCCTAACAACAGAAGGATCCAACTGATGCTTAGCATCTCAAAAGAATGTGCATAGTTGAAACTCGACTATCTAGCTGCTGCACAGGATAAAAAGTGGGCACAAAATAAAAGATCAATGTACCAGGCACGTCCTCGCTGACGAGGCAGGGACTCTAGCTCTCCGGTGATGTTGTCGACGAAGTCCAGAAATGCCGCCGCCCAAGAAGTTGAGGATCCAGGCACATCCTCGCCAGCGACGCAGGACAGGGGCTCTCCGGTGATGTCATCGGTGAAGTCCAGCAACGGCTCTGACCTGCCTTTAATCAGTTCAGCTGTTGGTGAATAGATTGTTGCTCATACCAGGCTAGCAATCAACTTAGGACATTAAAAATTCAGAACTAAGATATCTGAATCTTATAACGTTTTAAAGTAAGAAACGTCTCAGGTGCACTCTTAATTTAAATACATGTGCACATATAAATCAGCTAGGTTAACCCACCTCGAATACAACTGTAACACAGATTTCCCAATAGTATTGAACTATTTCCTCTGAGTGTCAGGAACTAAGAAATTCCAGTTGTTTATCAGAAAATTTTTCACATTGTGCACATATTACGACAGGAAGAAATCTCTACTGAAACAAGAAATCAAGCACAACAAAAACACTATGTTCATGTCTAGCTAAGGGTAAGCAGGTGCGCTGTGCATATCGACGAACAACGTAGCGACATAAATGAACAACATAGCGGTGACGGTGTCAATTTCGTAAGGTTATTTCAGACCTAGTTAAAGACAAAAGTAGAGACCACAACCAGCGGCACATGTACGCTTGATAATCTTTGGAAGGGATCAAAGTTAATAGTCTTAATACATGTATACACTTGTAATTGGATCAGATCCGAATACAAATAGCCAAATGCTCGGTTTCACACAGCATAAAGGCAAGAGAAAAGGATGAGGAGCACAAGGCTAAGAACATTCAGAGCAAAACAGATCAAATATCACATACCGCGGGCGCGGGTCCACTAAAGGGCATTGAGTGTGCACATGTACGACTAATAATCTTTGAAAGGGATTAAAGTTAGTAGTCTTAATACATGTACTAGGTAGCGTACCCGTGCGTTGCTACGGGATAGTTAACATTTTGTACTAAAGACATATGAATCGCACGATAAGATAAGTAAAAATTAAATACCAATGTTAAAGTAATATTTAATACAAAATACAAAGTTTATGAAATTAACACAGTCACGGAGAGTGCGACGTCACGGGCTCACAAACTCTACTATATAGACCTTTCCGTGATACGGCTAAGATAATGTTTTATATCAGTAGGATTCTCTCATGCGCCAATAAATCCACGAATAAGTTCCGCCGCATCTCCATACCATCATATACACAGGTTTGAGTATATATGTAAATATTAATGTCTGTCACATGGGTAATACTGCGTGTCTTGAAACATCTCTCACAAAACCTCAAAACGACGTATGCGTATAAATATGTGTGGCTTGTCTATTCCACGCAGACATATATTGTAGAATAGTCTATCCACTTAAGTGTTGTGGCAAGATTCACCATCGGCGATATATTGAAAATGTAATAAAAAAATGTTATCAAGGCAAAGCGATAAGTAGCGTAGAGGTTACCTTCATAGGCTATAGCCTCCGAGAGGGCGTGCACCAAGAGCTCCTCTAAGAGTAGCATGTACTTGGACATAACAAAATGAGTCATGAGATTCTTTTGCCACCGCTACCACTAACATTAGGACTATAGAACATGAGTCATTGGTTGTGAAAGAAAACAACACCATTCAACTATGTAAGAAAACAACATGCTATATATAGTTATTTAACAAGCCATAAATCTTTTTTATTTTCTCCAATCATGAATCACTTACAAATTTATTCTATTAGCTATTATTAATTTTGAAAAGAATAAAGCTATGGTTGATAATGGTAAATTTTATGATTAATTTTTTCTTCATTGTATAATTATGTTGAAGAAAATTAGGTTATCTAATGAATAGATGAGAATATGAGATTGAATAATGCACATATGCATATATAAACCACTAATCTGCTCTTCTAAAATTCCAGGTGATTGTAGCACTGAATTTATTGGATTTCTGATACAACTCAATCTAGTACATGGTATACTTGAAACATAGTCCCAAACTCCCAATTTTGTATTCACGTGTAAATTGCATTTGTCATATTTTCCAAGATTCGACAATTTCAATATAGGCATTTTATTATACACTTATACTATTTAGATGCCTCCTATGCTCACATCCATTTGCTAGGTGTTACCTAATTATGACCTTACAGATACAAATTGGGACACTGAAATTAAATATATGATGATCAATTGTGAAAAAAGGGTATGTGTTTTCCTTACCTGTCAGGTGTCCATACTGAGATGTGCACAAGTTAGAGGAGTGCTGCACAGTGCAAGATGCAACCTATTAAAACTTTTATGCAGTGGAAGAATAACACAATGGAGGGAGGAATTAAGAAGTGAGGAAACACATGCATCAGGGCACAAGCAAACATCGATGGCTTAATATGTGATGGCATGTCATCAGGTCTAGTAACTATAATAGAACTTTCATGATCTCTAGATGTTTCTTTACTTGAAGTATTAGTACCAGCTGTATTTTTAGAGTCCATTGATGATTTAGTATGACAGGTGTGGCCCTGGGAACTCCCATGAACATGTTTGCTATTGCTGAGCCTTTCAATCACATATTGGATGGATCTAGAAGAGTAAAAAGATCGCACATTACCAAGCAATACTTGATTGAATTTAAAAGTAATAAACATAGATTATATCTGGAATAATCAACCATAAGAACTGAATATAAAGCTCTTCAAACCATGCACTGCATTGAAGCAAGTAGGATGGGCAGAACTTAGAAACATATAAGATAATTCACATCATGAGTTATCTATATTTAACTGCAGCCATGTGAAAGGCACTTAAATCGTCAGCCCAGAAATTGAAAGAAGTGCAAATATTTCTACTGGTCGAGTCAACTGCAGCCTGCAGACATGGTAATTAGCAACTATTATTCATTATGCCCACAATTTAGCTTTTAGTAAATAGCAAGACTCACCCCAACTATTAAATATGTCCGGAGATTCATGAAGTTCTTATTCAGCTCCTTAACATGACTTAAGATTCATCCCCAAGGCATAATTCGCCTAACCAAAAGATGTGCTAACCAAAAGATGGTTAATTATCTATCAATAATCAAGATAAATAAATAGACATAACATTACTCATACAATAAATGGATCATAAGTAGTAGCATCAGGGGCAAGCCCACGGTTGCGTTGCGTACCTTTTAGCTGCTCCTGCATAGGTGCAACACCCCTCCTCGACACAAGGCGTTAATCTGTACATTATAGGCAGGCACACCAGGCTCGACCCCTCTCTCAATCATTTCGTCAAACAGCTTCTGAGTCTTCTCTGGCTTCACAACAATAGCCAACCCAGAGATCAGGATGGTGTAAGCTTTCACTGAGACATCAAACTAAATTGGTGACTCCCTAAAGAATGCATCCGCAGATCATATTTCAACCCTGCCATTTCAGTTCAACCACTCGAAGGATTCATAGTCAGGCTGCCAGGGGACTGGACCATGAGAAGGCACACCGCCAGCAGGCCATCCATGCCGCTGCTGCTACTATTGCCACTGCTTGCCTTCTCCACCAAGTGCTCCTCCTCCACCGAGCTCCTAGAGATTGTCTGATTCAATTTTCGGCACTGCTTGCCTCCAGACTCTAGTAACAAACACATGAGAATACAATTTTATACAGCTAGTAACAAACACATGAGAATACTGGTCGGTACCTCTTTCCGAAGCTCCTCATCGACTCTGTGGCCATCAGCCGCCTCCACATCCAGCTTAGCAGTCACTTCATTGACACTGTAAAGGACAATATCGCACAACAAAAATAATAATTTCCTAACAGGCCTCAAAACTAATTGGAACACCAAAATTTGCACATTATTATTCATTCAAAAAAATGTTGATCCAATAGCCTTAAATTCAAAACAGGCAATACTGCATTATCTGAAACATAGTAGTTGCCAAAAATACATCTAGAATCACAAAATTGCTTCAAATTCCACCAGAAGTGTCACAAGATTTGTCAATCCCAAATCCTGCATCAGAGAGGCAACTAAATGAGCCATGGGCAGCAGCACAAACTATGTGGATGAGGAAGTAGGCTTACATCGAACATTAGGAGGAATGGAATAATCCTTCTAAAGATCATCGTTTCACTCCACAGCTGTGGTGCCTATAAAGAAATGAGTATTTTAGTCAGTATAAGAATGAGATTGGATGAAACAAAGAGGCATGAAAATAATAGGTCTACCAGCTGTTTTGATCCAATCCTGAACACAAACAAGCTCTTCAGTCCTTGAAGCTACCTTGCAGTCAATACTGCAGGGTAGTGCCAATATATCACGTGCCATTCAAGCAATTGTAGGATAGGTCAAGTCATGCTATCCACCATTCGAGCACACTGGAGTCACCTGTTGTCAGACATGGCTCTTGCAAGTACTGATTGCATTCAGACAACGGCCTCTCACTATATGGATATTTAGATAGAATGGAAAAAAAAACTCTATCAGCATATCACGTCAACTACAGTTTCCTTGCTAAAGCTTAAAAAGTCAATGCCGCAGATGACATTGCGGCCGCACAGAGCCTGTCCATTGGAGAGCACGGCACCGACCTTGAGCGGCCTGGTCGCAGCAGGCTCGGCCGACAGTACCAGCGACGCCGAGGGCTCGCCGAATTGGTTGGGGAAGAGCTTGGCGATCTCATCTGTGGCAGATCGATCGAGCCAGCCACGAATCTGATGTGCTCGATGAAATCCGTAGCAAACCACGTGCAATACCTGAGCTCCAAAGTTACAGCAGCGTTGGACGGTCACTTACCAGGGTTGCTCGCAGCGGAGCTGGCAGGGCCGTCGACGACCAAGAAGTTGGAGCGGAGGACGGAGGGGAGGGGCAGCGTGTGCAGGACCTAATTTGTCTGCACCTCACTATACACGGAGGCCAGCCGCCCGGGCGCCGGCCCGTTTGCGGCCACCGTTGGAGCCGTCTGAGGGAGCAGGTCGGCGCATACGCTAGGTGGGATGAAGACAGCCGGATCATGGGGGAGCTCCGGCGTCCGTTGTGAATGGAGATGCTCCCACCATGAGCTCGCAGGCGCCCTGCCCGCCGTAGATCCCCAGCCGCCACACGCGCGCCAGCCGCCGGCTGCAGCCACGCAAGTTGGATAAAACCGCATGGGTGAAAAAAAAACTCGCCCGGTGCGGAGATGGATCGAGAGGCTTCACCGCGCCCGCGCGCCGTGCTGTTGCGTCTCGTCGGGCTGCCCGTGGAGCCACGCCACCGCCTTAACCGAGAGCACAACGCGGACGGTCCCAACAACCTCGCGCGTCAGCACTGCCCCCGGATCTGGCCCAATTTCCCGCGGCGAGGACGACGACTGGCGAGGGCGGTGCTGGCGGCGCCGATAGTGGGTGGCGCGCGACGTCGGGTGCGAGGAGGGAAGGCGCGACGTCGGGAAGGAAGGAGTGCGTGCCTGATTGGCATACACAAGAAAAGTTTTGTCAGGAGAAACTATCGCGGTTTTTTGTTTCCTAACAGAAAGGGAGCGCACGTCTTGAGTCACGGTATCGCACTGGAAGGCGAAAGACGACCCAACGAAAATGCCGCACCAAACAGTGATCTTATTTTTTTTTTTTAGTTGTAGGAGATACGTTTGTAATTAGATCATATCAGACCCGAATACCAAATGAAAGGGGAAGAGAAGGGGTGGGCATATTGTTGTGTGCTCGTCAGCGTAGAGCTCCTGGCATCAATGGGGCAGGTCGTGGAGGCGGCGAGGAGGGTGTGGAGCCAGCGGGGTGTTTGGTGGCGGCAAACGGAGACCTGAACGCCATGGGGAACGTCGTGCAGGCAGCAGCGTGGAGCCGTTTGCGGCACCGGAGACATGAGCGCCTGGCGTGATGGGACGTGGAGATGGTGGCCTGAGCGTCGAAGCGCGCGAGGGGCGAGGGCGACGCACTGGGATTGCGAGGGCGACAACAGCTCGGGTGCGACGGGGAGGGAGAGGAGGCTGCGACGTGTGCGAGCGAAGGGATCGGGGGCGTGATTGACGTCGCGGTTTCTGTTGGGAACGATCGCGGGCTGCAGGGCGAGGGCGGGCAGGACATCGAGCGCGGGGAGAAGGTCCCATCTGCCAGCGCTTGGCCAAATGACTCGCGGTATCGCACGTCGTAGGCAGAGTGACGACCGGAGCGTTTGTCGCATGAAATGGTTATCTTACTTTTGTTCTTTTTAGTTGTAAGCAGTGAAGTGAAGTAGTGATGAATTGTATATGTAGGAGATATCTATATTTATATATATATATCGAGCCTGTATGTATCGTATCGTATGTATGTATCGTATCAATATTCTTTTTCTTTTTTTTATATATATATATGTATGTATCGTATCAATATTCTTTTTCTTTTGAGTGGATATCGATATTTATATCTATATCTTTTTTTCTCTTATTGTTTTTACAATGACATGTTAGCTTTGTCCTAGGCAGGGCCAAAACACCAGACTACGGGGGCCATGTTTCCGGGTCACTCGCTTTCTGGGAGGAACAAGCCCTCCTGACCTCCCTCAACTATTGCAATAGTCCGATTTACCTCCTTCCTATAAAACCAGATGTTTGCACATATTGAACTATTGAAACCGTCCGATTTACACCCCCGAGCGGTTTTGGTTGACGTGGCGCCACGTCAGTCCTGTGTGGCACCACGTCAACCACAAGGGAGGTAAATCAAACTTTTATGATAGTTGAGTGAGGTTAATTAGACTTTATAAAAAAGGTTGCAATTTTTTTTCAAAAGCTATCTAAATATTTTTTCTAGAATAAATATATATTTAAAAAATTAAACGTGGTTTAATGTTAGAAAATTCATAGAAATTTTGTTTTAACTTAGAAAATATGAAACCAGTTTCATGTTTTTCCTAAAATCATGCTCGACCATTTTGTTACTTGCTTAGAATTATTTAAATCTTATATGATCTCCTAAAATTCAAAACTAGGCTAATGTGAAATGGAGGATGCAAATAGAGGCAAATCCTTGTAGACTGCATCATGCATCATTGTGTAACCCACAGTGCAAATTACAAAGAGGCTGGCGAGGATGAGGCCCACCCGAACTAGGTTACATCATCAAACATGGTGGTCAAGCACCCTGGCCCAAGGAGCTTGGGCACAGACTTCTACGAGATACGATAGTCATTCTATTATTATTTCCTTGAGACAACGATCCACATCGATTCATTGCAATGACAAGCATTCATAGTCTTGACGACGGGGACACTGACTACACGACTCCAACCAACGTCGAGCTCGCGGCGACGATCATTCCGAGACGCGCACCCCCACGGCTGCCCACAACAACCGATAGTTCCTACCTCTAAAAACATAGTGAATGATTTTAGGAAAAGTATGCAAGTGGTTTCACATTTTTTTGAGATAAAAAATTTTCTATGATTTTTCTAACATTAAATAAAATCTTAATATTTTTAAATGTATATTCATTCAAAAAAAATTTGGATATTTTTTGAAAGAAAATATTTCTGTAATTTTTTTTATAAAGTCTAATGAACCTCTTGAACTACTATGAAAGTTCAATTTACCTTTCTCATGGCTGATGTAGAGTCACGTAGGACGGGTGACGTGACGCTACATCAACCAAAACTACGTTGTAAACCGCTCAAGGAGGCCCAAGTCACGGTTTCAATAGTTGGAGGTAAAACGAACTGCTGTAATAGTTGAGGAGGTCACGAGGACTTTTTCCTTTTTTTTTATTGAGAAAGAGGACTTTTTCCTTCTTTGGGACGTCAGTTGGAGCGGCGCACGGCCCAGCTCGGCAGAGAAGAGTGTGTTTAGAGCCCAGGTGAAAAACAAAGGCCCTGTTCATTCGGCTTATAATCCGTCTTTTTCAGCTTATTTTTTTAGTCGGAACAGTATTTTTCTCTCACAACAAATCAGCCAACAGTGTTTTTCAGCCGGCTTATCAGCACAGCCGAACGGCTCCAAAACCATCAACCCCCGGACTAGCACGTGGCCCATATGTAGTCGTCGCCTTTTTCATCCTTCGATGCCAAACCCTACTAGACTTCTTTTAGGGGCTGATTGGCGTCGTCGATATGCTCGAGGAGCTGCCTAGCAGGGTCAGTAGCGCCGGATTCGCAACGAGGAGCAGACCACATGTGAGGATGGAGATGGAGTGGAGGAGGGTTTCACCCTGTCGGCTGGAAGCACCAGCTTGCAGTTGAACGGTCTGTTGTCTTCTTACCAAACCCAAACCCAGCCGCACCCTGGTAAAACTAAATCCCACCACATCCTGGTCTCGTATTTCTTATTTATCATGTGTTAATCCTGTTGACGTAACATCCTAGTGATGTTGTTTACCTTTTGAGTTCGCTTCGATCAGCATTAAAAACGCTCGCTACTCTCATGGTCAGGCATACTCGATTTTCTTGGCGGAAGAGCGGCAAAACATTCATCAGTGCAGAAAAGCCTGGTAAGATTGCTGAAACGTTTGCAGCCCAGGTGCCAGCACAGGCTTCCTTCTTTGTGAACTTACGATACTGAGCTTATCAAAAAAAAACTTACGATACTGAGAATTTGCTCTCGCAAATATGGATTTTTTCCCTAAAACTTGGCTGAATGCTGCTCTTGTTAACTTGCAGGAAATGCAACGTGCGCTCCAACATTACTTTAAAGCCCTTCATCTTTTCATACTGCTCTGCTGACTTTTGAGAAGGCATGTGGTTGTCAATATGTTGTATTTTAATGGATATCTTATTGTACAAATCATTCAATTCCACAAAGTACTGGTCCTTTAATCTCTTAATCTGTGCATAAATGGGCGAAAACCCGATAAATTGGTTGCCGAGGTTACATGTTCATTTTTCTCGAATACGCAAAAGGTTTGCGCATCTTTTATATTAAGATCGAGAAATAGAGAAAAGTACAACGACGCGCCCTAGAGGACGCACTAGAGGGATACTGATATACAATCGGTTCTGCCCTCCCTAGCAGAAGGAGATCAAGCGCTATTACTCGCTAATGAAACTACCTAGTCATCGCGGGCGATCAATCGCGTTGGCTTGCGCGGCGCCTCGACCGCCTCGGCCCCTCTCCCACCGGATCCGCGAAGAGCTCTCGTATTGCCTCTTGATGTGAGGGGTTGGGGTGTCGCCGAAGACGCTGTCGTAGGCCTCCTTGGCCGCCGTGGAGGGCGTCGTCCGTCCATCAATGAACCCCATCTGCTGCATGACCAGAATCTCCCCCCGCTTGGAAACTGGGACGCGCGAGAGCAGCTGTGCGGTGATCCTCCTGCTTCGGTGCGGCAATGCTGGTTGTGTTGGCGTCTCCTCCACACTCGGCTGGGGCAACAGCGGCGAAGGTGCCTTGCGCAGAATCCTGTCGGCGAACCTCTTCAGCTTCTTGCCGAAGGAGTCAGCTGACCGCGGAGAGGCTACTGCATCCACGCCGGTAGGGGCAGCGTCGGGAGTTCGTGTGACCGCCTCAGCATCCACGGTCATGCCAAAGTAGCTGGCTGACCGTGTGAAAGTCCCTAGTTTGGTTTTGGCTAATTGATGAAACCTAGGACTAACCTTTGTATCTAAGTGGATGATTTAGATAAAGGTGGTCATTGAATATGAGACATGACATTGACTCATGTGACCAAGATGATGAAGACCAAGATGAGGCTTGGCTCGATGGACCGGTTGTGAAGGTGAAGGGCAAGTCGAGGCTTCGAAGCGAAGGACCATGCGATGGTGAAGCTTGAGCAAGACTTGGCGCCGACGGACCGAGGCAACGGTGAAGAGCAAGTGAAGTCAAGGTCGATGGATCGAGACGGTCATGTGATGATATGAAGTGGATCATATCATTTGGAGAAACAAAATGGGCTCAAGGCAAAGGTATAACCATAGGGCCATTTTGTTTTACACTCAAGACACCATAGAGGGTGTGAGTGGTTTAGGGTCGATAGCCGAACTATTAAGAGGGGAAGTCTTTTCGGTCATTCGACGCATGGGTGCCACTAGGTGAATTCATGAAGTGCATTGCATGTAGGGCCTAGTGAGCTAACTGGAAAACCTTTGAAAATGATTGAGAAAAAGCTAACACACAAGCACATGGAGTTGTACACTTGATGGTGTTGGCACATTTGCAAAGGTGGCGTTGGTCGCGCTGTGGTTTGCGGGTAGAGAAGGGTTTGGGTTCCTTTCTCCCTCCCGCCGAGCGTGCGAGCGCGGGATTCAGGCGATTTCGGGGAAATGAAATGCCTATTTTCCATTGCGCCGGAAGTCGGAAAAGAAACGGAGGCGAACGCGGTCACGGAAGTGACTGGACGGAGCACCGGACGCCGCACCGGACGCTGCACCGGACGCGGTCAGTTTCGACCGGCGCGTCCGGTCAGTGCAGCGCGGGCGTCAGGCGCGCGAGCTAGGGTCTGACACCGGCGCGTCCGGTGACCCACGGGACCGGCGCGTCCGGTCTTGCGCCCTGAGGGAACCGAGGACGTCGGACGCGGTGCGCGTCCGGTGTCACACCATCGGACGCGTCCGGTGGTCTCGGGAGCTTACTGGACTCGCACCGGACGCGGGTACTGTGGCGTCCGGTGGTTGCAAGGAGCGCGTCCGGTGATGTCTTCGCGGGCGCGGGTTCTGTGCGCACCGGCGCGTCCGGTGGTTCGCAACAGCGCGTCCGGTCTTGTCTTCGCGCGTGCGGGAACTGTGCGCACCGGCGCGTCCGGTGGTTCGCAACAGCGCGTCCGGTGGCTCGTTTGACCGTTGGCGCGCAGTGACCGTTGGTGGATCTAACGGACGAATTTGAATTCGGAGATCACGTGGACGTCGCAGGGGCACCGGACGCGGTTGAGCGCGTCCGGTGAGTTACCACCGGCGCGTCCGGTGCTCCCGCGGAAATCGTGAGTGGAGTTGTAACGGCTCTATTTGGATGGGATGCTTATAAATACTTGTTGGCCGGCCCTTGGGGAGGTCTCTTGGCATTTCTAACATACTTGTGCATCCTTTGAGCTAGAACAACTCCTCCCACTCATCTCTCTTGCTTGATTGCAAATCAAAAGTGAGATTGAGTGATCCCAAAGTGCATTGCATAGCTTGAGGGCATCTAGTGGCACTTGTGGGTGGTTTAGCCGGTGGATTTCTTGTTACTCTTGGAGAGTACCGCTCCTAGCCGGCTTGGAGATTGTTGGAGGCGTTGGCAAGAGAAGGTGATTGTTCTTGGCCACCTCCGGTTGATTGTGAGAGGTTCTTGTGCTTTCCTCGGCGGGACGCCAAAAGCAACTCTATTACATTGCGCGTGTCATTGAGTTACCTCACTTGAGAGTGGTGTCTTGCGGTGCCTTGCGGGGCGTGCCTTGAGGGGCAAGTGACTTGAGGGTCACACCAAGGAACCATCTAGGTGTTGGTCGACACAACCGGTGACGTAGCTTGTCGGTGCACAAGTGAACACCGGGTGAACAAAAATATTGTGTCTCTTGTCTCCCGGTGATTGGTCTCCATATTGTATTGTTGTCAATATTAATTGATTATATATCTTCTTGGTGATTGACAACATCTTCACTCCACCGTCGGTATAAGAATCACTATCCTCTCTCTTGCATTTACATTCGCTAGATTATCTTGTGTAGCTCTAGTAGTAGCTTTGCTAGTAGTGTTGTTAGCTTGTTCTCTAGTGTAACTTTAGTGACTTAGCTCTTGTGTGAACTAGAGATCTTAATCTACTAGACTTGTGGATAGGAGGCTTGCATCACAACCTTTGGCTAAGCAAAACTCGCTTTACGCCGTTTGTTATTCTAACAAGTTTGCTTAGTGGTATTTGTAGAATTTTTAATAGGCTATTCACCCCCCCTCTAGCCATCTAGGACCTTACAAGTGGTATCGGAGCCGTGGTCACCGTTTTAATCAAGGCTTAACATCCTTCGGTGTGAAAAATGGCTCAAATTGTGTTCAACAATGTTGGGGGCAAGCCACCGTTCTTTGATGGTGTTAGTTCTTTTGCTCATTGGAAGAGAAAGATGACAATGTACCTTGGTTCTATTCATGAGAGAGTATTGCAAGTCACCGAGAATGATTTTGCTATCATTGATCCCGATCGTCTCACCGATGAAGATAGAGCAAATAGAACATGCAATAGAATGGCTCTCAATACTTTTTACAATGGTATTGATACAAAAGTATTTGAGGGTATCAAGGATTTGGAATTTGCTAGTGAAGTGTGGACAAGATTGAGTGAAACTTATGAAGGCACTAAGGTTGTGAAGAGTGCCAAGCTATATGGGCTCAAGAGTGAGTTTGAGAACTTTAAGATGAAAGAAGAAGAAACAATCATTGAAATGTTTCATAGATTGCAAGTGATAGTCAATGATCTCAAGAGCTTAGGGCACAAGACTCAAGACCAAGATTTTTGCCACAAGTTCTTGTTGAGCCTACCTAAAAGATTCAAGATGTTGATCATGATGCTACAAAGAGATGGGCTTGAAACAATGAAGCCAAATGATTTGCTTGGAGAGGTTTTGACCTTTGACAAGTATGATCAAGATGTTGATGAGAAGGAGGAAGAAAAAAAGAAGAAGACCGTGGCATTCAAGGCCATCTCCTCCAAGGGCAAAGCTATCATCATAGAAGAAGAAGAAGAAGAAGATAATAATGAAGGTGAAGATTTTGAAATTGATGATGAGGCACTTGCTCTTGTAGTCAAGAAAGTGGGTCACATGTTCATTAAGAGAAGAGGCTTCAAAAAGAGAAATGACATTTTCAAGAGCAATGAGCAACAAAGGAAGTGCTTCAATTGTGATAGCACCGAACATCTTCAAGCCGAATGTCCCTATGACAAGAAAAAGAACAACAAGAGGGGCAAGTTTGAGAAGAAGAAGAGAGAGGCCAAGATGACAATCAAGAAAGGCAAGAATGGTGCCTATGTGATCACTTGGGAAAGTGATGATGAGGAAGAAGAAGAAGAATCATCCAACAAGGCCTTTGCTTCCATTGCTATCAACAAGAAGCCATCACTATTTGATTCATCCTCTTCATGCTTCATGGCTAAAGAAGCTAAGGTATTATATGATGAGAGTGATGATGAAAGTGAAATGGAATATGCTCATGATAGTGATAATGATAATGAAAGTGATGATGATGAACCAACTAAAGAACAACTATATGATTTGATGCAACAAACTAAAGACATAGCTATTGCCAAGAACAAGGAGTGTAAGAAGCTTTCAATGAAAGTAGCAATACTTGAGAAAGCTCTTTGTGAGCTTAAGACCACTCATGAGAGTCTAGTGGAAGACCATGAGGACCTTGATAAGGCTCATTCCAAGCTTGAAAAAGCTCACTCATTGCTACTTGAGCAACAAGCAAAGAAGGAGGTTGTTGTATCATGTGATATAGGTGTTACATGTGATATAATTGATGAATCCTTTAATGAACCTATCATCATATCAAATGCTAACCCTTCTTGTAGCTCTTCATCCACCACCACCAACTCTACCTCCACTACTAGTGATGGTCTCACTTGTGATGCCTCACTAATGGTTGAGAATGAGACTCTCAAGAGAGAGGTGGATGAGCTCACTCACGCCCTAGGCAAAGCCTATGGTGGTGAGGCCCGCTTGCTTAAGTGCTTGGGTAGCCAAAGGTTTTCTCTTAACAAAGAGGGATTGGGCTACACCCCCAAGAAAGGCAAGTCGGCCTTTGCAACTCCAAAGCCTAGCTTTGTGAAGGGCAATGGTCGGTTTTGCAATAGATGCAAGCAAGTTGGGCACCTAGAGCATAATTGCAATAAAAAGAACCAAAGCAAGAACCTTGTTAATACTATACCTTTTGATTCTTGCTATGTGCTTACCAAGGGTGTGAAGGGTGTGCAAGCTAAGTTTGTTGGTACACCAATTGTGGGCCCAAAGAAGAAGGCTATTTGGGTACCAAAGAGCTTAGTTACTAACCTACAAGGACCCAAGCAAAAATGGGTACCTAAGCTTCATTGATTTGCTTGTAGGTCAATTACAAAGCCGGAGGAAGGCATTGGATTATTGATAGTGGGTGCACTCAACACATGACCGGTACATCAAGAATGTTTGATTCAATCAATAACAATGATAGTGGTGTTGATTCTATCACATTTGGCAATAACAAGAAAGGCAAGGTTATTGGCTTGGGCAAGATTGCAATATCAAATGACATGAGTATCTCCAATGTGTTGCTAGTTGAAAGCTTGGATTTCAATCTTCTATCCGTGGCACAAATATGTGATCTAGGCTACAAATGCATTTTTGGGGTTGATGATGTGGAAGTTATTAGTGTGGATGGTTCAAATATGGCATTCAAGGGCTTTAGATATGAGAATCTCTACCTAGTTGACTTCAATGCTAAAGAAACTTCTTTGACAACTTGCTTAGTCTCCAAATCAAGCATGGGTTGGCTTTGGCATAGAAGGCTTGGTCATGTTGGCATGAAACAATTGAAGAAGCTTACAACTCACAATCTTGTCAATGGTTTGAAAGATGTTGAATTTGAGAAGAATAAGCTTTGTAGTGCATGTCAAGCCGGGAAGCAAGTTGGAAGTTCACATCCAAAGAAGAGTACAATGAGCACATGCAAAGCATTTGAGTTGATGCACATGGATCTATTTGGACCAACAACATATACAAGCATAGGCGGCAACAAGTATGGCTTTGTCATAGTGGATGATTTCACAAGATTCACATGGGTATTCTTTCTTAGTGACAAAAGTGAAGTGTTTGACATCTTCAAGACATTTCTCACTAGAGTTCACAATGAGTTTGAGATTAGAATCAAGAAAGTGAGAAGTGACAATGGGAGTGAGTTCAAGAATACAAGAATTGAAGAACTTTGTGATCATTATGGTATTGGACATCAATTCTCGGCCAAGTACACTCCACAATCAAATGGCCTAGTTGAGAGGAAGAATAGAACATTGCTTGATATGGCTAGATCAATGCTTCATGAGTACAATGTGAGTCAATCATTTTGGGATGAAGCAATCAATACCGCTTGCTACTACATCAATAGACTATATTGTCATCCATTGCTAGAGAAGACCCCATATGAGCTACTTCATGGAAGAAAGCCCAATATTTCTTACTTTAGAGTGTTTGGTTGCAAATGCTATATCTTGAAGAAGGGCACTAGATTGGGAAAGTTTGACAAGAGATGTGATGAGGGGTTCCTACTTGGTTATTCAACTACAAGCAAAGCTTATAGAGTTTGGAACAACTCAAGTGGCATTCTAGAAGAAGTCCATGATGTACAATTTGATGAAACCAATGGGTCACAAGATGAAGAAGAAAATCTAGATGATATTGGTGGAACTCTATTAGTGGAAGCAATGAAGAACATGGACATTGGAGACATTAGAGCAAAGCAAGTAATTGATATTCAAAATGATGATAAAGATCAAGTGCTCAATTTACCATTCAAGCTAGTTAGTGACTCTCAAGTGCAAGATTATGGTGCTAGTTCATCTCATCGAGATACATCAAGTGATCAACCAAGCTCAAGCAATCAAGTGCAAGTACTCCAACCACAACATGTTGCAAGAGATCACCCCATTGATAGTGTTATTGGTGATATTAGAAGTGGTGTGCAAACAAGATCAAGATTGGCTATGTTTTGTGAGCATGCATCATTTGTGTCAACCATAGAACCAAAGAAGATAGAAGAAGCTTTGAGGGATGCCGATTGGATCATGGCTATGCAAGAAGAGCTTAACAATTTCACAAGAAATGATGTTTGGGAGTTGGTAGAAAGGCCAAATGACTACAATGTGATTGGAACCAAGTGGGTGTTCAAAAACAAGCAAGATCAAGATGGCATTGTAGTGAGAAACAAAGCAAGGCTAGTTGCTCAAGGTTACACTCAAGTTGAAGGTCTTGACTATGATGAGACATATGCTCCCGTGGCAAGATTGGAGGCAATAAGGATTCTATTGGCTTTTGCTTGTGCACATAACATCAAACTATATCAAATGGATGTCAAAAGTGCATTTCTCAATGGGATTATCAATGAGTTAGTCTTCGTTGAGCAACCGCCCGGATTTGAAGATGACAAGAAACCCAACCATGTGTACAAGTTGAAGAAGGCTTTATATGGCTTAAAGCAAGCACCTAGAGCATGGTATGAGAGGCTAAGGGATTTCCTTCTCTCTAAGGGATTCAATATGGGCAAGGTTGATACAACTCTATTCACCAAGAAGATTGGAAATGATCTATTCATAGTGCAAATATATGTTGATGACATCATCTTTGGATCAACCGATCAAGCTTATTGTGAAGAATTTGGTGATATGATGGCCAAAGAGTTTGAAATGTCTATGATTGGTGAACTTAGCTACTTCCTTGGTCTCCAAGTAAAGCAATTGAAGAATGGGACATTTGTGAGTCAAGGGAAATACATAAGGGACATGTTGAAGAAGTTTGGAATGCAAGATGCAAAGCCAATTTCAACTCCAATGGGTACAAATGGCAATTTGGATAGTGATCTTGATGGCAATATGGTGAATCAAAAGGAATATCGGTCTTTGATTGGAAGTCTACTTTATGTCACCGCATCAAGGCCGGATGTCATGTTTAGTGTTTGCATGTGTGCAAGATATCAAGCCTCACCTAGAGAGAGTCATCTCACGGCCGCAAAAAGAATATTGAGGTACTTGAAGCAAACAAGAGATGTTGGACTATGGTATCCCAAGGGGTCAAAGTTTGAATTGATTGGATATTCGGACTCCGACTATGGGGGTTGCAAGATCAATAGAAAGAGCACAAGTGGCACATGTCAATTACTTGGAAGATCACTTGTGTCATGGTCCTCAAAGAAACAAAATAGTGTGGCAATCTCTACCGCCGAAGCCGAATATGTGAGTGCGGGGAGTTGTTGTGCACAATTGCTATGGATGAAATCAACTTTGAAGGATTATGGTCTCAACTTCAAGAATGTGCCATTGCTATGTGATAATGAGAGTGCAATCAAGATGATACAAAACCCGGTTCAACATGGAAGAACAAAGCATATTGACATAAGACATCATTTCATTAGAGATCATCAACAAAAGGGAGATATTGCCATTGAGAGTGTTGGCACCGATGATCAACTTGCCGATATTTTCACTAAGCCACTTGATGAAAAGAGGTTTTGCAAGCTAAGGAATGAATTGAATATTCTTGATTTCTCAAACATGAGTTGAATGCACCCCACTCACTTATTGACATGCCTCTCCTTCGACATTGCAAGGTAAAGTTGATTGACATGTCATTCATCCTATGCTAAGGACTTGTTAGAGCATGTAGACATAATAAGTGGTATATGTGAGCATTCATGGTAAATCAAATGAATTTGATGGATATATGTTACCACTATTACCTCTATGTTTGTTTTGATCTAGTGGTGGCATATGACATGTTTGTGAGCTTGCAAACCTAGTGTTGAATCTAGAAAATTTGCTAAAGTGTTTAATTCAACATAGGCAAGATAACCCTTATTATGAGGTGTGAAGAAGCTTGTCTTTGGTTCAAATCGAATTAAATATCTTTGGCAAGTATTCTAGGTTGAACCAAATTTTGATAAATTTTAACCTACTCCATCAAACATTTTTCTTCTCTCCACAATTTGATCCCATTTTTGGGTAAGTTGTTGACAAAGGGGGAGAGAAAAAGATGATTCAACATGATAAAGGGGTAAATAAAATTTTTGATGCACACAAGTAGGGGGAGCAAGCTCATAAACAAAGTTGTTGCATTTGTTTGGGCATTTTCATATGACTTGCTCATTGCACATGTATTTAAATTCAATATACATGCTTGTGTGGTGCAATGCTAGTATAGAACTTGGATGATGAAATGATCTACTAGCATGCATAGGAATAGTTTACTTGTGGTATCTAGACTTGCCTAAAGTTTTTACAAGTGGTCCAAGAACCTTTACATATAATGTTGATCTCACGGGGTTCTTGAGTTTTGATGGATGTCTAGTTACCTCATGATGCTAAGGACGGTGTAAAAGGCAACTCCGATTGGTATCACGCTTCAAAGGTCCATTTCTTACACCTTAGCATCATTTTGGTAGAATTACTCTCCCAACACTTCTATCCATGCATATGTGCAAAGCTTTCAATCCAAACTCTATGCACATATGTAGGGGGAGCTAATGCTACCAAAACCGAGCTTGTGATAATTGTCCAAACTTTACTTAAGAGCAAAATGATTGGACAAGTATGACAAGTTCAAAACTTTTATTATCAAAATCATCTTTGTGAGGGTTGTCATCAATTACCAAAAAGGGGGAGATTGAAAGTCCCTAGTTTGGTTTTGGCTAATTGATGAAACCTAGGACTAACCTTTGTATCTAAGTGGATGATTTAGATAAAGGTGGTCATTGAATATGAGACATGACATTGACTCATGTGACCAAGATGATGAAGACCAAGATGAGGCTTGGCTCGATGGACCGGTTGTGAAGGTGAAGGGCAAGTCGAGGCTTCGAAGCGAAGGACCATGCGATGGTGAAGCTTGAGCAAGACTTGGCGCCGACGGACCGAGGCAACGGTGAAGAGCAAGTGAAGTCAAGGTCGATGGATCGAGACGGTCATGTGATGATATGAAGTGGATCATATCATTTGGAGAAACAAAATGGGCTCAAGGCAAAGGTATAACCATAGGGCCATTTTGTTTTACACTCAAGACACCATAGAGGGTGTGAGTGGTTTAGGGTCGATAGCCGAACTATTAAGAGGGGAAGTCTTTTCGGTCATTCGACGCATGGGTGCCACTAGGTGAATTCATGAAGTGCATTGCATGTAGGGCCTAGTGAGCTAACTGGAAAACCTTTGAAAATGATTGAGAAAAAGCTAACACACAAGCACATGGAGTTGTACACTTGATGGTGTTGGCACATTTGCAAAGGTGGCGTTGGTCGCGCTGTGGTTTGCGGGTAGAGAAGGGTTTGGGTTCCTTTCTCCCTCCCGCCGAGCGTGCGAGCGCGGGATTCAGGCGATTTTGGGGAAATGAAATGCCTATTTTCCATTGCGCCGGAAGTCGGAAAAGAAACGGAGGCGAACGCGGTCACGGAAGTGACTGGACGGAGCACCGGACGCCGCACCGGACGCTGCACCGGACGCGGTCAGTTTCGACCGGCGCGTCCGGTCAGTGCAGCGCGGGCGTCAGGTGCGCGAGCTAGGGTCTGACACCGGCGCGTCCGGTGACCCACGGGACCGGCGCGTCCGGTCTTGCGCCCTGAGGGAACCGAGGACGTCGGACGCGGTGCGCGTCCGGTGTCACACCATCGGACGCGTCCGGTGGTCTCGGGAGCTTACTGGACTCGCACCGGACGCGGGTACTGTGGCGTCCGGTGGTTGCAAGGAGCGCGTCCGGTGATGTCTTCGCGGGCGCGGGTTCTGTGCGCACCGGCGCGTCCGGTGGTTCGCAACAGCGCGTCCGGTCTTGTCTTCGCGCGTGCGGGAACTGTGCGCACCGGCGCGTCCGGTGGTTCGCAACAGCGCGTCCGGTGGCTCGTTTGACCGTTGGCGCGCAGTGACCGTTGGTGGATCTAACGGACGAATTTGAATTCGGAGATCACGTGGACGTCGCAGGGGCACCGGACGCGGTTGAGCGCGTCCGGTGAGTTACCACCGGCGCGTCCGGTGCTCCCGCGGAAATCGTGAGTGGAGTTGTAACGGCTCTATTTGGATGGGATGCTTATAAATACTTGTTGGCCGGCCCTTGGGGAGGTCTCTTGGCATTTCTAACATACTTGTGCATCCTTTGAGCTAGAACAACTCCTCCCACTCATCTCTCTTGCTTGATTGCAAATCAAAAGTGAGATTGAGTGATCCCAAAGTGCATTGCATAGCTTGAGGGCATCTAGTGGCACTTGTGGGTGGTTTAGCCGGTGGATTTCTTGTTACTCTTGGAGAGTACCGCTCCTAGCCGGCTTGGAGATTGTTGGAGGCGTTGGCAAGAGAAGGTGATTGTTCTTGGCCACCTCCGGTTGATTGTGAGAGGTTCTTGTGCTTTCCTCGGCGGGACGCCAAAAGCAACTCTATTACATTGCGCGTGTCATTGAGTTACCTCACTTGAGAGTGGTGTCTTGCGGTGCCTTGCGGGGCGTGCCTTGAGGGGCAAGTGACTTGAGGGTCACACCAAGGAACCATCTAGGTGTTGGTCGACACAACCGGTGACGTAGCTTGTCGGTGCACAAGTGAACACCGGGTGAACAAAAATATTGTGTCTCTTGTCTCCCGGTGATTGGTCTCCATATTGTATTGTTGTCAATATTAATTGATTATATATCTTCTTGGTGATTGACAACATCTTCACTCCACCGTCGGTATAAGAATCACTATCCTCTCTCTTGCATTTACATTCGCTAGATTATCTTGTGTAGCTCTAGTAGTAGCTTTGCTAGTAGTGTTGTTAGCTTGTTCTCTAGTGTAACTTTAGTGACTTAGCTCTTGTGTGAACTAGAGATCTTAATCTACTAGACTTGTGGATAGGAGGCTTGCATCACAACCTTTGGCTAAGCAAAACTCGCTTTACGCCGTTTGTTATTCTAACAAGTTTGCTTAGTGGTATTTGTAGAATTTTTAATAGGCTATTCACCCCCCCCTCTAGCCATCTAGGACCTTACACCGTGGAGAGGCCCCGCTCGTAGAGGTGGCGATGGGAGTTCACGCGCCCGCCTCAGCATCCACGGCTCCATAGGGATCACCCGGAGTCTGTGAGGCATGCCGGCACGTCTCGACAACCACGTTGTCGCCGTCGTGCTGTCCCCCGCGGGTGGCACGACGGGCAGGTGCCTCTGCACAGGTGACAACGGGGTGAGACCGCTGTCCACTTAGTAGCCTCCTCTGGCAAACGATCGTCCACCACCGATGCATCAACTACCAGAGAGACGAGCCTCGTAGCCGACGGACGCCCTGGTGTTCGCGCCTCCGCTGGCCGGCTCATGATGAGCGAGGCAGCGAACTCCTCCAACATTGGGTCAACCCACGCTGGAGGCCCCGCACTCGTGCACACCTCGAACATCAGGGGATCCGGCTCGACGAAGGAGCGATCCGCAGAGGAGGTGGCAGCTTCGCATACGTGGTCGACCGTCGCGCCCACGCAGGCGGAAGTTGCCGGCTTACTCCGGCGCCTCCAGCGTCGACGCTGAGGTTTACTGGCACCCCGCAAGGGACCCCACACAGCCCCCACCGAAGTTGTTGGTGACTTCGCGGTAGGGGGTGCGGGCTGGTAGTCCGAAGGGGTGGTACCACAAGCAGAATGTCGTGGTAGGTCGCCCCTCCTCGTTGTGGACCGTGCAACAACCATGGGCAGCCTACAATCCCTAGCAAGGTGGTGGAGGCCTCGACAGCGTAGGCAACGCCGTGGCAGCTGGCAGGTTGCCACGCGATGCGAGTAGGAGAAGCAGTTGAAGCACCTGTCATGAAACTCCGCAGGGATCCTTCGGGGAAGCGGTCGCTACCTCGGGTCGCAGCAAAGCTCTGGAGCTGCCGCGGGGCGCATCTCCTAGCGGGAAAGGATGTCACGCCACCCATCGGCGTTGGGGGCAGACACCCTTCCGCGGCGGCCCAGACGCTGCCGGGCAGGGGCACGGCCTTCCACTGGCTGAGCAGGAATGCCGCTCACCAGCTCAGGACGCGGCCGGCCGCGCCTCCCCTGTTGTCTCCGAGGTCTCCGTTTAGCAGCCGCCCCATCCCATCCCGAAGTCTCAGTAGGACGTGGCTGCGGCTGTGCCCGAGGCACTGAGGCAGGCTTTAGCTGTCAACGGGTGGCATCCAGGTAGGACGAGGGCTGCTCATCATCAGAAGCATCGCCGTCGTCGTCCACCCACCGGCGAAACTTCAAGCACCCGCCCGAAACGCCCGAAACCGGCCTGAAGGGAGTAACATTCGATGAAAGGGAGGACCTTGTGGCCACCGGCGATGGTGCCACGGGGCCAACGGCTGGGCGCGGCGGTGGGTAAGCAGCGATTGCGTCCCCGTCCTCGTCCTCCGAGGCGTCCTCGACGATCACATCCACCGTCGACCGGTGGTGGGGCGGGCTGTCATGTGCCAGCGTCAACGCGGCTGTTGTGGTGCCCAGCATGAGTGGTGGTGCCTGCAAGGATGGTGGTGCTGGCAGTGGCTGGGGGGCCCTCGCGGCCCCAAAGCCCGCGGGGACGGTCGGCGGCGGCGGCAACGCACCGGAGTCAGCCCCGGCCCCAGATCCGACCGCGCCTCCCACTGACCCGACTGCACCAGGATGGGGGAGGGGTCAAGGGAGGGGAGGGGGGTGCAGGAGGTGGCGGATGGAGACGTCACGTCCGCCACGGCCGATGGCGGAAGCGACGGCGGCGCCCAGAACCCTAGGGTTCAGGTGCCCGAGCCGCGGTCCCCCGCGCCCTCCGCGGCAGGGGTGGGTTTGGGAGGGGTGGGGAGGAAGGAGGGGGAGAGGTGGTGAAAGGTCTTGATGGCTAGAGGGGGGATGAATAGCCTTTTAAAAAATTCTACAATGACAAGCTAAACAAGTTTATCAATACAACAAATAGCGAGATGCGAATTTTGCTTAGCCTACGGGGTGTTTGCAAGCCACCTATCCAATTCACAATTCTAGTATAAAGGCACTCAACCGCACAAGTCAAACCGAGAAGGTAACTACAACTACAACTAGCAAGCTACACAAAAGAGCTACTCTAGCAAAGTTAACTAGCTAGTAAAGATAACTAAGAAAGTAATGCGGAGTTGAGTTAGGATGGTTTCACCGAGGGGCGAAGTAATGAGCCAACCAATATAATCAACAATGAATACCAAGACAACCAAACACCGGGATCAATCAATCACAATAAGAATGATGACACAAAGATTTATCCCGAGGTTCACGTGCTTGCCGGCACGCTAGTCCCCGTTGTGTCCCTCTTCACCACGTGGTTCGGTGGCTAATCGGTCTCACACCGAGCCTCTCAAAAGGCGCCACAAGAACCTACCAAATGGCAAAAGGTTGCAATGACACGAGCAATCCACTAATGTTGCCTTTGGCGCTTTGCCGAGGTAGGCACAAACCCCTCACAATCACCGGAGGTGGCCAAGAACAATCACCAACTCTTGCCAACGCCTCCAAGCTGCTCTAAGCCATCTAGGTGGCGGCAACCACCAAGAGAAACAAGAATCCCGCAGCAAATCAACCACCAAGTGCCAACTAGATGCTATCTCAAAATGCAAATGCACTTGGATCACTCAATCTCACTTCGAATATGCAAAGAAGCAAGAGAGATGAGTGGGAGGGGAGTTGCTTAGCTCAAAGTGCTCACAAGTATGTCAAATGTCCAAGAGAGAGAGCCTTGAGCCGGCCAACGAGTATTTATAAACGTACCCCTTCGAATAGAGCCGTTAGAAACTTGAAACAGCCGAAGCCGCGCTGACCGGACGCGCCGGTCCAACTGACCGGACGCGCCGGTCGCGCAACGGCTTTTTCGCGAAGCACTGACCGGACGCGCTGGTCCAACTGACCGGACGCGCCGGTCGCCCAACGGCTAACTCGCGAAGCACTGACCGGACGCGCCTCGCGTCCGATCAAACGACTGAAAACCGCGCAGACACTGGACACTGACCGGACGCGTCCGGTCACACCGTGACCGCGTCCGGTGCAGCGTCCGGTCACCACTGTGACCTCCGTTCGCTTCCGTTTCTTTTCCGTTTGATTTCCGACTTTCGGCGTAGTAGAAAATAGACATTTCACTTCTCAAACTCTCTCTACCGCTCAAACTCCAACGCCATCGCAAATGTGCTAACACCACCAAGTGATCAACACCATGTGCATGTGTGTTAGCATTTTCACAATCATTTTTCGAGGCGTTATTAGTTCTATCCAAATGCATATGACATGAAATGCACACCTAGAGGCACTTAGGAGTCCAATAGCCGCGTCATTCCCCTCTTTATAGTACGGCTATCTATCCTATAATGTAACCACACCCACTAGGTGTCTTGGTTACTAAAACACAACCCTTAAGCATATACCTTTGCCTTGATCACGTAGGGTTGCATCCAAATCCAAGTGTGGCCAACATGATCACCATGTCCATCTTGCCACCAACCTTGGAATGTACTAATCCTCATATGCTACATACAACTTAGGCATAGGATTAGTACTTAGGCATTGTCACTAATTACCAACACCAAACATAGGACTTTCAATCTCCCCCTTGTTGGTAATTGGTGACAACCCTTTCACAAAGATATTATGATAAAATTTTGATTGAACCCATGTCACATTGTCCAAGTATATTACCATGTGTAAGAAGTATGGACAAGTGATCATGAATTCAAATTGATAGCAATAGCTCCCCCTACATGTATGCTATATGTTTGGATTTTGGAAGCATACATGTTAGATAGGAAAGTATAGGAGCATTGACTACCAATAGGTGCTAAGTGTTTTAGATTATAGACCTTTGAAGCGTGATACCATCGGAGTAGCGATAAACACCATCTTAGCACCTTGTGTAGTTAGATACCACTTGGAAAAGTATAAACAAAACTAGAAACCTCGTGAGATCAACATTATAAGCAAGGCTCTAGTACCACTTTGGAAAACATGAAGTAAGAGAAATCTAACTACTTCCTATTCATGCTAGTACCTCAATACACCACTCAAAATATACTAGCAAGTCACCACACAAGCAATGTATCGGAGAAAAAGAAATGCATAACTATGCATCATACAAATGAGGTGCACATGGAAATGCAACATTCATGTTTAAGAGCTTGCTCCCCCTACTTGTGTGCTCAAAATTTTAGTTGATCCCCTTCTTTTATCAATTTCTCCTCTTTTAGATTTTCTCTTTGTGAACAACATTTTTTTTTCTTTTGTGTTTCTCCCCCTTTGAGTTCTATCTTTGTGAACAACATTTTCTCCCCCTTTGGCACCAATGACCACAAGGGACCAATTTTAGATAGATTATCATGTTGAAATATGGGGTGAGGATCAAGTTTGTGATTCAACCTAGATTGCTTGCATAAATAAAATGCTTCGGTTTGATCCAAGGGCAAGCTTCTTCACACCTTACTAGAAGGGTTATCATGCACCATGTTGAAGCAAATATTTAGACAAGTTTTCTAGATTAAACACTTAGGATCACAAGCGCTCAAACAAGTTATATGCTACCACTAGATCATACAAGTCATGGAAACAATAGTGGCACCATATAAACTTCAAATACATTTGATTTTCATGAATGAGCCTAGAACATGTAAATTATGACTAGATGCACTAAACAAGTCCTTAACATAGAATGTATGACATGTCAACCAATTGTACCTTGGGGCTCGAAGGAGAGGCATGTCATATATGGGGTGCATCAACTCATGTTGGAGAAGTCAAGTATGTTCAACTCATTCTTTAGCTTGTGAAATCTCTTCTCATCAAGTGGCTTGGTGAATAGATCGGCTAGTTGATCTTCGGTGCCCACACTCTCAATAGCAATGTCACCCTTTTGTTGATGATCTCTAATGAAATGATGACGAACATCAATATGCTTTGTTCTTTGATGTTGAACCGGATTGTTGGTTAGCTTCACGGCACTTTCATTGTCACATAGCAATGGCACATTCTTGAGATTGATTCCAAAATCCTTCAATGTTGCCTTCATCCATAAGATTTGTGCACAACAACTACCCGCGGCGATGTATTCGGCTTCGGCGGTAGATAGTGCAATACTATTTTGCTTCTTGGATGACCATGAGACAAGTGATCTTCCCAACAATTGACAAGTCCCGGAAGTGCTCTTTCTCTCCACTTTGTCACCGGCATAGTCGGAATCCGAATATCCAACTAGCTCAAAGCTTGCACCTTTGGGATACCACAATCCAACATCTTGTGTATGCTTTAAGTACCTCAATATTCTCTTTGTTGCCTTCAAATGACTTTCTCTTGGTGAGGCTTGAAATCTTGCACACATGCATACACTAAACATTACATCGGGTCTTGATGCCGTCACATAGAGTAGGCTACCAATCATTGATCTATAAAGCTTTTGATCCACCATGTTGCCACTCTTATCACTATCCAAACTTCCACTAGTGCCCATTGGGGTTGTAATGCCCTTTGCATCTTCCATACCAAACTTCTTGAGCATATCTTTGATGTACTTGGTTTGGCTCACAAATGTTCCTTCTTTCATTTGTTTGATTTGAAGTCCAAGAAAGAAACTAAGTTCACCGATCATTGACATTTCAAATTCCTTTGCCATCATTTTCCCAAACTCATCACAATAATCTTGATTGGTTGAACCGAATATGATATCATCAACATATATTTGCAATACAAACAAGTCTTTCCCAATCTTCTTGGTGAAGAGAGTAGTATCCACTTTGCCCATGACAAATCCTTTGGATAGCAAGAAGTCCCTCAATCTTTCATACCATGCTCTAGGTGCTTGCTTCAATCCATACAAAGCCTTCCTTAACTTGTATACATGGTTGGGTTTCTTGTCATCTTCAAAACCGGGAGGTTGCTCCACATACACCTCCTCTTGAATGTACCCATTGAGAAATGCACTCTTCACATCCATTTGATATAGCTTGATATTATGAGCACAAGCATAGGCAAGTAAGATCCTAATTGCTTCCAATCTTGCAACCGGGGCATAAGTTTCACCAAAGTCAAGACCCTCTATTTGTGTGTAACCTTGAGCCACTAGTCTTGCTTTGTTCCTTACTACTATCCCATCTTGATCTTGCTTGTTTCGAAAAACCCATCTTGTTCCAATGACATTGTGATTCTTAGGCCTCTCAACTAGTTCCCATACTTCATTTCTCTTGAAGTTGTTGAGCTCTTCATGCATTGCATTTACCCAATCCGGATCTCTCAATGCTTTATCAATGTCCTTGGGTTCTTCCATTGACACAAAAGAAGAGTGAGCACAAAATGATGCCAATCTTGATCTAGTTTGAACTCCCCTTTGTATGTCACCAATGATGGAATCTAATGGATGGTCTCTTGCAATGTTGGTTGGTTGAAGCACTTGCACTTGATTGCTTGGATGTTGATCATAAGTTGGAGATGATGAACTAGCCACTTGTTGATCTTGTTGCACTTGAGATGATGTACTAGCTTGATTTTGCATTAGAGACCCACTAGCTTGTGTAATTGGACTTTGGAGCACTTGATCTTTGTTGTCATCCACATTAATCACTTGCTTTGGCCTAATATCACCAATATCCATTTCTTTTATAGCATTGGTCAATTGAGTTCCTCTCACATCATCCAAGTTATTTTCCTCATCTTGAGAGCCATTTGTTTCATCAAATTCAACATCATGAACTTCCTCAAGTAAACCACTAGCCAAATTCCAAACTCTATAAGCTTTGCTAGTAGTGGAGTAACCAAGTAAGAATCCTTCATCACATTTCTTCTCAAACTTGCTTAATCTAGTGCCCTTCTTCAAGATGTAGCATTTGCAACCAAATACCCGAAAGTATGCAATGTTGGGCTTTCTTCCATTTAAGATCTCATATGGTGTCTTCTCTAGGAACTTGTGGCAATAGAGACGGTTGCTATAGAAGCAAGCCATGTTGATTGCTTCGGCCCAAAATGAATGACTCACCTTATACTCATTCAACATTGATCTTGCCATATCAATCAAAGTTCTATTTTTCCTCTCAACTAGGCCATTAGATTGAGGTGTATACTTGGCCGAGAATTGATGCTTGATTCCAAGCTCATCACATAGCTCATCAACTCTTGTGTTTCTAAACTTACTTCCATTGTCACTTCTCACTTTCTTGATTGTGGTCTCAAACTCATTTTGTACCCTCTTGATGAACTTCTTGAATATGTCAAATACATCACTCTTGTCCATAAGAAAAAATACCCATGTGTATCTAGTGAAATCATCCACAATCACAAAGCCATACTTGTTGCCACCAATGCTTGTGTATGTAGTTGGCCCAAATAGATCCATGTGCAACAACTCAAATGCCTTGGAAGTACTCATAATGCTCTTTAATGGATGAGTGTTGCCTACTTGCTTTCCGGCTTGACATGCACTACATAGCTTATCCTTCTCAAATGTGACATCCTTCAAGCCTCTAACTAAGTCATGCTTCACTAACTTGTTCAATTGTTTCATACCAACATGACCAAGTCTTCTATGCCATAACCAACCCATACTTGATTTTGTGAGTAAGCATGTTGAAAGTTGAGTGTCACTAGCATTGAAATCAACCAAGTATAGATTCTCATATCTAAAGCCCTTGAAGATCAAGTTAGAGCCATCAACACTAACTATCTCCACATCATCAACACCAAATATGCATTTGAAGCCAAGATCACATAATTGAGCAACCGAGAGAAGATTGAAGTTCAACTTTTCAACTAAGAGCACATTGGAAATGCTATGATCATTTGAGATTGCAATCCTTCCAAGAGCCTTCACATCACCCTTGCTATTGTCACCAAATGTGATGCTATCAATGCCACTATCATTTGATTTGAGAGAGTTGAACATTCTTGAATCACCGGTCATATGTTGAGAGCACCCACTATCAAGCACCCAATGCCTTCCTCCGGCCTTGTAATTTACCTACAAAACAAATTAATGTCTTTTAGGTACCCATACTTGCTTGGGTCCTTGGAGGTTAGTCACTAAGCTCTTTGGTACCCAAATGGCCTTCTTCTTTGGACCCACAATTGGTGTACCAACAAACTTAGCATGCACACCTTTCTCACCCTTGGTAAGCACATAACAAGAATCAAAAGGAATGTAAGGTACATTAGCATTTTTCTTGTTCTTGTTCATTTTATTACAATTAATCTCTAGATGTCCAACTTGCTTGCATCTATTGCAATAACGACCATTGCCCTTCACAAAGCGAGGCTTTGGAGTAGCAAAGGCCGCCTTGCCCTTCTTGGGAGTATAGCCCAAACCCTCTTTGTTAAGAGAGAATCTTTGGCTACCCAAGCATTTTAGCAAGCGGGCATCCCCACCATAGGCATTGCCTAATGCGCGGGTGAGATCATCCACCTCTCTCTTGAGAGTCTCATTCTCAACCACAAGTGATGAATCACTAGTAGTATAGGTAGAGTTGGTTGTGGTGGATGATGATGAGCTACATGAAGCATTAGTAGGACCAACAAATAAAGAATCATCAATAATATCACATGTTAGTCCAATATCACAAGTGACAATCACTTGCTCCTCCTTAGCTTCCTTCATGAGCTTCTCCAACTTGAGGTCCTTTTCCTTGATGAGCTCAAGTAGAGTGGAGTGGGCTTCCTTAAGCCTAGTGTGAGCAACTTCAAGGTCCTCGTGGTCTTCCTTTAGACACTCACGAGAGGCCTCTAGCTCATCAAAGGATTTCCTAAGAGATTTGAGCTCTTGTTCAATTCCTTTGCACTCCTTACTCTTTTTGAGAGCAACAAGCTCCTCCATCAAGGCATCATTTTCATTGCTCTTGGCAATGAGCTCTTGTTCCAAGATTTTGTATTTCTTGGTTGTCCTCTTGTAGCCCTTGCTCATTTGATCTATTATGCCCAATAGATCATCCTTGGAGTAGTCCTCGTCCTCCTCATCATCACTCCTACAACCATCACTAGCACAAGAATCATCATCACTATCATCATATTTTACCTTGGTAGGCTTGGCCATAAGGCATGTCGATGTAGTGTCGAAGATGGATGACTTGTTGGAGAGGGCGATGCTTGCAATGGCTCGCCTAGTGGTCCTCTCATCATCACTAGAGCTTTCATCATCATCACTATCGGAGTTGTCACTATCCCAAGTGACCACATAACCACCACATTTCTTCTTCTTGTTGATAGTGAAGCTCCTCTTCTCTTTCTTCTCCTTCTTGTCCTTCTTGTTCTTCTTCAACTTCAACTCCCCATCATGATATCTTTTGTCTTCATAGGGGCACTTTGCCACTACATGATCGGGGCTATTGCAATTGTAGCAAAGCACCTCCTTTGCCTTCATGAAGTCCCTTCTCTTCCTTGCACCATATCCTTTCTTCCTCATGAACCTTCCCATCTTGTGCACTAGGAGGGCCATGGTCTCATCATCGAATGGATCATCATCATCACTCTCCACCTTGCTCTTGCCCTTAGAAGATGAAGCCTTGAATGCAATGGGCTTTTCTTGCTTGACCTTGATCTCCTTCTTCTCATCTTCATCTTCATCATCATCATATTGAGCATCGGTCATGACATCTCCAAGCACTTGGTTTGGAGTTACCTTGTCCAAACCCTCTCTTTGGATCATCTTCCTCAAGATAGCAAACTTCTTAGGTAAGTTCATCAAGAACTTATGTGAGAAGTCCTTGTCCTTGACATCTTCTCCTAGGCTCTTGAGATCATTGACAATAACTTGTAGCCTATAGAACATCTCCGGTATGGACTCATCATCCTTCATCTTGAAGCTTGCAAACTTATCCTTGAGCATATAGAGCTTGGCACTCTTTACCGTTGAAGTGCCCTCATATGTTTCCTCTAATCTTGTCCACACTTCACTTGCCATCTCAAGATCCTTGATTTGCTCAAAGACCTTTGCATCAATCCCATTGTAGAGAGTGTTGAGAGCCATAGTGTTGCATTGGTTGTTGATGCGGTCATTGTTGGTGAGGTTGTCGGGATCAATGATAGCATAATCATGATGTGTCACCTCCCAAACCTTCTCATTGATAGAGCCAAGATATTGCTTCATCTTTCTTTTCCAATGATCAAAAGAAGAGACACCATCAAAGAATGGAGGCTTGCCCCCGACATGGTTGAACACAACTTGAGCCATCTTACACCGAGGTTGTTAAGCCTTACAAACGGTGACCACGGCTCCGATACCACTTGAAAGGTCTTGATGGCTAGAGGGGGGGTGAATAACCTTTTAAAAAATTCTACAATGACAAGCTAAACAAGTTTATCAATACAACAAATAGCGAGATGTGAATTTTGCTTAGCCTACGGGGTGTTTGCAAGCCACCTATCCAATTCATAATTCTAGTATAAAGGCACTCAACCGCACAAGTCAAACCGAGAAGGTAACTACAACTACAACTAGCAAGCTACACAAAAGAGCTACTCTAGCAAAGTTAACTAGCTAGTAAAGATAACTAAGAAAGTAATGCGGAGTTGAGTTAGGATGGTTTCACCGAGGGGCGAAGTAATGAGCCAACCAATATAATCAACAATGAATACCAAGACAACCAAACACCGGGATCAATCAATCACAATAAGAATGATGACACAAAGATTTATCCCGAGGTTCACGTGCTTGCCGGCACGCTAGTCCCCGTTGTGTCCCTCTTCACCACGTGGTTCGGTGGCTAATCGGTCTCACATCGAGCCTCTCAAAAGGCGCCACAAGAACCTACCAAATGGCAAAAGGTTGCAATGACACGAGCAATCCACTAATGTTGCCTTTGGCGCTTTGCCGAGGTAGGCACAAACCCCTCACAATCACCGGAGGTGGCCAAGAACAATCACCAACTCTTGCCAACGCCTCCAAGCTGCTCTAAGCCGTCTAGGTGGCGGCAACCACCAAGAGAAACAAGAATCCCGCAGCAAATCAACCACCAAGTGCCAACTAGATGCTATCTCAAAATGCAAATGCACTTGGATCACTCAATCTCACTTCGAATATGCAAAGAAGCAAGAGAGATGAGTGGGAGGGGAGTTGCTTAGCTCAAAGTGCTCACAAGTATGTCAAATGTCCAAGAGAGAGAGCCTTGAGCCGGCCAACGAGTATTTATAAACGTACCCCTTCGAATAGAGCCGTTAGAAACTTGAAACAGCCGAAGCCGCGCTGACCGGACGCGCCGGTCGCGCAACGGCTTTTTCGCGAAGCACTGACCGGACGCGCTGGTCCAACTGACCGGACGCGCCGGTCGCCCAACGGCTAACTCGCGAAGCACTGACCGGACGCGCCGGTCGCAACGACCGGACACGCCGGGAACGACCGGACGCGCCGGTCCCGTAGCTGACCGGACGCGGTGGTCAACCCTGAGCCGCGCACAACGAAACAATGACCGGACGCGTTGTTAGAACTGACCGGACGCCACAGTGCCAGCGTCCGGTGAGAGTCCAGTAAGCTCCCTGGACGACCGGACGCGTCCGGTCGCCTGTGACCGGACGCGCCTCGCGTCCGATCAAACGACTGAAAACCGCGCAGACACTGGACACTGACCGGACGCGTCCGGTCACACCGTGACCGCGTCCGGTGCAGCGTCCGGTCACCACTGTGACCTCCGTTCGCTTCCGTTTCTTTTCCGTTTGATTTCCGACTTTCGGCGTAGTAGAAAATAGACATTTCACTTCTCTAAAAAGCGCCGAATCCCGCCTCGCAAGCTCGGCGGGAGGGAGAGAGAGAGACCCAAACCCTCTCTACCGCTCAAACTCCAACGCCATCGCAAATGTGCTAACACCACCAAGTGATCAACACCATGTGCATGTGTGTTAGCATTTTCACAATCATTTTTCGAGGCGTTATTAGTTCTATCCAAATGCATATGACATGAAATGCACACCTAGAGGCACTTAGGAGTCCAATAGCCACGTCATTCCCCTCTTTATAGTACGGCTATCTATCCTATAATGTAACCACACCCACTAGGTGTCTTGGTTACTAAAACACAACCCTTAAGCATATACCTTTGCCTTGATCACGTAGGGTTGCATCCAAATCCAAGTGTGGCCAACATGGTCACCATGTCCATCTTGCCACCAACCTTGGAATGTACTAATCCTCATATGCTACATACAACTTAGGCATAGGATTAGTACTTAGGCATTGTCACTAATTACCAACACCAAACATAGGACTTTCAGGTGGGGGCAGGGGGCGCCGAGGCCAGGGCGGCCGTCGGTGCCGCCAGTGGCGACAGGGGTGGGGGAGTCAGGTTGGGGCGACGGGAGGTGCCCGAGCCACGGTCCCCCGCGACCTCCGCGGCAGGGGTGGGGATGGGAGGGGGTGGGGAGGAAGGAGGGGGAGAGGTGGGGGCGGGGGCACCGGGGCCAGGGCGGCCGCCGGCGCCGCCGGTGGCAACGGGGGTGGGGGCGTCAGGTCGGGGCCTCTTCGTCGAGACTCTTGTGCAAATAATCAAACATGAGGTTACATGTTCATGAGTATACAGAAGGTAAAAATTGAATAGAACAAGGCTTTCCACAAAGATGGATTGGTTGCAATTACAAGCATGGAATCTGGCACAAAAATGGTAACTATGAAGTCCACTGAATGAATCATGTGTTCTTTTAGATCATCCCAAATAACTTAAAGATCAAAATCCTACTGCCTAAAGAAAAAAGTAACCTTCATATATCTAGACACCATCTGCTCCATAAAATACTAATCGTCTGCCTACCTATCCAAGTTCCGCAGAATGCCTGAGCCCTTTTTGACGTGGCTGTTATATGCATTTTGGGCAGCAGAGCATCTATTAAATTCTGGACGGATCGTTGGTTAGAAGGAAAGACTATAGCTGAACTTGCCCCAAACCTGTACTGTTTGGTTCCTAAGAGAATAATAAAAACTAGGACAGTTGCGCAGGCCCTCAACAATCGTGGATGGGTGAAGGACATAAGAGGCACTCTATCTGTTCAGGTCTTGGTGGAATATTTGCAGAATCTGGGATTTGGTGGATGGGGTAATTTTGCTGCAAGGTACTCCTGATCCATTTCGTTGGAAGTTGACACAATCCGGCATCTGTTCTAGCAAGTCAACCTATGCTGCTTTTTTCCTGGGAACGACCAAATTCTCCCTGGAAAAGGATCTGGAGGAGTTGGGCTCCTTTACTGTGCAAATTTTTTATCTGGCTACCCATCAACAACCGCTGTTGGATGGCTGATCGGCTGGCTAAACGTGGGCTACCCCACCCTCCAGCCTGACCCTTATGTGATCAAGCAGAGAGTAAATTCAGCATATCCTTGTATCTTGCGTCTTCTCTCGACAGGTCTGGACTCTGATCTTGAGGAGACTGGGTTTACTAACTATTGCTCCTTGGCCTGGAGAGTCGATTTTCCAATTGGTGGTGCAAAGAAATCAAGGGGTTTGATAAAAAAAATGAGAAAAGGGCTGAATTCTTTAATCATCTTGGTCGCTTGGGAAACATGGAAGCATTGTAATGCTTGTGTGTTTGAAGGAGCTCGTCCAAATGTCCAATTGGTTCTACAAGCTGTGGCTAATGAGAGTGCTTTGTGGTGCATGGCTCGAGCCTGTGCTCTTAATGAGGTCTTCCTTCAGCTGCTAGGCACACAGAGTTGATGTGTGCTAGGATGTTTTTTTTCTTTTGGTTTTTCTTGGTTTTATTTAAGTGTTGGGCGCGGGAGTTAGTTTTTCTTTTCTCCCTTCTACTTGGAGTAGACTCTTGTCTCTCTAGTTTTCTTTCTTCTTAATGAAATGACACACAGCTCTCCTGCGTTGTTCGAGAGAAAAAAAAAGAAAATAGCACATCTACATACAAATGCTAAAATCATCTTGAGAATATTGAAGCCAACAAGTTAAGGATTGCCGAGTATTATAATAAGAAAGTAAGTCCAAACAGTTCTATGAAGACGAGTTAGTTTGGAAAGTGATATTACTTTATTTTTAAACAAGGAAATTGATATTACTGGTAGGGACCAAAGACAGCAAGTATGGCAAATGGTCGCCTAATTGGGAAGGGCTCTATCGTGTGAGTCGATGTGTGCCTGGCAATGCTTATATTCTAGAGACATTAGAGGGTGAAAATTTTGACAAAGCACTCAATGGAAAATACTTAAAGAAGTATTACCCAAGCATTTGTGTCGATGCTTGATAGCCGATTGTTCATTGGCTATAATAGCTGATACCAGAGCATATCGCCTTTAGAACAAAATAAACACAAGACAGATTAGCCTAAGGGGCAAAAGCCGATGCGACACTTATCGCCTATAGAGCAAAAATATATTATAAAACATTAAGGAATCTTCAGTCGGGTACTGGTTATTTTGGCATACACAAGCATTTGAATTGAAGGGAGATCAATGTTTTATTACAAAGCCGATGATTACAGATATTTTCCATACAGCAAAAAGTGATATCGACTAAAGAAGAAAGCTTTTCCACCCATTAATGGAAAGCGACACCCCTCCTGGACTTGAACGCACAGTATGAGAAGAAGTGCCGAAACATGGGGAGAGGCAGGGCCACACCAATCGAAGATAACTATATATGAAGCCTACCTCGACATATCACCTTTTGGCGTAAGTTTCTGGGCTCAGATGGAGGAGGTAAGAGGAGAATGGATTTGCAAATCCAAGATTCTCATAAACAAAAAGGAGCAGCGCTGAAACAGAGACAAGAAGACTCAAGTGGTGTTACAAGACTTCTTCTAGTTGCAGTGGCTGATTCCCTTGCTTGATGAGATACCAGGATAGGCAGTACACTCACTCCTATCACAAGAATTATTCTAGTTACAAAAGGATTTCATAAGTGGGTCATCTAACCATGGAGGTTCAGACATCTCTAGAACTATGGCCCCGTTCGTTTATGCTGAAAAAACAAGCTGAAACACTGTTTCGTCTGATTTTTTGAGAGAAAAACACTGTTCCGGCTGAAAAAACAAGCTGAAAAGTACAGATTATAAGCCGGCTGAAGGCGCTTGCAAGGTGGAGGCGGCGCGGCCATAGTGGAATAAGGTCCTCCAGGCTCTTTTCCACCTCGCCGTTACTAGCTTCGGTGCCCGCGGCGGGCCTGTGGGGTGGGAGCTCTTCGGATCTGGAGACCGAGTTGGAGCTCTAGATCTTGATGGCTCCTGTACAGGAGTTAGTGGAGCCCGATCCCGTTCAGTGCTTCATCCAGGTTTGGTGCAGAGTGGAGGTTGTTGGCGTCGTGGATGTGTGGTGGGTGGATTTGCTCTTCTTCCTCGTTGGTCTCCAGCGATGAGAGCGGATCCAAGGCCAGGGAAGCATGGGGTGCGGCCCCGGCCGATGTTGCTCCATGGTGTTTCAGTTCCCGTCCTTCGGGGTGGGATTCTTTTGCGGCCCATTCTAAAGCCTGTGTGCGATGATGTCTCTCCTGGCTTCAGTTTCCTACTGTTCTCTCTTTGCTCCGGCGTTGGCTTTGGTGACGGCGGAGTTGAGTGAACAGTGGAAGCCTCGGCGAGCATGGAGGATCCAATGGAGCTGATTGTAATTTCTTTTTTTGTTAGGGTCTTCTTTGCAATGTTGGTTGGACAGCTGTCCACTCTGTATGTTTCTAGGAGGTGCCTGTATCTGTTCCTGTACGTTGTCCTGCCATATTAATACAGGTTTGTCTCCTTATAAAAAAAATGACACAACATGTCTTGTAGCTGATTCTTCACTTCTTCGGCCAGGTCTATCTCTGATTGTTTGGGTGATGAGCTCACCTCACTTTCACCAAGGTAATCATCAATGTCCAACTCAAGAAAACTGCGAGAGGGCGAGTCCTGAGCCTGCAGAATCAAAAGATGAGATTAGAATCGGCTAATTCAAGTGCTTGCTAAGGTAAACACGGTTGATACCTATTTCATCTTGGCTTCCC